>CM060981.1:255156233-256489567 GCA_030765065.1 Deroplatys truncata | reverse complement strand
CTTACGGAGAAATTAAAATATGCATATTATTTGGAATACTTAAAATACAATATATTACTAAAACTTCTGATGGATAGGAACAATAATTTAAAATCATATTTATAACTTTGTATTCTGAAGAGTAGCTTAAGCTAATTATGAAATGTTATGCGTACTCATATTTTAGTTTTTTAGTTATTGCACCCAAACAAAGAGACAGGCAAGGAGACTAATCAGACAGACAGTCAGTCATACTGACTGACACATACACACACCATATATATATATATATATATATATATATATATATATATATACATACAGCACATTCACACAGATAACCACTGCGTTTTTCTAGCATTTGTTTTTATTTATGGAACTTAAACGTTTAATTAAAGATCCGCATAAAGTATTTAGGGTAAAACCACATTTTGTTTGTAGACGAACTGATAATGTTTTACATGGGAGCTAATTTACAGAAATGCATTAAAAAGTTGATTTAGACAATACCTTGCAAAGATCCTAAAAATAGAAACATATCTAGAAAACAGAAAATAACTAAAATTTTAGGTAAAGAGAGGCTATTTAATAAGTAGACAAAACGAAACATTTAGTCTCTAAACATCTATTTGAAATTCGAAAGCAGATATGGAAGAAAACATTTAAAAGTAGCATACATTAAATGGCTTCATAAAAGTAAATTGTACTGAAAGTAAAGTATGGTATAAATCAATGGCTGCATAATAAAACATGAGATATAACATAAATTAATCGGGGAAAACAGATAAAACAATGACTAGGCGATTATAATGAACGGCATTAAAATTGAGTAGAACGTATGTTTTGAAGTAAATCAAAACTAAATTTGAGAGCTTTAAATTTTCGATTTTTAGAAGCATAAGAGGATTTTGAAAGACAAATACAGAAATAAGAGTGTAGCAAAGAGAATAAAGTATATTTAAAAGAAAGTGAAGGGAGAATATCAGCTGAAAAATGCTTCCTTCAAGCTATCCAAGGAAGCCGCATTTTATAAACTGAAAGAACAATTATTACCGACAGGTAAAATATGAAATAATAAATTATGCTCCAAGCGGTTAAAAGTCTTAAAACTTCTTCTGAGGAGGAATAACCTTAAAACAAGTTGCATTATTAAGCGGATATGCTATATTCATTTTTTCAAACCCTTTGAAACTGAGATGCAGAATGTCTTTCCTTTTGTTAATGGAAACCAAAACAAAACATATTATGTGATAATTAAATTCAAACTATTACGTAAAAGAGCCTTATAATCCAAAGCAATTCTATTTCACTCTGGGTAAATAAGCCTTAAAAACGAGTGATAATAAATCTTAAGCTCACATTTTAAAGCTCGCACTTATAACGTGGTTTTGCTTTCTCTACTACATATTGATTTCCCCAATTACCATATAGCCCAAACAAGCCGTCCTTTGAGTTTTATATTTCCCGCATACATAGGTGCAAAATAAGTTGCAACATACAGGTGCAAAGCGAAAGGTCACTGAGGTAGTGCTGCAGTCTGCAGGTGTTTACATGATAGTTTCGTATTGATAAGTGTCGCATGGTCGTCTGCATGCAGTTAGAGACAGATCATTGAAACAAAAAGATAACGTTCACCAATAACGATCACACCGATATGGTTATGATCTGTGCAGAGACGCACCAAAATCAGCTGGGGCTCCAAGTCTGTGTTCTGAACATTTTCAGATGTGGCACCAGTCTTCAGTATACTTTTTTTTTGAACGCACATAAATATTAAGAAATTATGGATCACTGCAGGTAGAACGTGGGTCTGAAAGACCTACATCAATTCATCCACCAAGGCGCCACTTTTTTGTAGATGTATATTGTGAGTATACACTAATAGAAAGTACTTTAACTCTAACACACCCTTAAGGGCACATAATAAAAAGAGCATTTAGCTTAATATCGTTAACTTTGTGACACCAATTGTTCTACTGCACTGATTGTAAATTTACTGTCAAGGAACTAAATGACTTAACACGTGCGCTCAGGTTTGAGTCAAGTGGAAATCCTTAATTCTTGTTAATAAGCAAATTGCTTATTAAAAACCTGTAACCTTGCCCCCCACACAAATATAGATGCTGTCACATTCAAACACCAGACTTTAGGCATAACGTGAAATGTTTTTGTTTAAAGTCAACTTTCTGGAACATAACCGGGAATCGAACCAGGAAGACCTCATATAGCAGGCAGTTTCCAGTTTCTCTACCGAATTAGCCCTGGCAGTTAAACAGTTCGTTTTCAAGCATTGGTCTTTCATTTAGCGGTCTCCTTTCTATCGGTATGGAATCCCCATTACAGTTCTGCTTAGGCAAAGCTTTTGCCATCCGCGCTATCCAATATAAGCTAACTTCAACTTAGGACGGCTTGTGTGGTCCAACTGGTATGTTCTGAAGCCTCCTAAGCCCAAAAAATGAGTTTTAGAAAAAGATCTGTATATGTATGTATATGAACAGCATTACCCAAAAATGATAAGTTGGATAAATAACAAACTTGGTATTAAAGTTCACTATCTTTGAAAGATGCAACATGAAGATTGCTAAGAATATCCCTTCAACTTAACTAATCTTTACATGGAAGATTTTTTTTAGATTCCTTAAAAATGGCTCTAATTATTTTTATTAAGATAAAATACACATAAAATATATTTGCATGGCATATAAAATATCTATATTGAATTTCTGTGATTAGCCTATGAAATCCTCTTCATTCGGAAGAAACTTCATACAATCTTGTACAGTTGGCAAAAGTTAGTGATAGATGAAAACTTACTGCACAAAAAATATAGATCCCTTTAAAACATACAATTTATTTCAAATGCCTTTTTTGTGGCACAAAACATTTCTGAAATATCCAATATTAATGGTTCGAATTGTTCGACACTTTGTCATTCTTTTAAAGTCCTGTCAACTGCAGTGTTACACATCATACTTGCAGCATGTTATGTTTTATCGCGTAATATGAAACTCTTTGAGGGATACGTAATAATTATCACACATTTGAAAATAATTATTTTTATTGTTACAGTTGAGGTACTAAAATACAAATTAAAGATTTTAATTAATAAATTAAGCTCAAGTGAAAATTATAATTCTTGTTTAAAGTGGAGAGCATCGTGTTATTAATTAGCTGATAATAACCTAAATGTATAACAAACATTTCGCAGTAACGATATAATTTTTTTTAATTTTGTTTTATGCAATTTCTTTACCTATTAAGTAAACAATCGGATGTGTTACATTTGCACGACCTTCTCTACTCTCTCGCTGATTAGTGGATATACAAATTATTCTTACGAAAGTTTATTTTCCTATCAACTTCATTTTAAACTAGATAAACCTTTCAGGTTACTAAACCATTTTAAAATATTTCACCTTAAATATCACTTATAACATAAATATTTTAATCGAATATAAGCTGGTAACTTATTATTCAAGTGGTTTAAATCCATTTACATCTTTATAATAGGAAATAACTGCATTACACATTTTATTAAAGATACAAAGCGGATAGCGATAGTCAAAGAACGGATGCTATACACTGACCTTAAAACTACATAATCTTTCCATAACATTGCGAAAAACAACTGAAAACCGACAGTACTTCGAAGAATGACTTAAGCATTGAACAATTCGAACTATTAATAACGAATATCTTGGAAATGATGTCACAAAAATGTTATTTGAAATAACATTATATGTTTCCTTTCGAATGAAGAAGACTTCACAGGCTATTCCCAGAAAATTCGAAATATACATTTTAGCTTTTATGTAAATATATTGAATGTATGTTGTATTTTAATGAAAATCGTTAGACCCATTTTTCATAGCATTAAGAAGTTAGAAAAGAGTTCTGTGTAAAGGGTAGTTTGGGCGCGAGGGATTTTCTTGAAATTCTCCTGCCCCATTTTTAAAGGTGCTGAACTTAAATACTAAGTTGGTATTTATCCGACATTTTGTTTTTTGAGTTATAGTTCATTGACATACACACACAAACATTTTTAAATTTTTTTTGTTCAGAAGGCCTCAACACAAGTATTTCCAGTAATTCGATATCAAATTTTTGGGTGGAACGCACAGCTTCTGTAGCTATTATGTATGTACGTATTAGAGAAGATAAAAATCAACAGATAGATTGGTATATTTTCAGATTCACATGAAACGTTTTTGTCCCTAAAGTTGCAGCTTAATAAACAGATTAGACCACTGGATAAATGAATAACAAGAAGAAGAAGAAGAAGATAATTTTCGGTTTTAAGAGTCGGCCTACTTTAAAGTAACAGTGCTCTAATTTTGCAATACAGCAACAAAGCCAACGGTCAATAAAGCAAACGATGTGCTATAAACGCATATGCTAGAACAGAACGAAATGGAATGGAAACAGAATGAACTTTGCATTTCTAATTAAGTAATTAATTTAAATTAGAGGTAAAAAGAAACTCCCAAGGATTCTGTTGGCAATACCGTTGTCATGATATCGATAGTCAAGTTATTGGCAACCAATACTGAATTTTGTCAACTTGAAAGTTGAGCTAAAAATCATATCAAAATTACTCTGCTTTAATATGATTTATTGTACAAAAAAGTGCTTTACTGCTAATAGATTATCCGCATTTTGACCGACATAAATATATTCTCCATAATGTAATAGACATATAAAAATATTACTCGAGCTAATCTACAACTTTAATATAAAATGGAAGATTGACAGGTTTCCATAAACTTCGTTTATCAGTGTTATAGTAATTGTATGGAAGTTTGGATGAACTGTATTATGACTGAAAATAATACCATTATTAAGAAGTCTTTAAATTTAAGGGTATTTTATACAAGTATTAGGTAAATATAATATATTTTATTTCTAGTCAATGGTAATACTTCAGTCATAGTCTTAATCTGTTGAATTAAGCTAAATATGCATATAAGTTTTAAAAATACGATTTTGTATAAGGTCTTTGAACCAGTAAAACAGGAAGAAAGAAAAAGGAAGAAAAATCCGACTTTAGTTAGCGGTAATCCCTTCTCTTTACGTAATACTTGATTATGCGTGAAGAGTAGCACCCTTCAGACCGTAGTGTAAAACCTATATGCCCAAAATAGAAGAAACGTGACTATGCAGGAAATATGATTTTCTATCTTGTTAAATTAACAATATTTGTGTATCAAAACTTAAGCTATTATAATTGGGTTTTGAATCAAACATTTAGTAATACTTACATAACAATATATGCCTGCAACCGTACAGAATATTAGATTTTCGAAACCTATTTCATAGATAAGGGAATCAAATAATGTTGTCCTAAAGGAAATCAAGAACTTCTTTATTAATTTCTCTCCAATTATGTGTCCCACTGTACCAATAGGCTATTATAAATATGCCCGATACAATAATTTTCCCGTAGTTTGTGGGACGAAACTATAAACTATCGATAACAGTTAGTTATACTAAATTTGAGCAGTGCAATTAGTCAGTTATTTATGCACAAAACAGATAGGGTGCAGATAGATTACGAGCATCTGTACAAGTAGTTAAAACTTGTAACGCACTCTTGCTTTAATGTACATTAATTTTCCATTTATCTTTTAATGCTGCCGTTCCAGTGTGTAGCGCTTATTCAATCAAAATGTTTTGGGACAGCGGGATGCCACGCCAACTCCAGAGTGGTTGTTAGGAGAGAAGGAGGACACGAAGTAGGACGGACAAGTCCCGCCTTCCTGACAACTTGAGGGTACTCTTAACCCCAACCAACAGTTGCGCTGGACTGGCGAACCGTGAAATAACATTTCCCTCCAGTGCAAGGCATGTTCCCGGGAAAATTACAAAATTTTACCATCTTGATATTTAGAACTAAGGTCTTCCCTTACACGCTGAATGTCTAAGTCGTAATCCAGTATAAGAGTGAAGCTCATGTAGTAAAAGCTGTGCTAGAGATGAAACTAGATAGGTGCAGTTTAATTTGCAAAGAAACGGCACACCTATACTTTCAATATCTGCTCTATAGAATATGCAGGTGTAAAATCATTTTAATCAATTTCGGCTTGCCTCTAAAATCTTTTATTACACATGAACTACGATAAAGTTCTCAATCGTATTCAGAGAAGATGTAAAATATAGGCAACAAATAAGGAATTTAAAAACTGTTTCTATAAGGAAACATTTAGTGATTAAAATGTATCGAACAGCCTTGTTCTTTTGTGCCTTCTCCAGAAGCCAAGGATGATATATGCCTCCCCCAGAAAGGAAGGATGAAATGGGAGAGTAGAACATGTTTGTTGCAGAACATTGCCAAAAGAGTAGAGGCTATGGCGGTCCTTAACTGTTTCAAAGTGAAACACCCGCACTGCGACTGAGGCTTCTCTTAGAAAGGGACATTTCTTTGACACTAGTAACGCTTCTGCAAATCCGCAAGGCTGCTATCTAAACCTCCGCACAAGGAATTCATCACTGCAGCTCCTCGGGACCGAAAGCCTAACAAAACTATCATTCCCTTAAGCAGCTAAGTTAACAATGGGATAAGGGAAGAAATGAGTGAAAGAAAAGCTAAGTAATGCTTATTGGTCCTTGAGATTGAACCGTAAACCGAGTCATAAGCCCCATCGCCGCAGCTATTTGACTCGGTAGAGCAGAGGTGGCGAAAACGGGACTCGCGAGTCATTTTGACGCGCAGGCACCATTCCCTCTCTGCAACCGTCCCTTTGTTACTTTCTCTACTACGTATAGTAACTAGGGGAAGTATTGTATTCCACCCAAAAATTCGATACCGAGATTTCACCGGAAATACATGTTTTGAGACCCCCTGAATCCAAAAAAAGCATTTTTGGAAACATGTCCCTGTGTGTGTCTTTGTGTGTGTGAACAGCATAACTCAGAAACGAACAGTCGGATAAACACAAACTTGGTATTTAGGTTCAGTATCTTCCAGAGATGCGACACGAAGGTTTTCAAGAAAATCCCCCCACCCCAGATTTCCTTTTACATGGAACATTTTTCGAAAGTTTTAATTTTCTCAAAAATGGCTCTAACGATTTTGATTAAAATATCATATGTTTAAGATATTTTCATGACAAATAAAATGTATATCTTGAATTTTCTGGGAATGTCTCCAAAAGTATTCTTCATTGTGAATGACCTTTGCATGACTGGTAAACCATAAGAGAGACAAAATGTTACTACACAAAAAATGTAGATCGCGTTAAACTAAACAATTTATGTCATATACATTTTTTTTTGGAGTGAACCATTTTCAAATATATTGCTTGTTATTCCCTTAAATTTTTAAATACCTATTTTATCAAATGGGAATTCGTTTATATTCTTTATTTTTGTCTTTGATATGCAAAGAGTATTAATTTGTGGCAAAGATAATGGTGCTGCGCATAGCAACGAGCTATTAAGAGGTATATCTATGCTTAAAGGCTACTGAATTTTTATATTGCCCTTGCAAATACTAAACAAGGGGAACATAGTAGGCCTTAAGCGATAGTAAAATATTTTTAGAACTGGTTCCTGTGTGTAAAATGTAATTCTCTTTACATGTCAAAAGATCGTTTCTGCAAATGTTTATCTCTATTAATATGAAATAGATGGAGAATAAGATTTTGTAAAAATAGTTTTTACAAGAGTAGAGAAAGTCAGCGAGTGTAACACATCAGATTTTCTTTCATATGCTGCTGAGTGATGCAGTGCGTGTTGCATATTTGGTGACTCGCGGAAGCAAGTTGTTTTCGCCACTCTTGCGGTAGAGTATTAAATCACAGACTATATTTTGCAGCAGCTGGATTTGCTAGTCCCTAGTTAAATCTCATCCACTTTCACCAAAAATTTTGAAAGTCGTCTTGTTAGACTATTCGACATCGCCTAGGCCCGTAGCTTATGCTGTAGAGCACCTACCTCCTGTGCGAGGGGTCCTGGGTTCACTTCCCGGCTGGGGGATAGGAAATTTTCTCTAGCAAGATTATTCCCTATCCTCCCCAGTGGAAATATGAATGAGAGTGTGATCTAATGATTAAAAACCAAAGTGCAAGAAACCCAACGACAAGAGTTACACGAATTAACACCATTGCCAATAGGTAAAAAGTTCCACAGGAAAGGCTGCCGATAAGATCAATGTAGTTAAAGGTGAGGTATAAATGGAGCTAAAAAAAGAAAGACTTTTCATCGATAAACATTGGCTTTCATAACTATCGTCGTTCTACAACTTGTGTAGTTGAAGAGTCCTGAGCAAATCGAACTTTACCTGTCTCTGCCGTACTCTTCAGGCAACTTCTCTGCCGTGCCTGGGTGGCGTGTGGTAAGTCCTAAAGGGGCGAAGATTTGCTTTGGCCGAAAAGGCGAAGAACGTACGCGATACACATCTGGAGGAACCGCCAAGAATGAGACACAGGAGTGTGTTTCTAAAAGTGGTAGGATGCTCCCAGAAGTGTGTAACTACACGAGGGGCTTACTTAGGGTATTTATAGTAAGAGTTTGCAAGCATTCTATGACAAGAGGTTCTACAGTTTGTTGGTATTTTTTGACCTCACCATTGCGTTACTTTGTGGGTTATATTTTTCTAAAAGTGATAAAATACTTTCACAAAGACCAGTAAAAGTTAATGCATGTGAAAAGTTTGCACGTTGTATTTTCTTCCTTCTACCTGATATTGAATTCGTTTTTATGTTGGGTCCTCGTTTCATTTCGCCTGACAGTTACTGGAAATTATTTGCTGTGAAACGCATCACTTGTAGTTAAAACTAAACAGAAATGACGCCTCTTTTCATTTATTTTATTTTAGAGACGCCGAGGCACCTCATTAATTTTAATCGCATAGTCTTTCAGCATATTCATAGAAAATGTAGTAATAAAGGCATTAAACAGATCAACGTCCTTATTTTATAGCACCCAAGAGCACACTCAAACCCACTCAATTTTCGGAGCTCATATTTCACGTAATCCACAGAATGTTTTACATCCATTGAAATCACAGACTACTTTCCCGTGAACAAGGATTAGCACTGTGGTCAGAACCTTAGTGTCAATATATTAAATTTTTACAGCGATCTACACATTGTAGCTAGTGCTTCGAATTACTTAATAGAATTAAGTAAATTACTTCGTCTCTCATTCACACGACCTTCTCTACCTTCCTCCTTTATCGGTGGGTACGCAAATTATTCTTACTCAAGCTTATTTTTGTATCTACTGCATTTTAATCCAAATAAACCATGCCAGAAATAGCTACATTACACATTTCGTTATAGATACAAAGGGAAAAGCGACAGTCAGATGTTTAAGTACTGGACGCTATATGATGGCCTTAAAATTCCATAGTGTTTCCATGTAATCTCTAGAAACAATTGAATGTTGAAAGCACTTTAAGAGAATGACCAAGAAAAGAACCATTCAAATGTTTAATAACGGATACCTAATAAACTGATTATGCGACAAAAAACTTATTTTAAATATATTATGTGTTTTAAAGAGATCTACAGTTTTTGTGCAGTACGTTTTCGTCTATTGACTAAAGTTTACTAATTATACAGGATTATACAAAATTCAAGGCTATTCCCAAAAATTCAAAATATACAGTTTACTTGTTATGTAAATATATTTTTAATATATGGCATTTTAATCAAAAGCGTTAGAGCCATTTTTTACAAAAACAAAATTTTCAAAATATCTTCCATGTAAGGTTAATTTGGGACGAGGGATTTTGTTGAAAATCTTAGTGTCGCATCTTTGGAAGATATTGAACCTAAATACCAAGTTTGGTATTTATTATGAGTTTTAGGTTTTGAGTGATGCTTTTCATAGACACACAGATAGACATACACAAGAACATGTTTCCAAAAATTCTTTATTTGGATTCAGGGAACTTCAAAACATGTATTTCCGGTGAAATCTCGGTATGCAGTTTATGGGTGGAATGCGACACTTCCCCTAATTACTATACGTAATAGATGAAGTAAAAATATTACATGAATTCATGTGAATCATATGAATCATACTGACGAAACTGCCTTGTGATTGACACAAACTCTTCTCTCTCAGCAGATCATGTAGCTGACCTGGATGTTTATCTTCCTGATGTGATTGTTCCGCGATACCACAACTCTAGTAGTAACATGCCAAACACTATACAAGTCCTCATTTACTCTAAATGATAGTGTCTTACGATAAAGGAGACGTGGATCAAGATATGGAATGGTACTCGTGGTGCGATTTAATAATTAATTATTCTTCAACACATGTCTTATGTAGTCTTAAGTTGGAAAGGTGGAACGAGACTGAAAAGTTTAGTTTTACCTTTGTTAGAATGGGTTGTTTGCCAACAATGTGTATTTTGGCGTATCTACTTTTTTAGAAATTTACTAAATTGAATTAAAGTTCCATATTCACTCGAAAGGACTTGTTTAAAAAAATTTAATGACCGTGATGGAGCTGCTGGGCTAAAGCAGACGGAGGCATTATGAATTGAATGTGTACTCTGTTCAAACAGGCTGTAAATTTTTGAAATATTTTCAGGGGAAACGTGTATTTTCCCGGTTGGCTTCGTATTAGTGACTCAACAAGACCCAAACCATACCAAAAACTTACCATTATGTGCATACATATAGGTACATTACTGATTATTCAAATTATGAATTACTGTACATGTTTCATCTTTTGTAATTCTCATTTCTGCTGAATTTAATAACATATACCTTATGTGTATATGTTTCACACACACCATATAGTACACAGACATAACATACCCACATCCGCGTATAAGTTTTGTACACATACACGCGCGCAACCGTACATATGTTAAGGCAAAACCGCGAGCAGGGTTATTGATTCTGCATATAAGTCAATACAAGCTATAACAAACATTTAAAACGTTTAAACGCATTAAAAATACAAGGATAGCTAAAACTGTATTTACTGAACTAAATGGAAAGTTAACAGTTGTAATAGTTTGAAAACGTACTTGAATATATGAGTTGCCCATTCCCGCAGATCGCTTTCTTCTTCTGTGATTTTCCTACCTAACACTAATTCCCCGCAGTCGATACACTTCTTACTATTACGTGTTGAAACAAATAACAAGAACAAAATGAGCAATTCTATATTTTCGTTAAACGAATGGGATCCAATCCTTCTCTTAAAGAATATTCCGATTGGTGTAAGTCACTAAAGATGGACTAGCCCAATACACATAGGATAATCTGTAGAACCTGACTTTGTAGGGGGAGTGGTGGATGAGTTATGAGTTACGCGAGTATTATAATGCACAATAGCTGTAATATTTATTGTTTCATCTGAAGTAAACATGAAATTTAAGTTTAAAAACTGTTATTACCATATTGGTTGTAGCGGGCTAATTAATTTTGTAACATACTGAAGAACCTAACCTTTATAGTGGGTAAATTATTAAGAAAGAGAATATTAGATAGAAGTATTTGTCGTTTTGAATAAGTACTTTGGTGCATAAGCCTTCAGATATCAACTAAAATTATAAATAAATGTATTATAATTGACATATTTGTAATTATTGTGTAAAATATAATGATATAACATTTTTATTACTTGATACTGATATGGTGCTTGTATAATAGCGTCAAGATATAAATAGACTATTACTTCATGTAAATATTATCATGATGATTGTTCATAGCCATGCTCAAATAGTAAGCTCATATTATACAATTCCTTTACAACGTTTCCTTCCATCCATCTTTTCAGATAACGTGAGTAACTGGTGAAGCAGGTGGCTGGAATTATGTAACGAGGTAAAATGACATTAGAGAACGTACAGCTACAAACTGCATAACTGCCTAAGTTCCTCCTCTTCTATAATAGGTCCCTTAGTTTGCATCCAGTTATTCAGATTTTAATCAGTCAGAATGAAAGTACTTGAAGTTATCCGGGATATATTTAGATACATTTAATTTTTATTTCACTTAACCTCTATTTTATATGCTGTTGACTTAATATGGACAGATACCCTTTAGTAATTAAAAGCTGAAGGGAAACCCTCTAGATTTTAAGCAACTTTATACGGACAAGATTGTGAGGTTGAGAAAAGACAAGTTTCACCGAGTAATAACAAAAGATCAATGAATCGGTGGAAGTTTCCAGCACTTTTTGACAGACGCAACTGTCTGTTCACTTGTGTCTTTGCTGAACTCTATTAATCGCTCACATCTGTGCTCCGAGCGAAGTTTTCGTCCACTTTGTACAAAACAAGAGCTGTAATTCATTAGTAACGAATGGGAAGGAGCAGATCCGTGTTTCAATAATTAAGTGCTCAAATGGAAGTGGTAGTCGAGGAAACTTAGCTGTGAAAAGTGATTTACACCGCTGTATCTAGAAGTTTCTTGCGCCTCTATCTCTGAGAGAACAAAAGACGCCTCTCTATGGAGGTTAAGTTAAAAATGTGGCTTTCAGGGATCCAAGCGAAATTAGAAATATTAAAATATTTTAAATGAATTCATTGTATTTATTTGCGTGTGCAACATATTCATATAAACCAACAAACACACACACACACACACACAACGAGAGAAATGGATACTGTGCCTGGTTATTCATTATTGTATTATCTATAGCAGATACTTCCAACAGCTACACGTGACGTATCACAATCGTATGGTGTAACACCATTTCATGTATCCGTAGGTAATGATTCGGAGATAAGAGAAAAACAGCATTTGTGCTTTAAAAATATAGGTACAGAATACAACAAGCATTCTCCTTAACCCATTACTTCTTTCCTAACTTTGTTTACCTCATTTTACCACCCAATATACATTTTTTAATTCCTTGGGAACAAGAAAATACTTGCCCTTTGAACGCTACAGAGCGTAATTAGGCTGGCGCTGATCTAGTTTTTATTGCATTCTGTTCTTTAATGCATTTTCAAGCGACATTCAGCTTAGATAGAAGGTTATATAACGTTAAAAGGACTATTACAAACGAGTTAAAATGTCCTTTAGCCAGGCGGTTAATATTGTGCGAGAATCAAAGGAAAGAGCGCGTAGAATGATCTCGGTATTTGAATTTGAAGAAACAGTTTGAGAAAATCCCTGGAATAAATATCTCCAGGCAGCTTGAACCAACTGGGATTGGATCTAATGGGGTTACACAGCATTTAATGTCATTACTTTTTGTACTGCACGGTATAGGTTATCTCAACCTGTTCCGGCTAAATATTCCTGTTCTAATCATCTCTTCTAGGTCTTCCTAGGTTTTGTCTACCCTGGGTCGATAATTTAAGGTAGCTTTAGGTATTCTGCATGTTGGCATTCTGTCTACATTTTGTTTGCAGTTTCCCTTGTATTTCGTTATTATAGTCTTGAGCTCTTCAATGTTTTGATGCTTTCTTATTTCATTATTTCGTTTTTGTTCATTCTTGTATATCCTACTGTTGATGTGAGCAATTTAATTTCTGCTGATTGTATTTTAGTTTTATGTTTGGTGTTATGGTCCATCTTTCTGAGCCATAGGTAATAACCGGTACTGCCATTGGTTTATATAGCTTCACTATTGACTCCTTTCAAGCTTTATTGTTATTGTTCGTTTGATTGTTACGGTTATGTATTTATTTTGTTGTTGACATGTGATTCACTGTTTATTGTTATCTCATATCCAAATTTTTATACTTGTTTAATATTACTTATTGCTTTTATATTTCTTATATCTAGTCAACCAATGCCCTCATTCGAAACATTTATCAATAGGACGCAATTTGACTTTCCGTAAATGCAGGCGATACATCGGACGCAGTCCATTGTATGAAACATGTAGCAATGAAATCATTAAAATATAGGTACCTAGTTTGGTTTAACGTTCCAAAAAGTCATATTTTTTTCAACACAAAATTAATCCCTACCATAGACGTTTAGTAGCAATGTATTAACAAGAATTAACTGCCGGCCCTCGTAGCGGTGGTCGCTGCAGTGGTCGCTCCGGTGCTCCGCCAAGCTGAGGGTCCTGGGTTCGAGTCCCGCCATGGGCATGGGTGTGTGTGTGTATGTGTGTATGTGTGTTGCGGAAATAACCGGTATGAAAACAGTAAAACATAGTAGCATAAACTGGGTACAACAAGGGAACTATAAAAAAAGTATAAGAAAACCTAACAAAAAAAAAGTATACCGCTTAGACTAACAATCAGAGTGAGACAATGCAAAACGTATTAAAATGAATTTAGCCTATAGAATATTTACATAAATGTGTAACTGATTCTATTTAATATAAGTAAATATAAACAACTGATAATACAATGAGTAGTAATTATAGTAATATTAACAAAATACGCTCTATACATTCAGCAATTCATTTCACTTTCTATTTTTCGGTGGAAAATAAAAGAGTAGTTTAATTTGAATTTGACAAAGATAAAAATACTAATAGATGATTTTTCACGATTTTCTCCTTTTATATCCTGGGTACAAAAACATTTTCTCAATGTATTCACAGAAACAAAGTTGGATAGTCATTCTCGTTAGGATAACGCTCAGTCTGTTCGTGATTTTGCTGAATAAAAACTCCGGGTAATAGTTATTTAATTATCCTGCAAATAAGTCCATTTCTTTACCAATAGTTGTTTGATTTACAGTTACTACAATTCCACGTGAAATAAGACTACATCGTTGTAAGGTTCTTCTTTTTTATGCCTCTTACCGTTTCTGTATACTAGGAGTAGTACAAAACGTGGAAAAAATCTTATGTGTTACACTCAAATGACTTTCTCTACTCTTATACAAACTATTTTTACAAACTCTTATTGTCCATCTATTTCATATTAATTGAGATAAACATTTGCAGAAACGATCTTTTGACACGCAAAAGAACATTACATTTTACACATAGCGACCAGTTCTAAAAAATTTGACTATCGCTTAAGGCGTACCATGTTCCCCTTGTTTTGTATTTGCAAGGGCAATATAGAAATATAGTAGCCTTTAAGCACAGACATATCTCTTAATAGCTGGTTGCTAGGTGCAGCACCATTCTCTTTGTCACAGATTAATACTCTTCACATATCCAAGACAAAAAAGTGAATAACGAATTCCCATTTGAGAAAAAAAGTATTGAAAAATTTAAGGGAATAAAAAGCAATATCTCGAAAATGGTTCACTCAACAAAAAAATGTATATGACATAAATGGTGTATTTTAACGCGATCTACATTTTTGTGTAGTCAAATTTACTCTATCTCTTATGGTTTACCAGTTATGCAAAAGTCGTTCACAATGAAGAATACTTTTGGAGACATTCCCAGAAAATTCAAGTTATACATTTTATTTGTCATGAAAACATCTTAAACATATGATTTTTAATCAAAATCTTTAGAACCATTTTTGATAAAATTAAAATTTTCGAAAAATGTTCCATGTAAAGGGTAATCTAGGGTGGGGAGATTTTCTTGATAACCTTCGTGTCGTATCTCTGGAGGATACTGAACCTAAATACCAAGTTTGGTTTTTATCCAACTGTTCGTTTCTGAGATATGCTGTTAGCAGACAAACACACAGACAGACAGACACACACACGGACATGTTTCCAAAAGTGCTTTTTTTGGATTCAGGGGGTCTCAAAACATATATTTCCGGTGAAATCTCGGTATCGAATTTTTGAGTGAAATACAATATTTTCCCTACTTACTATACGTAGTAGAAAGTAAAAAACCCCTGACTTGCAACAGTGATGCAGTATTTGAGGTATTGACATTAGCCTAATTAGCACGACTATAGAATACCCAGTGCATTGATAGAAAACCCATCCCTTTGTTCACATTCTACGTCAGCTCTAAATATCATTTAGAACATTCATATGTCACAGAATCAGCTAGACTTAATTATCAGATAATTCTGAGTATTTGGATCGAGTCTTTTTCCCCGGATTCTTCTTCTTCTTCTTCTTCTTCTTCTTCTTCTTCTTCTTCTTCTTCTTCTTCTCTTGTGTCAACTTTTAATCCCTCGTCGTCCTCCGTGGTCTCGTGGTACTATGCTAGCCTCTAGTTCCTGAGGTCGCGGGTTTAAACCCGGCGGAGAACGACGGATATTTTCGGGCGTAAGAATACTTGCATGTCTTCCTTTGGAGGGGAAGTAAAGCCGGTGGTCCGGGGTTGTAGATTTGCGGCACGTAAAAGAACCTCAAGAGACCTCTGAGCAAAATTGCTAGTCTTTCACGCCCAATATAGACTGGAACGCTAAGGACCACAGCAGTTAAAGAGCGTCCATAAATAAAACTCAATTTAATTCAATTCTTCTAATCCCTCCTAGCAAACATCCCCAAAGTTTCTCTTTCCCTAAATAGCTCAAGCTCTTGATTTCTTATATTTTCTGGTCCTGAATACAGAAGAGTTATGTGCAGAGTAGATTATCACAGAATCTGTTCTAATTGAAGGTAGAGGTCAGGTGGTTTAGTATAATGTAATATAATTTTAATCTTAGCAAATACATCTTCACAGCAAAAACCTACTTTCAAGAAAAGTGTTTATTAATACTTTTTATTTTTTGAAAGCTTTTACAGCTGGCAAGTCTCAGTTTTGGAAATCATTGGTATTCCTAGAATTTATCATTAAATAGTTTTCTGGGTAGAGAGTGTGTGACTGAATTTCTTCGCTGATTACTCCATATTTTCTAGTTACATAAATAATATAATAATTAACAACTACATGTCTTGGCTTTAGTAATTTTCTCTTAAATGGATGTTCTTAAAACGTTTGCACTATGTAAATTACAATAACATAGCATGTAGTTGCTTCACGTTCATTAATTCCTTTAAAGAACACCTGTTTCTGTGTAGTTTAACACATATTGGCAGATAATAGGACTAGTTTCATATTAGAAGGGCTGTTGTAATGTTCCCTCTACCATATATGCTTATAAACAGCAAAAAAGAAGAAAACCAGAATAAATAAGCATTAAGCAAACAGATGAAATTGCAAACGACTTTATCAAAAACCTTATATAATACATGTATTATCTGCATGATGTAACGGGTACATCTAGTTATGATTGATAAGCAAGCAATGTAATTTCCTTTTAAAGCATTATTAGCTAGAATACTTCATTAGATCAGAGAATCATAACTTCAACAGAAAAGAAACGCGAATACCTGTAATTCAAAGGAAAAAAATCATTTAAACATCGCAGCAGGGAGCAAGTTGTGAAACATAAAATAATATAGATTATTATTAGAAGGAAAAGCAAACTTGCACAACACGGGTGAATACGAAGGTGATATCTTTTATATTATAAAAGAGGTCCTCATTTTGGATAATTCGCAATTTCTTATTCGTAGAGGGTTGTATATACTGAATGTATTTTATGAATAAAGTTGTCCATGGCATGATGCATAAGATTTGATTATGTTTACAATATGCTTGTTACTGTTTCTGTGCAGATTGCATGGATCAAGGCTGAGGATCAGACAATATTGACTGTCCACAACAAGGTGGTGACGCACAACTCGCGGATCAGTGTGACACACGACAACCATCGCACGTGGCAGCTGCACATCCGGCAGGTGAAGGAGTCGGACCGCGGCTGTTACATGTGTCAGATCAACACAAGCATCATGAAGAACCAAGTTGGCTGTGTGGATGTTCATGGTGAGTGATATTCCAAAGAAATAATTATGTTTTTCATAAATTAAACTCAAATTTTATCAACTGTTCCAATTCTCACAAAGAAGCGTAAACTGTTCATTACGATATGCACACTCAAATTCCTCTTAAAAGAATAATACATCATAAAAAGGTTACTGTATAACCA
This sequence comes from Deroplatys truncata, assembly GCA_030765065.1. Lineage (NCBI taxonomy): Eukaryota > Metazoa > Arthropoda > Insecta > Mantodea > Mantidae > Deroplatys > Deroplatys truncata. The sequence goes on along the minus strand of CM060981.1, from coordinate 256,471,803 downwards.
CACAACCTTGATATATTTCGAAATATGCATTAAACCCCAATTAGTTTAAAAATGTTTTACCAAAACTATGAACCTAGGTATATTTTATATTTTGCAAGCGTACCTGCCCGTGAGATTTTACGGCTACGTATGCGATGGTGTGTTTTGTAAATGTATAAGATTGCCCAATGCTTTAATTACTATTAACGATAGCATTGCATTACGTTTTATCTGGCGTCCCTGACATACCTGATCGCCTTCTCAGTTCAATACGATAAATATAAAATAGAAAACGTGATAATAAGATTATGGTGGTCGACAAAATGGGAGATGAATGAGAATACGATTAATAATTAAGGACTATTGAGGAAGAAAAACAAATTATAATTTTTAGTATTGAATGGAACCCTTATGAAATGCACGGCAGACGAGTGTCCAAGTTATCTGTTTCAGGGGTGTTGGAGCAGGCGACGGTGTTTGGCGGGTTGCGGCTGGGCGGTAGTTGTGCGTTCTGTAGAGATTTCTTCCCTGGCGTTGACTGGGACTGCTCATTTGGGACTCTCCTCTGAAGTGGGCCCCAATAGGAGGGACCACCTGGGTTTTGGGGCACGTAGATGGCGTCGGAATCGCTCTATCCGGAAATGTTACGGACCCCGTCCATGTTTGCGCCCGTCGTCATCCGGATCCGGTCACCCTTTGGGTCTCTCCTCTGATCCCTCTCATCATTAAAACTCAATTTTAATAGCTGAAATACCAATAACTTTTTTTAAATTTTTGCACAATCTAGAATATAAGCGCATTCAAAATAGGCGAAAAACTTATATATTTTAATGGAAGCTGTAAAAAAGGGTCTCGGCAAACATGATTTGAAATCCACAGGTCTGGTTTAAGCGCTTTAAATATGAGATACACAATATTCAATTGACAGTGATATTGCAAGGCTTCCAAATCGAGCAAAAAATCACCTATTTAAACTAAAGGAAGCAAAGCTTATATTAACTGATTGTACTAACGGCTCTGCCAGCTTGAAGGTTGTGTTAAAGCGAAAGTATGAAGTTGGATCGTCTGACAGTAAAGTCGCGCAGAAGGACACATCCAAAAATAAAGTTGATTTAAAAACCTGCCTTAAGGTATGCAATCTAGACTGAGCTGATTTCTGGCTACAATCTCATCAAGTCGCAAGAGCGAATAAAATGCAATTTGTCCTTATTTATAATAATTATTGTTTTATAATAATAATACCAATAATGATCCCATAGCTCTACAGCTCACGAAGGGCCTTGACGTGCCAACCCGACTGCCACAGACATGGGCGATTATCCACCGATGCTGGAAGGTGATGTGGCTAACATCACGCATTCCCCAGCCAGAAAGTTGGCTTCTTTGGCCGAGATTGCCGTTTATCGCAGCTCCTCACTTTCCTCGTAATACTGAGTGAGCACCAGGACTATACCCGGGATTTAAAATCCGCACTCCCATGGATGGAATCGAACCCGGGAACATACCATGGTTGGGAACCAGCTCCACACTCTAGCCCACAGCGCCACAGCGCAGGACATAATTGTTTTATATCACATGGAAAAATTAACTAACACAATTTTAATGTTATTACTAACTGAAGTCGAAGTCTGATGAACTTAAAGCAGTTCAACCTTTATGGAAGTGCACGAGCTGGAGGAATTAGATTTTATGCAGAAGAGGTCTTCCACTCACCTTTGAACTCCGTAAAATGAAGTCCTCGAACTGAGTAACGGATATCTTTTTATAGTCGTTCCTATATTCTTTCGGAATATAAAATAGTATTTATTCTTTTTATGGCAAAAAGGCTGATTCGAAACAACCTACATCAAGTGAAGAGCCCTTTAATGCTTACTTCATAAAAAATAACAACGCAAAGCACTCCTCTGCCGCTCTATTAAATGCGGTTTCATGAGCAAAATACTTACGCAAAGTACTGCTGCAATTAGTATTGTGAACGTTTTAATTTTTAATTTTAAAAACCTTTACTTTCCTTTGTTGTCGACACATTTCGCTCAGCATAGACTGTGTTGTCATAGCAGATTCTAAGAACTTTGTTTAAACGGTAGTTGACTTTTGGATATTACTTTTTACTTTCTCTACTGTAATAGAGAAGAAGTAGTAGTATAGCAAGTAGGGGAAGTATTGCATTCTACCCAAAATTCGATATCGAGATTTCATTGGAATCCATGTTTTGAGGCCCCCTGAATTCCTCCCAAATAAGCATTTTTAGGAAAAGGTCCGCGGTGCGTCTGTGTGTCTGTGAATGGCATAATCAAAAAGGAAAGTCGGATAAATACCAAACGTGGTATTTAGGTTCAGCATCTTTCAAAGATGCGAAAGAAGATTTTCAAGAAAATCCTCCACCCCAAACTACACTTTATATGGAAGATTTTTCGAAAATGTTTATTTTCTCATAAATGGCTCTAACGATTCTGATTAAAATGCTTTCATGGAAAATGAAATGTATGCCTTGACGTTTCTGGGAATTTTCCAAAAATTCCTTTTCATTCTGAATGAATTTTGCTTTATTGGTAAACCGTAAGAGATAGAATAATGTCACAACACGAAAAATATAGATCTCGATTGAAACACACAATTTATGTCATATATTTCTTTTTTTTTTCGAGCAAACCATTTCCGAGATGTTCCTTGTTATTTGTTTGAATTTTCCAATACTTATACCTTTTCTCAAATGGGAATTCGTTGTTCGCTTTTTGTTTTCTTTTTTTATGTCCTGGAAATGCAAAAAAAATGGAATGCTCCACACAGCAACCGGTTCTTAAAAGATTTGACTAACGCTTAAAGCCTACCATATTCCCCTTGCACCTACAAGAAAATTAGCAATAAGATAGTTTCTGCAAACTTTATATCGATTAACATGAAGAGATGGAAAATAAGCGTTTGTAAAAATAGTTTGTACAAGAATAGAGAAAGTCATGGGAGTTTAACTCATCAGATTTTTTTACTTTACTTCACTTAGCTTCTCTAGGGTAAGTATGTTTCTTTTGTATTTTATTCTTAAGCCGCCTATCTAAGGAGATGGAGCAATGAAGCTTAGCATTCCACCCAAAATTGATATCGAAATTTCAACGGTTCTAGACTCCAAAATGTATGTGTTGTGTTCGTGTGTATCAGTGTGCCTGTCTTTAATCCTATGCCATCTCATCCATAATTACCTATATTATCCTATCTTATTTTATCCCATATTACTCATCCTATCTTATACTCTTATCTGTTTGTTTCTCCATATGTCTTCCTAATTTAACTACCTGCTTGCCTGTGAACAACAAGCGTGATTTAAAATGAAAAACATCATACTTTGTTCTGACTTTAATTGAAAATGCAGGGCCAGGTTTCATATGAAATACTCGAACCCCAAGCAAGCATTTTTAATTGATACAAATCGTTTTTTATTGTCTAAAATTCCCTTAGACATTTTGGTCATATATCTGTGCTACTGGCATGAGGAGTAAACTGCCCCTCCAGTTTTCTGCAAATTCTCTTCATGTAATTCAATTGTATAAAACAGGAAATAGAGGTAAGGCTTACTAAAACGAAAATACAACACATTAAAATATACAGCTTATGACCACTGATTTCAAGGCATTTGTAATTTTTTAAACATTCATGTTTAATATTAGTTTTCTCAAGCTGCTGCGTTATATAACAATATGACTAAAAGGAAGCCATATGTTCCTTCATTAGCTCTAAACGGAAATTCGACGACCTTTGGCATAAAGGCAGCCTTACTTCCAGCTTGCAGCTAAGTTCTTATTGCATGATTTTAAACTGATTCAGGGAAAACGTTTATCATTATTATCTTAAGTGGACGGAACAATGGATTTGGTTTTATCAGTAGTACTTTTACGAAGGCTGTCCCAGAAGTACCCGACCTAACAAAGAAAACCAAATTTCTGGGAGAAAACATCTTTATTACTCTACATAGTCTCCTTTCTGCTCAATACACTGTTCCCAGCGATGTTCAATAGCTTAGACATCCGGGTTTATAATGAGAACCGTCGAGTTCTGCAAAATAGCCATCAACTGCAAACTCCACCTCTTCATTGTTGGCAAATCTTTTACCAATTTTGGAAACAGAAATTAATCAGAGGGGCTAAGTCTGGCGAAGAGGGTGGATGAGGAAGCAATTGGAGCTTTAACTCATTGATTTTGGCCATGCCGATAATGGATGTGTGAACTGATCCATTGTCTTACTGAAACAGAAGCTTCTTTTTCGTTAAATGCGGCCGTTTTTACTTGATTTCATCATTCAAACGCTGCAGTAGGTTTTCATAATACTCGCCATTGATTGCGTTTCCTTTTTGAAGACAATCAATGAAAATTGTCACAGGCGCATCCCAAAAAACTGACGCCATGATCTTGCCTACAGATGGAAATGTCTTCGCCTTCTTTGGAGCTGATTCCCCCTTTCAATCCACTGTTTTGACTGTTCCTTCGTCTCAGGTGTAAAGTGATGGACCCATGTTTCATACATGGTTATGAATTGACGCTTTATTGCAGCGAAACATCGCCAAATACTCAACTGAAACTTGCTCACGACGCTGCTTTAGTTCTATTGTGACTAAACGCGTCACCGATCTTGCACATAGCTTTCTTATGTCTAAATTTTCAGTCAGTATGTGATGTACAGCACTTTTTGATATACCTACGATGTCTGCTAGCTCGCGCACTTTCAGTCGACGGTCGTCCAACAAAAGGTTTTGGATTTTCCTCACAATTTCTGCCGTGGTCACCTCATTTGGTCGACCACTGCGATATTCGTCTTGGCAGCTCCTACGGTCTTGCTTAAACTCAGCCACCCAATATTTTACTGTTGTAAATGAAGGAACAGACTCCCCCAGAGTAATATTAGTTGGACAAAGACCTTTTAAATGAAAGTATTGTATCACATAACGATGACCAATTTTATCCATGTTTACAAATTTGCTGAAACGTTCACTATTGATGGCCGCCAAACCAATACTATACGACGTATCATCATCAAAATTCAGACTTAAGTTTTATAAGGTTGGTACTTTCTACCACCGTGATTTGCTTGCAACAACAACCACTATTTATACATCAAGTCGAGTACTTCTGGGACTGCCGTCGTAAATACTATTAGCTTTCCCTATTTGATAGGAGACCTCTGCCCTTCAAGGGGCATTTTAGGCTATTTTCATTTATAAATACAATAAGGGATTGTGCTCAAAATTGCGCCGATCCGTGCCTAAGTGCCCATAAATTACTGTTGAGCGCCAGTGTTTAACAACTGATAAACAGAATTTAAGTAAGTGTAATAGACAATCAGAATGTATGTGAATTATGGCTTTTATTATAAATTTCCGGCTAGCTAGTATATTAGGTCGAGCAATTATGTCTCACAGGGTGTGGATAAAATATAACAAATAGGCAATTCAATTTAGATGACATTCTAATATCTCTTGCTCAATATTTACCAGAATATTTGAATAAGCTATTGTGATTGCCGCGAAAATGACTAAGTCCGTTATCTACACTTTAGAACATCACCCGCACATAACATTTATTAAATTTGAGTCTTTTGACTTCCCCTTATGATCTGTACCCGTTAAGTTGCCTTTTCTACATAATTACAGGAGATTGTTAGTACTTTTCGCGCGAGGACCTTTCACAGCGATCTGCCTCTTCCCATGTCGGAGCTTACACTGTCTATTCCGTTGAACGGTTTATAGCGTGGCTTTATCAAATTACGTTTAATATTTCAAATATCTTTTTATATGTCTCTGATTATGTGTCTAAAATAATTCAAACCTACCTCCTAGCTTTACTATTAGATACTTCGAGAATCACATGAGTCTGTTACAGCTACTAAACCATAAAATTTAATGTATCTCGTCTGGCTTTGGTCCTCTAGCTCAACAGCGAAATCCCTTGAAACATACAGTTATAATGTGTCTCTTAACTTAAATATAAACACTACTAACTACTATATAAAGAATAAAAATGCAAGAAAATTAATTGACCTGTAAGTCATTGACACTGATAATTTAATGCATGGGCTGAAGCGTTGTTTAATCAATGTATATTGTAAAAAATCCTGCCTCAAAGTTTAATGGACAGAGAATGTCGTGTGGATGCTAGAGATTTGAATATTTATTTATGGGGCTTTCTTCACAATGTAAACATCAACTCAAGTTTTGAGATCACAGACATATAAAAGAACAGAAGCACTTACTGTTTGTGCATTTTTGGCTTCAGTAATACTATGTTTAACGTACAAAGGCCTATTTTCTAAATTATTTCATACCATTGGATTCTGGAAATACACACCCATAATTAAAGAGCCTTAGATACAAGGGAATGTCGTTGAATTTACTATAGTATATAAATAATACTGCTGTATCTAAAGAAAATATGTAGTATATTACTAAGTGTTTACTATACATAAAGTGCTTAAAATTTAGAGAGCTATAACTGCTTATATATGAATTTGGCCATCATAATTCTAAAAGAGTAGAGGAGAGGAAGAGTAAAAAGAGGAGGTTCTGATTTTTGCAGTCTTCTCCTAATACTAATGAAAATTCCATTCTAAATCAGATTTCTAGGCATCAATAACAGGATTACTCAGTTACGTTTGTATGTCTCCTTGTTCGGCCTGGTTCAAAAGTAGATGCACCGCCATATACAAAGTTGTGACTTGAAGCCAGATTATATGGACATGTTTCCGAGTCGCCATTCACTTTGTTCGAATAGGCAACTGATACATCAGAGATGTTAAAACATATCTACTATTTTATCATTAAATTATGTAGGAACACTTTTTCTGTTTACATTATTTCATGTAAAATTATTCTGGTATTCCTAACACTGTCACTGCGTACAAGGCAAGTTTATTTGGTGCACTAACGTTTAGCTTTGATCGTTACATCATTCTAGTAGATGTACTGTTTTTTTTCCTTAGTTATATACTTCATATAGTATTACCATGTTTGTAATATAGAAACCAACGTAATATTCCTTAATACACTGAATAATAATAATAATAATAATAATATTTATAGTAATAATAATACCCGAATCACTCATCTGAATATAACCTGCTAGGTACCTGCTTTGAGGCAGTATTTTCAACACTTAAATGTTTTCAGTCTAATTATATAATATATATATATATATTTCAACAACAGCCCGCCTTAAAGCAATATGTGTGTGTAGCAATATATAAAAAGTGTACATTACAAGTGTATATTGTCGTATACCTCACATATTTAGTAATTATTTAACTTCAGAGGAGGGCAACTCGCTTATGAGAGGGATCGTTGAACAAACAAAGAACTTTAAACTCGAGGTATCGACAAGGGACGCAGCTAAGCTATATCACAAAATATTCTTACACCAACATAATTCCTGGCTGAAGGGAGAGGCAAGGATTCTATTCTACCATAATTAAAAGTTGAAAGAAAGGATAACTAATAGATTTATTATAACAAATGCTTACCCCATGTGTCTGCCGGGCGAGGACGCCATGTCGCAGTTATCCGTCCAGCTCACGCGAAGACTAGTCACAGAATGCTAAGGAAACCCACGCTAAGCTTAGCGTCAGTAACGCCATATCCCTACCAATGACACAGTTTCCCCTCATTCGCCCCTACTCTCAGATAAACTGCCAACCTTCGACTCGGTAACCAGAGGGCGTATTACCATTAATATAATCTGTGCACATGCCACATCTCCCCCTGGCCACCGAAGTCGACGTCCTCGTCGACAGAAAGAAAATAAATACAATAAACATGAAAAACAAAACAAAGACATACCAAAAATGACATATAAATGTGTGATGAAGTAAAATATAATAATAGACATGTGTGTGGTAAGCACCCAGCCGACGAAACAATGGTGCTGGGTGATGTGGAGAGACGAGAGACGTAAGTGCTGTTGACTAGTATTGTTAATGCACTTATCTTTAGCATCCCGCACACGCACACACCACGCTGCCTTAGTTCACAGGCACACTACACTGCGCAAAATGGTGATGGTCTGCCGTAACTGTTTGTGGGTGGGTTTAGACAGTGCCCACAACGACGAATTGTCCTGGTGTAGAATTATCACCGCAGGTCTCTGGTGATGACAACAGGGTGGGCAGTCGCTGGCTTGGACTGCCCCCCGACATGGTGGCTCCTTATGCCACGGCAGTGTAGTGGCTGCCCGACAGCTTCCCTGTGGTGATTCTTGACTTCTGGTGTTGCCTGGGGGTGCTGTTGAATTTTCTCGCTCTCTGCCACAGCGAAATACTAAAACAAAACCACCACACAATAAGCAGGCTGCTCCCACAAACAATCACACATAAAAGAAGGGTATGTCATTTACAATTAAAGATTTTAAAGTTTGAAAAGTGTACACTAAAAAAATTCTTATGACGTGGGGCAAAGAAAGAGAAAAAAAATTAGTACAAATTGGCATAAGAAAGAAATTATACAGAGTTGCCATCCAAAGTGTAACTTACAATGCTTCATAATCCAAATAACAGTAAAACAGACTCAAAATACATGAACATGACAGAAATGAAACCTAACCTTATTTTGGGATCCCAATATTACATCTCAATAACCAGCTGGTATCACTAACAAAAGAAAGTAAGTGCACTCACAAGACAATCACACATGACGATGAAATGAACTCATTCACACTGACCATGGCCGAAATTACACACAACACTCACTTAACTATCTACTCAAACTAGTGTATGCATCACTACAAACTACATCCACAATACATCTCTAAACTACGCCACGTGACATGCTTTCAACTACTATTGTCCTACTCTTGTCACCAATACAACTTCTCGTCCACATCACTATCGTTCTCATCGCAGTATGACCATCATCTTTCATAATCATCATCATCATCAGCAGTAATAGTGCAATCTCGATCATTACTTCAAGCATCATCATCTTTCAATTTTCTCTTTAAAACAAAACATCTGCACTTACGTGTCGCATTTAGCATGCTGCAAATTCAAAACATCTAACATAGGCATAACCTTCAAGAAATCACATTAAAATTTCAGGAATTACACAAATAACATGACATTATAATGTTGCATCTACATCCTCCAAATGAAAATTAAGCTGGAAAACAGGTGGTATTAAAATTTGCTATCTAAGATGGTAATAAACTTGTTGCATAAACAGAGAAAAAAATTATTTTCATTACATTCACTTCCATCCATTTAATCTCTCGTGTGAATTCATCACACACGCTATACTGGGCACGTTACAGCAACACCAATAAGCAAAATCTCTGAAATCAGACAACTGTCGGGGTTACACTGTGGCACTTCCACCGAAGCTGACATCATCTCGTCTCTTTTCATCTCTCCTCATCAACACCGTCGGGGTTACTCTTTGGCACTTCCACCGAGGCAAATCTCAACTCTTATTTCTCACATAACCTCACACTACGCCATCGGGGTTACACTTTGGCACTCCCACCGAGGCAGATCTCACCTATATCACATAACCTCAAATACACACATACATACAAACACTATTCATGCAACAATTTTCTTCAAATAAAGATCACAGCATCATTATGAAACCCCAAGTCAAATCGAGTCAAATCAAATCATATCATATCAAATCAAATCGAATGCAACAAAACAACATCACATCATTACTCAAAACAATATTGTCACATAACATTCCTAAAAATGAAAGCTCAATTAAGCATATAGTACACATGAAACACATTCCTGCAGCATAATACAACAAAACAAATGATTTGCAGTTACCAAAACACAATTCAAAATTTAAATTACACCCAAAATAATAATATACTTTTAATTTAGCAGAGACAGTCATATCACATATTCCTGAAAAACAAAGCTTAATTAAGCATCAGTCAGTGAAACAATATAAAATTTAGCATACCTGTGTGAGTCGTAAAACTGTTTCATTCATCCAAACTTTAGCACTCACAATGATTACATACTTACAGGTGATTTTTTTCTCTCTTTCTCGTTTTACCACAAAATTCCCGTGCAATTTTCCAAAATCTGGTAACACACGTACAGCTGGTTCATCAACATCCACATCGTACTGGTCCATATTAGAAGCACATCAAACCTAATTAGGTGCAGATACTGGCAAGGTTGGTAGCTCCTGAAACTTTTACTTACATGAGTAACTGCGAAAGATTTTTCCATAAAATATGCATTGCGGAATTAAATAAACCAAACTTGGCAACGGTGAAGCAAAATTACCAATTCCTCAGAGTGGCCATTAGCAGTAGTAGCGAACATTTCAAAATTCTAAAGTAACTCATACGCCGACAACTCACCGGAATTCTCCACGTGAGAGGGGTCACTGACCGGGCGGCAGACAGCTGATAACTGAGCAACAACAGGCGTACCAACACTGGACATAGATTCTACTTCACTGTGCTCGCTAACTGGAGCAATTGCTATATCAACTTTCTGTGCAGTACGTCGCTTAGGCATGATTGCAGCACAAAAGATAACGCAACCAATAAACAAACAGTATGACAAAGCAATACAGATTACACCAAACTAAACACTTATAGCATCATATGAATGTAAGTAGCAAGATCAGAACATGGCCAAATAAAACAGTTGCAGAAAGAATACAATTAAGCGCCCGCGGCGAAGTATCAGAAAATTATACTAACACACGGCTACACAAGCCACTTGGACACAATACCAAGATTTTTAATCAGAATGAACACATGGAAGAAAACAAAATGATAGCTTCAGTGAGAAACCTCGAACTGGAAGTTAAAAAAAAAACTACGTCACACTTACTGTGACCACCGCTAATATTCTCAAAAGGAGCAGAATACAGACTTGTAATTTATACTAGCACACTAAACTTCTCGTTTTTTTCTTAAATCAAATGTATATAATCTGATATGCACACGCAAATAAACGCGCCAAAACACGTGCTGAGGAAGACTGGTTTCACAAGCTAAAATTATTGCTGAAATGCATGACCACGCGGGAATTACACAACACAGGTGCGTACATAAAAGTTACACGAAAAATGACCCAGAAAAGTGCAGTAAATAGCTAGAAATCACAATCACTGGAATATAAAGTTATACATTTCCAAACCACTGCTAATAAGCACAAAAAACAAGATTTGCAAACAGATAGCCAACACGTGACGAGCACATTTTGAAACTACAACTATATCGCTCGTTTCACAACTCAACTTTCACAAAAACATGTTTTTGAAAATAACCAGCACGAAGAACGGAACACAGTGATATAATTTAAAGGAAATGAAGCCAAAACAAGGGGAAAATGGAGTAGAAGTTTTAGCGTCACGCCGGCAGACAATGGAAAAAAATGCAAAAATGAGCTCAAAATTGAAATTTCGACACCAGACTTTCAGAAATGATGGAAACAACATTTAGAAGAAGAGAATCACAAATTAAAGTATAAAAATCCTTACCCTTTAGCCAGAAAGAACTTTACATTTTTCACGACCACGTGGAGCACAAACCGTTAAATTTGGAGGGAAAAAAAATTTTGCACTTAAAATCTCAAAACAAATCAAACCAATTACTCGGCGCCTCACACCAATTTGTCGTATACCTCACATATTTAGTAATTATTTAACTTCAGAGGAGGGCAACTCGCTTATGAGAGGGATCGTTGAACAAACAAAGAACTTTAAACTCGAGGTATCGACAAGGGACGCAGCTAAGCTATATCACAAAATATTCTTACACCAACATAATTCCTGGCTGAAGGGAGAGGCAAGGATTCTATTCTACCATAATTAAAAGTTGAAAGAAAGGATAACTAATAGATTTATTATAACAAATGCTTACCCCATGTGTCTGCCGGGCGAGGACGCCATGTCGCAGTTATCCGTCCAGCTCACGCGAAGACTAGTCACAGAATGCTAAGGAAACCCACGCTAAGCTTAGCGTCAGTAACGCCATATCCCTACCAATGACACAGTTTCCCCTCATTCGCCCCTACTCTCAGATAAACTGCCAACCTTCGACTCGGTAACAAGAGGGCGTATTACCATTAATATAATCTGTGCACATGCCACCATATTATGTTTATATTATTGTATCCATGTATAATAATGTTATGTGAAAGCATTGCGTTATTTAAGAGTGTAGGAGCTGTGATAAATAGGTCAAAAGTTGCTAACAATGAGGTAACCTTTAGGCAATAATGAGTTTGAGAGTTTAATCATGTTACTTTGATTCTTGGAAGCAATAATGTAAATTTTAGTGACAGTTTATAAAAATAGCCAATCAACAATCAGAAAAAGCTTTAGTTAAATGAAGGTATTCTATTGGATTAGGAATACCCAATCAGAGACTTTAAATATAGAAATTTACAAGTTTAGGCGGTTGAAATCAGTTCAGTTGGTTGCAGACAGCGTTACTAACCAGGCGCAAAAAGTGTCCTCAAGGAATTTAATACGTATTCGTGTGAGACGAAAATAGTTTTACGTGTTAAAAAGTGCAAGTAATTAATTAAAGAATCTCACAGCTCTCTATATCAGTGAAGTGTTATTTAAATCGTATCAAGTATTAATAAAAGGAGTGAAGTAAAATTATTATCTGTGTGAGCCTACATTCTTAGTCGCACCACAACCCTGCTAAGAGAAACGTGTCTCTAACAATAATACTGACTCAGCTGAGGCAAACATACACACACACACATATATTTATATATATATATATAATATTTAAAGAAACAATCAAATTACAAAGTTAATATTGTTTTTTAAACTTGGGGCAAAGGCCACCTGAAAGTACACCTGAATTTGTAAATGTTGCTTCATTTTAGTTTACGATTGGCTAATCCTAGTCCAATAGAATACCTTTATTTATCTAAAGCTTTTTCTGATTGTTGATTGGCTATTTTATGAACTGTCACAAAAATTACATTATTGTTGTTCTAATAATGACTAGTAGCATTATTAAACTTTCTTACTCATTATTGCCTCAAGGTTACCTCATTGTTACCAACTTGTGGCCTATTTCTCACAGCTCCTACGTTATTAAATTACTTAATACTTCCACATAACATTATTACGCATGTACACAACACTATAAACATATACAATGACTGTAACATACACTTCTTATATCTTGTTCCATACACATATTGCTTTAAGGCGGGCTGCTACTGAAGGCTACTGGAAACTATTTACTATACGTGCGGTTGCAACTACTACAAGTTCGGCTCCCCAACAGTTGAAATATAGTAAAAGTCCTTCAATACGACCTACTTCAAATTTACGGCCAAAGCGTGATGCAAATAACGTAACAAACGACCTACTTCAGCTTTGACCTACATAGCCACAGCTGTGCTTTCTGTACCAGTGGTTAGGACGCCAAACTTCTAAAGGTCCTGAGTTCAAATCCGCTCCTGCCTGCAGAGTGTTATATAAGTAGGTAATACATAAATTCATTTTAAGAACACATACATATATTTTGAGAACCACAACTCGTACCTGCAACATGCAACTAACATTACCGCGTGCCGTGCCCAACTATGAATATAACTTCAAGTAGACGAAAATTCTGGAACACATGTAGAAGTTAGTATGCCGGTTTTAGGGTAAAGCGAAAGCTTCGATAGTGTTATGAAGTATCATGGTTTGTAATTTACCAGAATATTGGTATGCTTACTTTGACAACACATAAACGAATCCTAGATAGCAAACTGGACCAATGATTTGAGGAAATGTTCCACTTAAAGAATTGAGAAGTGTCTATTTGTATTCTTTACACTTATTCACCTATCATACTACCGTTACCTTTAACACCAGATTCAAGAACTATGTACACCTGTGGGTGAAATAGGAAATATTATTTTGTAATACAAATAACTTGCGTAATCACTTGCAGTTGATTACATTTATGCATGAGTAATTAATTAATTCTTTCTTTCTAACTGTGGGTAAAATATTTGATTGGAGCACTTATAAGACTAAATCTTTCCTATAATATCGACATTCGTATTAGTGATTATGAATGAAGGTCAATTTTGGTACTCAAGGTGTTAATTTTTGCCAGTGTTTTTATTTTAATTAAGTTTGCAAACAGTTAAGAAAAATTCTTGAGGTCTGTGTGCCTCACTTTTTTTTCAAAGACTTGTGTAACTTTCAAATCTGATATATTTAATCTTCCTTGATTGGTATAAACAGGAAGATACATTAGCTATATGGATGTTATCTGCTTTCTTTAGGATGGCCCATAATAAACAAGAAATTTTCGTTCCGATTTGTTGCCTGAATTAGTTGTTTAAACAGGGCAGAGAAATAATATAAATATATTCTGATTCCTGTGTATGAGAATGGAAACCCATTTAATCCATCCATGAGGCAGTATTTTTAAAATTTAAATGTTTTGAGTCTAATTATATAATACATATAATTCAGTAGCCGCCCGTCTTAAAGCAATATGTGTATGGAACAAGATATAAAAAGTGTATATTATAGTTATTGTATATGTTTATATTGTTGTGCTCATGCGTAATAATGTTATGTGAATACATTACGTAACTTAGTAATGTAGGAGCTGTGAGAAATAGGTCAAAAGTTGGTAACAATGAGGTAACAATGAGGTAACCTTGAGGCAATAATGAGTAAGAAAGTTTAATAATGCTACTACACATTATTGAGCAACAATAATGTAATTTTTGTGACAGTTCATAAAATAGCCAATCAACAACCAGAAAAAGCTTTAGATAAATAAAGGTATTCTATTGGACTAGGATTATCTAATCAGAAATTAAAATGAAGCAAAATTTACAAATTCAGAAGTTAGTTGCTTGTAGACAGTGTTCCTAACCGGAAGCGAGGTGCGTCCTCGAGAAATTTAATACGTATTTGTGTGAGACAAAAATAGTTTACGTGTTAAAAAGGCAAGTAATTAATAAAAAATCTCACAGCTCTCTCTATATATATCAGTGAAGTGTCATTTAAATCGTGTCAAGCATTAATAAATGGAGTGAAGTAAAATTATATTCTGTGTAAGCCTACATTCTTCAGTCGCACCACTCCCTGCTAAGACATTCATGTCTCTAAAAATAAATACTGACGCAGCCGAGGCAAATATAAAGAAACAGTCAAATTACAAAGTTAATATTTTTAAATTTTGGGGCGAAGGTTACCGGAAACTTTTTACCATACGTGGGGCAGAAACTACCTTCTTCATCCAGGCTGCTTGGTAGGCATATTTGAAGAGACAAACATTAGTCGCTAAATGGTGTCTTTCTTTCTATTTAGTTTGGCAAAACTAACAGAATATGTAATTCTAAAATATCGAAACAAAATAATATTTTCAGTTGAAATACATCAATCGACTGACGCTTACAGAATTGATCGAAATTATGTATATGTTTTGATTATTTTCCTTAAATAGACTATGCAAATAACTGGGGTCGTAAATTATCGATTTCCTAAAAATATAGTTTTAAAAGTTTGTTATGTATTCTATTCCAAAGTTTGCCGGTCTTCTTTAGAAGGAACCTCTATATATCCCAATATTATAAACATGTGCAAAGACAGATAAAATACATTTACATGCAACAAATGATATTCAGATAACGATGCTGAATTCGCCAATGATCGGTTCCTGCTAATGGTGGTCTTAATGTGTTTCAGATCTATTCGCCGCTGCAGATAGGGTTTCGTTTTATACACTAAGCGGCGCCTGGATAAATGGGCAAGGGCGCGGGTTTAGCTCGGGTTGTGCTCATAGTATCTGCTCGGGGTCACGATTTGTTCCTGCAGGTTGTTTGAACCAAGTTCTCAATATTTGAAATCAATAAATAGTATTTTTGGATCAAAGCAGGTAACCAATTTGAATCAAAGTGGTGAATTTGGACCACTAGTAGTTTTTTACAATGCCTGACAATATTCATACCAGCACCTTGGTCGAGTCACAGGAGGTCAGTATCCACCACATTCAGTAGAGTTCAAAACGTGATCATAAATAAAATAATATTTGTAAATCACAAATACCATCAAAACGAAACCGACAATAGATTTTTAATAACAAAATACTAAATTTAAAGTGAATCCATTAGCCATAGTGTTATTCGTTACAGATGCACGTATTGTTATTACAATGGGAATATGTATCTAAATGGGGTGATGACCATTAAATACTTGCCGCATAACTACAGTTCTCAATGAATGCCTCAGAAGGTTTCCTTCTTGCTAAAATACTCAATTTAACAAGGATAATACAAATATGTCAATAATGTGTTAAAAAAATTCAAAGCTATGTTGTCCACAAACCTTTATCTCAGTTAGAGGCGGAAGATAAAATGGTAATCTTTAGATTTTATTACACATCAGGCATATTTTATAGACTTCGAAGGTTGATGTCAGCATTTAAGCCACACACTAAATTAGGAAAGAAAGGCGATCTGCTTTATTAATCTCATCGGGTTATCTGCTCCTTGTCCGAGGCTCGGTAAGTGGTTAAAATTAGTCCAAAAGGTGATGACACTCTAACTCCTGTCTGTTTTTGTACAACATGGAAACTACAGGGTTTTTCTAACAGATTCTGCGATATGTGGAAAAGTTTTTATTTTATAAATTAAGCTTATAACTATAATATACCTGGACTGAGCGAGATAGCTCCGAGGTAAAGTGGGGGACTCGATTTCGGGAGGTCCGAGTTCGATTCACTTTGGGCCGGCAAATCTGACATTGAGTTTCTTTTGTGGTTTTCTCTGTCGGTAGGCGAATGTTGGAGTGCTTCCTCTTCTTCCACAAATTTCCTTCCCATCACTTCCTTGCATTTGTTTCATTCTTCATGTTTCACGGTTATACGGCCAGGAGTCGGCGGTTGGTGTATTGTGGCCGGACGGTGCA
Organism: Deroplatys truncata; assembly: GCA_030765065.1. Taxonomy (NCBI): domain Eukaryota; kingdom Metazoa; phylum Arthropoda; class Insecta; order Mantodea; family Mantidae; genus Deroplatys; species Deroplatys truncata. The sequence goes on along the minus strand of CM060981.1, from coordinate 256,454,938 downwards.
GTTTGCACTGTATAAAGGACCTTCCTGAGGATTCATCGGGTTGACTGAGCCTAGATGGCGCAGTCAGGCTCCCTCTGGCGTCAGGATTTGTGTAATTCCGAAATAGTTAGGGACCCCTCCTTTGCTTGCGTGCATCGTCGATCGGATATGGTCTCCCTACGTGTCTCCCCTTCATTTCTTGCTCTCAAGGGTTACGTAAACACAAAGGACCTACTCTACTCTATCCCAGACAAGAACGATACTGCTGTAAACAACACGCAGGAGCGGACTCAACCCGCCCCGTGTTTGACGCTATAGCAGCGCTAACTCCTTGACTAAATATATCGAGTAACACGTTGCCAGTAACTTATTAAATCGATGTGTTACACAATTAATGTTATCGTGTAGTAGCATAAGGTTATGCTTCGGGTTTCCTTTCTTAAACATCGCGAAACAATGCGCGATCATTTGCCCTACGCTACTTAAGATTTGCCTCGGCTGTGTTTTATTGCGGCAGATTGACAGACCTGCTCCGTGATGATAAGCTAGCTGCTGCGCTTGTGAAGTTTGCGAGAGTTGTGGGAAATACAGTCTTAAATTTCAGAAGCGACTCTGCACGATAAACATTAACATCTGAATCAGCATTCACCACGAGACCTACTTGGTTCCCAGAGGACCATGTGGTATAGGGGTACAAATTATTATACAAGTGTTTCATTAGTAATACAAAGTTAGACTGCATATTATTTAACAATCAGTAATAGTGTATAATTGCTCCTGTCTTCGGTTTGTCTATGTCTCTATGTTTACATGTATGTCTGTTTCAATTATTTCTTTCAGAATTCACGAGCCTGGAACGCATATGTGTGTATGTGCAGGACACGGAGAAGTGAATACAATCATTTGTAGACTTCTCTCTCCGGCAATTTACAGTGATATAATTCTTGGAGGTGGTTATTGTGCGATAATAAATAAACACCCATGAACTTCCTGCACCAATCAGCGCTTAAGAGCGTTCCGCCTGTCTCTATCTCTTTCTTTCTTCCCTCCCATACGTTTACAAGGGATAGTTTTTGAGATAGTTTGAGACAGATTATAGTGGCCTACGTAGACGCTAAGCTACAGGGCTAGGTTTCTATGCATTTATCGGATATACCTCAGCATAGTAATATGTCTTATACAACAATAAATCAATGAGCTGTTTCACCTGGCGTTGCATAAGTGAGTTTTTAATTCTCGGTCAATATTTCACATAATCTTGAAATATGAACCTTAATAAATTTATCTCTGTCATATTTGTAAATAAAGGAACGCGAGGACTTCCTACACATTAAAGGTATCGAAAAGATATTTATAGCATCACGTAGTACAGAAATTAGAAACAGGCCACTTAGTAGTATTAAAATATTGGATCCTTTTAATGTGAATTTTATATTCTTAAGATAATATTTGCGTTTTTAAGCCTCTCCTGGTAAAGCGCTGGATCATATTCTTGGCAAAACAGAGGGGAAAACATCATTTTATTAATAATCTGCCGGCCCTGCAGCCGTCGTCCCTGGAGCGTATCTACGACGCTCCGCCAAGCGGGTTCGAGTCCCGCCATGGGCATGGGTATCTGTGTGTTATATGTGTAATTGCGGTAATAAGTAAACAGTAAAATACAGTCATCATAAGCTGGGTAAACAAGGGAACTTTATAAAAAAATTAAAAGAAATACCGGCAAAGGGAAGAGAAAATCCGAAATGGTGCTCAATCCTCTTATGAACAGCGTATTTTAAAAACTTTAAAAGCCCTATGTGGCATTTATTCGAACCTTACCGGTTCGGCGTGGTGAAAAATTAAGATTTTAGGCCATATTCATGTATATCCTCCCATACCTACATAGTTTACTTACTGAGATGCATACTAGAAGTATGCAATATCGTGGTTCCCAAGCAAATAAAGCTTCCATGTATAATGCTTGTGAACATTGCAAAACGCATAGTTTTTGAGTCAGACTGCGCAATTTCGACTTATACTGCAGTTCAACACTGATATTTCTACGAAGTTAAAGGAAATACATTCTAAGTACATTTCAGCACCTGATGCAAACAAAAAGCTTTCCTCTGATCCGTATAATTGGCAAAGGGTTCCAACCTGATTTCCCAGGGGACGGTATCTATTTGTACCGCATAGTATTCATATTGACCTCACGTGATGAAACAATTAAGTGTTAACATTAGACTTCGTTTTATGCCTCCAAATGTGCTTTGAGTTGTTTGAATTATTTCCTAAAACCTGAAAGATATGAATCAATATTCTGCGAAAATAAATTCCTATCCCTAGCAGAAACGAGGTAGCTGAAAGGTTGGAAATCAAAATTTTTACAGGCCAGGTCCTGAAAATATATTTTAAGTTCATTGGAATCCAAATATACATTTTAACAAAATCTTCGCTCAGTAGTTGCAACTGTGTAATTAAACTTAACACCAAAACTTAGGGAAGTAAAAATCATGCGTGGCCGTTTTAAATACATATTTTGGAACCAGTAAAACACGGCATAAAGAACATATTAGAACTGTACATTGTCCCTCCATTCGCCCACCTTAAATCATCTGCAAAGTATTCTTTTTCTTTTAAAACTTAATGTGCTACTGTGAACAACAATACAGAAACCTTTGGTAGACAGGGCCCTCTAGGCCACAACACAAGTAACTTAGCAAATTCTTATTCAGAGAGCTAGTGTACAGTTAGTTTAAGGAATAACCCAGAGATGGCGTCAGTGCATCCTAGTCAGGCAACCGAATGAGTGCCGTCGCCGCCTCGTCCATCCAGTTGAGTTGGTTGTATTTCAAAATTCTTCAATAGCAACCCCAAAAAATTAAACTTTTGCAACTAAATTACACCGGTGGTGCACAAGGACCATTGCATCATTCAAGAAATAATCTTGCTACCTCCTTTCACCCCTTATCTAAATTACACCCGTCACTCTGCAAACTCCACATTCCATCTTAACGTGATTATATCCTGTTCAAAGGCAGGTACATGAATAACACACTTTTGGACTGCTCTCAGCCGGCCAACAAGTCGTTCTCGTCCTTCTTGAAGGTTAGTTATCGCACAGCTTTCGCCAAGCACTGTACTCTCATTAGACCAAGAGTATAGTACGCTACCTTTGAGGAAACTACACACTCGCATAATTCCTTACCTATTTGAACTCATTCCTTCCTTACTCCTGTCTGAGTAGTCCACACCAGGGTTTCCGCGATCGATGCGTCCTGCATTCCTGGAGCTCATTAGGCTTCATCCCCAAAGTGTGCACAATGCAGTTCAGCGGGGTTCGCAAGAACAAACATCGCCCCATTACACCCGCAAACGATAAGTGACGAGCTCTCACTTGGGATTTGGTCTAGCAGAAGTGCTCAGGCTCAGAAATAGGACAACTGGACCAGCATCGTGTGAGGAGTTTCAAATGATGCCCCTTACCTGATAGAGTTTTTAACGCAACCATTGACTCAGCGCCTCTCCCAAGGTCTGTCGTATACAAATATGCAGGAGAGGTTATTTTCTACTTTTGCAATAAATATTAAAACTTGAGAGATTAATGGAATAAATAGTCGACATATTTTCACTATCGCAATCCTACACAATTACCAATATAATTTAAGCTCTCTGTAAGGTAGTGCTTTAGGCCGAGTGCTACAATAATATTCGAAATGACATATGGACTCTTTCGACCACTTCCTTTCAGGACTGCAGCACCTTCGTCTCTGTATGCCTTTTGCGTGGTATAGTGCAGCTGACCAGTTTCTAGGACCCCTTAGGAGATATTTTACCACACCTGCTCTAAGCGTTCGACTATCTCAGATTTATTTGAGATCGCCATTGAAACTGTACAAAATGTTTACAATGGTACGTTGTAGTGTTTTATCGAAAGAAAACGTTCACTTTATAAGCTATCCTTCCTGTTAAAATATGGTATATGCTGTAAATAATAACAATGTGAAACGGGGAACCTCCGTAAAAAAGTTTTCATTTGATTATACTTGTAGCTTTGGACTAGAGGACTACAAGCGAGCGATCTCAACTGGTTTTTACCGATATTTCTCGATGCATGGTCGCCTAAATTCTTGTTTCCTTTCCGTTTGCCCTGCACTGCTCGGGGGATCGCTCTTCTGTCAGGCTGAGTGCTCGTGTTCCGTTTTAACCACGAGAGCGAAATTGAATGACTGATAATGTACACAGCTTGGTAGGTCGCGGGTTCAAACCTGGCAGAGGGCGATAGACTTTTTTGGGCGTAAAAGACATGGCTTCCTTCGGGAGGGAAGTAAAGCCGGTGGTCCCGTGTCATAGATTTAGGCACGTAAAAGAATCTCATGAGGCCTCTGAGCAAAATTACCGGTCTTTCACGCCCAATACAGAATGGGACGCTAAGGACCACAGCAGTTAAAGAGCGTCCATAATAGAACTCAATTTTATTTAATTTCTTACACTGCTTGGCATTGGCGGTGCAAGTAACCTACATCAAGAATACAATATATAGTGCTGTACTGTAGGTAAGATAGTGATTAACATGTCTGCTTGTCATACTAGAAGCGGGGTTCCATCTCCCGTGGTGAGTAATTAGTTTCTGTTTGATATACCTTTTGTAATTGAATACCGTATAACTTTACATGCATTAATATATTTATTAATATACTGATATTATGTGTATATAAATGTATTTATTAATAAACATACCCTTGCGCGCATGTAACCAATTTCCAGTATTAAACACAGTTTTAAGATAACTTACGACTGTTGGCTTTAAATTAGTTCTATGTAAGTGGCTGTCTGAAAATTATATCTTATTTACATTATTCGAAAACATAAAGGACAGAAGCTGCAGAGGCTTGGTGAGCCAATACAAGCACCTCATCAAGGTGTTCTGATTCGGATAGCCATTTCAGAGGGGATTTATTACGAGGCTAAAGTGATCACAACCATCATGTACATACATATCCTGTGTGTATCGTCTCATGGTTCTTTGCAGTCGCGACTGCTTTTCGGTTATTTTGCATTATTTTTATATAAATGGCTGTTAGGGATTTTTATTTCGGTAGCAACTATTATTATTATTATTATTATTATCTAATATCTTTGGGTTTGTTTTACATAGAAGGCGCATTGCACGTAGGGCGTTTTTGTAGTGAAGCGCTTCATAAGCAATAAAACTGGCATATATCACCAGTAACAAACTGATATGGTAAGTCTAACGTAACAAATATTATAATATTCATATGTGATGCTTTCATGTATAGCAATGCAGAAAAGTAAAAAACCTCAAGCGCGATAAGGAGGACCCTGAACAAAATTCTCGGTCTTTCACGCCCAATGAAGAATGGGACGCTAAGAACCATAGCAGTTAAATAGCGTCCATAAATAAAAAAAATGTAAGACGTTTGCCTGCATGCGATGCACCGTAGAAATTTTCAGGTATTTTATAGTAGTAAAATTATGCAGGCGACGTAAAGTCAATGTTTTCAGAAGCATTGTGTTGACTCGAAGTTAGTTTATGTCATTAAATTTCGCATTCCTTTTTCCAGCAACGATATTGTCGATATAAAACTTCCTTGCGTATGATTAGAAGAGCCCTTAAATTTGTTTACCGAAAAGCTTGTGACTATTTACTGTCCACAAATTAGCAGTAAGCGAAACGAATTCTTTTTTGGTCAGTTTTAATATGTATGGGATTATTTCCTCCGACACTTCTGCAGCTCGAATTTCTAGGCGTTGCAGTAGGATCTGGGATTTTTTTTTCTTATGGATGCTCTGTAAATGTGGTCCTTAGTATCCCATTCTATATTGGACGTGAAAGACTGGATGTTTTGCTCAGAGGCCTCCTTATTAGGCTTAAGATTCTTTCACGTGCTGTGAATCTATGACACGGGACCACCGGCGTTTCTTTCCTTCCGAAGGAAGCCGCACTAAGGATTTTTACCCCATGGCCCCAGCCCTCCCTCGACCTCGGGAACTAGAGGTTAGCTGGTAGCCACTACACCACGGGGATCTTGGATGACTACAGAATTTATGTAATAAGGCTTTATCAGTAATTCATTATAAAAGAATTCACTATAATAGTTTTTTGTAAATTGATAATAATCAACAATGCAAGATAGTGCTTTAAAACTGCAAAAGCTTTGTGCTCGTAAAATTTGCAATTTATTAGGTTTAACTGGTTTAATTGCTAATAAAACAATATGAATAAAACAACTTTAACTCTCAACTCACCACTGTAAAACTCTTTCTAAAGAATTTTGTGTCTTTTTTGTCTCACTAAATTTACTATAAACAAAGCAATGAAATATATTTGAAGTCAACACCTATGTTTTCTTTCCAGACGATATTTGAATATTATCCAGGGCATTAGGTTGAAATTTTAAAATTTACTAGCCAAAAGCGTAATTTGTGATAATTTTGACAATGGCCGAAAAGTGCCATGAGTGCACCTTAAGTCGTCTGTCCACGCAGAATTAATAGTCTAAAAACGCAATTGCCTCGACACAGCGTAGAAGTGTACTGACTTGTCACTCTCCGCTGGGTGGCCACCAGAGCCGCCACTAGATTTTGGCGCTGCTGTCGTAGGTTCCACCTGGCTGCCAAACGGTGTCTTGGCGCATGATGACGATACAAAAATAGTGACTTCGTAGAAAAGGCCTAATAACCAATGCTCCCATCACTTGCGCAGCAGTTATCGGTCTGGAACGTTTGTCTCGTAGCTGATGTAGGGAAAGGGGTAGTACCAACCGGGAGGGCAAGTAGGGTCGCTTAACAGCATCAAAATGTCCATATTCAGCTCCAAAATCAAAAGATATTTCAATTATGGCATACTAAATATATTAAAAGTTATATGTCCGTGTCATATATTTCAACACCTCACCTCGAAAGGTCTGCTATGTTTGGTGAGTTACGTAAGCTTTACTGGTACCAGAACGAACCAGGGAGCATTCATGTGTAGCAAGAACTAACCATCAGGTTCCTTTAAAAAATTGCGGTTTTATGAGGAGAAGTGAATAAATGTTATGTATATAAGGACGTTCTTGTCCCTTACGTCTCCAAAATTGGTCCAAGCAGGGTTAATGACTTATTTATTTTGATAGCATCAAACTCCCAAGTTTTGATTTTGTTTTTGAATTTACTCGTACATTAAGGAGAAACTAAAAGTCTTACTCAGTGAATGTTAAATTTGCTAAATTTGTGACTCATTATCTCAGAAACAAAGTTATCAGACTGACATTTTTACAGGATTTAGATGCATGCCTTTTAAATTTACTGATGTACTTTTATCCAAAATGGTTTGTTTATTAAAGAAGATTAGTTTCTTTCAACTACAGCATTGTTTGATTAAAATTTATCGACAATTAAGTAATCAGCAGAGATTTAACACCAAAGTAGATTCGCGACAGCAATTACAGATTAGTTTTAATCATACTGAAATTTTCCCTGAGAAAAAGGATCATTTACACCAGAAAATATAATTCATAGAAAACACTGAAAGTCACCGCATGACTCGAGCATACGTAGTAGTAATACATTTATAAAGCAGAAGTTTCCCTAAAAAATGGGTCTACTTCAAAGGTGTAGGGGTTACGATTCTTTCCATTGATGTAGTGCAAAGCACAGTAGAAAATTGAAAATTCGTGGCATTTCAAATATAACCATTGAGACGATAAAGGAAATTTCAATTAATAAGAATGCATAAAACACTAAAACTACATTGAAATTATATTCACTTCAACCCTAGGGAAGATTTATCATAAGTTAGGAGCTTTTAAATATACTGCTTCCCATATCACTCCCTTACACAAAATCATTTGCCTGAATATAACATTTCACATCTGCACTGTAGTACAAGGAGAAATGTATATTACTTTCTCTACTACGTATAGTAAGTAGGGGAGGTATTGTATTCCACCCAAAAATTCGATACCAAATTTTCACCGGAAATGCGTGTTTTGAGATCCCCTGAATCCAAAAAAAAACATTTTTGGAAACATATCCGTGTGTGTGTGTGTGTCTGTGTGTCTGTCTGTCTGTCTGTGTGTGTGTCTGTGAACAGCATAACTCAGAAACGAACAGTCGGATAAACACCAAACTTGGTATTTAGGTTCAGTATCTTCCAGAGATGCGACACGAAGGTTTTAAACAAAATCCCCTCACCCCAGAGTACCATTTACATGGAACATTTTTCGAAAATTTTAATTTTCTCAAAAATGGCTCTAACGATTTTGATTAAAATGTCATATGTTTAAGATATTTTCATGACAAATAAAATGTATATCTTGAATTTTCTGGGAATGTCTCCAAAAGTATTCTTCATTGTAAACAACTTTTGGTAAACTGGTAAACCATAAGAGATAGACAAAATTTTACTACACAAAACATGTAGATCGCGTTAAAATACACAATTTATGTCATATACATTTTTGTTCTTGAGTGAACCATTTTCTAGATATTGCTAGTTATCCCCTTAAATTTTTGAATACTTATTTTCTGAAATGGGAATTCATTATTCATTTTTTTGCCTTGGATATGCAAAGAGTATTAATCTGTGGCAAAGGGAATAGTGCTGCACCTAGCAACCAGCTATTAAGAGATATGTATGTGCTTAAAGTCTACTGTATTTCGATACTGCCCTTGTAAATATATATTCCCCTTACATCTACAAGAAACTTAGCAATAAGATAGAGTCTGCAAATGTTTATCTCGATTAACAAGAAGTAGATGGAGAATAAGCGTTTGTAAAAATAGTTTGTACAAGAGTAGAGAAAGTCATGTGAGTGTAACACATCAGATTTTTTTAAGGTAGCTTATGCTTTCTAGAAGCTACTACACTATGTGCTTAATCCTTTAGTACAAGTCTGCCTTCAACAATGTGCACTAAGGTATATTACTACGTAAATGCATGTACAGATGAACTCATTACGTTTTGATTGACTAATAAATTTCACAAGAACGTTCTCTACCTGCGCTCAGTAGTGAGTCACCATTGAGTCTCTAATAAATCGCTATTAGCACCTAGGTTTTCTCAGACTGACCGTTCAGGTTGGCTCAGGCGGCAACTTGTGTGACCCACCTTCAGTTCGTTCCGAGCGCCCAACTTGGTCGAGAGTTTTTAAGTGGTATTTGCTTATCTCTCGTGGTGAACTTCCAAATATCGTTTTATCTCTTCCATAGTATAGTATTTCACGGGCATGTGCTAATAACTTGGTGTGATATTGTAGTAGTTGCGAACATCGTTCCCGATTTGACATCTTCTACACCCGCACCTCCCTTTTGTGGGGCACGCTCTGCAGCCCTCTCCCTTGCCTGGGTAGACAAGCAAAGGAAAGTGTCCATGAGCTCTTTAGAAATGCTAGGGACCGTCGCAGCGAATCACTCCTGGCTCCAAAGTTCCCGTGCGGCTCCTACCATTCAAGTTTTCCTCCCGGAGGTGAAATTCCTATTATATGCCTTTGGAAGAAGTGACGAACCCGTCGTATGCGACCCGCTTGTTGCGCACATGAAGTTGGGATAAGTGCCAATCTTTAATTCCTGCGTTGATCAAGACGCGAAGGATACAAATCTACTAAAATAAATTATAGAGGAAATAATTTAATAGCTGCTAAAAATAAGTCAGTACTGGAATAAAGAGTATAGAATAATAGAGTATTCTCATAGAATAAATACCTAAATATTACCAGCTGTGGAAGTTATACATATTATTTCCATTTTGTGGCAGTGGAATGTTTGTAAATCTTTGTTTATTACAGAAATAACATGTACTAGAGCATTTTTTTTACATCAGTAGCAACATTTTTAAAAATCAATTTCTTATCATCCGTTTGGAGCTATCATAGAAACTTTATCTCAGTTGCTTCTGCTTATAAGCTTTGGAAGGTGGCAGCAGAATTTCCATGTTTCCGTTTATATTCTAGGAGGAAAATCAACTTTCATTTGTAACAGCGTTATCTTTTAGAAAATTAGAACGTCGTAATTTACATGCAACTCTAATAAGTTAGAATTATACATAACCTTGAAGTTTTGTTGCTGCTACGTATGGAAAGTCAGTTTGAAGATGATCTATTATATTTCGACTGTTGGGAGCCGAACTTGAAGTAGTTGCAACCGCAGTATGGTAAATAGTTTCCAATATCCTTCGCCCTAAATGTACTTTCCGGTGACCTTTGCCCCAAAAACGTTTAAAAATATTAACTTTGTAATTTGACTGTTTCTATAAATATTATACATTTATGTTTGCCTCGGCTGCGTCAGTATTTATATTCTTTAGAGTCATGAATGTCTTAGCAGGGAGTGGCTGCGACTGAAGAATGTAGGCTTACACAGATTATAATTTTACTTCACTCCTTTTATTAATACTTGACACGATTTAAATAACACTTCACTGATATATACAGAGAGAGAGAGAGAGCTGTGAGATTTGTTTTTTATTAAATACTTGCATTTTTTAACAGGTAAAATATTTTATGTCTCACACAAAATACGTTTTAAATTTCTCGAGAACGCATCTTGCGTCCGGTTAGAAACGCTGTCTGCAAGCAACTGACTTCTGAATTTGTAAAGTTTGCTCCACTTTTATTTCTGATTGGCTAATCCTAGTGCAATAGAATATCTTCATTTAACTAAAGCTTTTTCTGGTTGTTGATTGACTATTTTATAAGCGTCACAAAAATTACATTATTGTTGCTCCAAGAATTACCAATAGAATTTAAACTTTCTAATTCAGTATTGCTTCAAGGTTACCTCATTGTTACCTCATTGTTAGCGACTTTTAACCTATTATTTTCACAGCTCCTACATTATTAAATTACGTAATACATTCACATAACATTATTACAAATGTATACAATAATATAAACATATACAAAGACTGTAGTATACACTTCTTATATATTGTTACTTACACATATTGCTTTAAGACGGACAGTTATTACATTTTATATTATATAATGAGATTTAAATCGTTTTAGTGTTAAAAATACTGCCTCAACCTAAATGTACAGTGTATGAGCTTATATACCTTTGAGGGTATAAATATTTAATTCCATCTACTTCCTTTATGACGTCCGCTCGATTTTCTTTCCAAACAAACTGAGACGCAACATAGATTCTGTGTTTCGAAGTGCAATCAATGCAAATATGTATCTATTTTTATGCTTATGGTTCTTGCATATTTATGTTTAATTATAATAGATGACGTTTCATCCAACTTTTAGGTGTACATAATTAAAGCATTGAGTTCAAAGTTTCGTTTAGTCCAGAATGAATAGTAAAATAAGGAAAGGAATCTTTTTAAAAATTGGGGATTCTATAGGAAACAAAAAGGTGAATATTTAGGAAAATAATGGCGTTTTCACATATAAGATACAATTACTATTATTCCCATTTTCAGCACATATAGCTTTATCATCTGCTATTGTCGTTTCCGTTTAGTCTTTAAGTTGCTGGTCTAAACGTTTGCTGTAATTTGCTTTGTCATTTCTTTATGCGCATATCTATATATATACATTAAAAACAACAGGGGACCAAAGGCAACCCTGTCGTACATTTGATTAGCTTTTTGTTTTACGTCTGGATGTAATTATCTCTTTGTCAGTTCTATTTCTGTTAAAATGGATATTCTCTAAAACATGAGTTTTGCGGTTTGGATAGCCCTTCTTTCACATTACGTTCCGTAATTAATATTTTTCTTATTAGTTTATCAAGTGCCTTTACATAGTTGACAGAGCTAGATGTGTATTTTTAAATTAAACTCTCGTCTTTTGAAGGAAAAAAATCTTATGTGTTACACTCACATGACTTTCTCTACTCTTGTAGAAACTATTTTTACAAACGCTTATTCTCCATATGCTTCATGTTAATCGAGATATCGAGATGTTAATCTTATTGCTAATTTTCTTGTAGCTGCAAGGGGAATTGGTAGGCTTTAAGCGATAGTCAAATATTTTAAGGACTGGTTGCTATGTGGAATACTCCACTTTCTTTGCATTGCCAGGACAAAAAAAATTAATAACGAATTTGAGAAAAAGTATAAGTTTTGGAAAATTTAAGGGAATAACAAGCAATATCTCGAAAATGGTTCACTCAACAAAAAAAATATATATGACATAAATTGTGTATTTTAACACGATCTACATTTTATGTAGTAAAATATTGTCTCTCTTATAGTTTACCAGCTATGCAAAAATCGTTTACAATGAAGAATACTTTTGGAGACATTCCCAGAAAATTCAAGATATACATTTCATGTGTAATGAAAATATCTTAAAAATATGGTATTTTAATCAAACTCGTTAGAGCCATTTTTGAGAAAATTAAAATTTTCGAAAAATGTTCAAAGTAAAGGGTAATCTGGGGTGGGGGATTTTCTTGAAAACCTTCGTGTCGCATCTGTGGAAAATACTGAACCTAAATACCAAGTTTGCTGTTTATCCGACTGTTCGTTTCTGAGTTATGCTGTTCACAGACAGACAGACACACACACACACACACACACACACACACACACACACACACAGACACGGACATGTTTCCAAAAATGCTTTTTTTGGATTCAGTGGGTTTCAAAACACGTATTTCCGGTGAAATCTCGGTATCGATTTTTTGGGTGGAATGCAATACATCCCCTACTTACTATACGTAGCAGAGAAAGTAATAATTAGGCTTTGCAATAATTTTGCCCTAATGCAATCTGACAAAAATGTTATTCCTTCACAAGAGTGTGCACCGTGCATAATATGATTGTGCAGCAAGAAAAATGCACATGAATATATGGCCGACTACAGAACACAGAAGAAGTGGCATGGAGAATCAGACCATATACATTGGTAAATGGGCCTTGGTATCAAATTATTACGGATTTTAGAGAATGCAATACACCATAAGGTTTTAATTAACGGGCTTTGATGTTAACCGTTATATAGCGTGTTCTAAATCACTGTCTGTAGCTTTCATCACATCTTTTATGTCGATATTGCATTTATCATCTCATAATGGCTTCCGTACCAATTTAAATTACCTAATGCAAAGCTTCAGTCTATGGTGTTAATTTGCAACATAACAGTAAATGAAATGTCCCCCTCCCCCTCTCTTCCGGTGGTTTCACCAACTGACCTGAAACTATGTGCGTGTGCAGTATGTCGGTGACATGTAGCATTCTGCACTGACAAGCTCAATTCCCTACCACAAACGCATGATAGATCTGTAGCTTCCCTGAGCTTCACTCATGTGTACGTCATCATCAAAATCCAGGTTGTAGACCTTAGATGACCGTTCCGTAGCGATAGTTCTCAGAGCCTGAGTACTAAAAGGATTTAAATGTACGAGGGCTGATCAATAAAGACTGAGACTGACTTCTTTTTCACAGATATTTATTACTCCACTTCAATGTTGACATGATCTTTTTCAAAGTAGTCCCCTCCTAACTGAATGCACTTTTTATAGCGTCTCTGCCAGTCCTCGAACACATGGTGCAGGCCATTCTTTGTCAGGTCTTTGAGAATCGCCTCACTTTTCTTTAGCACTGCTTCAGTTCTCTCAAATCGAATGCTCCTGAGCATTGCCTTTAGTAATGGGAATAAAAAGAAATCACAGGGGGTAAGACCGGGGCTTTAAGGCGGATGCGGCACACAGGTAATGTTGAATTTAGCCAAAAATACCTGGACTTAATTTGCGACGTGAGACCTCGCGTTGGCGTGATGAAGTCACCACCCATTCCGATGATGTTCTGGACGTTTCCTTGTAATGCGCTTCCTCAGTGTAGCCAATACTGACGTGTAGTAGCTGCTGTAACAGTAGTGTGAGGGAGGGAACTGCATGCTGGTAAATCATTCCATTCCGAAACACCAGGCCCACCTTGCTTAGCACAGAGGACTCGCCCTTCTTTGAAGTCCTTGAACCACATAAACACCGTTGCACGAGGTAGTGCAACACAGTGATGGGTCGTTAATAGGGGGAGCCTCCCCTAATTTTAATTAGGGCAAGGTGGCCCTTTGACTCTGGCCATTCTGGGTTCTGGGCCCTTGCTGGCTTAATGAAATTGAAAGAACGACGGTGGTTGAGAGTGGCAAATTTGTTTTGGGAATTCTTTTTGTTAAATTTATGGTGAAGTGAGTCCCTTCAAATGGTGGATGGTGGAGGAGAGGTAGCTGTAGACATATAGTGTTAGACAGTGTTTGTTGTTGTTGTTGTTTTATATATATATATATATATATATGCAAGTAGGTTAGGGTGGGCCTAGGGCAAGTCTGGGTCGCTTATAGCGAGCCCCGGGGTCAATATCATATTCCCCGAGGCCGCGAATACGAGGTAGTGCATCTTCACCGTATACTTGCTTCAGCTTTTCGAAAGTTTCAAGGCTGTATGATTTAAACGAAAATAAAATTTTGTTGCGCTGTATTGCTCCTCTCGTGTCACCTCCATTTTGTGGTATGCGACTTTCAAGTAGAGTCAACAATATACAGCATTCCTACCAACCTACCGTTACGGGAGTGCTGTCGCTTATGAACATTATACATGAAACCCTGCTCTTTTCAAGTATTCGTAGTAGAGACATAAAACTATCAAGGAAACTACTGACAAAACTCAGTCTCAGTCTTTATTGATCAGCCCTCGTAGATATAATACGGACTTCATACGTCTGTATTGAAACCCACAGTCTTTAAAAAACACTGTTACTGCTAAAATATCATGGCTGTTGGTATATTTTAGCCGTATTTGAGGTAAAGCTTTGTAACGTCAGGGGCCATATCGGTCACACAAAGGATTTAAGTATCATTACGATGGAAAGTATTAAAATTACCTTAAGAATATTTAGAGGCAAAGTGGAAACAACATGTAATTAGATAACCAACTAACAACATAGCTAAAGTTTCTTTAAAGTAACTATAAATCACACGGACACAGAGACATAGGAAGACCAATGAAGATATGAACCAAACAATGAAAGTATTTTGAAGGCCGGAACAGGCTTAGCCTACACCTTGTCTAGGATGATAATGCTGATCCATTAATCTTTGATTAATTTTTTTTTCTGGTGTTTATGGTGGGTAGAGAAGTGTTTGGCTCGACCCAAAATATGTCTCAATGTATAGATTTCACGTTGCATTGCTTTCATTGCCTCTCCTGCTCCAAACTATGCGTACACATTTCTTTAAACGCCGCAGCTAAGAAAGAAAAAGTCACATTTAAGTTCTGTATGTTTCAACAAAGCAAATCTAACAATCCGAAAATACCCTTTAATCAATGGACTTTCCAATTTTATAAGAAAAATCCGCAATTTATTACACTTTGAAAGGCTTTCTAATTTTTTGGCCTGTAAAACTGTATAAGGAAATTATATTTTAAGTTTTTTAGTTTATTATAATTGAGAACTACAAGACAACGGTTTACTATAGGAGAAATGTATACTTCGTAAAAGTATAAAAATTACGTCGACTCCAAAGTATACCATTGTTACTCGTTGGATTGGGTAATAAACAGTAAACATCTAAATTACCGCTCTTTTTTTCTCGTGAATTAATTAAAAATGTACACAATTAAAAAGAAACATATAACTATCTGTTTTGAAACTTTTGACTCTAGTGTCATTCTGATTTAAACTCATGTGTATCTGCAAGAAAACTCTAATGAATCTGTTTGCGAAAAAGTTTATCAAAATTCCACGTGAACAAGAGAGAAAAACCAAGCTTTCAGCTTGATTGTAATAAATTTATTTCTCTTTTCATTCTGTAACTTTTTTGTGTGTAATTTTCATCATATGTTGTTCAGAAAACAATAATTTAACACTTTGATATGAATAAATATTTACAATGTTGAGGCAGTATTCTTAACACTTGAATAATTTCAATTAAATTATAGAATACGTAATTTGAATAACAGCTCGCCTTGAAGCAAGATGTATTTAATAATTTATAAAATTGTATGTAACAGTCATTGCAAATGCTCATGTTATTGTAAAGATGTTTAATAATATTATGTGAACACATTAAGTAATTTAATAGTGTAAGAGCTGTGAGAATAATGGGTTTAACGTTGCTAACAATGAGGTAACAATGAGGTAACCTTGAGGCAATAATGAGTTTGAGAGTTTAAATGTTACTAGTCATGATTAGAGCACGATAATGTAAACTTTGTGACAGTTTAAAAATTAGCCAATCAACAGCCAGATAAAGCTATAATTAAATGCAGGTATTATATTGGACTAGGATTAGCTAATCAGAGACCTGAAATACAGAAGCTTACGGGTTTTGGCGGTTGAAATATGTTCAGTTGCCTGCAGATCTTGGTAGTGACCGGATGGAAGATGTGTTCTCTGAAGAAATATTACGTATACGCGTTAACAAAGTGCAAGTATTAAAGAATCTCACAGCTCTTAATATCAGTGTAGTCTATTTAATTTGTGTCAAGGATTAATAAAAAGAAGTGAATTTAAACTTAAAATCTGTGAAAGTCTACATTCTTATCGCACCACGCCCTGATTGAGAGATACGTGACTCTTAAACAATACTGAAGCAGCTGAGGCAAAAACAAACATAAATACTATCTATACAAGCAGTTTAATAAAAAAGTTAATATAATAATTTTAAACTTGGAGTGTAACAACAAAAAAATACAACATCTTCAAATCGGCTTCACATACGTAGCAGCATATTACCTAACAATCAACAACTTCAAACTGGTTCCCATACGTGGAACAACAATAAACTACAACAGTGAAAAAGCATTACTACTTCAATATCTATATGCTGCCTATACTAGATACAGTAAAGTTTCGTTAATCCGGGCGCCGTTAAACCGGAAGCGCTTACTTCATACATGAGTTATAAGGAAAACAAATTATCCAATATTTAGGAAATTAAAACATAGTCTGAAGCTATCCTTTATTAAAGATGCATACATAAAATAAAATATTAAAAATAAAATATTGTATACATACCTACAGACTCCTAGCCTAGTGTAGTACATGATTCAGGCCTATTTTATTTATATGGGTAAATTACATGAGAGTTTCCGTTTTTATACAACTAGCTGTAAGCCATCGGTAACTTCCTTTATTTCCATCCCCCAGTTACAAAAGTTAACTTTACTTGGCTATTTCACCTTACGCTCAGCTATCTTCCTTGTCTTTTGTTATGTGTTAAAACAAGGTGAAGCGGAGTGCGTCATTCAGCAAATTTAAGAGAAAAGTAAACTCGCATCCATTTCATTGACTCTAAAGCTGAAGTTCTAGAACTTCGAAAATAATACTGCCGTTGTCAGAGTTTGCATGAATCTTAGTCGTCAACCGTCTAGGGAATCAAAATGAGAGGTAGCATTTATCATTTTCCCTTAAATTGCATTTAGGGTAAAGGTCAAATAGATAAATTACCAGCAGAACAAAAATTGAACAAAGGAGTGTAAAAGGCTATTAATGATTACGATTTCTGATTGTTTATATGATAGTAACTTCCGATTTTGTTTTGGTCTCTACCACCAATCGGCTTAAATGAATGACGTCATTATAGATCAGTGAGCCATTCGCCCCAAAGGGAAGGTGCGAATTGAACCTCGTACAGCATGCGTTTCCGACTTTGTAAAGCGGTTGATCTACTGTGATGGTGTAGGTCTGTTTTTCACTAGACATTTTGTGGTTCCTTGGTTATTTGCACTCGAGACAGAATTGACCACCGATCACAGAATTTTCATGGTGAGTGTTACTCCCGAACTGGAAGGATACGAGCAGCGTCTATTGTTACGGTTTTGGCCGCTGTGTGAATTAATTTATCCGTTCTTGACTAGAACTTCATCAAGTCCCAAGACGAAACATTCCATTTAAAGCTGTAAATAATAGGAACAATCTTTTCTTGTAATAACATAGTTGTGCCATTAAAATTGAAATACTCTACGCTACAAAAACGTGTAATTCTTTGAATCAGCAATCAGCATACATTCTGATATGGCAAGTTTACGAGACGCAAGCAAAAGAAGTTCCAAATGTAAATACTGGAAAGGTAAGATACAAGTCGCATTTCACTAAGTTGACCTCGAAACCGTTGACATCCACCCTTTCCACTCATCTTCTCCCAGATATACTGATGATAAACTAGATTCACACTGTTGACGTCATGCACAGACAACCGACTGGCGGTAAAGGCAGAATAAACCTGAAAACCCCGTATATTCTGATCCTCTGACTGTAGGAGTTGTATTTATAGAAGACCAATGATATTAATTTCTATGGGTTAAATTTTATTTTCGATGCTCAATGAGGAAAAATGAATGGAAGCTGTAAGCGGTAACTTTGCCAAGTGTTTGACTATCAATGCTTCCCGTGCTTGTTTGTACTTACTCGTATGCTTCTTGGACGATGGAAAAACCAAAAAACAAAACAGAGAAATGAGTTAAACCTTGTGTCCCTTCTTGTGGCAATGCTGGTATAGGTTCGCGTAGATGAGAATTAAAAATGTAATATTGCGACAGGTAGAGAGAATCAAATAGTAACTAACAAGGTTAATTGAGCAAATAGAAATAATTATATACACGGATAGAAGGATCACTTTTTATATGAATAACATAATATTTAGGGAATCCACTTTGTTTTGTAGAAGACCTATGTGTATTGTACATCAAACATTTCTGCTTATTATTGTATCTGAAAAGTTTCCTTTGCAAAAAATATTTGTTTTACTTTCTCATTAAGTTAAATTTCTACGCAGGTACTTCCTTCTTTATTATCTTTCTTGTATGGTACCTCTGGTTTATTTCCTCCGCATGTGCTCCAGTCTATTAGCCTGGAGTGCAGGATACACCGGGCTGGTTTGACATTCTATTTGGACAAAATTAAATTTTTAAAGCTTTGAAATCAGTAATTATTTAAATTTTCTTCCCTGCGAGGCATATAATTTAGGGGCACTAAAATCAAAAGCAGTAGCTTAATGATTCATTAAGTTGAATATTCAATATTTCGTAGGCAGGAGACACTTATTAGTGTTAACTAATAATTATTGAGATATTACAAATGGTTTTGTCACTGTATTAAAAGAGCAGCGTAACGATGTAGAGTAGTAGGTTCTGTATTTATATCTTGTGTAAAAATAGTGCCTTACATATGCGATTTGTAGTCTCATAGACTACAGCAAAGCTTTCGACACTATCAGTACAACAACAAACACTCACTGGAAAACTCAGCTTGTCATTTGGTGACACGCACCAAATAACAAAAGTACTTTCAGATATCCGAGGATATAATCACTTCCAAATATCTGATATCACCCTATCCAAGACTTCAGTCCAAACAAACAGAGCACTACAAGGAGACCCGGTAAGTTCGACACTGTTCACTGTTTGTAAAGTCATGACAGCAGATCATTATGGACAGCTCAGCAACACTCATAATTTATACAGACGACATGACAGTAGATTCAGAAGACAAAGAAGAGCTACAAAATGTTCTAAATAGACTCACATTATGGACCCTGGAAAATGGCCTACAAATAAAGCATGCAAAATACCAAAGAAATGATTTTCAGAAGAGGTGATAACTCACACCAAAATACACGTGATCTTCAAAATAAGTTACTAGAAGTGGCATCTAAATTCAAATACCTTGCAGGTTCTCTTCAAGGAACCACGATAACCTTCAAAGCTCACGTGAAAGAAAGAACAAGAGGAGTAATAAAAAGAATTTACAACATCCGAAAGCCCCAAAAACTCTCAATAAAAACAGTAATGACAATTCAAAGCAGCCATAGCACCAACAGCAACTTACGGGATTCACAAAATCAGGAATAAACTAAAAATCAACGACCCTAGACACTAGAAAAAGTCAATGCCGGCTAGATGAAACGAATCCTAGTATCGAGAAGACGGTGCCGTCAAGACTGATTTAAGTCTTAACGAAAGAAACTTTCTTCATAAAATATATCAGAACGCAGACCCCTGACAAACACCAAGGCCTACGAGAGCACACACCAAATACTCTTAGATAAAAGGGGGAAAAAGACTCTGTCTGGAACGACTTCTACTCAATTGACGCCATAATGACGGTTTATGGAAACAGGCAAACTACGAGTTCCGACACGAAGTAACTAGATAAGCAACACATGGTTTCCACCACAAGTTCTGTCTAAATCAGACAAATGAAGACTGCGTATGTGAACGGTGTAAAAGCACTGCGAGATATTACATCACAAACTGCAGTAAAAGACAAATGACAACAAAAGCAGAGTAGAATAATATATAATATTATATATAATAAGAAGTTTATATTTGCGTATTGTGAGCAATTTCATTAATAATAATAGTATGCAAATTTACTAATGTTTATTTGTTATCAGGAAGACAAATGAAATTACCAACGGAAAGGGAAAATGACTTCTTAATGTTATTCAGTCCTCCTTGATCTAATGGTTACCATCTCTAGCCTCTGGTTCCCGAGGTCACGGGTTCAAACAGCGGAGGGGTAAAAATACACATTGTGGCTTCCTTCGGAAAAGGAGTGAAGCCGTTGGTCATGTGCAGTGTTTATTTGCATATAAAAGAACCACACACCTTAAAAGAGACGGTCCTTGAGCAAAATTGTCGACCATTAACTCCCGTAATGTGCTGCTATCTATGGGCGGTGGGCTGATTACTTGCCACCATGCGCGAATAATGGCGGAATCAGTAACTGTAGAAACTTACCTGGCTACAGAAAGCACGCTAGGATGTCCCTTATACGCCAATGGCATGACACGAAAATAACTAATTTTATACTTTAGAATAGAATATATCTTATTATTTCGTTTCATGCGCGTTTAATTTGCAGGAAGCTCCCCCCTAGGAGACATTATTAAGACTTTAGGAGACGCTTACAACGCTTATGGCAGAAATAATGCAATAGAATTGGTGGAAAGTGTCACTTGAAAATAATTACAAAACAATTTCAAAATTCCTAAAGTTTTAGGGGACTGTGGTAATCCGGTTAGTTTCAAGCTGCTGTTATGTAACAACATCTCAGAAGCGCCAAAAACAAACATATCAGCATTTAGTATATCTAACACTACATATGCCGGCAGCATTTGTTACCTGGATCGTTTCTCCTATCTCTCTCGGCCGTCAGGCAGTGTTATTTTATTTTTTTTTTTCGGGGAACGATAGAAATGTCAGCATCGATCCAGAATATCTCCAAATGGGAAGAGCTATCATTCCCTTGGTGTTCAAAACCTATAACCCAATCTTGTACTGCAATTAGAACACTTCCGCAAAATGCAATGAACTGGGGAAGAGATTCACTTTATCATATTATATTGTGGATATTGTGTTCAGCGATTTCGAAATTTTCTGTATAAGATCTACTTTGATGTACGCCCGCCATGAACTTAAGAAACAAATTTTATGATAATAAAGGTACCAAAAATTAATGTGTGCTTAATATTTGAAATAAAGTTGATTAATTTGCTGTAAAGGTAAATTAGCAAACACTAAACACCACAAATAGAGAATTTACCGAGACTATGTACACTAAAACTAATCTTCATTATTATTATGCGTTTTATATTAAGTTTCCACATAATTCTCTTGGTCGATACAATACTGCAATTTTGCGTCTTAAAAACATGTAAAACCAATTTCCTAGAAGGAAATTAACTGCTGATGTCCGTGACAAATAAAAGGAATTTTTGCTTTGAAAGCACAATACAAAAGCAAAACAACAAAAGGAATATTGCTTCTAAAAATACGCTTGTGTGATAAAAACGGTTATAAAGTCAATAAACATTAGCAAATGTTATATTTGTGTTGATTATGATGATAATGATACTGCAATATCGAAACTGTTTAAATCTACACTGAACTACGAGTATACAAGTTAAATACATTTAATCACACTTGCACATAGCTAATATTGCATTCGGTATTAAGAGAGAACTCATGACATTGGGAAATCAATGACATTATCTGCCGTTTTTACTTATGAAAGGCAAATCACCATTCAATCATCCAATAATTCTCTTCTTACGGTTCAATAGGCTCTACAACTAGTACCTATATGAAGGACGAAGTGTTGTGGCTCAAAAAACAATATGTTGTAAGGGGGCATATTTATTTACCAGAACAATTCACAGCTACACTCGCCGTTTTATATGAAATGTGGAGCTAATTATCTGTTTCTGTACCTCTCTTAATCTATCTCCATTTATCTCCCAATCTCCACCTTTTCACATTCCCCCTTTCCTTCTCTCCATTTCCATACCTCTCTCACTATGTGTAAGTTACATGTCAAGTAATGGTTTGAAACCATAATAAAATGTTTTGGAGATGTTAAGCAGCTGTTTAACAACACGCAAACTTATACATCTTCCTTTGCTTGCAATGCATTTGGAACTTTACCTTTTCTTTTGGTAACCGATTTATTTTCTCGAATAACACTATGAATACTATAACTTCTTAAATTTTCATTCCATATATATTTGGGAGAAAATATAACATGTAACATACTGTGCAGATAAACCTTTTCTCTCTTTTTGGAGTATTTCTTACAAAAAGCTGAATAATAAGGGAAATGTTTCCAATTCTTTATTTTGCACACCATTTGAAACCAAATTTGGGAAATATTTTAAGATACCACATACACGTTTTTGTAATTTGGATCCAAGGCCGCATTATCACGTTCACTTATGGTATCCAATCACCTTGTTCAACATCTTGGTATAAACTGTTTATCCACATCAAAGTTCACCACTATTATTTCGATTACAGTTTTATTGTATGTATAGATTAATTATTTAAATATTTATTAATAGAGTTATAACGTTTTTGTTTTTACTGAATTAAGCATGAATTTCGGTCCGTTTATTAACGACCTCCCCACACGACTTGCTTTTCAACAGCAATTATTATTATTGTTATTGTTATTGTTATTATTATTATTATTATTATAATAATACAGGTCTTTAACATTAAATATCTACCTTGCGAACGTATGGGTTTTGAAGCACAAAACAATATACAAAGTAGTCAAAATTTCAACACGTATGTGGTACAATTCATTGCACACTAAGACAAAAAACAAGAAAAGAAACAAGAACAAAGTTATATAAAACAATGACTGTTTCTTTAGTTAGTTATGGTAGCGAATTTTTCGTGGCTCATAAGAAAGTTAATAGTAGAATCCAGAGTACGGAAATGACTTTCATGAAAAGGAGTCGTGAATATACTCAATACAAGATACATTTAAGCAATATAAAAATAACTTGATACAGCATTTATACTGTACGGAATAAACAAGACTTCCAAAATTAGCGTACCAATGCAGACCATCAAGATTAAGAGACCTTGGAAGACCAAAGAAATGCTGGAAAGAGATGTTGTGAATCCAGAACCGGGTTTCCTTCCTAAACTGCGGAGTGGCGATTATTTTTATTATTATTATTATTATTAATATTATTATTAGTATTATTATTGTCATATTATTATTGTAATTATTATCATCATACACCCTTACACGTAGTAGATCTACTTACACTTTCTGGCCCAACACTTACTTTCCATTACCTCCACATTGCCAAAATCTATTTTAATTTTGTACTCAAATGCTATTAATTTTATATTCCTCAGAAGCAAATTAAGAAACTTCTCAAGCCTAAACTTATCTTGAAATTTCCGTAAGAGAAGCCATGTGGGATAAAAAGACAGTAGCAATCGACAAAAAGTAGCACTTATTTTCAACTACTAAATATCCAAAGAGATGGTGGCACCCTGAACTGGCATTTAATTAAGTTTAATTGGTTTTAAAAAGCGTAACCTAAGATTATGCAGATTAGTCTATAGCGGAACATTTTAAATAGGGCGACTATTTAATTTCACTCTCCATATATGAAAATAGATTCTACATGGTCAATGAGTAGTAACTATGTGCAAGCAGGTTTGGATAAATGTTTGTGGTAGTGGAATTTATGACCTAGTGAATATGATAATAATAGTATAAAACTTTGCTGGCACCGTGATACAATATGTATATTTTCAGGCTACTAGCCAGGTCAAGGAGTTTCGAAAAATAATGTTTTGCGAAAGAGTAGCAATACTTACTTGAAATCTTTGTAAATAATGGTTTTAAAGAAACAACTTCAATAAATCTGCACAGCTGAGTTATAAATGTTACAAAAATTCTTCTCTAACAAATTCATAAAACAAAACAAATCAAGAGTTAAAAAGAAAAAGTGAAGAAAGAATATGGAAGTAAGACCGTGACCTGCATACCTTATTCTGAAAGCCTGCCTAATATTGCAGGCCGGACTTTGTAAAACCACCTCCCATCCGAAGATTTAAGATTAATAAAAGATAAGCTTGCGTATCCCAGTGTTTATTATACACCTTGCACATGCAGCAAAGAATATATTGGGCAAACGGCAAGAAAGGTGGAACCATACTGCAGAACACAGGACTATATAATTTTAACCTTCCAAAAAAATCCACGTGGCAGAAAATACAGTTTATGAAGGCCATGTAATTAGGTTTCAGAATACCATTATCGTTACTCTAACATCACTTAGAACATTTTGGAGTAGATGATAATTGATGTTTATTAAAAATCTGATATGTTACATTCACATGACTTTCTCTACCCTCTATCATTTTTAATGAGCATAAGAACTATTATTACGAAAGTTTATTTTTCTATCTACTTCGTTTTAATCAAGACCAATCTTTAAATAAGTAGCTACATTACACATTTCGTTATAAACATAAAGAGAACAGCAATAGTCAAATGTTTAAGAACTTGACGCTATATGCTGGCCTTTAACTTCCATAATCTTTCCATGCAACCGCGAGAAACCACTGAAGGTCGAAAGGACTTTAAAACAGTGCCAAAGAATTGAAGAATTCAAACCATTAATAACAGATATCTTGGAAATGGCTGATGCTACAAAAAATTTATGTAAAATAAAATGATTTAAAGAGATCTACATCTTTTTGTGAAGTGCGTTTTCCTCTAGCTCTTAACGCTTACGATTTATACAAGATTATACAAAATTAAATCAGAATGAAGAGGACTCACAGTCTATTTACAGAAAATTCAAGATAAATATTTTATTTCTGATGTAAACATCTTTAATATACTGTGTTTTAATCAAAATCGTAAGGGCCATTTTTGAGAAAATATAAAAATTCGGAAAATGTTCCAGGTATACGAGTAGAGGTTCGGGAATTTTCTTGAAAATCTTTGTGTCGCATTTTTGGAAGATGCTGAACTTAATACAAAATTTTATATTTATCGGACCTTTCGTTTTTGAGTTGTCCACAGCTTCTTACACATAAACAAACGGACGTGGTTTTTAAAAATACTTTGTTTTTTATTTAGGGAACCATAAACAAGTATTTCGGCGAAATATCGATATCTAATTTATGGGTGGGATGCAGTACCTTCTCTACATAATATCCACTTGGTAGAGAAGGTAAAAATGTTGTATAGAAGGTGTTGTACTCACCAACGAACGTAATGAGTAATAGCATGAATCGAGAGAGTGGGTTAGTAAACTTAGCTCTACCTAGTTGACCACCCTGGTTTTCAATGCAGTAAATAGCAATATGGCACACATAACAGAAAATAGAAGATTTTCATTGAATAACATCCGCCAGTCAGCACTCAGATTCGCTCACCAGAAGAATATAAGCCAAGTTGAGACTCCAGCAAGCCATCAGTACCCTGAAGATGGAGAAGATATTGGTCTCCGAAAGCCGGATTGCTATTAACTCTTTTACCTGGGAGCATATTCGCCTATATACCTACATTTTTTGTTTATGTTTTAAAAATAGTTGCTTATAAACTTTAATAAAGAATTGTGCAGTTAGGAAAAAAATGTATCCTTAATAAGTCATATTATAATATTGGTTCCGTGAAAATAGAAGGCATCCATCAACATCTTCTAACATATTCAGTTTGATGTCTTAAATATTTATTGTGATAATGGGTCATGAAGCTAAAAATTTAACATTGTCAGCATAAGATACTTTACAAGTAATTTCTGTACTAATTGCATACAAATAGGGGCACTATAGTATAAATAGAGAACACCAAAATTATATGCGTACTCAAAATCAACCCAAAAAGAGGAACAAAGTCACTAATACAAACCATATAATAGATTAGACAGTACACTAAAACGTACCAAATATTGTCAAGAGGGAAGAAGAAACCGAATTTAATCGTAGATGATGAAACGAAATATCCCAGCGTTACAAAGGATGCCTATGTTGCTGGCAGTGAAAGTGCTAAAATATTCTACGAATAAAATTCCCCTTTTCGTCCTTGTGTTTCCCGCTGACCAAAAGCCCTCATGTTATCTACCATGGAAAAAAAGGGAACGATGTGAAAGAGGCTCTCTATATAGGTTATTGTGTTTTCTAACACACAAACTACCTGCCGCACAACAAGCGGGTTATGTGATAGCCACCTCTTTGTTCCGCTGCAGAATTACAAGGGCGATACCAGCTCCGGCTTCTGATGAGAAACAATATCATAATGCGGTTGTCCTGGCGAGCTGAAAAGTATAGATCGAAACCGCAGAGGTCGGGCTTGATATCCGCTGACACTTGCTAATGTTTATTGCTTTGAATAGCTCCGGCACAACCGGAAGGAAACAGAGATATAGGCTGATAACGGGGAATCAAACACGAACACTATAGTGAGAATTGGATTGTCAGAACGACGCGTTTACATTTAAGCAGTGCCGTCGTCACATAGTATCAAGAAGATTGTTATATAGTGCTAATTTTGGAAAGTTTTACAAACAAGTCCAGTAACTCAACTTGGAGAGAGAAAAACAAATAAAACGTTTTTACACTATTTGTGTACCTTGCGAAGTGGCGCCCGGTAAGTGTGCGACTCGTATTCGAGGTGCCGGTTCGATCCCCGGGGACCGTCCGCTCAGATCCATAGGATTTTAGTGGTTCCCCTGGTCTCCGGGCGAATGCTGTGGTGGTTCATCTTCTATCGCGACTCTACTGCCCCTCATTTCCTGTAACCATCATCTTACTTGCCATAAGTTTCAGGGTTATAGAACCAGGCAAAGGTGTTCGCCGCGTTGCCTCTGGGTGCTTTCGGGCAAGCGCTCCTTCGGGGAACATCTGGAGACTAGGGCTTGAGCGGCGTTCTAGGCGTTCATTCCGGAAACAGTATGTCCCATCCTTTCTTGCGCTCGTCATCATCCGGATCTTGTCAACCTTCAGGTCTCTCCCCTCGTCCCTCCCTCCCAGGTGTGACTGTAGAAGTACAAGGGGCATGATGACGTACGTGGCCCCTCCTTTACCGTTTTACGCTATTTGTAAAAGAAATAAAAATAATTAAACATAGAAAACCTCGTATAAAAGCAATATCTTCCCACACATCAGTATGCTCAAAACGGTATTGTGAAACCTAATTTTAGTTCCTAAATTATTTTCTCTTAGCTGTGGGTGCACTGTTTACTCAGGTGGGCTAATAAGAGTTATGGGTGCGCATTCACTATCTTAGACCAAAAACCTCTTTGAAAAAAGAATTATAGCGATACCGAATTAGGAACCGATCTCATTGGTCAGTCTTTATGCATTGTCATATTCTCAAAGCGACAAATGAATGCGTATATTACTTTCTCTAACTATCGTAAGCAGAGAAAGTGTGGCATTCACCTATCAATTCCAAACATAGATATAGCATTTTTAGAAAGAGTTACACGTGCGCGTCTCTGAATAGTATAAATCAAAACCTAAATGTCGGATAAACACCATACTTGGGGTTGTTCACATCTTCCAAGGATGTGAAACAAAGGTTTTCAAGAAAATCGTATATCCCAAACTAGCCTTCAATTGCAAATATTCTCTTTATTTTTCTTTTATAAAAACCTGACCATTGATTGAAATCAAAGTACAACATGACTTTCTCTACTCTCTATCGCTTATTTGTGATTATACAAATTATTCCCACGAAAGTTTATTTTCCTATCTACTTTATTTTAATCCAGATAAACCTTTCCGAAAATAGCTGCATTACGGATACCGTTATGGATACAAAGGGAATATGGATAGTATTTTTTTATACTAGCCTTAAAGTTCCCTACTCCTTCCATGACAAGATTAAGAAAAATAACTTCAAATCGACAGGACTTAAAAAGAATGACTAATCATTGAAAAATTCGAACAATTAGTAACGAATATCTTGGAAATGGCTAATTTTACAAAAAAAAAGTGTTTGAAATAGATAAATTGTGTGTTTTAACGAGATCTACATTATGTACTACGTTTTATTCTATCGCTTAACGTTTACTATTGATGCAAGATTATACAAATTTTCATACGTAATAAAGAGGAATTCGAGGCTGTTCCCAGATAATCAAGATATGCGTCTTATTTGCAATGTAAATATCTTAATATACGATATTTTAATCAAAATCGTTAGAACTATTTCTTATAAAATCAAATATTTTGTAAAATGTTCCAATGGTGGTTTGGGATGGGATTTTTCTTGAAAATCTTCGTTTTGATTCTTTGGAAGGTACTGAACCTAAATACAAAGTTTGGTATTCATCACACTTTTCATTTTTGAGTTATGCTGTTCACAGACACAGATACACACTCGCACCATATACGGACGTTTTTCTAAAAATATTTTTTTTTAGTTAAAGGTGCCTCGAACCAAGTATTTCAGGATAAATCTGGTATAGAATTTTTGGATGGAGCACAAAACCTTCTCTGCCTACTATGTACGTGGCAGTAAAAGTAAAAATACCATTATTAACCGAAGAATCTGTTTATTAGTCAACATATGCTTTGGTACATAGTTCCGGAGGGAAAAATTAATGCAGTCATATTTGTACCTTTTGTCTACTTCATTGCAGATACCATAGTGCTAAAAGAAAGAAAAACACTACTGTTGTTAAATTAACCATTTCGAAGTTCTCGTATCTCAGATTATACTAGGGATGTCTTGTGCATTAAATTTTCATTGGTTGAATGATTTACTATAATTTCTCAAGATATTGAGTACTGTATCTAAATATGGTTACCGGTTATATAGCTAGTTTTTCTTATTAGGAGCTGAATTTTGTGGATGTAGCATAGGTAGTTATAATGAGACCTGGAATCAAACGCTGTATGTGGTATAATATCTTATTTCCAGGAGCCAAATTTTGTGGATGTAGCATAAGAAGTTATAGTGAGACCTGGAATCAAACGCCGGCATGTGTTATACGCGATACGCAGATAAATGCAACACCGTAAACTGGTTTAATTTATCTACTAATTTTCAAAATAATATACCGCAGTACCCGTATCACTTTCTGCAAACAATGTACTTCCTCGCCTTAAACGTTTACAGTCGTCTACCATTCCTCCGCCACGTAATGCAATACGCATGAACACAGAAAACTGGAAACAATGGAAATGAAAACTGCTAAGTCACCGGTATCCATTTTATGCCACCTGACGCCAAACTGGACGCCATCTTTCGCGGCATATTAAATAACCTTAATATAATAGTTGATACATCTGAATTTTCAAGTAATTAAATCCATGTCCATTGATTAATTGAAATATTATATTCGAAAAGATATTTCTCTCAAGATAACTCCCCATAGATAGAAATCTAGTCTTGGAGAATCGCAGGAGTAGCGTCTTATAATTATTTCCTTATATATCATGGGAGATTCCACCCTTATGAAGATTTTTTCCAGGTATTTATGTCGAAGCTTTTCTGTTTGCATATTAATACGTTTACAGCGCACTCTTGTGTAAGTATATGCACATTTGTAAAAAAATCATAAAATTATAGCAATATTAATACGTGTTGTAATGTGCCTTTTCGTATTTTGAAGCCGAAATTATGAAGACAATAATTATCATAATACTCTGAGAAGGATAGCGATATAAAATAAGTAATAATATATTTAAAATCAGTGTATGTATAAAAAGAAGCATTGTGAAAATTGTTGACTGTAAAAGCGACAGAAAGACCAGACAGGCACAGTTTTGTTAATTAGGGACCAGCCCCAGGTATAAAGGGTAAATAGCTGAAGCCAGTTTCTCTTGAAATTATTGGGTGCAGCTGCACTTAGCCTGGTAAAGGTCATTCTAGGCTTCAGGACGCCGAGTTGTGACGAGCGTTTGAGGAGAGAGTAGGGGAAGTAGTAGCTTGGTTTTCCTCTTTGTAGCGCGGTGGTGAAAGTCAGTCTGTCCTGAGCGATTGGTGAGTGTGGAATGACATTCTCGTCGAGTTGTGAACATTGGCGGCGAGCATGCAAGAGGGTAAAACGTTCAGCTGTAGTTAATAATCTTCGGTCTTGGTAAAGACACAGTAGCATCGTATGCATTTAAAAGTGATCGGCAAACCTTATGTTTTATTTTAAATGGTGAAAATAAAAGTGTTCAAAGAAAGCGTTCGTGTTTCTCTGTACATACACTCACGCATACCCAGTGATTAAGATCTCATGCTCGAGCAGCCGTGGCAAAATAAAAGGAAACAACTAGGAGGAGAAAAGCAGTAACCGTGAGGCAAAGGTATTGCTTCATTGTAGCGTGGTTGCGTCAATTTTAACATACTATATACAACACAGTATTTGCATACCAACACTACATGTTTCTTTTTCTAAAGTAAGCATCTATTATATCTTATATAGCTCAAAAATGGAACGCAATACTTCAATTCGTATGAGAGGAGTTCAATGCCTATTCGAGGTCTGCTACATGGACTGTATGTTAGTGGAGGAATGGAGAGAAAACTATTTACTGCGATCCTCTACCTCGAATGGAGAGTTAAGGGCATGTTGAACACTACTGGCAGGCAGGGAACACACGGAGGGGATAGGTAAATTTCTAGTTAAGGCAAGAGAGCTGAGATGTAAGAGGGCTGATAGTAGGAAAGTGGGGGTGTAGTAAGTGCTAAACGTTGGCATTGATGCTTTTTTTCCTGTAATTTTTTTCATTGATTGTGAGGCAGTATAATTATCAGTTAAATAACATCAGTCTAATATAATAAAAAATATAATAACGGCCCGCCTTAAAAGCAATATGTGTATACTAATATAATGCATAATATATATGTAACAGTCATTGCATTATGTTTATATTATTATGTAAGTGTATAATAATGTTATGTGAATATATTACTTAATTTAACAATGCAGGAGCTGTGAGAATAGAAGAAAACTACCTTTCGTAACAAACAAAATTATAAAGTAGAAGCCGAAAGTTGTTAACAATGAGGTAACCCTGAGGCAATAATGAATTGTAAAGTAATAATACGTACTGCTAATAATTCTGCAACAAGAATGTTATATTTAAAACAGTTTATAAATAGCCAATCAAAAACTAGAAAAACTTTAAGTTAAATAAAAGTATTCTGTTAGAGTAGAATTAGCAAATCAGAGACTTGATATGTAGTAAAAGTATAAATTTAGGCGGTAGAAGCCAGACGCTAGAATATAGCCTACCCAACCATACGCTACTAGACAGCGTTCCCGAGCAGTTCGATACGTATTCATATGAGATATAAAAATGTATTACATCGAGAATAATATAAAGTTTGCATGATAAAAAGTGCAATTAATAAAATAACCTTACAGCTCTACAGTAGGATACATCAGTGAAGTGTTATTTAATCGTGTGAAAGGTTAATAAAAGAGTGAAGTAAACATTATAATTTGTGTAAGCCTTCATTCTTTAGTCGCACCACTCCTGCTAAGAGATACGTGTTTCTGAAATTAATACTGACGCAGCCGAGGCAAACATAAATATATAATGTTTAAATAAACATTAAAATACAAAGTTGATTTTGTAAAAGTGAGGCGAAGCCACCGTAAAAGTAAAACGTGGGGCGAAGGTCACCGGAAAGTTTGTATCGTACGTGGGGCTGGAACTACTTCAATTGTTAGTATGCTGTGTATGTTTATTCTCTTAACTGTTCTTTGTTTACTACAATAGGATATAATAATGCATCGGAATACGGTTTATCCCTGTTTTGCGATTGTTTATATTTGAATATGTTTTATTTTTTTTCGCGCAATGGTGTTTTCTTATAGTGGTATATTTTTTTCTTTTCTTCTATTTGTTATCGTTTTTATTATTATTAATCTTGTTTGTTATTCTGTGTATTATAATAGCACTACGATCTGCGGACTTGTACGATTGATAGGGATCTATGTATGTATACCGTTATGTAAATACGTACACCTATTCATTCATTAACAGAGTTCGAAAAAAGATAAACACTATTAAACAATCAATCACTTTAATGCCGAAAAAATATTCTGATTCATTTACCAAACTTTTCTAAATTTTCCCATTACCAAATGAGCTGTAATATCCACTGCAAACGTTATTAAATATGCTATTATAATTATATGATGCCAAACGCTTTTAAGATGCTTATACTTTAGCTCTGAAAACTCGTTTGGCGTTGTATCTTCCTCACGTAGTTTTCATTTTTTCTGAAAGGAAAAATGTGGATGTAGAGCGTACTTTAGGAAGACGTTAGGATCTTTAGGGACCAATGAATACCGTATATACTAACACATTATTAATGAATGTCATGTGGGCGATGTTGAAAGACTCAGGGCATTAAAACTTTATGAAAGAAAACTTCTTTGGGCGTCAGAAGCTTCATCAGCAATGACAGGATCATTGAGGTTAGATAACCAGGAAGAGCTGATGGAAGGAAGAAAGGAAAGAAAGACATTTCCTCACGAGTGAGGACACGGATTCTTTATGTAAAATACATATCTCATATGAAGCGAGACGGCTCGGCGTTAATGTGCATAGTTCGGTAGGTCTCGGTTTCGATTCCCGTAGATATCCCACTCTTACCTTGGGTTTTTCATGGTTTTCTCTGGTCGACAGACGAATTCTGATGTGGTCTCTCTTTTACCTCGATTTCCTTCTCTCATTTTCTTTTCAATCCGTTTCCTTCTCACTTTACAGATGCTTTAGGTTTCGGGGATTTTGGTGGTGCCGGATAGATGGCGCGGATGCCTTCTTCAAGAAAAGTGTATTTTCCGTGGACATTACAGGGTTAACTGGTTCCATGTTTCGTTCATTGCCCTCTCTGGCAGCTCCATTATTGGGAGTACTTCGAGCAAGAACTGTTAAGGAGAAAGCGCGTCTCTGTCACCTGTAGCCTCCTGTGGTTCCTTCCCTTCCTCTTGAGGAGGGTAGCTGCAATAGATCTCGCTTAGACTGCGGTACGCATATATATACAAGGGCGGATTGATAAGTTGGTGATATAGTCTCCTTTCAATTCAATACACGTTGTCCAATGTTTCTCCAACATTTTAGCCCTTCCAAATTTTTCGAAGTCTGCAAAATATGAGGTTTTTTCTGCCATGAAAAAGGAAAGGACGTGAATTTCTTCCAGGCCAGCCAAATTTTCAGGTTTTCGAAGAGGAAGAAGTCGCTCGGAGCCAAATCTGGAGAATATGGTGGTGAGGTAGCAGTTCGTAGCCCAAACCACAAATTTTGCGATGGCAATTGCTGACTTGTGTGCGGGTGCATTATCCTGATGAAAGATAACATTTTCGTTCACCAAATGGCGTCGTTTCTTTAACAATTTCATGTAAAACTGATCCAGCATTGCGGCATAATATGAATCTGTGATCCTTTTACCCTTTTCCAGGTAGTGGATGTCTATCACCCATTGTGAATCCCAAAAGACAGCTGCCATGATTTTTCCTGCCGACGGAATGGTTTTCGCTTTATTTGGAGAAGGTTTGCCGAAGGAAATCCAGAGCTTTGATTGTTGTTTTGTTTCAGGTTGATAGTAATGGATCCAAGTTTCATTAACCCTGGTATAACACCGCAAAAACTAATTTGGGTTGCGCTGGAACATGTTCAAACATCCCTGTGAAATGGTCACACGATTCCGCTTGTTCTCAACTATGAGCAGTCGCGGCACCCATCTTGCTGGCAGCTATGTCATATCCAAAAACTCGTGTAGAATGTAGTACACCCGTTCACTCGAGATTTTACGTTTTGGCTATCTCACGGATTTTCACTCCGTCTTCCAACACAATATCGTGAACTTTGTTCACCATTTCTTCTGTTGTGAATTCAACCGGGCGTCTTGTGCGCACGGCATCCCTTGTGCTCGAATGGCCACATCGAAATTCTATGAATCGCTTGTGAACCATGCCATGTGATGGAGCAGCGTACCCATAATACTTTTCAGCTTTTCTTTCGTTTTCCTCACCGTCTTACAATGCAAAAAATAGTGCTTTATCACAACACGAAATTCACTTTTCTCCATTTTACGAAGCAACACATATCTGCTTATTTTAGACGGTCTCAACAATGCTCTAAGAAACAAATGACGAATTTCTGAGATTAAACACAGAATAGATGTTAGACTTGAGTGCGAACAAGAAACCTATCTCTCGTCAAAGTCATGGACTTATCAATCCGTCCTCGTATATGCATGTACAGGTAGTAATTTAATTAGTACGTGTTATGCCATAGGTAGCTGTTTTTGAAGGACATGGTTTTAATTTAGTGCTGATAGCGTAGCAGCCGTATTACTGTTTTTCAGGATAATATGTGTATATTAGTGTGCAAATAAATGCGTATAGAATCTGAGAAATTACACCACTGAGCCAGGTGTTTTAATTGTTTCTGGAGTGAATACAGGGCTATGTTGAGACACCATTTGTGTTCACGCTTTTGCCATCATAAAAGCAAGTAGATCTCCGAAATGCACCTTAGGTAAGCTTAGTAACTATCTGAACCCGTCGTGATCAGTACAGAAGGTAAAATTAATATTGAAGTGTCCATAGAAGTGCGGTTGCTGGTGCAAAACGTTTTCCGCTGAGCTAGTTTGACAGCTTTGGTACGCATGAAATATATTTTAGGTATTGAAGGGGAAAATATTAGGATTTGAACAATTTTACTCTTATTAAATCAAAGATTTTAAATACTTATAATCTCCGCTTCAAAATAAGAAACACTAACCACATCAGTTCATTCAGAAGCTGAATGCAATTACTACGTTCGAAACTAGGAACATAATCGGGCAAAGTTTCTGAGTATTTACTACTTATACCTTAATTCTTCTTGCGGGTTGCATATACGATCATCAGGAGCGCAAGTTTTTTTCCTTCGGTTGCAATGGAGACATGAGTGACAGATAATAACAACCTCGTGACGCTAAATCCATGAAGGGACTAATCCTATGGCCTCACACATACGTACGGCAGAGGTGGGCGATCATCCAATCTATATGGGGAGGTGATATTGCCAGCATCACGCATCCCCCAACTAGAATGTTATCTTTCGTAGTCAAGATGTTGCATATCGCGTAGGACTGAGTGACAGATAAGTGACATAATCCTTCCAGTTTAAGTTTATATTGCTTTGAGTCTTACATTACTGTTTAGACTATAATATGATTTTTTTCTTTGCATTGTTTAAGGCAGTGCAACTGTGAAAAAATAAACTGTTATTGTTTTAATGAACTTCAAGGATTTACTGTGTATAAAAATATAAAACAATTGAATACGCAACATTTAAATGAGATACGTTGTAGCTTTCTTTTTGGGATATTAAATACTTTATTTGTAAAAGCTTCATTGTGTTGTATGTACCAAACCAACATGTTTATTATATCTGCCATTGCACTGGGACATGTCGTGGGATGTGGATGACTACAGGATGACAGGATGTTGTGATAAGTCTTTTATAGGAATTCACCACAAAGGAAAGCTCTATTAACAGTTTATTGTAGTTTTGTTAACAATGAACATTTTTAGAATGATGCTTTAAAACTGTAAAGCTTTGTGGCGGTAAAAATATTACGATTAATTAAATTCATCTGGCTTTACATAATGAGCAATGTGAGTAATAGGACTTTCACTGCAAACACTTTCTGAATAAGTACAATATAACACAAATAATGATAATGAATTCGATTGTGTGTTTTCTGTATCACTAGTTTTTTGCATCTTAAACTAAAGCAAGGAAATATATTTTAAAACAACGCCTGCATACTTCCTTTCCAGACGATATTTAAAAATACTACTCCCTGCACGATATAGGAGTTTTGACATTTACTCACCGAAAGCGTATTTTACGGTAATTTTGAAAAAGACCGAAAAGTGTCAAGGACGCAAGCCATATCGTCTGGACCGCGGAGCTGATAACCTAAAACTCCTATTGCCTCTCCAAGCAGTAAAAGTGCTCGCCTCGCCTCTCTCTTCCGGCAGGCAACCAGAGCCGCCGCTAGATGTTGGCGCTGTTATCGCTCTTGTTCCACCAGGCTGCCAATGGAGGTGTCTTGGAACACGATGACAAAGCCAAGATTAGTGGCGTCATAAGGAAGACGTCATATACCATGCTCTAAGAAACCATGCTCACCCTCCTTGCAGGACCAAGAGATAAAAACGAATAACCATTAATAATAATATTGCTCCATAGCCCAGTCAGCGAATACACGACGCAACCATGGTCGTAGGGCTTTAGTACTTGAGTTAACACCATTTTGTAAGCGTGAAACTTCAGGTCCAGATGCAGAATTCGCCAAGTTGTGGTCAGCGAAATCCCCAATTCTTGCGCTCGACGAGCAATTGATTTGTTTCCGTTCTCGCGTACACTCTCACGAACGGCGCCTATGTTTTCGTTGGAGCTCTTACGTCGATTACGTACAGGCGTTCTTTGATCGCTGACAGAACCACTTTTTTCAAATTTATCGATCAAATGCCGAATCGTTCTCTCGCAGGGATGATTATGCATACCGTAAACTTCACGCAATGCACTGAAGGTTTGGCGAACAAATGATCCATTTTGATAATAAATTTTCACAATTTCTGAATGCTGTAACGTCCCATAGGTATTTGTCAATAATAACTGTAACCACATGAAAAAAATGACTGCTGTAGCTCAAAAAACCGGCAGCTATCACATGTTAAAGATAGGATAACCTTTCAATATTCACGATTTATGCCAAATACATTTCTTACGTAAACCATTACTGAGATATTATTTGTTAGTAGTTTGAATTTTCAAATAAGTACTTATAATTTCTCAAAAGTAAAATATCAATTCGTTTATATCTCCTGTTCATGCAAAGAGAACGGAATTTCAAACTTATTACATAGTGAACCGTTCCTAAAAGACTGACTACGGCTTAAGTTTACCGTATTCCTCTATCTGTATCCACGTGCAAGGAAATAGGCAATAAAAGCAAATATTTAGTTCGATTAACATTAACAGATACAAAAATAAGAGTTTCTGTAATAGTTTGTTGAACAATGGGTGGAGAAAGTAATGAGTATGTAACACCTGATTAGTTTAGAAATTTTATTCCACTTTGATAATTGTTCTTCCACACAACCGTTTGAATCGGACAGAAAAAAATTCTGATGTGATACAATCACCTGACTTTCTGTACCCTCTATCGTTATTAGTGGGTATACAAACTATTGTTATTAAAGCTTATTTTCTAGCTACTACATTTTAATCCAAATAAACCTTTGCAAAAATAGCTATATTGAGCATTTCATTGAGATACAAAGAAAACGGCGATAGCCAAAATGTTTAAGAGCTGAACGCTATACGCTGGCTTTAAAATTCCATATTCTTTCCACGTAATTGCGAGAAACAACTGAAAGTCGACGAGACTTAAAAGAATGAGAAGTATTCAACAATTCGACCCTCTAATAATAATGGATATCTCATAAACGGCTTATGCCACAGAAAAGCTTATTGAAATTAAATTGTGTATTTTAAAGGGAACTACAATTTTTGCAAAATGAGTTTTCGTCTATCGCTTAACGTTTACCAGTTATACAAGATTATACAAAACTCCTTCCGAATGAAGAGGACTTCAAGGGCTATTCCCACAAAATTCAAGATATACATTTTATTTATGTAAATATGTTTAATATGAGTAGGGTATATAGGGGAGAGCTGGCGCAGTTTTTTGCGTTTATATGTGAAAGGATAGGGAAAACGATGGTGGATGCGTAGGAAAATGCGTTTATATGGGGAAGATAGGGACTACGAGGATCGATGCTAGGCTAGATAGAGGTTGAAGGAATGAGGATGTGCTTTATATGAGAGATACGTGGAATACGAGGAGAAGTGTTGGACTAGATAGGGGTTGAGATATGGAATATGCATTTATATGGGAAAGATAAGGAAAACGTGAACAGAGACTAGGATAGACAGATGCTGAAGCAGGAGGAATATGAACATATTTACAGGAGAGATAGGGATACGTGGAGAGGTACTAGACTATTCAGGGTTTGAAGGGTAGAGTATGACTTTTTATATGAAGAGACGAGGAAAACGAGGGTATATGCTAGGGTGAGAGAACCTTCAAGGAGGAAAAAATGCGTTTATATGGGAGAGATAGGGAAAACGAGGAGAGTTCTGAGGTAGAGCAGGGACTGAAGGAGGGAGAGATATGCTTTATACGACAGAGATAGGGCATGCGAGGGGAGGTGCTGGTGCAGACAGAGGTTAAGGAGTACGGTATACATTTATATGAGGAATATATGGAAAACGGGGGCAGGCGGTATGATAGACAGAAGCTGGGGCCACTTTTGCGCTTATATGGGACAAACTGATCACGCTATGTAACAAAGGAATCACGCTATGTAACAAAGCAATCACGCTATGTGACAAAGGAATCACGCGATGTAACAAAGGAATCACGCTATGTAACAAAGGAATCACGCTATGTAACAAAGGAATCACGCTATGTAACAAAGGAATCACGCTATGTAACAAAGGAATCGCGCTATGTAACAAAGGAATCACGCTATGTAACAGTGTCATCACGCTATGTAACAACACGTACCAAGCATGTAACCAAGTAACAAAACGTAAGAACAACACGTAACCAATCTATTGCTAAATCAATCTAAACTAATTCATCCTTCATAACTTAGACAATAAGTACGAGAGCCTAGCCCAGATTAACCCAACCAATCCTAAACGTTCCTCTCAGCATCTATTCTACTCGGTCATCGACTAACCTAATCTGGCTAACCAAAGATAACCTCAACTTTCTTTTAGTGAAATTGCAATGTTTTATTCAGGTTTTATTATTCGAGAGTTTTAATTGAAAAGTTTACGTCAACATACCTTTATTTTAGTTCCATGTAGGCGTCTCTCCCCTTTTTATCTAGGCTTGAGACTAGCACTAGGATTGCTCCTAATGGCAGGGTTACCACCTTCCCTTCCATCTTCTTCTTTCTTCATCGTACGTCAGCTAGCTGCATATACAGCACACGGATAACCTTCATTTTTTAAGATTGTAGACTCGCGAGAAAATCTTCATATTCAACTTAAATTCTCTTATACACTACTTGTAATGCTGTAATGTCCATAGGCGTATGTCGTTATTCCGTCCTCAGCAATAATTCTTTTATCGTCGTATGGTGTCAATGTAATTTTATTCACTTGTACTGTGGCAAGAGCATGCTGTCGCGACAGGATCAGATTCATGGGCGTTCTGGTAATTTCTCCGGTTTTAAGGCAGTCAGTATAGCTCTCGAACGTGACGTACTGCTTAATAGCACTACGTTTTATACCTTTAATCTTTTTTATCATTGAACCGTCGATATCTAGGGCATACATTTTAGGTCGTAGCCCTACAAAGCGTTGAATGATTTTACCATTAGCCTCATCTTTAAATTTCCCAAGCACCTTCTTGTTTAGAGGTGAATAGCATATATGGCTTGTAGGATAATCAGCAGTATCTAGGTGCTCAAGAAAACGTAGCTTATCCTGGTACACATCTTCAGTTGTAACACGATGAATGAACGAATCAGTGTCCATATACATAAGCTTCAGGTTTTCAGCTCCATAATACGGTAACAACACATCATAGTGATACCGGTACATTAATGTCTTGGAGATATCCAACACACTCATACCGATGTATATAGGCTTGTTGAACATGATCTGTCGGGAGGCCATATGTACAGCAGCTAGATTATCAGCATATATCGTCCTGTCGATAAACGTTGGCTTTGCAATTAACTTTTCCAGAGTCTTCTCATTTGTCACCAGTCGTATATCCATACGGTTACGCAGGTTCTCCATAGTTTTTCCAAACATAGCATTGTTGAACAATTTGTAGAGATCCTTCTCAAAATCATTTCCAGCTTGTTGTCGTAATCTGTTGTTAAATTCCACATACGGTTTTAACCATCGGGACTGTTGGAATTGTAGCACACGATGGATTTTTGTTAACCGTAGTCCATGACTAAGAGCTTGCTTCAAAGCCTTGTAATGCACTACATACTTCTTTCGAGGTCCTAGATGAGGTATCAGTTTCTTTGTAGATGCCTCCAATGGTTTCATACACTCTGGCAGGAAAGGTAGATCGTTGTGTAGATCGTGACGTTCTGCAGGATACTCGATGTCGACTTCTAATATGTAGCCGTAAGGATCATCTTCTTGTAGTCTTTCTAAGTCAATTTTTTCAGGCGACACCCACTGAAATCCGCCATAAGGGAGAGC
Organism: Deroplatys truncata; assembly: GCA_030765065.1. NCBI lineage: Eukaryota > Metazoa > Arthropoda > Insecta > Mantodea > Mantidae > Deroplatys > Deroplatys truncata. The sequence goes on along the minus strand of CM060981.1, from coordinate 256,414,501 downwards.
GTGACACATTGCCCACCCATATTGGTTATTAGCGTCGTCATATGTGATAAATTGGGTTGGTCTCGACGGATCAAACTTCTCCATATATGTGTTATTAGCCTCTGCATACCGATGGGAAACTTGACATAAACCTCCTCTTATACCAGATTCCACCATGAGTAATTGATCATAATCCTGTAACAGTTCCAGCTTAATTCCAGTATACAGTAACATGGCGTCCCATGTAAGACCTGGAGAGGTAAAATAATGTGCAGGATCAACTTTGTGTGTTTTGAGGGTTTGCTCTCTGAACGTCTCAAAGACATCAGCTAGGAGAAGTACATCCGAAGTTAAGTAGAGATCGCTGTACTCTCCCAGGTTTCTCACATTAAACAGCTCCCATACATTTTTAGCATGATCGTAGTCAGCATCACTAATTTCTTCTTCATTTAATCTATTGTAGAAGGAGTCCTTAGGAGGTAAGCAGGTTTCGTTCAGGGCATCCCATGATGTAACAAAATCATATGGAAATACACCCTTACGGGTCATCAACTTCAATTTGTCTTCTCCAAAGTACTTTAGCGTTTCAGGATATGAGGTTAGATTTTTTACCAACTTATCCAAGCTTGTACTGAGGAATCGGAAGCTATCCACAAATCGAAGCTTTATATCTCCAACATACTTGGTGAATGAGATATAGCTTTCTTCAGAGTTAGGAATTACTTCCACACGTTCACTTGTACAACCCAGCTCCTTAACAATAAAATGAGAGTCATATCCGCTAAGGTTATGCATGAAGACTGGTATATATTTAAGTGTTTTACAGGCTAAATTACATTCATTATGAAGACTTCCACGATATTCACCTCTGATGTGATCATGGTCGCGTACTTTATAGTTCTCTTCTGTAAAGGGTTTTCCACACAAGTAGCATACTGTAGAGGCGCTGAAATCCAACTGCTCTTGATCCGTAAGTTTCAGAGGCTTAGCAGATTTGTATATGTCCTCAATCATTTTTGCAAGAAATGTCAGGTACAGCATAAACTTCTGAGCAGCATCAGCACCACGATACACATAGGGTTGCTTAGGAAGACCAGTTTCCAGATGTCCGACGTTGGTTGATGGTTTAACGTAAACACAGAAGCTCATTGCTGTGTGCTCTTGATAAGGGCTTGTATAGGAAGTTTCAGGATTGGGTATACACGTATGGCATGGAGTGAGAATACTTTCAAAGTCTGCGTAGATGACGTAAGGTAGTTTCAACATCCTCTCAACATTTTTAAACTGAACAATTGATTTCTCCTTGGTAGGCATAACTACCCTCGCAACACCATGTTGAATACAGATTGATGCATGTTCCTGCAGTTTTTCCTGTCCACTTAGTGCATATCGATCATCAAAATGTGTAAAGCAGCGCTTACAAGTATAAACCCGTCCATTATGGCTAGTTTTCTGGCGTCGAACGAGTTTCTCAAAATTCTTGATATATACATAGTGATGTTTTCCACTGCTGACATTCAATAGTAGCAGGTCGCGATGTTCAGGTAGCTCAATGTCAACAACCTTTATCGGGTACACTTCATGCTTCTCATCCAACCCGAAAACGTTAATAGACATCTTGTTAAGCTTCTCAAATTTAGGTATTTGAGAAAGTGGAGTAGGGTAAGAAACACAGCTGAAGTCGTACTTATCTTGAAGTTTCTTATATTTGCTCACCCGTTGTGCATCCTTCTCAACGAATTTGGCCAATACAGGGTACATGAAACATAGCTCATCAGTTAAATTCTGGATGTTAATGCAGGCTTTTCTTGCTTCAACAGAGGGAGGTAGGGGTATGTAGCTACTTCCTCGCAACGGGTTGTACTTGTTAATACGAAGGCGTACCCCTTCCACAGTAAGCAAGGCCCAGCTGCTACCCTTAAGCTGAGACTCATCCATTTCAGTAACCAATTTCTTGAATTTCACTTCCAGCATAGAGTCCAGATCAGTTTCTAGGAAAACAGCTTGATTTCTGGTTTTAAATGTCTTGTCACAGGTTTCTCCGATACTGTTAACAAATCTACACTCAGCCAGCAGATTAATTTTAACACTCTTATGAATGCTAAGCTCTTTATGCACAGCCTGGATTATCCGTTGTTTTGCCTCTCGCAGATACATATTCAGGTCCTTAGGTGACTCGCATCGTATAAAATACGATTTCAATCGTCCTTCGAATGAAGTTTCGTATTCTTTCATATCACAGTCCTCCATTGTTGACAGCAACTGATGTTTAGTTGGCTCCAATCTTCTTTTCTTCTGAGGGCTGCTTATTTCACATATATCTTCGTGTCGCTGCCCCTTATAACCATCTTTGAAGGTTACATTACAATGTTTACATTTGAAGAGCTTCTTGCAGCTCATCTCGTGTCTTCTCTTGTCATAACCTCGGAGGAACTTCTTCCCACATTTTCCGCATGCATATCCAGTAGCGCTTGGAATAATATCCTTATACGCTGAGTTATTCATCTTTATTCTTGATGTAATAACGTATTAATCACTGATCAATGAAATGTACGCCTTGATACCACTTTAGAAAGCTGATTATTCTTGGAGAGAACACGATGTTAACACCTCAGAGATGATCAACAGAATGAATTTCAATACTCAAGTTCGCTCTATTTATAGAGAAAGCACGAACCTTTTTTAATCAATTATATCCTGATTATTAATACTAAAAACGGTGATGAAGCCTATAAGCTCTTATATATGTCAATTCGTGTTACACTGATGTTCGAGCGTCTCCGTATAGCTTCGTATGTTTAGAGAGAAAGTGTAAAGTATTGTGAAGATGTTATGTATTGTTCGGCTATAATCGTACAGATTCGGAGAGCTTGACTGGTGAAGGTGATGAACGATCCGTCAACCGAGCAGGAGGCAAGCAGTCCCTTCGCGCAACGAAACCTAGATGCAAAAGAAAGAAAATCGTGTTAGATGAGAAACCACCCAGACATTCGCCTGCAGACCATGGAAAACCATGAAAAAATATGTCAGAGTGAGCGTCCAACGGAACTCGAACCAGGGACTCCAAAAGCACACGTGAAAGGTACAGATTATATAGAATGAAAGGAAATCGGTGACGGTGAGAAACCACTCCAGCATTCGCCTGCAGACCAGGGAAAACCTAAAAAATATGTCAGAGTGATCGACCAAGAGGGAAATCAAACAAAAGACCTTAGAAACATATAGGTTAAGATGTAAATCAAATAAAAATGCAATAAAATCGTGATAGATGAGAACCCACTCAGACATTCGCCTACAGACCATGGAAAACCATGAAAAAATATGTCAGAGTGAGCGTCCAACGGAACTCGAACCAGGGACTCTAAAAGCACACGTGAAAGATACAGATTATATAGAATGAAAGGAAATCGGTCACGATGAGAAACCACTCCAGCATTCGCCTGCAGACCAGGGAAACCCTAAAAAATATGATGTCAGAGTGATCAACCAACAGGGAAATCAAACAAAAGACCTTAGAAACATATAGGTTAAGATGTAAATCAAATAAAAATGCAATAAAATCGTGCTAGATGAGAAACCACCCAGACATTCGCCTGCAGACCATGGAAAACCATGAAAAAATATGTCAGAGTGAGCGTCCAACGGAATTCGAACCAGGGACTCTAAAAGCACACGTGAAAGGTACAGATTATATAGAATGAAAGGAAATCGGTAACGATGAGAAACCACTCCAGCATTCGCCTGCAGACCAGGGGAAACCATGAAAAAAATCAAAGGGCTGAGCGACTGACGGATAGAGTGTGCGACCGACAGAGAAATCAAGCAAAAGGTTTCTAGAGACAAAAAAAGATGCAATTGAAATGGAATCGTGATAGATGAGAACCCACTCAGGCATTCGACAGCAGACCAGGGAAAACCATGAAAAATCGATATCGGAGTAAACAATTGATTGAAATCTAACCCCTGAACCCTAGAAATTCACGACAACTGAAAACGAAACCCAGATGTAAAGGAAATTTTGTACACCCTTGACGAAAAAACCCCGTCCGCTGGGGAAGTAACCTTTAAGTATACAATTGACGTCTGTCATACCGATAAGGAACGGTTTGAAAGGCTTCCTAATTGCTCTACGCAAGTCACCCGAGCAAACACAGGAAATTCCTAAACCAGACAATTACAAGCCTGCTAAAACATTTTTTCCTACAATAAGTAATTTAAATTCTATATGAAGATTATTCCAAAAGTTTCATATCTCTTATTTCCTTCAATAAAATATCGAATATGACTCTAGCACCAGGAAAAAAAATTAAACGGAGGGAAGCGATATTTTCTTTTTACGCTGAAATTATAATTAAACGCATAGCGTTCTTGCAGGAAAACCCGCCCATATAGATTATAGGAATGGATTCTGTTTAAAACATGTATTTTCACGCGGGGTGTATAGATTGTATCAGTAAGCATTCGTGACTATTACAATTATTTCCAAGTATTATTTTAAAAAAGGTTGTCTTATTCTCTTAGTAAACATAGGTCGAGAACGTTTTTTTTACTTGGTATTTAGGGGCGTTCTTGCAGGAAAACACTCCCCATATAGATTATAGGAATGGACTCTGTTTAAAACATGTATTTTTCACGCGTGGTGTATAGATTGTCTCAGTAAGCATTCGTGACTATTACAATTATCGCCAAGTATTATTTTACAAAAAGATTGGCTTATTCTCTTAGTAAACATAGGACGAAATCGTTTTTTAAACAACTCTCCATTCGAGAGATATTTTTTGATTATTCCAGCAGAGAGAGAGAGAGAGAGAGAGAGGGAGAGAGAGAGAGATCGAGCCATATTTGTTTAAAAAAGCTTTTTTTTCATTCACAGGAAATCTTCGAGAAAATTCGAGGAATTATTCAGTTGTACACCCTTGCTAAAATAGTTTGTATACCCTTTGAAGAATGTATACCTGGCTGGCGGAGTCTTGGAAATACCTCTGACGACAGGCTGTCGCCTGCACGGCATTTTGGACATTTATACATTAGGGAGGCTATTGTGCTTTAAAATGGGATAGCTATGTTTTAAGCTTTCCACAACAAATTTTTTCCCGATAATTAATATAAATTCTACATGGAAATTATTAATGATTAAGTTTTCAATTAAACGTATACTGTATAGATTCTGTACTTAAGCATTCGATTGTATCTTTATCAGTGTTTGGTTCCACATGGCACGGCTTACTTTACCGCTAACTGTTGGCCGCTGATAGAAGGTCTCTCGCCCTGTCGGTCGCTCGCTACTTTATCGACATGAAAGGTACGCCTCTAAAAGATGACTGGCACCATGTTAGCTTCCCGACACGTGAAGGCAGCCCTTATAGATGTTAACGCGCGCTTTGGTTTTTAAAAGAAATTTAAAAATAGATTGCAAGACATCTTTAACAAAGGAAGTCTTAAAAAATGAAAATATAACAATCTTTAAAATGTAGATGCTTTAACCTAAAAAATACAATACATTTATTAAAACATTTCCTAATTCGATTCTACAAGCTACACATCTGAGTAAATCTGAAAAAATTATTGCTCGTAATTACGGGTAAATGCAGCGGTTTTAAAAATAAACGAACATTAAAACGTATAAAAATGCGTATTGTACACTGATTTTTTGACGAATGATGTACATGAGAGGGCGAAATTATTGAAAAAATCGCTAAATAATAGAGTATATACATGAATTTTAATTAAATAAGGGTGGAAAAACTTCTACAATTTTTGATATGTCTGCAATTCTTGTATGTGAGTATTTAAATAATGATAAAGATACAATCGAATGCTTAAGTACAGAATCTATACAGTATACGTTTAATTGAAAACTTAATCATTAATAATTTCCATGTAGAATTTATATTAATTATCGGGAAAAAATTTGTTGTGGAAAGCTTAAAACATAGCTATCCCATTTTAAAGCACAATAGCCTCCCTAATGTATAAATGTCCAAAATGCCGTGCAGGCGACAGCCTGTCGTCAGAGGTATTTCCAAGACTCCGCCAGCCAGGTATACATTCTTCAAAGGGTATACAAACTATTTTAGCAAGGGTGTACAACTGAATAATTCCTCGAATTTTCTCGAAGATTTCCTGTGAATGAAAAAAAAGCTTTTTTAAACAAATATGGCTCGATCTCTCTCCCTCTCTCTCCCTCTCTCTCTCTCTCTGCTGGAATAATCAAAAAATATCTCTCGAATGGAGAGTTGTTTAAAAAACGATTTCGTCCTATGTTTACTAAGAGAATAAGCCAATCTTTTTGTAAAATAATACTTGGCGATAATTGTAATAGTCACGTATGCTTACTGAGACAATCTATACACCACGCGTGAAAAATACATGTTTTAAACAGAGTCCATTCCTATAATCTATATGGGGAGTGTTTTCCTGCAAGATCGCCCCTAAATACCAAGTAAAAAAAACGTTCTCGACCTATGTTTACTAAGAGAATAAGACAACCTTTTTTAAAATAATACTTGGAAATAATTGTAATAGTCACGAATGCTTACTGATACAATCTATACACCCCGCGTGAAAATACATGTTTTAAACAGAATCCATTCTTATAATCTATATGGGCGGGTTTTCCTGCAAGAACGCTATGCGTTTAATTATAATTTCAGCGTAAAAAGAAAATATCGCTTCCCTCCGTTTAATTTTTTTTTTCCTGGTGCTAGAGTCATATTCGATATTTTATTGAAGGAAATAAGAGATATGAAACTTTTGGAATAATCTTCATATAGAATTTAAATTACTTATTGTAGGAAAAAATGTTTTAGCAGGCTTGTAATTGTCTGGTTTAGGAATTTCCTGTGTTTGCTCGGGTGACTTGCGTAGAGCAATTAGGAAGCCTTTCAAACCGTTCCTTATCGGTATGACAGACGTCAATTGTATACTTAAAGGTTACTTCCCCAGCGGACGGGGTTTTTTCGTCAAGGGTGTACAAAATTTCCTTTACATCTGGGTTTCGTTTTCAGTTGTCGTGAATTTCTAGGGTTCAGGGGTTAGATTTCAATCAATTGTTTACTCCGATATCGATTTTTCATGGTTTTCCCTGGTCTGCTGTCGAATGCCTGAGTGGATTCTAATCTATCACGATTCCATTTCAATTGCATCTTTTTTTGTCTCTAGAAACCTTTTGCTTGATTTCTCTGTCGGTCGCACACTCTATCCGTCAGTCGCTCAGCCCTTTGATTTTTTTCATGGTTTCCCCTGGTCTGCAGGCGAATGCTGGAGTGGTTTCTCATCGTTACCGATTTCCTTTCATTCTATATAATCTGTACCTTTCACGTGTGCTTTTAGAGTCCCTGGTTCGAATTCCGTTGGACGCTCACTCTGACATATTTTTTCATGGTTTTCCATGGTCTGCAGGCGAATGTCTGGGTGGTTTCTCATCTAGCACGATTTTATTGCATTTTTATTTGATTTACATCTTAACCTATATGTTTCTAAGGTCTTTTGTTTGATTTCCCTGTTGGTTGATCACTCTGACATCATATTTTTTAGGGTTTCCCTGGTCTGCAGCCGAATGCTGGAGTGGTTTCTCATCGTGACCGATTTCCTTTCATTCTATATAATCTGTATCTTTCACGTGTGCTTTTAGAGTCCCTGGTTCGAGTTCCGTTGGACGCTCACTCTGACATATTGTTTCATGGTTTTCCATGGTCTGTAGGCGAATGTCTGAGTGGGTTCTCATCTATCACGATTTTATTGCATTTTTATTTGATTTACATCTTAACCTATATGTTTCTAAGGTCTTTTGTTTGATTTCCCTGTTGGTCGATCACTCTGACATCATATTTTTTAGGTTTTCCCTGGTCTGCAGGCGAATGCTGGAGTGGTTTCTCACCGTCACCGATTTCCTTTCATTCTATATAATCTGTACCTGTCACGTGTGCTTTTAGAGTCCCTGGTTCGAGTTCCGTTGGACGCTCACTCTGACATATTTTTTCATGGTTTTCCATGGTCTGCAGGCGAATGTCTGGGTGGTTTCTCATCTAACACGATTTTCTTTCTTTTGCATCTAGGTTTCGTTGCGCGAAGGGACTGCTTGCCTCCTGCTCGGTTGACGGATCGTTCATCACCTTCACCAGTCAAGCTCTCCGAATCTGTACGATTATAGCCGAACAATACATAACATCTTCACAATACTTTACACTTTCTCTCTAAACATACGAAGCTATACGGAGACTCTCGAACATCAGTGTAACACGAATTGACATATATAAGAGCTTATACGCTTCATCACCGTTTTTAGTATTAATAATCAGGATATAATTGATTAAAAAAGGTTCGTGCTTTCTCTATAAATAGAGCGAACTTGAGTATTGAAATTCATTCTGTTGATCATCTCTGAGGTGTTAACATCGTGTTCTCTCCAAGAATAATCAGCTTTCTAAAGTGGTATCAAGGCGTACATTTCATTGATCAGTGATTAATACGTTATTACATCAAGAATAAAGATGAATAACTCAGCGTATAAGGATATTATTCCAAGCGCTACTGGATATGCATGCGGAAAATGTGGGAAGAAGTTCCTCCGAGGTTATGACAAGAGAAGACACGAGATGAGCTGCAAGAAGCTCTTCAAATGTAAACATTGTAATGTAACCTTCAAAGATGGTTATAAGGGGCAGCGACACGAAGATATATGTGAAATAAGCAGCCCTCAGAAGAAGAGAAGATTGGAGCCAACTAAACATCAGTTGCTGTCAACAATGGAGGACTGTGATATGAAAGAATACGAAACTTCATTCGAAGGACGATTGAAATCGTATTTTATACGATGCGAGTCACCTAAGGACCTGAATATGTATCTGCGAGAGGCAAAACAACGGATAATCCAGGCTGTGCATAAAGAGCTTAGCATTCATAAGAGTGTTAAAATTAATCTGCTGGCTGAGTGTAGATTTGTTAACAGTATCGGAGAAACCTGTGACAAGACATTTAAAACCAGAAATCAAGCTGTTTTCCTAGAAACTGATCTGGACTCTATGCTGGAAGTGAAATTCAAGAAATTGGTTACTGAAATGGATGAGTCTCAGCTTAAGGGTAGCAGCTGGGCCTTGCTTACTGTGGAAGGGGTACGCCTTCGTATTAACAAGTACAACCCGTTGCGAGGAAGTAGCTACATACCCCTACCTCCCTCTGTTGAAGCAAGAAAAGCCTGCATTAACATCCAGAATTTAACTGATGAGCTATGTTTCATGTACTCTGTATTGGCCAAATTCGTTGAGAAGGATGCACAACGGGTGAGCAAATATAAGAAACTTCAAGATAAGTACGACTTCAGCTGTGTTTCTTACCCTACTCCACTTTCTCAAATACCTAAATTTGAGAAGCTTAACAAGATGTCTATTAACGTTTTCGGGTTGGATGAGAAGCATGAAGTGTACCCGATAAAGGTTGTTGACATTGAACTACCTGAACATCGCGACCTGCTACTATTGAATGACAGCAGTGGAAAACATCACTATGTATATATCAAGAATTTTGAGAAACTCGTTCGACGCCAGAAAACTAGCCATAATGGACGGGTTTATACTTGTAAGCGCTGCTTTACACATTTTGATGATCGATATGCACTAAGTGGACAGGAAAAACTGCAGGAACATGCATCAATCTGTATTCAACATGGTGTTGCGAGGGTAGTTATGCCTACCAAGGAGAAATCAATTGTTCAGTTTAAAAATGTTGAGAGGATGTTGAAACTACCTTACGTCATCTACGCAGACTTTGAAAGTATTCTCACTCCATGCCATACGTGTATACCCAATCCTGAAACTTCCTATACAAGCCCTTATCAAGAGCACACAGCAATGAGCTTCTGTGTTTACGTTAAACCATCAACCAACGTTGGACATCTGGAAACTGGTCTTCCTAAGCAACCCTATGTGTATCGTGGTGCTGATGCTGCTCAGAAGTTTATGCTGTACCTGACATCTCTTGCAAAAATGATTGAGGACATATACAAATCTGCTAAGCCTCTGAAACTTACGGATCAAGAGCAGTTGGATTTCAGCGCCTCTACAGTATGCTACTTGTGTGGAAAACCCTTTACAGAAGAGAACTATAAAGTACGCGACCATGATCACATCAGAGGTGAATATCGTGGAAGTCTTCATAATGAATGTAATTTAGCCTGTAAAACACCTAAATATATACCAGTCTTCATGCATAACCTTAGCGGATATGACTCCCATTTCATTGTTAAGGAGCTGGGTTGTACAAGTGAACGTGTGGAAGTAATTCCTAACTCTGAAGAAAGCTATATCTCATTCACCAAGTATGTTGGAGATATAAAGCTTCGATTTGTGGATAGCTTCCGATTCCTCAGTACAAGCTTGGATAAGTTGGTAAAAAATCTAACCTCATATCCTGAAACGCTAAAGTACTTTGGAGAAGACAAATTGAAGTTGATGACCCGTAAGGGTGTATTTCCATATGATTTTGTTACATCATGGGATGCCCTGAACGAAACCTGCTTACCTCCTAAGGACTCCTTCTACAATAGATTAAATGAAGAAGAAATTAGTGATGCTGACTACGATCATGCTAAAAATGTATGGGAGCTGTTTAATGTGAGAAACCTGGGAGAGTACAGCGATCTCTACTTAACTTCGGATGTACTTCTCCTAGCTGATGTCTTTGAGACGTTCAGAGAGCAAACCCTCAAAACACACAAAGTTGATCCTGCACATTATTTTACCTCTCCAGGTCTTACATGGGACGCCATGTTACTGTATACTGGAATTAAGCTGGAACTGTTACAGGATTATGATCAATTACTCATGGTGGAATCTGGTATAAGAGGAGGTTTATGTCAAGTTTCCCATCGGTATGCAGAGGCTAATAACACATATATGGAGAAGTTTGATCCGTCGAGACCAACCCAATTTATCACATATGACGACGCTAATAACCAATATGGGTGGGCAATGTGTCACGCTCTCCCTTATGGCGGATTTCAGTGGGTGTCGCCTGAAAAAATTGACTTATAAAGACTACTAGAAGATGATCCTTACGGCTACATATTAGAAGTCGACATCGAGTATCCTGCAGAACTTCACGATCTACACAACGATCTACCTTTCCTGCCAGAGTGTATGAAACCATTGGAGGCATCTACAAAGAAACTGATACCTCATCTAGGACCTCGAAAGAAGTATGTAGTGCATTACAAGGCTTTGAAGCAAGCTCTTAGTCATGGACTACGGTTAACAAAAATCCATCGTGTGCTACAATTCCAACAGTCCCGATGGTTAAAACCGTATGTGGAATTTAACAACAGACTACGACAACAAGCTGGAAATGATTTTGAGAAGGATCTCTACAAATTGTTCAACAATGCTATGTTCGGAAAAACTATGGAGAACCTGCGTAACCGTATGGATATACGACTGGTGACAAATGAGAAGACTCTGGAAAAGTTAATTGCAAAGCCAACGTTTATCGACAGGACGATATATGCTGATAATCTAGCTGCTGTACATATGGCATCCCGACAGATCATGTTCAACAAGCCTATATACATCGGTATGAGTGTGTTGGATATCTCCAAGACATTAATGTACCGGTATCACTATGATGTGTTGTTACCGTATTATGGAGCTGAAAACCTGAAGCTTATGTATATGGACACTGATTCGTTCATTCATCGTGTTACAACTGAAGATGTGTACCAGGATAAGCTACGTTTTCTTGAGCACCTAGATACTGCTGATTATCCTACAAGCCATATATGCTATTCACCTCTAAACAAGAAGGTGCTTGGGAAATTTAAAGATGAGGCTAATGGTAAAATGATTCAACGCTTTGTAGGGCTACGACCTAAAATGTATGCCCTAGATATCGACGGTTCAATGATAAAAAAGATTAAAGGTATAAAACGTAGTGCTATTAAGCAGTACGTCACGTTCGAGAGCTATACTGACTGCCTTAAAACCGGAGAAATTACCAGAACGCCCATGAATCTGATCCTGTCGCGACAGCATGCTCTTGCCACAGTACAAGTGAATAAAATTACATTGACACCATACGACGATAAAAGAATTATTGCTGAGGACGGAATAACGACATACGCCTATGGACATTACAGCATTACAAGTAGTGTATAAGAGAATTTAAGTTGAATATGAAGATTTTCTCGCGAGTCTACAATCTTAAAAAAATGAAGGTTATCCGTGTGCTGTATATGCAGCTAGCTGACGTCCGATGAAGAAAGAAGAAGATGGAAGGGAAGGTGGTAACCCTGCCATTAGGAGCAATCCTAGTGCTAGTCTCAAGCCTAGATAAAAAGGGGAGAGACGCCTACAAGGAACTAAAATAAAGGTATGTTGACGTAAACTTTTCAATTTAAACTCTCGAATAATAAAACCTGAATAAAACATTGCAATTTCACTAAAAGAAAGTTGAGGTTATCTTTGGTTAGCCAGATTAGGTTAGTCGATGACCGAGTAGAATAGATGCTGAGAGGAACGTTTAGGATTGGTTGGGTTAATCTGGGCTAGGCTCTCGTACTTATTGTCTAAGTTATGAAGGATGAATTAGTTTAGATTGATTTAGCAATAGATTGGTTACGTGTTGTTCTTACGTTTTGTTACTTGGTTACATGCTTGGTACGTGTTGTTACATAGCGTGATGAGACTGTTACATAGCGTGATTCCTTTGTTACATAGCGCGATACCTTTGTTACATAGCGTGATTCCTTTGTTACATAGCGTGATTCCTTTGTTACATCGCGTGATTCCTTTGTTACATAGCGTGATTCCTTTGTTACATAGCGTGATTCCTTTGTTACATAGCGTGATTCCTTTGTTACATAGCGTGATCAGTTTGTCCCATATAAGCGCAAAAGTGGCCCCAGCTTCTGTCTATCATACCGCCTGCCCCCGTTTTCCATATATTCCTCATATAAATGTATACCGTACTCCTTAACCTCTGTCTGCACTAGCACCTCCCCTCGCATGCCCTATCTCTGTCGTATAAAGCATATCTCTCCCTCCTTCAGTCCCTGCTCTACCTCAGAACTCTCCTCGTTTTCCCTATCTCTCCCATATAAACGCATTTTTTCCTCCTTGAAGGTTCTCTCACCCTAGCATATACCCTCGTTTTCCTCGTCTCTTCATATAAAAAGTCATACTCTACCCTTCAAACCCTGAATAGTCTAGTACCTCTCCACGTATCCCTATCTCTCCTGTAAATATGTTCATATTCCTCCTGCTTCAGCATCTGTCTATCCTAGTCTCTGTTCACGTTTTCCTTATCTTTCCCATATAAATGCATATTCCATATCTCAACCCCTATCTAGTCCAACACTTCTCCTCGTATTCCACGTATCTCTCATATAAAGCACATCCTCATTCCTTCAACCTCTATCTAGCCTAGCATCGATCCTCGTAGTCCCTATCTTCCCCATATAAACGCATTTTCCTACGCATCCACCATCGTTTTCCCTATCCTTTCACATATAAACGCAAAAAACTGCGCCAGCTCTCCCCTATATACCCTACTAATATGCGATATTTTAATGAAAATCGCGAGAGACATTTTTTTTAAAATCAAAGTTTTCTAAAGATATTCCATGTAAGGGGTAATTAGGTAGGATGGTTTTCTTTAAAATCTTCGTGTCGCATCTCTGGAAGGTACTGAACCTAAATACCAAGTGTGGTGTTAATTCGACTTTTCGTTTCCAGTTATGCTGTTCACAGACACAAACGCACACATATGAACTTTTTCTAAAAATATTTTTTTTATTCAGGGAGCCTCAAGACATGTATTTCCGGTGAAATCTCGGTATCGACTTTTTGGGCTGAATGCAATGCCTTCTCTAAATACCATGTACGTGGCAGAGAAAGTAAAACTCTGATATGTTGCACTCACATGTCTTGCTGTTCTCTTGACCATACTACTTTTAGAAACGTTTATTCTCCAACTACTTCATGTTAATCGAGATAAACATTTGCAGAAAGTATCTTATTGCTAATTTTCTTATAGGTGCGAGGGGAATATAGTAGGCTTTCAAAGGTTAAATATTTTAAGTGCTGGTTGTAATGTGGGCATTTCTCTTTGCATTTCTCTGTGCTAAAAGGTTAAATGCAAATTTGGTTATGGAAACAATGTTCCAGCATGAAAAGTTGTATTAAAATGTGGTACGCTATATTCACATTGGAGAATTCAAACGAATAGCAAAGAATGTCTCAGAAATGGTTCGCTAGACAAAAAATGTGTGAAAAAATTTGGATGTTTTAACGAGATATACCGTTCTTTTTTGTGTAGTAAACTTTTGTCTATCTCCTAAGGTTTATCAGTTATGCAAAAGTCATTCAGAATGAAGACGGCTTTTGGGGACATACCCAGAAAATTCAAGATATACTTTTCATTTTCCATGAAAATATCTTAAACATATTATATTTTAATCAAAAGCGTTAGTAATTCTTGATAAAATCGAAGATTTAGAAAATGTTCCATATACAGGGTAGTCTGGGGTAGGAAAGTTTCTTGAAAATCTTGGTTTCGCAGGTACTAAACTCAAAGGTACTAAAGGTACTAAACTCAAATACCGAGTTTGGTGTTTATCCGACTTTTCGTTTTTTAATTATACTGTTCACAGACGACCATAAACGGCATATTTCCAAAAATGCTTTGTTTGGATTCAGGGCATCTCAAAGCATCTATATCCGTGAAATCTCGGTATTGAATTTTTGGGTGGAATGTAATACTTCACTAACTTACTATATGTAGTAGAGAAAGTAAACTCGGACTTGAAGTTAAACATAGCATTTAAATGCAAATTTGGTTATGGAAACAATGTTCCAGCATGAAAAGTTGTATTAAAATGTGGTACGCTATATTCATAAGAACGTCTCTATTATTTATTAACGGATATAAAACTATTCTTAAGCTATTTTTCTGTATATTTCATTTTAATCGAGACAAACCTTTGCAGAAGTAGCTGCATTCGTGATAAATATACTCGCAAAAAAATCTGATGTGTTACACTCACATGAATTTCTCTACTCTTATACAAAATATTTTTAGAAACGCGTTTTCTCCGTATGCTTCATATTAATCGAGATATCGAGATGTTAATTTTATTGCAAATTTTCTTGTAGATGCAAGGGGAATTGGTAGGCTTTAAGCGATAGTCAAATATTTTAAGAGCTGGTTGCTATGTGGAGTATTCCACTCTCCTTGCATTACCAGGACAAAAAATTTGAATAACGAATTCCCATTTGAGAAAAAGTATAAGTATCGGAAAATTCAAGGGAATAACAAGCAAAATCTCGAAAATGGTTCAGTCAACAAAAAAAAAAGTATATGACATAAATTGTGTATTTTAACGGGATTTACATTTTTGGTGTAGTAAGGTTTTGTCTATCTCTTATGGTTTACCAGTTATGCAAAAGTCGTTCACAATGAAGAATTATTTTGGAGACATTCCCAGAAAATTCAAGATATACATTTTATTTGTCATAAAAGTATCTTAAATATATGATATTTTAATCATAATCGTTAGGGTCATTTTTGAGAAAATTAAAAGTTTTGAAAAATGTACCATGTAAAGGGTAATCTGGGTAGGGGGAATTTCTTAAAATTTCTTTGTGTCGCATCTCTGGAAGATACTGAACCTAAACAGCAAGTTTGGTGATTATCCGACTGTTCGTTTCTGAGTTATGCTGTTCATAGACAGACACACACACACAGACAAACACACATACGGACATGTTTCCAAAAAAAAATAATAATTGTGTTTAGGAGGCCTCAAAACATGTATTTCCGGTGAAATATCGGTATCGAATTTCTGGGTGGAATGCAATACTTCCCCTACTTTCTGTACGTAGTAGAGAAAGTAAAAATTAGCGATAATCAATTGTTTAACAACTTGATACTATTCACTGGCCTTACAACACCATACTCTTTTCATGCAACTCAAAAACAACTGAACGACTGGACTTATGAAATATGGTATTTAAAGGTAGGAGGGAATTTTGTGTAGTGCGTGTTCGTCTATCACTTAGCGTTTGCCGGTTATTATGATTATTAAAAATTGCTTCTGAATTGACAGGACTTCACACGCTATTCCCAGAAAACTGAGAATATTCATTTTATTTATAATGTAAATGTTTTATTATACTGTATCTTAATAAGGATCGTTAGCGCCATTTTCTAGAAAAACAAAAATTTCGAAAATCTTCCATGTAAAGAGTAGTTTTGAGATTTTCTTAAAAGTGTACGTGTTGCATCCTAGGAAGATATTGAACTTTAAAGTTGGTATTTCCCGAATTTTGTTTGTGATTTTTGCCGTTTAAAGTCACACACACACATACGGACCTTTTTCTGAAAATGTTTTTCTTTATTCAGGGTACCTCAATACAGGTTCCCATGAAATCTTGGTATCAATGTTGAGTGGAATGCAATAATTCTCCTCTTATTCTGTGCGTGCTAGAGAAAGTAAAAATGTAAGGAGTTTTGTAAACAAATAAAAATACTTTTAAGAGCAACAATATTTATTATGTACATCAGTTTAATGAACATTTAAGGCAATAAATAGGGAAATTTGGTAGAAAATTACAAATACACTGTGTGATCAAAAGTATCCGGACACCCAACAAACATACGTGTTTTTATCTTAGGTGAGTTGTGCTGCCAGCTTCTGCCTGGTACTCATTATTCGCGACATCAGTAGTCATTAGACATCGTGAAACATCAAAATGGGACGCTCCGTAGAACTGACGGACTTCGAACGTGGTCAGGTGATTGGGTGTCGCCTGTCAGGAGTCTGTACGCGAGATTTCCACACTCCTAAACATCCACTGTTTCTGATGTGGTAGTGAAGTGGAAACGTGAAGGAACATGTACAGCACAAAAGCGTACAGGCCAACCTCGTCTGTTGACTGACAGAGACCGCCGACATTTGAAGAGGGAAAATGCCAAACGACGCCTCGCTTGGTGTAAGGAGCGTCAGCATTACACGATTGAACAGTGGCAAAACGTTGTGTGGAGTGACGAATCACGGTACATAATGTGGCGATCCGATGGCAGGGTGTGGGTATGGCGAATGCCCGGTGAACGTCATCTGCCAGCGTGTGTAGTGCCAACAGTGAAATCGGAGGTGGTGGTGTTATGGTTTGGTCGTGTTTTTCCTGGAGGGGGCTCGCACCCCTTGTTGTTTTGCGTGGAACGATCACAGCGCAGACCTACATTGATATTTTAAGCACCTTCTTGCTTCCCACTTTTGAGGAGCAATTCGGGGATGGCGATTGCATCTTTCAACACGATCGAGCACCTGTTCATACTGCACGGGCTGTGGCGGAGTGGTTACACGACAATAAAATCCCTGTAATCGACTGGCCTGCACAGAGTCCTGACTTGTATCCTATAGAACACCTTTGGGATGTTTTGGAACGTCGACTTCGTGCCAGGCCTCACCGACCTACATCGAACCTCTCCTCAGTTCCGCACTCCCTGAAGAATGGGCTGCCATTCCCCAAGAAACCTTCCAGCAGCTGATTGAAAGTATGCCTGCGAGAGTGAACGCTGTTATTAAGGATAAGGGTGGGTCAACATCATATTGACTTCCAGCATTACCGATGGAGGGCGCCACGAACTTGTACGTCATTCTCAGCCAGGTCCGGATACTTTTGATTACGTAGTGTATATAAATTTATTTTTTTATTTACCCTTATAACTGAAAAATCTTTGGCCACATTTCTTAAATGTATTGACTCAAACTATAACTAACTAATGTATATATAACGAATTTTCAATTAAAGTGCTCTAAGTTAATAGCAAAACAATTTCTAGTATTCTTTTATTGCAATTATTGAAATATAAAGCAGACAATATGGGACATCCATTTCAATGGAAATGGATAAAATTACAATAAGTTAGTTTAAAATAATACTAAGGCATTTGCGTGATACTATAAAATTTGTTCAGGTAAAATTTAAATAAATACACAGCATCTAAAATTAAACACAAATCCTTTAAAATCCTTTTTAAAATATTTATTTGTATTAACATCAATTTAATTTGCAGCTCAGCTACCAAAACCTTACATGAAGAAATAAAGAGTTTTGTGTTTACACTCTACTCATGGGCAGGTCTTGGGTATCTTCAGCAGAGTCTCAAATACATCCGATGTCATGGAAAGAGTATGGCATTTCAAGGCCAGTATATACCGAACCGTTTTAAACATTTGGCTATCGCTTCAGCCTTCTGTATTCCCCTGGTCCCTACAACGCAGTCTGTAATAAAAATATACCAGTAGAGTTCTTATCGACAAACATGGAAGAGATAAAGGAATACACTTTTTTGTGAATGTTTTATTTAAGATAAGGGGATAGAAAAAGCCACAAGATTCTATCCACTGTAAAATGCTTCTCTAGAGACATAAAAACCTCGTCATGCTTCTTACAGAGTACGGCGTTAAAGAGTGGTACAGCATTTCGGCTCTTTCATTCGGTTAGCAAAGACACTACCTACTTAATACTCCATATTTAACTAGGGTAATCACAGAACATATAAAATAAACCAACGAGCAGTCTCGGAGAGCTGTTCTATTTGTTACAGAACATGAATGTGGAGGAACGTTTACAAAGGAATTTGTTTCTCGTCTTCAGGCAGTATTATTTAACACTTAAATGATTTCAGTCAAATTATGAAATATAAAATATAATAACAGCCCGCCTTAAAGCAATATGTGTATGTAACAATATATAAAACTGTATATTACAGTCATTGTATATGTTTATATTATTGTATACATGTGTAACAATGTTATGTGAATATATTACGTAATTTAATAATGTAGGAGCTATGAGAATAATAGGTTAAAGGTTGCTAACAATGAGGTAACCTTGAGGCAATAATGAGTAAGAAAGTGTAATAATGCTACTAGTCATTCTTGGAGCAACAACAATGTCATTTTTGTGACAGTTTATAAAATAGCCAATCAACAACCGGAAAAAAGCTTAAGTTAAATAAAAGTATTCTGGTGGATTAGGAATAGCCAATCAGAGACTTGAAATACAGAAATTTACAAATTTTAGCGGTAGAAATCAAGTCAGTTGCTTTTAGATAGTGCTCATAACTGGACGCGTTGGTTGCAGACAGTGTTACTAATCGGACGCGAGACACGTCCTCGAGAAATTTTATACGTATTCGGGTGAGACGAAAATAGTTTACGTGTTAAAAAGTGCAAGTAATTAATAAAAGAATCTCACAGCTCTCTATATCAGTAAACTGATATTTAAATCGTGTCAGGCATTAATAAAAGGAGTGAAGTTAAATTATAATCTGTGTAAGCCTACATTCTTCAGTCGCACCACAACCCTGCAAAGAGAAACATGTCTCTAACAATAATACTGTCGCAGCCGAGGCAAACATAAATATATAATATTTAAAGAAACAGTCAAATTATTTTTAAACTTTGGGCGAAGGCTACCGGAAACTTTTTACCATACGTGCGGTTGCAACTACTACAAATTCGGCTCCCGAACAGTTGAACTACAATACAACTCCTGCTTCAAATTGGCTTTCCATACGTGAAGCAACAAACATTCAAATTGGCTCCCAAAACGTGGGGCAAATAACGTAAAGATACTAATTACTTCTAATTGGCTCCCAAAGCGTGGAACAAATAATAATACAAAAAATCTTTCTCAGTCTCAAATATAAATAGTACCACGCGTGTAAAAATTAATCTGGAGTAGAGTAAGTGAAACCATACTGCTTCTGTATTTATAGCCTTAATTAGTTTAACTTTAAGTTTAATTTTACAAGGCATGTGTTTTGGGCCACGTCCAAAAATCTAAGAGTCCCTGATTTCATTTTCTAGAAAATACAGATCACGCTTGAACACTAAATTACAGTTTTTATTATTACCACTTTTATATTATTACTACTGATGTTAACATCTCGGAATATCAGCCAACTATAGCCCGGAACGTACACCTGGCTCTCGGCGATACTGTGATCTTTCTTAAAGTTGAACACAAGCATTATTATCCTAACAACATAACTATAAACTAGACGGAAATGTATATTGATGTGCGGTGTGCATTGCCCCCGCCTCACCCTTTTTATACTTTGTACAGAGAGAAATTCTTGAACTGCGGCATTCCTATTTTTGTTTTAGAAAGTTTCCTACATATTTATTATTCTACACTTTGTACTTTGCAAGACTTTCAAAGTTCCATTTGCGTGTTCTGTTTGTATTTCAAAAACTGTTAATGAAAGAGAACAGCTTTTTATGATTGGGAAATTTTATACAACTACACAAATGCAGAATTTAATAATTACGAGCACATTCTTGGACGGAGTTATATGGTGGTTCTTGCATTCTGATTTTTTAAGACTGAGTCTAATCATAGGAAGAGGGATATTACACAGTGCTGTCTTTCAGTAATGATTAATTTAATAAAACAAAGAATATGAAAGTGTCTCCTATAATGTGAATATCACAAGTGTTTGCAACACTAACGAAAAACACTGCAACAAGGTAGAAACAATCCTACAATAAACGGCTGTTAAATACAATTAAGGCATTATATCAAATGTGCTGTGGGATGCACTGACTGCGTAGGTATTGCAGAATACCGCTAGTACAACTACTTTCCCTACTGCTTCCTTATACTAAGTAGAAGTGGTGTTATATTCCACCCAAAATTTAATTTCGCTGTTCCACAAATACAAAAAAAATTTTTTTTAGAAAAGGTCGGTATGTGTGTTGGCGAGGTACTTCTTCGCGGAGGGAAAGTGAGGGAGAGATGCAGGAGGTGCGCGGGTGTCTTATCTCAGGTCGCGTTTTCCGATACTCAATAAAGATGCCGTTTATGGCTAAAGAACTTCATTCACACGCACTTTATATTCCCGGGGTTCGATCCTGACCACACAAACGTTTATACCCTTGCGTAAGAGCTGATTTAGCAATTTTTTTTAGCGATAAGCTTCCTTTACTATAACTCATCTTTTAGGAATTTTATTGCCCTATGTTTGCTCCCAGTAGATACGTTTTACGTCTCCAGCTACGCGAACTTCCAAATTACAGGTGCTTTACATGTCCGCCTCCACACGCACTCTGTATCTGATTCTTACACGTCCGACTCTGCGTACTTCCAGAATGCAAGTGATCTTAATTGTGTATTTCAGATATCACCATGTAATTTTTATTCCTCCTACCAAGTCAGATAACATATTTGCTTTATATCGTTCGTTGAGCAAATTTTCTTAAACTAAGTATAATTTTCTGTTGGCGGATAAATATTACAGAAACAGCTTTCTTACATGTGTTTGAAATGTAAGAGTTCTAAACATTCATATGAGAATTGATGCGATTTCAAGATAAAACACATTTTTGCCAAAATCATAGACTTCAACACAAACTCCTAGGGTGCATTGTGCCAGTCACTACGCCGCAGCTATAGAAACTTTTTACCGCAGAAATTCTGGCATTTCTACAAAAGGTCTGTTTCTTTCAGTCAAGGTACATTTACTCTGACTTCCCCTTCCAGTTTATCTCCTCTCCGTGTGCTGGCTAATCAGATGATACAAAGGCTGTGCTGTACAGAAGTTGATATGTTGTGAGGCTGCGGACAGTGTGCACCAACCTAGAATAAGCTCTACTTTCAAAGTAAACTATTATTCAAGTCAACACTCGGCGATTTCCTTACGACAGTAAACTACTTCCAAAGCATTTTACTCCTTTCAGATACTCCCAGATCAAATTACCACAAAAATTTCGGAGAGCACCGTCATGTAGTACGTTACTATGGAATTAAACAGAGCACAAATATAGCTTAGAATTTACTCTCACGACCTGGATGGAGTAACTAATCTGTCGATTGAACTAAAATACTGTATAGTATTTGGAGGAAGTTATTTTAATGTGTTCATGGATTACTTAGATTACATTATATATATACGTGTGTGTGCTTCTAAAATTAATATTAAAGTGAAATAAGGATACATATGATTATTTATCATAATAGTTTGCTTCTGCACGTAAGGTGCAGTTTCAATATGTGCGTGTGTTTGTGTCTTGTCTGTCTGTAAACAGTAGATATAAGAAACTAAACTCAGTTAAATATCCAACTTGGTATTTAAGTTCAACATGTCTCAAGGATACGACACGAACATTTTCAAGAAAATTCCCTCACTCCAAATTGCCCCTTACATGGAAAAATTTAAGTTATTTTGTTCATTTCTCAAAAATATCTGTAACGATTTTAATTAAAATACCATACGTTTAAGCTATTTGCACGAGTAAAAAAAGTCTATATTTTAAATTTACTTCTAGCAGTCTTTGAAGTTCTCTTCATCTTGAATGAATTTTGTATAACCGGTAAACTGTAAGACACAGACAAGGTTTTACTACACAAAAAGCACACGATTTGTGCCAAATGAAATGTTTGTGGCAATAACCATTTCCTAGAGATTCTTTGTTGTTGGTTTGGAATTTCAAATTCTTCGTTTTCTGAAGCGCCAATTCGCTATTTGTTTCTTCTCGTCGCCATTGGAATTTGGAAGCCATTACAAAATGATCCACTTTTTAAGAATCTGATTATCGCTCTAGCCCACTATATCCTGCTCACACCTGTTACGAAACGTTTAAATGTATAATGAAAGTTGATAAATATTAATAAGAATTGAATTAAAGAGTAAGATATTCAACAATATGTGGTATAAGCCCGGGTTGACGCCAACAGCGTCTTCACCAGACGTCACGTAAAGGATGGGTAACGTAGCACAGGTTGGTTTCGAGAGGTTTAGTTTGCGGTAGCTGGAAGGTTGGTGAAAGGGTGCCATTATAATACATGTGATTTCTGTTCTCAATCCTTCTAATCTTTAATTTGTCTGGTATAGCCCAAACTATATTTCAAATGGTAAGAATTAAATAGCTGGTGGGCTTACATGCGCGGCAGTATTCTGGTGATCTATTTTCGTCGGCCTAGCGCTTACGCCGAGATTGCAAATTAATACCAAATGAATTTTAGAAACTCACCAGCAAAGGGTCCGGCTTGGCACGTGCTTGGTCAAGAGAGCACCGTGAAAAATCCCTAAGTATGTATCCGACATAATGCTGATTAGTGCCTTGCTAGTCACTGTCGTAAGTGTATGTCAGCATAATTACGTAACTCGTCCACATGTCGGAAATGAACTGATTTTTTACCTTATAATGCGTCTCACTCAATTTCTGCTTACTTCAACATCCAGGAAATGACGCGCACAAATCTAAAGCTAAATATCCTGGAGTTAGTTAAACGAAGTTTGATCTGAATATCTCGAACTATACAAAATCATTATATCAAAATCTTTTAAAATAAAATCATAATCGTCACAAGTATTTTGTAGCAGACTTGAGTAGAGAAAGGTGAATGAATGCAAAACATCAGATTGTTTTTCATTGAGTTTTCGGTCATTCAATTTCTTAATTAGAAACAAATAACTGACTGAATAAATAGAAATACTAGCACAACCGTTCGGAACTTTGGTCTTAAAATTAATGAAAACGACCTTTTAATATTTTCTCTCTTGAGGAAAACATGCTATAAATTAAGTTCATATCCAAGTCTTTTCTTACGTGAGTGGAGCCTTGTTTCAGTTTTTCAAAGCTTTGTGCATGGTTTGTCAAGTGGAAAAACGGAATTATGATAAAGAGATGATAAAAAGGACCCTTTTACAAAGCAAGTCTCTAGAGCTTTTTCCATCATAAAGGTTTACACTTAAGTAGGTTACACGTAACTACCTACATTTTTATTAACTGCTGAGCTTTGTCTTGCTTATTTGCCTTTCTATTTTAAATAGGGATTCCAAGAAATTGCGCTTCATATGATAAGAAAACTCATTACTGAACATCGCTTTTCTTTTCGAGGTCGCCGAAATTGAGGCGATGCATATAATATTTATCATTTATGTAAGTCGAGAAAGAGCACATACATAGTATAACAGTGTAGTTTCGATAACGATACTGTTCCCATCAAACTTAAGAAAATCATTACATTAAAAATGATTTCACAAGTGTGAGCTGCAAGCGGAAGTAAACATGTGATTAGCAATATTAGATGTTTCAGTCTAATACATTACAATACTAGAGCACTTTTCTATTAGGAAGGTGGGAGGTATTCATTTTATGTTACATTTTTGCAAGCTTTCAATGGCGTTAATGAAGCTCTCCAACCTTTCAGTAGATGCATAGCGCCTTTACTTAAAATATAATTTTGCATAATCATAAATAGAATTTTTCAATGCATTGTATATCAATGTCTCTTATATATGTATATGCATTTAGACCAGGGATTTATCTTGCTCGCATCTCCTCTTACATACTCTCCGCGTAAGATAAGAGAGGGATACTTCTATGTATTGATTACCTGGCCACTGATAAACCAGCCAAAGATGAAAATCAAATTTCATTGACATTAAATATTTTTAACCAAACTAAATTAATTCTTTAATCTGTTCAAAAGGACCTCACACTGGCAAAATCAATCAATAATTCAAATTCAATTTATGCTCAACCTCTAATTATCCAAATATCTAAAACTTCAATGAAATGTACTTTTGTCATTACCTGAATAGAAACTCAGGTAAAGAAAACAAAATCTGAGTTTCCGTATCGTTTGATATAAGATTAATATGAATCATTTGAGCAATAGAATAAAGCAGGCAACGTTTTTAAACAATAAAGACGTTCAGTTTCGTAAACCTTGACAAATGTGTTCACAGAAATATATAATGGGTTGTGCTTCAATAGCGCGATTTTTGGCGATATTAAGGTGACAAATAATCCTTCTTCTTTCATAAGTTTGAATTTAGGAAAACATATTAAAAGGTATAACAGGCTCCTGAGCAAACATTCGCGTTTTTTAAATTTTTACTTGTATGCACATAAAGCGTTTTCATATGTTACCTTTTCACTCGCAAATGGCTGGACTTATTACTATAAAACTTGGTATAGGTAGAATGTTGTTAAGACCCCTTTAAGTACAGGCTATGTGGTATTGTAATTGCTCCCTTAAAACAGTGTTCTTGTGCTGCATGAAATATAAGCTTAAAGTACCTCGTTTATTCTTGAGATTTAGAAATGAGATAAAAGCTTAGGAATACAATGATTTTGATAACCTTTTTATTTTTAGATATTCTTGATAGCATGTATATATAATTAGCCATTTTTGTTACCAGTGCTGGTGCACATAACTCAGTAAGAAGTATTGTTCTTAATTGAGAAACCATACTAATGCGTTATGACGATTTACCCATTCTGGGAAAGAAACTCGACAGGCCTGAAGTAAGAGGTTGTGGCATTAAAATAAGTTACGTTAAAAATACAAAGATACTGCATGAATAGTGTAGTCATCCCCACTAGAGATAATGCATGAAGTTATGTATTTGGTTATTATTAAGGACATGCTTAGCTCCCAGAGCAACGTTCAAGGTGACGGTCATAGATATCACCCAGGAATTAACATTACAACGCGCTCGTATTCAATGCATGCCAGCTGTAGACTAACCGAGGCGCTTAAGCGGCATCCGACAAGGCCATGTGATAGCAGAATAAAAACTCAAAGAATATAACCACCTATCCTTTTCTATACATATAGCATGATTAGACAAATTAACAGCATGCACATGGGGAGGCAATATTGCTCCTGGAAATGTTCACCATTAGAGCTGCGGGGTGGGAACGCTCACAGAAAAAAAAAACATTGTTACAGTTTCTAGTTATCGTGAGAAACAATAGATAGTTATAGGTTGTCTGATAAGAAATGTCGGTTTTTTTTAAAACGGTTTATATCGTACGTATGTTTGTATGCTTTTATTTTTATGAATACTTTTTATAGGGTGCTACGGTATTGTTAACATGTTGGCAGCCAGCAGTTGGTAATACAACATTTTAAAATGTAGTTTGTGGTTACAGCCCTTTAGAGGCACTACTGGAAACAACATTATAAAGCTGTTGCCTCGGCCCCAAGAATGTGAATTCGAAGGTGATAGTGTCGTTAGAGAACGAGTAGCACAACGATAGTTCAGCGTTTCAATAATGGAGATCAAAACATTAAAGATTTACAGGGTTCTGGAAGGCCGAGGTTATAGAATATTGAGAAACACGCAGAGGTTTGGAAGAAAATCCACAGACAAACACTCGGAGGTTGTCAGAAGAACTTGGTGCTTCAAAAGATACCATACATTGCCCATATTAAGACACATAAAAATCGTTGAAGCTGTAAATTTGCACCACAATGAATTGACACCCGATCAAGCTCAAGCTCTATGTAGAGCAGATATCTGTCGTCAGCTTATCGCTAATCCCTGGGATTATAGATTTATCAGAACTGTCACGTGTGGTGAAAACTGGGTGCATTACCGCAGCCCTGATCCTCGAAACAGTGGTTCGATATCCGTCAGCCTGCAAAAGTTGTTAAAAAATCTGATGTGTTACACTCGCATGACTTTCTCTACTCTTGTACAAACTAATTTTACAAACGCTTATTCTCCATCTACTTCATGTTAATCGAGATAAACATTTGCAGACTCTATCTTATTGCTAAGTTTCTTGTAGGTGTAAGGGGAATATATATTTACAAGGGCAATATAGAAATACAGTAGCCTTTAAGCACATACATATCTCTTAATAGCTGGTTTCTAGGTACAGCACCATTCTCTTTGCCACAGATTAATACTCTTTGCATATACAAGAAATAAAATGAATAAAGAATTCCCATTTGAGAAAATAAGTATTGAAAAATTTAAGGGAATAACAAGCAATATCTCGAAAATGGTTCACTCAACAAAAAAAAATGTATATGACATAAATTGTGTATTTAAATGCGGTCTACATTTTTGTGTAGTAAAATTTTGTCTATCTTTTATAGATTACCAGTTATGCAAAAGTCGTTAACAATGAAAAATACTTTTGGAGACATTCCCAGAAAATTCAAGATATACATTTATTTGTCATGAAAAATCTCTTAAACATATGATATTTTAATCAAAATTGTTAGATTCCTTTTTGAGAAAATTAAAATTTTCATAAATGTTCCATGTAAAGGGTAATCTGGGATGGAGGGATTTTCTTGAAAACCTTCGTGTCGCAACTCTGGAATATACTGAACCTAAATACCAGGTTTGGTGTTTATCCGACTGTTCGTTTCTGAGTTATGCTGTTCACAGACATACACACAGACACACAAGGACATGTTTTCAAAAATGCTTTTTTTTTGGATTCAGGGAGTCTCAAAACATATTTCCGGTGAAATCTCGGTATCGAATTTTTGGGTGGAATACAATACTTCCCCTACTTATTATACGTAGTAGAGAAAGTAAAAAAGTCTGTTTGGCTCCGAAATAATGATATGTGTTCGGTGGAATTTTAAAATTCACTGCAAATTCGATGCGGAACTTTACTCAAAAACTGGAACGAGTCGTCAAGTTGTCGGGCAGAGGTACTCAGCATTAGTTAATAGAAAGAGAGTTCTGTTATAGCAGGACAATGCGACACCTCATACAGCTCAAAGAACATTGGGCAAAATTTAGTGATTGGAAGGAATCGAACTGCCACCACATCCAGCATATATCCCTGATCTTGCGTCATTAGATTACCGTCTGTTTAGACCTATGATCCATTTCCTACTTGGAAGAAATTTTGAACTTTGAAGCAGTTAAAATGGCTATCAACGAATTCTTCGTGTCAAACTCCAGAAACTAGTACCGTTACGGGATAGCAAACCTCGCCGAAAGGTGGCTCAGACTATAGAATCTAGTGGTTTTTACTTTTAAGATTAGAATTATTTCCTGTAAAACAACACATTTAAAATAAAGTTTTGCTTAAAAACCGACATTACTTATGAGGCATCTTCTATACATACATATAACATATAAAGGCTCTTTCGCCTTCGGGACAAATCATTTGTAGGTGACGGAGTACCAGCTAGCCTCTGGTTCCCGAGGTCGCGCGTTCAAATCTGGCGGAGGGCGATGGATTTTTTCGGGTGTAAAAATCCTTAGCATGGTTTCCTTCGGAAGGGAAGTGAAACCAGTGGTCCCGTGTCGTATATTTACGGCACGTAAAAGAACTTCAAGCCTGATAAAGAGGCCTCTGAACAAAATTACCGGTCTTTCACGCCAATTATAGAATGGGACGCTAAGAACCATAGAAGTATAGAGCGTCCATTAATAAATTATCAAATACAATATATTTCAGATTACGAATTACTACTATTACTTAAGCCAATGTTCGAAATCAACTATTATAAGTTTGCAGTAAAACTGTATAAACAATGTAAAGGGAAACATCTGATTCAAAGGGACCAAGTAATCGCCAAGCATTATCTAAAATGATATCTTCTGGACGTATCACCGGAATTGAATAGAAAATAAATAAAGTAGTATGGAATGTGTGCCTAGAATCGATTCAGAAATATTGCAACAGCGTCTAATTCTTCCTGGAAGTCTTGTGGGCATAATAGATATGTATTAGAAGAGAAATGCAGAGGAAACTCTTTGCCAACACCGAGGAATACGCAGCAAAATGTTTAGGTGATTGCAGGGTGACAGAATGATATAGAAAGGTGTAGCAAAACGATTTCTGAATAGGCCCAACGGAAGATTATTCAAAACAACTTACTGTTAACACTGACAATAAAATCACAAGAATTACTTTTAAAATTCATCGTAATCATCATTGGTGAGACGAGGATCTGACTAAACGTTTTCATTTAATACTGCCGCGTTATAGGGTATATGCGACATCACTGTTAAACCATTTCAACGTCTTATGGATGGTGTAGATATAACGTAATTGCCTTTTCATGTGTCTACTTGGAAGATGTTTGCAGAAGCGCACGTATAGAGATATAATGATATCAGGGACTATGGAAAATCCTACTCCAGAGAGAAGTTACAAGTTGTTACCTACGAAGGATTGGTCCTTAATCTTCTCGTAATGAGCATCTGAATCCCCATTTAAAATATACTTCCCAGGAAGACATAACGTCCAAATTGCTCAGAAGAACTTCACAGGTTATTCTCAGAAAATTCAAGATATACATCTTTTGTAATGTAAACATGTTTAATACCTGGTATTTTAATCAAAATCATTACCCATTTTTAGAAAATAAAACATCTCGAAAAAGCTTTCATGTAAAGTGTATTTCAGGTGGGAGATTTTCCTGAAAGTTTTCTTGTCTTTGAAAGTACTGAACCATAATACCAAGTATGGTATTTATACAACTTTTTGTTTTTGAGTTATGTTGTTCAGAGATACACACAAACTGACACACACACGGATCTTTTTTCCAAGAATGCTTTTTTTTTGTTCATGTATGTCCGGTGAAATCTTGATATGGAATTTTTGGGTGAAATACAATATCCCCCGTACTTGCTATACGTAGTAGAGAAGTAAAAACGAGTTATTTAATGAGTCTGAAGGTGTCTTCTTGAGTTATTGAGAAATATTCATCATACCTACCTAAATAGAACTCGAAGTCACAAGCTTAAATCCTATAAGTTAAACCTTTGTCTATACTACCGGGCGCAAACTTCTAGCAACCGGAGATTCATCACATCCAGCGATGCTCTAATCTCTAACACAATAGCCTCATTTATCGCACTAGGTGGAACCGAAGGTAATCCGGATTAATGAACATCCAGAGAAACCGGAAACAAACTATTAAATGTATACAAAATTTGATGTACCACAGCAAAATTTGGATCACTGCAAAAGCAGAAGAAAAAAACAAACTAAAAGCCGTCCAGAAAGACATACACTATATGATCAAAGTATCCAGACACCCCCACAAACACACGTTTTTCATCTTAGGTGCATTGTGCTGCCACCTACTACCTGGTACTCATTATCCGCGACCCTAGTAGTCATTAGACATCGTGAAACAGTAGAATGGGACGCTCCGTGGAACTCAAGGACTTCAAACGTGGTCAGGTGATTGGGTGTCGCTTGTGTCAGATGTCTGTACGCGAGATTTCCACACTCCAAAACATCCCTAGGTCTACTGTTTGTGATGTGATAGTGAAGTGAAAATGTGAAAGGACATGTGCAGTACAAAAGCGAATAGGCCGACCTCGTCTGTTGACTGACAGAGACCGTCGACATTTGAAGAGGGTCATAGAGAGTAATAGGCACACATCTATCCAGACCATCAGGATTGACCATTCCAAACTGCATCAAGATCCACTCCAAGTACTATGAAGTTAGGTGTGAGGTGAGAAACCTTGGATTCCATGGTCGAGCGGCTGCTCATAAGCCACACATCACGCAGGAAAATGCCAAACGACGACTCGCTTCGTGTAAGGAGCGTCAGCATTACACGATTGAACAGTGGCAAAACGTTGTGTGGAGTGACGAATCACGGTACACAATGTGGCGATCCGATGGCAGAGTGTGGGTATGGCGAATGCTCGGTGAAAGCCATCTGCCAGCGTGTGTAGTGCCAACAGTGAAATTCGGAGGTGGTGGTGGTGTTATGGTATGGTCGTGTTTTTCCTGGAGGGGGCTCACACCCCTTGTTGTTTTGCATGGCACGATTACAGCGTAGACTTACATTTATATTTTAAGCACCTTCTTGCTTCCCACTGTTAAAGAGCAATTCGGGGATGGCGAATGCATCTTTCAACACGATCGAACACCTCTTCATACTGCACGGGCTGTGGCAAAGTGGTTACGCGATAATAACATCCCTTTAATGGACTGGCCTGCACAGAGTCCTGACTTGAATCCTACAGAACACCTTTTGGAACGCCGACTTTGTGCCAGGCCTCACCGACCAAGATTGATACCTCTCCTCAGTTCCGCACTCCGTGAAGAATGGGCTGTCATTCCCCAAGAAACCTACCAACACCTGACTGAAAGTATGCCTGCGAAAGTGAACGCTGTCATAAAGGCTAAGGGTGGGCCAACACGATTTTGACTTCCAGCATTACCATGGAGGACGCCACGAACTTGTACGTCATTTTCAGCCGGCTGAACGAATACTTATGATTACGTAGTGTTTACGATCGCTATCAGGACTGTCATGAAAACATGAAACGTAACCTCATCTCACAAGCTTTAGTTCTTGCGTTGCCAACATTACAACCGTATACATTCATATGTATTTACCAAACGACATATTTTCGTAGTGAAAAAAGAAATAAAAAATGAACACGGAAATCGGGATTAATGAGGGCCGGATAAGCGAGGTGGTTGTGTACTTTAAATATAGAAATCGGTGGCGTTTGTAGACCAGGGTAGCATACACTCACCCGGAAAGCCATCGATACAGACTGCTAACCTGCAGAGTCTTTATGGCCTGAATCCAAGTTAATAGCGGTCTTCAATGTCATTTTTACAAAAGCATTGAAGTATTCAAAGGAATTTGGGGTACCAGTTCAACCTGTGACAATATCAATCATATAGAACGGGCTGAAAAATTTTATTTTAAAATAAAACCTTCTGAAGTTCTTCACATAAGCCGTAGAAACGGAAATTAATAAAGAGAAGAATAAAAACATATTATAGGAATGAGTTCACTTGAAATCTTGAAGACAAGTTACTATCTCATCGGATTGTTGCTTCGAAAAGCGTCTAGTAGAATGTTCTTCTGCTTAGCTACCGCAAAAACAATTGCGTCTTGGAGCCTTTCTAGATCAGCCAAAATGCATCGCTAGTCCTTCTGGAACTGCTAGAGAGCCTATTTTGCTTGTCGCTGAGTATCAGAATCCAGGGCCAGCTGCGTATTTTAAGTTTATTTTGTCTTTGGAAAGGTAGAATCATATGACTGAAAAATTCAGTGCCATAACCGGGATTTGAACCACGGATATCCGTGTCTCCGTCCGGTTGCTCTAACCGCTGAGCTACCATGGCAACATGCCGGCACGACATTAAGCTTTCCAACTGATTCGAATTTTTTTCCGCTAATTCGCAAGGAGATCTCAAATTGTATTGAGATCTCCTTGTGGTTTACCGGGAAAAATGCCAATAATTTGAAGAACTTAATGTCGTCCTGGCATGTTGCCATGGTAGCTCAGTGTTAGAGCAACCGGACGGAAACCGGGAGATCCGTGGTTTGAATTCCGACTATGGAATTGCATTTTTCAGTCATCTGATTCTACCTTTGCAACCTTGTCCAACACAAGACTTGTGCGGAAAAACTATTAATTATTTTGCCTTTGTTTTCTTTTTTACTTTCTCTAGTACCTACCACATAGAGGAAGTATCGTATTCTATCAAACATTTTGATATGGAGATATCACCGGAAATATAAGCCTTGAGGCCTCCTGAATGGAAAATAAAATTAGAAAGAGGGTCATGCGTGTGTATGTGAACAGCACAAGTCAAAAAGCAAACGTCGGATAATTAACAAACTGCTGCGTAAGTTTGGCATCTATCAAAGTTGCGACACTTCTCAATTCAAATACTTTACATGGTTTATCCTTCAGATGAAAAAGTTTTTGTTTATGTTTTATATTCTCAAAACGGCTCTTAACGATTTTTACTACAGTACCATATATATATATATATATATATATATATATGAAAAGAAATACCTAATATATTCAATTTTCTGGGAATAGCCTTGAAATCTACTTCATAAGCAATAAGTTTTGTATAATATTTTATAACTGATAAATCATGAGGTAGAAAACATTCTAGTGCACAAAAGTTTGTATCTCTAATTACATAATGTATTCCCAATTACTGTTTTGGTGCCATCAGTCATTTATAAGATATCCATTCTTATTTTTTGGAAATTTTCAATATTCTGTAATTTTTTTAAAATGCTATCACCATTCCGATGTCATGGAAATATTATGGGATTATATAGGAATTATATTAAATTATTATAAAAACGGGGAAGCATAGAATGGACCCTTTTTATATGTTTGAATATCGCTTCGCGCTCCTGCATCCCATATAACTAAAACTGAATTTGTAATGGAACTATTTCTGTAAACATTATATTGGTTATTATGAGGTAGATAAAAATAAGAAACATTGAAACATTTTAAAAATAGTTTGTAGAAACTACACAAATAACAAAATAAAATAAACGACAATACCTAGAGTTGTTTCATGCGATGCAATGAAAGGATATATAATTTCAACGCCAGCATATAAAGATTTATCTGTGGTTTGAACCTCCTGTATTCCCTTTGTACGTACAAGGAAAATATAATGAAACAATTTCTACAAATGTTTATTCCAGTAACACGAAGTACACAAAAATTAAAAGAAATCGCATTCACATGACTTTCTCTACCATTATCGTTTACTTTTCTATATTTTCTTCAATGTTTTTTAGGAATGTTCTATTTCTCTACATTTTTATGTTAATCTAGATCCTTTGCAGAAATGAATTCATCATATATTTTGTTGTAGATACAAATGAAATGCAGGAGACATCATAGTTTTGTGTTTTAAAAACGATATCGCGAGAAACATCTGAATAGAGACAGCACTCGGAAAAGTGATAAAGTATTGAAAACTTTAAACCAATAATAACGGATATCTTGGAAATAGCCGATACCACAAAAATTACGAAGTTCAATGTTTTAAAAACTTCTATTTTTTAAGTATTTGTCTACACCACATTGGTTACCTTTTATACCAAATTATACAAAATTCCTTACGAAGAAAGGACTTTACAGGCTATTCCCAGAACATTCAATGTAACATTAATTGTTAGTATGTATTTATCTTAAATATGGGCATTATATCAAAATCATTAACACCATTTTTGAGCAGATGAATTAAATATTTTCATTTAAAAGGTAGCATGGGAGATTTTCTTGAAAATCCTAGTGTACCATCTTTAAAATATGCTGAATTTAAACATCTAGTTTAGCATGTAACTGACTTTTTATGTTTGAATTATGTTGTTCAAAGACACAAAAACGCGCGCGCGTGCGCTCTCGGTGAAGGAAACTACGAGGTGTGTGCGTTTTGGCCCAAAGCGCTTATGACAGTTCTAGAGGTGGTGGATTTGTGTTACGTCATGATCGGCATAAAGAAGCTTCTAGAATTACTACTACTCATTCTCAAGATGACGTCACCCGAGCAGTAAAATGTTCATCATTTCGCCACCGTCAGGGGAAAAGCAGGGCTGTCGCCAAATAACTCCCCTCCCCGGCACCGTGGAGCAGCTGGTTCATGCAGAGGAGGAATGCTTAGTCGGCGAGAATCCAGCCACCGGACAAGTTTTCTACAGCGGGCTGACAAGCGGCGAATTCATGATGTACGTAGAAATTTCCGTTTTGTCTAAACTCTTGTAACAACGTGTTTTGTGAGTAATTATTATCTAAATTTCTATTCAGGGCGTACGGTTTACGATTTGAGTCCTTCATATTTCATTCAGTGGAGGACTTGTAAGGTACTTGCGCTTCCTGCATTTTTGTATTCGAGATTTTCTGTAAAATTCTATCAGGTATCGGGACTCAGTAAGGGTTAAAGTTAAACAGAAAGGGAGCGAGGGAACTTTTATGCACAATGTATGGATTTTTGCTCAAAGGAATTTATGATGTTAAAACACATTGATTTGAGAGTATAAAATCTTACTCAAATAGGAAAGTTAGTCAACTGTATTCTTATATTAAAACTGGAGGCTGTTAATGTTATTAAATTACACGTATATTTGAGGACGCATTTTGGTGAACGCTGTTCTGTTCAAAGAAAGGTACTTATACAAGAACAGCAAATTCAGTTCAGGTGTAGTTTTGCACAGTCATTGTATTGCCTTATTCCATTTCCTTTATATTTAAACTGTAAAATAACTGGTTGGCAATCATCCACGCTCAGTGTTTGGTGTTGTGAATTTTGCGACAAAAGTCCAAGGAGATACCAAGTAGGAAAACTTATTACCACAATAAGAAAAGGTTATCAAGTGCTTATGTTAGAAAGTGATTATTTCAAAATTTTAGTTTTTATTATGATTATTATTATTATTATTATTATTTAAAATTTGTAGCCTATTAAAGTCGATATTATTATATTATGTATTCAAATCATTTAGTAATAGACATTGTAATATATATTTCGGTTTAGAAAGAGTAGAAAAACATCCATATGCAAGATATTTGCTAACGATTGTTAACAGTAAAAGCTTAGACATATACTTGGCAATAATGTATTACACCAGCAGTAGAGACAACCAGAGTATTTGTGAACTAAAATGAATACTGCAGAAAAGTGTATAAAAAGAATTTATACGGAATTTTTAACTGTATAGAATGGTCTTCCCCTGGCGATTCATTCGCCAATTTTAGAAAACATGTTCCCATTGTTAATCTTTGGCTTTATTCGCATTAAAAACATAATGGATAAATTCAGCAGTTTAACCATTAAAAATTAAACTCACTATGAAATAGCTTGAGTTTTGCAATGCTAGTTGTGCCGTAGAAAGTTTTGTGCGCAGAGGTTGGTATCACTATCAACAAAGGCAATAGAAACAGCATCATCCGCATTTATTTGTCTTCGGTTCCAGAAGAAGACCTCATCTAGAGCATTTATTTCTTTTTGTTAGTTTCACAGAGTACACTACAATTATAAAAACAAACTATCGGAGTTTCCACTCACCTCCGTTTTTAACTTTTTTGCTGGAACCCTCGGTAGTGTAATTGACAAATTACTCATTAATGACACTGCAGGTGGTATATAGAATTAGATTTTCTAATAGAAATAATAGCCTACAGCTGTTTTAAATGAGAAAAACGAGAATTGAACCTTCCGCCAGAGGTATTTTTTTTCAAACATGCTCGAGCATTTTTTCAGTTTCATTCAAGAGTTACGCAGTTTTATTCAATATTTCATTTTATTCCTGTATTTCACTATGGGTGTACACGTAGGTTCTAGAAGTGCTTAATTGCTCGTATCTGTAAGGGCATTTTTATATTAAACGATCCGCTTGACATTTCCATATGAAGAGACAGTTGATGAAATTATTAGAAAGATGCTCAAGTGAGGCTTCTAGATATTCAATTGGGAATTGCCCAACATTTGTCTACTGAGGAAAAACTCAGAGAATCCATGTAGCTCTCCACAATCGGAATTTTAACTTGAGAACTTCGGTTCTGAGGAGTTAATCCTGACAGGTTATATACTCTGATTCCAATAATGGCTAGCCAAAGACAAATGAGGTATAAAATTAGTTGTAACTGAAAATTTCTGCGCAATGGTAGCTTAATACAATGCGGGCGTTTTAAGATAAGGACGCGGATCGCGCGTATGCCGAATACCGTAGCCATTGCAGTACAGCGTGCTGCGCGTACAGCCGATCTGTTGTCTTACCTTAAAACGCCCGCGCTGTATTAAAGAATTTATACACAACATCTAGATTTATCGTGGTTGTACAAAGCAAAAAGTATAAATAGAACGGGGTTCTCCATTTTACCTTCTCGGTTGTTTACCTGTAGTAAGCAGAGGAAGAATTGCATTCCGCCCAAAAATTCAATTCCGGATTTCAGGAGAAATGCGCACTTTGAGACTCCCTGAATCCGAAAAAAATTCTGATGTGTTACACTCACATTATTTTCTCTACTTTTGTGCAAACTATTTTTACAAATGCTTTTTCTTCATATGCTTCATGTTAATTGAGATGTTAATCTTATTGCTAATATTCTTGTAGGTGCAAGGGGAATATGTTAGTACCTATTTAAGCGATAGTCAAATCTTTTAAGAGCTGGTTGCTATGTGGCGCATTTCATTCTCTTTGTATGTCCAGGAGATAAAAAAAAATAATAACGAATTCCCATTTGGGAAACAGTATTGGAAAATGTAAGGGAATAACAAGTAATATCTCGAAAATTGTTCACTCAACAAAAAATCTGATGTGACACACTCACATGACTTTCTCTACTCTTGTACAAACTATTTTCACAAACGCTCATTCTCCATATGCTTCATGTTAATCGAGATATCGACATTTTAATTCTAATGCTAATTTTCTTGTAGATGCAAGGGGAATTGCTAGGCTTTAAGCGATAGCCAATATTTTAGAGATGGTTGCTATGTGGAGTATTCCATTCTCTTTGTATTACCAGGACAAAAAATGAATAACGAATTTGAGAAAAAGTATAAGTATTTGAAAATTTAATGGAATAACAAGCAATATCTCATAAATGGTTCACTCTACAAAAAAATGTATACGACATAAATTGTGTATTTTATCGGGATCTACATTTTTTGTGCAGTAACATTTTGTCTATCTCTTATGGTTTACCAGTTATGCAAAATTCGTTCACAATGAAGACCACTTTTGGAGACATTCCCTGAAAATTCGAGATATACATTTCATATGTCATGCAAATATCTTAAACATATGATATATTAATCAAAATCGTTAGAGCCATTTTTGAGATAATTAACATTTTCGAAAAATGTTCCATGTAAAGGGTCGTCTGGTAAGGGGATTTTCTTGAAAACCTTCGTGTAGCATCTCTGAAAGATATTGAACCTAAATACAATGTTTGGTGTTTATCCGACTGTTCGTTTATGAGTCATGCTGTTCACAGTCACACAGACACACACGGCCATGTTTCCAAAAATGCTTTTTTTTTAATTTAGGGGGTCTCAAGGCATGTATTTCCGGTGAAATCTCGGTATCGAATTTTTGGGTGGAATACAATACTTCCCCTAATTACTATACGTAGTAGAGAAAGTAAAAAATCTCATGTGCTACACTCACATGACTTTCTCTACTCTTGAACAAACTATATTTACAAATGTTTATTCTCCATATGGTTCATGTTAATCGAGATATTGAGATATAAATCTTATTGCTAATTTTCTTGTAGATGCAAGGGAAATATGGTAGGTTGTAAGCGATATTCAAATATCTTAAGCGTTGGTTGTCATGTGGCGCATTCCAATCTCTTTGCATGTCCAGGACATAAAGAAAATCTGATGTGTTACAGTCACACGACTTTCTGTATTCTTGTACAAAGTATTTTTACAAACGCTTATTCTGCATCTACTTCATGTTAATCCAGATAAGCATTTGCAGACTCTATCTTATTGCTAATTTTCTTGTAGATGTAAGGGGAATGTATATTTACAAGGGCAATATAGAAATACAGTAGCCTTTAAGCACATACATATCTCTTAATAGCTGGTTGCTAGGTGCAACACTATTCCCTTTGCCACAAATTAATACTCTTTGCATATCCAAGACAAAAAAATGAATTGCGAAATCCCATTTGAGAAAATAAGTGATGAAAAATTTAAGGGAACAACAAGCAATATCTCGAAAATAGTTCACTCAACAACAAAAATGTATATGACATAAATTGTGTATTTTAACGCGATCTACATCCTTTGCGTAGTAAAACTTTGTCTATCTCTTATGGTTTACCAGTTTAACAAAAGTCGTTCACAATGAAGAATACTTTTGGAGACATTCCCAGAAAATTCAAGATATACATTTTATTTGCCATGAAAATACCTTAAGCATATGATATTTTAATCAAAATCGTTAGAGCCATTATTGAGAAAATTAAAATTTTCAAAAATGTTCCATGTAAAGGGTACTCTGTGGCGGGGGGATTTTCTTGAAAACCTTCGTGTCGCATCTCTGGAAGATACTGAACCTAAATACCAAGTTTGGTGTTTATTCGACTGTTCGTTTCTGAGTTATGCTGTTCACAGACAGGCACACAGACAGACAGACAGACACACAGACACATACGGACATGTTTCCAAACATACTTTTTTGGATTCAGGGGATCTCAAAACATGTATTTCCGGTGAAATATTGGTATCGAATTTTTGGGTGGAATACAATACTTCCCCTACTTGCTATACGTAGTAGAGAAAGTAAAAGAAAACAAAACAAAAACAAAATTTAGAAACACTTCTGCGCGCATGTGTATGAATGTGTGTGTGTGTGTGCGTGCACAGCATAACCTTAAAACTAAAGTACGGTTAAATATAGAAATTTATATTTAAATTCAGGATTTTCTAAGGATGCAAACACAGATTTTCAAGAAAACCTCCCACTCCATTAAAAACCTTATTTTCTAAAAAATGATACTACCAATTTCGATATAAATAACAACTGTTTAAGATATGTATTTGTATGGCAAATAAAATTTATATGCTGAATTTTCTGAATAGCGTATGAAGTCATCCTCATTCTGAATGACTTCTGTAAAATTGTTAAACCGTAAGAGAAAGACAAATCTGTAGATCTCGTTAAACACACAATTTATTCAAATACAATTTTTGTTTTGAATATTTTCGGGATATTCCTGCTATAGGTTTGAATTTTCAAATTGTTTATAGTTTTCTCACCTGGAACTTCTGTTCTTTCTTTTTTCTTTCACTTTTTTCGTGTTAATGCAAGGACAATCAATTTAAGAGCCATTAGATAGCTACAAGCTTTAGCTTACTGTATTTTTGATTAAATGTGTTAATGAGTAAATGTGTAAATGAGTAATGCTCCGTAGAAGAGTAAGTAGAGAAAGGCATGTGAATACCACACATCTCACGTTTTTTCCTACTGGTACAGATGTTTCATGCTACAAATAAAAGTTTCATGAGCGAAATGCTCATAGAGTAAGAAATCTAAAGCGGTTTGCCTAAGCTTTACATGATCAGGCATTGCTTACCTCGTAGTAGCATGAAGCTGTGAGTGCAGCAGGGGAAACTGCATTAGTTGTGTTTTTACAGCGCAAGAAAGATTATCCAATGAATATTCACATAAATTAACAATTAAGCACATGGAATGTTTCAGGCAGAGCACCAGAAATGAGAGAGATATGAACTGTCTGAGAAGCCTTAAATTTTTCTGGAACACTTAACGAGCAGAATGCAAGCTTTTTTACCCTCCAGAACAGCTTTCTGAAATGGGATAGGAACATAATAGGGGCATAATTACATTAAAATAATACAAGCTGTACAGAAGTTAAATTCCACCAATAAATTTGTAAGAGCTAAACTGCAATTTAACAGAACGTTCCACTGCAGTTCAGTTTAATAATTGGAAACATCAAATGTATTCTAATGATCCGCTGCGTTTTATTAGGAACATCAAACCATAAATTTACGCATCGCACAGCTGTGAAACAAAAGTTGAAGGTTTTCAGCAACCTGTCAATAGAAGGACCCCAGATACCATTTCATTAATTAAATTGGGAAAAACTCAAAACTGAGTACCATCCATCAACGTCCTCCCCCCATATAAATGTGCGTATTGAATGTGTGAACGCTGACTCGGAGATGTAATTTTTGTTACCCAAAAGCGGTCATAAATAATGTTTATACACTCGTAATGTTTACAAAACTGGTTGGAAACGAACAGGTTTTATATACACAGGACAGTGGACTGAATACACTAGCAGAACATATAGGTCGTCATCACTAATTGACTTCATGATTTGCGAAGCGTTAGGTCGGGGGTGTGCGGACGTATCTGTTAATAGAATTATGCGAACTGTCCGGTTGAGTGGATTCGTGTCCCTGTGTATGTATCTCGCCGCACGCAAAACCTCCCCTCCACTTCCACAGCTTTCCACTTTTCCACAGATCGCACTTCAAAATATTGACCAGAGATGAAGCAGTTATTTGCGTGTTTGGTTTCACATTTTATCTCGCTTCCCTTTACCATTCGTTGCTGGCAGGGGTGACAAAATATCACATCGCTGACCCCGAACTGCAGAAAGAGTCATTATCTGGTTACAAAGCTATCTAAAATATGCCCATTGTAAATATAATAGTACACATGTGTGGTAAGTGATCAAGGGAGAACGAGGAAGAGTTTGAAAAATATAAGACGAAGTCGAGTATTTTGTACTTCTGGGCTTCACTAATGCACTTAAAACTTGTGTAGTGCATGCGTTTTCTTCAGAATAAATGGTAATAGTGCTTACACGAAAATGTAGTAATTATCACAAGCACGACTTTGGCCTTTAGACCTGTTCCGGTCCCCTCAGAATGTCTGGTTCCGGGCGCAGGACTGAAGCCTCCCGTACCCAGGTAAGCTTAGGAGATAACAACCGCCAAGCCTCCCGCGAAACTTGTGTAAGTAGCCAGCAGGTGGGGTGGAATGGGTATGCCTAATTTTTTCCTTGATTTCTTCCAGTGTACGGATAATTGGTTCACAGTTAACATGTTTTCCGACAAGACTGAAATTATGGTGAGTAGGACAGGAAGGAAAAGTCTACTTCGGTTACGCTTTCGGATTCCAGAAGTGTTTAAAAAGTGGGGTAGGGCGATGGACGTGCAATGTTAAAAGTTGCAAAAATTTTATTAAAACCATTTCCATTGAAGAAATAGATGTCCTGGATATTCAAGAGGACTATAACCACGCGGTACCACCTACTGACAAAATTCAGAGACAGAAAGTACTTTGTGATCTGAAGAGAAAAGCTACGGAAGATATATGTGAACGACCATCAAAACTAATATACCAGCAACTGAAGAGAGAAAACACGGAAGAAGTAACCACTGGAGTTGTCCACAGTTTATGTAAGTCCATATACAAACTAGGCGAAATATTCTGCCAAAATTACCCACAAGTATGATGTTCTGAACACATTAAGTGTGAAAACTGTAGATGGAGCCGAGTTGTTGCTACACAACGATGCTGCGAAGAACTTTGTAATATTTTGCGAATCCGGAAACCTCAGAGTACTCAATCAGTGTGACACAATATATGTTGATGGAACTTTCAAGTATTCCACAACGTTTTTTTTGCCAGCTATTTACAATCCATGGACTCTTTAATGGACATTACATCCTATGGTATTTTCCTTGTTGAAGGACAAGAAAGCTTCATTATATCAACAGGTATTTTCAACAGTTGTTGATAAATGTAATAATCTAGGTCTGAAATTCTCTCTCAACAATGTTTTCTGACTTTGAAGAAAGCATCATGAATGCTGGAAGAGAAGTGTGGACTATGTTAAAATCCAAGGATGTAAATTTCATCTAACACAAAGCTGGTGGCAAAAGATACAAAACTTGGGACTTGCAGATAACTACTATTCCAGAAATGAAATAGGAAAATTTCTGAACTACATATTTGGTTTGTTAATGCTGGAACCTGATATGGTTGGTGACTGTTTTGCTGAAGACTTCATTGCAGTGATGCCTGTCTCGGAAAAACTACAGATATTTTGCAACTATTTAGTGGAAACTTACATCGACGAAAATGCACTTTTTCCTCCTTCAATGTGGGCAGAACTAAGTTGCAATAGACAGAGAACTACCAACGCTTACGAAATTTTCCACAACAAATACAACAATCATTTTTACTCCTGCAATCTGTATAGATTTCTTGAAGTACTGAAGCAAATTCAGCTGGATACTAAAATTACAATTAATTCATCAACAAATAAAAAAAAGGAAAGGTCTTATCCACACTTGAAATTCATGATGCAGCAAGTAGAAAATTTCGAACCTGGAAAATTTCAAGAATGGAATACGTGAAGTCGATTTCTTATAGAACCAAACCTGGAAATACATGGAAATAAAATCTAAAAGGAAACATACCACCTATTTTAAAGACAAAAATACATACTACTGTATGATATAGGTTTAGAATCTCAAAATAACGAAACACCTAAATGCTGATCCATTTTGAGTAAATTATAGAAAATAAAGAAATAATGACGAAGCTGACAAGTGTAGCCTTTTGGGGTGCGAGCCAGTTCGCCTCCTTGTGGTGCACCCTGATAACGCTAAACGAACTGGAACAACAACCACTAATTCAAATTTAAGCATTAGAGGTCATTTTCGTTGGTACTAGAGCCGTGTTTCTTTGTTATTAATCATAAACGCAAAAAATGTAACATCTTCCACCCGTATGTAATGCTCCGTCAATTTTATACCTCGCACCGACCATAGAAATTTCTTTTCTGAGGATTGCAGGCGTTTTATCGTTTTTTGAGCTCCTTCTGTGTTGGGTCCATGTTTCTGCGCCATAAAGAAGCTGTGGAATTGCTACAGCTTTATAACATATTAAATGTGCTTTCTTAATGGCTATATTCCCTAAACATCTTCTAGTTCCACATGTATTTGTGAAGCTTTTCTTGTGTATAACTTTGTCTCTGATAAGATATCGTGCATCCCAAATACTTCAAGTACATGTAATTAGTTGTCATTG
Source organism: Deroplatys truncata (assembly GCA_030765065.1). Taxonomy (NCBI): domain Eukaryota; kingdom Metazoa; phylum Arthropoda; class Insecta; order Mantodea; family Mantidae; genus Deroplatys; species Deroplatys truncata. The sequence continues at coordinate 256,371,398 of CM060981.1, read as the reverse complement.
TACATACTCTTTTGTCTGTTTATATGCAAGGACTAATTTTGAGGACAGTATGAATTGTTCATCATATCATAATTATTTGACGAAAACAAAGACAGTATTTATATAAGTAAATGCAAATAGAGTAAGACGATAAATAGTTTTTATACATAGCTTATAAATTTTACAATAATTTACGAAGTATGTCTAAGAAATCAGTACGCAATACATTGATATTAAATCCTATATGTAACACAGACGAATTTTATAATATTTATTTTAATATGAACTTGTAATTTAATTGTACTGATTTGCTGTACTGCACTGTCACGGCAATAAATAAACTACTACTACTACTACTACTACTACTACTACTACTACTACTACTACTACTACTACTACTACTACTACTACTAAATCTGTTGGACACAGTGGTACCATAGCAAGGGGACCAACATTAACCCATGTGCTGAACTTGCGATCGATTATTCCCACCAAGTAGTTGACCCCAAAAATTAATCAATAACTTGCAGTTCATGTTTATCTGATAAATTAATTAAATCACGATTTAAGATTTAAGCTGTAAAAGTCAACTGTTAGATATTATTACATTCCACATCCTGCAATAAATATACCAATTTTTTAGAGGCTTACTCTAGTTCACGCATATACCGCAGTAAAATGGGCAAAACACGCAGTTATGTTAGGTAACCAGCACTGAATGCATAAAATTCAACTTTCCACCATTACAGCATGAACGGAGAGTAGATCAAAACCATTATCGCCGTCAAATATGATTTAGGCGAGAGAGTTTGCTATTTTAAATAGCACTCCTTAGATTGTCTTTAGAGGTCACATATAAAACAAAACCTTTAATATTGTGCGCGTTCAACGGAAGAACTTCCGAGTCTATTTGTTAACACAAACCACCACATGAAAATACAAATCTGTATCTCACCACTTCTGCCGACGGAGACGAATGATGGTTACTGCTGCGTGTACCATTTCCTCACTTCAGCCTTAACTTCATTGTCATTGTAGAAAGGTTTGTGCTTCAGAAATTCCTTGAGAGGTGTGAAAAAGAGAAAGATATAACGATACTACACTGAGACCCGAAATAGCGACGAGAAAGTTAAGCAGCATGTCTGAAATTGCGGTAATTGATGGGGCTGCGACATCGGAGGAAAGCGTATAGAATAGGAAGATAAGGCTGTAGCGATAAGGGCTGACATTGACCGCACGCCATACAGTTCTATAAAAGAAAAATCACACTTGTCTCGTGAACATGTACTTTATTTCTGAAATACTATTTATAACATGTAGAGCTGACTTATAGCTGAAATGTCTTTATGAAATCATTAATACAACACGCTAATCAGAATGTGTACATGGATAACATACTATGTCAATTTATTGCAGTGTGTTACGACCCGTAACTTTGTATCCTATAGTTTATATAACGGAATATCGGCAGAAACAAATGCCGCGCATAGTTCATTCAAAATTTGATTTGATACAGGTGATTCCTGCTGTAGCAGTTTATCCTCACGTTTTACAATACAACGCTTATGTGTTTTTGTGTTGATTTGTCTTCACATATTACTCCATCTACTATGCGCAGAACCAATTGTGCTATTGCACGGTTTGCAATTATCATTAATAATACAGAAAACCTTTTCCCCGTACTCCAATATATAGTTTTTCAACGTCGTTGTATTTCTTAACCTTTCCTTTGGCATGTCGTCTACGTGAAAACTGTGCGGCGATACACTTGCCTTAGCTGTACAGGTAACCTCTCGTTGTAAACAGTTGACTAAGGGACGCCTCTAAACAAACGTAACGACTCCGATGTCGCAGCCTTAGTAATTAGCACAGGTCGGGAATCGGTGTCACTAAAATTCTGAGGACAGCTGTGGCTAGGGCTATTAAGAGATGTGTGCCGTCATGAGATGCGAGGTGCTGATCTGACATGGTTGTGTATGCTACCAGCATATACATTAAATTAGCTTTAAGTTTTATACTAGTTGGTGACATCAAGTCCTGCTGCAACAACTCCCACAGTATCTATCGTTGTTGAAGTGAATGGTTAAGGCCACTAGGACCGATGGTGTTGAATAAATTATCTGGTGTTGACTTCTTAAATTTCAGTCGTCAAGCTTCCATTCCATTATCTCCTCTTAGTTTCACCATAAGTGAGTAGCTCCTACCCTAAACTACACCCTGTTAACGGATTCGAGACTAAACAAGTATCGGGTCGCTATAATGGAGCAACGATGTAGTATAAAAAGTCCTATTTAAGTTTTTTTTATAATGCCTCCTTTGCGATGCTCTTTAAATACAGGTAGTAAATAGCATAAATTGAGATTAAATCACCAAGTTTGGTATTTAATCGACTTAACGTTTTCGAGTTATGTTATTCACGGACGAGCGAAAATGAATTTTTTACGATTAGTTAAAGATTACACTATGCTGAACAGGATTTCGAATGAAATTATTAGTCAATAACTGAATATTTTTACAGCAAAATAAAAGATAAAATAATAAAATGAACAAAATTGCAAGGAACATCTGGAACAAATGAAGAAATAAAGATTCCAAAGAAGGCCTTACAATACAAACCTAAAACAAAGAGGGACATAGGATTACCAGTTAAGAGATGGAGGCCTGAACAGGTGGATAGGTCCTGTGAAAGGCAGAAGAAGAAGCTATTCATACACACAGGAAGTACATTTTTCCAAAAATGATTTTATTAGGTTCAGGGACCTCAAAATATGCATTTCCGGCGAAATCTCGGTATGGAATTTTTGGTTGGAATGCAGTACTTCCTCTACTTACGTAAGCATGTAGTAGAGAAAGTAAAAATAATAACAGCTACAATAAACTAGAATTCAACAGTCACTAACACCTAACAGCATTGGTTGCTTCTAAGTGAAAGCCCCAATATGATAGTATTTAAAGAGAGTCATGAGCAATTGATCATGTTGAGAAATTGTACTTTGTCTTGTTAAATGTAAATGCTGACATGTCTTTAGTGCCCTGCCCTTTTTCGTGTAAATTACGCATATAAGACTTTTGTATTATCCTTTCTTATAATACATCAATACTCAAGGTAGGCCCCGGATATTCTACCAGAGTTATGTTACTGAGAGGGATTTAAACAAAATGAATGTCTCAAATAGTATTTAATCCTTCACCGTTTGCTACGTTATCAAGTTACAGCGCTTAAGAAGTCCTTAATTTAAGAATTAGGTCAATGGTTTCTTGCAAGTTTATATTTATCTTAGAACACGTACAGGTTTTTTGGGGTGGTCGGGGTTCAGGATCTATGCTCAGGCTTTACCTCTGGATCTCGAACTGGAAGCTCCCCGTTAACATGAACACTGTAACTTGTAATTACCTGATTGTGAAATTACCGCTCCAGTAAATTAGTTGGTTTTATGGTGTCCACCTAAGGTGGTAGAAGTGATTCTTCTCAGCTGTGATTCTGGAACTGTGTTAACGTGCATTACGTTACTAGAACTTTGTGGAAGGTTTATTTTATTTTGCTATTTTTGTCTGGTGTATTTTAAATGTTTTTAAAATACTTTCAGCTTAGTGAGCAGTTTGTCCTTTTCAGGAATTTTATTGCATGTTTAGGTAATTAAATTGCCTTTAGGAAAGGCAATTAAAATAATTTATAAAAATAATAACGATATTCACTGAAAAATAATTTATTTTATTTCTGGTAATTGAATTATATAACGTAGAACAATATTTACCCGTGTATTTTAATTTAACTTACTTCAATTTTCTGTTTTGTTCGCAGATTCTTTGCAGTTCACAAAACTTTAAAGACAGTTTATTTTTGCATATGAAACAATATAATATGTGTTACAGTTTAAATAATTTTCTTTGAGCCTTGCTCAAGATGTCTGCTTCTCAGTGAACGTTTCTTCACGGTAATAAAAAAAATGAATGTTGTTTACTTTCTAAGTTGGTTGCTACGCGTAACGAAACAAATGATAACACAGATACAAATTCTTTATACTAAACAAATTAAATTTTGACACAAATAACTATTTACAATATAAATTCATTCTTTAATATATTTGTATTTTAGTTTTCTCCATTGTTGACATTTTTCGTTTCCTATAGTGTTTAAAATATTGGGAATGCAATGTTTTCGTATATTCTTGTTAACTTATCTTTTCTTTTCACAGTATTAAATTTTCCTTTCTTTTTTTCTTTTTACATAATTTACCTAATTCAATTGATTTTATAATATAAGCATTCTTTGCAAATATTTAAAATTTGTATACAGAATTTTTCAACAATCTTAATTTATAGTTTTAACACAATGTATTCATAATAAAGATATATATGTTAAGCATTATCCATCTCTTTGATTTGCATTTGTAATACGACTTTAGCTCATTTAATACATTTGTTGCCTTCATTTCATTTTAAATTCTGCGTTAAACACGTTAAAGATAAAATTAATAACATGTAACTTATCACATGCTATTCTACAACGTAAATTTACCGCAGCTGGTAACATTTTTGTTCTTTTCTCTAGGGTTAAAAACGTTCTTTTAAAGCCTTTAATAGCCTTTAATAAGTAATTTATAGTTAATAAGGGAATTAAACTCTTTTATTATATTAAATACCTGCAAAGAAAATGTTATATTTAGAATTTAATACATTAACTGACTTCTTACTTCTAGAGGTAATATGAAAACTTCCTCACTTAGGTTCCTAATAAAATCCCTAGAAGGGTTTAAGAGAATTCTCAGTATCTCTGTATAAGAAATAATTGTAACATATCTACTTAAAAATTAATCAAGGAAGTTCCAAGATATGGAGTCGTATAAAAGTGATTTATAAGTAAATAATGAATGCAAAAAAAGAAACAAAAAACAAAAAAGACAAAGACAATGAAAATGTGCCATTAGGTTACCTATTGTATTTGCTGTATTGCACTTCTTACAAGTAAATGTTGCAACCGTAATATAATATCAGACTTTGAATACATGAAATAAACATAGTTTGCCCCATTCCCATAGATTTTCCAAAAGTTTTCCAGGTAAATAATTAAGCAGTTTAGATTGGTGTAAGATATTTAACATGAGGGGGTAATTATTTTCAAGCTGCAAGATAGCCCTTTATGGTGAAGTTATGTTTATACATATTTAAGTAGAGAATTCAAAATTAGAATAGAAAACATTTTAACGTCGTAGGCAGCCTGTGATTTTCCCCATGTTTAAATATCCGAAGTTACGTCCAAGTCGGTCTAAGGTTTTACGTTTTCTGGTTTGAAAACATAAGGGGTTGAAAATAAGGATGAGTTAGTTTTTGGAAACTATGAGTAACCTAAAATTATTTTGGGGCACCTAAAGTGTAAGTGAGGTGGCTTTTTCTCTTTTTGCTAATTCTAATTTATTGTTCTTTGCATTTACAAATTTGAAGCTGCGTCTCCTACTTTCCCTCCTTTCCCATTATAACTTTGGCGACTCTTTTTATCACTTATATTAATAACGGACATTTTTGGGAGTGACTGAAACATGAGCTATCAGATGGTAAGCACCTTGACGGTTAAAGAGAGTAACATACTTCAGTAAAATGTTTAACTTTATTACATGAATCAGAAAACAGCTAATAAAATGCATGAAATATAATAACAAATGTAAATAAAGTGCATGACTGAATAAATTACCTTTATATTCAATGTGGCTGATAAAATGAAGCAATTGCGATAATAGAGGCGGGAAGCTTTAAAATATACATCGTTTAACCTCATAACGGCCACAATAAAATCACCAAACCACAAATACAATTGGCTTTAATATTCCAATCCAGGCAGTATTTTTAACACATAAATGATATCAGTCTAATTATATACTAAAAAATATAATAGCCCGCCTGAAAGCAATATGTGTATAGTATAATATATAAAATGTATGTAACAATCATTGTATTATGTTTATATTATTGTATACATGTATAATAATGTTATGTGAATGTATTACGTAATTTAATACTATAGGAGCTGTAAGAATAGAGGCCGAAAGTTGCTAACAATGAGGTAACCTTGAGGCAACAATGCATTGGAAAGTTTAATAATACTACTAGTAATTCTTGGAACATTAATGTAATATATAAAACAGTTTATAAATAGCCAATCAACAACTAGAAAAAGCTAACTTTAAATGAAAGTATTCTATTGGAGCAAAATTAGCCAATCAGAGACTTGAAATAGAGAAATTTACAAATTTAAGCGGTAAACGCCAGCGCTAGTAGACAGCGTTCCTAACCGGACGCTAGACGGCAGCGTACCTGAGCAGTTCATTCGCTGGGTACGTATTCAGTGTGAAACATATAAAATTAATTACGGCGAGTATATTATAAAGTTTGCGTGTTAAGAAGTGCAAGTAATTAATAAATAATCTCACAGCTATCCATATAAGTGAAGTGTTATTTAATCGTTGAAGGTTTAATAAAAGGAGTGAATTAAAAATATAATCTGTGTTAGCCTACATTCTGTAGCCGCATCACCCCCTGCTAAGAGGTACATGTTTCTACAAATTAATACTGACGCAGCTGAGGCAAACATAAATATATGATATTTAAAGAAACATTAAAATACAAAGTTGATTCCTATACGTTGAGGCGAAGGTCACCGGAAACTTTGTACCATACGTGGGGCTGTTACTTCTTCAAGTTTGGTGCCCAAAGCGTGGTTCAAATAACATAAAGGCCACAATTTCTACTTCAAATTGGCTTTCCATACGTGAAGCTACAATAAATCTACTTCATCATCAATCTTGAACACATAAAAATAGCGCTTGAAAAGCTTTGGATCACGCCAAATGTGGAATTTCCACTTCTCTCGTCTGTGAATGCACTTAGCATACTGGATTGTCTCCACTGTACGACTTTGCACGTAGCAGTAAATATCCTGTGATAATAGCGAGTCAAACATAATCCAAATTGTGATTATAGATTGTTACTCAAATTTGCTTAATGTAACTGCAGAAGTGCGTGCAGCTGCAGTTTAGAATTTCGAATTAACAAGTCAATGCATAAGTCCAGACCTAAGAGGAAAAATTTTGCTTATATGGTGAACACATTAGTGCTTCTGTCTCCTCCAAGGGTCCTAGCCTGCTTTGCATTAGTTCTCCCAGCTTACTTCGGAGCACTAATTTCTCATCGGTGTTCCAAGTAGTACGTGATTGGATGCGTTTTAGAGTAAGCCGGCATTAATATTTTTGTTCTGTATGGTTAAATAATGCATAATTGTAATAAGGGATTTAAAACATGACAAGGGGTAGTTTTTTCAAAGTCATAAGGAAGACTATAATTGTTACCTAGTCCGGATGCGGAAGTGCAAACAAATTTGTTTTTCAATTGGATAAGCGGAGTAATATTCTGTTTAAGGTGTTGAAAATAACAGTAAAACTAGTTTTTATACATTTAAAAGTGCCTACTATTAGGGTTGGGATAGTTTCAGGAGGTTTTAAGGTTATCTACGAAATTTTTTAGATCCTAATTCGTAATATTGTGCCAGATAAGTCAAACATTACCGATTTCTACATAAGTGCTTGAAAACATAAAATATGCACTATAGCATATAAGTTTTATTACGACTAAACTCAGAAAGTATTGTCTAAATACGTCAAACAATGTTGATTTGTATATAAGATTTGAAAATATGTTTATCATAAGGTTTTGAGGGGGCAGTTCGGTGATATGAATACGATACACAACTTTCCCTATAAAAACCTAACTTTAAGGTTCTTAAGTATTGCTTTTAGTTCGTTTGGGCTGAAAAATCAGAAAAATCCGCGATATTTACAGTAAAGGGTAAAAAAATATAATCTGTTATCCCTATTCATTGAAACTGATTTACTTTTCCGCAATTACGTAGTTTTAAGCTTTATTGAAATCTCTTACTGGGACCCCTTATCCAATTTGTAAAGAGGATGTAGAAGCAAACTAAAGTCTTTGTAAAATTGGAAAAGAGGTATCTGAAGGATTTCGCATTACCAAGGGTTTGAGACAAGGATACGGGATGTCCTCAACGCTTTTTGAAATGTATTTGGAAACGGTATTAAAATTGGAATATGTTATTTCAAGGGATGGGATTAATCATTGGAGCATAGATAATACATTCCTTACTTGTTGTAGATGATCTAATAGTAATTACTCATGATAGAAGTTATGCTGAACATTTAATAAGGAAATTAGTTGAGACTTACGAAGGAAGTGGCATCAAGACAAACTTAAACAAAACAGAATACCTTTTGATAGAGAGAGAAGGATGGGATTTGGATGTACGAAAAGGAGTAGGAGTTATTAATTTTTAAATACTTGGGTGCAGTTTACACAAGTCAGAAAATTGTGAAATGATTGTTGACAAGCGTACTGGCCAAGCAAGAGGAGCACTACGTGTGCTAAACGGAAGTGGGTTAGAGAGATGGTGGAGTGGGGAGATCCACGAAGGAACAAAAAATGTAATTGTAAGAGTTATTATTGAAAGTATGATATATGGAGGTAAAGCTTAGTCAGAACTGGAAAGGTAGAATCAGGCGACTGAAAAATTTAATACCGTAGCCGGGATTTGAACCAAGGACCTCACGGTCTCCGTCTGGTTGCTCTAACCACTGAGCTACCGGACGGAGACCGGGAGATCCGTGGTTCAAATCCCAGCTATGGTATTGAATTTTTCAGTCGCCTGATTCTACCTTTCCAATCCTGTCCAACACATGGCTGTCCCTTAGTCAGAACGTCAGAAGCAAAGGTTGTGTGCAGTGCAATTGTATGGTTTAAGGAGAAGCTGCCGTCTCTCCAGAATGCAGAAAGTGAGTAATGAGGATATTAGAGAACAATGTGTAACCAGATTCCGTAGTTGATAGATTGGAATGTAGGAGTCTACAATGGTATGGTCACGTTCGGAGAGTGCCCAATGTAAGATAGCCAATAACTGTATTCGAATGGTCTCCCAAAGGAAAGAAGAAACGTGATAAACCTCGAACAGCATAGAGGGCAGGAGTTGCAAGAGCCATGTGACAAAGACATATCACCGACGACCTCTGGTCGGATAGACATGGCTGTAAGCAGGCAACAAGAGTCAACCGTTGATAGTGGAAACGCCGATAAAAGTAAAAACAAAAGCATGTGAATTCTTTTATACCCCATGTTCATAGAGAGGAATAATGCTTCTTAATGGTAAAAGTATTGAAAAACTGTTTTGGAGATTTTCCTTTCTCTCGCTCTCTCTTTCTCGCAAACAATTTTGTTTTCTCTTTACATAATTAGTACAGATAAAACTGCATTAGCATTCATTAATTAAGATCTTTCATTGCAGATTACAGTGCGACACAGAATATTAGTAGGCACTAACTGCATATTATCATCTAAATAATACATACAATTATGTGACTGAAATTCCACATTTATTTTGATATTTTAAATGCAGTCCTAAAATATATTGAAAACATACTAAACTATTTTTAACTGCGTATATTTACTTACTGTTCCTAATAATTTTATTATAGTTGCTTTATAATGTCTGAACCTTGAACTTCTTTATCTACCATAAAAGTGAGTAAAAACATCCAGATTTCTTAGAGTTTCTGATTACTGGCTTTCTTTATATTAGTATAAAAATAACACAAAATAATCTTGAAGTTTTATTTTGTGATCGATTGTTACAAAGAACATTGTATCATTGAACCATTGCTGTAGAGGTTTGGGATACTTCAGTTTAAAAAAAATAAATTGTCTTTTTAATAACTCAGCTTTGCGGAAAATTACTTTCAGCTTATGTTTTCAACACTATCAATTAGAAGGCCTCCAAAATACCACTAATTGTTTTTCCCAAAAATGTGTATTATGCTTTTACTCGGCTAAATGCGTATCAAATATGATAATCGAGAAACTAGGAGTCCCTGTTAAAATAATAGCACTGAAGAACAATCAATGATGAATTTAAATATTTTGTATTGTATGCGATGGTGCGTTTTTAAATGCAAACTAAGAATAAGCACAGTACATTGAACATTGCGGTTTTGATACAGGGTTAAAAGTCACGTCTGAATGGTTCTGAACCTCTCAAATCACCAGTATAATTTATAAATATTCCAAGCATACCTTAATAAAAGCATTTTATTAAAATAGTATTAGAGATATGATTATAGAACTGTGTAGAAGAACAACATCCGATATATAGGTTAAGTAACGTGTTGCTCATTATCAAAGGCTTCCGCGGTCAGTCTAGGATGCCGGTTGAAGCTGCATGCTTCCTTTATTCACCAAGTGAAAATGCAGTTATTCAGGTTCTCCTCGGGGTGAAATAACGCTGTGTGCTACAGCTGATTGGCCAACAGATGAAACATCAGAACCCGATCCCCCCGACTATATAATCAGATAAGCTGCAGGAGAATTTGCCGTGTCCAGAAGAGGACCGGAAACAAGGCAGTCAACAAACGTCCTCCAATATGGGAAAATAATGCTATCTGTCCAACATCTCGACGGCCGATACCGCTAGCGCAGTTGACCCTACCCCGCCAATCCTACACAGCTCAATCTAGCTCACTACGTTGCATCCCATCCAAAGCTTACCTACTCGCATCTCCGCCATGGTTAGGAGAGTTCATCGACAAACTCCCCCTGTGTTTCTCTTTCGCGCCGCTCAGCAGCTCTGGTTATTAGCAAGCAGAGTTGTCAGAACAATCAATCATAGGGGACCCAATGTAGCTCCTGGATGGGACGGAGTACTCTGTTGCCCTGAGTTCATGACTGTACTTATTACTGCAAAGATTATCACTAGAAGTAAGCAGCCGGGCTCGCCCTATACCCTGCCATCAATGCTGCGACTACGGCCAATCCGTCCACACTTACATCATTGCTCCAAGGTACCACTATTGTGGTGCCTCAAGGCTGAACGCCGGCTGCTTGCAGAACCACCTAAGGAACTGCCGCCGGTACTGCATCACTTGGCTTTAGGCAACCCCAGGACCACCATAACTTCCCTGTTCAGTCCAGGGTACAACAACGTCCATCGATCGTCGCAACTGCAAATAAGCTTTGTCTGAGAAACTCCATATGCCGGAGGATATACAGGCGGAGCTCCTCCACATCAAAGCCAGGATCACTTCACTAGAGAAAACACTAACACATTTCAATACAGACACCGACGAAGAACTACAGGTCACCGTCACAGACTCAACCAATCAACAAGCTCGTCGTCCTCCGTAGTGTAGTGGTTACTATGCTAGCCTCTAGTTCCCGAGGTCGCGGGTTCAAACCCGGCGGAGAGCGATGAATTTTTTTCGGGCGTAAAAATCCTTAGCAGTAGGATATATAGGAGAGATCGAGCGCAATTTTTTGCGTTTATATGGGAAAGGATAGGGAAAACGAGGCTAGATGCGACGGTTCAAGGAGGAAAATGCGTTTATATGGGCGAGATAGGGAATACGAGGACTGACGCTAGGCTAGACAGTGGTAGGAGGGGGAGTGCGCTTTATATGAGAAAGATAGGGAATACGAGGGGAGGTGCTAGGCTAGACAGAGGCTGAGTAGAGTATAGTTTATATGAGAGGTATAGGAAAACGAGGGGAGGTGTTAGGAGAGACAGAGGCTGAGTAATGTATGGTTTATATGAGTGGTATAGGAAAACGAGGAGAGGAGTTAGACTAGACAGAGGTCGAGGAGCAGAGTATGGTTTATGTGAGAGTCATAGGTAAACGAGAGAGGCGTTAGGCTAGACAGAGCTAGAGGAATAGAGTATGGTTTATATGAGAGGTATAGGAACAGGAGAAGAGGTGTTAGGCTAGACAGGTAGTGTAGCAGTAGGAATATGGACTTATATACAGGAGAGAGATAGGGAATACCAGGGCTGATGCTAGGCTAGTCAGATGCTAAAGGAGGGAGGTATATGCTTTATACGAGAGAGATAGGGAATACAAGGAAAGATGCTATACTAAACAGGACTTGAAGGGTAGAATATGAGCGATATAGCAAACCGAGGAGAGGTATTAGGATAGGAGTTTTGAATGATGGAGTAGGCGTTTATATGCGAGAGATAGGGAATACGAGGGTCGATGCTAGGCTAGACGGTGTTGAATGAGGGAATGCATCTTATATGAGAGAGGTAGGAGAATATGAGGAGAAGTGGTAGGCTAGTCGGGAAGGTCTGAATGAGAGAGTATACGTCTATATGGGAAAAGATAGGGAAAACGAAGTTAGGTGCTAGGTTGAGAGAGTCTTCAAGGAGGAAAATGCATTTATATGGGCGAGATAGGGAATACGAGGACTGACGCTAGGCTAGACAGTGGTAGGAGGAGGAGTGCGCTTTATATGAGACAGATAGGGAATACGAGGGGAGGTGCTAGTCTAGACATGGTTTGAGGATTAGAGTATACGTTTATATGGGAGGTATAGGAAAACGAGGGGAGGTGTTAGGCTAGACAGATGCTGAGTAATGTACGGTTTATATGAGTGGTATAGGAAAACGAGGAGAGGAGTTAGACTAGACAGAGGTCGAGGAGCAGAGTATGGTTTATGTGAGAGTCATGGGTAAACGAGAGAGGCGTTAGGCTAGACAGAGCTAGAGGAATAGAGTATGGTTTATATGAGAGGTATAGGAACAGGAGAAGAGGTGTTAGGCTAGACAGGTAGTGTAGCAGTAGGAATATGGACTTATATACAGGAGAGATAGGGAATAGGAGGGCTAGACTTGAAAGCGACTTTAGACGTGAACTTAGTGGAAAACTGTTTCATGTCAATGTTAGAACGCTAATTCTAGACATGCCCATCACGTAACCTATTCAGGGAAAAGGTGACTCGTTCAGGGGAAAAAGGTGACTGCTCAGGGAAAAAGGAGGTCCACAAAGGGAAAAAGTTGACTAGCAAAGGGAAAAACGTGACCAGCAAAGGGAAAAATGTCACCAGCAAAGGGAAAAAAGGCGACCACCAAAGGGAAAAAGGTGACCTGCAACGGGAAAAGCTAACCCACTAACACTAACAGGTAAGTAATTCAGATAGTATTGCAAGAGGCTGACTGGATCATAGCAGTGTATGATTTCACAGGTAATTCAGCTAGTATCGTATGTTTTTAGGCTAATTCGTCTAGTAACACAGGATAGATTCCAGAGGCTAAATGCATCATAGCTATGCATGATTTCACAGCTAATTCAGCTAGTATCGTAGGTATTTAGGCTAATTCAGGTAGTATCACAGGAGGCTAGATTCCAGGGTTGGGTATAGCATAGTTTCATATTTCAAGGTAATTCAGAGGGTATCGTAGGTATTTAGGATAATTCAAGTAACATAGGTGCTTAGAGTAATTAAGCAAGCATTACAGGAGGGTAGGTTCCAGGGGTTGGTTATAGCCTAGTTTCGTATTTTACAGATAGTTCAGGTAATATCATAAGTATTTGGATAATCAGCATAGTTTCACAGATGCTCGTAATAATTTCGATCAGAGATTTGTATCACGGCTATTTAAGGTAAATGCAGCTGATTCAGGTTGTATCAATGGTATTTGAGTCATTTTAATAGGCAATTCTGATAGTATCACAGGTGCTCGTACTAATTTAGAGCAGAAATTCGTATCTGAGCTATTTAATGTAATTTCACACGATTCAGGTAGTATCACAGGTATTTAAGTCATTTTAACAGGCAATTCAACTAGTATCACAGGTACTCATGGTAATATAGAGAGTAATTCGATTATAAAACTTTTCTCATCCAACGTTACAACAATTTATATACTTTTTTCTAAATCTTACAAACTTATTATATGTTAAACAGTTATTATACGATGCGGAGAGGGATAAACTGCATATTGGTTCACAAATTGAAAAGCTTTACGTCAACATACCTTTATTTTAGTTCGTTATAGATGTCTCTCCCCTTTTATCTAGGCTTGAGACTAGCACTAGGATTGCTCCTAATGGCAGGGTTACCACCTTCCCTTCCATCTTCTTCTTTCTTCATCAGGCGTCAGCTATCTGCATATACAGCACACAGATGCCTTCTTTTTAAGATTGTAGACTCACTAGAAAATCTTTATCTTTAACTTACATTCTTTTAAGCACTGTTTGTAATGGCGTAATGTCCATACGCATATGTTGTTATCCCGTCCTCAGCAATAATTCTTTTATCATCAAACGGAGTCAATGCAATTTTATTCACTTGTACTGTAGCAAGGGCATGCTTTCGTGATAGGATCAGATTCATAGGTGTTCTGATGATTTCACTGGTTTTAAGACAGTCTGTATAGCTGTCAAACGAAATGTACTGCTTAATAGCGCTACGTTTTATACCTTTAACCTTTTTTATCATTGACCCTTGAATATCTAAGGCATACATCTTAGGACGTAGTCCAACAAAGCGTAGGATGATTTTGCTATTAGCCTCATCTTTAAATTTTCCCAATACCTTCTTGTTCTGAGTAGAGTAACATATATGGTTGGCAGGGTAATCAGCTGTATCGAGATGCTCAAGAAAACGTAGCTTGTCCTGGTACACATCTTCAGTTGTTACACGATGAATGAACGAATCAGTGTCCATATACATAAGCTTCAGGTTTTCAGCTCCATAATAAGGCAACAAAACGTCGTAATGATAGTTATACATTAATGTCTTGGAGATGTCCAACACACTCATACCAATGTATATAGGCTTGTTGAATACAATCTGACGAGAGGCCATATGTACAGCAGCTAGATTATCAGCATATATCGTCCTGTCGATAAACGTAGGCTTGGCGATCAGCTTCTCTAGAGTTTTTTCATTGGTCACCAGTCGTATATCCATACGGTTACGCAGGTTCTCCATAGTTTTTCCAAACATAGCGTTGTTAAAGAGCTTGTAGAGATCCTTCTCGAAATCATTTGCAGCTTGTTGTCGTAGTCTGTTGTTAAATTCCACATAAGGTTTCAACCACTGAGACTGTCGGAATTGTAGCACACGATGGATTTTTGTTAGTCGTAGTCCATGACTAAGAGCTTGCTTCAAAGCCATGTAATGCACTACATACTTCTTTCGAGGTCCAAGATGAGGTATCAGTTTCTTTGTAGATGATTCCAATGGTTTCATACACTCTGGCAGGAATGGTAGATCGTTGTGTAGATCGTGAAGTTCTGCAGGATACTCGATGTCGACTTCTAATATGTACCCATGAGGATCATCTTCTTGTAGTGTTTCTAAGTTGATTTCTTCAGGTGACACCCACTGAAATCCACCAAAAGGAAGGGCGTGACACATTGCCCACCCATATTGGTTATTTGCGTCCTCGTATGTGATAAATTGGGTTGGTCTCGTCGGATCAAACTTCTCCATATAAGTGTTATTAGCCTCAGCATACCGATGAGAAACTTGGCATAAACCTCCTCTTATACCTGATTCCACCATGAGTAGTTGATCATAATCTTGTAACAGCTCTAACTTAATTCCAGTATACAGTAACATAGCGTCCCATGTTAGACCTGGAGAGGTAAAATAATGGGCGGGATCGACTTTGTGTGTTTTAAGGGTTTGCTCTCTGAACGTCTCAAAGACGTCAGCTAGAAGAAGTACATCCGAAGTTAAGTAGAGATCGCTGTACTCTCCCAGGTTTCTCACATTAAACAGCTCCCATACATTTCTAGCATGATCGTAGTCAGCATCAGTAATTTCTTCTTCATTTAATCTATTGTAGAAGGAGTCCTTAGGAGGCAAGCAGGTCTCGTTCAGGGCATCCCATGACGTAACAAAATCATATGGAAATACACCCTTACGGGTCATCAACTTCAATTTGTCTTCTCCAAAGTACTTTAGCGTTTCAGGATACGAGGTTAGATTGTTTACCAACTTATCCAAGCTTGTACTGAGGAATCGGAAGCTATCCACAAATCGAAGCTTTATATCTCCTACATACTTGGTGAATGAGATATAGCTTTCTTCAGAGTTAGGAATTACCTCCACACGTTCACTTGTACAACCCAGCTCCTTAACAATGAAATGAGAGTCATATCCGCTAAGGTTATGCATGAAGACTGGTATATATTTAGGTGTTTTGCAGGCTAAATTACATTCATTATGAAGACTTCCACGATATTCACCGCTGATGTGATCATGGTCGCGTACTTTATAGTTCTCTTCTGTAAAGGGTTTTCTACACAAGTAGCATGTCGTAGAAGACTCGAAATCCTTTTGCTGTTGATTCGTAAGTTTCAGAGGCTTAGCAGATTTGTATATATTACCAATCATTTTTGCAAGAGATGTCAGGTACAGCATAAACTTCTGAGCAGCATCAGCACCACGATACACATAGGGATGCTTAGGAAGATCAGTTTCGAGATGTTCAACACTGGATGTAGGTTTCACGTAAACACAGAAGCTCATTGGTGTGTGCTCTTGATAAGGTGTTGTATAGGAAGTTTCAGGATTGGGTGTACACGTATGGCATGGAGTGAGAATACTCTCAAAATCCGCATAGATGACATAAGGTACTTTCAGCATCCTCTCCACATTTTTAAACTGTACAATTGATTTCTCCTTGGTAGGCATAACTACCCTTGCAACACCATGTTGAATACAGACGGCTGCATGTTCTTGTAGTTTTTCCTGTCCACTTCGTCCGCTCTGGTCATCAAAATGTGTAAAGCAGCGCTTACAAGTATAAACCCGTCCATTATGGTTAGTTTTCTGGCGTCGAACGAGTTTCTCAAAATTCTTTATATACACGCAGTGATGTTTTCCACTGCTATCATTCAATAGTAGCAGGTCGCGATGTTCAGGTAGTTCAATATCAGCAACCTTTATCGGATACACTTCATGCTTCTCATCCAGCCCGAAAACGTTAATGGATATCTTGTTAAACTTCTCAAATTTAGGTATTTGAGAAAGTGGAGTAGGGTAGGAAACACAGCTGAAGTCGTACTTGTCTTGAAGTTGTTTGTATTTGTTCACACGCTGTGCATTCTTCCCTATGAATTTAGCTAATACAGAGTACACGAAACATTTCTCGTCGGTAAAGTTCTGAATGTTTATACACGCTTCTTTAGCTCCGACAGATGACGGTAGTGGTATGTAGCTACTTCCTCGTAACGGGTTGTACTTGTTGATACGAAGTCGAACTCCTTCCACAGCAAGCAAAGCCCAGTGCTACCCTTAAGCTGAGACTCCTCCATTTCAGTCACCAATTTCTTGAATTTCACTTCCATCGTTGACTCCAGATCAGTTTCCAGGAAAACAGCTTGATTCCGTGTTTTAAATGTTTTGTCACAGGTTTCTCCAATACTGTTAACAAATCGACACTCAGCCAGCAGATTAATTTTAACACTCTTATGAATGCTAAGCTCTTTATGCACAGCCTGGATTATACGTTGTTTTGCCTCTTGCAGATACATATTTAGGTCCTTAGCTGATTCGCATCGTATAAAATACGATTTCAATCGTCCTTCGAATGAAGTTTCGTATTCTTTCGTATCACAGTCCTCCATTGTTGACAGTAACTGATGTTTAGTTGGCTCCAATCTTCTTTTCTTCTGAGAGCTGCTTATTTCACATATATCTTCGTGTCGCTGTCCCTTATAACAATCTTTGAAGGTTACATTACAATGTTTACATTTGAAGAGCTTCTTGCAGCTCATCTCGTGTCTTCTCTTGTCATAACCTCGGAGGAACTTCTTCCCACATTTTCCGCATGCATATCCAGTAGCGCTTGGAATAATATCCTTATACGCTGAGTTATTCATCTTTATTCTTGATGTAATAACGTATTAATCACTGATCAATGAAATGTAGACCTCTTCACCTTGACACCACTTTAGAAAGCTGATTATTCTTGGAGAGAACACGATGTTAACACCTCAAGACTAATTAGCACAATGAAGTCCAATGCCCTGGATCACCATATTTATAGAGGGAGCACGAACCTTTTAGATCAATCATAAACTCGCTCCATAACCACCTGTATATGATCGCTCAACGTGTACTAACCCCCAGCCATATAACCTCAAGTCTAGAGACAGGATGTTTATGACGTCACACCCAGAGACAGGATGTCTGGCAGCATCAAACACGTTTAAACTCGTCTCATAACTACCTGCTTATGCTGTCACACCAGCAAGAGAAGTATTCCCACACGCTCATTCAGACATATATTTCAAATTCAAGCCCACCACCACCATCACCACCTATTGTACCGAGGTTAATTCAAGCTGTATTATCACAATACTTAAAAGTAAAAGCTTAAAAGGAAACCTAGAAGATTTTCCCCCTTATTTACTTAATTATTTCATGTTTTTATTCCCTTTTCAATTCTTCCTTTCCATCTTCTCACAGAAAGACCATTACATTTCACTACAATCATGAGAAAAGCAATTTTTCCAGAGTTACACAGATTCTAAGCTTCTAAATCGAACCCGGTAATACTTTTAATAAATGTATTTTAGCTCCCCAATATCAGCATCTACCATTTAATCTTTACTCGAACCTGATATGATCCATAAGCTTGAAGATATATGAAATCACCCTTCGGGATTCGATCTGAGTACTTTAAAGTAATATTTGTCACGATAACGATATTTAAGGACTAGATACTCTGTTTGCGTTTACCTTGACATGTTTATCTAAATTAAATTACGAGTTATTAAATTTTTGCAAGTAAATTTCATTGAATCGGTATTCGAACCCAGAACACCAGGAACAGGATAATTTATAATATTAGTCTGACATGTTAAACAAAGTTGTATGCAGTTACATCATCGATCTAAGTGATATATTCTAGTGTACAGAGGAAAATTAAGAAAGTCATTAAAAGACGGGGAATCGAACCAAGCACAACTGATTGACAATTATATACAGCATTAATCACCCATCATAGAAGCTATCAATCATGCTTTGCTGCACTCCTCTACCTCACTTATTTCCCGAGATAATGAAAATTTAAAAATTAAGGATCGAACCCAGGACGTCAGGTATCTAATTACACATTTACAAGATACTACCTAATATCATAAACGCAATAAAGTTTATTTGGCGTCTTTATCTTAATTGGTTTAGGAGTTATTAAATTTATAAGTAAATTCCATCGAATCAGTATTCGAACCCAGAACACCAAGAACAAAATAATTTATAATATGAGTTTGGTATGCTTAAAGGTGCTGTATGTAGTTACAGCATCAATGTAACTGATATTTTCTAGAGTATAGAGTAAAATTAAGGAAGTCATTAAAAAATCGGGATTCGAACTAGAGACAACTGATTAAAAATTATATACAGTATTAATTACACATTATAACAGCTATCAAACATGCTTTGGTCCATTCCTCTAGCTTTCTTAGTTTCCGAGATAATGAAGTTTTTAAAATTAAGGATCGAACCCAGGACACCAGGTACCAAAATATACATCCACAAGAAACTAGCTAATGACATTAATGTAATAAAGTTTATTTGGCGTCTTTATCTTAATTAGTCTCTGAGTTATTAGAAGATGAATTTGCATTCACTCCTAGGATTCGAACCCAGGCATCCCGGTCAACTTGGAACAAGGTCCTAATGACGCGGCGCATTCCAAAGAATTGATTAGTTTTTATCCCATTGTTCTATCTCTTTTCATTCAGGAGATATAAGCGATTAAACAGTAGAAATATAATGGCGACTTGAGCCCACGGAGAGATGCCGACATCTGATAAAGTCCTTTGATCTATGCCGGCAAGCTCCGCCCATTTTATTTCTACTGTTTAATCGCTTATATCTCCTGAATGAAAAGAGATAGAACAATGGGATAAAAACTAATCAATTCTTTGGAATGCGCCGCGTCATTAGGACCTTGTTCCAAGTTGACCGGGATGCCTGGGTTCGAATCCTAGGAGTGAATGCAAATTCATCTTCTAATAACTCAGAGACTAATTAAGATAAAGACGCCAAATAAACTTTATTACATTAATGTCATTAGCTAGTTTCTTGTGGATGTATATTTTGGTACCTGGTGTCCTGGGTTCGATCCTTAATTTTAAAAACTTCATTATCTCGGAAACTAAGAAAGCTAGAGGAATGGACCAAAGCATGTTTGATAGCTGTTATAATGTGTAATTAATACTGTATATAATTTTTAATCAGTTGTCTCTAGTTCGAATCCCGATTTTTTAATGACTTCCTTAATTTTACTCTATACTCTAGAAAATATCAGTTACATTGATGCTGTAACTACATACAGCACCTTTAAGCATACCAAACTCATATTATAAATTATTTTGTTCTTGGTGTTCTGGGTTCGAATACTGATTCGATGGAATTTACTTATAAATTTAATAACTCCTAAACCAATTAAGATAAAGACGCCAAATAAACTTTATTGCGTTTATGATATTAGGTAGTATCTTGTAAATGTGTAATTAGATACCTGACGTCCTGGGTTCGATCCTTAATTTTTAAATTTTCATTATCTCGGGAAATAAGTGAGGTAGAGGAGTGCAGCAAAGCATGATTGATAGCTTCTATGATGGGTGATTAATGCTGTATATAATTGTCAATCAGTTGTGCTTGGTTCGATTCCCCGTCTTTTAATGACTTTCTTAATTTTCCTCTGTACACTAGAATATATCACTTAGATCGATGATGTAACTGCATACAACTTTGTTTAACATGTCAGACTAATATTATAAATTATCCTGTTCCTGGTGTTCTGGGTTCGAATACCGATTCAATGAAATTTACTTGCAAAAATTTAATAACTCGTAATTTAATTAAGATAAACATGTCAAGGTAAACGCAAACAGAGTATCTAGTCCTTAAATATCGTTATCGTGACAAATATTACTTTAAAGTACTCAGATCGAATCCCGAAGGGTGATTTCATATATCTTCAAGCTTATGGATCATATCAGGTTCGAGTAAAGATTAAATGGTAGATGCTGATATTGGGGAGCTAAAATACATTTATTAAAAGTATTACCGGGTTCGATTTAGAAGCTTAGAATCTGTGTAACTCTGGAAAAATTGCTTTTCTCATGATTGTAGTGAAATGTAATGGTCTTTCTGTGAGAAGATGGAAAGGAGGAATTGAAAAGGGAATAAAAACATGAAATAATTAAGTAAATAAGGGGGAAAATCTTCTAGGTTTCCTTTTAAGCTTTTACTTTTAAGTATTGTGATAATACAGCTTGAATTAACCTCGGTACAATAGGTGGTGATGGTGGTGGTGGGCTTGAATTTGAAATATATGTCTGAATGAGCGTGTGGGAATACTTCTCTTGCTGGTGTGACAGCATAAGCAGGTAGTTATGAGACGAGTTTAAACGTGTTTGATGCTGCCAGACATCCTGTCTCTGGGTGTAACGTCATAACATTCCTGTCTCTAGACTTGAGGTTATATGGCTGGGGGTTAGTACACGTTGAGCGATCATATACAGGTGGTTATGGAGCGAGTTTATGATTGATCTAAAAGGTTCGTGCTCCCTCTATAAATATGGTGATCCAGGGCATTGGACTTCATTGTGCTAATTAGTCTTGAGGTGTTAACATCGTGTTCTCTCCAAGAATAATCAGCTTTCTAAAGTGGTGTCAAGGTGAAGAGGTCTACATTTCATTGATCAGTGATTAATACGTTATTACATCAAGAATAAAGATGAATAACTCAGCGTATAAGGATATTATTCCAAGCGCTACTGGATATGCATGCGGAAAATGTGGGAAGAAGTTCCTCCGAGGTTATGACAAGAGAAGACACGAGATGAGCTGCAAGAAGCTCTTCAAATGTAAACATTGTAATGTAACCTTCAAAGATTGTTATAAGGGACAGCGACACGAAGATATATGTGAAATAAGCAGCTCTCAGAAGAAAAGAAGATTGGAGCCAACTAAACATCAGTTACTGTCAACAATGGAGGACTGTGATACGAAAGAATACGAAACTTCATTCGAAGGACGATTGAAATCGTATTTTATACGATGCGAATCAGCTAAGGACCTAAATATGTATCTGCAAGAGGCAAAACAACGTATAATCCAGGCTGTGCATAAAGAGCTTAGCATTCATAAGAGTGTTAAAATTAATCTGCTGGCTGAGTGTCGATTTGTTAACAGTATTGGAGAAACCTGTGACAAAACATTTAAAACACGGAATCAAGCTGTTTTCCTGGAAACTGATCTGGAGTCAACGATGGAAGTGAAATTCAAGAAATTGGTGACTGAAATGGAGGAGTCTCAGCTTAAGGGTAGCAGCTGGGCTTTGCTTGCTGTGGAAGGAGTTCGACTTCGTATCAACAAGTACAACCCGTTATGAGGAAGTAGCTACATACCACTACCGTCATCTGTCGGAGCTAAAGAAGCGTGTATAAACATTCAGAACTTTACCGACGAGAAATGTTTCATGTACTCTGTATTAGCTAAATTCATAGGGAAGAATGCTCAGCGTGTGAACAAATACAAACAACTTCAAGACAAGTACGACTTCAGCTGTGTTTCCTACCCTACTCCACTTTCTCAAATACCTAAATTTGAGAAGTTTAACAAGATATCCATTAACGTTTTCGGGCTGGATGAGAAGCATGAAGTGTATCCGATAAAGGTTGCTGATATTGAACTACCTGAACATCGCGACCTGCTACTATTGAATGATAGCAGTGGAAAACATCACTGCGTGTATATAAAGAATTTTGAGAAACTCGTTCGACGCCAGAAAACTAACCATAATGGACGGGTTTATACTTGTAAGCGCTGCTTTACACATTTTGATGACCAGAGCGGACGAAGTGGACAGGAAAAACTACAAGAACATGCAGCCGTCTGTATTCAACATGGTGTTGCAAGGGTAGTTATGCCTACCAAGGAGAAATCAATTGTACAGTTTAAAAATGTGGAGAGGATGCTGAAAGTACCTTATGTCA
This sequence comes from Deroplatys truncata, assembly GCA_030765065.1. Taxonomy (NCBI): domain Eukaryota; kingdom Metazoa; phylum Arthropoda; class Insecta; order Mantodea; family Mantidae; genus Deroplatys; species Deroplatys truncata. The sequence goes on along the minus strand of CM060981.1, from coordinate 256,348,563 downwards.
TCTATGCGGATTTTGAGAGTATTCTCACTCCATGCCATACGTGTACACCCAATCCTGAAACTTCCTATACAACACCTTATCAAGAGCACACACCAATGAGCTTCTGTGTTTACGTGAAACCTACATCCAGTGTTGAACATCTCGAAACTGATCTTCCTAAGCATCCCTATGTGTATCGTGGTGCTGATGCTGCTCAGAAGTTTATGCTGTACCTGACATCTCTTGCAAAAATGATTGGTAATATATACAAATCTGCTAAGCCTCTGAAACTTACGAATCAACAGCAAAAGGATTTCGAGTCTTCTACGACATGCTACTTGTGTAGAAAACCCTTTACAGAAGAGAACTATAAAGTACGCGACCATGATCACATCAGCGGTGAATATCGTGGAAGTCTTCATAATGAATGTAATTTAGCCTGCAAAACACCTAAATATATACCAGTCTTCATGCATAACCTTAGCGGATATGACTCTCATTTCATTGTTAAGGAGCTGGGTTGTACAAGTGAACGTGTGGAGGTAATTCCTAACTCTGAAGAAAGCTATATCTCATTCACCAAGTATGTAGGAGATATAAAGCTTCGATTTGTGGATAGCTTCCGATTCCTCAGTACAAGCTTGGATAAGTTGGTAAACAATCTAACCTCGTATCCTGAAACGCTAAAGTACTTTGGAGAAGACAAATTGAAGTTGATGACCCGTAAGGGTGTATTTCCATATGATTTTGTTACGTCATGGGATGCCCTGAACGAGACCTGCTTGCCTCCTAAGGACTCCTTCTACAATAGATTAAATGAAGAAGAAATTACTGATGCTGACTACGATCATGCTAGAAATGTATGGGAGCTGTTTAATGTGAGAAACCTGGGAGAGTACAGCGATCTCTACTTAACTTCGGATGTACTTCTTCTAGCTGACGTCTTTGAGACGTTCAGAGAGCAAACCCTTAAAACACACAAAGTCGATCCCGCCCATTATTTTACCTCTCCAGGTCTAACATGGGACGCTATGTTACTGTATACTGGAATTAAGTTAGAGCTGTTACAAGATTATGATCAACTACTCATGGTGGAATCAGGTATAAGAGGAGGTTTATGCCAAGTTTCTCATCGGTATGCTGAGGCTAATAACACTTATATGGAGAAGTTTGATCCGACGAGACCAACCCAATTTATCACATACGAGGACGCAAATAACCAATATGGGTGGGCAATGTGTCACGCCCTTCCTTTTGGTGGATTTCAGTGGGTGTCACCTGAAGAAATCAACTTAGAAACACTACAAGAAGATGATCCTCATGGGTACATATTAGAAGTCGACATCGAGTATCCTGCAGAACTTCACGATCTACACAACGATCTACCATTCCTGCCAGAGTGTATGAAACCATTGGAATCATCTACAAAGAAACTGATACCTCATCTTGGACCTCGAAAGAAGTATGTAGTGCATTACATGGCTTTGAAGCAAGCTCTTAGTCATGGACTACGACTAACAAAAATCCATCGTGTGCTACAATTCCGACAGTCTCAGTGGTTGAAACCTTATGTGGAATTTAACAACAGACTACGACAACAAGCTGCAAATGATTTCGAGAAGGATCTCTACAAGCTCTTTAACAACGCTATGTTTGGAAAAACTATGGAGAACCTGCGTAACCGTATGGATATACGACTGGTGACCAATGAAAAAACTCTAGAGAAGCTGATCGCCAAGCCTACGTTTATCGACAGGACGATATATGCTGATAATCTAGCTGCTGTACATATGGCCTCTCGTCAGATTGTATTCAACAAGCCTATATACATTGGTATGAGTGTGTTGGACATCTCCAAGACATTAATGTATAACTATCATTACGACGTTTTGTTGCCTTATTATGGAGCTGAAAACCTGAAGCTTATGTATATGGACACTGATTCGTTCATTCATCGTGTAACAACTGAAGATGTGTACCAGGACAAGCTACGTTTTCTTGAGCATCTCGATACAGCTGATTACCCTGCCAACCATATATGTTACTCTACTCAGAACAAGAAGGTATTGGGAAAATTTAAAGATGAGGCTAATAGCAAAATCATCCTACGCTTTGTTGGACTACGTCCTAAGATGTATGCCTTAGATATTCAAGGGTCAATGATAAAAAAGGTTAAAGGTATAAAACGTAGCGCTATTAAGCAGTACATTTCGTTTGACAGCTATACAGACTGTCTTAAAACCAGTGAAATCATCAGAACACCTATGAATCTGATCCTATCACGAAAGCATGCCCTTGCTACAGTACAAGTGAATAAAATTGCATTGACTCCGTTTGATGATAAAAGAATTATTGCTGAGGACGGGATAACAACATATGCGTATGGACATTACGCCATTACAAACAGTGCTTAAAAGAATGTAAGTTAAAGATAAAGATTTTCTAGTGAGTCTACAATCTTAAAAAGAAGGTATCTGTGTGCTGTATATGCAGATAGCTGACGCCTGATGAAGAAAGAAGAAGATGGAAGGGAAGGTGGTAACCCTGCCATTAGGAGCAATCCTAGTGCTAGTCTCAAGCCTAGATAAAAGGGGAGAGACATCTATAACGAACTAAAATAAAGGTATGTTGACGTAAAGCTTTTCAATTTGTGAACCAATATGCAGTTTATCCCTCTCCGCATCGTATAATAACTGTTTAACATATAATAAGTTTGTAAGATTTAGAAAAAAGTATATAAATTGTTGTAACGTTGGATGAGAAAAGTTTTATAATCGAATTACTCTCTATATTACCATGAGTACCTGTGATACTAGTTGAATTGCCTGTTAAAATGACTTAAATACCTGTGATACTACCTGAATCGTGTGAAATTACATTAAATAGCTCAGATACGAATTTCTGCTCTAAATTAGTACGAGCACCTGTGATACTATCAGAATTGCCTATTAAAATGACTCAAATACCATTGATACAACCTGAATCAGCTGCATTTACCTTAAATAGCCGTGATACAAATCTCTGATCGAAATTATTACGAGCATCTGTGAAACTATGCTGATTATCCAAATACTTATGATATTACCTGAACTATCTGTAAAATACGAAACTAGGCTATAACCAACCCCTGGAACCTACCCTCCTGTAATGCTTGCTTAATTACTCTAAGCACCTATGTTACTTGAATTATCCTAAATACCTACGATACCCTCTGAATTACCTTGAAATATGAAACTATGCTATACCCAACCCTGGAATCTAGCCTCCTGTGATACTACCTGAATTAGCCTAAATACCTACGATACTAGCTGAATTAGCTGTGAAATCATGCATAGCTATGATGCATTTAGCCTCTGGAATCTATCCTGTGTTACTAGACGAATTAGCCTAAAAACATACGATACTAGCTGAATTACCTGTGAAATCATACACTGCTATGATCCAGTCAGCCTCTTGCAATACTATCTGAATTACTTACCTGTTAGTGTTAGTGGGTTAGCTTTTCCCGTTGCAGGTCACCTTTTTCCCTTTGGTGGTCGCCTTTTTTCCCTTTGCTGGTGACATTTTTCCCTTTGCTGGTCACGTTTTTCCCTTTGCTAGTCAACTTTTTCCCTTTGTGGACCTCCTTTTTCCCTGAGCAGTCACCTTTTTCCCCTGAACGAGTCACCTTTTCCCTGAATAGGTTACGTGATGGGCATGTCTAGAATTAGCGTTCTAACATTGACATGAAACAGTTTTCCACTAAGTTCACGTCTAAAGTCGCTTTCAAGTCTAGCCCTCCTATTCCCTATCTCTCCTGTATATAAGTCCATATTCCTACTGCTACACTACCTGTCTAGCCTAACACCTCTTCTCCTGTTCCTATACCTCTCATATAAACCATACTCTATTCCTCTAGCTCTGTCTAGCCTAACGCCTCTCTCGTTTACCCATGACTCTCACATAAACCATACTCTGCTCCTCGACCTCTGTCTAGTCTAACTCCTCTCCTCGTTTTCCTATACCGCTCATATAAACCGTACATTACTCAGCATCTGTCTAGCCTAACACCTCCCCTCGTTTTCCTATACCTCCCATATAAACGTATACTCTAATCCTCAAACCATGTCTAGACTAGCACCTCCCCTCGTATTCCCTATCTGTCTCATATAAAGCGCACTCCTCCTCCTACCACTGTCTAGCCTAGCGTCAGTCCTCGTATTCCCTATCTCGCCCATATAAATGCATTTTCCTCCTTGAAGACTCTCTCAACCTAGCACCTAACTTCGTTTTCCCTATCTTTTCCCATATAGACGTATACTCTCTCATTCAGACCTTCCCGACTAGCCTACCACTTCTCCTCATATTCTCCTACCTCTCTCATATAAGATGCATTCCCTCATTCAACACCGTCTAGCCTAGCATCGACCCTCGTATTCCCTATCTCTCGCATATAAACGCCTACTCCATCATTCAAAACTCCTATCCTAATACCTCTCCTCGGTTTGCTATATCGCTCATATTCTACCCTTCAAGTCCTGTTTAGTATAGCATCTTTCCTTGTATTCCCTATCTCTCTCGTATAAAGCATATACCTCCCTCCTTTAGCATCTGACTAGCCTAGCATCAGCCCTGGTATTCCCTATCTCTCTCCTGTATATAAGTCCATATTCCTACTGCTACACTACCTGTCTAGCCTAACACCTCTTCTCCTGTTCCTATACCTCTCATATAAACCATACTCTATTCCTCTAGCTCTGTCTAGCCTAACGCCTCTCTCGTTTACCTATGACTCTCACATAAACCATACTCTGCTCCTCGACCTCTGTCTAGTCTAACTCCTCTCCTCGTTTTCCTATACCACTCATATAAACCATACATTACTCAGCCTCTGTCTAGCCTAACACCTCCCCTCGTTTTCCTATACCTCTCATATAAACTATACTCTACTCAGCCTCTGTCTAGCCTAGCACCTCCCCTCGTATTCCCTATCTTTCTCATATAAAGCGCACTCCCCCTCCTACCACTGTCTAGCCTAGCGTCAGTCCTCGTATTCCCTATCTCGCCCATATAAACGCATTTTCCTCCTTGAACCGTCGCATCTAGCCTCGTTTTCCCTATCCTTTCCCATATAAACGCAAAAAATTGCGCTCGATCTCTCCTATATATCCTACTCTTAGCATGTTTCCTTCGGAAGGGAAGAAAATCCGGTGGTCCGTGTCGTAGATTTACGGAGCGTAAAGGAATCCTAAGCCTGATAAAGATGCCTCTGAGCAAAATTAGCGGTCTTTCACATCCAATATAGAATGGGACGCTAAGGACCACAGCAGTTAAAGAGTGTCCATAAATAAAACTAACTTTTTTTTAAAATCAACAAGCTCAATCCGCAACACAGCACACCTTCACGCTTTGCATTCGAAGATTCGTCGAGGAGGAAGTGACAGACCTCCAGGCTATGGCAGATGGACTTCAAAAGAAACCACTGGATCTCAAAAAAAATATCAAAATATCTCTGAGGTAACACTGGTGAAGCCATTCCTAAGACAAAAGTCCTCATAGACTCCCATTAGCCATTAATAAAGGTCATCTCCTCTAACCCACATAATTGACCGCGGTGGTAGGCTGGGACATTAGTCAAGCCTGTTGCTGTTCTCGTTTTACCCTTACACGTCCTCCTGATTACGCTGGTGCTTCAATGGGTACCGCCTCATAAATGCTTCGGAACTCCGTTTTTGTATCCTTGAGCCACCTTAAGGAATCCCTCCCCTAATTCTTTGTTGCTTCATTCCTGTGAGAAAACATAATATATAATGAAACGGAGAAATGTCGGTGTAAAAAGAAATGCTGCGGTGTCAACAACTTTAGGAATTGTAAATATAAATTAACCTTAGTAGCGATCAACTGTAAGACTGAAGTTAAAACCACTTGCAACTTTGCAAGTAGACTTTGCTATATATCTCAGGTAATTGAGATCGGATCCCTTTGAATGTTTCCGGAGGCTTGAATCAGCTAGAAGATTTAATGCCCATACAGAAATCTCAAGTTGGTGTAATAACAACGCCAAAGACAACCGAGGATCCGTGGGCCGAGTCTTGCTTGTGTCTTGTGCTCTTCAAGTTTAATTAAACTTGCTAATGCATGCCATATTGTGACATAACAACTTGTAGGAATACTCTTCAAGACGCAGCCCTTAAGAATTTTGAGAACATTTTTGGAAAACAATTCAGGTTCAGAAGCTTTTATTTTGCTAACTATCAAGTTGTGAAGAACACTATTGTGAGTGTAACAAAAAGTTAATTTAAATAGCTATAAGTTGGCGATTTGAATTAAGATTCAGCTATAAATAAAAGTACTAAAATACACCAACACACACACACTCATCGCAAGCACGCATGCGCGACTGCATGCGACTGCTCACAAACACAAACACACACACACACACACACACACACACACACAAGCACGTATGAAGTCGATCTCACAAACACGCACAATAAATATATATAAACTCAAGTATATGAAATATTGAGAAGCCTTTTCAGCAGTAAAACGTTTCGAATTTTTTACTTGGATATTGTATGGAAGTCCATGAACCACAAATACTGAAACAACGCTATAAATTGCTTGTTCCTAAACGTGGAATATTCTATAGGCTCTCCAATTTTATGTACTAATGTAAAATTATTTGCGTTTCTTCTTTAATGAACCTCATAGTCATCCGATTTCTTAAAATTATTTTTCGATAAACGTATTTATGATGTCGATGTTCAACTTATGCGTAATACAGAGTTTCTACACGGAAATCTCATGCAATATGTTTATAGATAAACGCTTGCTAAGAAATTTCACGTTGCGAAATATATATTATGAATACATTAGTATTAACAGTATTTGTAATTACTAACAACTCTTTGAGAGATATTGGAACTGAGTTTTCAAATAAAAGCTACTAATTATTAGGTCGTTTTGCTTTTTATGTATCAATTTACTCTAATCTAATTCTCTTTGGAATAATTCTATTCCAAAGCTTTAACGCTGAGCACCCAGTAACAGATTTACATTTATCGTATTTCATGCAAACCATTAAATTTTTCGCCGTTTTCCTTAACCTTTTGCGATTATACTTTCTCATCTACATGAATGCAAATATAAATTGTGGCTACTGTTTTAGAAGTTCAGCCTTTATGATTTCGAAAAAAAACAGTGTTAACTCTTATCAAAATATCAAAATAATGTCTGTGATATTATTCATGTTACACAGTTTAAATATTTTTATACATGTTTGTGTTTGCTTATATTTAGTATGTAAGGTTTGAGAATATTCTATATCACTGTTCCTTAATTTTGTTTAAAGAGGCGTTAGAGCGAATACTAAAACTGACCAGAGACCTTCCTTTTAATGTTTCTTGTATGCTGATATTTATGATTCCTTTGACGTTAGATTCAGTGATTATGTATGGTAGGTCAACCGGTAGTATTAATGTTAATTGCCGTTATGTCACTAAACAAATTTTAGGATCAACACCTGTAAATAAACGCCTGTAAATCATATCATGTATGTCTTTCCGCTTTCAAATTTGCTTCTAGCTTTAACGCGTGAAGAACAACACATTAATTACATGCTTCGCTAGAACACGGCATATAGTCCTTTGTTGAAACACATTGTTATAAGTTGACGCGGTAGCAAGGGCATGAAATTCACTGAGCAAGAAAAAGAGCAAACTTCCGAGTCGGTGTTGACAATATCATCCAAATATTTTTACTGTGCTTTGGCTTTCACGGTTGCCCTGTAAGGTGGAACTATGTGTCGCAGTGACGTGTTTTTGTTTATCTGGTGTCTTGTAACTTTTCTCTGCATTGATTTCATGACAGGCGGCGCCATGGCCGAGTGATTAGACCGCTCGCCTCTCACCAAAGCGGCCCGGGTTCAATCCCAGGGACCCGTATGTGGGATTTGTGGTGGACAGAGCGGCGTCTGGGCGGGTTTTTTCCGGATTCTCCGGTTTCCCCCGCCATTCATTCCACCAACTGCTCATCACTTTTCCTTTCATCCATTTCACCATCATTTCCTTTCATCTACTTCCTCCCATACCCATCACCCATCCTGGATATTCTGTCTGATCCATGAGTGTCTGCTCTTCGACGGGCCTCTGACCCCAGTCCTGGGGTGTAAGTCCTACATAAGAGGAAGTTAAACAGAGAAAGAAGAAGAAGAAGATTTCATGTCCTTAGTGCATGGGTTTAGTATTTTGTACTTAACTGAGGGAGTACTTATGAAGCAAGAAACTTAAATTAATTGATTAAATGTAACTAAACGTACTTAAATAGCATACCATGGAAAAATACGTGAGTTACTCCGCAAGATTCCGGAACTGAAGATATTTACCGTAAACTAAAACTGGCAACAAGGTAAACACTGACTTTAGTTGAATACAATTTACTACCTGCTGAGTGTTAACGTAATTGGCTTGTGTTTTCTTTAATTTTTACTTTCCGCGAATTCCTGACTTGCCTACCGAAACATTATTGTTGCTTACATTATATTCACACATATTATGCTCACATCCCCAAAAATATTAATATCCTCCGTTTACTAAAACTTCGGTTTTTAGCGTCTTAGTACACAAAATGACATTAACATACACGATTACAAGACCTAAATACTGTTTTTCCCTTGACTTATGCTAATTTCCATACTTAAAACTACGTAACTATGGTCACAGAGCGCAATTATGCTCCAAATGCACTTTCAAACCAAAGTAAATGTAATTTAACCACTTGGGATATCTAGTGCTTTTCAACTGTATTTTTATCAGTTATCATTATGTGAAGCTGTTAGTTCCATGACTAGTAGTATCTCAAATATAATCCAGTATTCATTTAGTATGGGATTTTCCAATTTGGCCAAAGTTATTAATATCATATACAACAATGCTCCAATGCTTAAGAACACATATACACAGTTTATGACTAATAGATGTTAACAACAACAACCTTCACTACCCAGAAACAAAGACAGTAGGCTTTGAAAAAATTAGGCAAGTTGTAAGTAAAACATTCAGAAATGTGGAACACACTTTAGTAGTTATGCGATACAAAAACGAATCATATAATTAAATTGTTAAATATCTCTAATCTGTAGAACTTAGTTCAATACTTTCTTTACGTACTTTTTAATTTGATGAGGACACAAATGAATCAATTGGGTCTTGTGTTTTCCGTTCAAAAGAAACTTTTCATTATGTTATCACAGTGGCTTTGCAATTTTATACGAAATGAAAATAATAATAATAATAATAATAATAATAATAATAATAATAATAATAATAATACGTTGAAGAAGTATTATAGAATGGATTTTATAAGAAGTGGAATATTACAATAAATTGAATTATTTCACACATGGCTTCACAAGTTAACTATTGAACAATGGGTGATGTCATGAAAGCCTGTGATATCTCCAAAACATGTAGAATAATGACAACAGTGTACCGCGTGCTACAACTAATACACGAAAGACGTAAATGCTTTACTTACCATCCGGTCTAAAATATGTTGATATATATGTTTATCTTTAAGCCATTTTTATACACCTCAAATCTGAAAATAAGATTAATTATGTAGGTTTTCTTTTCTGAGCTTGAATGCTATTGCGTCAGTCTGTTACTATGACAAGCTGAAATTTCATGCATCTCTTCATAGATGTTGAACTACGTTTTAATTTCCTAATTAGGAAACACGTTCTGTGCTGCCGTGAATTTCGTTAGATTATGCCATAATAATAACACCTCAAAACATTCACAAGAGCTCCTTCCTTTCTGCAGTAATACTCATATAGATTTTGTTTAGGGGCCCACCTGATGCAACACAAACTGAGAATACGATTAGATTCTTGCTATCGTAGCGTGATGTTTGAAATATGAATATTTACGTTGTAATTATGCGCTTTTACTCTGTTTCATGATATACACACCTTAATCTTATTTGCATATAACTATTTATTACCGCATTACAGTTGATTCATTTATCAATCGAATCTGATCAGGTCTAGCTTCCGCTTCCAATTTGAAGGTATCTGCTTCTGAGAGTTGTGCTCGCATATCTTTTTCTGGTAATAAGCTTTCATTATAATTGCAATGTTCCACTTTGTAAATATTTATGGCATTTTCTATTTACTTGCGATTTCACCAGTACTACAACTGTATTGATATATTGTAGAATTTGTTTTATACTTGTGGACAAACGCAGGGATCAGAAGTCTTCGACAAAATGTTATAAACATGATATGTTGTGATCCATATAGTTTAAGAACTTCTAAGACGATAGTATAACAGCTATCCATTTATCTGATAGAATTGCTCATCTGCAGGGTATATATTTGGGCAGGAGTGTTGCACACTTATTATACAGTATGTTTCAAGTGTATTTTCATCCAGTAAAATCCATTAAAGTAAAATATCAAGTGGCTACACATTATTACAGCACCTGGGAAGCACCACGTTAAAATAACTTTAATATTTGAGGCTGTTTGCCCAAAACGAAAGGTTTTGGGTAGTAGCACATCTTTTATAGCCACTATTGCAGATAAACGTTATGAACTTTTCAACTTGATTGGTTATTCATGAGTAGGTACAATTAAGACCCACTTCCTTTAGTTTGTTTCTAGAAACAATATATTCAGGACCCCAGTTATTAAAGAGGAAAAACAATGAAGAAATAGCTAACATACATGTTCGTAGAAAGGTGTCTAACCCTAAAACTCCTGATTAACGGCCGTGTGCACCATCCTCGTTAAACAAACCCTTCAGACACTTTCATCTTACCATGGTAAGAATTTGACCGGGGTAATCATCACACAGCGGTGCACCAATGTTTAGCGTAATTTAGGTGACCGTGGTTACCTGGCAGGCGCTCACCTTGGTTGAGCGCACCGTTCATTGCAGGTAAACTCTACTGAACGCACCCGGATGTAATCATGTCGTCTGTTTTTCACTTGTTCTACCTCTTTGCTTGAAGTGCATGCATGTAGTTCAGCGTGCAATTAAGAAAACCAAAAGTAGACCAAAGTTTCTCTATTATGTTATTAAATTTAACATGTCATTCTTAAGAACAGATAGGAAGTACATAGAGGCAATAACTTTAAGATGGACACGTGGGAAAATCTGGCCTTACAATTGATTAGAAAAAAAGTCTGATGTGTTACACTCACATGACTTTCTCTACTCTTGTACAATCTATTTTTACAAACGCCTATTCTCCAAATGCTTCATGTTAATCGAGATATCGAGATGTCAAACTTATTGGTAATTTTCTTGTAGATGCAAGGGGAATATGGTAGCTTTTAAGCGATAGTTAAATATTTTAACGCTGGTTGCTATGCGGCGCATTCCATTCTCTTTGCATGTCTAGGACATAAAAAATGAATAACGAATTTGAGAAAAGGTTTAAGTATTGGAAAATTTAAGGAAATAACAAGCAATATCTCGAAAACGGTTCACTCAACAAAAGAAATGTATATGCCATAAGTTGTGTATTTCAACGCGATCTACATTTTTTGTGTAGTAAAATTTTGTCTATCTCATATGGTTTACCAGTTATGCAAAAGTCGTTCACAATGAAGAATACTTTTGGAGACATTCCCAGAAAATTCGAGATATACATTTCATTTCTCATGACTTTATCTTAAACATATGATATTTTCATCAAAATCGTTAGAGCCATTTTTGAGAAAATTAAAGTTTTCGAAAAATGTTCCATGTAAACGGTAGTCTGGGGTGGGGGGATTTTCTTGAAAACCTTCGTGTCGCATCTCTGGAAGATACTGAACCTAAATACCAAGTTTGGTGTTTATCTGACTGTTCGTTTCTGAGTTATGCTGTTCACAGACACACACACACAGACACACACACACACAGACACACACACGGACATGTTTCTAAAAATGCTTTTTTTGGATTCAGGAGGTCTCAAAACATGTATTTCCAGTGAAATCTCGGTATCGAATTTTTGGGTGGAATGCAATACTTCCCCTACTTACTATACATAGTAGAGAAAGTAATATGTTAAAACTATTATAGATTTTTACTTTCTCTACTACGTATAGTAAGTAGGGGAAGTATTGTGTTCCACCCAAAAATTCGATACCGAGATTTCACCGGAAATATATGTTTTGAGACCCCCTGAATCCAAAAAAGCATTTTTGGAAACATGTCCATGTGTGTATCTGTGTGTGTGTCTGTGTGTGTCTGTGAACAGCATAACTCCGAAACGAACAGTCGGATGAACACCAAACTTGGTATTTAGTTTCAGTATCTTCCAGAGATACGACACGAAGGTTTTCAAGAAAATCTCCCCACCCCAGATTAGCCTTTACATGGAACATTTTTCGAAAATTTTAATTTTCTCAAAAATGGCTCCAACGATTTTGATTAAAATATCATATGTTTAAGATATTTTCTTGACAAATGAAATGTATATCTCGAATTTTCTGGGAATGTTTCCAAAAGTATTCTTCATTCTGAACGACTTTTGCTTAACTGGTAAACCATAAGAGATAGACAAAATTTTACTACACAAAAAATGTGGATCGCGTTAAAATACACAATTTATGTCACATACATTTTTTTGTTGATTGAACAATTTTCGAGATATTGCTTGTTATTGCTTAAATTTTCCAATACTTTTTCTCAAATGGGAATTCGTTTTTCATTTTTTTTATCTCCTGCACATACAAAGAGAATGGAATGCGCCACATAGCAACCAGCTTTTAAAAGATTTGACTATCGCTTAAAGCCTACCACATTCCCCTTGTACCTACAAGAAAATTAGCAATAAGATTAACATCTCGATTAACATGAAGCATATGGAGAATAAGCGTTTGTAAAAATAGTTTGTACAAGAGTAGAGAAAGTCATGTGAGTGTAGCACATCAGATTTGTTTTCTTTCTTTCCACAGTGGCTGGCTAAATTCAATTAGGTTAGTCGATATTCACCTACTGAAAGACAGCCAGAGAGAGAAAAAAACTTCCCAAACAGATTTGAACGCGGACCTTCTTGAATAGGAGCACACAATAGCCCGACACCATGATGACGACTTAAAATTTCATACTTCGTCACTGCCTCTTCCGGTTCCTGGATTCCCATATCTGTGCAATTAGTGTACTTAATATTCCTAGAAATATTCTTCCAATCCCCTAGTTTGCGCCACTAGCTGCCCTAATGCACTCTTGGAACTATGCTTCAACTATATAATTATGATGTGTAACGTCGTGATTTTGTGGGCATCCGTACGTCTTGGGTCAGGTATATAAGGCACCTGTCGCATAAGGAGGCCTTCAAGCATTAAAAATTACAAAGTACATTAACTGACTTTATGACAATGTATTTATTGGTGAAAATGGAGTGTATCTATTAGTTGGGAGTTGTAACCTATATCGTTCTGCCATTTTAATATTTCAGCACAGTTGGAAATAATTGACGAAAACCGGCCGTTCATGGCCGGTCAGATTTAACCGCGGTAAAATCTTCGATAAACTTTTACCGGCATCGATGAACCACAAATGACCGTTTACCGCAGTAAAGTCCATATTTTAGCACGTAAAATCTTGATCGAGAATGATGCTCACGGCCAGGGACACTATCGCCGTCCTACCACAACGATATTCATGAACGCACATGAAATTTCCTCATTTGGCTCATATTTGGCGAGATGGTAAACACGTGACGGTTTCAATTACAGTTCATAGAGAGGATTGTGATGCTACAAGTGCCTTTAAATGCAATTAATTAACCAATTAATTTGTTGGTTACTTTATAACTAATACATTTTATTTTGCGCTGATTGTGTGTGGAATAAGACCGAGAAGCTGATTCAAATTTAAAAAAGTGAATTCTCTGATATGAAAAAATGAATAGTTATTGGACACCAATTACGTTATTGAACGGCGACTAAAAGAGCTTTAATAGAGCTCTCCAAGCTTTAATAGAACTCTTGGAGAATTTTTCTCCTACTGTTATGTCGTAAAAACAAAAATTCATTGCATTTTAATTTATATGCAAAGCGTTATCTTTCACGCTTATTTCTTGCAGTGCATATTTTGCAGTTTTAATTTTGGCATCAGAACTTTTAATGTCCATATGCTAGCATACTTTCTAAAATTGAAGGTTTATGGAAAATAAATGTGCAAAATTTGCAACCCAGACAAAATATTACAGCAAAGCGACATGCTTTGTGAAATTTTAAAACGTGTATTCTTTTTTACAAGAAAGAAGGGAAAATATTGAATTTATTTTCACCTTTTATCAGGCACGCTGTAGTAGGTAGTGTGAATTATTTCAAAATGTGACTGGATGTAATGAAATATAAGGTTTAAATAGGCTGGTTAAGCAGTTCACATGCACTTAAATTTAAAGCTCGTAACCACTGTTATACCTAGTTATCCGCATAAAAGTGTTTTCATGCCTCGACACCTTATGCATGTCGATGTGGCAAGAATTAAGAGATGGGAAACGGATTTTCAGAGAATAAGACAACATTCTATGCAATCTAGCCACAGAATTAACAACCCTAAGCATGATGCATGGTAGTGGTTTAGTGAATAAAGCACTCGAAGATTGAAATCTATAGTTACGCAACAGGGCCATGCCATCCTTCGTGACATAAGTGATATATTACTGCCATTATTGTCTACTTGTCAGTGAGGCCATTTGCTTCGGATAATAAACAGCTCGATACTTTGTTGGTAATTATGTAGATCATTATTATCCCATTAAGGATTTTTAATGCACGAATATATTCTTATAGTATAACACTTTACCGAGCGGGAAGGCTCGGTAACGTATGTGGCCCGCATTCGGGAGGTTCCAGGTTCAAAGCGCCGTAAGCGACCATTCTGACCGAAGGTTTTTTCGTAGTTTTCCTCGGTCGTTAGGCGAAAGATGGATTGGATAATTTTATCCACGAATTTTCCTATAATACTTTAATCACTATGTATCATTTTCTTCTTCTTCATACCAGGCATTGGGCTAATCACCCATTCTGGATATGCTATGATCCAGAGTTTGCTTGCTCCTCGACAGTCTATTGATTCAAGGCATTGGCTGATATGTCCTTGTAAGTTGTACAAAGAGCAGTGTAATCCGTTAAACAAGAAGAAGTATAACCCCGTAATGCGAAGCATAATATTTAAGATATATCAACATACTAAACTAGAATTTATATCCACAATTCCACTCATATAAAAATCATTTGATATTGAATAGCTGATATAAGATATGCTTCAACTCCAGTCAGCTACAGCTGTCAGTCGTTGAATGTAACGTTCACTGTGTGTCGGCTCTTAATGCAATTATCCTTCCTGGTGTTCAAGAAAACCTGTCTTTTAAGTGTGAAACCAAGATGGATATGAAATTTAAAGTTTGTTGCTTAAACATAAATGTTTAAAACCGAATTTAAATGTATTATATACGGGTATGCAGCATTCGTTTAGATGCCAACAAGCACAACCGAAAATGGTAAAGAAATTATAATGAACATTACAGTCAGAAGTATCTGGATGCTAATATATCTGGTAATATTTTGACTATCCTGAATGACTAAAGAAGTCAAATATATCCCCTGTTTTTCTGTTCATTTATTTGGCAATAACGTTTTACAGTATATAGTTGTCCTGTTGAAATACATACGCATTCTGTCTCAATCTGTATATGGGCATACAATTGAATAACAATACTGTGCCCGCGCGCATTCCGACTCGCCTACCTGGCCTGCTGGGTGTGACTAATGACCGGTCTCTTCAGAGTAATAGCTGCCTAACGGATCCAGAATTGCCACTTTCCCGCAGTTTTTACCGTTAGGCACGTTCTAGTAGCCTCCCATTCTAGAACACTCCTCTTTGTTGCGGAGATTATGCTCTCACCCGAATAGGGAAGTTCAGTTCGTTTAGTTCAGAAGTTATGAAGTTAAGCGCGGTCAAGAACTCGAAGAGTTTGGACAGTTGAAGGTGGGCAGTGTCGAGTGCAGTTCAATTGTGAGTTGTGGATCTGTAGTTCGGTTGGTGGTTGTGACTCAACAGTTCAGCTGTGATTCGATTCGACGGATCAGTTGTGTTCTGTACTGAGTGTGCCAAAAGTGTCTTAACTGTAAAGTATGTGCTAGGCTGAGCACCCAAATGATAAATAAAGCGTATTTAGCAGAAACTGGTGTTCTCATTTGTTAAAATATAAAAAAAAAAACGCATTATTGAATACATTTAATGCGCTTGTGGAATTCCATTCCTAAAAGTTTTTATTAAAACTGGCATTTAGTCTGCAAACCTATCCAGTCCTTTTTGAAATATTACAGTTAGAGCGAAGGTCTACCCGGTCTCCTTCTATGCCCAGGTTTAGCGCCAACTGAGTCGAGAGAAGCAATAAAACGTGTTGAAGTTTCCTTTTTACAGTCTCTACTGCTTAACTATAGTAAGTAGAGGAAGCACTGCATTCTGCCAAAAATTATATGTCGAGATTTAATCGCAAAATACATGTTTGGAGGCCCCTGAAAACCAAAAGGCAATTTTTTTTAAAAAATAGTCCTAAAATTGTGTGCTTCTCTGAAAAGCTTAACTCGAAAACGAAAAAAAAAGTTAAACACAAAACTTGGTATTTAAGTGCAGGACCTTCCAAGAATGGACCCGAAGATTTTCAAGAAGATTCCCTTTACCCGGGAAAGTTTTCGTAAGTTTTTATTTTCTCGCACGGCTTTGATTAAAATACCTCATGTTTAAGCTGTTTTCATTACCAATCAAATGTATATCTTAAATGTACTGGTACAGCATGTAAATTCATTATTGTAAATAACCTTAGTATAACCCTAACAGATACGCATCTTACTACACAAAAATGTAGATATGCTTAAAACACACCACTTACGTCAACTAAATATTTTTTGTGGCATTAACCACTTCCGATATGTTCTTTCTTATTGGGTTGAATTTTCAAATGCTTTACTTTTCTCAATTGCAATTGGATATTCTTTTTTTTTTCTTTACTTTAATTTTGTTTTTGGCCAAAGAGAGCAGCAAGCCATCACATAGCGACGGACTTTGAAAGGATTTGACAACCGCTTTAGCTTACTATATTCTTGTTATCTATACCTACAAGGAAAGTGTAAATGAGTAATGAAGGTTTATCTGTATTCACAATAAATAGATAAAAGAATAAGATTTTGTTGAATATTTTGTAGAAGAGAGAGTAGAGAATGTCATGTGAATGCAACACTTAAGATTATTTAACCGCAAATCGCTATTCTTTTCACCTTCTCTAATACGTGTAGTAAGTAGACGAGGTGTTGCATTCGACCCAAAAATTCAACATCGACATTTCACCGTAAATACATGTTTTGAGGTCCCTGAACCACAAACAAGGCATTTTTAGAAAAAGGTCTCTGTGTATGTATGTCCAAAGATGCAACACGAAGATCTTCAAAAAAATCTCCCCACCCACAACTACCCTTTACATATAACAGTTTTCGAACATTTTTGATTTGTTTAAAAAATGGCTGTTGTAATTTTTGTTAAAATACCATATATTAAAAATATTTATATTTTAAATAAAATCTATATCTTGAATTTTCTGGGAATAACCTTTGAAGTCCTCTTCATTCGAAAGGAATTTTGTATAATTTTGTATAACTAGTAAATGTTAAGCGACAGACTAAAATGTACTGCATAAAATGTGTAGATCTCTTTAAAACACACGATTTATTTCTAACACATCTTTTGTACCATAAGCCATTTCTGAGATATTCTGATTTGAATTGATATTTCTTGGTCATGATTTAAAGTCCTTTCAACTTTCAGTTGTTTCTCTAGATTGCATTTAAACGGTATGGAAATTTAAGGACAGCATACAGGTTGCAACAAAAATATACGGGATATCTTTAAATGCAAAATAAGGATGAAAAGGGATTTTATCAATATTGAGGACACATTCGTCACACGTAACGAAGAAATTATGTTATATGTAAATGGGTTTGGAAACGCTTTGTTACCATATAACAACTTTTTCTTCAAGTCATGGGAAACACACAAGAATAGAACGTACTAGCATACTACATGCAACTCTTTCACACAGGAGATGTTCAATATGCCCTCCGTGAGCATTAATACATGCATAAATCCGCCGTCGTAGTGAATCCTGGATGCGGTGATGTATCCCTGGAGTATTGCGTATGGTTTTTCAGCCTTCCATAATACGGGCATGGAGACTTTGAACATCTGGTACTGGGGTTCGATACACAAGAGCTTTCAAATGCTACACAAAAAAAAGTTCAGTAGGTTTAGGTCCGGGGAGTGTGAAGGCCAGGCAATTGATCCAACTCTATCTATCCATCTGTCACCGAATCTGTTACTTAGAAGCCGACGGACATTAACACTAAGATGAGGAGGTGCTCCATCGTGCATGAAGTACATGTTTTGTCGCACAGCTAAAGGCAAATCTGATAATAAATCAGGAAGAACATTCTCTAGAAAATTATGGTAACTTCGTCCGTTGAGCCTGGGTGGAAGAACGTGAGGTACTAGCAAACAGTCATCAACAATGCCGGCCCAAACATTGACAGAAAATCTTTGTGGATGACTAGCTTCAAAGTGAGGATTGACGTCAGCCCATGCATGCGATTGTAATAATTTACAATCTGATCTCGTTGAAACGACGGTGCTGTTCATTCATCTGTGAACACCATCGCTGCACCAAAATTGGGGTTGACACTTTGTTGCACAAACCATTCGCAGAAGCGTCCCCGTGCAGGAAAATCAGCTGCTGATAGTGCCTGCACACGCTGTAAATGGTACGGATATAGCCGGACCTCGTGTAGCACTCGCTAGATAGTCGTGTGGTCAACATTCATTGTTGCAGCCAACTTGTCTTGTACTGACACTAGGGTCGTCGTCAATTGTCTGAAGAATTGCCGCCTCCCGTTGCGATGTCCTCGTCCTTCTAGGCCTTCCCTGCGAGAATCAGACTGAAATGCCCCATTTTCCCTAAGATCAATGGCTAAAAAACTTTTTTGTGGCATAAGACATGTCTGAGATATCCATTATTAATGACTAGGATTGTTCATGTTTTGGTCATCCTTGAAAGTCCCTTCAACAATCAGTTGTTTCTCGCGATTGTATGGAAACAATATAAAATCTTAAAGCCTGTATATTACGTCCAGTTCTTAATCATTTGACTGTCGCTATTCCCTTTGTATCCCAATGAAATTTGTAATGTAGCTGTTTCTGGAAACGTTTATTTCGATTCAAATGTAGTAGAAAAAGTAATAAGCTTAATAAGAATACCTTGTAGACTCACTAATAAACGAATTGAGGGCAGAGAATGTCATATAAATGCATCAGATAAATTTTTTGTTCCTTTTTTTCTCGTTGCCATGCAAAGAAAATGAAATATCAAAGTGAAATTTGACTATCGCTTTAGTTTGTCATATTCTGCTTATACCCATATTACATTATGTAAATATGCAATGAAGATTTAACTCTATCAGCAAGAAACAGATAGAAGAATAAGCTTTTGTATTAATAGCTTATACAAGAGTAATTCCAATTAAGTATAAGTATCTTAAATTGCATTCCACTGCAATTTGTTAGTATGTGCGTTTACAGGTAAATGCTTGTTAGGTTTTTTCTTGTTTTAGTTCAATAGTTGGAGATTATAGAATATCTATTTAAGACAGGTAGTAAAAATGTAGTACTTCATGATGGAAAACAAAGTGTTGAAATGAAATGAATCTAAAATCTAAGATTAACTCAGTTGATAAACACAAATTATTCTCAAAAGATGGTACAAAATCACCAAATTGGTTACAACTGAAGTTATTATGCTGATTGGACCCACATGCTTAATCTCTTTAATACAGTCCTTCATGCAAATATTATAAGAATGGAATAACCTTCTTGTAACATGTTTTAGTACAATAACTATATATTAGTATTTGCTATGTAGCGGATGTATGTTGTATTCTCTGGCGATATGTCTGTGTGGATGGGTTATTCTGCCAAGATGTGGTCTCCGTTGCCCTCGGCTATATGCTCTTATCTCAGGTGTGGTCGTGCAGGTGAATGAATGGACACTGATTACTGACACTTGGCTTTATTAAATTAATCTTGACTTTAATAGCTGTTTGAACTTGGCTTCATACACTGCTTTACTAACTGTTTACACTTTACTTATTACAAACGCGACGTCGTTGCCACTCGTCAACCCCTTAACACGCCTCATTCTTTCCTATACACATTGTGTTATAAACGGATGCGTTACACGAAGCAAGCAGAATTTATTCTTGAGAATACGCCCAGTTTCATCCTCACACTCCCTTTTATACAAAAACTAGCCATAACGCTTACAGATGCTATGTTTCCCGGGCGTTTAGATGCATTGAATCTCATTCGCTCATTTGTGTATTTCAAATCTGTTTCATCTATGCTTATTGGCTCACGTCAGCACACATCTTTGGAAACCTCTGGAATCTCGCACTCCCAAGTCAACGAATTTTCGAGCCATCTGGAGTGTGTCTTGTTTCGTCCACCCTTGTGTCCTTTTGAGGGAGGCGTGTCCAGGAAGTCAGACTAGTGGCACCACTAGGTTCCAGCTTTATACTTACATTCAGTTTCTTATAACTAAAATATCTAAACAATTTTATAGCTAAAACATTTACACGTGTAAATCACTATGTCTACACTATGCATATAATATGTATACAATATGTATATATGTTCTGTCACAGTTAATTTGCTGAAACAAAATTTTTTACCAAAGACAACCTTTGTGTTAAAAAGGCTCCCTGTTTCGCAATACTAGTCATGCGGATATCGCCTTATCTAAGTTTATCCTATCTCACGAATTAACATCACACCTCAATCTTAATATATAAAAGTCAATGTATGTGTATATTGTTATATACCGGGGTTAGGTTGAAACGTTTGCAGCTAGATATTAAATTTTAGTTACCCCAGCATAAACAATGGAAGACGTAATATCAGAGGTAGCGAGAGGACCAAACTCTTTAACAACACGTTTCAGAGCATACGTGGGATAGTTATCACAAAGTACACAGAATTTCACATTAATCACATTACCTGTAGTTTATTGAATATCACGCTGTGCCCCTACATCATACACAAAAGATTAAAAGAAAGTCATTGGAGGGAGATGTTACACACACGAGTCACATTCATAGGATTCACACACACCCTTCCAGGCCAGACATTCAACTTGAAGTGACGTTCTGCACACAACAACACACATAGAAAGTAACGCTTACTTTCCGCAACCTAACCTCTCGCCCAGAAGAAATTCAAAACACATGGCGAAAGAACTACCCCAACAATACTGTCACTAACAAAGCAATAATGTGTCTGGCGTGACCACACACACATACACGCCAATGTTCCTTAAAGGCTTCTATAACGTTGCACCGATTTCCACCAAATTTGGTATCCATTGACACAAGGTAAGAATTATTTTCGAACTTAGAATCGAAATTACACTTCATTTCACAGGATTGGTTATTTAATTCTATATTTTGCCTACAAAGCTCGCAAGACCATCCATATGTTTCTTAAAGTACAATCATAATAGGTGGAACATTACCAACATAAAAATAATTACTTAGACTTTCATACCTTCACAAAATAACAATGGAGCAGCGAGTTCACATATTATTCGCTGATCTCCTCTCTGTATTGATCATAGAGTAATGACACAGTCAAATAAATAATTATAATCTGTCCCAACCAAGGATGATCCCATTGTAAACATTTGGAAGGGAATAAACAGAGAGACAGGTAGTGAGACGGAACGTTCTTAGGTCGCTGATTGTTGGAGGGAGGTTCATGGGTAGTTTCTTTTATTTGTTTTCGCACATTGACCGCCTCTAAGAAGTACAACACTGTAAGTATATTTTTTATTTTTTTATTGTTGCTTCAACTATAAAGTCATATCGCGACTACTTTAGAATACAGGACATGATTACCATAAAGATTACAATATTTTAAAACAGTAATAGTACATATAACATTAAATTCTGTAGATAAGTGTGATATACATTGTTATACAACTTAGTCGTTTTCATAAAGTTTAAAGTTCTTTGTTATGCTCAATTTAGGGTGTCTGGTTGGCTGTTTGGGGCTATAGGTTGATGTCACATCTTTCTCTGTATTGTACATAGCGACGGTAGGGTGTAATGAAATGATGAACTGTGAGGTTGGATCTGCAGAGGTCGCACATAGGACGAGGGTCACGGTTGAAGAGATGTTTGTGGGTTATAGAAGTATGTCCAATACGTATCGAGTTAGTACAACTTGGTCTTTGCCGTAGAATTATAGGGTTGAAGTTTGTACTCGGAAATGCAAACATCGTGTAATTTGCTTCTAGATGTGGCCTTTCCTGTTTGACTGTATTGATTAATGCAAGTCTTTTTTGATGAAGTTAGTGAAGTTCGTGTGTGGGATGCTGATGTCTTGAGGGGAATGTTTTGTGGCTGCTTTGGCCGCCTGATCAGCTGATTCATTTCCCAGAATTCAGACGTGAGACGGAGTCAAGACGAATGATACTGATTTACTAGGATTAGTATTTGGTTGTACAGCTTCTGAAATTCCTTAACAATATTTTGTGGGTTCAGGTTTGTTGAAGGGATGTTAAAGCACTCAACTTGTCGGAAAATATTATGTGATTATGCAGGCTATGTTTTCGATATAAATTTCAATGAGAGTTGAATTGGAAAATTTAAAAGAGTAGACAGAAATATACTTGGGAAGACTACATATATATTGTATGGTGTAATCAGGGAACACCGCCGCACAACCGTTATGACCATCAACTCTGGATGCAACAATGAAGATATGAGGGTATGTTGAATAAAGGGTACACAACTCGTTAAGCAAGAGTTTATAAGAAACACTATCTGTTGAAGATTTTCCTTGTCTAGACACTGATGTGTCAATAAAGGAGTGTGTGAGTCTCCATGGTATATAGTCTGAGTCTATGAAACAAAGGAACATATTTAGCAGAGTAATGTTAA
Organism: Deroplatys truncata; assembly: GCA_030765065.1. Classification (NCBI taxonomy): domain Eukaryota; kingdom Metazoa; phylum Arthropoda; class Insecta; order Mantodea; family Mantidae; genus Deroplatys; species Deroplatys truncata. Next base: position 256,325,549 of record CM060981.1, on the reverse strand, counting down.
ATTCTTTGAGGTACGCTGGCAGATGAGTTGAAAAATCTGAAGGTTGTGCTAATTCTGTGATATTTTCTATACTTTTGGTGGGATATGGGTAAGAGTGGACTAGAGATGATGGTCTCATTACAGTAAACTTAAATTTTCCTTCTAATTTGCAGTGTAGGTACGCTAGCTTCAGATTGTAGACTCTCTATGGGGCTGGTGTAAAAGGCTCCTAAAGCAATGCTTAATGCCAAAGTGTGGATTAAGTCTGGCATTCTAACAGCTGTGCTCTAATCACTGCTCACTGTGAATTAGTTTCGGCAACAGAACAGTCTACAAATCCTAGATTAATTTCTCTGTATCCTGCACATACACCACAGATTATTCTAGCCTCGTGTATTCTGAAAGGAATGGTGGCAACAGACATCTACACAAACATAAGACATAGATTAAACCGAAGACGGCCGCAATTATGTAGTATTAACTTATTATTGTTAAACAGTATGCAGCCTAGATTTTTATAATTAATGAAACAGTTGTACAATACATAGGATGTATTCCTATACCATACGGTCCTCTCGGAACAATGTAAGTCTCGAAGTGAATCTGATTCAGATATTGATTCGCTTCTGATATTAAAACTGTACTCCCTACGCCTCTCGCATACTTCACAAGCCCAGAACACTTACGTATATACAATTTAAAAGCTGTCAGCTTATCATCATGGAGAAACCTGTCAATCTGCCGCAATAAAACACAGGCAACTCTACCTAGGCAACTCTTAAGAAGCGGCAAGAGACAAATGATCACGCATTGTTTCGTGATGCTTAAGAAAGAAACGTGGAAGAAACCTTGTCTTATTTTTTCCTTCCTGAGTGTTCTAATTAACTATCTGACTAGGTATCTTGCGTCATAACTTTTAAATTCGTCCAAAGGGACTCACGACTATTGCGTAAGCGCAACCCAAGGCTAAATCTTGTAGGGATAAATCGTCAAAACGTGGACATTGCCGAGTATTTCACCTAGTATTGCAATAAAATATAATATTCAATTGAACTTGAACAATTAGGCGAAAGCCTATGAACGTAAACGAACGACAGATTTTATGCGGCACTGCAATAATGTTTCCTCATTGTCTAGTGCGGTTTTTTTATTCTTATTTCTTTATTGTCACCTCAAGTATAAAGTCATATCGCGACTACTTTAGAATACTGATAGTTGTTTTCTGGTCGATACTGCAAGTCACGTATAAGGTCCAAGTATTTTTCTAGAGAGCATCTACGGTCTTACGACCCATGTGACTGTGTTATGCAATTAATGTAATACTAAATACTTAATAAATACCACTACTACTACTACTACTACTACTACTACTACTACTACTACTACTACTACTACTACTACTGCTACTACTACTACTACTACTACTACTACTACTACTACTACTACTACTACTACTTTAGAATACTGAACGTGATTACAATCAAAATCACAATATTTTAAAACAGTAATGGTACATACAACATTAAATTCTCTAGATAAGTGTGGTATATATTATTATACAATTTTGTAGTTTTAAAGTTCTTTGTTTTGCTGAATTTAAAGCGTCTGGTACGCTGCTGGGGATGTCACATCTTCCTGTTGTACATAGCGACAGCAGGCTATAACGAAATGAGCTGTGAGATTGGATCTGCAGAGGTCACACAGGAGGAGGGTCACGGTTCAGGAGATCTTTGGAATTATAGAAGAATGTCCAATACGTCGTCGAGTTAATACAACTGGGTATTTGCCCTTTAAATAATAGTTTTCAAGTTTGTACTCGGAAATGTAGACGTCGTATAATTTGCTCCTAGATGTACCTTTACATGTTTGTCTCCATTGATTAATAGAAGTCCTTTTGATGAAGTTGATGAAGTCCGTGTGTGGGATCTTGATGTCCTGAGGGGGATTTTTGTGGCTTCTTTGGCTGCCTGAATAGCTGATTCATTTACGGGAATTTCGATGTAAGGTTGTTGTTAAATATACGTTGTTTTGCTTTGTAATGTTTTATTTCTTTTCCCTTTTTCTTATAATTTGAACGCTCTTAAGTGGGCAGATCATATATGAAACATACACAGATTAGTTCGTTGATTGAAGTGTTAAAATCGATGTCCATCCTCATGACTGAGCTAAAACTGTGAATGGAAATCTCTGCTTTACTTAATCGGGATTCAACTCAGGAACGCAGCATAAGATGTTACTCCTACAAATCGTCGCGTTTTTATTACACATTTTATGTAGCATTTTAGATTCCCCAAAATTGCCTTACATTTGCTAAATCTTTTCTCTTGTACTTACTAGAGGTACAAGCATGGTTTCCCTCGCTACTGGACAACAAGTTAAGCAACCGAGCTTGCTTGTCCGCGAAGCAAGATTGCAGGCATACTCAGTACATAATTCATACAGACCATAGGTCGGTTTCCAGACTGTTAGTTTCGTGAGACCCGCTATGACTGTGAGAAGGTTGTTGCGCCACGTATTGTGGGAGATATGTTTCTTGGAGTCTTCGCCACACGTACGATACAAACTTTCCGGTGGCCTTCGCCCAACGTTTAAAAATCATATTTGTATTTTAATGTTTGTTTATTTATTATATATGTATACCTCGGCTGCGTCAGTAGTAATTTTCAGAACACGTATCTCTTAGCAGGGCTGGTGGGGCTAAAGAATGAAGGCTTACATAAATTATAATTGTATTGTGCTTTGTTTATTAATCCTTCACACGATTAAATAACACTTCACTGATATATCCTACTGTAGAGCTGTGAGATTATTGTTATTTGCACTTTTTAACACGTAAGCGTTATATTATTCATACCGCTATGAATTTTCTATGTCACACTGAACACGTACCAAATGTAAACTGGACTGGTTGAGAACACTGTCTTGTAGCGCCTCACGCCTCAATTTATACTTTTTCTCTATTTCAAGTCTCTGATTGGCTAAGCCTACTCCAATAGAATACTTTTATTTAACTTTTAGCTTTTATAGTTATATTTTAAACTGTTTTAAATATTACGTTATTGTTCCAAGAATTATTAGCAGACTTTATCAAAGTTTCTAATTTATTGTTGTCTTAAGGTTACCTAATTGATAGAAAATTTCAGCTTCTACTTTATAATTCTGTTTGCTACGAAAAACAGCTTGCTTCTATTGTCACAGCCCCTAAATTGTTAAATAATGCAATACGTTCACATAACATTATTATCCATGTACATAATAATATTAACAAAATACAATGACTGTTACACACATTTTATATATTATATTATACACATATTGCTTTAACCCGGGATGTTATTATATTTCATATTATATAATTAGACTGATATTATTTAAGTGTTAAAAATACTGCCTCAACTACCGCGCCTATCTGAAATATATTGAAGTATATTATTTCTCTTTATCTGTGTATATTGTTCAATGAAGTTTGCTTTGAGTGGTGAAAACTGGATCAACGCTATAGGAGAACGAGCACAAATAAGGACGTGAGGAATATAAATCAATTGGGCTCAAATTCAATAGACAAAAATGCACATTTGTCTAAGAGGACAGATAAAATAAACAAATAGCTTTCCGACCACCCTTATGGCTGTGCTATTCCGAAAAGGATTTCCAAAATACTAAATTAATTTTGGGCTACATTCACGTTCATTTTTACTTCAGTTTAAGTTGTGTTTATTTAGACAGAGAAATACCTAAGGTGTTGTGTTTTTCATTGGATAACTTTATTAGTGGAGTAGAATATTTATATTCAAAATAATTGCTAAAAGATTTGTATTTCAGGGAAAATAATTTGAAATGAAAAAAATTGAATTCATATTGTCACTTCTTAAACAACCTAACCCTTTACTAAATAAAATCAAGCAAGTAGTAATGACATTTTATAGATAGAATTCTGTTAATTCGAAAATTCTGTTATTTTGAAATAAAATATTTTAATTATTTAAGAAATCGTAGGGCATATCACTGCGACAAAGATTTAAAAATATAGCTTATACTTCCAACACAAGATAGGGAGTCCTAACAAAACAATAAAAAGACAAACAAGAAGAAAAATCATTCATGAATGTTATAAAACAATGGCTATTTCAAAACTATTGATGAGAGTATAAAGAAGGGACTGTGGGGTAAAAGTAAATGGATCATCGTTAGATTCAACGAACTTATATTTAATTTGCGTCAGAGTAACAATCTGGAAAGTAAAGATGAAGGCAAACATACATATACCTTCAGTACATGAAAAATTAAATGTGAGAAGTATTTCCATGAGAAGTGTTAGAGAAGTAGATGAAGTGAAGATCCAGACGGTTATGCAATTTAAAGATTTAGCAATAGATGACCACATATGACCAGATGTGACCATAGAAATTAAAAAGGGTTATACAAATGGAACAATTAACAAATATCTGCTTAACATTATTAAGTATTATTATATTTTATTTCCTTAAAGTAAGGAAACTGTATTTATTGTATCTGGAAATTTACGGTCATTGTGTTTAAATATATTATAGAATATGATATAATAATGACAAAAACATGAAAAAATGTAAATCAAGCTAGAATACTGAAATTAAATTTTACCCAATAGCAGTAAACCTTAGTTAATGAAGGATTAAAATAAGCAATGTACATACTCAGGGTGGACCATTTAAGTTGAGACTGCACAACATCTCCAAAACTAAGCGTTGAAGAAAGAAATGTCTTTAATAAAAGTTGCTTGATATTATGGGAGAAAGTAAATGTCATTAGTCGTGTTCTATTTGGAAGACGTTGTGATCGTCAGTTTAGGTTCAATTCAAATTGATCCCAATTATAGGTTGCCATTTTACAAATATTGTTTAACTCCGACCACAACGGCTCCTCCGCGAACGGCACTTTCAAATGTCACTTGTTTCGATTTAAGCAGAACATATTATATTATATTCCTCTTCTTGTTGGCAGTAGTGCCCGGTTTACTCATGATATGTCAAGGATTGTTATACAAACCTTCTCCATTGCCAATACTCTATATATACTAGGTAAAACAATATCAAAGTATAATTAATTATTTAAACAGGGAAAACAAAAGTGATGGCCTTTATTGGTAAATACCCAACCCGATCAAAATACTCCCATGTAACGAACCGCTTGGACAAGTGAAATATTTTAACTACCTTGATGTGACATTTCATATGAATATGAAACATTTTAAAGAAAATATGTATAAATTTCAATACATATGTGGCACTATGAAAGGAACATTGAAAAACAAAACAAGAGATAAGATATTAAACGTTTATAAAACTATGGCAGTGCCTATTATATCTTATAAAGCTGAGAACTGGGTCATGCGTAGGAAGGATAAAAGAATAGTAGTTGAAATGACCGAAATGAAATTCATGGCTACAGCCAGTCTTAAAGATCACAAAAAAGTCTGATGTGTTACACTCACATGACTTTCTCTACTCTTGTACAAACTATTTATACACACGCTTATTCTCCATCTACTTCATGTTAATCGAGATATCGAGATGTTAATATTATTGCTAATATTCTTGTAGATGCAAGGGGAATTGCTAGCTTTAAGCGATAGTCAAATATTTTAATAGCTGGTCACTATGTGGATTATTCCATTCTCTTTGCGTCGTCCTCCGTGGACTAGTGGTACCGTGCTAGCCTCTAGTTCCCAAGGTCGCGAGTTCAAACCCGGCGGAGGACGATGGATTTTTTCAGGTTTCCTTCGGAAGGGAAGTAAAGCCGGTGGTCCCGTGTCGTAGATTTACGGCACGTAAAAAAACCTCAAGCCTGATAAAGAGGCCTCTGAGCAAAATTACCGGTCTTTCACGCTCAATATAGAATGGGACGCTAACAACCACAGCAGTTAAAGAGCCTCCATAAATAAAACTCAATTTCAATTTTCAATTCTCTTTGCATTACCAGGATAAAAAGAATTAAATAATGAATTTGAGAAAAAGTATAAGTATTGGAAAATTTAAGGGAATAACAAGCAATATCTCGAAAATGGTTCACCGAACATTAGACGTATTTTAACGCGATCTACATTTTTTGTGTAGTAAAACTTTGTCTATCTCTTATGGTTTACCAGTTATGCAAAAATCGTTCACAATGAAGAATACTTTTGGAGATATTCCCCGAAAATTCGACATATACAGTTCATTTGTCATGAAAATATCTTAAACATATAATATTTTGTTCAAAAGCGTTAGAGCCATTTTTGGAAAAATTAAAACTTTCGAAAAATGTTCCATGTAAAGGGTAATCTGGGGTGGGGGGATTTTGTTGGAAACCTTTGTGTCGAATCTCTGGAAGATACTGAACCTAAATACCAAGTTTGGTGTTTATCCGACAGTTCGTTTTTGAGTTATGCTGTTCACAGACACACAGACACACACACAGACATGTTTCCAAAAATGCTTTTTTGGGATTCAGGGGTCTCAAAACATGTATTTCCGGTGAAATCTCGGTATCGAATTTTTGGGTGGAATATAATACTTCCCCTACTTACTATACGTAGTAGAGAAAGTAAAAATCGTATTTCAGAAATACCAGACAAAACAGGCTTTGCAATATAAACTAGTGTGGATTAGAGATGTGATAAGACCACGTAGACGCTGGGAAGATCCTTCTGAGCCGAAACAGGCCTATGGCTATCTTGAAGTTGGTGATGATAATATTGACCTTCTTCGCGAAAAGTCTAATCGTTGTTATAGAAAAATGAAAATAACCTGATTGTTATATTATCTAATCTACCTGTTTTTATTAAAACTATAGAGGCGCCGCAAGAAAAATTAACAGAAGTAACTTTAACATTTGTTAGATATAATGTCATTGCTCAACTCGAAATTGCGAAAGTGTCCGGAAAATGAGTCTAGGATACATAAATAGACCCACTCTTATTCCACAATCGTGAATTTCTCATAAGAAAATAAATAAAGGAAACAAAATTTAATTTTGTACCGAGAAAGGAACCATGAATATCTCCTGAGAGCAGAATAATGTATAAAGGCCCAAGAGGTACAGGAGAGAGATAAGAGAAATGGGATTTCAAAAACAAAACACTAAAGCATCCCTGCACAAGTGAAAGGATGCGCGGTAATCTCGCAGAGGCTTTGACAGAACCTTCCACAGATACGCTGAATAGAAACTGGGTGTATTAGACATAACTGCCTTCCTTTTGCTTCTTTTACTATCTTGGTGTACACGGGCTGCCAGTGGGTGTGCTATGCTTGCCTTTATATGGCTAATGTCGGGAATGAGAACACATTTGTACAGCGTTTTCACATAGCAGTCTACTTATAACTACAAATGGCTTTTAAACAGTTAATAACACTAAGTGTCCTTTAATACAGGAAGCCTGGAGGCGATATTATCTTGGAATACAGTAGTTCTCTTTAGTATTTGAATTTCTGGTTCTCTGTAATACAGACACAGTCTTGTACACATAAACGATCCATGCTTATTGTTGTAAAATAACTGTTAGTAACATCCTGGTATAATCACATTTTTTCCTGAAGGTAAGAGCTTATGGTGTGGGTGTAGATGTCATGGGCTTAGAATGTAAGCTATCACATAAGCTTTATGTACACACGAAGAATAAAAACATATAACTCAATTTTAGTCTTTAGCAGAAAAAAATGTTTTTGCACATTTTGTGGCATTCTTCTCCTTCCTACCACCTCGTCTCTGCAGAGTACATTGTTTTTTCATTTACAGATCTATATGTTTGACACAAATGGTTGGAGTTAATACGTTGCTACAAAGCAAGAGGGTGTTGTTTAGCTGCCTATTGACAGCGATACCAACATTGTGTTTAATTTTTATCTTTTTTGGCATGGTTAAATGTAAACATAAGGTTAGTTCTTATTCCAATTAACTCAATGTTTAAATAGAATCACTTATTCTCTCTGTTCGGCGACGTTTTACCTAGGGAGTGGGAGTGCCCATCCAAGCAGTAGAAGTTTAGCTACTGGAATGACGTTGTTTACTTGGTCTGAGGCAAGTGAGGTGTAAAGACGCGCGAAAGAACAAAGACTGTTGGCCGTTTCCACAGTACGCGGCACGAGTTCAGCTTATTGTGTACTCCTCCCACTAGCTAAAGCTTTACCTGAGAGATAAATCACACCACCCCCTAGTTAAAACGTAGCTGTGAAGACAGTACCCTATAGAATTCCTTTAATTTTTAAAATTAAACCTTTGCGCTTTATTTATTTTGATTTTATGTATAATTAAAGAGATGAACCTCTGATGTTTTAACTAATGGTTAAGAATGTTGTGCTATTTAAATTCTACTTCACAAGTATGTAGGTAAACCCTTAAGTTAAAATATTTATTTTGTTACGGGTTTTTAATAAGAGTTAAACTAGGATGGATTTCGATGTTGAATATCGAAAGAAAACCTTACAGATTTGGCGGAAAATTCACAAAAGAATTAAATAACGTTAGATAACTTGAATGTCACTCCCTAAACGCACTAGTTCATTAATAAAATTTCCGTCGTTTCAGAAATCAGTACGTATTCTACTTGCATACTTAGGGCGCAAATCTCACACACCTGAGGCAAAAATGTGCCGTTTCCAGATGTATAATATTTCCAAAAGTTTTTCTACAAGTTTATAAGACACAGTACAAGTGCTCTTTGAATTTCTTATTATCTATACATAAACTATGTAGTCTATGTCTTAAGTATTAATAAAATAAAATTCTAAGTTTGGAGAGAATCCTCCTCAAGGATCTGAAGCCACGAGACACTACTGAAGTGTTGGATTCCATTTCATTAATCCTAAATACGTAAAATGTTTCAATTTTACACAACAGCAGCCACGAACGTTTACACCATATTTTTCATTCTTTCACTTCTTTAAAAGACAGCATGTACTGTTTCCTTCTGGTATGTTAGCACTCATTTCAACCAGATAAAAAGTGCGATAATCGAGGGGCGGATCGAAAAGTAACGCAGAATAATGTTTTTACAAAAAGGTTTAATAGTTAAAACAAAACAAAAAGTCACAGATTAACTTACATCTTTTACCTACTTTTCGACATAGTCACCAAGTTACTCAACACATATCTGCCATTGTGACACCAGTTTCAATATGCCCTGTTCGTAGAAGTCCGTTTCCTTGGAGTATAGCCATCTGCGGACTGCTGATTTCACTTCCGCATCTGTCACAAAGCGTTGGCTGGCTAGGAATTTCTTCATGGGACCAAACAGATGAACGTCCGATGGCGCAAGGTTTGGGCTTATGGTGAATCCTGGAGCAACTCCTCACCAAATTGGGTGTTTTTCTGATGAACGGCTGCAGCAACATGTGGCGAGCATTGTCATAAACATTTTTGACATCGTCAGCATTCATGTTATGGCGTTTGTCACGAAGGGCACGACGCAACTTCATCAAAGTTTACATGTAGGCTGCAGCATTCACAGTGGTCCCCTGTTCAGCAAACTCCACCAATACAACACCATGCATATCCCAGAACAACGTCACAAGCACTTTCCTAGCAGATTTAGTTACTTTGAATTTTTTCTTCACTGGGAGCTTGTTTCCAGTTCATACTGGCCTGCTTGGTTTCGGGCGTGTAGTGGTATGCCCGTGACGATTCCTTTCAGAAAGTCATGCCCTTCTGCGGTGTGCCACGTTAGGTGATCCAAGCTCGTCATCATTCACTGACCCTTGTGGTTGTTTGTCAGGTTTCTAGGCACCCAGCGAGCACTAACTTTACGAAATTTCAACGTATCATGAACAATATCGTACACTGCACCATAGGAAATGTTGAACAGCTGCATTAAGGTTCGCAAATGCACACGCCGGTCGTTCAAAATTGCCGCCTCAATGCTCTGACATTCTGCGGGGTTGCAGCTGTTATCGGCTTCCCGGAGCGTGTCGAATCACTAAGGTTCACAGACTCTCTAAGAAGATTGCACACCACCTGGAGACATTGTTACGGTTCATACAATCATCCGCATACACGCCACGCATGTCCCTGTGAATATCGCTCTGTTTATGCGCTTTGGCACACAAATATCGGAACACAGCTCTCTGCCTTTCACACGTGAACGACAATAACATGCGCGCTTATCCTTGTTGCGTAGTTCACGCTTCTCTCGCTAGAGCTGCATATAAAATTAAAATACCCTCTATAGTAAAACCTTCGAGCTGCATCTGTGTGAAATTACAATATTCCAGCTGCAATAGCAAGGCGTAAAAATTATTGTGCATCGATCCATCTTCGTATTTTATGGACGGGCAATTTTGTTCGTGTTTAGGGAAGAACGAATGAGCCATGATGTTTTACTCCAGATTAATTATATAATTCTTGTTTAAATTATAATGGATCTTCTATTTGTAGAACATCAGTTCATTTAGGTAATGAGGAAATCATCCAAAACAGCTAAAAATTTGTTTAATAATCCCAACCGCAATACATGGCTAATTACTTCTACATGCTTCCTCCGTGATCAAGGGATACCGTACTACCTATTAATATACATATTTTGAATTCATTTTTTTGTAATGGATAGTTTAATGAATGCTATGTTTATGAGACAGTGTATATATATATATATATATATATATATATATATATATATATATATATATATATATAGAGTTCATAAAAGAAAGAAATTGTGAGAATTCCTTTAATATACTTACGAATTTTCAGAACATCCCTACCTTATCCTCTAAATATAATTTCTGGTTCCCCGAACCTACAACCTTACATACTGTATTTTAAGACTGTATTGAACTTTTGTCTTTATAATAAAATCTGGGTTTATTCGCTTAATTATTACAACTTTAATATTATACTGGAGCGGATTTTTTTGGCAATTTTTGAAAGCTGGAAAACACCGTTTTCTTCCGTCCAGCTAGCATCATAATTGTCTCGCCAGTTGCGTTTGCAAGGTGATGGAACGCATGATCAACGGACGGTTGGTACGGTGCCTGGAAACCCACAAAGCGACCAACACCCAGTACGGTTTTCGACGACCATCTTGTATAACTATCGACGCAGATCATTAAAGAATTCCGAAGAATTGTCAAACATTGGGATCTTTTCTGACCTTAAGAAGGCTTATGATACGTATTGGCGAGCGGAGATCCTGCGTTCACTACATCTGGAACATACGTGGACGCCTACCACGGTTCATTCAGGAATTTATGAAGGGCCGCGTTTACCGACCGTCGGTTAGGTTCTTTGAACCTTTTTGTTCAGGAGAAAGGAATGCCTCAGGAATCGGTACTAAGCGTTACACTGTTAGCTATAGTAATTAATTTGATCTCCAGAGGTTTCTTCATGCTTATTTGTAGATGACAATGCCGTCTATTGCACTTCTCAGCGTATGCCGTTTTTAGAACACCATATGCATTCTCGAATATCGTCTAAACATTTCTGGAATTCTAAAAATATCTTTCGGTTCTCAACTGTGAGGTCAATCTGCGTTAAAATCTGGCGCCGTAGGATATGATTACCACCTCGCTCCGATTAGGTCCAGATTTACTTCCATTCGGCGGTGAAACAAGATTTTTGGGTTTCATCTTTGATAGGAAACTTAGCTGGTCATCGCATATAGGACAAATGAAAGCGTTATGTACCGTTATCTGAATATCTTGCGGGTATTAATTGCAAATCTTGGAGAGCGAATCGGACAGTTTTGTTGCGACTGTATCGCGCACTGATCTGATCGAAGTTAGGTTATGGGTGTATCGTTTATTCTGCAGAACGACCATCTGTGCTGGGAAGACTAGACACAGTGCAAAATCAGACTATTCCTATGGCTGTCGGGTTATTTCCAACTAGCCCAAATTTAAGGCTTTACGCCGAATCGGCAGAGCGTCCTCTGCAATATCGGCGTGATGTTATGTTAGGAAATTATGGCTGTGAGCTTAAATGTAATCCTGTACATCCAACTTTCGCGTATTTTTGCAACACCGCACTGACCGAGCGTTATGCGAACAGCTCTATTAATCCAAGGCTTGTAAATATTCGTTTCCGGGAGCTTCTTAGAAAACATGATATTGAAATGCCTAGTATGTTCCCTGAGGGGAAGAGAGTGTATCCTCTTGGTTACGTGCGACATCTCATGTAGATCTTGGAATGACGGCAAATCTATGATGCCTACACTTAGTATTGGCATACTTATTTTCTAGAATTGTTGTCAGCTTACAATAACTTATTTTTTACCTACACCGGTGGATCTAAGTGCACCAATGGTGTTGAATGTGCCTATGTTCATGGAACCGAACCTTATACTTTCGGTTTTAATGGTAACACTTCCATTTATAGTGTGGAGCTGTATGCCATATGCTGAGCCAATTTGTATGTGCGCCGTCGAAAATTTTGTTCTCTGTCTCATTTTGGGTGATTCCCTTAGTGCACTTCAGAACCTGAAGCTGTGAGCATAAAACTACCATCATATTGTACAGCGCAACCAGGATGCCCTCTCCATGTTTTACACGCTTCTGGCGTTATTGTAGAATTTGCGTGATTCTTGTTCACGTTGGCTTGACGGGAAATCAACTGGCGGACTTTGCGGCAAAAGTGACAACCACAGAACCCAGTATTGCAATTCCTCGTGTAACGTCGGAAGTCTTTGTTTGTTGTATGGAGAGCGGTGCCATTGTGCTGGCGCCAAAAGTGGTCAACTCTCCGCGGAAATAAGCTTAAAGTAGTGAAGTCATTTCAACGAACTCTGTAAATTCCTTTCGAGCATCTCATCGTGAAGAGGTTGCGTCGGTTGTCTATTGGCCACTGTAATTTTATGCATAGTTACCTTTTAAGGACAACCATGCTCCTGTCTGTTTTCTCTGTAGCAAAAATCTACCGCCCATCATGTATTCCGCTAGCACGTCTTTGGGACTCTCAACAACTGACGGTCAGTCTTGCAGATGTTTTAGTGGACGATAACCAAGGGGTCGAAAATGTTTTAAGATTTTATTAAAGGTGAACCTTCAAATGAAGACCAAGTCAAATTGATATCATGTTTTTCGTACATCTAGGCTTAGGTTTGTATATTCATCTTTATCGCTTTATTCATTTTAGCTATAATTTTTTGTATTAATCTTTATCTCAGATCTTTACTATTAGTTGAGTGCCCTTAAACGTAAATCATCATCATCACCTTGCGTTTAGCAAGAGTTTGGCAACCGGGTTCGTAGGCCCAGGCCCAAAATGGCTGGCATACCACACATTGTTATTAATATAGGTAGTGCTTTTCCTTCACACTGTGGTCATCGCACGGCTATTCACTGGCAGCCGCCACAGCTCAAACTCCCGCCGAATCAGTTATAATATCCTCACAATCGCCTCACGTTTTAATAGTTACAATAACTTCATAATAAGCACATACCCTATCGTAAGAGACGCTGGAAATGTCCTTCTATATTCACATATTTTTGGCATATTCTCAGAAAAGTTTCTTTCGCACTGGAGAATTCAATATCCGAAATTAAGTGAATTGCCCACCTGATGTTTTCTTTTAGTTCCAACAATGTTTGGAGTCAAAGTATGTTCCCCCAAGAAAAATATCACATAGTGAAATCAGGGAATCGTATGGGCCATAATTCTTTATTAATTAATCTATCTTCAAAAATTTCCTCAATTAAATGCTTTATACGCAACAGCAAAGTCTTTGAAAAATCCAGAATGGCATTCAACGTCGGTCGCTCATCAAATATGGTGTACGTCATATGTGTACCTCTCTGCACTTATTATTTATTAAAAGTTTAGGAGTCCTATCACACTTTTACTGCACACCAATTTCCCCACTATGCTAGGAAATCTCATGTGTAAAATCAGGATTGTCTATGCTCCAATATCTGTTATTCAGCGATGAAACATAGCCATATAGATGGAAACATGCTTCGTCAGAGAATAATATTAAGCATATGTGAGTTACCTATTTCGCAAAATCCAATTACATAGATTTACCTGACTCTGTTGATCACGTAGTAAATAAAGCATATGCAACACACCCCTATATAATAAGAACTAAAAGAAAAGGGTGAGAATTTCACATCTTCGCATATTGAACTCCCAAGAGAATGAAGATGTTCTGAGAAGATGCTAGAAATGCGCGTATAGAGAAGGACCAAATCTCTTATGATAAGATATGTGCTTATCTTTGTAATCACAATTGTAACTATGAGAACATGCGGATTTTCAGGGATATTAATTATGTTTTAGCGGGAGTCGGTGCGCGAGTAGCCGTGCGGTGGCCACAATGTGAAGGAAAAGCACTGTATTTTACTAGGCGCACTTTCAAGATTCGCTTCAAGAGTACACACTTTTAGATTCAGTAGAGTTGCTCTACTACAAGTCTGCATAAGAATTACATAGCTATTTGACAGTCAGTATCCATATATCTAATAAACCAGCACAAATGGTCGAGATCGCTAAGGCTTGGATTCGTGAACGGGAGATCTGCGGTTTAAATCCTGCAGTATGGCTCTCCCTGACAGGCTTTTCAAGGATTTCCTGAGTCCTCATAACTGTCAAATGCCGGAGAGGTACCCTAAACTTGGACTGGAGCGTTTCCTTCACAAGGTTTCTACCTCAATTATCATTTAATTTCATGAATGATCAGTGTCCACCACCTGTGATGCTGTAAGTAAGAACGGGCATTAAACACTGCTAAAGCCATATATAATAACTGCACAGTTAATATTTTGCAAATGTATCATTCACGTCGATGATCGCTTTTAATATCCATTCAGAAGTGTCTCTTGCGTAACAATGTCCTGTTCATTAGGTGTATAACCAAGGATATAGGCACTGTACTTTGTACGGACGACGCTTTCACGCGGACTAATAATACAATATACAATATCGAATTATGTTTTCATAGCATAAGATATGTTATATATACACATTCTGAAAACACGTGCTGAAATTGTATAATATAATATTTAAGAATATAAAAGTTTCCTATCCCAAAATGTTCCCTCGTTTTTAACTGCAAAAAGAGTGCTTTAGTAAATTTTAAATTCAGAAGTAAAGCATTAATTACATTTTATTGGTAAAGGCAAGCTGCTAATGAGATTCTCCAGGCAAATTTAGTTTGGAGTAGCAGAGCCGTTCATCCCGGGAGGCATGGCTTGTGGGGATGCCTCCTTCCAGTCATTTCATGGTTGCCTTGCTACACGCCCAACATGTAGGTTTCCCTAGCGATATGCGTATTCTCACAGTGTAACTAACTGCTGGCGGATTAGATCATGTGTTTCCAAAATTTCTTTATTAATACTTAATATTACTTCTGCAATTACATAAGACAGTATTTTAACACTTAAATTATTTCAGTCAAATTATATAATAAAAGATATAATAACAGCCCGCTTTAAAGCAATATGTGTATGTAACAATATATAAAAAGTGTATATTGCAGTCATTGTAAATGTTTTTACTATTGCATGCATGTGCAACAATGTTATGTGAATGCATTACGTAATTTAATAATGTAGGAGCTGCGAGAATAATAGGTTAAAAGTTGCTAAAATGAGGTAACAATGAGGCACCCTTGAGGCAATAATGAATTTGAAAGTTTAACAATACTACTTGTAATTCTTGGAAGTAATAATGTAATTTTTGTGACGGTTCATAAAATAGCCAATCAACAACCAGAAAAAGCTTTAGTTAAATGAAGGCATTCTATTGGAGTAGGATTAGCCAATCAGAAACTGAAATATAGCAAAATTTACAAATCTAGAAGTCAGTTGCTTGTAGGCAGTGCTCATAACTGGACGCGTTGGTTGTAGACAGTGTTGCTAATCGGACGCGAGATGCGTCCTCGAGAAATTTAATACGTATTCGTGTGAGACGAAATTAGTTTACGTGTTAAGAAGTGCAAGTAATTAACAAAAGAATCTCACAGCTCTCTATATCAGTGAAGTGTTATTAAAGAATTAATAAAAAGAAGTAAATTAAAAATTATAATTTGTGTAAGCCTACATTCTTCAGCCGCATCACGCCCTGTTAAGAAATTCATGTCTCTAAAAATACTACTGACGCAGCCGCGGCAAACATAAATATATAATATTTAAAGAAACAGTCAAAATTACAAAGTTAATATTTTTTTAAACATTTTTGGGACGAAGGATACCGGAAACATTTTAGCATACGTGCGGTTGCAACTACTTCAAGTTCGGCTCCCCAACAGTTGAACTGCAATACAACTCTTACTTCAAATTGGCTTTCCATACTTAAAGCAACCATCTTCTTCATACATTACTTAAATATTAGCAAAAGCACAACATACTTTAAACTTTCGTCCATCCAACCATCCCTGAGCACGGCCCATTCATTTTTGTATTAGTTTTGCCTTCAGATTTTAACCAACTTTTAATACTTGAGCTTTGCAAAGCTTACGTGTATTTGTAAAACATTTAACCCATATATATGACCGGCTGTACTCTGATAGATTACCAGTAGTATTGGTGTTTAAAAGCCTGACGAACAATACTCGCAAATATGCGTTTTCCAATAAAACCACATATATTTGCATTGGCAATTATCAGGTGGCGTTAAAACGATTTGCGTAAGTGTTTAGAAGATGACGAATAGAAACTAATGCTGAAGCATATATCGTTTAGTACACCTCTTTATAAAGTCAAACGTGGCGAGCATGAATCATGGTCTACAATGAATGTGTTGTGTGTGAAATTAAAGGAAACCAAAGAAGGTTATTTCCTATCGATGAAACACAAAACTGCTAACATTATAGCAATAAGCAAGCTGAGAATGAAAATTCAGACACATAGAAAGGAAGTAAAGAAAACCAAAGCCTGTGTGCTCTCGAGTACAAGAAGCGAATAGAGTATCTCATTTTAAGACATCAGGTTTGTTTCCTACAATGCGACGTGCAGCTAAAGCTTATAGGAAAATATACGAGGGCTGATCAAGAAAGACTGACACTGATTTTTACTTTCTCTACTAAGTATAGTAAGTAGGGGAAGTATTGTATTCCACCCAAAAATTCGATACCGAGATTTCACCGGAAATACATGTTTTGAGACCCCTGAATCCAAAAAAGTATTTTTGGAAACATGTCCGTGTGTGTGTCTGTGTGTGTCTGTCTGTGAACAGCATAACTCAGAAACGAACAGTCGGATAAACACCAAACTTGGTATTTACGTTTAATATCTTCCATAGATGCGACACGAAGGTTTTCAAGAAAATCGCCCCACCCCAGATTACCCTTTACATGAAACATTCTTCGAAAAATTTAATTTACTCAAAAATGGCTGTAACGACTTTGATTAACATATCATATGTTTAAGATATTTTCATGACAAATAAAATGTATATCTTAAATTTTCTGGGAATGTCTCCAAAAGTATTCTTCATTGTGAACGACTTTTGCATAACTGATAAACCATAAGAGATAGACAAAATTTTACTACACAAAAAATGTAGATCGCACTAAAATACACGATTTATGTCATATACTTTTTATTTTGTTGAGTGAACCATTTTCGAGATATTGCTTGTTATTCCCTTAAATTTTTCAATACTTATTTTCTCAAATGGGAATTCGTTATTCATTTCTTTGTCTTCGATATGCAAAGAGTATTAATCTGTGGCAAAGGGAATGGTGCTGCACCTAGCAACCAGCTATTAAGAGATATGTATGTGCTTAAAGGCTACAGTATTTCTATACTGCCCCTGTAAATATATATTCCCCTGAAATCTACAAGAAAATGAGCAGTAAGATAGAGTCTGCAAATGTTTATCTCAATTAGCATGAAGTAGTTGGAGAATAAGCGTTTGTAAAAATAGTTTGTACAAGAGTAGAGAAAGTCACGTGAGTGTAACACATCAAATTTTTTCCTGTAGCTTCCGTGATATTTTCGTATCTGTAACGTAAATATTTGAAAAGAGTGGTTTATTATGTATAATTTTGGTAGGCGGCAGCAATCTGGTATTGGTAGGTTGGTATTTATTATTTATTTAAATATCATAAAATAATAATTTATTCTATATTGATGCTCTATTTTGTAGACCCTTCGTGCATTTCGCATACCAGACAATGGAAGTGATGCATTTTTTAAATCGATTATCACTGGTGATGAGTCATGGCTGCATCATTATGACCCTGAAGGAAAACAAGCCAGCACAGTGTGGAAATCGCCAGGTTCTCCAACACCAAAAAAGGCAAAAGTTGTTCCATCTGCAGGGAAAGTGATGGTGATCACATTTTTTGACTGTAATGGAATGATTTACCAGCATGCAGCTCCCCCTCACACTACTGTTACAGCAGCATACTACACGTCAGTATTGGCTACACTGAGGAAGCACATTGCAAAGAAACGACCAGAGCTTTCTCGGACTGGGTGGCGACTTCATCATGACAATGCACGGCCTCACGTCGCAAATCAAGTCATGCAGTTTCTGGCTCGATTCAACATTACCTGTGTACCACATCCACCTTGTAGCCCCGATCTTGCACCCTGTGACTTTTTTTATTCCCACCACTAAAGGCAAAGTTTAGGGGTATTCGATTTGAGAACTCTGAAGCAGCACTCAATAAAAGTGAGGCGATTCTCAAGTACCTGACAGAATGGTTTGCAGCACGTGTTCAAGGACTGGCAGAGACGCTATAAAAGTGCAGTGAAGTAGGAGGGGACTACTTTGAAAAAGATCATGTAAACATTGAATTGGAGTAATAAACATCTGGGGAAAAATCAGTCTCAGTCTTTGCTGATAAGCCCTCGTATTTCTGTCTGGAAAGCATATACGTATATTAAACTGTTTCATTGTGTATCACAGGATGACTGCTAAAACTACATGAATTTAAAAACCAATGTCGCTCATTAATTGCTTCATAGTGCAACACCACAGTTCAATGTTAGAAGTAGTGGTAGTAGTAATATTTATTAAGTACTTAGTATTACTTTAATTTCGTAACACAATCGCATGGATCACAAGACCGTACATGCTCTCTGGAAAAATACATGGTTTGTATACTTGACTTGCAAAATCTATCATAAAACAACTATTTTATAATCACAACACTATAAACGTACACATAAAATTAAAAATACTCTGAATCACTCACACACAAAAATGCTCGAGTACCACATATATTTAAAGAAAATTTGCATATACACCTTATCTCATAGTACACTTATTTCCATTAAGTATGTGCCCAAACTTGGTCAGTTTTGGCGTTTAGAATCAAGTCCCAGCATGCTATCCTCCGGCTGTTGAAAGCCAAAAATACATCCGGTAATAACTTTTCCTAATACGCCAAAATATGCGTCCAGTCTTCTTGCTCCCCGCGTAATGGGCAAATCCTCCTGCCATCATCAACAATCTTGCTAGCTTTCCACCCTCCCAACCTAATCCATGCTATTCCCGCTCTCTGTTTTATACCAAATAACAAAATATATGTTTCCTTAACCCACCCAGGTTTTATTTCATTTTGTGGCGCCAATGTTGATCTTTGTCTACATTCATATTGTATTTCCAGCCTGTTTATATCACATAGTCGTCTTTTGAATTATTTTACGGCACTGTGTGTATTTTCATTACCCCTTTTCCTGATATCGTTTAAGCCAATTTTTTATAATTCCTGTTGTAACCCCGCCGCCCACCATTTTGGATGCTCTATGTTATTCATTTGAGGGCGATAACATATTACTCTCAGACTTATTTGGTCACCTTTAGTTATTCGCAGTCAGTACCCAACTACATTTAATTTATCAAATACAGCATCTTCCCAGCATCCTACCTCACGAATAACTCCGTAGTTTGAAGTACCCCTCCCCAACCCTAGGATACGTTTCCTGAAATTACATGGTATTTTATTTACATTGTCACGCTCTCCCATCCCCACACTTCGCTGCCGTATAGTAATCAACCTTCACCCCATTGAGACTACAAGCTAAAACTTGCAGGCCTTTTCCAATGTAATTTGCAGACAAGAAAGAAAACATAAAAATATGTGTTTTATGCTACAATAGGGAAAGTTCTTGGTAGCGAAAGAACTGTTGTGTCGTCCTTAATTTGGAGAACTATTTTGTGATCTACCACGCCCAATAATATTAGACCATCAAAATCGGTAATTGAATACTTCCAGCACCATGCATGCAAAATTTCAGGAAATAAATTACATATTCTGGTTGATTTTGTATTAATTATTAAACTGTAAAACGCACTCGCGCACTTACACAGGGATTTAAATCATTTGAGTATATGAGGGAATGTAAATGTGATACCAACGGGTTAATAATTGGTACTGCTTAGGTGCAGAAACAAAAAAATATGTTAGAAGAAGCCGGTGCTCAAAAACTTTTGTTTCTTTTTAGCAATAGAAGCTATGTTTTCAGGTAACACTATAATTGCTCTTGGCATAGGCATAAAAACCTAAGGTCGAATGAGTTATCAGAATGTATTGATATTAGAGTCAGAGGGGGAATTCTCCACTCTCGGGCCACCCTTAGAATTCACAATGCTTATGTTTAGTCAGCCGTATATAGAATTTGTTACATCCTGTGCCGAACTAAATACAAAAATGGAAATTAACGCTTCAGTAGATATGATCTACAGAGCGGGTTCATCAGCATACACAAAGAAGAATCTAACATTTGAACATTTCAGATTATTCAGGGATAATATTTCAAAGCAATTCTTTTTCTCTACCTCTTAATTATAATAGGTAGAGGAATAATTGTATTCCAACCAAAATATAATAACAATATTTCATCGTATATGTGTGTTTTCACCTGATGAAGAGAAAACAAATTAGTAAATTTGTACTTATGTTTGTCCTTATATTTGCCCTTCTATGAACTTCATAATTGAAAAACGAAAAGCAAATAAACACCAAAACCTGTTTGTTTAAATGCGGGATCTTCCAAAGACACAGGAGGAAATGTTTCGTTGAAATTCCCCTGCTCCAAACTACTCACAATATGAACACTTTTTTCCTATTTTTCATTTCCTCAAAAATAGCTGAAACGATTTTGATTAAAATACAATAAGTTAAATATATTTGCTTAACAAATAAAATGTATGTATTTCATTTTATTTATTTCTGGAGTCCTTCACTCTCAGTAACTTTTATATAATCTGGTATAACTGGTAAAAATATAAGAGATAGACAAAACATTCTAGATAGGCACATAAAATGTAACTCTTCTGTTAATACGCAATTTATTACTATTTTTGTTATTAGTGGCATTAGGCATATCCTAGTTATCATTGTTTAAATTTTAATTTTCCAGTGCATATTCTTAAAGTGATAATCCAGTAATCCTTTGTTTCTGGCAATGTTATGGAAAGAGTGAAATTTCAAAGTTACATATAAAAAACCTGCATTTTAAATACTTACTTATAGCTTCAGTCTTCTATATCCGGCTTTCCACAATGAAATGTATAAAGAAACCATTTATTCAAACGTTTATCTTAATTAACATGAAACAGACAGAGAACTACGTGTTTGTAAGAATGACCTGCAGAAGTATAAAACAAATAATGGTGCGTAGGGTAATTCGTGTGTAACACACAAGCTTACAAAAACACAAGCTTCAGTGTATTTGTGGCATTCTAAGCTGCAATTGGGTTTTCTCTGTTTTCTCTATTGTTGCACCAAGGATATGAAGATATAAAATTTAATTTAGCTTTATTAATCTCATTTCCAAGGCCTAAATTTTGTAAGAATTTACTCCCAGAAAGTAACATGCGAACCTTGGGGACACGTATTTTACAATAAATTGGTTATCTGCTTACATCCTTCGCCATTACAGAAAGGGTTGGTCATATATAATTGCACTGTTTTTTTCACTAATGACATAAATGACCAATGTATTATTTTGTAATTCCTTCTTTCTTTCTCTCTACCCCCCTCCTTTTACAGCTTGGCCTAAACTGTAGATCAAACGGATTATTTGTACGATTTTTAAATCTAGTTTTCTGTATGCAGTTTTAAGAAATGATGTTCACAAAGCTTATATATGCATTGCCTTTTGAATTCGGAACACAGATAGAAAATGGAGTGACTGTACTTCGTTCTTTCCCTCACATTTGCTATCTGGTTACCCTCTTTCCAAACTTCTACACAATATTCCTTCCTTTCCTGCCTTCCAGGAAGTGATGGTTCTTTTCATTGTCGCCAGCGACATCGGTAAAGGATTTCCATTGTGTTGCTATCCAGCAGAGCTACCAATAAAACGCACATTCAGGTCACTGGAACTGTATACAAAAGAGCACATCGGATACTGTGGTGGATTGGTGTGCAGAATGTAACAAAAACTCTGCTAGAGTAGCAATGCCATGTCAGTATACTCCAGCAACAACTACACGATCTGTAATACATATAGACTCTTCGCTTCAATATGTATAAATGATATGAACTAGCGTTAAAGTAATCTTATAGACTCATATTTGTTCCTCTTCGAATTGGAAACTTATTTCTACCTGTTGATCTTTAACAACTGTTAAGTTATCCTTAGTAAGTTTTTCTTTAAAAAAATCTGATGTGTAACACTCACATGACTTTCTCTACTCTTGTACAAAGTATTTTTACAAACTCTTGTTATCCATCTACTTCATATTAATCGAGATAAACATTTGCAGAAACGATCTTTTGACATGCAAAGAGAATTACATTTTACACATAGCGACCAGTTCTAAAAATATTTGACTATCGCTTAAGGTGTACTATGTTCCCCTTGTTTTGTATTTGCAAGGGCGATATAGAAATGCAGTAGCTTTAGGGCATATACATATGCTTTAATAGCTGGTTGCTAGGTGCAGCACCATTCCCTTTGCCACAGATTAATACTCTTTGCATATCTAAGACAAAGAAATGAATAACGAATTCCCATTTGAGAATATAAGTATTGAAACATTTAAAGGAATAACAAGCAATATCTCGAAAATGGTTCACTTAACAATAAAAATGTATATGACATAAATTGTGTATTTTAATGCGATCTACCGTTTTGTGTAGTATAATGTTGTCTATCTCTTATGGTTTACCAGTTTACCATAAGTCGTTCACAATGAAGAATACTTTTGGAAAGATTCCCAGAAAATTCAAGATGTACATTTTATTTGTCATGAAAATATCTTAAACATATGATACTTTAATCAAAATCGTTAGAGCCATTTTTGAGAAAATTAAAATGTTCGAAAAATGTTCCATGTAAAGGCTAATCTGGGGTGGGGGGATTTTCTTGAAAACCTTCGTGTCGCATCTCTGGAAGATACTGAACCTCAATACCAAGTTTGGTGTTTATCCGACTGTTCGTTTCTGAGTTATGCTGTTCACAGACACACACACGGACATGTTTCCAAAAATGCCCCTAAATCAGCCGAAAGCCGAGTAACGGAGAAAGTTCGTCGGAGAGCATCCTTTTCTCCTGCGAAATCGCACCGAAACACTATCTCCGACCTTTCCAACCTTCAAACTTACATAACGGGGTGAAGGATAAATGGAACGAAATGTAGGGATAGGAAATTCTAGAGATAAAAGGAACCACTGCAGCATCCATCTGACGATCTGGGAAAACCCATGGGTCAGATTAGGCGGTCACCGGGAATCGAACCCGAGACTTCCCGAATGCGTGTGGCACGCGTTACCGCGGCGCTACCTCGCTCGGTTAAGTGTATTTAATGGGATTTTGGGTTACCCTGAAGCCTAAAATATCGTTCCTAAGATCCGTTTATGGAACTCAAGAGTAGCTGAGCCGATTACATAGAAATTTGGTTTTAATTACAGAATGCTCCAAACAGAATCTTAATATTTCCGCAAAAGTGACGACTAAACGTGGTACACTGTAAAAATTTCTGAATATCTCGTTTATTATTAGATATTATGACAAATGTAAAGTAACTGAACTACTTCAAAACACAACTGTTCAGACCATTTGTTTAGTTTACAGAGTTCTAGTTTTCTAAATATCTAAGGACTTGCCTAAATTTTACATTCGTGCACATAAAGCGGTAAGTAGAAAACCACAGTTACAAACGTCTAAAATGCATAAAGTTGTTGCCTGTTATTCTACTGGCCCAGGGAGAAGGAGAGAGCAGATTGTGTGCAAATGAAGGAAGAGAGAGAGAGAGAGAGCAGAAGGAGAGGGAGAGGAAGGGGAGAGAGACGTTCTCCGCAGTCAGTGCAATAACGCAGGTTTCTGCTAATAATGGCGCATTTTAACCAGACTTACCGTTATCTCGGATATTCTTTTTTTCTTTTGCTTCTCTAATGCTTTAGCACTTATGAAATGATTAAAAGGACTTAACAGGGTATTGATAGTTCAACATACAGGTGTCTTAACAGAAATATATTTTCTAACTTGCAATAATACACCCATTTTGGGAAAATAAATAGCAAAATACTATTAAATTTGGCAAGTAAAATATGGTTTTCAAGGGAAAGTTCAGTGAACAGTTTCGTTATAACTTTTTATCAGGTACCTCCTGAAGGTGTGAAATTTGGAGCATATCCAACTTTTTGATATTTAAGTTATCCATTAACATACACACGCAGCACACGCATTCGAACTCACACACACAGACAATGAGAGATAATATTTTGTTCGAAAATATTCTTGGTACGGTTATTTACGGAACTCAAAATTTTAAAATGCAGTGAAATCTTGATATTGAAATTTTGGATCCATTCATAATTCCTTAAACAAGCGATATACAGAAGTTTATAATTTTGATCATAATATTTCAATTTTTAGTTTATACGAGCTTCGGCTTTTATGACAGCTCACTGATTCTTGGCAAATTTGCTTGCAAATGGAGCGAGATGGAAGTCAATAAAGCTCCTAATAATTATGCAAAACAATAATCCTCCTTTGTGTGTTTTTATTCCATTTGCTTTTGAATACATTATTTGTAAAAACACTGAGGAAAAGTAGGACTTGCAATGCGATTAAAAAAACCACAAATTCGAAGTGCTTCCATCAAACTTCTCTCAACACTAGCTTGGAGTTTAATCGATATCACGCCCATTTAAAAACTTTTGTGTTGAAGTTCTAAAGCCAGTTATTTGTAGAGAATTAAAGTTTTAGTTTAGTTGCTGTGTTTGGGAGCCATTTACAAAGCCTTCCTGTTTTAGCCTGTGTGTGGAGCTTGGGAGGAAAGTCCGCTAATTACTGTTCAATGTTCATTAAAAGTTTGCCATTGAAACGTTAAACTTGATTTAAGAGGTGCGCTTGTTTCATAAAGACTACCAGCGAAATATTTTGCAGCTCATCGGGCTACAAAAGAAAGCTTGAAGTTGTTGGAGAAGTTCCGGAATCTTGCCGTAAAAGCGCGTAAGAGAGAGGGAGAGAGATTGAGAGTGAGAGGGGGAGAGGGACGGTGAAGGAACTGTCTTGCGCTAGTGCGCGTTCACTTTAAAAACCGTACTTTTACGCTGCTCTGGGTACTAAAAGCTTCCTTTGCCGCATCTGAGAAATATTTTACCAAACTTATGTAATGTGCAGGACCATTTGCAAGTCGCTTTGGAGTTCAAAATGCCATAAAATATTATAACGCTGAAGGTAATAGTAAGCAAACCCAGTTCTCTGCTAAAGAAAGAGAAAGTAGAAGAGAAACCAAATTTCACATTTCACTGAGTAACGAGAATTGTCTTCGTCATATATTTGGAGATCTAATGTTTCAGGTCTTTTTAGTCCCTTCTCGGAAGCCAGGCACATCATACAGAAATAGTCTTGTTTTTGTACGACAGTGAGAGCAACAATTTCCTTCTTCTAGTGGTCCTGGTGGTCTATTTGGGAAACAACTTGGATCAATTGGAGAATTCAATGTCCCACCGGCATGTATTACAGTAGCTCAGTGGGTCCGGATAGCGGGAAAACCGTGTTCAAATCCCGGCTGTGGCATTGGATTTTTCAGTTGACTCTATATTAAAAAAAAACGTTTTTCTTCTTTAACGGATTACTCTCCTCGCTGTAGTACTTTAAGGCAGTATTTTTAACACTTAAATAATTTCAGACTAATTATATAATACATAAATTCAATAACAGCCAGCCTTAAAGCAATATCTGTATGTAACAATATATAATACGTTCTCGAGAGATTTAATAC
The DNA here is from genome assembly GCA_030765065.1 of Deroplatys truncata. Taxonomy (NCBI): domain Eukaryota; kingdom Metazoa; phylum Arthropoda; class Insecta; order Mantodea; family Mantidae; genus Deroplatys; species Deroplatys truncata. The sequence goes on along the minus strand of CM060981.1, from coordinate 256,299,491 downwards.
GTATTCGTGTGAGACAAAAAATAAGTTTACGTGTTAAAAAGTACAAGTAATAAATTAAAGAATCAAACAGCTCTTTATATAAGTGAAGTGTTATTTAAATCGTGTCAAACATTAATAAAAAGGAGTGAAGTAAAATTATAATCTGTGTAAGCCTACATTCTTAAGTCGCATCACAACCCTGCCAAGACATCCATGTCTCTAAAATAAATACTGATGCAGCCGAGGCAAACATAAATACATAATATTTAAAGAAACAGTAAAAATTACAAAGTTAATAATATTTTTGAACTTAGGGTAAGGCTACCGGAAAGCGGGTACTATACGTGTGGTGGCAACGAATTCCAAGTTCGGTTCCCCAACAGTTGAAATATAACACAACTCCTTCAATACGACCTACTTCAAATTGACGTCCAAGGCGTGTTGCAAATAACAAGTTACAACAAAATATAACTAATTGAAATTGGCGTCCATACTTGGGGCGAAATACAATACAACTAATACAGCAATACAAACCTTTCTCAAACTGACTTTCCATACGTAGCAGCAACAATACAATACAAACCATCTTCTCAACTTACACGCCCTAGGACACACAAGCCAGCGATGAAAGGGATGATAGAAAAATTCGCTGATCATATTATGCAAGCCTAGCTACCAAGGAAAGAGCGAAAAAAAAAAAACCCTTCGGTCAGATTGATCTGGCTCAAGGGGTTTGAACCCGGGTCCTCCCAATATGTTAATCAATCTTAGCATTATAAATTATAGGAAATATATCATAAAATAATTCGGCATCCATAAATCACATATCTGAAAGCGTCTTCATACGTTGGTATCAATTGAATTGCTAGCTTCTCTCCCTGCATTTCATTTGTTAATACCTGATGTGCTGAGCGCTAAACAAGACTGCCACTTGCATGCATTCCGTTGCTGGGTTAGAAGTGAGCAGGTGTTACGGACGGTGATGTAGCCTATTATCAGCACAGTATGGTAAGTAACTGTAAGTTCATGTCTTGATTATTCTTATTTAATAAAGGGACGTTTTAAAGTTACGTCACTTTGAGTTTCGAAGGCCGGGCAAAACAAGAGGCGACCGACTACAGCGACTCCGTGACTCCGTTACCTCACTTCATGTCGAACACAAAGAGCATGGAAGTTAGGCAGTATACTTGTCTCTGCGTACTACTGCTGAGCAGTTGTACTGAGACAGTCTGATTGAGAACTTCTTGGTTGCACTGGTATAGTTGTCATGAACACATCATTAGCACGAGACAATTATTATGAAGCAGCCTTACTAAGTTCAAGAAAGGATCGTGTCTGCATTCAGGTATTAATTTTCAGCTTTAATATTACCACTAGCAAGGTTCATATATAGCGTGCTTGCTACAGGATGATTTATGAACTGACACATTTCTTTCTTTAATTATTCTGCTCGAAATTCACTTAAAGCCCCAATTTTAGCACCAAATTAAGCAGAATGTTCTGGAGTTTCGATTGCCTGTCACTAGATGCGCAGATGTTCATGTTTTATTCGTAATTGTTAGTTTTATTGTCGGCAACTGTTTTGAGATTTTGTTCTAGTCTACGTGAAAATAGAGTACACATTAAAGGAACGACTCTTCCTTGTAAAGCAATACTGCATTACAAATTCAACTACAGCTACTCAAAGGGCGTACCAGAGAGAATTTGGTGTTCGAAAACCTTCCAAAAGAAACAAATACTGGGACTGGTAAACAAATTGGAAACAACTGGATCTCTGATGAGTGAAAAAGGCAAAACTCGTTCATCTAGGCTTCCCGCGTTTGTTGTTGACGTAAGAGCACGACTGGATCAGTCACCCAAAAAATCCTTAAGACGTCTGTCGCAGGAGACAGTGTACAGCTACTCAAGGTGTCGGAGAGCTGTGAAAAGGCAGGCCTAAAGCCGTATAGGATTACGGTTGTCCATCAGTTACAGGAACCAGATAAGGATAGACGACTGAATTTTATTGTCGTTGGAGACGTTCATTGTACTAAATCCTGTCATATTGTCCATCCCGCTGACTCCCGCTGATGATGAGGCCTTGATAGCCTCGAAACGATCGTCCATCTTTTACCATCATGATGTAAGTGAAGGCTTTTAATATCATTTCGACTCATTAATTTTATCAATTGACACTTCACAGTTAATATTGTCCAAATTTTAACATTTTCAATCAAGTTAGTTATAGAAGCTTCCGTTAAATAATGTGTAGACGCAATTATACTAAATGTTTAAAGCCTCAGACTTCTCATAGCGAGTCGGGATATGAAAAATGGTGCAATATGTTGTTTCATAATCCCATCGGATTTTTGTGAAGAGAGACATTTCATTAAACGGTTGTGGCATATACGTAGGTCTGACTCTCTTAAGCTCGGACCATCTGAGATTGATTTGTTTATCGCGGCTATTTCTAGCACTCATAGATACCCAATGAACTCAGCATGGCGAGCTACTGAACTTTTAAAATGGAAACCATACAAGAGCGCTAATGTCCACAACTACCAACACGTGATAGCGAGAGTCGGCTGCATTTCTATAATTGGTTTTTGAGGAAAGTTAATGACATGTATTTGATTCAAATTAAAAAAAGAAGTTGTTTACGGCGATGTACAGGGTGATTTTAAATGATGGACGCATTTTATAAAATTCGTCTTTATTAAAGCACAAATCCAACATGAACAATCTGTATAACAATGAAAAGAGGAAGTTTCATTTTTTTCGGCGGGCGATGATGCTTTTAGAAGCGGTCTGTAGAGTGCCGCGCAATAAACCGCCATTGCGTTTCACTAGATGGATGGATGGATGGACGGACGGACGGATGGATGGATGGACGGACGGACGGACGGACGGATGGATGGATGGATGGATGGACGGACGGATGGATGGACGGACGGACGGGGTATCTTTAATGGCTTCAAATTATTGAAGTTATTCCACAAGTATTTAGTGCATGGGTCATTGACCGTACATGTCTATTTAAGATACAATAGGGTGACAAAATAATCAACAGAGAAAGAAAACACAACAAAAAGAAACAAGAAAAGGGGAAATGGAGATAAATTACCTTAGTCTAAGTGAACAAATTTGACCTAGCTTCGAGCACTTTAGCCAAAAAATTGCCCATGTTTTGCCAGTTCCTCTGGTCTGCCAGCAGATCCCAACATGCCAATCTCTTTCTTGAGGGACTTAAGAATTTTTCTTTCAGTTTAATCCTTCGCTGGTTCTCCCACTGCGCACATTCCGCCAAAATAAGTATCCAGTCCTCATCCAAATCACAGAATGGGCAGATTCTCCTGCCAGAATCGTCAGTCATTATCTGCGCCCTCCCCCCAGTCTAAACCATGTCATTCCTTATATTTCCTTTCTTCCTAAATTAAGTATAATATGCCTCTTTACCCCATTTCAATTTTATTTCATTTGCTAGACTTAGAGAAGGTTTAATTTTACAATCCAGTTCTATTTCCTGTTGGTTGATGTCTCTTAGTCTTCTTTTAACACCTTTCCATATGTTTTTGTCATTTGTTTCATCAGTACGTAGTGAGATGGCTACTGTGGAGCACAAGGTTCTCTGCGTTATTGAGTTCGCAAAAAGTGAGTCACAAATAGTAGTGCAACGGGCATTTAGTTGCAAATCCGGTATTGAAAAACATTAGCCGTTGGTTTACACAATGTAAAGGAAAAATCACAGGCCGACCGTGTGTATCAGAGGAGGGAGTCAGAGGGATTGAAGGCAGTTTTGTTCGCAGTCCACTTAAGTCTACCCGTAGAGCTAGTAGAAAACTTGGAATGCCCCAACCAACTGTATGGAAAGTTCTGAGACGGCGTTTGCTGTACAAGCCCTACCGATTACAACTTGTGTAAGCTCTTAAACCTAAAGACAAAGAGAAGCGTAGTTATGTGGTTATGTGCTAGGAATGATGGAGGATGACGCGTTTCTGCAGCGTATCATTTTTAGCGATGAAGCGACTTTCCACCTTAGTGGAAAAGTCAAGAGACACAATGTTCACATATGGGGTTTGTAAAATCCACATTCAACATTGCAACACGAAAGAGACTCACCGAAGGTAAACGTGTTCTGTGCTTATCCCGTACAAAGGTATATGACCATTTTTCTTTGGGGAAAACTGTAACTGGAATAACGTACCTGGACATGTTATAACAATGGCTGTTCACCTCATTTTCCAACAGGATGGAGCTCCGCCCATTGGCACAGCGATGTACGAGGCTTTTTGAGTGAATCCCTTCCTCAGCGCTGGATAGGTCGCAGGGTAACTGAAGACCTGGCTTTACACTTCTGGCCACCGATATCTCCTGATCTCATCCATGTGACTATTTCTTATGGGGTTATGTTAAGGAATCTGTTTACGTCCCGCCTCTACCTACAACTCTGGCCGACCTGCGGAACCGTATCACTGCTGCCGTGGACTCAGTAACAGAAGATACGCTTGCTTGTGTGTGGGACGAGTTTGGCTATGTATAGTTCCATTAAAACGGCTATGTTTCTAGGCAGAGTAATCAGTATTGAAATCCAGGGAAGCTCAATTTAATGCAGGAAACCGCATTATACGATGAGAAAATCGTGGTACTGTGCGCGGTAAATGGGGATAAGATACAGTACTTTCCGGATTGGTATCATCATGCACAAGTTTACAGGAATGACGCTCTCACGCCAGTTTTGTTTTAAACCGCTGACCTATATTGAATATGGGCTTGTATATTCCCAGCAAGATTCTGCAATGCACATGCAAGTGCAGTGTTGATACGTCATTGAGGATATTTTTGAAGATAGCGTAATTAGTCAGGAGTTAAAGCTGTGATTCCCGAAACTGAAATCGTGCTATTTGTGTTTATGGGAAACTTGGAAAATAAACCATATAAATCAACTCCCACGCGTTAGGTGGAGTGGAACAATACATATATTGTATTTGGGAAACTAAATTGCAGCACATAAAAAACAACTCCCTATAAGGCTGTCACAACGTATGGATGCAGCAGTTGATCATTATAACATTTATTCTTTTTGATTTCTCTCCTGGCAGGGCATGTACTGAGGGCTTTTACTACTAAACATGTCTTAGAGAAGAGAAGTGAATTTAACTTAGAAATCTATCTTTTGTTTTAGGTTATACTAAGTCGTATGATAGAGTACAACGGGGTAAGCTATGGGAAATAATGGCGGAAGAGTATAAAGCACCATACAGTTTAATTAATGCCATTAAGTCCGTATTCCAAAACAATTATAATTGTTAAGGATAAAAGCACAGAAATTAACAAAGGACTAAGACAGGAATGTGACTGTCACCTATCCTCTTTGCGGTATATATATGTAAATATGTAAATATAAATACAATACTTTTTGCAGATGACCAGATAATATTAGCAGAAAATGAAATGGAACGGCAAAGATCAGTAACTTGAATGAAATGGGGAAAAAATATAATATGAAAATATCGGTTGAGAAAACTAAATCCATGGCTATGAAAGAGAAAGAACAAAGAAGAATTAAAATAGTTGTTGATGGATAAATTATAGAACAAGTTTCAATATTTAAACATCTAGTATCAAAAATATCAGTAATGAATACCAAAGTAGATGTCAAAGAGAATGTAGACACATATAATAGATTAAACGGATGCATAAAACGACATTTTAGTAAACACATGAAGAAGGAAATAAAGCAAAGACTCCGTAATATTATATCTAAGACAGCATTAATATACTCTTGTGAAACGTGGACACTAAGAACTAGCGAGAAGACAGGACTGGAAGCAGTCCAAATGAGATTTTTACTATCATTGTTGGGAATTAGTAGAAGAAATAGGGTTAGGAATACTGTAATAAGAGAACAGCTAATGGAAGAAAACATTAATGAAGAAATACAGAGGTACCAAAAATGTTGAAAAGAACATGTCTTACTAATGCCCCTTCAAGGCATCCACAGCAAGCTTTATTTCACAAAACTTCAGGATGAAGAAGTGTTGGATAACGACGGAGGAGATATAGTTAGCTTCCTAAACCTTGAATGCGAGAAGGAGAAGAAGAAGAAGGCTTTCTCTACCATGTACACTAACGTGCAAAAAAGTGTCCCATTCAGCTAGATCGCCATAGTATTTTTCTCTCCTAAGGTTTCCACCTTCAAGTAAACAGCTTTTGAATCCAACCAGCCGGTATCAGTTCTCTATGTGATTGGCATGAAAAACAATTCGGGGACATACAAACTAACCAATTAACGATATTTAAGGTCTATATAAAATGGAGGGATGGTTAGGATACTACCTCTATGAGAGTTTCGCTATGATTGGTACACAGGGAAAGGCTAAACGAATTACAATATAATTCGGCCTTCTAGGGGAAGGGGTGAAGCATTATTTGAATGTGTGGTTAAAGTGAACAACGGTTACAACATTTACATATAAGAGTTTTCAGCAACGACATGGAGACGAAGGTTAACATTGCTACCCTACTAAACGCGATAAGAAAACCGGCATTAAGAAAACGGCAGTATAGTGTGAAAATATAAGCTTTAAGTTGCATTGTTATCCTTCGGCCCTACCAATCCAGTGGGCTGAATTATGCTTGAAATACAGAGTGATCACCCTGGTAGGAGTTGTGACTAGATTTTGTCAGTACCAATATAAACATCTCCGTTCCATTATGGGCCATATTTTATGCAAGACGCTATACATAGTAGCTAGAGAAGGTATTGAATTCCACCCAAAAATTCCACACCGAGATTTCACCGGAAATATAATTTTTGGGGTCCCCTGAGCTCAAAAGAAGCATATTTAGAAAAAGGTCCGTCCGTGCGTGTGTGTGTGTGTGTGTGTGTAAAACAACATAACTCAAAAACGAAAAGTCGGATAAATACCAAACTTGGTATTTAGGTTTCAATAACTTTCAGGGATACGACATGAAGATTTACAAGGAAATCCCTCCAACACAAACTACCCTTTACATGGAACATTTTTCGATAATTTTTATTTTCTGAGAAATGGTTCTAACGATTGTGATTAAAATACCGTATATAGAAAATATTTACATGACAAATAAAATGTGTATCTTGAAGAAGAAGAAGAAGAAGAAGAAGAAGAAGGAGATGAAAATGTACTTCCAAAAATGTAGGTCTCTTTAAAATACACAATAATTATTTCAATTTTTTTGTGGCATCAGCTTTTTCCGAGATATCCGTTATTAATGGTTCGAATTGTTCAATACTTGTCATTCTTTTCAAGTGTTGTCGATTTTCAGCTGTTTCTCGCGATGACATGCAAAGCGTATGGAATTTTAAGGCCAGCATCCAGTTCCTAAACATTTGACAATTGCTATTCCCTTTATATATGTAACAAAACGCGCAATGCAGCTATTTCCAAAAAGTTTTATCTCGATTAAAATGAAGTAGATAGGAAAATATAGTGTGTTAAAAATATTTGTATACACAAAAATAAGCGATAGAGGGTAGAGAAAGTCATGAGAATGTAAAACATAAATTTTTACTTTCTCTACTACGTTTAGTAAGTAGGGGAATTATTGTATTGCACCCAAAAATTCGATACCGAGATTTCGCCGGAAATATATGTTTTGAGACCCCCTGAATACAAAAAAAGCATTTTTGGAAACATTTGTGTGTGTCTGTGTGTATGTGTGTGTCTGTGTGTCTGTGAACAGCATAAATCAGAAACGAACAGTCGGATAAACACCAAACTTGATATTTAGGTTCAGTATGTTCCAGAGATGCGACACGAAGCTTTTCAAGAAAATCCACCCACCCCAGATTATCCTTTACATAGAACATTTTTCGAAAATTTTAATTTTCTCAAAAATGGCTCTAACGATTTTGATTAAAATACCATATGTTTAAGATATTTTCATGACAAATGAAATGTATATCTCGAATTTTCTGGGAATGTCTCCAAAAGTATTCTTCATTGTGAACGACTTTTGCAACTGGTAAATTATAAGAGATACACAAAATTTTACTACACAAAAAATGTAGATCGCGTTAAAATACACAAATTACGTCATATACATTTTTTGTTGTTGAGTGAACCATTTTCGAGATATTGCTTGTCAATCCCTTACATTTTTCAATACTTATTTTCTCAAATGGGAATTCGTTATTAATTTTTTGTCTTGGATATGCAAAGAGTATTAATCTGTGGCAAAGAGAATGGTGCTGCACCTAGCAACCAGCTATTAAGAGATGTCTATGCTTAAAGGCTGCTATATTTCTATATTGCCCTTGCAAATATAAAACAAGAGGAACATATTACGTACGTCTTAAGCGATAGTAAAGTATTTTTAGAACTGGTCGCTATGTGTAAAATGTAATTCTTTTTGCATGTCAAAAAATCGCTTCTGCAAATGTTTATCTCGAATAATATGAAATAGATGGAACATTTGTAAAAATAGTTTGTACAGGAGTAGAGAAAGTCATGTGCGTGTAACACATCAGAATTCCTTATTTTAGTTTTTTTTTTTACATTTGCACATCCCCCTTTAACTTCTATGATCATATAGGAGACTTTGACTTGTAAACCAATCCGTCTTCCCTCTTCCTTCCCCAGTATTCGTTGATAATCAGCGTATGGTTCTTATAAATACTTTTAGGAGTTATTCTCCTTTTTTCTCCCATTGTTACCTTACTAACAATGTCCCACGGTATTTACCTCAATCTATGATTTAATTCCCAACTTCTCCTTTTTTCCTTCTTCTCTGCTACCTGTTCTCTGTTCTATATCTGGTGGTATTTGTTGTATATTATCATTATTTATCTATATCGTTGTATTAATTGTTAGATTTAAAAAACGTTGTTGAATTTTTTCTAATATTCCTAGTTCTTCGCTATTCCCAGGTTAATGCATTGTCATTTCTTCTGTTAAGAGTTTTTTCTCCCAAGAAATTTTACTAATTGCTTCACAATTTATCTAGATTGTATGTCTCTGTTTGGTGTCTACTTATAAATTATACGATTTTCTTCCATGTTCTATGGTGACCCATTATTTTTGTCAGTTTAATTTTAAATTGCGTTTTATTTCCGCTACATTGCTGCGCCTTCTTCCAACTATTTGTGTTACCATACCGATTTCACACTTCTTTATCCAGTATTTTGTATCGTTTATTTTAATTAACAAATAAATTGGCCAGATTCCTGTGGTAACTAAAGGATCAATTGTTGAAGCCATTTTTACTGCTCCTGCTGATAACCTTTTCCTTTGAGTTCGTCTTAGGAAACTCAATTTGCAGCCCTACCAGGAGCACATCGCTTCTTCTGTTTTTACATTGCTTATATCTGTAGCCTTTGCGTTTAGATTTCCCGTTTTTTATTCCGCGCCGATGAGGAGGCGAGATAGAAATTATTATACAAGACATCTCGTACTAAGACAACCAACTTACAGCATGATATGTATGAGAGAGAAAAATAAAAGAGAACAAATAGAGAGAGAAAAAAAGAGATTACGCTCCAAAAATTTCCTTTAAATTCTATTTTGAGGAAACAGAAGTGAATATCCTTTCAGTGGTTTTCATTATCTACCTCAACCTTTAACTAATAGAATTTTACTCTTGGTGTCAATGTACCTTCGTGGCTTGTTTACGCAGTGATAAATGCCCTAAACAGGTTGTGCATATGTTGTTTTTCATAATTCCTAGTGATGAGGCACTAAAAAGTCTATGCCACAAGAAACTGAAAGCTTTCATTTCAAATCACCATTTAGCAAAATAGTATGCTATAGCATACTTAAGTGGACAAAAGTGACATTACTCGGTGTTTAAGCGGCATATTAAGCAAAAAATGTGATGAGTTGCATCACATAGTTTTCTCTACTCACTCTTCTACAATCTATTTGTACAAAATCTTCTTATTTTATCTAATTCTTGTTACTCAATATAAACTTTCATTACGCATTTACATATCCCGTTGGAGATATAAAAAGGATATAACAGCCTAAAGTGATAGTCAGATTTCTAAACGCAGATCGCTTTGCGATGTGTTTGCAATTCTATGTTGTTTGTATGACGCAAGAAGAAAACCGAATGGCGACTTACATCTTGAAAACAATCTGACGTGTTACACTCACATGACTTTCTCTACACATGTACTAACTATTTTTACAAACGCTTATTCTGCATCTACTTCATGTTAATCGAGATAAACATTTGCAGACCCTATCTTATTGCTAATTTTCTTGCAGATGTAAGGGGAATATATATTTACAAGGGCAATATAGAAATACAGTAGCCTTTAAGCACATACATATCTCTTAATAGCTGGTTGCTAGGTGCAGCACCATTCCCTTTGCCACAGATTCATACTTTTTGCATATCCAAGACAAAAATGAATAACGAATTCCCATTTGAGAAAATAAGTATTGAAAAATTTAAGGGAATAACAAGCAATATCTCGAAAATGGTTCACTCAACAAAAAAATGTATATGACATAAATTGTGTTTTAACGCAAAATACATTTTCTGTGTAGTAAAATTTTGTCTATCTCTTATGGTTTACCAGTTATGCAAAAGTCGTTCACAATGAAGAATACTTTTGGAGACATTCCCAGAAAATTCAAGATATACATTTCATTTGTCATGAAAATATCTTAAAAATATGATATTTTAATCAAAATCGTTAGAGCCATTTTTGAGAAAATTAAAATTTTCGAAAAGTGTTCCATGTAAAGGGTAATCTGGGGTGGGGGGATTCTCTTGAAAACCTTCGTGTCGCATCTCTGGAAGATACTGAACTTAAATATAAAGTTTGGTGTTTATCCGACTCTTCGTTTCTGAGTTAATGCTGTTCACAGACAGACGGACAGACACACACACAGACAGACGCACAGACAGACACACAGACACACTCACACACACGGACATGTTTCCAAAAATGCTTTTTCTGGATTTAGGGGGTCTCAAAACATATGTTTCCGGTGAAATCGCGGTATCGAATTTTTGGGTGGAATACAATACTTCCCCTATTTACTATACGTAGTAGAGAAAGTAAAAAGAATATAGTTATTTGTAAATTCAAACCAATAACAAATAATACCGAGGAAATGGTTAGCGCCATAAAAATTTTATTTGAAGTAAACTGTGTCATTTAGCAGACCCATATTCTTTATTTAGTAAGATATTTTCTCTTACGATTTACCAGTTACAAAGGTATTTCAAAATGAAGAGGAATTCACAGGCTATTTACATAAAAATTCAGTATATACATTTTATTTGTCATAAAAATATCTTATACATATATTTAGCAATAACCATTTTTGAGGAATGAGAGATAAATTTTTTCCACGTAAAGGCAATTTGGGAAAGAAATTTCGTGTCGTATCCTTGGATGGCACTGAACTAAAGTAGCAAAACGGTGTTTAGTTCACTTTTTGTTTTTGAGTTTTGCAGTTAACAAACAAGCACATAGACACACAACACACACGAATACATTTTTCTATTTTAGTTATTTTTTATTTGATTAAGGGAACCTCATGAGGTATATATCCAGTTTAATCTCGATATTGAATGTTTTGCTGGAATGAATTGCTTCCTCTCTTATTAAAGATTAGTAGTAGATAAGTAAAGGGAGAGAAAATGTGATAGAAATGTTCGAGCTAATGTCAGAAATTACTTAACCGATTTTTGTGCTTTTCATCGATGGAAAGTACTGTTATTCCAGATTAATTTGAGATAGCATAGTTACATTAAGAAACATTTTTTGTTTATTTTATGCTATCCACTTATTCTCTTTCGTATATATTGATACCTTAGTATATGTTAGTGCTATATTACCGCTATTACGTATGCATTATATTATCCCAGAAGTAAAATTAACGTTATTCCTGTCGGTTTCTTTTTGATTCGGACTAAGCATAGGAAATTTAGCATACAGAACAATAAATATATTGTGGGAAGCTTAGATATTTCAGAAGCTACCCATTTTTCTTAAATAAATAGCAGGTAATATATTTGGCAAAACATTCTACATTTACGTTATAGGAACTGTAAGAACTGTAAGTGTCCTAAAACTTTCTAAAGCTACTTTTATTCTTATGTTCAATGTTAAAATATCCTATAATTTTAAAAAAAGCCACATAATCTTGTTTTTTTTACCCCTCAAGTACAAATTACATCCTCTTTGAACTAGTGGGAAAATTCTGTACACTACAACTTAAATCGCTAATAATACCGCGTATCCTAATTTTCAAGCGTTTACGTATATACTTTAAATAGTAAGATATTTGAAGACAAAGTTTGCAGTTAAGTTAAAAGACCTGGCGAAAAGTATACACTATTTCATTAGTATACCATCCCCGTTTTTCAACCCGATATATAAACGCATAAACTGTTTATAGATCTGAACACAACTTTAGAGACTTATATCTCAGTCACAAATAAAAGAATAGAAACTATTTTACATATTTTAGAAGTTCAAAGTATTTTTTCTTCAAACTGTCGCCTACAAATCAAAAACGTTTGATCTAGCTGGAAAAATTTTAATGCTAACCCTTTAGAACGTGGTAAAAATGATAGGCTGCTTTATACGTTTCGAAACCACCACGCATCCTTATTGTCAATTAATTATACAGGTGGACCATGTAGGTTGAGCTGTACAATATCTCCAAAACTGAGCGCTGAAGAAAGAAATGTCTTGAATAAGAGTTGCTTGATATTATGGGGGAAAGTAATTGCCATTAGTCGTGTTTTGTTTGGAGGACGTTCTGATAGTCAGTTTAGGTTCAATTTAAATCGAACCTAATTGTAGGTTGCCATAAAAGAATTAAAAATTACATAAAAACACGAATTATAGAAATACTTTATGGCTTTAGCGGCATAAGGCAGATTATTCTTTATGTGATAAAAGAGAAACCTGAATCAGAAAATAGCTGGAAAATTGAAAATTAAAAGCTTGAAATAATGGGAATGAATTTATTTGCTTGTTCTAGAATTTAAGGTATGCTTATCATATATATGATATTTTTTATTTGAACTGAAATATTCCTAGATAAATACAATATGCATAATATCCGGCAGTTAAAATAATAATTGTGATCTTTTGGGAACATATTTAATGCTTAACTTTGAAAATTTCGTAATACTTTACTTTCCCTACCAGGCATATAGTAGCTATAGAGAAGGTATTACATTCCACCCCATAAAAGTTGTATCTATATTTCACCGGAAATACGTGTTTAGAGGCCTCCAAAAGCCAAAATAGCAGCTTTAGAAAATGTCCATGTGTGTGTCTGTGTATGTGCAGCAGTGTGAACAGCATAACTTAAAAACCAAAAGTCACATAAACACTAAACTTTACATGGAATAGTTTTCCAATTTTCTTAATTTCTGAAAAATGGCTGTAACGATTTTGACTAAAACGCCATATATTAAATTTATTAATATAGAAAATAAGAATATATCTTGAATTATTTGGGAATAGATTTTAAAATCCTCTTCATTCGGAAGGAAGGTTGTACAACCCTGCATAACTGTTAAAGGTTAAGCGATAGACGAAAACGTACTACATAAACAAATGTAGATCTCTTTAAACAGACAATTTATTTCAAATAACTGTTTTGTGGCATCCAAGATATCCGTTATTTATGGTTCAAGTTGTTGAATACCTGTCATTCTTTTGAAGTCCTGTCGTTTCAGTTATTTCTCGCTATGTCATGGAAAGACCAGCTTGTAGCGTCCAGTTCTAAAACGTTTGACTGTCACTATTTCCTTTGTTTCTATAACGAAATGTGTAATGCAGCTATTTTCGGAAAGGTTTATTTCGATTAAAATGAAGTAGATAGGCAAATAAACGTTCGTAGGAATAATTTCTGTACGCACTAATAAGCAATAGAGGGCAGAGAAGATCACGCGAATGTAACACATCAGATTTTTTTACTTTTATATGCCTGTTGCGTGAAATTTTAGAGAGTAACCTTATAAGTTAAAAACTAGGCAAATTAAATTCTACTGTTCTTTCAAAACATTATCGCTGTATGAAAGATGCGAGTATTTAATTATCGCAAGCCGAACGAAAATATATTTCCTTCCGTACAATTCACATTTATTTTCCATCTCCCTATATCTGCTGTTGCTATATCGATTAAGAAAGGTTTCTTGTGGGAACATGGGATAGCTGCATGAGATATTGCTACGAAGATGTTGTAATGGACATTAAGAGTTTCATATTACCCATATCGTGTTATAGATTTTCATGTTACGACCCATTTTTCCATCGTTTTTGTTTCCATGCCAACGCCTTGCCGAGGTTCTCTATAAGTTATCTTAGTAGGGCGAAATGTAGCACTGGATGTTCATAAAATTTGTTCTTATGCCTGTTGCTCCGGGCAAACAATTTCTACAAAAGGGACCGTGTAAACTTTTGGCAAACAAGAGGTGCCAAACACGATAAAAGCGTTCTTGAAATTTGCCACCTGCTATCTATAGTTGTTTTGCTTGTCCAACCAAACTGGCACAGTGCACATTTTATGATGTAGCTGGTTCTTTGTTGTAGAAAATGCTTAAAAATGGTAGGCTAGACCCTCGATAACGGGGAGAAACGATAGAAGAGCTCAGGAGCTGTTTCTTTCGGCGTTACGAGTGTTTTTTTCTTGTCCCTTTCTTATCTTACATTTTATTCCTTCAAATTTTCTGTCGAGTTTATCTAAGATGGAGAAAGTATTGCATTAATCGGAGGATATTTTTTGGGCTACCGGGGTAGCCCAAGAAAAGTATATACAAAATAACATTGTATTAGAATTATAAAACCATCATCTTTTTATCCATTCTTGGCTTCTCACCAGAGCCATATGCAGGCGGGTGTGCACATCGCTTTTGAAATGAAATAAGTTTACAAACGTCGCAGAAACCACTAGCTTGTATGGTTACTTTCTTTGTAGTAGCGTGCATTCTCCTGCGCCTGCGCATCACGACAATGTCAATATGTAGCTTTGTTTTTGTTTTTTTTTGTTTATTTTACTTCTCTACTACGTATAGTAACTAGGGGAAGTACTGCATTTCACTAAGAAATTTGATACTGAGATTTCACCGGAAATACATGTTTTGAGGCCTCCTGAATCAAAACAAAAGTATTTTTGTAAACACGTCCGTGTGTGTGTCTGTCTGTCTGTGAACAGCATAACTCAGAAACGAACAGTCGGATAAACACCAAACTTGGTATTTAGGTTCAGTATCTTCCAGAGAAGGTTTTCAAGAAAATTCCCCCACCTCAAATTAACCTTTACACGGAAAATGTTTCGAAATTTTTAATTTTCTCAAAAATGGCTCTAACGTTTTGATTAAAATATCATATATTCAAGATACTTTCATGACAAATAAAATGTATATCTTGAATTTTCTGGGAATGTCTCCAAAAGTATTCTTCATTGTGAACGACTTTTGCATAACTGGTAAAACATAAGAGATACACAAAATTTTACCACACAAAAAATATAGATCGCCTTAAAATACACAATTTATGTCAAATACATTTTTTTGTTGAGTGAACCATTTTCGATTGCTTGTCATTCCCTTAAATTTTTCAATACTTATACTTTTTCTCAAATGGGAATTTGTTATTCATTTTTTTTGCCCTGGTAATACAAAGAGAATAGAATACTCCACATAGCAACCAGCTCTTAAAATATTTGACTATCGCTTAAAGCCTACCAATTCCCCTTGCATCTACAAGAAAATTAGCAATAAGATTAACATTTCGATATGTCTATTAACATGAAGCCTATGGAGAATAAGCGTTTGTAAAAATAGTTTGTACAAGAGTAGATAAGTCATGTGAGTATAACACATGGGATTTTTTAAATTTATTTATTTAAAGTTGCGCTAACTGCATGGTCATATGCGACTCATCAATTAATTACATTAATACATAATTAGAAAAGCAGTTATATGCTCACAAAAAGAACATAGAGAGTACATATTAGGAGAACATAAAATAAATAATGGAATTATAGCGTTAATTTTATCCTGCTCAAATAAATATTAATATTAATGTTGGTATTAAAGTATGAACGAGAAAATATTACATAATATAATGAAACGTTTTATATTTTGTTAAAAAGCCCGATATTCTGCAGGAATTTTGATAGGCCACTTGAGTATCTATTGCAGTGTGAAGGTAAGAGGAAATCGTTTCAGTTCTGCGACAGTTATTCTATTGTTGGAATTTGCATAGTATATGTTCAACAGTGAGGCTTGTAGTACAGAAAAAACATTCAGGAGGTGGTTCTTTGGTGAAGAGGTAAAAGTGAGTGAGTTTTGTATGTCCGATTCGTAATCTAGGAGCAATTGTTTGGTCTTGGTGGTTCAAGACAGTATATGGGAACGGATTGGTGTTTTCCTGTCTAGTAGCATGAAGATAGCATGTAGACCATCCTCAAGGATATTTAACAACATGTTCTTAAACACCCCGTCTTCACTGATTACTTCATCCATATATAGAAGAATTCAAGACGTATTAACCGAAGTTTGCACACCTTTTCCTCAAGTAATCACGCTGAATCTTTACGATTTTCCGCCATGGAGAATCCAACTTCCTCATATAAATTTAGATCTTATCAAAAATGTACTAATACAGCAATATAGCTGCAGTTATATCATGAACTTACTGCTTCCTATCAAACTAAAAATCATATATTCACCGATGGATCAAAAACAGAAGACAGGTGTGTATATGCACTTGTTACAAATACAAATCAAATTCTTTCTCCCCGTTTCTCAGATTAGTATTCCAATTTTTCTTGTGAATTAACAGCAATTCAGAAGGCAATAATTTGAATTTGAATATTTGAATAACTTATTTGAGCATTAAGCTATTACATATTTAGACTGCCTTTTCTATTTGGCCCTGGCCACTAAGATGAGCAGTCGTGAATTATAATTAGATGTTGGTACATTTAGTAGTTCTTATATTTATTTTTATTTACATTATTTTTCATCTTTTAACCGTCCATATCCATTTATTTTTTACGTTCATTAAGTATTTACCCATATTTTTACAGCTTTTATCTAGAATTGTATGTATATATTTATTCCTATTCATTCCCTACCATAAACTCTCTTTTCTCCAAATCTCTGTTTCTTTTCTTTCAAATATAATATGTTGTATATCTTCACTTTCCCCGCATAATGGACATTCACCTTGTGCATAGCTGTTTCACTTCCCTTTTAGCCTCCATATTCCTGCCCTTAATCATGCTATACCTCCTCTTTCTTCTTTATTTGTATTGTCTACATGTTTCTCTCTTTCCCAGTGTTTTTTTATGTTAACATAAAAAATCAAAGATCTCTTCTCAATTATCTGACTAAATAATTGTTATATATCGATGTCCTCAAATCTTCTTCTAATACTCTTCCAAAAACCTTTGCCTTTTTCCTCCAAACATCTCCCATGCCATTATTCACATTCACATTATTCCTTTGAACCTGGGTTTAATTCGATCCCTCCAGTCACTATTAGCATAAGTATCACTCTTCCTATTGTCCGCCAATTCATCATTATATTTTGATCAATTTTACATTTGGAAAGCTTTTTTGCCATATACAGTCCAATTCTCATTCTGTATACTGTAATTTCAACTCCCATTGTCCCTTGTTTCACTTTTCTTCTTCTGTGAGAGAGCTCCTTGCTAACACAACCTTCCTCTTCCCCTGCTCATTTAGCACTCCCAGAAGGCAATAACACTAATTCGTTCAACAGATTAGTAGTCATTTCATAATATTTACTGATTCAAAAAAGTGCTCTCCAAACTCCTCAAGATCGATCCACATCTCACCCATTGGTACGTGACATTCAGCATACTCTTCAATCTATTCTAACAGAAGATCGTACTGTAGCTCTTATCTGGATCCCATCACACATCGGCATTAATGGAACTGAACAAGCTGACTTAGCAGCCAAAGAAGCCACTCGCCTTTCATTAATTGACAAATCCATCAAAATTCCGTGTCAGGATGCTGCATCACACTTTAAAAGAGTGATCCACAGCCTTTGGAAGCATCAATGGACCCAGATCTCAAACAGTAAGCTGAGTAGCTTGTCTCAACTTTAAAAGACATACTGCTTTCAACTTCGTCCTTTTCTGCACTCGCGCTGTGGCAAACTTACTAATAAGTAAGAACATGCTGTAAATCGATTTGTTGTAAATTTCAGCTTCGGACACATTATCCTATGCAATTTGTTTTATCCATCAGATTGTATCATATTTAAAGCCGTTATAGATTTTTGTTGGCACAAATTTCTAAAGAAAACAACCTCTTCTGTAGAAGTTCCATATTTGTTGTTTTCATGCTCATCGCACAATAACTAATAAACTAAAGGATAGAATGCAACAATATATTTTTCTTAGCTAGAGTAAACTTGCGTGCTGGTACCTGCGTGCACACTTTTTATTGCATAAAGTAAGATTTATTTTGTGAACTAAAATGTTTCGAACATCATTATTAGTAGTTATACAGATCAATTTTTTGGTTTAATTCTTAAAGAAAATTGGGCAAATTTATTTTAAAACTTCATAGTAGTGGTGATTTTCATTGCAATTTGAACATTCTAGTTCACAGGAAAGCTTGAACCTTAATCTTTAATTTGATGTATGATGAGGTTTCTAGTCTAATGTTTAGTATAGCTTTCATTGTTTTGAAAACTGCAAAGCGTAGATATTTTTAATTTTGAGAAAATTAGTTTAAAATTTAAAATATTAACCCATATGACAAAGTGCTTGCTTGAAAAGTTTAAAATGCTGAAGAATGTTTTATTAAAAATAATTTAAAATCAGATTATACTTTAATGTTATTAAAATATTAATGCTATCACTGTCAGTATTAGCACTCTCAACACATTCAAATTTAGAATGAGAAGCACAGCCTGTTTAGCAGTATTCATAGTCTAAAGACTTCAAGTGCTGTCACTGCATTGTTTAGTGTGTCTATTACCATGAAACTTACTCTTCTGTGAACCATCATTAGTTCTGTTACCCATTTTAGCTCACAATTATTTACAAAATGCTAACAACCCTAAAATTTGGTTGTAAACAAACGAGCCTCCAAGGATTGGTACATCAAGGCCGCTATAAATCCTGAAATATAATCCCCATGGCATTTGCTTTTAATTTTATCTGTTGTAATCATGAGAAAATGCTTGCAAAAGTCATGCTAGCTTGAGAGAGGGAGATTTCAATCAGGAAAAGGACAGGAATAGGAGCAAAGTAACTCAAAATATGCTGCTACGCCCACTTTTCTGAAATCCTGGAGCGTAGTGCATCATTTAAATTCATTTTAGTTCACTTAAGAATCAAAATATTTAAATAAACCTCAAATCATTTTAAACAGGAATGCATTTAGTTTCGTAAAACAGCAAAAAAATCAATTTTTTGAGGATACATAGCATTTTAAACGTGAATACATCCTTTAAAGGAATATATCTACATATACCTACATATACCTACATTAGGAATGTGAAGTATCATCACAATGCGGTGCATGCACCCAAATAATCCCCTTTGAAATTCCACAGTTTCTTCATAAGCCACATAAAATAAGTTTTTGAAACTTCCTTAGCTTAATGCATAAAGCTGAGGCTTTGCAGTAGATTGTGTTAAAACTGTAGATATTTCATGGAGGGCTGTTAAGACCAAGTAAAGTTGCAAACAAACGAGAAAACAGTGCCTCTAAGCTTTCTGAGAGTTGCTGCTAGCAGAAGCGAAATGATGAAGTGTTTGTGTACGGGACAAAAGTGGAAGAAAATGCTACCAACTTAACTACAGATAAGGATATGGCTTGGAATCGCCAACCAGCTAGGAGCCAGGTGTGGAGAATGATCGGGGAAGCGTGTTAAACGCATTCCCCAGGGAGGAACTTCGGACCTCTTCCTTCTAGTGGTGGTGGAAACAAGAACTGGGGAGGTAAATTTGACGTCGAGCACTGCAGCCATTTCTCATTAGCACATAGCCCAACAAAACACGCTCAACCGATAGTTTCAGGCGGCGCTGGTTTCCCTGCCCACCTTCATCCGTTAAGTTCTGGGTGGTTTTAGCAAATAACTTCTTGCAGAGACAAAGTAACAAACTCTATGTATTATACCGCAGCTTAATTTACATTGAATCCTAAAGACACGAATTCCTGAAAATATCACTGTGTACTGTGTATCTTTCACTGTCTATTCCTTTGTTCAGTAACTGAAACTTCAAGTGACTTTAAAATGCAAAAAAATGAATAATAAGTTAGAGTATTACAGCCCATAAAATAAAATTTTCCAGAAATCTTATGGTAAACAATTATTAAAATTGGGTTGGTACCTATTTATAATTTATAACATGGGCTAAAATTATGGAGTAGATATTCGTTATTGTTATTTCCAAATACCTTTTTGTTTTGTTTTTTGTGGTAATACTTGAATTCTTTGATTACTCAGTTAATTTTGTCACTGTATTCTAATTTAGAGCTATATGTACGCTTTTAATTGTGTAACTAACATTTCTGGAAAAAGCGCTTATCACAAAAACATTAATATAATTATATGAATAATTACAAGACATAAAAGCTCAACATTTTACCAACAATTTGTTATTCTGCAGATATTAATTTGACGAAACAGAATAAATCATGTGGATTCTAGACGTCCTATTAAATGTACAAAATTATATTATTTTATTATTATATTTTTAGAAGAAAAGTTATTTAAAAGTAGTATAAAATAAAGAGAAAATCATCCACAATATTTTCTGAAAATGAAGCTGATGAATTAAGACGATCGCCGTGATATTTTGATTTCTTTTAAAAATCTTTTTACACATGTAATACATCCTAATTAGAATTTAATCCATTAAAATACAATTATTTTGTACAAAACAAAGCAACCTGTTAGTGAAACTTATTGTTTATTTACTAAACTAAATACGCCAAAATACCAGTTCGTTAATACTATCTGATATGTAACAATTTAATGAATGGAAAAGTAGAGGAATAGGAAACATGAAATACGATAAGAGCTGCTAAACAAGAGTTGCAAAACTATATTGTTGTTTAATTTCCCGATTGTTATTAATTTATAAACTGAATTGTAAATATGCAATCCATAAAAGTATTAACGGAGTAATAAAACAGCTCAGAATAAGACAAAGTACATGAATAAAATTAAACGGTGGACTCTTTAAAATTCCTATTATCTAGTATTCAATGCCGCTGAAAAAGGACGAGATGCAACTCGAAAACAATGTGAATTTTTTTACACACCACTGCCACTGTTTGTATTGTATAAAATTCCAGAATCATAAATTTAATGTGTTATGTCACCAAGCACTTATAACGATTTTCAGAGTATTCACATTTGCTAATTTACTCAGGTCTTAGGTTGGGTGTAACTGGTGTTTATCTCATAATTGAGCACTTTACTGCGGCGAAGCTATTGCGTTTTGAGTTGCAGCTACTTAGGGGTTATCTCGTGTATTTTTAGAGACAATAGTGTTAAGCGCTAAAACTATAATATTTTCTTCCTAAAATGTATGAATTGCTACCCTTTCGTTCTGTATCAGTAGATGCAGGGAATTAATTCAGAAAATTAAGTAGTGAACCGTTTTGAGGCCTTAACATTAACATAAAACTCACAAGGGTTCCATGACCATAACTCACGAACCTAACAACCAAGTAATGATCCTCACAAATGTGACAAGAAAACTGAGAAGAATGCTCTTTCACTGCCTAAATTTAAGAGTTGGCAACTATTACTTAAATTATCCATCCAAATGATGGACAAATCCAAATGGATCCCGGGACAATACAACAAACTACGAAATCCCAAAACTCCAAATTATACATAACATTTTCTAACTTGTAGCTTTTAATGTAAATCTTCTACCTTTTTCCAAAAAAGAATTGTTGCACTCTGACAAATTTGTAATTCAAGGCCGAAAAATCTCTAACCAAATCAGAAATAGACAAATATTCTGAAGAGAAGTCCTTAGTTCCAGAAGAAAACGAATTGCACCAGGGAGGCATCATCAATCGAAGGCAAGGCACAAGCGCACCGGATGATTTAGCACTTTCGCATCAGCGGCAAAAGTACCTTTCTTACACGTGCTACCACACGGTAGGAGCGCTAGCTAGCATTCATTGCTAACTTTAGAGGTGGCTTCAGAGACGGCTATCATCAATAAGGGAGCTGACACCTTAGCAGAACGTACAGATTGAAATACAATTTCGGTATATACTTTTTTAGTTTCAGTAGGATGTGAAATAGCGACAAACGCATGTTACTTGTACGATTAATAAACCAAAGTTTGCGATGAAGTGGGGATACTGTTATACTTCATTATTGGCTTCACTTCGCACACTAGTTTTAAACAGATAAATCACACCAGATATGAAACTGGAAGTTACCTGATATTCGCTCTAAATTATGAAGGAAAGGCCAAATACGAGGGCAGATCGAAAAGTAATGCAATAATTTTTTTACAAAAAAGTTTAATAATTAAAACAACAAAAAAGAAATCACAAATTAATTTACACCTTTTACCTACTTTTCGACATAGTCACCAAGTTTCTCAATACATTATACCGGTTTAAATATGCCCTGCTGATTTCACTTCCGCATCTGTCGCAAAGCGTTGGCCGGCCAGGAATTTCTTCATGGACCAAACAATGAAAGTCCGACGGTGAAAGATCCGGACTGTATGGTGGATGCTGGAGCACCTCCCAACCAAATAGGTGATTTTCTGGCGAACAGCAGCAGCAACATGGGGGCGAGCATTGTTATGAAGAATTTTGACATCGACAGCACTCAGGTTGTGGCGTTTGTCACGAAGGGCACAACGCAACTTCACCAAACTTTTCATATAGGCTGCAGCATTCACAGTGGTCCCGTGTTCAGCAAAGTCCACCAATACAACACCATGCATATCCCACAAGCACCTTCCTAGCAGATTGAGTCACACTGGGGAACCAGAATGTTTCCACTCCATACCTGCCTGCTTGGTTTCGGGCGTGTAGTGATATGCCCACGATTCATCACCAGTGACGATTCCTTTCTGAAATTCATGCCCTTCTGCGGTGTGATGCCTTAGGTGATCCAAGCTCGTCATCATTCGCTGGCCTTGTGGTTGTCTGTCAGGTTCTTAGGCACCTAGCAAGCACTAACTTTACGAAATTTCAACGTGTCATGAACAATATCGTACACTTCACCATAGGAAATGTTGAACTGTTGCGATAAGGTTCGCAGTTGCACTCGCCGGTCGTTCAAAATGCCTCTGACATTCTGTGGCGTTGCAGCTGTTACCGGCCAACCGGAGCGTGGCGAATCACTAAGGTTCATACGGCCCTCTAGGAAGAATGCACACCACCTGGAAACATTTCTACGGTCCATACAATCATTCCCATACACGCCACGCATGTCCTTGTGAATATCACTGGGTTTATGCCCTTTGGCCCACAAATATCGAACCACACCTCTCTGCTCTTTATACGTGGCGACAGTAGTAACTTGCGCGCATTCTTTGTTGCGTAGTTCACGCTTCTCCCGTTAGAGCTGCACATGAAACAAACATACCTTCTGTAGTGCAAACTTCAAACAATATCTGTGTGAAATTGCAAAATTCCAGCAGTAATACCAAGCTAAAACTTGACTTCATAAAATTTAGTGATTTTAAGAGAGCAATATACAAATCATCATAAAACATGGTTATAGTACTGATTTAACTATCTCTAATTTTAGCAATCAACCTATGGGTGCTAACCTCTTCAACTCTGTCTAAAAAGCAATAGAGAAAGTTTAATTTAAAATATCAGTCTCTTGGTAAGCGATAAAATTTTTAACAACCAAAACAGGAGGAGAAAAGTAGAAGCCAGTAAGCAAACCCAAACTTATAACTGAGACACCCAGTAGAAAAGGGGCGCATACCACCTATCTAGTTATTTTAGTACAGGGATACAGCCGATACCGTTTAATATAATAACTAATAACTCCTAGTATAATGGTATGTGTCGATTGTTTGAAAAAAAACACTATATGATTGCTAATATGACTGACATTCTGAGACAGTGCTTCATAATAATATGAAAATAAATATTAGTGAGAGTAGGAATAATATTATTAAATAAGACTAGCAAATTAATATTTCTTGTAAATATGAATATGGGTTGGAAAGGCGTGAAAGCAGCAGGCAGGAAACGGGTTAGGTTTTCCCCATTGTAGCCGAGTAAAGGCTGAAGACGCTTTTGTTCATATACTCCTGAAAAACAGGTGCGTAGAAACGAAGGTCAGTGCTCTAATAGCTGCAGGCATATGAGTTCATGTGGAAACTTAATGTAGACAACAATAAGAAAGATGGTAGAAATCAAGTGATAGCGAAATGGTGGAATAGAAAAATTCGAAATAGAGAAACAAGAGAGTTTTGAAAATCATTTGTTCTTGGTATTCTTTTGGAGGTCGTTTTAACAAACAAACGTGGGTGCAGTTCAAAGCAAATTGATAGAAAAGTGCCGAAGGGTAGTTTGAAGTATAGCAGTAAAAGCGGCGCCCAAAGAAATGCGTGTGTGTGCGGCAAGACTCCATTAGGAATCAGATATAAAAGGCGACGGAAAATAAACGGGTAGAAAAACGAATCAATCGTGTTATGCACCATAGCCGAGATCCAATATCCAAGCAAGAACATGAGCTAGCATCGAAACCGGGACCATTCCTACAAATCCCGTGCCGCCAAATTGGCGCACGTCACCTCCTTGCCACACACACTCTCAATTCACACTAGAAAAGAGGTCCATGTCATTAGTTTCTCTAGGTTTTATGAATTAATGCTTCTCATTGGCCAGTTTGGTTTCAGACAACCAATTAGAGTTTTTCAAAGTTTGTTGATAAGTTTCCAAAATGCAGCAGTAGGTGTTGATATTAATGTTGTTGAAGAAGAAAATACAACAATACGCGTAAAGCAGTTATAGGATCAAGTAATGTGAATTTACAAAATACTTAAACCTCTTTAATTTCCAATTTATCTGCCATGAATGTTTCTTAAAACCTTAGCTATAAACAGTGATATAAATGTGAGTACGTTCAAAGGTTTTCTCTTTAATCATTTTAAATTGTTATAGTATGATGTAATACTAAACAAATATTACCTAATATTTGATACTATTTGCAAAACAAAAAACGTCTAGTTAACGTAAAAGTGTTGGTATAATCGCAGGAGTTTACATTTCCATTCAAGTACAAAATAAAATTTCCTTAATTCCCTTTTCCTGAAAAAAACCACACTCTGATGGCATGTGCTTCTTTTCCAATGGGACCCTCAATTCAATACGATAAAAGTAATTGTTTTAAAGGGAAACTATGTTACAGCAAAACAATTACAAATTGTAGGGTGGACCATTTAAGTTGAGACTGTACAATATCTCCAAAACTAAGCGTTGTAGAAAGAAATGTCTTGAATGAAAGTTGCTTTATGTTATAGGGGAAAGTAAATGCATTAGTCTTGTATTGTTTGGAGGACGTTATGATGGTCGTTTTAGGGCCAATTTAATATGTTAATGGAAACCTACATTTTGTATGTTGTTTTCTCATTGGAAAATGGTTTATAAAACCTGTTTATTTTGTGATGAAGGATAAGGAAACAAAATACAAAATGTAAGTTCCCCATTACGAAACATAACTTGACCCTCAAATGACCATCCATGGATGGTCCAAACATTCATTGCGCTCTTCGTACACAGCCATTCAGAATTTTCATTGTTATTTACGTTGGTGTAAGAACAATTACAAATGCTTTATACAAATGTTGTTCAGTTTTTTATTAGGAGTGAGATAACATATATTCAAGATATTTCTGCCTACAACACTTATTTTTGGAAATTGTACCTTCTCAAATTAAATGGTGCACCCTCTATTGGAACAAGACAATATTTAGTTTATCTTTATCAAAGGTAAAATGGTAACGGTAAAGTTAAAGGTACGCATCACGGAGGGGCCCCCGGAACCGGGGCAGAGCACCGCACGCAGGCCAGTCGGCCCTTTATGTTTTCAACGAGACCCCTGGGATGGAAAGACGAGGGGAGAATCCTGAAGAGCGACAAGATCCGGATGCCGACGAACGCAAGCTTGGACGGGATCACTAAAGTTTCCAGATAGAACACATCCGACGCCGCACGGTCCCTGCCCATAAGCCACCAACCTCCAGGATCCCCCGGAGCGGAGCCCCATGCTGAGGAGAGACCAAACTGAGCGGTACTGCAGCGACGCAGGGAAGAACCCTTTACAGAGCGCAAGCCGCCGCCCAGCCGCAACCCACCGAAAACCGTCGCTTGGTCCTACAACCCTGAAACAAATTACAAGAAGTTGTGTACAGGAAATAAGAGGGAAGAGAGTCGTGGTAGAAGATGAACCAACCCAACATTCGCCTGGCGACCCGAGGAAACTACGAAAAATCCATGGGTTAGATTGGGCGGTCACCGGGGATCAATCCCGGCAATGGTCAGCGTTAATTCAGAATCATTGCCTATGTTCCATGGAGTTTGATAGTATGAATACGGAAGTGAAGGTCCCTGTATTCAGTTTAAAAGTTTATGAAAAAGTCAGCGTTAACAACCCTACAATTCAGGGACAAAAATACCATCAGTAAGTTGTTTCTGAAGCAAAATCCCCTGATATGGCCATAGAGGTTAAGGTGGCTATATAACTGTAACAATTAAAAGATAATAAATATTTGCCAAAAAGGCTTAAAAACATGCAAATAATATTTTACAAACCTCTGGTTACCTCAACATACACAAGAATTCTGATGTGTGATCCTTGTGAGTCAAAATAAACAATGCATGTATGTAATAAAGGAGTGTTTTAAAATATTTAACTTACATCATCATTGGATTAGTATTCCGATGCCTCAAATACTCGCAAAGAATATTGCCTCTACAGAGTCATCAGCTTGCAACATTGAGTTGATAGCAAGATATACGTTGGTGCCAAATATTTTATCAAGAAAATTCAAAAACCATATTAGCGCGACTTTCATAATAGGCAACATTTTGAGGTTATAAAGTAACACAAAATGTTGCGTTCCATTATGACCTATGTTCAAAATGGTAGAAAAATGTGTGCAGAAGAGTTTGTGTATGTGAAATACATTAACAAATTATCTTCAGAATAACAATCCGTCTTTTAAGAATAATATAAATACGTACAAAACATATCCTTCTATGACTTCATACCTATGCCTAATGGCAATAAGTAGATTAGTAGTAAGGTTTGCGAGTTTAAATACTAAATCTCACTGTAGATGTTGCTTACTTTACACAGGGAAAGAGATACTAGTTTATTAATTTTATAATAATGTTTGGGTTTTACGCAATAGAATTTTAGTAGATATACATTTAAATCCCAAATCTAACACTTATCGTATAAATCCAAATTTGGGGAAAAACTATAATTTGTTTATTTATTAGCATTGCTCTGAACACAGTTCTCTAAATACAATGCAATCCTGAATATAGTGCTTCTATAGAAACTAAATTTAGTTTTCCTTTTATTAAAATTAACTACCTTTCTTGAATGAGAACGCAATGTATTATTTTCGGTGACCTCGCCAGAAATGCTGTAACTCAGTTCTGTTTTGGGTGTGGGTATATATTTTTAAACGAATTGTTCTTCTGCATTGTTTGAAAAGCGTCTCCAAAAATAAAGTCCATTAAAGATTATAACTTATAGCGAATGAATAAGAAAGCAAAAGGTAAGAAAGAGTGGAAAAAGACTTCATGAAAATTAAGAACGCTTTAAGTAATTGTTTAAAACTTTGGAGCGAAACATTACAAAGTTGTATTCTGGAGGCTTGCGGTATGAAAGGAGTTTATTTTTGAAAGGACAAGCATCATCAACTTAGCACAATTTCTCAATGAATGCGAAAATAACTTTAAAGGAGCCTTACTTCCTTTCTTCGCATGTTTTAAAATAAATACAGGAGCTTGGAAACAAGGAGTATTTTAGAGCAGTGACAGATGCAATAAGGAACGTCTCTTCTAGCAAAGAAACACTGACAAGGATAAAAGAACGGCCCTGTCATTGTCATGCAAATGAACATCTTTCAGGGAAATAATACTGTACCCTGAAATAATAACAAAGGAGATGCGAGTCAATACCAATGAGGAAGAAGCGCCTAAGTTTCGTTGCGGTAGAGCTTTCATTATTTACTCAATGTTCTTTGTAGCCCGCTAAAGTAACACATTAATCGATCGTTGGTCAAATAATATTCCTTAATAAGAGACATAGCGGTACCGGAACTCGAAGAAACGGAGACACATACCTTCAGGGACAGACGAAGCACGTTCGTGAAGGTGATCTGGATATTTCTAAGGCTTAAGACGTGTTCATTACTATTTGTAAATTTTAAAATATTTCTACTGCGTAATGGTTTGAGAAGATATTATGTAGCAAAAACTAAAACATTCTCTTGAAACTTCAATAATGCTATTATTACAAAAGTATACGGGTACGGTAATAATGGCTATAAAAGTGAAAAACTCTCCAAGGAAGCTGTTCAAACTCTAAATCGCATAAAAATCCAATAAAATCAAATGACAAACTTGCGATAAATATTTTATGTCTATGATAGCGTAAATTATAATTTTATTTTAAACACTTAAATAAGTTTAAAATCCCATGAAGGCAATTAAGGTTGTAAAAATTCCAAATTTTCGTAAAATAATGGCTATTAAAATGAGGTACGACAAAATCAATTCACTTTGTTTTCTTTTTATTCTTCTTGTTCTTCTTATTTCTCTACTACGTATAGCAAGGGAAGTATTGCACTCCACCCAAGAATTCCATACCGAGATTTCACCGGAAAGGCACAAGGCCACTGAATCCAGAAAAAGCATTTTTAAAAAAAGGTCGTGTGTGTTCCTGTGTGTGTTGTGAACAGCATAACTCAAAAAAGTCGAATAAACACCAAATTTGCTATTTAGGTTCAGTATCACTCAGAGATATGACACAAAGATTTTTCAACAAAATTCCCCCCAGACTACCAATTACATGAAGCATTTTTCGAAAATTTTGATTTTCTCAAAAATAGCTCAAACGATTTTTATTAAAATGTTCATATACTTAAGATATTTTCATGACAAATAAAATGTATATCTTGAATTTTCTGGAAATGTCCCCAAAAGTCCACTTAATTCTGAATGACTTTTGCATAACTGGTAATCCGTAAGGGATACACAAAATTTTTCTACACACAAAATGTACATATATCTCGTTAAAGCACATAATTTACTTCTTGTACCTTTTTTATGCAGTGAATCATTTCCGAGTTATTCCTTGTTATTTGTTTGAATTTTCCAATACTTAAACCTTTTCTCAAACGGGAATTCGTTATTCGTTTTTGTTCATATATTTATTTTTTTAATATGACCTGGACGTGCAAAGAGAATGATAGTTTGCACAAGAGTAGAGAAAGTCACGTCAGTGAAACACATCAGATTTATTTATTTTTAATTGGTGAAATGATTTAAGATCTGTGTCACGTATAATGAAAACTGTTTTGTTTGTCGAAGGTGCGGTTTGTTTATCATCGGTTCAATCCATGTAACTATTATGATATTTTTTAGATTAAGGCGAGATCAGTTTACTCTATTCAGTAGGGGCTGTTATTTCTTTTTTGAGTTTTTTATTTTTGCATGCTCTTCAACTGCTGTGGTCCTTAGCGTCCCATTCTATATTAGGCGTGAAAGACCGCTAATTTTGCTCAGAGGCTTCAGGTTTGAGGTTTTTTTACGTGCCGTAAATCTACGACACGGAACCACCCGCTTTACTTCCCTTCCAAAGGAAGCCATGCTACGGATTTTTACACCCGAAAAAATCCATCACCCTCCGCCGGGTTTGAACCCGCCACCTCGGAAACTAGAGGCTAGGGGTTGTATGACATAATTGTACAGCAATATAGTGATTCCACAGAATGGTTGCTAAGGGATGTGAAATGAAGGGAACAGTATGCTAGCTGTGTGTTTATGTTTTATTTGTGTGCCGTTTTTTCGTTTTTCTTTTTGTTTATTGTTACATTTATTCCTAGCCTTTAACTGCAATGGTCATATGGGCGTGCTTTTACCTTTGGAACATACTGTCTATCGGCAATGGTGTTAACTCGTGTACCGTTATCATTCGATATCTGATTTTCTTTTGGATTTTTTATACATTATATCACACACACACACACACACACCACACACATTCATAACCTCATTCATACTGCCGGATTCTGGAAAGGATAGGAAATAATCTAGGCTAGGGAAAACTCTCCACTCCCAGGCGGGAATCGAACCCGGCACCCCCTCACACAGCATGTAGCTGGCTGTGTCGTGCATACGCATTTTGTATAATACGTATGCACAAGGTATAACATGCATTTCATTGTCTACCTAGCTCTTCCTCTGTCACGGATTTCGCTTTTCCCCTTATGCCATCAGTTCTGCACTAATCATTGAGATTTGACAGTGAAACAATGTTCTCTGACGTCATAGAGCTCTCAGTTGCTAATTCCGCGTTAGACTGTCCAAGAGGTTATTACAAACTAATATTAATTGTTTAATTTCTCTGTGTAAAAGAAAATACGCACAAAGAACTCAGTTGAATAATACAGATATTTCCCAAAATTTGTATTTTAATTTTTTACCTATGCTTTGGAGTTTTAAAACTTTATAATGTTATTTAAACCTTCTTCCACTTGGTTGTCCCCGATTGGCCCCTTAGTAATTTGTAGGGTTTAAGGAACTCAATAATCGTATTAGTTAGATTGACACAATGCCTGAGGCCCAAGAATGATTTGCACTATACAGACCAACTTAAGTGTCGCATTGCTATTCATATGTTAAAACTATTATGTATATTAGAAAGCCTGGATACGGCTTGTGTTAAAAACATTAAAACAGTGAAAAGCGTTTTTGTCGAAATGAGCGATTCCTCTCTATCTCTGTCTTTCTTGCACAAACCCATTGCAAACAAAAGTAACTTATTGAATCCACAGGAGTCTATGATCTTGAATTAGTGAAAGCCTCGTTTGTTAAACTCCAGAATTTCTGGTTGTCATTAACCAAACCAATTGTTTATCTTGTTTGAAGTAGTTTATCATTAACTTTAGTTTTTAATTTCAATAAACTATTGTATCTATGACCGCGGTAGTACTTGCGGAGTTTCCCGACTGGTGCCACTTCCTCCTTGCTGAGCTGCTTCATGCTGTCTTCGTGCTGCCAACATACGACTAACAAACAGCGCCTTCCTTTCGCGAATAACAAATTCTCCTTCCATCTCTTTATTAGCAGTAGCGGCCTTAATATTACTACTCCTTGCTTAGGTTAATCAGCAACCATTGGTTACACCAAAGCTTGCGAGCGAAGGTTTGTGCGTTGCTTAACGATGTTTGTGATTCACTATTTATATAAGCTTAGGTTTCTGATTCACGGGAGGTTAGCTTAGGCTAGGTTAGGTTGAGTTTTTTTTAATATAAACATAGGTTAATTGGCAACCAGTGATTTGCGGGAGGTTAGGTTATTTAATTTTTTATATAAACTTAGGCATCAGTGATTCACGGGAGGTTAGGTTTAGTGTTTTTGTTAATTAGCAAACAATTATTCACGGAAGGTTAGGTTAGGTTAGGTTAGGTTTATATTTTTATAAATTAGGTTAATTAACAACCAGTGATTCACGGGAGGTTAGGTTATATTACTTTTTATATGAACTTAAGTTAATTATGAACCACTGGTTTAGGTTTAGTTATTTTTTATATAAACTTATGTTACTTAGTAAGCAGTGAGTCACGTTAGGCTTGCTTTATGTAAAAACTTGGGTTAATCACTGGTTACATCAAAGCATGCTAGCTTCATTCGCGTACTGCACAAACGATTTTCTTTGGTGTAATGCATATCAACACTACACTGCCTTAGTATTTACGTTTATGTGAGCGAAAAGCGAGCAATAGAAGAACAATAAAATCAAAACATCAGCAATTTAGCGGATTTGCCTAACTACGATAGGTTGGAAATTCCCTACGCCTATGCACACTGTCGATAAAATGGCGAAGATTGTTGTGGTTAACCAAGAATTTTACTATAAAAGGAAGGATCCATAAACGAAAGTGGATAGTTCACAGCCTCTGGAGGTGTCAACATCTACTACAAAACATATTTCTAAGGTAATCTTACTAATTATTTTTACACTTTTTTAACACTAATGAGGCCATAGATACTATAGTTTCTCCTTTCAATTCATGTTTGGTGCCACTTCTTTCTAATTGTGATTTAATAATTAACTGTTATGTTTTGTACTTGGCTTCCGAATACAAAACCTAAACAGCATGGATTCCACCACACAACAACCTCAACCAATTTCCAGTGCATCTAATAGTAAGTCATCAATTAGTTATGCTCAAGCATAACAGAGTATGTTGTTCCTTAAAAAGGAAAACCCCATTGTGATTGACTGAGCTGGTTATGTTCCACCATTGAATTTATGCAGCAATTAGCTGCTAAATCCATTGTTATATTTGCTTCAAAAATGAAAGAGAGTGAGACTGTGTGTTCATCTTAGAAACAAGGAAATCTCAGATAAGCTTATAACCAAGCTTAAGATAATTACAGTAACAGGTCAAGGTTTTCTTATTAGACCATTATTATCCCGTAATAAGAGGATAATTTAATGTAATGCGTGCCCCACAATTCCACATTATGTGCTAGAGAAGCAACTACTGTCATTTGGAATACAAAATCTTGCACTATTGTCTCTCTTACGAGCGGGCTTCTCTCACATCTTGAGATTTCACCGGCAAACTTTCATTGCTCCGGCACATGAAATGATGCTCCCCGAATCATTACAAGTACTAGTAGATAATCTACCACACTGGATATAATATGTATCCCGTGATATTCCCATTCACTTCCAGTGTAAACACCAAGCCCATATAGCAAAAGATTGTCCCTCTGCAGGTAACCAGAATTCAAACCTATCTGCACCCAACGTAACGCATCATAGTGACACTGCAACAATGCATAACAAAGTTTTCCCCCAGCCACGCGCATCTAATACAGTTGGTAAATGATATTCAAATAACGAAAAACAAGTTTTCCCTCCAGTCACCCACGTCCAATTCAGATGGCACTACTGATAATGCAAAATGAAGTTTCCCTCCATCCTCCCGCATCTGATACAGTTGGTACTAGTGATACAGCAACAATGCAAAACAAAGTTCCACTTCAGCCAGCTACGACTAACAAGGACATGACAGTGTTTCACTTTACCTTCTCCTTCACTTAACCCTAAAAACTTCCCATCACTCGACCACCAGTTACGAAGCCAGTCAACATGGGTGACAATAAAATAAAAGCTGATAAAATGAAGAGATCTTTGTCATTACCAACTAAGATATGACCTCTTCTATTTCCTTATCTGAAAGTGATAAAGAATCCACGATTTCAGGTTTTTCTGTTTCAGAAAAAGTCACTGAAAAATAAGGAAGAATAAAGAAAAAGCCAAATAAACGAACAGAAAAAATGCCGGTTCAGACGACTAAGATGAAAATGTATGGAATAATGCCAAGACAATAGCTGAATCACAGAATACACAGTTTCTCCTCTCAATGAAACAACTGTCGCAAATATCACCGACTTTGTTAAACATTTCACAGATGATCTTCCAGTCTTAGCAACGATGTTAAGACGAGCCCAACCAACTGCCTAGAAAAGTCGTTAAAAACGCAGTGTTTGCGACTAATTAAAAATTAGAAGTTTTGTACATATAATTACAACGGATCTAATTCAATAGAATTGTAACGGTATTTATGCAACAAGAGACTACTTAAGGCTTCTTAATAATGATTACAGACCAAATATTCTATGTCTTCAGGAATTACGCTAAACCGCGTGGTTATACATCCTGCTTTTCTAACAGACAAAATGCTAATACTGCGAGTGGGGAGTGTTAAATTTTGTACAGTCAGAATATTTCTAAAAAGTATTCCTCTAAATTTACAGTTGAATCCACAGCAGTTAGAATCAAATTAAATTTCACTGTTACCATTTGCAACATGCACCTTTACAATAGCCACGACTTATATCAGTGAGCTTGACAGTCTTCTTGCACAACTCCCCAGGCCATTCTTACTCTTAGGAGACTTTAACAGTGATAATATTCTATAGGTATCTTAAAAAACAGACAGACGAGGACAGATTATTGAGCAATGGCTGAATAAACATGATGATCTCCTTTTGTTAAACACATGCTTAGCCTCGCACTTTAATGTGAGCAACGTTATGGAAAGTGCAATAGGTTTGAGTTTTTCATCCAATGAAGTTGAGGGAAAAACATCCTGGTCTCGAAATCAGCACCTATACGACAGTAGCCTTATCCATTAAACATACAGTTATAGGATAATCAATCACTTAGGAAGCTTAAAAGGAAACTGGCCTTTGTTTCAACATTATAATCAATGACAACATCGATAATATAACTAAACTAGCATCTTTGCAAATGCATAATGTTAAAGATATTATCCAATAGTTCACTAATTCAATTACATCTGTAGCTCAGTTTGCTAATCTTAAAAGCTCTGGAATATTGCACAAACGTTCACTCCCCTGGTAGAATGATGAGTGTGGGTCAGTCATAAAAGCTAATAAGAAAGCATCTAGGAATTTTAAAAAGCACAGACCTACAGAGTATGTCATTGCACATAAAAACGCTGGGGTAAAACCACGTTACGTCCATAAATCTACAATATCCCAGTCTTTTAATGATTTCACTTTCTTCATCACCAGTGTAACTCCGATTTCAGCTCTTTGGTCTAAGATAAAATCAATCAGTGAGTGTAAAACATTTTCCTTCCCCTAAAGCCTGAAAATGATAATGGCGCTAAATACAACGACTTTATCACTATCATCACGCTGCTTGCTAACGTCTTTGTCAACAATTCAAATAACTACAGCTTTGATCCAACATTTTCTAAACTGATCTCAACTAAAATCACCTTTAATGAATAGGTTAAGTCTCTGGTTAGGTGTAATGAAGATCAGTTTAACCAACCATTCACCATGGACGAACGTCTTCCTTGGTTGAATAAAAGCAAAACGTTTGCTCCAGGACCAGATGACATGCATAGCAGCTTTCTTAAAAATATTCCACAAAACGAGTTGACTATCTCTCTCAGTTGTTTCTTTGTGTCGTCCTGCGTGGTGTAGTAGTTAACATGCTAGCCTCTAGTTTCGGACGTAAAAATTCTTAGCATGGCTTCCTTCAGAAGGGAAGTAAAGTCGGTGGTCCCGTGTCGTAGATTTACGGCATGTAAACGAATCTCAAGTCTAATAAAGAGGCCTCTGAGCAAAATTACCGATCTTTCACGCCCAACCTAGAATGGGACGCTAAGGACCACGGCAGTTAAAAATCATCCATAAAAATAAACTCGCTCAGTTGCTCAATTTTATATGGGGGACCCCAAACCTTTCCTGACCAATAACGGAAAGCCATAGTTGTTCGCATTCCCAAACCTACCAAAGACCACTCCAAAGCCTTAACCTGTACTTTTTGCAAACTTTTGGATAAAATTGGCTGGAGTCGCCTCTGATGGATTTTAGAAACGAACAAGTTATCTTACCAAATAGTTTCCAGCCGTTTCGTTCCACAGGTGACCACTTAGTCAATATAGACACTGAAATTGGTGATCCTCTGGCAATGAAGCATTTACACAGTTGCAGTTTCCCTAGAATTGAAAAGGCTCATGAAATGGTCTTCAGCCCTAGGCGTATAGACATTGTTTTAAATATGAAATTTAAAGGAAAAATCTTAGCATCCATAATCTATTTCTTGATCATAGATTCCTGAAATTGCGCATCTAAGATAAAGTGTCCTTCTCTATGGATATGGTGAGTGGTCTACCTGAAGGTTCTGTAATGAGCGTATTTTTATTCCTTGATCCTATGAGTGACCTAAGTAACGCGACTAAACGCCCAGTAATAGTATTCCTCCTTGCGAATGATATTACTCTTTCGGGCAATAGAAAAAATATATTCAACTTCCAACACACAATTAAAAACTCCTTGAATAATATGTACACCTTGGCAGACAAATCAGGCTTCATTATATCCAAAAGAAGGTCTGAATTCACAGTTTTTTTCTAATACCAAAAAGGATTTACAAGTCTACACTAGTCTCAATATTGGTGGCCATAATTTACCTAGATAAAATACTTGCAAAATCCTTGGCATGACTTTCAACCAAAAACGTACGTGGAACAACACATTATATCTCTCAAAGTACAATGTGTATCCCGACTAAACATCATCAA
Organism: Deroplatys truncata; assembly: GCA_030765065.1. NCBI lineage: Eukaryota > Metazoa > Arthropoda > Insecta > Mantodea > Mantidae > Deroplatys > Deroplatys truncata. The sequence goes on along the minus strand of CM060981.1, from coordinate 256,263,186 downwards.
AATGTTATCTCCTAAGCGAGGCGCTGACTCAAAGTGCTTAATCAACATCCACTGGTATATAATCTAGTCCAAAATATACTATGGGGCCATAATTTTAGCACAGCAAGTAAACGACTCCTCCAATTACTTGATCCCAGCATCAACACTGCATGTCGTGTAACTTTGGGGTCTTTAGATCTAGTCTAAGAGCTTATTAATGGAGGCTGACCTTTTCCCCTTACAACGCAAACAACTGTGCCTCAACTTCCCCTATTCAGCTTTCTGCTCACCAAGTAATCCGATAAACAAATATTTTTAATGCCCCAAAATATGAACGTTATGGTTGTCGTCCTTGTTATAATTTACTAATGCTTGAGAAGGACTGCTGTAATACTACTCTGACTTCCAAGTTGAAAAATCTTCTGTCCTGAGAAAATTTCATCCTATCCCTGCAAGGCAGCCCTTTACTGCATCCATTAATTTAGAGGTATCGCAAATACCAAACTACACAGCAATACGCAAACCAGCAATCATGCCAATGATCTCTTTGCTTCACCAGATATACCACAATTACCACAAAGTGTATACGGATGGATCAAAATGAGACTCAACATCTGGATGTGCCATGGTCATCACCTCACCTTCAGAAACTAACTCCTATCGCCTGCCAGGTTACTTCTCCATATTTTCATACGAAGCCTGGATCGTCCTTAATATAATTGAAATAAGTAATAAAAGACACAAAAATCCCCTAATTGTGATCTTCTTAGACTCCTTGTCAACACTAACTGTTGTCGATAACATATTGTATAATAATTCACTCATTCAAAGTATTCAAGAACATTTATTTTATCACTACAAGAATGTCTTCAAATCTCACTGACATGGCTTCTCTTGCATAAAGGCATTGCTGAAAACAAACAAGGAGATGTGGCAGCTCAACCTGCTCCAACAACCTGAAGATAATGCAAATGGCTATTTACATTTAGAACATGAAAAATATATTTAAAACCTACACTGTGGATCACTGGGACAAACAATGTAAATCTACACCCTCAATGCTGCAACTTTGGAAATCTATTTCAGAACAAACTATATCAAACTTTAATTTCTGAAGAAAACAAAACGTCCTACTCACCAGGTTACGCAACAGGCAACTTCAACTCAAGCCATGGTTATCCGATGAAGAAATCAATCAAAGATCCATGCCCGAAATGTTCAGCCCAAGAAGTATTAAACATCTCACCTTTTCCTCTAGTGTCCTAATTTTCTGAATGAAGGTGGTGATTAAACTTCAAGAGTGACGTACATTTCTTTGTAATACCACTGAAGGATGCAGAAAAGTTATCAAGTTAATAGAGATATCACGACTGCTTTCTGTTATACCGAGTGGACCACTTGAGTTGAGACTGTATAATATCTCGAAAACTAAGCCTTGTAGAAAGAAATGTCCTGAGTAAAGTTGCTTGATATTATGGGGGAAAGTAAATGCAGTTAGTCGTGTTTTATTTGGAGGACGTTGTTATGGTCATTTTAGGGTAAATTTAACTTTTTCAAATGGGAACATATTCTATGTTGTTTTCTCACTCCTCATAAGAAACGAAACAGCCTTTGTATAAAGCTCTTTGCAATTGTTCATACACCAACGTAAATAACAACCAAAATTCTGAATGAATGTGTACTAAGAGAGTAATGAATGGTTGGACCATCCATAGACGTCATTTGAGGATCACGTTAGTTTCATAATTGAGAACCAACGTTTGTTACTTTGTTTCCTTATTCCTCATCATGAAATAGTCTTTTATAAACCGTTTTATAATGAGAAAACAGCATGCAAAATCTGGGTTCCTATTTAAAGAAATTAAATTGCCTAAAATGACCATCCCAACGTCCTCCAAACAAAACACGACTAATGGCATTTACTTTCCCCCATAATATCAAGCAACTTTATTCAAGATATTTCTTTCTACAATATGTAGGTACTTAGTTTTGGAGATATTCGATGGAGCCAGTCTCAACTTAAATGGTTCACCCCGTATAATGTTATTTTATTTGATAAAGCCAAATATCGATACCACTATAAATGTTTATCAAAGTATACATATACTATATATTCCTGTTACTAAAGTTCAAAGTGTTGCATTTTTGAGCTATTCCTAATACATTTGTAAACACATTTTGTACATACATTACTCTTTGTTGCGTAACAATATTACTGTGGTCACTGATGACTTTCGTTGTTATAAAGCGAATTCAGATAAACAACAAAAAGGTCAACTTGTGTTATAAATATTAGATTTTTGTTTGTTTAAAGTTTAACGTCCTTTATCCTGGAGGTCATATCGGACGTTGAATCAATGAAATTGGCGAAATGATGCTCAAATGAGCCCGGGGTCCATAGAGCTGAGAGCTACCCGACATTGTCTTCCCATAATAAGGGGATACCAGGGAAAAATCTTATCCGGGTAACTCACCCTAACCGAGATTCAAATTCGGGACTTCATGATGTCAGGCATACACGCTACCTCCACACTACAGGGGCGGGCAGTTGAATGTTGTTTGCATATCTTGTATGTAACAAGTATAGTTATGTTATCAGTAGACATTTGTAAACAGTATGCAATAGCGTACAGGAGGCTGAAGAAAACAATCAGCTGCTTTGTTTACCTTGATGCTACCTATTTCACCTTATAGCATATTGTTTAAAAATACTGAAAAATTCAAACGAAGAACGGCTAATACCTCGAAAGTAACTAATTAAACAAAAAAATTACTTACTTGGTATAAACTGTTTATTTTAACAAGCTCCGCATTTTTCTGAGGTAAATTTTACTTTCCAGAGTTTCTCAGTTACATTAAAATTCTAAAATAATCAACGGTAATGGAGAACTAAATTTTACAGTTTAATCTTGAAAAATTTAAAATATACTACGCCCTTAAGACATAGTATCTCAAACATATGATATTAGTAATCCAAATATCAAACATTTTTCCATGTCAAATGAGTTCAGAGGAAATGTTCTTAGTTTGGCCAGCATGCCTAAACAATGTCTGACTCAAGTATGAAATTTGGTATTTATCCCACTTTTCATGTTTTAGTTATGCTGTTTTAAGAGGTACACATACAGACAAACAGGCGACACACGTACATGTAGGTCATTTTCCAGCATCATTTTCTTTTATTCACAAGATGATCCCTCTATAGAAATCTTTAAATGGAACTTGGAAATGGGTGGAATACCACACTTCCTCTACTTAACACAAGAAAAGAACAGAGAAAGAAAATACAATGATGACAATGACCAGGGAACGGAGGAGACACCTCGTACCTCGACCCAACGCGGATCATCTGTACTTTACCACTCCCAGGAGGTAAGGATGAGGTGAAGGAACCGCAGGAGGCTATAGGCCGCAAACATGCCGAACACAAAGACACGCAGATGTCCCTGAGATTACAAGCCTGGTGACCCGGTCCCACCGGCGGGCTCCTCAGAAAGACAGAGAAAATAAAAAGACGATTTTTATGAATCTTTCGGATTTGCAGTAATGTGTATGGCCCGATTTGAAGTGCTGAGGTATTGGTATGCTCGTTGGAATGAGAGGGAAACAAAGAAAGAGGAATACAAAATATCAACAAGTAACATAATTTTATTTCAGAGTGGATACTAAATGTATATCAGTGAATTCCGTGAACAGCTGAATTCTGGAATTATCTTGGCCATTTAGTGAAGTAAGACTGCCTTTGGTGCTATGCTTTCACCTACAGCAACCATGTATTCTATTCGTGAGAATATCAGCTTTTTAGTCGCTGAGTTTACTCCTATTTTGTTTTGTCTTAGCAATACACATTTCCAGCTTACATCATTTATTTGATATGTAGATAGAATCAGCAAATATGGCCAAACAAGATTTGAGTCTATTTATGGAAGAAATATTGTGACAAGGCTTACGAATTTGAGATAAAAATCACCCCCTATTTTAGTTGAGTCAGCGAACAAGAATGATTTTTGAAACGAGAAATCTCCGGATTCTTACAAAGTCTATTAGACTACGTTTGTTTTTTACTTTCTCTACTACGTATAGTAATTAGGGGAAGTATTGTATTCCACCCAAAAATTCGATACCGAGATTTCACCGGAAATATATGTTTAGAAACATGCATTTTTGGAAACATGTCCGTGTGTGTGTGTGCGTGTGTTTGAACAGCATAACTCAGAAACGAACAGTCGGATAAACACCAAACTTGGTATTTAGGTTCAGTATCTTCCAGAGATGCGACAGGAAGGTTTTCAATAAAATCCCCCCCACCCCATATTGTTCTTTACATGGAACATTTTTTGAAAACTTTAATTTTCTCAAAAATGGCTCTAACGATTTTGATTAAAATATCATAAGTGTAAGATATTTTCATGACAGATAAAATGTATATCTGGAATTTTCTGGGAATGTCTCCAAAAGTATTCTTCATTGTGAACGACTTTTACATAGCTTGTAAACCATAAGATATATTAAAATTTTACTACACAAAAAATGTAGATCGCGTTAAAATACACAATTTAACTCCTATACTTTTTTTTGTTGAGTGAACCATTTTCGAGATATTGCTTGTTATTCCCTTAAATTTTTCAATATTTATTTTCTCAAATGGGAATTCGTTATTAATTTTTTTGTGTTGGATATGCAAAGAGTTATAATCTGTGGCAAAGGGAATGGTGCTGCACCTAGCAACCAGCTATTAAGAGATATGTATGTGCTTAAAGGCTACTGTTTTTTATATTACCCTTGTAAATATATATTCCTCTTACATCTACAAGAAAATTAGCAATAAGATAGAGTCTGCAAATGTTTATCTCGATTAACATGAAGTAGAGGGAGAATAAGCGTTTGTAAAAAGAGTTTGTACAAGAATAGAGAAATTCATATGAGTGTAACACATCAGATTTTTTTCTTTGTACCATAAAATTATAGAATTGGTTAGATTATATAATATCTCACAACTTTAAATAATTATACGGGATGATAACCTTGGATTTATTTCTACTTTTCTACTTTTTCGCCCAGAAATTTAAGCATTCTATTTTCTTTCTTGAAATTGTATATTTCAGTGAACAAAGAAACCTTTCAAGCACTTCCAATGTACGCACTGGTTCATAAGTTGACTTGCCCAGCCCAGCACACACAGAATCATTAACATCGTGGGAAAGCCTCAAGGTGCTCTAAATGCATTCTATTAAAACTAGAGTCAGGAAAGCAACTGAACAAATAAAACAGTTGGCTTTCAACAATCTAATATATTTAATAGGAATAATTTATAACACATAATAAAAGCCTCAAAGACATCCCAAGTTACACAAAATTAGAAATATACACAAAAGCACATATTCGACATAAAGCGCACACGAACACTATTGAATAACAAGCACCAGATTACTAAGTTCACTTAATAAGGTTAAACATAGTTTCGTGAATTCCAAATCGTGCTGCACTTCCTACGAAATAATTTACCTGAAATTTAGATAAAGACACGCTTCACGTCAACAGCGGCAGAAATATACAGACTGCCACTTGGTCTTCTCGCAACATAAATTGTTACAAAAGTCTACCCGAATTATCACCGTTTCCAAACACATAAATTCTACATAAACTGTGAATTTTAAACTGGGCTTGCAGATTATAAAAATATCAATAAATAATTTATGACTCGCAGTTAAAGGAAAGCGCTCTGTGTTGGAAAAAAATATCTAAATGGATTTCTAAAAAGAACCAAGTAGAATTTAGATTAGTTTCAGCTTTCACAACCAAACACGTATGCATACTTGCGATACCACGATTACTCACAGTACAAAACCGAAAATTTTCCCTCGGCTCTCGATATATCGAAAGTACAGGAAGGATTAAATACCAGCTCAAAGTATTATTGGGGAAAATATTGTTGTGCTTCTTTGACACGATTATAACATTGCTTGAATGTTTGTGTGTTGTCTTTAATGTTCACTTTCATATTTTCTGTGCACAGGAATATAACATGTAAGCGTTATGTAACTTTAGTTTTGAAAATCTGGGCTTACATAAAGTATTAATAGACCAATAATCTCAATAACATTAGTATAACTACTCCATTCAATGTAACATAACAAAATAAGTAACTTGCTACAATGAATTCTCTTCTTTATAAAGATATTTGAGCACCAAAGAAAAAAATAACTCAATTATCTGCTCCGCCCACAATTTCACCGAAGAAAGCTGAGCTTATGTTTCGGGAACCCTTTACGCATGTAGCGGTATCTGCTTTGAGGTCACATCGACCAGTACTGCAGTAAGCCCTGGTAATGCAGCTATTATTATCATTTTTTGTTCCCTAAGACGTGGTACGACCTGGGCACGAAGAGAGCTAATCTGCTTGTTTATGACGGCTCCCTCCCCGGGACAACATTATCTCTTATTGCAATCGATACCAGACAGCGGCATAATTTGCTCCTTTCCATGGAAGCTGCGATGCTCCGCTATCTCTGTTCCTCCTTTCTTTTCTTGGCTGTGTTTCGATAACAATTGTCGTAAAGAAAACCTAACAATTTAATGACTTACAAATACTCTCTTACCCTCATTATAGCTGTGTGCTTTGTTCCCCAAGAAATAAATATTTTTTCTTTTTTTTAAGAAAAAGCCACGCCAACGCAGGAACCAGTGCCAGCGCCGGAAAATTGACGATAAAAACGAAAATACTACCTTCTGTGGTTAGTATTTAAACCTCTGGATATGTACTAGCTTAGGCATTCTAATAATTTCTTCATGTGTACTCCAGATGATGGCTCGATGTAAACAAAATAAGAGGTCGACTTATTCATCTCAATGCCTGCTATTGAAGACTAAACATGAGGTGTCTGCGTTGATACCTCAATCTCTGAGGTGGACAGCTGATCTAGAACTTAGGTTTTGGAGTCGGAATTTATCATTAAATGCACGACGCTTACGGAATATCACCTGACTTTTAATGTACGCTTTGACGCAGCCACGCTACGGCCTCCAACAATGAAGCAATACCTTTGCCTCACGATTGCTGATTTTCTCCTCTTAGTTGGTTTTTTATTTTGCCACGGCTGCTCGAGCATGAGATTGTAATCACTGGGTATGCGTGAATGTATGTACATAGAAACACGAACGCTTTCTTGGAACACTTTTATTCACCATTAAAATAAGACTTAAGATTTGCCGATCACTTTTAAATTCTTACGACGTTACTGTGTCTTTTCCAAGACCGAAGATTATCAATTACAGCTGAACGTTCGATCCTCTTGCAAGTTCATACCCAGAGAATATTGTTCCGCACCCCAAGACGGCCCCAACGAGAGTGGGTCCTCACCACACGAGCGTCCCAGCGGGAATGTTCTCACCACACGCGCGATACAAGGAAAAACCTCCTAACTTCCCGTCTCTCCCCTTAAACATTTCGCACCAAAACTGAGCGTCATGAAGCTTCTAGTGTACTTTCACTTCCTGGCCAGTGCACCTGCACCCATTAATTCCAAGAGAAACTGGGTTCAACGATTTTACCCTTTATACCTGGGGCTGATCCCTAATTAGCTAAACTGTGCCTGTCTGGTCTTTCTGTCGCTTTTAACAGTAAAAGCTTTTCCCAATGCTTCTCCTGTTAATACATGCACTGATTTTAAATATTTTATTATTTATTTTATTTCGCTATCCTTCTCAGATTATTATGATAATTATTGACCTTCGGCTTCAGCTTATTGTGTAAAAATGTAATGTTTTAGGAACCTTAATTATTCAAACGAAAACACTTTAACTACCTAACGCTTCAGTAAAACGTATGATTATGAGTAACGTCTTTACTACTTATGAATCTTCAAAATGTACAAATACCTAATATTTTTACAACAAATATGCATCTGAATCTTGCGTAAGAAGTATCAGGACTTAAAGTTTTCAAGCTGAATAAAATTTTACCTAGCTTATAGCGCAAATCAAATGTCACATTATACAGGGTGGACCATTAAAGTTGAGACTCTACAATATTTCCAAAACTAAGCGTTGTAGAAAGAAATTTCTTTATTAAAGTTGCTTGATATTATGGAAAAAAGTAAATACAACTAATCGTGGTTTGTTTAGAGGACGTTATGATGGGCACTTTAGGGTAATATAAAATGTAGGTTCCAATTTAAAAAAATTAAATTCACCCTAAAATTACCATCATAACGTCTTCCAAACAAAACAATACTAATGGCATTTACTTTCCCCCATAATATCAAGCAACTTTTATTAAAGAAATGTCTTTCTACAACGCTTAGTTTTGGAGATACTGTACAGCCTAAATGGTCCACTCTGTATAACAAAGCAGCAAAAGTGTTATTTAAACTACCGTAAAGTAAACCAAAACATTTATTATTGCTTTTACAACATAACTGTATATTATTACTTTACGCAAAAATATGCATCCTTTTAAGTGATACTACATTTAAATTGAACTGCTTCAATGATCGGTCCACGCAGCTTATGCATTATTGTCTTTATGAGAAAACATTCTTAGTTACGTATTTCTTCATATTCATTTTATAGTATTTTCATCAATAATTTTTCAACATTTTATTTAACAGTTCTATGGTGAAGCATTCTGTGTGCTTGGAAGTATTTAAGGCACCCAGGGAATGAAATGGGGGAAATCAGCTGCGTTATCGTACGATATGAGCAGCGTAATCAAAATTGTACCTCGTTTTTATGTCTTTAGCCTAACATTTAAAAAAAGATAACTCTCAAAGCAGTCGGAAATCCATTTCATTTAGAAAATTACTGCACTTATATGTGTGTTCGGTGCATATCACGTGCTATCCACCCCCAAAGCACTACAGCTGCTAGATAGGATCATGGTTCAGAATGAATGAGACTGGAAACTTTGTTCTCAGGCGTAACAACCGCCTGATTATCCATGTGTGTATTGTACAACTTCTATGGAAAATTGCAACTAACTTAGTAGTTCATTTCTTCTGAATTAGTGTATCACAAAGTCAATTACTGGGGTGTTATGTCAGTTTGAAGATCATAGCAATACAAGTTCAATGCATTACTTACAATCCAGCCGTTCTCTCTCCGCCCTTACGTTTCCCGCAACCGACAGCAAGTGTGTTACCGGTCAGTACTGTTGCTGCGAACGTGTTAACGATTAAAGCCTGTAACCAATGCATTTTCTGTTGATGTACACGTCATATAACAATATATATGTCTAAACTCAATAGTAATAACACAGTAAATCGTTCAAACAACTTTTATCTGAAGTAAGATAACGAAGAACCGAGGCCATGAAATTTTACAACATACAGAGTATAATCCTAGATATCCAGGTGCTGGCTTCATTGTACATCATTGAAAAAAGAATTCAGGACAGAAAGTGGCCATACAAGGAAGTAGTGGACACACACTGCAAGCACGTCATTAAAAAGAAATAGGAAAAAAAAAGAAACAGACCGCAATATTAAAATATACACCAACGGGGAAACAAAGAATCAAATCTGGAACAGTCAGTTGCAACCACAAGGAATTAACATCAGCTAAACTACAGGCTACACGACCAATGTTTAAAGAATCAAGCAGAACCGTTTGCAATTTTAAAAACTTAAGTTACATTGTAGTTCCACTGTTGGGGAGCCAAAGCTTGAAGTTTTTTTTTTTTATTACTGATGTTTGCACCACGTATTGCCGGAGATATGTTTCTGGGAGTGTTCGCCCCACTTACAGTACAAAGTTGCCGGTTGCCTTCGCCCCAACGTTCACTTTTCCGGCAGCCTTCGCTCCCTAGTTTAAAAAATCAACTTTGTAATTTGAATGTTTATTTAAATATTATATTTGAATGTCTCGGTTGCGTCAGTGGTAATTTGCAGAAACACGTATCTCTTAGCAGGGGGTGATGCGGCTAAAGAATGAAAGCTTACACAACTTATAATAGTATTTAACTTCGGTTTATTAATCCTTCACGATTAAATAACACTTCACTGATATATCATACTGTAGAGATATGAGATTATTTATTAATTGCACTTTTTAAACTTTATTTTTATTCTTGCCGTAATGAATTATTTATGTCTCACACTGAATACGTACCGAGCGACCCGCTTAGGAACGTTGCCTTCTAGCATCTGGCGTTTACCGCTTAAATTTGTAAATTTCTCTATTTCAAGTCTCTGATTGGCTATTTATAAACTGTTTTAAAAATTACATTATTGTTCCAAGAATTACTAGTAGCATTATTAAGCTTTCTAATTCACTATTGCCTAAAGGTTACCTCATTGTTCATTGTTAGCAACTTTCGGCTTCTATTCTCACAGCTCCTACATCGAATAATTACATAATACATTCCCATAACATTATTAAACATGTACATAATAATACAAACATAATACAATGACTTTTACATACATTTTATATATTATACACATATTGCTTTAATGCGGGCTGTTATTTTGTATATTATATAGAGTAATTAGATTGAAATCATTTAAGTGTTAAAAATACTGCCTCATCCCCCACAGACATTCAAAACTACCATAAAAATCGGCGATTCTCAGATAGAAGAATAACAATTGAATCACCTAACTAATCAGAGAAGAGGCACTAAAACTGGAAACATACAACTGGAGCACACATTACCCCTGTATCAAGGCCCACGTCGGAATCGTTCGGAACGAAACCGCAGACTTTCTGGTCAAACAAGCCGCAAACAACAGGAACCTACTAGTGAGCTACAACTGAATTCTTTAAGTGTAAAGTTCAGTGAACTGAATTAGATAATTGTAAACAAATGGAATAAAGAGTGGAATGACATTAAAAATCTGATGTGTCACACTCACATGACGTTCTCTACTCTTGTACAAACTATTTTTACAAACGCTTATTGTCCATATGCCTCATGTTAATCGAGATATCCAGATGTTAATCTTATTGCTAATTTTCTTGCAGATGCAAGGAGACTTGGTAGGCTTTAAGCGATAGTCAAATGTTTTAAGAGCTGGTTCCTATGTGGAGTATTCCATTCTCTTTGCATTACCAGGACAAAAAAAGAATAACGAATTCCCATTTGAGAAAAGGTATAAAGGAAATAACAAGCAACATCCGAAAATGGTTCACTCAACAAAAACAAAAAAAAAAAAATTTATATAACATAAATTGTATATTTTAACCCGATCTACATTTTTTGTGTAGTAACATTTTGTCTATCTCTTATGGTTTACCAGTTATGCAAAAGTCGTTCACAATGAAGAATACTTTTGGAGACATTCCCAGAAAATTCAAGATATATATTTTATTTGTCATGAAAGTACCTTAAATATATGATATTTTAATCAAAATCGTTAGAGCCATTTTTGAGAAAATTAAAATTTTCGAAAAATTCTCCATGTAAAGGGTAATCTGGGGTGGGGGATTTTCTTGAAAACCTTCGTGTCGCATCTCTGGGAGATATTGAACCTAAATACCAAGTTTGGTGTTTATCTGACTGTTCGTTTCTGAGTTATGCTGTTCACATACAGACACACACACAGACACATAGACACACAGACACACACATGGACATGTTTGGATTCACGAGGCCTCAAAACATGCATTTCCGGTGAAATCTTGGAATGGAGTTTTTGGGTGGAATACAATACTTCCCCTACTTAATATACGCAGTAGAGAAAGTAAAAATGGTGCCAAAAACTAAATCTTTTTGTCCACAGTGTCAAAAATATGTTGAAAATAATAATATCACTTGGCAAAAATTAGATTACCTTTTTAACGGGAAACTTAACATTTACTTTTTCTGACTCAAAATAAAAAATGTTGCAAAATGCATCAGACTGCAGAACATGATTTAAATGTCACATGTTTTAAAAGGAACGTTTTTCATGTAGGAGAAAATTTGGAAGACAGACCTACAATAACATTAAATTAGCTCATTCCTGTACTAATACATTTGTAAACTATGTAGGAGTGTACGACTTTTCTGGACAAACCAAAACATTGACTTCAATAATTGTATGTGGGTGTAGAACTTTCACCCAATAAATTACCAAAAAACAAATTAATTTCGCAAACGTAGGAACCGTGTGTTGTCATCGCGTTTGTTATTTGTTTATTACACGTAACTATTTTATTTTCAGAGCATGAAACTCTGAATTTGTAAATTTTTTTTAATTTAGTTTCTGATTGACTAATCCTAGTCCAATAGAATACTTTCATTTAACTTAAGCTTCTTTCTGGTTGTTGATTGGCTATTTTATAAACTATTTCAAAAATTATATTATTGTTTCCAAGAATGACCAGTAGCATTGTTAAACCTTCTAATTCATTATTGGCTCATGGTTATCTCATTATTACCTCATTGTTAGCAACTTTTAACCTATTATTCTCACAGCACCTACATTATTAAGTATCTAATACATTCACATAACACTATTATACACGTATACAATATTATAAACATATATAATGAGTGTAATATACACTTTTTATATATTGTTACATACACATGTTGCTTTAAGGCGCGCTTTACTGAATTTATATATTATATAATTAGACTGAAATCATTTAAATGTTAAAAATACTGCCTCAAAATAATGAATTAAAATAGTGCAGGGGCTCACATTCGTGAGGTCCCGGATTAGACTGCCTTCGACCTTCCACTGTGTAATTGTTTTTTGTTTTTTTTTGTGGTTTTCCATTGTCAGGAGGCGAATTCTGGGGTGGTTTCTCATTTGCCACGATTTCCATTCCATTACGTTCCTTTCATTCCATTCCCTTCTACTCCTTCAAGTTTTCTATGTTTTGTGGCGTATAGCGGTGCCGGACAGATGGCGCGGATGCTTGCTCAAAGGAAAGAGTACTCCCCGTGGACACAAGAGGGCAGATTGATCGACGGATCGTTCATCAAGGCAGTTCCAGCAGTGAGGCGTGTCTTCGAACCTGGAAATGTTAGGGCCTACTGCACGTCTCTGTGGCCTATAGTTTTTTGCAGTTCCTTCATTTCATCCCTTCCTCCTGGGGGGGGGGTGATCTATGTAGATTACAGAGCGCGAGGTGTCACCCTCAGTTGTATAACCTATTCTTAATACATCCATGAAACGTGAGGGCTGGACGTATAGTAGTGATACTGTACTCTAGGAAAGCATGTGAATTTTAAACAGAGATACTACACGCTGTCCAGTCATTAACAGAAGGTAGTCATTTGCTAAATGGCTATACAAAAACAGTAAAAAGCGCTAAAAACAATTTGTATGCAGTGGAAATATCACCTATATCACTTGTTGAATTAACAAACTGGTGTTATCAGAATGGAAGAGTGTATAGGAACATTAAAAACCGCAGAAAGTTTAATGGACTCGTTTCAAGGAGTACCACAACCATTCGGACAAATCTTAAATCACAGTAATCGTTATGAACTCGTGTGATTATTACGCACCTTATCGTATAAAATATCCGTAAGTGCGAGGTTAACATGGTAATGTAAGCTTATCTCAAGCTATTCAGTGATTAGAACAAAACACGAAACTGTGCAAGAAGTTTCTAAAAGGAAATTGCACTTTTTGAATCCAGTACTTCAATGAATTTAATAGTCTTCATAATTCCCCAATTTTTTTTAACAAAACTACTGACTATAGATAGTACAGACAATCAATTAAATCATGCATTTCTTATAAGAGTGTAAAGAGGCTTGTATGTAGAGGTTCCCATAGTAAGCTAACCAGTGTATTGAAGTTTGCTGTGACCAATAGATTAGGCTGCATGTCTTGGGGTTCAATACACTCAGGATCGAAGGATGCTTACTTGTATATAATTGTGTAGTAGTAGAGACAACTGAACGTAATGTGGAGAAACAAATCTACTTACCTACCTACCTGTCTGTGGCCCGCAATCGGAAGGTCCCGGATCGATCCCCGGCGACCGCCCACTCTGGCCTATCGGATTTTGTGGTTTTCCCGGGTCGCCAGGCGAATGCTGGATAGTGCATCTTCTATTGCAACTCCTTCCACTTCTCCTTCCTGTGCCCATCATATTCCTTGTCATCTGTTTCAGCGCTGTATGGCCAGGCGACAGAGTTCGGCGGGTTGCGGCTGGGCGGTGGCTTGCGCTCAGTAAATGTTTCTTCCCTGGTGTCGCTGCCGTACCACTCATTTAGGCCTCTACTCAGCGTGGGACTCCGTTCCGGTGGCCCCTGGAGGTTGGTGGCTTGTGGGCAGGGACCGTTTGGCGTCGAATGCGTTCTATCTGCAAACGTTACGGACCTCGTCCATGCTTGCGCCCGTCGGCATCCAGATCTGGTCGCCCTTCAGGCCTATCCCCTAATCCTTCCCTCCCAGGGGACACGTTGGAAGCACGATGGGGCGACTGGCCTCTATGCGGTGCTCTGACCCGGTTCCGGAGGCCCCTCCGTGATACGTGCCTTTACCTACCTATCTGCCCGCTGTCTGCCTGCCTGTTGTCTTTAGTTTCAACATTAGCTTCTATTAAATGTTTATATTAATTCAACGAAAAATTGATGTAATGATCAATCATCGCGTTAAACGTTTGCGTTTAATTATAATTGTGTGTGAACTTCTACAAGCCCTAAATTGTATCTCGTTTTACATGCTTTACTACTGCTTACATTAAAAAAAACTCAATGTCGAGATTTCACCGCAAATATGCTTTTGGGTTCCATGGATATAAAAGAGCATTTTTAGAAAAGGTGTGTGTGTGTGTGTGTGTGTGTGTCGGAATCCTGTCTTGTGGGAAACATAGTTTATTATCTAAGTTCAGCATAGGATGCGACACGAACATTTTGAAGAAAATCCCCCATCCAAACAACACTTTGCATTCAAAAGTTTTCGTTAATTTTGTTTTTCTCAGAACGGACGGATGATAATATTTTGATTAAAATATCAGTTCAACATGTGTGCACAACAATTAAAATTATGTCTCGAATCTCTTTTTCTGTGAATAGGTTGTGAAGCCCTCCTCATTTTGAATTAATTTTGTATAACTTTATGTGATTGATAAGCCTAAGAGGTAGACAAAATCTTATTACTTAAAGCATACAATTTAAGTTAAACAATATTTTGTGGCGGTAACCATATCTGAGATACTGTTTGTTATTGGTATTAATTTTCAAATATTTATACGTTCCTGAAATACTAAGTCGTTATTCGTTTCTTTTTTATCATGCAAGGAGTGGAATTTTAAAAACGTCACATAACTCGCTATTTAAAGACATGTCATTATCGCTTCAATCTACTGTATCCTCCTTATACGTACAAGAAAATGCGTGAATGAAACGTATTACTACAAAATCACAAGAGATGGATCAAAGCTTACTAAAGAAAACGTGCTACTTCTTTAAAAATTAAAATTCACTTCTAAAACGGTTTTGTAACATCACCCATTTGCAAGTTATTCCTTGTTCTTAGTCTGAATTTTTCAATACTTTGTTGAGTTCTTTAAACGTTATTACCACACAGTCATTTCTGGGAGCCATATTAGTTCCTTCTTCACAGAGTAATTTGCGCTGCTGATCGATGTTGACCTCTACAAGAAAGCTGTCCGTATACCTGCGTCAGGCTGGAATTAAATACCACCAGCAAGTTACATCTTCCTGCATTACTGGCCGGTGCACGAGAGCTTTCTAGTCAAAAGATGACGGCGCAAATGGACTGGGTGACGCTGCATATATTCCTGACGTCATGTCGTGTGTGAGGTAGCCTGAGAGACCCCGGGGACAAGGAAGGTGAGCTGAAGAAAGAAGGACGTCTGAGTTCGTCGACCGTTAGAGAAACCGGCGTTGCATTGAAACCGGCTTTAGGGAAGCGTATTGTGCACACGCTATTTCTGCTTTGACTAAATTTCTATTATAAAATCTTTTCGAGTAAGTAACTTTTTAAATTGAAACATTCAGTGCGTGTGCCGACATTCTTTTAACTCCTCGGATTTGTGTGACAATAATTCATGTTAGATCACAATTGTAAATTTCTTTATCGTGAAGGAGCAATGCAAGAGAAACTAATGCTTGATAGCCATACAGTTGAATATATTAACGAAAATTTATAATGCATATACTTTTTCAAATATTTCATATTATAAAGAATATGCTTTGGTTGCAAGAAATCAAATTTTTGAGTTCAGCAGGTGCTTGTGAATCTTCTAATTCATTTCCTTTCCTACTTTCTCACAATTAGTAACCTCTGGGGACACTTCGTGTGGGCAGCATTACAACAGCACTATCGTTAGATAATTTCATTTATATTTTTATTTCCTAAAGTAACAAAAGTAGCAGAATGCTACACTGGTTATATAATGTAAAGAGTATGGAATTTTAAAGCCAGCTTATAGGACCCGCTTTTTAAAGATTAAACTATCGGTTCAACCCTCTGTATTTCCTTTATTACTAAAAAGAGATGTGCAATGAAGTGTTATTTCTGTAAACATTGTACTGATTAACATGAAGTAGATAGAAAATAAGCCTTTGTAAGAAGAGTTTTTTGAAACTATAATAATAAAGATAGCAGCTAGAAAAGTAATGTGAATTTAACACATTATATATATATATATATATATATATATATATATTTGTTTTTGCGACTAGTTATGCTTAATAAATGCAGAATAAGTTGTCCGAGCCATTTACATGTTGCATATATCGAACGGTAATGATAGAATTAACTTTTTATATTTTCAGATTTGTAAAACGAAAACATGAATTTTATCGTGGAGTGACCAAAAATAAGGAAATTCGTAAGACACACTTTCAAAGCTTTAATGTGTATTCCTTAATGACATGCTACAAAATAAAATAGATGTAAGCACTTCTTAGCATTTTCTATACGTGTACATGGAAACCGTATGTGATTTTCTTTAAGTATTGTTTCATGTATTACAGTTACTAAGGAGTCAGAAGCTAAAATTTTGACAGAGGGAAAATAATAGCCTTTTAGATTAATGCTCGAGTTTTGTTATACAAAAATTCAATCCGCCTTTGTTTAACAACAAACAAGGGGATATTTACAGCAAGAAGAAAGAAAATAAGGCAAAAGTATATTTGCTTTTAACTTTGTGTTTTAAGTTATTAAATGCATATGTTTTGTTCAAACACTTAAAAAACCAAAGTTTTCTTTTTACGTGTATTCTAACGTATGAACAAATTATTATGCCCTATGGCCATAAAAATGTGCAACGTTTAACTGTACAGGAATTTCCATTCCTAAGGCGTTTTTCATGTTTCCGAATTTCCCGGCCTTTCGTCTTCCTTTACAATTTAAAAATGCAAAATTATTTATATGGTACAACTTTCTTTTTCCAAGGGCAGGCAATCAAAATAAAGCGATACTTAGCGTTTATTCCCGCCAATTGAGGTGAAAGTACTTAAAAACTAAAATTAGGTTAAATTTCGAGTTCTTCATATCAGATGCATTTTTCCTTTGAAAGAACAACCATACCATACCATATATATATATAGTAAACTGAAGGATTTATATACATTAATTGATATAACTAATTATTCAACTTCAAATTCCCAGATACTGGGAAAGGAAGGGGAAAAGAATGTGCGGACATAAGCAAAGCATTACTATCAAATTATAACTGATTATAATCTGGATAGTAACAGCAGGAGGCGAAGAGTATACATGTTATTTTGCACAATTGGCAGCCTCAGTCTAATCAGCATTAAGTAGGTTTCAAAAACTGTCCGTTTGTGAACACGAAAAATAGCTTTGAATATATGCATATACATATTATGCAAACATTACTAATATATTGAATAAGTTAAAATAAACAAGTATCTACATATTTAGAGTTAAGCTTTGTAAGAGGTTTATACAGTTGTAGCTTCCCTACCATTCTTTGGTCTCTATTCAAAAAATTCTTGTAATGAATTGGTGTGTTTCAGTTCCACCCGACATAATCGACGAGGAGACAAGTTCAGACATTACAGTACAGGAGGGCGAAAACGCAACGCTTGTATGTCGTGCTACTGGACATCCAGTTCCTCGCATACTCTGGCGCAGAGAAGACGGTGAAGCCTTGGTATTGAGGAAAGGGCTTAGAGACGTCACAAGGGGTATGTATTCATTATTTCATTTAATTGCTTTCTTATTCCTCTCGTAGTATTAGCGCACCGTACCCCTAGCATTCGTGATATTTATGATGTTAGCAGAAGTAGGTTAGGCCGAACATCTGAGACTCTTCCGCAAAGGAGTTTTTCGGATTGGGTTGGATTCGCCATGGCAGTGCTACCCAATGTCCATGGGAGATTGGATACGTCTAGGCAGTAATGTCCAGGCGGGGTTGTGACACGTCTCAGTGTCCTCCAGTGTACGAGACTGGAGAGCTGGTAGTTGGCGTGTTAGATTGCTGTCGGCGCTACCGTGGTTATCGGTAGTCTTTCCCTGTGGGGTTGACGCGCGTAACTGGCGTATCCACTTCCGACTCTACGTAAGCGGGGGAGTTTGTGGAGTTTGTGGACTCAAATTATTTGTCTAATATAAAGCCTCATGAAGAGGAAACCCATTAAGTTGGCGCCCCCTCCGATACAAGAAGGGGAACTTCTGCTCTGCAGACCTTCGCCTCAATATGTTTTTAGTTACTACAGATTAGGATTTTACATATCAATATTCGATTCCCCCTTGAAATTGAGGCAGTATTTTTAACACTTAAATGATTTTAGTCAAATTATATAATAAAAAATCCAATAACTGCCCGCCTTAAAGTAATATGTGTACGTAAAAATATATAAAGGTGTACACTACAGTCATTGTATATGTTTATATTATTCTATATATGTAATAATGTTATGTGACTGTATTACGTAATTTAATAATGTAGGAACTGTGAGAATAATAGGTTAAAAGTTCCTAGCAATGAGGTAGTCTTGAGGCAATAATGAATTTGAAAGTTTAACAAAACTACTTGAGATTCTTGGAAGCAAAAATGTAATTTTTGTGACAGTTTATAAAATAGCCAATCAATATCCACAAAAAGCTTTAGTTAAATGAAGGTGTTCTATTGGACTAGGATTAGCCAATCAGAAACTGAAATGTAGCAAAATTTACAAATTTAGGTGATAGAAATCAGTTCAGTTGCTCATAACTGGACGCGTTGGTTGTAGACAGTGTTCCTAACCGGACGCGAGATGCGTCCTCGAGAAATGTAATACGTATTCAGTGTGAGACGAAAATAGTTTACGTGTTAAAAAGTGCAAGTAATTAACAAAAGAATCTCGCAGTTCTCTATATCAGTGAAGTGTTATTTAAATCGTGTCAATTATTAATAAATGGAGTGAAGAAAAACTTAAAATCGGTGTAAGCCTACATTCTTTAGCCGCACTACTCCCTGCAAATAAATCCATGTCTCTAAGAATAATACTGACGCAGCCGAGGCAAACATAAATATATAATATTTAAAGAAACAGTCAAAAGTTACAAAGTTAATATTTTTTAAACATTTTTGGGGCAAAGGGCACCGGAAAGTACATTTGGGGCAAATAACAATACAACTTCAAAACATCCGATGTAGTTTAACATTCGAGATACATATGTTCCCAAAGTGAAGCATTCAGATAGAAATCTCTGGAGTTTTACACTTGCACAGAACGCAGATAAAGCGTTACCTAATTCAGCCAATTTTTCTTACTCATGGCAGAAGTTAGATCTGCTGAAAGCATTTAGTTTCAGTTCTTGAAAATAACCTAACTATAGGTAGAGCTGCAACCAAGAATTACGTCGATTCCTCCGCATCGCAAAAGTCTGTCCTCCTTTGAAACGCTACTTTTGCGTAACTAATATATAACTCATTTGTGTACTTCGACGTTAACTAATTTGAGTAGAAGGTCCAAAATTAAAAATTAACCAATGAACAAAAGTCATAGTATTAGGGAAGCGTACTCTGGGATTGGAGTAAATTAGTTAATGCTGTGGAGATTAAGGAAGGTATTCGTCTGGCTTTACACTTGCATTAGTAGCTTTAATAGTATATGGAATCTTAGAGAGGGGTAGGGAAAGTTTTAGCATTTCAATACCAAGCGAAACGGTCATACTGCGTGGAAATCCGGAAGCATATTTCTTTTCCTTTCTCTTTTTTTAACTTACTTAATAGATCGCGTGTAAATCCAAATATTCTGACATTTTCCAACAAAGACTGAATCTAACAAATTATACCACTCTTGTTTTTGTTTTGTACTGGTAGTCGCACAACAATTCAGCAAGTCATTTCGGAAGCTAAGATGTTTCTTGTAACAATGGTAAGAGAATGCCATAAAAATGCTTAAAAAAGGACCCAATATTTTGATCAGAGTAAAGTACCATTTCAGTGAGTCTTAATTCTTAATGTGAACCTTTAAAACCATATTTATTAAAGTACTAAGATCGTTCTGGTAAAATGTATGCATTAAGCGATTATAAATCCACTATAAATATTATGAAATACATTGGGGTAATACAATTATTTATTTATTGTAACAATTAGTACGTTTGCTGTTGTCTAAGATTTTAAGTTTGGATTTTAAAATAAATTATATGTTATTTATCAGTTTTCAGTGAGAATCGCATAGCACATAATATTAAGTTTTACTCTGTTTTATTTTTTGGTATTAATTTACCACTTATGTAATATCACTGTTAAAAAGTTTAATATTATATAAATTATGAATGTTAGTACTCTAGGTATTCCTATATGTATGTTTTTGTTACGTTTTTGGCTTTTACTTACATGCTGAACCATTTTAAATGTGATATCTGCACTATTATACGTGAACATTAAACCCTATTTAAATTTATGTAACTGCAAATTAAGATCATGTAAATACAGATACATACAAGCCTTGGGCTTATTGTGCTACCTGTATCGTTTTAAAGGCAATTCATTATACCTGCACCCTTTACCAAGGAATGCAGTCTCATAACAGATATGGTTTCAAATTCATCTGGTTCTAAACACATTTTCCCGCAAACAAATGTTCCCTGTAAGCCAAGCCTCACAGGAGCATACACATAATTTTCTGGCAGTTTGAGTCTCCTTCTTGTAACATTTGCATCTAAGTTATCCTGAACAAAGGAGCATGTTCTTTGAGAAATGCAGTAATTGTTCTCACTTGAAGTTTCTTACATTTGAGTAAGCTTTAAGTCCTTTTCTTACATGAATTTCTAATAAATGATGTATCATGTTTGTTTTCTGAAGCTTTAAGCTAGCTTTAAATGTTCTACTTTAGACTATTTCTTAACAGTCTCTGTTACTAAACATCAGATGTTTCTAGATCCGATTCTGACCAATAAATTGGGAAGCTGTTCCTTAGTTGTACGTTCATCAGCTTTTTCATTTACCTCTATGCCAGGCGTTACCTTATCACTCCTTAGAGCCTTAATTGCAGCCTGGTTATTTAAAAGGATGAGGACCTGTTTACCAGTGTAAGCTCTACTCTCGTACTCCGGATCGTGTTTGCGAGCCATCCTTTGAGTCGTCTGTAAACCACATCAAAGTTTTCTAAGGGGTTTCCGAAGTTTTATTTGTCTAACGCTCAGGATCAGTAATAATCCTGAAATTCTTTATAAAGTGTTTAAATTAAATTATATAGTCTGACTGCATTTCTAAAGATGCATCTCCTATGTATTTCCTAATTCTAGGCAAACCTTAGTCTATTTCAGAAATTCACAATTGCTTAGGGTGTTGCAGCCTATAGAGTGCCATTATTGCCTACTTCATTACAACTAAATGCGATGGAGTGAAGTTCAAGAACGTATCCATTACTGCAGTAGGATTTGTTTTCATGACTCCTGTGACAGCCATACATGTTGTTCTTAGAACTTTATTATTTTATCTTTAGAGCCTGTATGAAGGAATTTAGGCCGTCAAATCAGTGCTCCATAGCTTATCTATCGATCTTACGGTTATGCTGGTATACGAGGTGTGAGAAAAATAATGGGAATTTTTACTTTCTCTGCTACGTATAGTAAGTAGGGGAATTATTGTATTCCAACCAAAAATTTTATACCGAGATTTCACCGGAAATATATGTTTTGAGGCCCCTTGAATCCATAAAAAGCATTTTTGGAAACGTCCGTGTGTGTGTTTGTCTGTCTGTGTGTGTGTCTGTGAACAGCATAACTCAGAAACGAACAGTCGGATAAACACCAAACTTGGTATTTAGGTTCAGTATCTTCCAGAGATGCGACACGAAGGTTTCCAAGAAACTCCCCCACCTTAGATTACCCTTTACATGGGACATTTTTCGAAAATTTTCTCAAAAATAGCTCTAACGATTTTGATTAAAACATCATATATTTAAGATACTTTCATGACAACTAAAATGTATATCTTGAATTTTCTGGGACTGTCTTCAAAAGTATTCTTCATTGTGAACGACTTTTGCACAACTGGTAAACAATAAGAGATAGGCAAAATTCTACTACACAAAAATGTAGATCGCGTTAAAATACAGAACTTATGCCACATAGATTTGTTTTTGTTGAGTGAACCATTTTCGAGATATTGCTTGTTATTCCCTTAAATTTTCCAATACTTATTCTTTTCTCTAATGGGAATTCGTTATTCATTTTTTTGTGCTGGTAATGCAAAGAGATGTTTGACTATCGCTTAAAGCCTACCAATTCCCCTTGCATCTACAAGTAAATTATGAATAAGATTAACATCTCGATATCTCGATTGACATGAAGCATATGGAAAATAAGCGTTTGTAAAAATAATTTGTACAAGAGTAGAAAACGTCATATGAGTGTAACACATCAGAATTTTTAATTTTGCGGGATTTATACATCGACGTTCAAAACTTTTTCTTTATATTATTGGTACACATGTTCCTGATGTATGTTTTCATTTCTAGCTGCTTTGAATGTTTAGTTTACTTTGAGAGTCGTAAACGTTATACGTGTTTTCGAGTGTTCGGCGAATTTTTACTTTAAAAAAAGATGGATCAAAGAATTTGCATTAAACGTTGCTTGAAAAAAGGAATAAAGTGCGGCACCACATTCCAAATGTTGACTGTGCTTTTGGCGAATGTACTATGAGTACGACAGTAGTTTACCAGCGGTATAAACGTTTCAAAGAGGGTCGAGAAGACGTTAAAGACGACAATAGCTCTGATTCCCTAGCTCAAAATATGCAACACGCACTGCATCACTCAGCGGCACGTGAAAAGCAAATGGAATGTATAAGAGAGGGAACGATGCCTACGAGTCAAAATGACTCGCGAGTCCCGTTGTCGACACCTCTGCCCTAGCCATCAATTACTGACGACAATGTGGAAGAAGTAAAGAAAATGGTTCTGAAAAATTCCCGAATCACCATCAGAGAGATTACTGATAATATCGTAATATCCTTTGGCTCCCTGCCAAGCAATTTTTTCCGAAGTTTTGGGCATGAAACGTGTAGCAGCAAAGTTTTTCCCGAAATCGTTTAATTTCAACCAAAAATTACGTCGCGTAGACATCGCTCAGGAATTGTTGAATGAAGTCGAAAACATCCAGAACCTCTAAAGAAGGTTGTAATAGGTGACGAAATATGGTTATATGGGTATGATATCCTTTTGAAACTGCCTGGAGAGGCAAGACCGAATAAAATTCGACAAGTTCGATCACATGTGAAGGTTATTCTCACTGTTTTCTTCGATTACAATGGAATAGTGCATCAGGAGTTCCTGCCTTATGGTCATACGGTCAATAGGAATACTACCTGGAAATTATGCGCCATTTGCGTGAAGCAATCCGAAGAAAATGACAAGAATTGTGGCAAAACCACTCGTGGAAGTTGCATATGATAATGCATCCGCTCACACCTCAATGCTTGTTCGTGACTTTTTGGCAAAAAACAAAACAGTTATGCTGCGTCAGCCACCGTATTCACCGGATATGGTCCCCTGTGACTTCTTTCTATTCCCGAGGCTGAAGAGAACCATGAAAGGACGACGTTTTGCCTCCATTGATGAGATAAAAACAAATCGCTCAAGGAGCTGAAAACCATAACGAAAAGAGAGATGCAGAAGTGCTTCCAAGATTGGAAAAAGCGCTGGCACAAGTATAGTATATCTCAGCGGAATTACTTTGAAGGGGACAAAGTTGATGTTGATGGTTAAATAAAAATTTTTTAAGAAAAACAAAAATTCCCTTTACTTTTTTATCACACCTCGTATATGCAATGGGTTATAGCATGAATTTTACCAGGCGTACGGCTACTTCAAAGGTGACCTATCTGTTAATGTGACCTTAAATAAATAGATAAATGAAAAAATAACTAGACATGGCGACCCAAGGTTTCACCCAACTTTGGAATGTGCCACTGAAGGTTGCGCTAACGATCACTTATACGAGAGGCACTATTTATATTTTGAGCCTAATAATTAAAACAAAGTAATTTCTGATTGAAAATTGCTTAATTGTTTTTCAAAATATTCTCCTTTATGGTCAGTACACTGTTGTATTGTCAGTCATCTGTTTGAACCATTTGTCAAAGCATTTATTCCAGTCTTCTTGAGCCAGCTCCAAAACATGGTTTTTGAAGGCATCAACGGCTTCTTCTGCCAACGTAAATCGTTTGTTCATGCAATTTATTCTTGATGTTCGGGAACAAAAAGAAGACATTGGGTGCCAAATCAGGACTGTATGGCGGATGACCCAACAATTCTATTTTTTGAGCCTTCAAATACTCTGTTGTTAGACGAGATGCGTGTGCGCTCGCATTGTCTTGATGCAAAACGATCCTACGGTTCTTCTTGGTTTTCCTTACTTCACCGAAGACTTCCGGCAAACAAATGGTTGTGTATCATTCGGCATTGACCGTTTTACGTTCCTCTATAGGCACTGTTGCTACATGTCCAGTTTTGCTGAAAAAGTAGGCGACCATTTGCTTCCAAGTGCTTCGAGTGCGAACAACGTTTGTTGGATTTGCTTCATCTTGAAACCCATATAGTCGACTGCTGTTTACGTTCCGGTCATACGCATAGATCCATGATTCGTCACCTGTTACAATCTTATATACGTCTTTTGAGGCACCGGCATTGTATTTCTTGAGCATTTTTGTACACCAATCGACAGAGCATATGTTTGAGATTGCGTCAAATTATGTGGGATCCAACGAGAGCAAACCTTTTTCACGGATAAATAATCATGCAATATTTTATATATGCTAGTGGAACTAATGCCAAGGGTTGTCTCAATCTCACAATATGTCGATCTTTCATTATTAGGTTTTGCACAGCATCAATGTTTTCTGGCACAACAACTGATTTTGGGCGACCTTCACGAACTTCAATTGAGCAAACGGCGGCTACGATTAAATTCGTTATACCAGCGTTTCACAGTGACAAAGGATGGAGCTTCGTCGCCAAATGTGGAGTTTAGTTGATTGATGCACTCTTGTCTTGATAATCCACGTCTATAGTCGTAATAAATCATTGCACGATTCCATGTTTTTGTTGACACACAATTTTCAAGTTAGTGTAAACAAAACAAATGACGCTCTATTGATAAAATGTTTGAAGTAGATTATGGTAAAAAATATCAAATGTTCCATTGGAAACGTCAGATGGTACCTACAACATTCAGGGTTGCCAAGGCTAAACGTAAATAGTGCCCCTCGTAGATACAACATTTCATTGTTCTTTACTGATTTTCGCTTAAATTTTCAGAAGAAGATGATAATCTGCATTCACTAAACTAGCTGTTCACAGTAGAATATTTTACAGCTAAGCAGCATTTAAGGGAAGCCCACACATAAATTTTGAGCAGTGGACTCTCCTCGAGTGCAATCCATCCCATTCTTTTGGCTGTAACAATCTTTCTTATATTGATATTGTCCCTGATAAAATGCCTATAATGCTGCTGTGGATTCGACTCCCGGAAGCCCTTTAAGGAACCACTCGTTGCTCTTGTGAGACTTTATTCTCAACTTGGTTAACCTCGTTTCTCCCTGATGCTTGCACTCAGAGCAGAATGGAGAAAAACGGAGTAGCATCCAAAACCAATTTAAACCAATTAGCGGAGCTCCTCCGAAAAGGAAGCAGGGCTTGATAGACCTGAATAATGTATTACTACATTCAGGTGAAAGGAGGGAATGTTGTTTAATCATTCAGCAAGGAAAGTTTGTACACCAGAGGTAGTATTATCCGTGATTATACAAAAGCACAGACGTGATGCAAATGCAGCTTTTATGAACACGCGGTTCATTAAAACATTCTAAAACAAGCCTTATGTTAAGAGCCACAATAGCTCTCTAGACAAATCTAACGAAAAGCGATAAAAACTACAGCTTTCAATAGGACAGGATACACTAAAAGATTTTAACAACAAGGTTTATACTGAGAGAAACAACTGTATAGACGAAGTTAAAGGCAAATAAATAAAAATTCAATAACACAGGCCAAATGTTGCAAACTAATTTTCGAAACGAAAAGAAACAGACACACAAGCTCGTTACAATAGACATTTATTTGTTAATTAGCCAAATTGAATGGAGGTAGAGGTAAAATGATTCAACGGAGGGAACACATCGCGCGCTGCGACCTGCTCAGATCTATTACGGTTACTACCCCCAAGAGAAAGGGATGAGGTGAAGGAACCACAGTGGGCTACAGTCGCAGGCAGACAGGCGGAAGTCCCTAACATTTCGCAAACCTGATCCACTGTTGGAGTCGCCGAAAGAGGGCGAAGAATGTCCCTCTAATCAAGCAGTCCTCTGGTGTCCAGAAGGAATACCTACTCTTTCCATTGAGTATGCATCCGCGCCATCTGTCCGGCATTGCTATACGCCAGGAAACATAGAAGCACACCTGAAAGTGAGAAGAAAACGGAATGAAAGGGAAATGGAAAAAATCGCGGTAGAAAATAAACCACCCCAGCATTCGACGGCCGACTACGAGGAAATCACGAAAAACCCATGAATGGGAATGGGCGGTCGCTAGAGATCGAACCCGGGTTCTCCCGAATGCGAGTCGCATGCGTTACCACCGCGCTACCTCATTACTAAATTTCATTTAGTATACACTTTTGAAAGTCCTAGATATATCATTTTGGGATAGGTATAAGTAGCTACCCTTTTATGTTCGTTATAAATACTGGTATCATTATTATTTATCATTAATCTTGTTGCCCCCGCTGTGAGGTATGCAGTAACTGTAGCAAGGTTTAATTACTCAGCCAACTTATAGCACTATGTACCTAAATCCGCCACCAGAGTTCGCGATAACTTATCAGCTCAACGCCTACGAGAAGACCCTAGGAGGAAGCAGATCGAGTGTGTAAATGGTCGGCGTAATTTCCCGAGGAATCAGTTCTCTCTGCATATGCGGATGTTCTACTTAGAAATAAACATACAGATAGACGAAAAGTTTCACTTTCCTTCCCAGCAAAACCAAAATTATGTTTATATACTTTTTCATATAAAAATTTATAAGAAATAATCAGAATGTAACTACGTATATACAATAAGGAATCTCTTCATGTGTCTCAGAATATTCCTTAAATGCATGCAATTAAGTTTCCTCTATAGTCCAAAAAGTGCAACTTGCCTAAAATCTCAAGAATGAGTTTCAGATTTAATTCAACATTTGACGCATAGCTAATTTAACTGCTTGGCATTATGCGGGGTCTTCAGATTTATTCGGCCGTTGCCGCCAGTCTATTGTCTGCGCATGACTTCAATATTTAAGTGAGTTTATCATCAGTGCCTATGGCAGAGGACTAGCGAAAGATGAATAGAAGGGGTGGATGTCAACAGTTTCGAGGTCACCTTAGTAAATGAGACTCGTCTCTTACTTTCCAGTTTTTACCTTTGTAACGCCTTTCGCTTGCGTTTCGTAAACTCGCAGTCTCAGCATGTATGCTATAGGTCACTCAAATAATTGGACGGTTTTTGTAGCGTGAAACGTCTCGACTTATCAGTAATGGAAACAAATTCTGTAATCGGTGGACACTTCCATCTCACGTGCAGATAATGTACAAAATATCCTAATGAAAACCACTTCTGCACCCTACTATATCAACCTGTTTACGAAGCTGGAAACGCATGCAGTTCGAATACAATTCCGTGACTCTCCTTTGAGACGGATTCGCTGAACTAATAACGACGTCAGTCACTTAAACTGACAGTAAAGGTTGACTAAATATAAAAACCCGTTATATCTAGTAAAATGCTAATTCCGAGTAAGCCATACTTCTTTGGGAAGACTTAGTTTAGGGAGAGAAATGGTTTCCTTCGTGGAAAACATACGCAAAGCTCCAAAAATGATGTGGAGTTAAAGTGTTCAATCGATTTAAGAACTCAGTGACAGAAACTCAGTGTATCAAGGTTTAATTCTCCGCTCTCATACTCCATGGTTCAAACCACGGCCATGATATTGTGTTTTACACATGTTTCACCGTCAAACCTTAGCCTAAAAGCAAGTCTGAAATTAAAAGTGAAAAAACGGTGTGAAGGTAAAGGTTGGAACCAAGGATTGGATTGGCTACGGAGGGGACTCGGCACTGATTCAAATAAAAATGAGCGTCATCGGGAGGAAGGATGCGGCGAGAGGGGACACCGGGCGGCCGGAGCCAGGAATGACGGTACGAATGGCAGGGTTCCTAAGTTTCCAGATAGGGACTTTCCGGCAGACGGACAGACAGGCCGGGGACTCCACACCGCACAGACGGTCCTATGCCCCTTAAGGCGTTTCGGATACCCCCAGCAGCCAGCTGAATGCCGAAGGACGGAGAGACTCACAAGAGCATTCTTTTCCCCTGCCACACGGCACCGAAATACCATCGCCGACACTTCCAACTGAAAGAGATCAACGGATGAAAGACGAAGGAAATGAGAATGGGGATGAAATGGAATGCCAGGAAATTCGGGAGATGTGAGAAATCTTTCCAGCATTCACTTGGCAACCTGGGAAAACCTCGAAAGAATCCATAGGTCAGGAAGGTCGACGGCGGGAATCGAACACACGACCTCCCGAATGCGGGCCACAGATGAAATCCCCTTATATCCTCCTCTGGCAATTTTCCAGAATCCCTGTATCATTTCATGCCTTTGTTCCCATATTTCCTAGCACTACTCTCGCTAAAAGATCTTTCATTTTACTCAACCAACATTCATGATTCAAACGTTCTTCTTGGCAATCTAAACATCTCTTCAAACTATTATCTTCTGATAACTGACTTATCCTATACCAATACTTCAAAATATTTTCCATCACCAGGTTAACCTTCCCAATTTCTAGTGATGGCCTTACAGCAGCTGTGTTCTGGGGCACACCCAGCATTAACTTCAGTAACATTAGAATAAAAACCATATATATTTTTAAGCTTTTTCTTAATATTTTGTATGTGTGGTGTTCTCATTTTGGTTGATGGCCGTAAGGTGGATAAAAGCTGTTGCTCACCTTATTATGTGAAAACCCAACTATGAAAAGTAATGGGTACAAAACGGTTAGTTAAATTATGAGCCATTAAAAGAACACATAATTGTTGACGATGGAAAATAAGGGTAGTTTTGGAAAGCATAGTAATTCATTTATCATGTTCAGCTGCTTTACTTTTTGTTATGTACAGCCCCTGTCTAGAAAGTAACCTTTGTTCATGCATAGCACGAGAAGAGTGAGGTTAGCGCGTCATTTCGATATCAGCGTGGGCAGTGGCTCAGTACGTTTCTAGCTGTGCAAGGTGGAGAATCGTACTGTCATGTGTTTCCTAGTTATAACCCACACCATGAGCGCCGAAATAACAAATTCTGCCAAGTGTGAAAAGACTAAGAAGAGCAATCCAAAACAAGCGTCGTGTCTTCTAACATCTGGTGTTGTGTTTTTGCATGACAACGCTCGCACTCACACATAAAAACACACGAATGCACTTTCGGCCATGTTCAAATGGGACGTTTTTGACCATCCCCCATACAGCCCGGACTTGGACCCTAGCGACTTCCATCTGTTCCCGTACATGATAAAGTGGCTGCATCAGCGCTTTAGCTTCGAAACGCCATGAGAGGTTGCCTTAGTTCACAGGCGGCAGAATTTTATGCAGAGAGTATTTCAAAAACTGTGAAGAGGTATGGCAAGTGCTTGTATCTGTTTGCGGAGTATGTAGAAAAATTTAAAAAAGCTGTAGTTTTCAGACGTATATAATAAAACTGTTGTATGTATGCCGCTTTCAAGTTCATTTAAAAACGGAGGTTACTTTCTGAACATTCCCCTGCGTTTTCCCATGGACATTTATTTAGTATAATTATGCTGATCATTCCTTAGAAGTCTTAGGGGATCAATAGGTAGCTATATTACTTTTAATCAAACAAAGCATATCATTTTAAGCATGTTTTGAATATTCATAATAATTCTTAATATACGAAAGACAATAAAACAGTAACTGAATCCCAATATAATTCGCAAAATCGGAAGTACTATTGATTATTCAATATTCTCCTGTCCGCTGGCAGCGTTTGTCTTTATTTTGATCGCCAGTAAAGCTAAGTTTTCACTTGCTACTATTCTCAAATTTTCATTATTTCATTGCTTGTTTTCTCGCTGGACTTCAACAGGTGTGTAGCTCAATTTCAGAAAACACAGCAAAGAAGGAATTCTTCACTTCAATACTAGAATTTTCTATGTCCATGTAAATACCGTTTCAAAATAAGATTTTAGCTGTAATAATGCAATACCGATTGTATTTAACGATTAATTGTCGTCTAACTAAGGCAGTTTATTATTATGACGTAACCCAGGTAGTGCATCGTTTTGACGTTGAGGTACAACTCAGCGGCTTGAATAAGAACAACATAACATGGTCATTGCAACTAGGATCTTTCTCTTTCAAATGTCACATATTCGGCCATCTGTAGAAGGTCATTTCTGTATAATAGCATTGACATGCATGAAGGTGATAACTCTATCGATTCTGAGAGCTACATCCAGAATTGAACTGTCTCAGAAGGGGTCAGTGTTTTAACAGTTATTGAAATTATCCTTGAAGTAATGAACGGTCAAAAAAAGTTTAATGCATGCTGTAGTTTCATTCGTTAATCATTCATAAACACTAAATGATAGATTTTTAATTCTTCTGTTAGCTAAGCGAACAGATAACGGCTTAATATAGGCAACAGGTAGGGTTTTGTCATTGATGCTCCAAATAAATTACAAAGCGAAAATTAATTATTTATTGTGGAAATGCCCAAAAGCGAATGGGATTGGCGAATGCTGGATTGATATTTTGATCCGAGGATTTTCCTATCATCCATTTCATTACTATATTTCATTTCCCTCTTCTTCATCGCCATAACAGGATTAGAGCTGATCACTCCATTCTGGATTTGCTTGCTGATCGGCAGCCTCATAAACCAAGCCATTGGTTTAAAGTCCTTGGGAGTGTAAGTTATACGTTAGAGAAAAAAGAAGACATGTATGAGGTATGTAATATTACGTCACATCGAGAGGGATACCTCTAGAAAACCAGCCATAAAGTAACTGTACTCGTTTTCCTTCTCTGGGATATGTTAACAATAGAGTTTCCATAGCTATCCTGCTGAGTTCAGTTCACGAGTTCATGAGCCTTATGGTTATTTTGATGAGAAAACGATAATTAAAGACTACCGTTAACGCTTGGCATCGAATTGTGACAATTGATATGTTCATAAATATGTCATTATTGTCAACCATATTGGTGGTTGACCTAGCATGAAGTGGGAATACGCAGAATATCCTCTGCTGGAAATGCTCAAGTTCGTCCAAAAACGGCCAAGTCACAAAGTCCGGAGAAAGTCGTGTTTCTTGTACTCTTAAGGCCCCACTAGTACGGAAATGTCTAGAGCGCAGAGAAATGAACAATGCCCAGCACTATAGAAGCGCTCTCGTGCGTATTTGACGAAGCATTAAACATAAACTCAAGTGTTTCAAAGGGTGGTGAGTTTGCTACGACAATGCTCGAATTCAGTAGTCAGATAAACGTAGGGGAATTGCACAAAGGTTTCGTTAGAAAACGCTACTCATCCCTTTCACTGCCGAGACTTACTTCCATATTGTGAACATGTGGGTTAAAGTCTGAACGAGTTATATTTCCACTGGACGATGTGATGCATAATATCGTCAGACAATCGTTTAGCACCAGGTCTCTAGGAGAATAACCCAGTATTCACGACCGGATGTCAGAATAGGAAAATCTAATAACAATGCCGAGTATTAAGTTTTATGCTTAAATTATTGATTTATTTTAATTTGCGATGGTTAATTTCTTCTTAAGTACGTCATCTTATTTGGTATTTTAACCCCACAGTATTTTGAACTTGAGAATGATAATTATTTCTTAAGAAAGGAAGGCTTAAGCTACAGCATAAAACCAAGATCATAACTAACATCTGTGGCCCTACAGGCCAAAACTTTGGTAATGCGTCTCTATTGTTACTCACTATAAATAAGAATAGATGTGAGCCGTATATTTTCATTATTAAATACGGAGACCCAAATAACGGCCCATAAAGGAAAGATGGATTGAATTTCGCCTTCCAACAGAAACCTCATTTTGTAAACAAAAATTCTCACAAGTCCATTACCCCGAAAAGAGATATGGGACCCATCGTTGACTCACGTGTGGCACAAGGAACGGCAGGAACAAACAAAGAACAAAAACGAAAATGAAGAAAGTCATAAAGTTCACCTTAACAACGAACATTTTTCAAAACAAACTTCAGAGATGTTGAGAATAAGGCCTTGCGGTTGAAGGAGAAATATTACCAGCTGTTCCTTTCCCTTTTTCCTCCTAACATTAATCAGTCTTCCCACTGTATGCAGCTCGCATTTCTGGCATCTCGTAAGCAAGCATTATATTTAGATCACTGTATGTTTACTTTAGACTTACAAAACGAATACGCAATTCATATGAAGCCTTTTTTCCCCGATTTCGCTCCATAATAGTTGTAAAATATACATCTCAAATACATTTTTAATTTAAGCTTTTTACAACACACTAGTCAGTTGTGGGAAGGAAGGCAATTCTAATTTGAATGAGTATATTCGACAAACTGAAGAATACTAGTTCCATTTAGGTGGATTCCCGAACGAAAAGGCATTCTGCAAATTATCACTTTTCAGCCTCAGTCGAGAGAGCTGATTGCAGTGGGCATATCATAAAAACAAAATTACAGTCTGAATCGTTATATTTCAAGATATACTGCTCAGAATAGGAAATGAATATCAAATAAATACCCTCAAAGTTTTGTTTGCATTTCAAGCATACAAAAACTTACATCTGAATATAGCTTCAATTGTAGTCATAACAAACACAATGCACACCTTTTCAGTAAATATTTGAAGTTAATTAAGGTGTGCAAACTACATGGAGCTTTTTAATTCTATATTAGCCCAGGAAAAAGTGAAACTGTTGTTTCCATCATTTCATACGCCTTACAGTAGCATGCGTCAAAGTTTCAACCTAAAAGGATAAAATAATTTTCATGCTATAAGCTCCAAATAGAGTATAAGTTGCACTTATAGTGCACCTCTTCTTACAATACGTAAGAGCACTGCAACAATCGGTCTAACTACTACAGGGATACAACTTAAGCCCGTGTTTACATGAAACAAATTTTACTCACTGTTGTCGTGTTGAAGGAACTACTGACTCCAGAGCAGCTGGAGCCATCATTTGAAAACTCTGCTTAATGTTGTAATAAATGAGAACACCAGTGGCTGCTAAACACACTTTATTTGCTACTTAGGTGATCAGCGTAGCACAAACTTTACACTTGAGACACTTTTGGCACACACTCAGAAATGAACTCAACTGATCCATCGAATCACAACTGAGCTGCTAAGATACAACTAACAACTGGACTGCACTGGTCGCTTTCACTGTCCTTTTTGCACTTCGTAACTTACTGAACTGACCTCGCATACAAAGCAGAAGGTTCTACAAAGAGAGGCTACTGTAACCTGCCGAAAGGAACGTTCTGAATGACCAGTCGAAGGCCCTGCTCAGGTGTGGGGCTAAATGACGCTTGCCGGTGACCTGCAGGAAGCTTCGCATGCGCAGTCACGGTCACATATGAAATTCTTCACTGGTTAGTTTTCGTTGACGCTAAAGAATTTGGAAGAAATTGCAACTTAGTTTTATCTTTTCATCCATCCACTAAAGCCTTGGAAGTTTTTGTTTAAGAACTAGCAAAAACTACAGAAATAATTCCTAGATTGTGCGTCTAAGGCACAATTTTGTTTTCGAGTACAATTTTTACTAAAGCAGAGCAAAATGCATTAATAGACTAACCTTGAAAATAAATTTTAATTTTAATGCTAAGCATATTTGTATTTTGAGTTCTTAACTTGAATTAATTTTCACATAACTTTATACTTCGGAATCACTTCTGTCAGGTTCTAGTCATGTACATACATGTAGTTTTTAAATTAATTAGACACCTTTAACATAATATTCTATAAGTTCTTTTATTCTAAATAGTATACGTATAAAGATTAACAACTTGCATGTGTACAAAACCGGATAGACAACTAATTACTTTACATTACACAACATGGACTGTACATGTAAACTACAGAAACAATATCCAAGTGTGTTTAAACAGTCCGTTTTTGTTTAAAATGAACACATGCACAGAAAAGAGATTTATTTATTATTTTCATGGATACAGGGATGTCAACCAAATAGAATATAAACAGAGAAAAGTTAAACATGCAAAACGACTTTGGAAATGACTAATACCATGAAATAAAGTTTTACATAAATACTATGTTTTAATGAGAAGCAGACTTCCTTCTACAGCTATTTTTATATGACTTCAGGCTCCTAAATCGTTACAATAACGTTGTGTTATATTTATAAATACTTTGAACATTTAAACGACATTTTGTGCTTAGTAAACACATTTTAGGATATATAACACTGAACATTGCATTTCCCCTTTATTCAGAGCGGGTAATTGTACTCACATCTCTATCGATGGAGGGGGCCGTACGTGGAAGTGTTGGGATTATGGAACGGGGTCAGGGCAAACCCGCTACAAGAAGGTATATGCTCCCAAAAATATGTATAAAAAATCTGATGTGTTACACTCACATGACTTTCTCTACTCCTGTACAAACTATTTTTACAAACGCTTATTCTCCATATGCTTCATGTTAATTGAGATATCGAGATGTCAATCTTATTGCTAATTTTCTTGTAGATGCAAGGGGAATATGGTAGATTATAATCGATAGTCAAATATTTTAAACGCTGGTTGCTATGTGGAGCATTCCATTCTCTTTGCATGTCCAGGATAAAAAAAATCTGATGTGTTACACTCACATGACTTTCTCTACTCTTGTAAAACTATTTTTACAAACACCTATTCTCCATATGCTTCATGTTAATTGAGATATCGAAATGTCAATCTTATTGGTAATTTTCTTGTAGATGCAAGGGGAATATGGTAGGTTATAAGCGATAGTCAAATATTTTAAACGCTGGTTGCTATGTGGAGCATTCCATTCTCTTTGCATGTCCAGGATACAAAAAAAATCTGATGTGTTACAGTCACATGACTTTCCCTACTCTTGTACAAACTATTTTTACACACGCTTATTCTCTATCTACTTCATGTTAAACGAGATAAACATTTACAGACTCTATCTTATTGCTAATTTTCTTCTAGATGTAAGGGGATAATATATTTACAAGGGCAATTTGGAAATACAGTAGCCTTTAAGCACATACATATCTCTTAATAGGTGGTTGCTAGGTGCAGCACCATTCCCTTTCCCACAGATTAATACTCTTTGCATATCCAAGACAAAAAAATAAATAACGAGTTCCCATTTGAGAAAATAAGTATTGAAAAATTTAAGGGAATAACAAGCAATATCTCGAAAATGGTTCACTCAACAAAAAAAAATGTATATGACGTTCTTTGTGTAGTAAAATTTTGTCTATCTCTTATGGTTTACCAGTTATGCAAAAGTCGTTCACAATAAA
The DNA here is from genome assembly GCA_030765065.1 of Deroplatys truncata. NCBI lineage: Eukaryota > Metazoa > Arthropoda > Insecta > Mantodea > Mantidae > Deroplatys > Deroplatys truncata. The sequence goes on along the minus strand of CM060981.1, from coordinate 256,227,271 downwards.
GAATACTTTTGGAGACATTACCAGGAAATTCAAGATATACATTTTATTTGTCATAAAAATATTTTAAACATATGATATTTTAATCAAAATCGTTAGAGCCATTTTTGAGAAAATTAAAATTTTCGAAAAATCTTCCATGTAAAGGGTACTCTGGGGTGGGTGGATTTTTTGAAAACCTTCGTGTCGCATCCTTGGAAGATACTGAACCTAAATACCAAGTTTGGTGTTTATCCGACTGTTCGTTTCCGAGTTATGCTGTTCCCAGACACAGACACACACACGGACATGTTTCCAAAAATGCTTTTTTTTGGATTCAGGGGGTCTCAAAACATGTATTTCCTGCGAAATCTCGGTATCGAATTTTTGGTTGGAATACAATACTTCCCCTACTTACTATACGTAGGAGAGAAAGTAAAAAATGAATAACGAATTCCCATTTGAGAAAATAAGTATTGAAACATTTAAGGGAATAACAAGCAATATCTTCAAAATGGTTCACTCAACAACAAAAATGTATATGACATAAATTGTGTATTTTAACACGATCTACATTTTTTGTATATTAAAATTTTGTCTATCTCTTATGGTTTACCAGTTTACCAAAAGTCGTTCACAATGAAGAATACTTTTGGAGACATTCCCAGAAAATTCAAGATATACATTTTATTTGTCATGAAAATATCTTAAACATATGATATTTTAATCAAAATCGTTAGAGCTGTTTTTGAGAGAATTAAAATGTTCGAAAAATGTTCCATGTAAAGGGTAATCTGGGCTGGGGGGATTTTCTTGAAAACCTTTGTGTCGGATCTCTAGAAGATACTGAACCTAAATACCTGGTTTGGTGTTTATCCGACTGTTCGTTTTTGAGTTATGCTGTTCACAGACACACAGACACACATACGGACATGTTTATAAAAATGCTTTTTTGGATTCAGGGGGTCTCAAAACATGTATTTCCGGTGAAATCTCGGTATCGAATTTTTGGGTGGAATACAATACTTCCCCTACTTACTACACGTAGTAGAGAAAGTAAAATGATAGTCATAGACACAACCCTTTAATAACAACCATAGTAATACAGTGGATTCTGAGTTGCATGTAGACAAAATGGAGCAGAAGGCAAATGCTAAGTATACAAGTTAAGATAGAATTCACGTCTTCAGAAGTATACATAAAGAATCGTGTGTTCACTTTACATTTCTCTTGATCATTTGTACAAAACGCAGGTCCCAGGTTGAGTAGTTGGAGTTGGTTGAGAAGCTGGAATATGTGCCATAACGTGACCTCGCTCTGAAAAAAAAACTGCCACCTCGGCCTTACATAAATGTTCAAATTGTGGAAGCTCGTAACTCTTCGATAAAATGCACGCACGAGTTGAAACAGAACTAAAACTTAACACTTTAAACACAAACCCAGCGAAGCAACAAATTTGGACAGGGATGTATCTGTACTCAAGTAACACTAAATAATACCCCAAGAATATAAATATTTGAATAAACTCTTCACAATTAAAAACTTAACAACAGGAATATAATTTAGATAGAAGTAGATAATCATCCACTAAGGAAAGACTCGATAAATGCCACGAAAGTATAACACTTTAGATAAACTATGGAAATTTGCAGTTTAATAACAATAATATAACAATTTAAACAAACTCTAAATTTTAACCAACGTGAATAAACTCTGAAATTACAAACATATAGTCAGAAATTACAGCCAAATTACAACGCCAAAATGGTTTAATTCCCGTCTGTGGCTCCGCGTTCTCCTAAAAAATTTGTATTTGAAATATTCTGAATATGGGGAATTTGCAACGAGCAAATGCCAGCTAACCGAGGTAGTCAGGACAGCCCAAACCTGCCAAAGAAAACTATTCAAAAAGGCATTTACGCCATTCAAGAAACTTATCCCGAAATCTTGACACGTACGCTGGCGTGCATAAAATGTGGCCCATGATTGAACAGAGCAGTTTATGTTGCTATCGACAAAATCTAACCACACCAGCGTGACCACCTTTGATTTTTCGAGCATAATTCTAGCCACTGAATTGGCAGGGTGCTTTAACTACTCATAGTATGGCCGAAATTCCGAAGGGTAACATTCAAACTTAAATCTTATATTTTCGTGCCATATTATCGTTTTGTTAATGCCGGTTTTCTTATTGCTGTTTAGTAGTGGCAACAACTTTAGCATTTGTCTCCATGCCACTGATGAAAGCTCTCATGTATGTAAATGTCATAGCTGTTGTTCAGGTTAACTTCACATGAAAATAACTCCTCACCCCTTCCTCTAGAAGGCCAAATTGTATTGTAATTGGTTTAGCCTTTCCTTATGTACCAATAGTAGCGAAATTATTTCACAGAGGTGATATCCCAACCCTTTCATTTTGCATTGACTATGAAATCGTTCATTGGTTAGTTTTTATGTCCCTTTATTGTTTTTCAGTCCAGTCAAACAGAGAACTGATACTGGCTGGGTGGAGTAAAAAATTGGTCAAAAGAAGGTGGAAACTTGTGGAGAAAAAACACTATAGAGATCTAGGGGAATGAGCCGCTTTTCAGCTCTAGGGCCAACTAATTAACCTTCCTCATCGCAACCTTGGTAAAACTAAAAAACTGGCAATGGCGCCGCGACAGGCAAACAATAGAATATAAATATGTACGCCCCTCACGAATACATCGCGAACTGTATGGTGTTAAGGTTTAGTTGTTATCAAATTTACAACCTGGTCTTTAGTGACGTGATTTATTTGACATTTGTCGTGAATTTGCAGCACCCAACACCAAGGTTGGATCGCCAACTGGTTACCTTACAAGCCTACATATCAAGGACGTGGAATGAGGTAATATAAGGAAAACCTTTGTTCGGAAATGACTGTGCAAAGAAACTTCAACTAGCATATGCTTTCCATATAGCAATTCAAATTCCATTTCTTTAAACTGGATATCATTTTCAAATATTTCTTTCCTCCTACATCAATAGCGTTTAACCTTTAATGCAGAAGTTGTTGAACTTCTCCATACTATACATAAAATCCAGTTTTACAATAAACGTGCTTATCATCATGAATTCTCTAAACTTTAAAAATTTAACACTGTGCATAAAACGTTTTACTCGTACTATTTCTATTGTATTCGAACACATTAACAGCTTACAAACCTGTTCGAAAATTTATACGAAATCTCAACTGTAAAGAAATATATCGAACTGCAAATATTTTACATCACCTACGCTCGGTCACATATTAAATCCACGGATTCAGAAAATGTACGCACGAAACGCTCTGAATACACATTTAGAAGATTATTACTTACAAAAATGTTGTTGAAATGAAATTTAGAACAAACCCAAAATTGAGTATTCAGGACTTCTTCCCCTGATTGCGGTCAAATGGTGAACTTTTCTCTGTCCTGGCGACGTAATTCTTCCTTTTGCACAATAATACATCAGCCAAAAGTAATTCTGGCATATTACTTATACTGGCTAATGATCTTTCGTGAGGTACATACACCGCTCCTGGTAGGAATCTTGTAACTGTCTTGGGGGTTTGTGCCAAAACGGAACAATGGCAATGGCAATTACGAAAATTTGAAATGTCCTGTGCCCTAACGGCACAATGTGAAATAACAAAACTTAATAAAAATTTAAATATTTATATTTTATTTGGTCTACCAAAACCCCAACTTTATGAGACAATAAACCAAATTATAGAGCTTTTTTGAGAAAATAAACCAAAAGTCGTCCATGTAAATTGGACGTCAGGACTGGATAAAATTTGGGCGAGTCTTCTTGTTCCATCTGAAAATTGCTGGACTGAATTTTGAAGTTTGTGACTCATACCACTTTTCGTTTTTGCTTTATGGCACACAGAAAGATGAACATACCTAGGGAAAAATAAGACAAAGACACTCAAACATTTTTCGAAGTGTAATTTTTGTAAGCGCACAAATTTCAAAGCGTCTATTTCCTGTGAACTATCTATATAGAATTTTTGTGTAGAATGCAGCCATCCTCGACCTACCGCAAATAAGCAGCAGAAAAAATAAAAACACGTACTAAACTGAATAAAACTAAAACGTAATTTAGTTCAAGATCAGCTATGCAAACAATTGATATTATGTGATCAAAGTTACAAATATTAACCTATAAATGATAGGCAATTTTATAGTCTAAAAACTCTTGTTACAGAGAAAATATTTGATCTAAAAACGTTTCAGCCGTTGTTTGGAATAAAAATTAAAACTTTTGGAAACCACGCATATTTACTGTATATTTCATAACGCTTATGCTTTATTTCTTACGTTCTTTTGCATGTTTCCCCAAAATAAATAACGCAAATATGAAACGAATTACGAGAATAGTCTATCACTTTTCACCATTACCTATAAAAGGTCTTTACGTCCGTTTTCGGAAGTTGTCGTTTCAAGGGACATATGCATTAACAAAAACAGAGAGAAGATAAGAAAGCAAATTAAAGTTGAAAAGGAAGAACAAATATTCCACTGCTATTTTGTGTTTTTCTGTTTAAAATTGACTTATTTTTGTAATATGTGGTGTATAAACTAGTCAACTTTATTAAAACATTATATTTAAAACACAAAATCTAGCGACGTGTGTTTTAAGTTTAAATCCTAAGGACACTTAGTTGTAACATTGAGCTGTAACAAACGCTAAAGCTTTATTTTTTCCTTGTGCCTCTATATGAAATAAACATGTAAAGTAAACAAACTTATGTTTAAGACATTTGACCATCGAAATACGTTATACTGTGATTAAATTACCCCCGCAGCCAAAATCCTGAATTGAGACTAAAGATAGTTGAAAGGAAATAGTGGAATTAGGCTTGAAGTTTTCATAGCATGTAGTAAAAGTATATTAAGCAACTTTTTCGTATTTCTATGAAATTTGGGGAAAACAGAATTGCAATCACATAAATATATCGGACAGCCGTTAGCAAATCGACCCCATCGTCGTTCCGAGAAATTATTAACGTGGGTAATTCGTTACCAGCCTACACATTAAAACCGCTTAGAGAAGCATTAAAATAGTACTGGAAAACAAAATTAAGCTTCCTTCCCAAGACTTCTCTTTAAGGTTTTTCTCCAGTCCATAATCCCCTTGTACACGATCAAACCTTTTTTTTTCAATTCAAGAGCTTAAAGAAAAGTTGTGAAATATTTTTCAATATGTGACAAGATTGGAAAAGACTTGGCAAGACCTGGTAAGACTTGACAATGTCAAAAATGTGTATTTAGAACTCTTCAGAACACATTGATAATTTATCACGCGCAAAGCAATTTAGTATTTACGTCACAGTATAACAATTCGCAATGAAATATTGTTCTTCACTAATATTATGTAGCACTTTCACTTATCATATCCAATAAAATCACATTACGAGTGTGGAATGCAATGAAATTAACACCAACCGACGGGTTAATCACACTATATAAGAATGCATTAATGTATACTTAGTTCGGAAACATGCCTGGCAATTATTTCTTCATAACTGCCTTCATCTGCTCCATCTTGTGGTAACCCACGAAGCTCTCGATGTACATACATGGCCAGCTTATGTATGCCCTAATCCGGTCACACACGACATACCTTGGCCGGGTAGCCATTTTTGTTTACTTTTCACTTTCAGCCATGTTGCAGATTTCGTGACGCACTGTGAATACTCGCATTTCATTGGCCAAAACCATCAAATCATTGTGAAATCTTTGACTGTTTAGAGCATGTTCTTATTTCTTTCAAGACTTTCAAAGACTTTAAAAGTATTGGAAGCAATTTGATAAGAAAAGTTGTGAAATTATTACAACCGTTGTAAAGTCTTGTAAAGTATTCAATTTGACAAAAATTTGATCGTGTACAAGAGGCTTTACAAAGACAGTCATATAGTATTAGCTTTTTTGGTCTACAAGCTCCATTTCAGTTTGTTCCATTAATTCATTCATCGTCTGCGATGACCTGTCCGATTTGAAGAACACAAAATTTAAGAACAAAGAAAATATAACAAAGTACACTATTCGAGGTTCTGTATACTCATTGCATAACTTAGAAAAGCACAAACGATATGTTGCTTCTTTGCAAGAGGTTATGAACGCAAACTTTCAGCAAGCTACATGCCATACCGCTTCTCTGTTAGAAGCACGAGGTCTTTGTTGCATGAGATGGGAACTGCAGTCAAAATAACCGTCATAAATCTGTATGGTCAGAAAAGACTGGCAACGTTTTTCGTTTGAACCTCTCCTAAATTTTGTAGAAACTGAATGTACTTGGGTGAAATTCATATAGTTTGTAGGGCACTTAAATTTGAAGTGATATAAGCAAATACCGTAATATAAAACAAGCTTACTTTTAGGACACCGTTACGTGCACATGTGTTTGTGTATGTGTATTTTGACGTTGTAGCGATATAAATGTTATATTATTTAACATTATTGTAGCCACACGTTGTGGTATCCAATTTGTAGTAGTATTTATGTTGTATTTCATGTGAAGCCATCTTGTGACGTCATTCATTTGTTCGGTTTGTAGCTCCATCTGGTGTTAGCAATTTGTGATAGTATTAGTGTTTGAAAGAATTTTAATTTTATTTCTTTATTTAATTCTGTTTCACTGTCCTCCGGCTAGCTATTATGTCTCGGTCGAACATGTTTCTTGATCAGGGTTGTGTAAACGGAAAGGAATCTTTTATCCAAAAATAACACTGATGAAGAAATTTGTTTTACACTTTTATTGTCGAACACGTTAACTATCACATTTACACATTGATCTTGACACTCGCCAAACTGAAACTGTTATAATAACTTCATTACTGATAATTCTTAATTCGCGTACTTCAACTTTTTGTATAATTAACTTTATAACACTTAAGATTTTTCCTAATTCTGGTACGCGTAACCTGCAAATACTGACGGGTCGAAGACGACGTGTAGTGTACAAAGATTTTTGATAAACTGAGCGACTGACTGACTTTACCTCTAACTTGGCTTCTATTTATACTCCCACTCCCCGATATGCCTAAAGATTATAACTGAGTTACTATTGGCTAATAAAACGCGCCAACATTAGCGTCTATTTTAATATCCAATGAAAATTATGAATACATATGCTCTAGGGAAACATTCCAGAAGGTTTTCAACGGAAAAAACGCGCCAACATTACGTAACTTCCTCGTTTCCAATAATGATAAACAGCTCACCCCCTCGCTGCATTATTGCGCGCTATTATTGACAGTTTCAGTAAGGTCGTATAAACTTACTTATCAACAATAATTACAGTCAATAAACATCTCAAATCAATGTCACATAAAAATGCATATTCATATTACAATCATTATTTACATTTAAGTAATTTGTGATACAAATTACTCCATCAACGTGCTGTTTTATGTACCATTAATATTATTATTTATAGTATAATGTTTCAAATTATATATTTAAGGAATTGCTACCATTATTATTCACCTCCAAATTTGATTTGGGATTGCACATTTTAAGTCATTAGTCTCATCTTGGAAAACCAGCAATAAAGTTTACCTATGTGGATAAAGTTTTACACTTTTTATCATGTATGTATCAAGAGTGTCTTATTTATTGTGTATAATATAGCTGCAGAGATCCGGTATAACATATTTAGTATTGCGTCAAAAATCATAATTACATTTTTGACTGCATATTACCTATAACACCTCCGTCATTCAGAGAAGTGTAGTATTAACAATGAGTGAGTGATGCTTACGTTATGTTTATTTATTAGGCGATTCACTTGTCAGGATAATCCTGTAATATTAAATAATCTGGATTGGAATTATGCTGCTAGAGAATATTTTAACCAGAATGTAATTGTCCAAAACTGTGTCATATCACTCGCTGAATATACCACAGTCACGATGCATGATTCCTAATATGGGTTAAATTGTACGCTTTTTAAACAACGGATTCTGTTACAAAGAGCTTAACGATCTAATTAGGAGGATTATTGGATATCTGAAGTACTTTGGTTGACAAATGAGACCATGTATTTGATTGTCTATTACTATTGTAGTTAAGGATTCTCCAAGGAAGGTACCTTACTTCCAATTCTTGCAGTGACAAACTAATAGAATATTATTACTCCAACACTAATTCTTAGACGTATACTCACTTCTTTGAAATTTCTGCAATTGTGGTGTCGAACACTTATGTACTTAGTGAGATTGAATTTGGAGAAGAGTCATACTCTAAAGGGTTAATTTCACTGAAATCTGTATTTAACCCTTCTCTTTGGATTTAATTTAATTTCTGGCAAATTGGTTTAATGAGGATAAAGAGTTTATAAAACTTTAAGAGAACACAACCGCACGACTGGTATTTGTACCTCTTGTGTCTCCTACAGGAAGAGGGACGAATTAAGATGCTACTGCAGACCTACTGTAAGAAGCCTTTAGCAGCAACGAATCTTGATAGTATCTAATAGTTCCAGGTTGAAAGCCCCAATACCACAGAGGTACACACTGCGCTGCCCCCAAGAGAGAGCCAGAGCCCCGAGACACACAAACTCCTAGACCTGTGACCTACCTATCTCCTTCATTTATGGGATAGAGAGTGTTTGCACAAAGGTTTGACACCAGCGTGAAAAAGACAAAACCTAAAGTCCTTATAAGGTTCGTAAAAACTATATTTTTAAATGAGGCAAAAGATACAGAAATAATTAAAAATATCTGATGTAAATATAATTAACTTTAAAGTTCAATGTGCTGAATATAGTGTGAAAAATCTGATATGTTACACTCACATGACTTTCTCTACTCTTGTACAAACTATTTTTACAAACGCTTATTCTCCATATGCTTCATGTTAATCGACATGTTAATCTTATTGCTAATTTTTTTGTAGGTGCAAGGGGAATATGGTAGACTTTAAGCGACAGTCAAATCTTTTAAGAGCTGGTTGCTATGTGGCGCATTACATTCCCTTTGCATGTCCAGTACATAAAAATGAATAACGAATTCCCATTTGAGAAAAAGTATTGGAAAGTTTAAGGCAATAACAAGCAATATCTCGAAAATGGTTCAATCAACAACAAAAAATGCATATGACATAAATTGTGTATTTTAACGCGATCTACGTTTTTTGTGCAGTAAAATTTTCTGTATCTCTTATGGTTTACCAGTTATGCGAAAGTCGTTCACAATGAATACTTTAGGAGACATTTAGGAGGAAAATTCGAGATATACATTTCATTTGTCATGAAAATATTTTAAACATATGATATTTTAATCAAAATCGTTAGTCATTTTGAGAAAATTAAAATTTTCGAACAAATGTTCCATGTAAAGGGTAATTCGGTGTGGGGGATTTTCTTTAAAACCTTCGTGTCTCATCCCTAGAAGACACTGAACCTAAATACCAGTTTGGCGTTTATCCGACTGCTCGTTTCTGAGTTATGCTGTTCGAAGACACACACACAGACACACACATAGACATGTTTCCAAAAGTGCTTTTTTTCGATTCCGGGGGTCTCAAAACATATATTTTCGGTGAAATCTCGGTATCGAATATTTGCGTGGAACAAAATACTTCCCCTACTTACTATACGTAGTAGAGAAAGTAAAAAGGCGTAGATAAATAAGCAGTGTCTCGTGAAATTATGATTTCCAAATCCTCTTCTACACCAAATGTCTATATTAGGGACATAAAGTTGAGTTTGGGTAGCTTATTTAGGGAAACTGACGCTGCTGCGTACTGCGGTGACTTGGGCTATGTAGCAGCAGTGTATCCAGCCTCGCAGTTTCTTGAGGGGACCAAATAAGCTGTTATTTAACAATAAACCAGTATCTCAGCTATTGCAGACTGCATTTAACCGACCAGGTAGGGCGGCGGCGGCATCTTGATGTATTACACTTTTACCGCACTGTCATAATGTCCATTTGTGGTAAAAGGTAGAGGATGTAGCAGCAGTGTGGATGGCTTAGCACCTCTCGGACTATTGAGATATGGAGTTGGTTTATTTAGGCAGTTTGGCAAGATTGAGGACAAATAATTCAGAATGTAATACTGAATACGTTTATTTGTTGTTTCCCTTGCTTGGGTTTGATACATTGGTGTTTAATATATTTTAGATACTCAATTGTTTTCGCTCTCAGCTTTTTTCATGACTACAAAGTATTTATATTACCAGTGAAGTACCCATAATAAGCATTGCTAATACTACGGGTACATTGTAAGATAGTAAATCACAGGTATTTTCATTTGGATTATTCACCAGTGCACGAAAGAATTACAAGCTCTGCATTTTCATTCACATATGTGTGTTTCAGGTATCATTAATACTATCTCTTCTTCCAGCCTAAAAGCTTAAGTAGTTGGCTGATTTAATTTTTTACCCTCTCCCTTGATTTCCTAATTCTTGGAATAAAAGTTCTTATTAAAAATCTGATGTGTTGCACTCACATGTGTTTTTCTCCTCTTGTACAAACTATTTTTACAAACGCTTATTCTCCAGCTACTTCATCCACTTCCAGATAAGCATTTGCAGAAACGATTTTATTGCTAATTTTCTTATAGGTACAAAGGGAATATGGTAAGCTTTAAGCGATAGTCAAATCTTTCAAGAGCTGATTGCTATGTGGAGCACTCCATTTTCTTTGCATGTCCAGGACACAGAAAAAACGAATAATGAATTTCCATTTGAGAAAAAGTATAAGTATTGGAAAATTCAAACAAATAACAAGGAATATCTCGGAAATAGTTCACTCCACAAAAAAATGCATGTGAGTATAGTGTGCGTTTTAACAAGCTTTACATTTTTTGTGTAGTAAAATTGTGTCTATCTCTTACGGTTTACCAGTTATGCAAGTCATTCAGACTGAAGTCTTTTGGGTACATTGCCAGAAAATTCAGATAAAGATTTAATTTGGCATGAAAGTATCTTAAACATATAATATTTTAATCAAAATAGTTAGGGCCATTTTTGTGAAAATCAAGATTTCCGAAATAGTGTAGGGTAGACAGATTTTTTAGAAATTCTTCGTGTCGCAGCCTTGGAAGATACTAAATTCAATAACCAAGTTTGATATTTATATGATATTTTCGTTTTTAAGTTATGCTTTTCACAGACAGACGCACACAGAAATAGAAAAGACACACAGACACACACACACGGGCATGTTTCCAAAGATGCATTATTTGAATTCAGGACACCTCAAAACATGTATTTCCGGTGAAATCTCGGTATCAAAATTTTGCATCCTTACATTGTCAAATTTCTACAGCATCACCTTATACAGCTGGGAGGTTGTTAATTTGAATATGAAGCAGTCGGTTTGTTATTAAATATGGCGTAATTAATCAAGAGTTTTCATCCACTCACCAAAACAAAAGTTACAATTCAAGCTGGTGAGTGACAGATTCCAAACAAATGTCTCTTATTTGCGACTTATTGTTGGTTATTTACAATTTGGCCATCATTATATTAACCATAATGTATAAACATAACGAATCAATACATGTCACTTTCAATTGAAGAAAATTAAAGAGCTGTTTTATCTTCGATATAGTAATACTACGACTATATGTTAAATGTCCAATGAAAACAAAAACATTGACTGGAAATAATTCAGCTGCCATTAGCGTCATGTTTATTGCCCAATTGATTATTTTTAAACTTATAAGAAGGAGTGAATTTTAAAATTCTTTTGCCAGATTTCCAAAGTCTATTGCACACAATAATAAAACACACTAAATAAAGTAAGATTAACTATCTTGCCAACAGTAGTACAGCCAATATATCAGATTAGGTAAACCAATTAACATACACTACTCTAGTTTTGGTACATCTTTTCTCTCGACTTTGCTACCAAATATTGCCCTAACAAAAGCAGAAGGGAAATATCAGGTGTGCGTTCACACCTGAAGAGGGAGAAGATTTGTTTTTTTACTTTTAACATCTTTCGCTACAACCTTCCATTTATCATCGATGCCCTGTTGACCTAGTATGCACAGTATATTGTGTTATAGTTTATTGAAAAATTCTCGTGGCCTGAGTCTTCGTAAGAATATTTGTGTTATTTTAGATCTGTAATTGCAATTTAATGTTTAATTGCTACGGTAGCTTTTAGCATTTAACATTTTTATGTAAGCCTTATTTTCTCCTAAGCCACATTCCAGAGTTGTATAAATACCTCTGGAATACCCTAGAGAACATTGCCTAATTGTCTTCGTTGTGACTAGTTGGAGGGAAAAACGAAGAGAAGGTATGTGTGAGAGAGATTTAACTAGGTACAACAGATTATTGCATGAAACGTTTGATCAATACTGGCATATAGTGATTCATTACTCTAGTTTGTATCCCTGAATTACCTTTTTATCTTTCTGAGCGGAGAGGGCTCGGCACAGGATCAGAGGGATATTGTGCCTACACATCACGATGGGGCGTCCCCAGGAGGAAGGAGGTCGAGAAAATACTGGGCGGCCGGATCATTAGCGACGGTACAGCAATGACAGAGTCCTTACCTTTACAGAAGTTGACACCCCGATAGACGGACAGATAGAGGGAGATCCCGCCCCACACAGAGGGCTCAATGGGTTTCGGATACCCCGGCAGTCAGCCGAAACCAACGGACGGTGAAGAAGTTATTTTGTTGTATGGATATTTCCCCCACGCTTTGGGCGCCAATTTGAAGAAGGTTTGTTTGTTGCTGCTACGTATGAAAAGTCAGTTTGAAGATGATGTATTATATTTCGACTGTTGGGGAGCCGAACTTGAAGTAGTTACAACCGCACGTATGCTAAAAAGTTTCCGGTAGCCTTCGTCCCAAATGTTAACAAAAAAAAATTATTAACCTTGTAATTTTGAGCGTTTCTTTAAATATTATATATTTATGTTTGCCTCGGCTGCGTCAGTATTTATATCTTTTTTAGACACATGAATGTCTTAGCAGGGAGGTGGTGCGACTGAAGAATGTAGGCTTACACAGATTATAATTTTACTTCGCTCTTTTTATTAATGTTAGACACGATTTATATAACACTTCGCTGATTTAGAGAGAGAGCTGTGAGATTTGTTTTTTATTAAACCATGCACTTTTTAACACGTAAAACTATTTTTGTCTCACACGGATACACACGAATAAATTTCTCGAGGGCTCATCTCGCGTCTGGTTGGAACACTGTCTACAAACAACGCGTCCAGTTATGAGCGCTGTCTACAAGCAACTGACTTGATTTCAATCGCCTAAATTTGTAAATTTCTGCATTTCAAGTCTCTGATTGGCTAATTCTAGTCCAATAGAATACCTTCATTTAACTAAAGCTTTTTCTGGTTGTTGATTGGCTATTTTATAAACTGTCACAAAAATTACATTATTGCTTCCAAGAATTACCAGTAGTGTTAAACTTTCAAATTCATTATTGCTTCAAGGTTACCTCATTGTTACCTCATTGTTAGCAACTTTTAACCTATTATTCTCAAAGCTACTACATTATTAAATTACGTAATACATTCACATAACATTAATACACATGTATACAATAATATAAACATATACAATGACTGTAATATACACTTTTTATATATTGTTACACACACATATTGCTTTAAGGCGGGCTATTACTGAAATTATATATTATATAATTAGACCGAAATCATTTGTGTTAAAAATACTGCCTCAACGGAGAGTGTTCATAGAGAGCATTTTTTCCCCTGCCGCGCTGTACCGAAACACCATCGCCGACACTTCCGACTCTAAAAAACACCAAAGTGAATGAAATGATTAATGTAATGAAATGGAGGAATAGGAAATTCGGAGGCTGAAAGAAACCACGCCAGCATTCACCTGACGAACCGGGAAAACCCCGAAAAGTGCCATGGGTCAGAGAGAACAATCGCCGGAAATCTAATCCTGGAGTTTCCAAATGCGGACCACAGATATATCCCCTGAGGCATCCCGCTCGGTGCTGAATTACCTAAACCTCTAATTAAATTATGCAATTTCTAGAAATTTAATATTTTTTATAAAACATCATTGCCTTCCATTGTGCTCCAGTAAATCATTCTTTCGCGTTTAATCAGTACATATTTAAAACATACTGTTTTGAAACATAAGCATTTTTGTTTTCAGTTTTAATTTGAAGTCAGAATCCTTGGTACATAAAAATTGCGTACCTCAGGATACATTTGTAATGTTTCCGTATAGTAAATATGGTAAGGGATAGGTATTAAAAGGTATCAACAGTGCCTTTGATCGAAGAAGGTTTACACGCCTAAGAATAATTGACAATACGCCTTTACCCATAGCACGTACCAGCTAAAGAACCTCCTCCATTCCATGGCTGTAAAATCCAACATTTAGATACAATTTGTCTGATGCACGATGAAGAGAGAAGACAATGCAGCGTCCTGGACTAAATTCAGATAGCTTTAGAAATACCCCCCAATATAAGAAAAATCTCATGTGTTACAGTCATATGACTTTCTCTACTCTTGTACAAACTATTTTTGAGAAACGCTTATTTTCCATATGCTTCATGGTAATCGAGATATCGAGATGTCAGTCTTATTGCTAATTTTCTTGTAGATGCAAGGGGAAATGACAGGCTTTAAGCGATAGTCAAATATTTTAAGTGCTGGTTGCTATGTGCAGTATCTCTTTGCATTACCAGGACAAAAACAAATAAATAACGAATTCCCATTTGAGAAAAAGTATAAACATTGAAAAATTTAAGGGAATAACAAGCAATATCTTGAAAATGGTTTACTCAACAACAACAAAATTATACGACATAAATTCTGTATTTTAACGCGATCTATATTTCTTGTGTAGTAAAATTTTGTCTATCTCTTATGGTTTACCAGTTATGCAAAAGTCGTTCACAATGAAGAATACTTTTTGAGACATTCCCAGAAAATTCCAGATATACATTTGATTTGTCATAAAAATATCTTAAACATGTGATATTTTAATCAAAATAGTTACAGCCATTTTTGAGAAAATTAAAAGTTTCGAAAAATGTTCCATGTAAAGGGTAATCTGGGGTAGGGGGATTTTCTTGAAGACCTTCGTGTCGCATCTCTGGAAGATACTGAACCTAAATACCAAGCTTGGTGTTTATCCGACTGTTCGTTTCTGACTTATGCTGTTCACAGACACACACACACACACACACACACACACACAGACACACACACACACACAGACACACATACACGGAAATGTTTCCAAAAATGCTTTTTTTGTATTCAGGGGGTCTCAAAATATATATTTCTGGTTAAATCTCAGTATTGAATTTCCGGGTGGAATACAATACTTACTATACGTAGCCTTAAATTTCTCAGTACTTACACTTTTTCTGAAATGGGAATTCGTTATTCATTTTTTTGTCCTGGTAATGAATGGAATACTCCACATAGCAACCAGCTCTTAAAATATTTGACTATCGCTTAAAGCCTACCAATTCCCCTTGCATCTACAATAAAATTAGCAATAAGATTAACATCTCGATATCTCGATTAACATGAAGCATATGGAGAATAAGCAATTGTAAAAATAGTTTGTACAAGAGTAGAGAAAGTGATATTAGTGTAACACATCAGATTTTTTTCTAACTTAGTGTTAGAGAGATCTGAAATAATATTCCAATTTATTTTCTACAAAACATGTGATTCCTTTGGAGTATAATTGAGGCTAGTGGCAAACAAATTGCCTCTAGATCCAAAGCTATAGTAACAATACTGGTGAATTTGCAACTTACCAATTTCTTGATGCATTCCTATACGCCTATCAAAGTATTGCAAGCTTGAGGAATACTTGCCAGAGACAAGATTATGTGTTATGGCCTTGGCAGTTATATGAAGCAAAAACATTAATACAACTAGTGAAATGTAAATAAACATGCACAATTCATCATAATGTTCATCCGCAAGTAAACAAAAGCGTAATATCATATTGGCTGTGTATGTAAGCTATTCTTGGAAGAAAAGATCTCCTCGGAAATGTGTCTCTCTAAATTGGCATTATTTTTATAAAGCATGTCGCACTGTGAGGGCTTTGAAATGCCATGCTCTTTCCATGCCTTTCGGAAATAATGAATAGAGATTTATCACTGAAAGTACTTGAAAATTCAAACAAATAACAGAGTATCTCAGAAATGCCAGACAAAATTTACCTGAAATAAAGTTGGAAATTTATACATTTTTATGCAGTAAGATTTTTTATAACTCTTGCACTTTACCAATTATACGGAAGTCATTTAGAATAAAGAGCACTTCACAAGCTGTTTGAAGAAAATTCAAGATATGCGTTTTATTTGTCATTGAATATCTTGAATATCTTATATATCTATTAATCATAATTAGTAGGGACTATTTTAAACAATTCAAAGATAACTAAAATGTTGTATGTAAAGGGTTGTTTGGGATGGTGGGATTTTCCTGGAAAACCTATGTAGCATCCTTGGAAGATGATGTTAAATACAAAATTTAGTACTTAACAACTTTTTACAAATACATAGACACACACGCACAAACAATCCTTTTTATATTTTTACTTTCTCTACTACGTATTGTAAGTAGGGGAAGTATTGTATTCCACCCAAAAATTCGATACCGAGATTTCACCGAAAATGCATGTTTTGAGGCCCCCTGAATCCAAAAAAAGCATTTTTGGAAACATGTCCGTGTGTGTGAACAGCATAACTCAGAAACGAACAGTTGGATAAACACCAAACTTGGTATTTACGTTCAGTATCTTCCAGAGATACAACACGAAGGTTTTCAAGAAAATCCCTCCACCCCAGATTACCCTTTACATAGAACATTTTTCGAAAATTTTAATTTTCTCTAAAATGGCTCTAACGATTTTGATTAAAATATCATATGTTTACGATATTTTCATGACAAATAAAATGTATATCTCGAATTTTCTGGGAATGTCTCCAAAAGTATTCTTCATTGTGAACGACTTTTGCTTAACTGGTAAACCATAAGAGATAGACAAAATTTTACTACACAAAAATGTAGATCGCGTTAAAATACACAATTTATGTCATATACATTTTTTTGTTGATGAACCAATTTGGAAATGTTGCTTGTTATTCCCTTAAATTTTCAATACTTGTACTTTTTCTCAAATTCATTATTCATTTTTTGTCCTGGTAATGCAAAGAGAACTTCACATAGCAACCACCTCTTAAAATATTTGACTATAGCTTAAAGCCTACCAATTCCCCTTGCATCTACAAGAAAATTAGCAATAAGATTAACATCTCGATATCTCGATGAACATGCAAATGGGGAATAAGCGTTTGTAAAAATAGTTTGTACAAGGTAGAGAAAGTCATGTGAGTGTAACATATCAGATTTTTCATTTACGGATCTGGAAAAATCCATATCAAATTTTGGGTGGAATGCAATACTACTTCTGCTTATTAAAGGTAGAGAATATAAAAACGCAGTTATTTGACATAGTAAACTGAGATACATTTATTGAAAGTTAACATCAACGAGATATATCCCAGAATGTAACAAGAATCATAAAATTAATATCTGAAGACAAACGCACACATTATCTATAAAATAATACAGTACCACCTATTGTAAATTTAGATGTTCATCAGAGGAGTGTATACTTCGTGGCGTTTTTAATTTATATCTTTACGATGTTATAATAGCATGGACAAGCCAGCCGACAAATATTACGATAATCATTTTCATCTCCTGTTTGAGGGTTTTGGATCGACTCTCCAATTGTTTTGCCATCTTATATTTTCTCATTTGGGTTGTATATACTTAATTCCTGTGTATATTTTCATTTCATAACAGGTTCATCTTTTGATAGTGGTTTACCCTAAGAAGATGATTTACCCTATTTCTACTGACCGACTCTTATTTCCATCTATTTCATTAATATCTTAGATTCACTTACCAACATTTATA
Organism: Deroplatys truncata; assembly: GCA_030765065.1. Taxonomy (NCBI): domain Eukaryota; kingdom Metazoa; phylum Arthropoda; class Insecta; order Mantodea; family Mantidae; genus Deroplatys; species Deroplatys truncata. Next base: position 256,209,346 of record CM060981.1, on the reverse strand, counting down.
TAATTCAGCAATATCTTATAATATTTTTGTTTTGTGTATTTTGGATTTATTTTGAAGCGTGTTTTTATTGTTCAGCATATTAACTGAAATTGGTCCAATTTCTTTTCAATGCTATCTTTTCTATCACAACTTACATTATATTCCAGATACAGTAAGATATTTCTTTCAATATTTCCTTTCTATTGTTATCTTTATGCGCACGGGGTGTTTACATGAATGGATCATAACTTTGATTTCCTTTTGGATATTTTCAGTTTATATTCTTTTCCAATTCGGCTACCCTGTCTGTCTGTCTACTTACCTATACTTAGTAGAGGAAGTATTGCATTCCACCCAAAAATTCGATATCCAGATTCGTCGGAAATACACTATTGGGACTCACTGTATCCAAGAAAAAAGCATTTTTAGAAAAAAAATTCTATGTATGTATGTATGTCTGTCTGTGTGTGTGAGTGTGCGTGTGTGTGATGTTATGCATGCATACATGTGTGTGTATGCGCGTGCGTGTATGTCCGTGTTTCTGTGAATAGCTCAGAAACGAAAAATCGGTTAAATATAAAACTTGGTATTCAAGTTCAGAATCTTTCAAGAACGAGACACGAAGATTTCCTAAGAAAATCCTCCTACACCAAACTACCCTTTAAAGGTATGACAAATAAATCGTGCATCTTGAATTTTCCGGAAATAGCCTCTGAAGCCATTTTCGTTTCGAATGACTTTTTTATAACTCTAAACTGTAAAATATGGACAAAATTCTACTGCACAAAAACTGTACATGCCATTAAAACACGTTTATATGAAATAAAGGTTTTCGTGGGGTTACCTATTCTGCAGATATTCCTTGTTATGATTTGAATGTTGAAATATTTTTCTCAACTGGGAAGTCGCTATTCTATTTTATCATGGTCATGCAAAGACCATGAAATTCATAGCCATTACACAGAGTGGTGCATTCTTTGAAAATCTGACTGTAGCTTTACCTACCTTATCCTGGAGTGAAGTGTCCAATGAAAATTACAGGTTATCTGGATGAATAAAAAGCAGAAAAGTAATAAGCTTTTGTAGGGATAGTTTATACAAGAATGAGTATAGTTCACGTGAGTGCAACGCATTAAATTTTTCCACAAATGAATTTGAAAGAAGGACACGTAAAGCAAGGTGAAAATATACCATTCTGGTGCAAGGATAATGAAAACCCGCTTGATGTTTATATTTGTCTTATTTTGTGGCATTTCTTTACTTCTTAGAATGCTCAACTAAGATTCTAATTAGTGCACCATGTACACCATGTGTAGATTTTTATTTCTTCGTATTATAAACAAAATATGGTGATGTATTCACTACCACTGTCTGTATATGTGTGTATGTGTATGTTTAGATACACACACACACATTCCACCGAGCAATAAAGCACCCCTCGCCATCACAGCATACGGAAAAAAACAGCTCTTCCATCTCTTTCCTCACTAAAAGAAATTAATTCCATTGCCTTTCTTGTATTTCGGACTGCTCCTGTTCCTTTGAATAACGCTCTTTTTGCAGTTTGTAGCGCAGTAATAAATGATAAGTACAGCGATGAATTAGTCACCTTCAGTTTCCTTTTGGGATTCCGTGCAGATACTTCTAAAATACATAAACCCTGTGTCTACCGCCCACTTCTACTTCCACAAGTTAACAAGTTATTTAAGGGTAGTCTGCCCCGCGCGATGCTTTATAAACGAGAGGGTAAGGTGCGAATACTGTACAAATAGAACCGCAGTTTCCTGTTTGCCTTTTCATGTAAGATAAACACCGGCTTTTTGTAAGCATTATTCTGATTATTTCTAACTCCAAATGGAGTTGCTGGAAGCATCATTGAATCAAAAACATATTTAAACGGCATTAACATCACTACCAAATTAAGATTATATTGATGGAATACATACAGAATGCATAGAGAATATACCCATCTTATCTAAGTAGTGCTATTTTTCGTTACCTGATAAGGAATGATTATTGAGTATCGATACTCGATGCTCACTTTATAAAAAACAGTAAAGGCGATATGCTTATTTACTGAATTATTTTCGTATTGGTAGTTTTCTGTGTATAAACGCATGTAACCAATTTTATACTGTATGCTAATTCCGAAATTGTTCCCGTTTGACCTTCTCCAATTGGCAGCAGCAATTTTTACTTTCTCTACTACGTATAGTAAGTAGGGGAAGTATTGTATTCCACTCAAAAATTCGATACCGAGATTTCACCGGAAATATATGTTTTGAGAAACATTTTTGGAAACATGTCTGTGTGTGTCTGTGTGTGTTTCTGTGTGTCTGTCTGTGTGTGTCTGTCTGTGAACAGCATAACTCAGAAACGAAGTCAGATAAACACCAAACTTGGTATTTAGGTTCAGTATCTTCCAGAGATACGACACGAAGGTTTTCAAGAAAATCCCCCCACTCCAGATTACCCTTTCCACGGAAGATTTTTCGATAATTTTAATTTTTTCAAAAATGGCTCCAACTATTTTGATTAAAATATCATATGTTTAAGATATTTTCATGACAAATAAAATGTATATCTTGAAGTTTCTGGAAATGTCTCCAAAAGTATTCTTCATAGTGAACTACTTTTGCACAACTGGTAAACCATAAGAGATAGACACAATTTTACTACACAAAAATGTAGATCGCGTTAAAATACACAATTTATGTCATTTACATTTTTTTTTCTTGAGTGAACCATTTTCGAGATATTGCTTGTTCTTCCCTTAAATTTTTCAATACTTATTTTCTCAAATAGGAATTCGTTATTCATTTTTTTGTCTTGGATATGCAAAGAGTATTAATCTGTGGCAAAGAGAATGGTGCTGCACCTAGCAACCAGCTATTAAGAGATATGTATATGCTTAAAGGCTACTGTATTTCTATATTACCCTTGTAAATATATATTCCCCTTACATCTACAAGAAACTTAGCAATAAGATAGAGTCTGCAAATGTTTATCTCCATTACCATGAAGCATATGGAGAATAAGCGTTTGTAAAAATAGTTTGTACAAGAGTAGAGAAAGTCATGTGACTGTAACACATCAGATTTTTTATCTTAATAATTCCATATATTTCCTATTGTTAGAAAAAGCTAATAATAATAATAATAATAATAATAATAATAATAATAATAATAATAATAATAATAATAATAAAGTATTATTTTATGCGCTTCCCTCTTTATTAAGCTAAATTTTGTGCTAAAACGTTCTTTTAAACGATTTACTGCCTATAGAAGAACAAATACCAATAATTATTCTGGAATCTTGAAATGCAAAAACTAATACCTACATATGTTTCATGAAACTAAAACAAGTAAAAATAAAAAATACATACTGATTATCTCACGTCTAGGTTCTGATTTGTTTCTGCTGAATTCGCCGATTTTGGCCACCGCAATACGTAAATGTAATGGCTGAGAGTTGGTCACCAAGCCAGGCTATTGTTTAAGTGCTTCAGCTAAATCGGCTTCATTCACAACTCAGTTGTTTCCTCTACTCCTTCCCCTATTGTTTTGCATGTTTTCATTTAAACACAAGGAAACGCAACCAAGTTCTATCAAGAACTATAGTCCAAACTCTTTGGGGACACGTGCGAGGCCATAACGTGAGTATCGACTCCTTTCATTCCTTGTCCAGTATAAAGTTAAGTGTAACAAATTTCGATAAAGCAAAACTTAAAAGTTTAAAAGTATCGAATGTTTCTCTCAAAGTATTAGCTTACAGCGATACTACCGAGTATTTACGGTATTGAGGTCCCAACCCTAATAAAAATGTGCACAAAAGAAGAAATGATAAAAATTTTTCCCACTTTATACCCCACCTTACAAATGAGGAGAACTGGATTAAATATGGATAGAATATGAATAGAATATGGAAAATATGAAGGAACATCAGTAGCACATTATAGAGGGAGCGCAGTTTTTTGCATTTATATGGGAAAAGATAGGGAAAACGAGGGTAAATGCGAGGGTTCAAGGAGGAAAATGCGTTTATATGGGGAAGATAGGGAAATCGGGGACAGATGATAGGCTAGACAGATGTTGAAGGAGGGGAATATGAACTTATATACAGGAGAGATAGGAAATGCGAGGAGAGGTACTGGACTAAACAGGGCTTGAAGGGTAGAATATGGCTTTTATATGGGAGAGACAGCAAACTAAGGAGAAGTATAAGGCTAGGAGGGTTTGAATGATAGAGTATGCGTTTATATGCGAGAGATAGGGAATACTAGGCCGATGTTAGGCTAGACAGGGGCTGAAGTAGGGGAATGGGCTTTATATGAGAGGTAGAGAATACGAGGAGAAGTGCTATGCTAGACAGAGTTTGAGATGTGCAGTATGACTTTTATGGGAAAGACAGGGAAAACGCGGACTGATGGTGGGCCAGACGGATGCTGAAGGAGGGAGAAAATGGGCTTAAACGGGAGATTTAGGGAATACGAGTAGAGGTACTAGACTAGACAGTGCTTGAAGGGTAGAATATGACTTTTATATGGAAGAGGTATTAGGCTAGGAGTGTTTGAATAGTAGAGTATACGTTTATATGGAGAGACGAGGGCGGATTCTAGGTTGAGAGAACCTTCAAGGAGGAAAATGCGTTTATATGGGAGAGTTCTGAGGTAGAGCAGGGACTAAAGAGGGAGGGATATGCTTTATACGAGAGAGGTAGGGAATACGAGGAGAGGTAGCAGGTTAGACAGAGGTTGTGCAGTAGGGTATACGTTTATGTGCAGAAAGATATGGAAAACGTGGAGAGATCCTATGCTAGGAGAGAGTTGAAGGAGGAGCAATGCGCATTATATGTGAGAGGCGGAAAATACGAGGAGAGGTGCTAGTCTATACAGAGGTTAAGGAGTAGAGTATGCGTTTATATGAGGAATATATGGAAAACGGGGAGAGATGCTAGGCTAGACAGAACTGAAGGAGGGGAATGAAGTTTATACAGGTGAGGTAGGAAACCAAGGAGAGATGCTAGGCTAGACAGATGCTGAAGGAGGGAGGTATATGCTTTATACGTAAGAGATAGGGGAAACGTGGAGAGATGCTAGGATAGACAGAGTTAAAGGAGGAAGGGGTTTAGGCCACAAAGACACCACCAATTAAAGTTTACAAATGTCTTGCCAAACTTTGACGGTATTTTCTCGATACTGAGGGCGAATTCCCCCCCCCCCGGCGCTAGAGTTCTAAAATATCTTTGTTAGGTAATAATCGTCCATGCATAACATCATTTAGACTCATTGACTTCAAGATTTATACTGCCAACGTCCCAGATTTATGTAAATGAATGTATATGTAGGGTAAACCGATTAGTATCACAAATGGTCATGGTATTTCAGAGCAGCGACTCGTACTAGAGCTATTTAATGTAATTTTCATATGATTCGGGTAGAATGTAGGGAATTTAGGTCATTTAGCAGATAAATCAGATAGCGTCACTGATATTCATGGTATAATGAGATTACCTTTATATACTTTTTTCTAAATCTTACAAGCCTTTTATATGTTAAACAGTTAGTGGGGGAAACGGAGAGGGATAAACTGTATATCGGTTTACAATGAAGTTATATAAAAGTATACGCCCTAGCCTATCCCTACCTTAAATGCTCTGGATCATCTTCTCATTAACTATTCAATCCTATCATCATCTAAACTACCCAACGTAACAAGTCGTAAACCGCGTCGCCACGTAACATAACAGCGTAACACAACATAACATAAGCACGTATCCAAATGACAAGACGTCATACTACTCAACATAATCACGTAACCACGTGACAAGACGTAACAAGACGTCGCACTACGTAAAATAAGCACGTAACCACATGACAAGGCTTCACACTACGTAACATAAGCACGTAACCACGTAACAAGACGTTACGCTACGTAACATAAGCACCTTACCACGTGACAAGACGTAACACAGCGTAACAAAGCCACGTAACAAAACGTCACACTAGGTAACATAAGCACGTAACAAGACGTCACACTACTTAACCTAAGCACGTAAACACGTGACAAGACGTAACACAGCGTAACATAGTACGTAACAAGACGTCACACTACCTAACATAAGCACGTAACCAGCAAATGTAACAACGTAACCAGTAAATGCAACAACGTAACAAGACTTAACAACACGTAGCAACCATGTAACCACGTATCATAACCACGTAACATGACGTAACACCCTGCGACATGACGGAACCAGAAACGTAACAAGACGTAACACCGGCATGTAAACACGTAACAAGACGTAACATCGGCACGTAACCATGCAACAGGACCTAACACCACGTAACATAGCCACGTAACACAACGTAACATAACCACGTAACAAGACGGAGTATAATGTCGTTACACAAGCACGCAGCCAAACCTAACATAACCACGTAGCATAATCACGTAACAAAACGTAACAACAACGTAACCAGTAAATGTAACAACGTAACAACACGTAACACCAAGTAACATAATCACGTAACACCACGTAACAAGATGTAACACAGCGTAACATGACCACGTAACCAGACCTAACAACACGTAACATAACCAAGTACGCACGTAACACCGCGTAACATAATCACGTGACAATTGTAACACCAAGTAACATAAGCACGTAACAAGGTAACAAGACGTAACACCACGTAACATAAGCACGTAACCATGTCACAAGTCGTAACATAACATAAACACGTGACAAGACGTAACATAACCACGTAACCAACCCATTTCTAAGACAATTTAAGCTAACCCATCCTTTATAACTTAGACGATCAGTACGCGAGTCTACCCTAATCTACCCTTCCCTAATCTAACCAATTCCAGACCATGTTCTCATCATCTATTCTACTCAGTCATCGTCTAACCTAATCTGTTATCATCCTAACCTCATACCAGGCATTCTAACTCGAAACTAGTCATCTCTAATCATCTCTTCCCACTTGCATACCCTAACCTAGCACCAAAATCCTAAGCTATTCTAACCAGGGCTAGCCTCGAGTTTCTTTTTAGCGAAATTCCGATTTTATTACTTGAGAGTCTTAACTAAAAAGTTTTACGTCAACATACCTTTACTTTAGTTCGCTGTAGATGCCTGTCCCCTTTATCTGGGCTTGAGACTAGCACTAGGAATTGCTCCTAATGGCAGGTTTAACGCCTTCCCCTTCATTTTTCTTATTTTTCATACATGTGTGCAGCACTCGAGTAAACTTTCATTTAAAAATTGTAGTATCATGGAGAAAATCATTCTCTTGAGATCCTAGTTACACTTTCTTAAGTATTGTTAGTAATGCTGTAATATCCATACCATATGTCGCTACTTCAACCTCGTCAATAACTTTTATCATTCATAGACAATAAACTTGATCTTATCCACTTATACTAACCTAACAATATGATTTCGAGATGATGTCAAAATTTGGAAGTGTTGTAATGATTTCACTGCAGTATGTTCTTATGGTTGTTGGAGTTTTTTTTGAGAATATGTTAAAAAAATCAGCACATATAAAAAAGGTTATTTCAGCAATATTTTCACTTTGTATCCTTAATAACCATCATACTCCATAGTAACATCATGTGGTATACACAATTCCTTATGTTTCTCCAGTTTTGCCAGTCCACTTCGTACGCACTGATCATCAAGATGTGTAAAAAACGCTTACAGGTACAAACACGCCCATTATACATAGGTTTCTGACGTCGAATAAGTTTTTTCAAAATTCTTTATATAAACGTAGTGGTGTTTCCCACTACTGTCACTCAATAGTAGGAGGTCACGGTGTTCAGATACTTCAGTCTCAGTGACCTTTATCGGATACACTTCATGCTTCTCATCCAGGCGGAAGACGTTGATAGACATCCTGTTAAGCTTCTCAAATTTAGGTATTTGAGAAAGTGGCGTAGGGTAGGAAACGCAGCTGAAGTCGTATTTATTTTGAAGTTGCTCGTATTTGCTCACACGTTGTGCATTCTTCGCAATCAATTTGGCTAATACAGAATACCTAAAGCAAAGCTCATCAGTTAAATTCTGGATGTCAATGTAGGCTTTTCTTGCTCCGACAGATGACGGTATTGTTATGTAGCTACTTCCTCGTAACGGATTGTACATGTTGGTACGAAGTCGAACCCATCCACAGCAAGCAGAGTCCAGTGGCTGCCCTTAAGTTGTGTTTCCTCCAATTCTTGTAGCCAATTTCTTATATTCCTATTTCAGCACAGAGTGCAGATCGTTTCTAGAAACACAGGCTGATTCCGTGTTTTAAATGTTTTGTCGTAAGTTTCACCGATACGGTTAACAAATCAACACTCGGCTAGCAGATTAATTATCACACTTTTGTAAATACCAAGCTCTTTATGTACAGCCTGGATTATACGCTGTTTCGCCTCATGCAGGTACATATTCAGATCCTTAGTTGATTCATAACGTATAAAATAAGATTTCAGTTTCCATTGAATCAAGTTTAATATTATTTCATGCCACAGTCATCCATTGTAGATAATAACTCCTCTTTAGTAGGTTCAAATCTACGTTTCTTCTCAAGCATGCTTATTTCACATGAATCTTCATGTCGTCGACCCTTATAACTATCTTTAAAGGTTACAATAAAATATTTACATTTGAAGAGCTTCTTACAGCTTAGCTCATACCGTCTTTTATCATAACCACGTTGAAATGCCTTTCCACATTTACCACAAGAATATCCTGATACACTAGGAATGATATCATTATATGAGAACTTATTCATCTTTACTGTGATGTAATAACGTATTAGCAGATCTTCAAGGAAATGTACTCCTCTTTACCTTAATAACACTTTAGAAGGCCGATTATTTTCTGAGAGTACAATGATATTCTCACCTCAGAGTTAATTAGCAGAATGAATTCCAATGCCCGAGATCGTCCTATTTATAGGAGAGGTACGAACCTTTTTAGATCAATTATATACTGAATTTTAATACCAAAAACGGTCATTAAGCGTCTAAGCTCTTATATTTCAATTCGTGTTACACTGATGTTCGGGTGTATCCGTTGGTCTTCGTGCATGTTCATGTATTTAGAGAGGCGCGCAGAGATGTTCATGTATGATTGTATGTATTCGTAGGCCTTCGTATAGCTTCGAGTGCTTGGGAGGAGGAACGCGTGTATCTATGTCTTCGTATAGCTTCGGGTACTTAGAGTGAGTGAGCGAAGTATTGAAACGATGCATGTATTGTACGGTGGTGTTCGGACGTCTCCGGTCAGGTTCGGATGCTTAGAGTAAGTGTAAAATATTGTGAAGATGTATGTACTGTTGGTAGGTCTTCGTACAGATTCGGGTGCTTAGTCGTGAGGGTTATGCACGATTTGTCAACCGAGCGAACTCTTGGCATTGGACTTCATTCTGCTATTCTGCATTCATTCCGTGGTTACGTTACATTGTGTTGGGTTACGTCTTGTTACATGGTTACGTGCCGGTGTCATGTCTTGTTACGTTTCTGATCACGTCATGTCGCAGGGTGTTACGTCATGTTACGTGGTTATGATACCTGGTTACATGGTTGTTCTGTGTTGTTACTCTTGCTATGTTGTTACACATACTGATTACGTTGTTACATTTGCTGGTTTCGTGCGTATGTTACGTAGGGTTACGTCTTGTTACGTGCTTATGTTACCTAGTGCGACGTCTTGTTACGTGGCTATGTTACGCTGTGTTACGTATTGTCACATTGTTACGTGCTTATGTTACGTAGTGTGGCGCCTTGTTATGTGGTTACGTGCCTATGTTACGTAGTGCTACGTCTTGTTATGTGATTACGTGCTTATAATACGTAGTGTGACGCCTTGTCATGTGGTTACGTGCATATGTTATGTTGTGTTACGCTGTTATGTTACCTGGTGTTACGTCTTGTCACGTGGTCACGTTGCATTACGTCTTGTTACGCGGCTACGCGGCGTTATGTCTTGTTACGTTGGTTAGGTTAGATGATAGGATTGAATAGATAATGAGAAGATGATCCATAGCATTTAAGGTAGGGATAGGTTAGGGCGTATACTTCTATATACCTTCACTGTGAACCGATATACAGTTTATCCCTCTCCGTTTCCCCCACCAACCGTTTAACATATAAAAGGATTGTAAGATTTAGAAAAAAGTAAATCCAGATAATGTAATTATACTGTGAATATCAGTGACGTTATCTGTTAAAATGACCTAAATTCCCTGTAATCTACGCTAATCATATGAAAATTACATTAAATACCTCTGGTACGAACCACTGCTCTAAAATCCCATGATCATTTGTGATACTAATCGGTTTACCTTACATATACACTTATTTACACTAATCTGGGAGTTAGCAGTATAACTCTTGAAGTGAATGAGTCTAAATGATATTATGTGGACGAATATTACCTGACACAGATATTTTAGAACTTTAGCGCCGGCCCCCCCCCCCGTCTTTGCCCTTCGGTGTCGAGAAAATACCGTCAAAGGTGGAAAAACATTTGTAAACTTAAATTGCAGGTGTCTTTGTGGTCTAAACCTCTTCCTCCTTTAACTCTGTCTATCCTAGCATCTCTCCACGTTTCCCCTATCTCTTCCGTATAAAGCATATCTCTCCATCCTTCAGCATCTGACTAGCCTAGCACCTCCCCTTGGTTTCCTACCTCACCTGTTTAAACCCACATTCCGCTTCCTTCAGCCTATGTCTAGCCTAGCATCTCTCCCGTTTTCCATATTTTCTCATATAAACGCATACTCTACTCCACAAACTCTGTCTAGAGCACCTCGCCTTGTATTCCCTACCGCTCTCATATAAAGACATATTCCACCTTGACGACTCTCTCAACCTAGCATCTTCCCCCCGTTTTCCTTGTCTCTCAATGTAAACGCATACTCTACCATTCAACCCCCCCAATACCTAATACTTCTTCTCGATTTGCTATCTCTCTCCCCCATAAAACACATTCTGCATCTAACTCTATATATCCTAGCTTCTCTCCACGTTTCCCCTATCTCTTCTGTATAATGTGTATCCCCTCCTCTTCAGCATCTGTCTAGCCTAGCATCTCTCCTTGGTTTCCTACCTCACCTGTATAAACTTCATTCCCCTCATTCAGTATCCGTCTAGCCTAGCATCTCTCCCGGTTTTCCATATGTTCCTCATATAAACGCATACTCTACTCCTTAACCTCTGTCTAGACTAGCACCTCTCCTCGTATTTTCCGCCTCTCACATACAAAGTGCATTGCTCCTCCTTTAACTCTCTCCTAGCATAGGATCTCTCCACGTTTTCCATATATTCCTGTACATAAACATATACCCTACTCTTCAACCTCTGTCTAACCTACTGCATCTCCTCGTATTCTCTACCTCTCTCGTATAAAGCATATCCCTCCCTCCTTTAGTCCCTGCTCTACCTCAGAACTCTCCTATATAAACGCATTTTCCTCCTTGAAGGTTCTCTCAACCTAGAGTCTGCCCTCGTCTCTCTATATAAACGCATACTCTACTATTCAAACCCTCCTAGCCTAACACCTCTCCCATATAAAAGTCATATTCTACCCTTCAAACCCTGTCTAGCCTAGTACCTCTCCTCGTATACCCTAAATCTCCCGTATAAGCCCATTTTCCCCTCCTTCAGCATCCGTCTAGCCCACCATCTGTCCGCGTTTTCCCTATCTTTCCCATAAAAGTCATACTGCACACCTCAAACTCTGTCTAGCCTAACACCTCTCCTCGTATTCCCTACCTCTCATATAAAGCCCATTCCCCTACTTCAGCCCCTGTCTAGCCTAGCATCGGCCTAGTATTCCCTATCTCTCGCATATAAACGCATACTCTATCATTCAAACCCTCCTAGCCTTATACCTCTTCTCAGTTTGCTATCTCTCCCATATAAAAGCCATATCCTACCCTTCAAGCCCTGTTTAGTCTAGTACCTCTCCTCGCATTTCCTATCTCTGCTGTATATAAGGCCATATTCCCCCTCCTTCAACATTTGTCTAGCCTATCATTTGTCCCCGATTTCTTTATCTTCCCCATATAAACGCATTTTCCTGCTTGAACCCTCGCATCTACCCTTGTTTTCCCTATATTTTCCCATATGAACGCAAAAAAACTGCGCCAGCTCTCTCTATAATATGCTACTTATATCACATGATAACTGCCAATGACTTTTATAAATAGTGTGACCTAAGTTCTAAATAATAGCTACATTATTTTGTAATAAGCTGTTTTAAATATTCTTATAAATATATAACATATATCCAAAGGGTATATTAAAGGATATTCAAAGGTGTTTTAAGTGCAAGTCGAAATTACCAAATTACACGACCAGTTGGTCCAAATTGCGCACTTGTAATTCTTTTTATTCGAATGAGTTTTGGAATGAATAAACTTTAATACCGATCTGTAGACTTTATTGTTTAGTAATTCCCCCAAAACAAATGGTATATTGTCGTAGCCTCTACTTAATAATACTCAGAAAATAATGATGGGGAGACACAATATATACCATGGGTAATTAATTACCATACAGGTAATTTGATCCAAATTACGCGAACTTACCTCTTTTTTAAAAAAAAGAAGCTCATACCTACCGGAAGCTTTTATGCTTTTGTTCCTGTTTGATAATATGACATAAAAACTTAAAAATACTGAACAATAAACATGATCTACCTAAAACCGTAACCCAACAAAGCTATTTTCTTTTGAATTTATTGCATATGTATTTCTGTAAGGTCCTGTAAACGATCTTTATTACATGGCAGTAAAACTCCAATGTACACTAGACTAAAAGTTACTGTCATTTGGTGTTTAGGTAAAATATTCAATTATCCACTATTTTGCATACAAGCATCTTGATTGTAAAAGGTAATAAGAGCAGTTTTTCCAGCTTCCATTGGATTTAAATAATCCCTGTATAGGATAACTTAGTTTTAAAGTGTGAACTAAATCATTTAAGCTTAAGCTTTCACTAAGTCACAAACTACATTTAAACTTTAAATTTCTGATTGGCGTGATCGTAACTTCAGTGATGATCGTACTGCAGATACTAAAACCCAATAAATAAATCTGATAACTACATTTATTTCGATTTACTCCATACAGCAAACGACGAAAAATTATAGGCCGAAGCCTTCAGGAGCTAATGAGCTGCAATGTAACGGTGAATTAGACGTTTACATGCTTTCTCTGCGAACAGAGGTCCTCCAACTTGGTGGATTATTTTAACTCCTTCATATAGCCTTGTACGTATTCCTATGTATACAAAGAGGCAGATATTTCGAGGAACTTCTTGTTTCACTTTTGTGGAAGAGTTTGCGTAGCTTGCAGCATTTTGCAGGAAAACATGGTGAAGATTGTAATTTGCTATGTAGTGCTTCAACACTGTGAATGTGCTTGGAAACACTATATATTTTGCCATGCACTTCAAGGAGCAGAAATGGAGACCACCTATTATAAGCGGTCACACTTCGAAGCTTAGATATGAAGTCTCACGTACGTATGCTGTTGCATATTTCAAGGAGCGAAAGTTTTCATGACTGAATAAAAATATAAAACAAAATCTCATGTGTTACACTCACATGACTTTGTCTACTCTTGTCCAAACTATTTTTTGCAAACACTTACTCTCCATCTACTTTACGTTAATCGAGATATCGAGATGTAAATCTTATTGCTAATTTTCTTGTATTTGCAAGCCGAATATGACAGGCTTTTAAAATCTTTTAAGGGCTGGTTGCTACGTGGGGAATTACATTCTCTTTGCATGCCAGAACACACACACACACACACACACACACACACACACACACACACACACATATATACTAACGAATTCCCATTTGTGAAAAATTATGTGTTAGAACATTTAAACAAATAACAAGAAATATCTCCGAAATGGTTCACTCTACAAAAAAATAAATAAATAAAAATAAAACGTATGGCATAAATTGTGTGTTTTAACGAGATTTACATTTTTTGGGATGAAAGATTTTGTCTTATTTCTTACGGTTTGCCAGTCATGGCAAATCCATTCAGAATGAAGAAGACTTTTGGAGATATTCCCAGAAAATTCAAGATATACGTTGTATTTGTCATGAAAATATCTTAAATATATACTATTTTAATCAAAAGTGTTGTAACCATTTTTGAGAAAATTAGAATTTTCGAATAAATGTTCCATGCAAAGGGTAGTATGTGTTGGAGGGATTTTGTTCAAAAAATCTTTGTTGAAAATTGTATGTTTGAGAAGTAAACCTAAACACCAATTTTGGTATATATATCCGGCTTTTCGTTTTTAAGTTATGCTGTTCACAGACATACACACAGACCTTTTTCTAAAAAGGCTGATTTTGGAATAAGGAGACCTTAAAACATGTATTTACGGTGAAATCTCGGTATCAAATTTTTGGGTGGAATGCAATACTTCCCTTACTTACTATATGTAGTAGAGAGAGTAAAAAGCTGTTCACATAGTGTCGCATTCGGATGCTGTGAAAAAGAAGTAAGTTCGATGGATGAACTTAGGTGGTTATATTGTTTTGAATACTTTAAGTGCCGTAATACATTGACTGTTGCTGTTTTATTTAATGGAATATTTAAGCAGTATTGGTGATGGAAATAACGGCTCCTCTATAGCTGTTTAATACACAGTATTTTATAAGTCCGTGAATTCATAGGTTTAACACCAGCAAGCGGAAAGAAACTTAGGGCATTAGGATTTCAGTAACCACTGTAAAGACCATGTCCATGGGAAACAAAGCTTACCGCCTATGTCAAAGGCTACGAATTGGTGCTAAGCTTCTACCCTCTCTTTCTGTCTCCCTCTTCCACCTTGATTCCATCTGAGGTACTCTCGTTATCGGTCTCATTAGTGGTTTCTCAGCTTAATTGGTGGCTACACACGAAAGAAACTTCTTAAATAATGAAACCATATATTAAGGTCCAATTTCTAAAACAATAGGAATTTGTAAAGATACAGTTAACACATTGTTAAGATCTAATATCCTTTCTGGCACAACAATCACCAGTATCTATTACTGGCAATTCTGGCTACTGCTGCAGATCTCTCTCTGTTAGCTCTAGTTCGATTGAAGTATTTAACTAGAAGCACCAACAGCATTATTTTGTTGGTAAACTATAGCCCACTAATACCATCTCAAAACTTATTACGATTCCCACGATAAAATGTAGCCCACTTATACCTCTTAAAAGAACTACGAAATGCGTTTTAACGTGGATCACCCATAACTAAAGCATACTTATAGCTTTCTCTGCTACTTATCTATATTAAATAATTGGATTTTTTAGTCCCAATTCAAATACCACCTTTAACAACATTAGTCCTATCGGCGGCTTTTTCCTTTGGATCTTATTGTCTATTGGCAATGGGTATTTTCTAGTCGCTGGGTTTCTTGTACTTTTTGGATTTTAATTAGATCTCACACACATTCACACTCTCATTCATACTTCCATAAAAAAATTCCCTAGAGAAAAATTCCTAACCCCCAGCCGGATTTCGAACCCGGAACCCCTCACACAGCAAGTAGGTGCTCTACCGACAGAGCTAGGGGGCCAGCCAATTGAAGTATTGTATTCCATCCAAACATTCTATGCCGAGATTTCACTGGGAGTACTCGACTTGCTCCCTGAATAAATAAAAAATCAAATTTAGAAAAAGTTCCGTGTGTGTGTGTGTGTGAGTGTATGTGTACGTGTGTGTACCTATCTGTCTGTAAATAGGGTTAAATCAAAACATGAACATTTCGTTAAGTACCAAACTTGCTATTGAGTTCAGCGTTAAGACCAATGCCAACGAAGATTTTCAACGAAATCCTTCTACTAAAAACTACCCTTTATGGAAAAATTTCGTTCTTTTTTATTTCCACAAAAATACCTCTAACGATTTCTACTAAAACACCATATGTTTAAAGTATTAGCAAGACCAATAAAATGTATATCTTGAATTCTCAGGGAAACGTACTCATTCTGAATGACTTTTGTATAGTGGTAAGCTGTAAGAGATAGACAAAATGTTACTACATTAAAATATAAACTTCTTAAAGCGCACAATTTATGTCAAAAGGTTTTGTGGAGATAACCAATTCCGAGATATTGTGTTATTGTTTCGAACTGTCAAATCTTGTTATTTTTTCAAGCAGTTAGCGTTATTTGTTTTTTCGTGATCATGGAAGGAGCATGAATTCTCAAAGCCATTGTATAGCGACCCGCTTTTTAAAAACCTAATTATCTTCCTTCTCATACCTACAACGAAATGTGTAAATGTATAATGAAAGCTAATGTCGATTAAAAAGAAGTAGATAAACGAATAAGGTTTATAAGAATACTTTGTAGAGGAGTGAGTAGACAAAGACATCCGAGTACAACACATCAGATTTTCTTTTAATCTTTAGCTGTGATTAGTAAGTGCGTCATCATTGTCGCTGCTAGGTACCAGCTCTAATAGGTATAGGTAATACAACCGAGGGGAACACCTCGTCCACCGCAACCTACTAGATATATTCTGGCTACCACCACCCAGGAGGAAGAGACGAAGTGAAGGAGGCACAGGAAGACAGACACACAGACGCGCGGAAGTCCCTAATAAATCCAGCTTGAACACCAGTCCCACTTCTGGACCTGCCTAGATAGGGCGACGAACGACCCGACAACCAAGCAGCCCTCTAGTGTCCATGGTAAGTACTCTTTACTTTAAAGAAGCCTTCGCGCCATCTTTCTGGCACCGCATACCACACGAAACCAAGAGGCACCGAAAAATGGGAAAGAAACGGAGTGAAAGGAAATCATGGAAAGGAAATAGTGATAGATGAGAAACCATCCCAGCATTTGCCTACTGGCCAAGGAAAATGACTAATATACTAAGGTTAGAAGGGGTGGTCCAGGTAGTCGAACTCGGGACCTCCCGAATGCAAGCCACACACGTTACTGCGAAGCCATCTTGCTCGGTACCCGCTCTTATAAGTAAGACTGAAAAAGTGGAGTCTTGTTTTAGTTGTCGACCTCCGTGGACTAGTGATACAGTGCTAGCCTCTAGTTCCCAAGGTCGCGAGTTCAAACCCGGTGGACGGCGATGGATTTTTTCGGGCGTAAAAATTCTTGGCATGGCTTCCTTCGGAAGGGAAGTAAAGCCGGTGGTCCCGTTTTGTAAATTTACGGCACATAAAAGAACCTCAAGCCTGATAAAGAGGCCTCTGAGCAAAATTACCGATCTTTCACGCCCAATATAGAATGGGACGCTAAGAACCACAGCAGTTAAAGAGCGTCCATAAATAAAACTCTATTTAACTTAATTTCTTGTTTTAGCTACAGCTGAAAGGAAAAGCATTTCATATGCTAAAAGCTAATATTGATTTGAAAACTTAATTGACAGCCAATGTAACATACATAATTTGTTTAATCCAACAAATTTCTCACTTCAGAATCTTGAAGCTCATCTTCCAGGAATAAATCTGTAAGTTTTCTGAATGTAATTTAAATGCTGAAACGTTTTAGCAAGCGTGAGCTTTCCAAATAGTAACACAAATTCTTATAAATAAAAGTATTTTACATTATGAATAGAATAATAGCACAAACTGCCACTTTATATGATACAGTCATAGGTATGCCCCCAAAAAAGTCATTAGAAATTATTGCGGAATTGTAAATAGAATCTTTGTGGGTTGTTCGCATATTGTTTAATTTATCATCCTATGAATTGCTCTAAAAATTAAGTTTGATGTTAAAGCCATGCTGAACGCTTTTGCGTATAAAAGCTACTAGAAATCAACAAATAAATAATAATTGAAGTGCTCCTAATGTTTATTTCTGTTATTAATTCTTTAAAGAATGCTCTTACCGTATTAAAACAGATGCCTAAAATTGCAAGCTAATACTTTTATAACCAATCAGTTTAGCTGTAAGAAATGACTTCAAGTTGCCTGCGAAGTGTAATGGTGGTGACGCTGACAAATGTGTATGCTTATTACACAGTGTTAGAAATATTATTTGGAAATTATTATTTGCATAGGACACTAGACGGTACATGCCAATCCTTACCCGCAGATAAAAACATAAAACACTGAATATATCTCCAGATGCACATCAGATATGTTAGATCTCTCTCTCAACCTCTCTCTTACTGCCCCTTCGCTCATACACATACACTTATCTGTTATACATACCCTTACAAATCAATGTTCTCTCTCGCATACATGCACAGACATGTGTAATTGCTCTAATTTTCCAAAATTCTTTACTATCATTCTTTACTTTACACTACTTCTCCGCATGGTAACCGTCGTTATATAGGCACTTGTCGTAAAGGGAAACCGGTTTTGTATGCCTTTGTCAAAGAATGATGCCGCCTGTAATGAAAACCAAGTGTCCACTTCTTGTTACACAATAGTCTGGATTTAGTACAAAGCGATGTTCATATTTTTTATCTAAAGGAATTCCTTGGTGGAAAACGTTTCAAAACGTCGATGATATAGTGAAACAAGTACAGACTTAGCTTTCATCACAGGCTTCATTCTTTGACCAAGGCATATAAACCTGGTTTTCCGTTACGATAAGTGTCGAATAACGACGTTGATTGTTTGGAGAAGTAGTGTAAGGTGTAGGCAATCAATGATAATAAAGTATTTGGAAAATAAATGTTCTGTTATTTTCTCCATACACTCAACGTCGAAGGTCTCCTCCTAGATGGTAATTTTTTTCTCTTACGTGGTGCACTGTTCCGTGTTAGGAATACACATAGTTTTCTATTTGTTGCATACCATCTGTATTTTGTATTGTTTCACTCACTAATATATTATCTTACATTATTCATCAATACGACTAACATACTTTGAAGGCGCCGTTGTTTTCATTTCTAATGTCGTGACATACCTTTCGTCTCGAAGAGAGGTTACCTGGATATAGTAAAACTGAGTTGACACTTCGGATGAGGTTTAAGGCACGACGAGGCGCATTAAGGGCTTGTCTACTGGAAGAATAAAGTGATGGAAAACGAAGGGGAGCCAGGGCCACAATGAGCAAGGACTCTTATACTATCACTACTCTAATTGGCTATTTTGTAATCTACTCAAAGTTACAATTAAGATAATTCCATTACATTTGGCTTAACAGCCGAGGTTACCCTACAGGATACATTTTGACGGTCAAGCTCGTCGAACGTCATAAAGAGCCAAAGAGAGGACGACCACGGCGAATATAATTTCTTTATACACTTGTGGAACTATGTCAGCACTTCTGGACACTATGCCCTAAGTCATGATATTGAATTTCAAGAGACCCTTCTCGCTGTGTTCGTCTGCTGCTTGCTATGCTGGGCCACCGCTGACTAGCTTGCTTTGTGTAAAAGTCAGCCCATCTCCGCCTTGGTTTGCCTCTATGACGGTTCCTTATACCCGGTTACCACATGGTGTCATTGTAAATGTACATATCTATTATTTTGCATCCTTGCGATGTGAACTCCCCATTTTCACCTCTGTCTGATGACTTTTAGGTCATGTTTGTCTTTAATGATATTTGGGACAGTGGTTTCTTGGAAATTCTATCCCTTCAAGTTATCCCCAAGAACTTGCCTTCCATCTTCCTCTGACGTTACAGTGCGTTCATCTCTCTGTTGTTGATCATATTTGGTTGCCATAAAGCAGTTCACAAGGAGTAAAAGGTGTTGACAAGGAGCGAAAACTCGAGGGACCATTCTCCATCTATTAAGATTGAGGTTTTCAGTATGTTTGTCATGAGTTATGTTTTTTCCATATTCATTTATGGGCCCGCGGTACACAGATGTTGAAGCATTATGTCTAATTCTTCTGTATTTTGGCGAACAGAACATCATTGGCGAATCTTAGGTCTGTTGGACAATCTATGTTTACATTTATTAGATTTCCGGAATATGGTCTTTATAACGCAAATAAAATTAAAAGGGACTGGCAGCACTACATCTAAATTTCTGAGATTCTAGTTAACCACGTGTTAGTATCTATGCGTTCGATTATATCGTTACTGCATCTAAGTGTAGCATCTGTAAGGGAAGTCCTAGATCTTGCTTCGTGTATTTTTTCATTCTGATTCAATTTTATAATAGAATACATATTGCGATACAGCTGTGCTAGATAATTTGAAATAATTATATGACCAAACAAAGACAATTATTTTCAATTTCTGATATCCCATCGGATTTGTTTGTTTTTGAAGAAACCAATCTGCTGAACAAAATTGAGCCATTTTTACTTCATCATCATCATCATCATGATCAGCAGCAGCAGCAGCAGAAGCAGCATCTTGGTGCGCATCCAGGTCTATTTCGTCTCAGAAGTCATCCAATTCCCTTTGGGGTGCATTGTAATGCTGGTGTGTTATTCTTCTCATGTTAAACAATTGTAGCCTTTGTCCGATGATTTCAATTCTGATGTGGTCTCTACAAGTGAATGCAGTACCTGTTCCCAGAAAAGTCATTTCTGGTATTTTTCTTCTGCCTGACCTGTCGATTGCCCAGTTTTCTGATCCACGCATTACTGTGGGCACTACCACAATTTTTTATTTTGTGTTTTAGTTTTACTTTTTAATGCTCTCACTACTGTTTCACGATTTTTTTGTAACTTACTTATTTTGCGATATAAACCTTAATCAGAAAAAATACTCATTACTCCTATATAATTAATATGTTGTGCCTGTTTTTATGTTGCCATTTGTTATTTTATTTCTCATCTGATGCTTAACCCAGAAAGTCTAGTTTGTGTTTCTGCTTGAGACACATGTAAATTATACTCCTTGATTTTATTCCTGCCATCGTAGCCAACTGGAATTTATCTTCTGACTGTGATTATTAGTTTGATCGTCCGCGAACAAACTTGCATTTGAAACCTTATTTACTATTTGTAAATTATTTATAAGCTGTTAATATGTAATATGCATTATTCCTAGATTAATTACTTCAAATTTTCATTTATGTTTGTTTTTCCTTGAATCGCTAATTTAATTTTTTTATTTATATTTTTACTGTACTCCTTAATTTCCACGGACTTATAGGTTTACTTCCCTACATACAGTCTGACATTTTAAGGAGTACTGCTCAGGTCAATGGTGATATCCGTAACTGCTGTTACCTATTACATGACATAGAAAAGTATCTTATGTGTTATATTCACATGACTTCTCTATCCTTTAACACTTATTGCTAGATATGCAAATTATACTTATGAAAGTTTATTTTCCTATCTACTTCATTTTAATCGAGACAAATTTTTCTGGAAATAGTTGCATTGCACATTTCTTTGTCGCGGTAATCTATTCGTGTTATCTTTTTTTGCTGAGCGCCTGTTATTGTTTCACTATTTTGAATTTTGGGTTCTTTGTCCTCCGGCTAGCTATTATTACTCAGTCGAGCAAATATCTCTGATCAGGGCGTGTAAACGGGAAGGAGTTGATACTAAAAGATCACACTGATAAAAGAATTTGTTTTTACACTTTTATTGCCGTCACACTTAATTAATTTCACATATTTAATCTTGATACACGCCTGACTGAAACTGTTATATTTTCGAATGGATTACAATCACTTATTTGCCGCGCACTAGTAATTCCCGTATTTCACATTTTGTAAGTAACTTTACGACGCGAGAGATTCTGTAGAATGGCGTAATGTGTACCTCATGAATGCTTCCTTAGAACTGCCTGACGTGTAACTCGCGAGAGAGATTTCTTAGAACTGCGCGACGTTTACCTCGTGAATGATTCTGTAGAACTGCGCGATACTTGCCTTTGGCTCAAGAATTTATACTCCCTCACCCCGATATGCCTAAACATTTTAATAGAGCTGCTATTGGTTAATAAATAGCGCTAACATTAGCATCTATTTTATAAGCCAATCATAATTATAAAACATATACTCTAGGGAAGATATTCCCTCCATTTCTAAAGAAAGGCATCCTACCCTGACGTCATTTGTTTGTCACTTCTAAGTGATAAACAACTCACCTCCTCGCTTCATTGTTAGCCACTCCTATTGTCAGTTTCAGTGAGGCCGTGTAAACTTATTTCCTAACAATGCTTATAGCTAAAAAACATCTAAAATCATTGTCATACAATAATGTTAATTTACACTACAATCACTCTGGCATTCACAGTGTTGTGATATAAAATACTGCCTCGTCTTATAGATACAAGTGAAACAGCGACAGTAAAATATATAAGCACTGGACGCTGTACGCTGGCTTTAAAATTCCATACCGTTTCCATGATATCACGAGAAACAACTGAAAAGCTGGGCTTGAAAAGAATATCTAAGTATTGAAAAATTACGGCAATTAATAACGGATATTTCGGAAATGGCTGAAGCCTTAAGGGTTATTTGTAATAAGTTGTGTGTTTTAAACAGATCTAAATTTTTTGTGTAATACATTTTCTTTTATCGCGTAAGATTGTACAAAATTCCTTCTGAATGAAGAGGTATTCACTGGGTGTTCTCAAAAAATTGAAGATAACCGTTTTATTTTATTAATGCTAATCATACTTCATAAGAAATTGTTTCCGCAACAGCCCGTAAGCCTCCTAATAAAGCATATTTAGTGCATTTATGATTGCCTAAGGCGCATGTAGAAGCTCCAGTTTCAGGTTCAATAATTTCGGCTGGGGTTTACTAAATTTTGTAAATATCTTTAAAATATGTCATTTTAATCAAAATCGTTAGTCATTTTTATAAAATAACAAATTTCAAAAAATGCTTCAAGTAAACTTAGTTGGCGGTGGGATATTCTCTTAAAAATCTTTGTGCCGCATCCTTGGAAGCTACTGAACCTAAATATCAAGTTTTGTGTTTATCCAATTTTTCATTTTTGAGTTACGCTGAAGAGTACCTTTCTCTAAATATGCTTTATACAAGTGGCCTCAAAACAAGCATTTTCGTAATGTATAGAATTTCGGGTGGAATATAATGGCTTCACTACCTATGTGATAGGGAAAGCAAAACATACTTAAAGGTAAGCAGGTTTTATTTTTCACGGCCATTTATTTGTATACGATGTACCGGTAACATTGCACCTTGCACCAGTAGCTCGGATAAGTCTGTGGTATTGGAAAACTCGTGATAATGATAAAAAAGTTTAAATTACATTTAACACTATTTTATAAACATCATCTCTAATACGAAATGAAAACAAAGAAACAAACACATAACGGTCTGGAAATTACCCCTAAGGTGATCAATTAATTTCTCCTGTTACACGGTCCAAATTGGATGATATTCAGTTGTTATATTCATTCCTTGAAGCAATTAAATTTTAATAACTCAACTGGTGGTAAACCTTGTGGGTGAATAGAGGTCAAAAGTAATGAGATAAAGCCAGTCTGGTTAAGTGGTAAAAGTTTACTAAAGGAATTATCATTCTCCCTTTAATAATAGCAAATAACAGGGTTGGCGTTGTGATGGCTAGCGTATTAGTACGAAAAAAAGAAAAAAAGAAAAGAAAACCAGCAATAGTATAAGTTAGGATACTGCAAACGCTAAAAAAAACTGTATTAGGTAACAAGTAAATATCATCCGAAAGTCAATTATAAAACATCATGACCACAAGAGTTATGGGATTTTCAGAAACTCAGAAGCTGCTTTCATGCTCCTGCACTGCAACTTGATAAATGGAATAAATAATTACAGCAATATCAAAAGACAGCATGCAATTGAGGTGTCTGTACCATTTATACGTAACTGCGTTCCTGATGTCGATCTTTCAGAACGCTTAACATGGTTATGAGAATAAAAAATCAAAATCAGGTCCTTTACATGTGCTACTTAAGAACGACGCCCAACTCGCACAAGTTTAGAGTTGAATTGAACTAGAGACGAGAAGGTTCTTGAACAGATATCATCATCTGAAGCTGTGACCCAGTTCAGCAGACCCAAAGATTGTGGTGAATTTCCTTTATCCCTCAGAGCAACCAGAGGAAGGAGTTTGAGAGAGTTTCGACGGCGACACAATTTGCCATTATAATGGTATCACAAAAGCCAAGATCAGCCACTCAAACTTCCGCTAATCCGCTCTGAAAGCAGAGATTTACTATTTCCTGATAGAGAACTATACCTAATTCTAGAAAAAAAATGTTCGTATAGTTAACACATAAAGTTTTTGAGGTTTTAGGGCAGTTGGAACGAAAACTTAAAATGGCCTCTTTATCATAGTTTTTTTAAGCCGCTTGCTTTCGTGAATGTGTTTAATTTAGTACATGAACCATATCCGACACAATTTCTTTAAACTTTAAGTTCCATATTTCATGTAAGAAATATAAAACATTTAAGAGACAAAAATTCAGTGTTCTTTAGTTTATGATAATGAAGTCATATATTAGAGTTTCTACCTTAACACAGGAGAAAATGTTTATGAATTATGAATTTTGACTTCTAGAGGGCTGAATAAATGAAATATATAAATAATTGATGTAATTATTTTAATCGTAATTAGCTTTTCATGGAGTATTACCACAATTAAAACTTCTTACATTTAATTGCTAAGTAACTTACATTACAAGTCAAGGTTTTGTGACTTAAAAGACCAAAACATGTGTATATAGCTGTATACACCTAAAGAATCTTCTCATCCCGCAGATTGGTAACTGAGCTATTCTACATTTTTCTGACGATACAAATGTAGGTGCTCTCAAGCGACACTGCATTTATTTAATGTTTCGAGAACGTCCTGATGGAGTGTGTCAAAATTCAAGTGTAAGAAGGTTTTAGAAATTACGAGTAAATGCGTTAAACAAATGGTCAAACCTGCCAATGTTCACTGAGGAACGATATCAAATAGAGTGAACATAGACACGCCGTTATTATATGAGGAGACATAGCGAGCAGAATGTAACAAGAGCACCTAGTCTGCACTAATAGAAATTTCTGTAGAAAACATTTCCTATGGATCACGCGTTTCTACGAATCAGTAACACTGTACAGGATGGTTCATCGCGATCTGGACAGCGCGTTTGATGGGCTATGCCATTCATCGTGCTTACTGTCGTAAAAGGTACTTTTAAAGGCGTTACATTATAAGTCAATTTTCAACGTGGAGAGTTATACGAAATGCAAATTTCCATTCTTACCATATGCGACTACTCTTGGGGCTGCGGCAGCCGGATAATGGGCGGAGAGGAGTTATCTAGTAAACATATAAGCAATGTATGTAGAAAAACTTTAGTCTCTGTTGCTTTTGCAACACAGTAACCATTACGTTACCTTCTATCATATTTAATTATCACAGAAGGAAATGAGTTTCAATTTTCAGCCAATCTCTGTAGCCAATGAACTTGCAGAATAAACTGAGTGGACTTTGAGCGTTTGCACAATGAAATATGAACCAAAAAGCAACTAAATATTTAATAAATTCTGCAATCCTATTGCTTCGTCTATAACATGCAACATTTTCTTATAGTATAGCAAATGTACTGCACACTGACCACCAAAATGGCGATGTTTGTGCGCTTTATTTTATACGGCCACTCATAATGGAGATTTTTGTTCATGTAGTAACGTAAAGCTTAGCGTAAAATGAACACTGATTATAACATTCACTGCGAAAAAGGGTAACCTAAGCAATAACCATTCACTGGTAAGTGTCAAATAGCTGAACTGAACTGACCGTCTGTGACCAGCGCAGTACACACTATAAAACACATAATGTGAATACATCAAAATGTACAGAAGTTGTGCTGATATGTTGTACGTACCTACTACGTGTTGTTGTTATATACATCCAGCCAGTTTCTCCTTGCTTAGTTAACTCTTTGTTGTTTCCGGTTTTTTTTACTTTCTCTACTACGTATAGTAAGTAGGGGAAGTATTGTATTCCACCCAAAAATTCGATACAGAGATTTCACAGGAAATACATGTTTTGAGATCCCCTGAATCCAAAAAAAAAGCATTTTTGGAAACATGTCCGTGTGTGTCTCTGTGTCTGTCTGTCTGTCTGTGTGTCTGTGTGTCTGTCTGTGAACAGCATAACTCAGAAACGAACAGTCGGATAAACACCAAACTTGGTATTTAGGTTCAGTATCTTCCAGGGATGCGACACGAAGGTTTTCAAGAAAATCCTCCACCCCAGGATACCCTTTACATAGAAGATTTTTCGTAAATTTTAATTTTCTCAAAAACGGCTCTAACGATTTTGATTAAAATATCATATGTTTAAGATATTTTCATGACAAATACAATGTATATGTTGAATTTTCTGGGAATGTCTCCAAAGGTGTTCTTCATTGTGAACGACTTTTTCATAACTGGTAAAACATAAGAGATAGACAAAATCTTTCTGCACAAAACATGTAGATCGCGTTAAAATACACAATTTATGTCATATACATTTTTTGTTGTTGAATGAACAATTTTCGAGATATTGCTTGCTATTCTCTTAAATCTTTCAATACTTATTTTCTCAAATGGGAATTCGTTATTCATTTTTTTTTGTCTTGGATATGCAAAGAGTATTAATCTGTGACAAAGGGAATGGTGCTGCACCTAGCAACCAGCTATTAAGAGATATGTATGTGCTTAAAGGCTACTGTATTTCTATATTGCCCTTGTAAATATATATTCCGCTTACATCTACAGGAAAATTAGCAATAAGATAGAGTCTGCAAATTTTCATCTCGATTAACATGAAGTAGATGCAGAATAAGCGTTTGTAAAAATAGTTTGTACAAAATAGTTTGAAAATGGTTCACTCAACAAAAAAAGTATATGACATAAATTGTGTATTTTAACGCGATCTACATTTTTTGTGTAGTACAATTTTTCCTATCTCTTATGGCTTACCAGTTATGCAAAAGTCATTCACGATGAAGAATAGTTTTGGGGACATTCCCAGAAAATTCAAGGTATACATTTTATTTGTCATGAAAATATCTTAAACATATGATATTTTAATCAAAATCGTTAGAGCCATTTTTGAGAAAATTAAAATTTTCGAAAAATGTTCCATGTAAAGGGTAATCGGGGGTGGGGGGATTTTCTTGAAAACCTTCGTGTCGCATCTCTGGAAGATACGGAACCTAAATACCAAGTTTGGTGTTTATCCGACTGCTCGTTTCTGACTTATGCGTTTACAGACAGACACACACACACAGACAGACACAAAGCCACACAAACATGTTTCCAAAAATGCCGGGGGTTCCTGCCCTAAAACAACCAAGCAGATGAAAGGTGAAGAGAAATGGGAATGCAGGTGAAATGGAGGGAAAGGAAATTCGAGGCATTTAATTAACCTTCCCAGCATTCGCCTAGAGACCCGGGGAAACTTCCAAAGAAACCCATGGGTTAGGAATGCCGGCCGCAAGAGTCGAACCCACAACTTCCCGAATGCGAGTCACGCGCTACTGCCTGCATCACCCGATCGGTACAGTTTGACTTAAGTCGTACGCTTTCAGTAGTTTTTCATGGACTCAGAATTGCAATAGGATCCTATAGGAGGCAACAAGTTCAAAATGATATAAGTAATATCTGCATTTACGCATTGCAAACCGAGTTGTTAACATAGCTTTTGTAGTGTCTCTTTCTTACAAAGCAATTTAACCTGCTGTGTATCAAGTGGGGTCATTTTTCAGCGTTTGTTTTTGTTTTGTTTTTATGACTTAGAGCTATTATAAATGACCTGTGTGTTTCAAACTTTGTGACGCTAAATGCCCTATAAAAACTTTGTTAAAATGTAATTAAAAGTCTGTATTTGAAGGACAGAAACGAAACCTTTCTTGTGACTTCGTGTGATAAGAGAGCAGATATAGAATTAAAGCATGATTGCTAGAAGATTTGTATTTCTCTGTTCTTAAATATGATTGATGTTGCAGGAATAAATGAGTAGGTAATATGGAAGAGAAAAGACCAGACTGGGTGGACCTACGACAGTACAGAAGAATAAAATATGCTTAGATCTAAGACAAAGACTTCTTAAGAAGAGTAAAGGAGAGAGTACACGATCTTACTGAACTGCCTTCAAACACACAAGCAAAGGAATTATTTGATGAAAAATTAAAAATATGATGTAGTAAGCAAGTTCAGCGGAATCTGAAGGAGGCTGCCATGGTTGGATATTGGAAGTTATGTTTTAGAAAAAAGATATAAAAACAGGAAGTGTAGAAGAAAATGTGCCATGATGTGAACATGCATATATTAAAGAACATCTATTGCAGCTACCACCCCCAGGAGGAAGGAAGGAACCGCAGAAGACTACAGGCCTCAGGCAGAAAGGGCACAGAGACGCGCGGAATTCCCTAACCGTCCCTGACTTGAAAACCCACTAATAGAGCTGTCCAGAAAGAGTGATGAACAACCTGTTCAATCGAGCAGCCCACTAGTGTCCACGTATTCCTTTGAGTATTCCGCGCATTAACACCCACGTCATGTGTCTGGCACCACCTCACCGGACAACAAAACCTAGAAGCACACATAAAACATGAGATGGAAAGGAAATCGTGGTAGATCAGAAGCTACCGTAGCATTCGCCTTCCGACTAGGATTAATCCCAATAAACTCAAGGTCAGAGTGGACGATCGACGGTAATCTAACCCGGAACTTACCGAATGTGGGGTAACGAGTACGCGTCGAAGCATTGTGGCACACTGTTACATCTTTGGAAGGTACTGAACCTCGGATGGATCGTGTTACCTTCTCTATCTCTAGGTACGTGGTAGAGAAAGAAAAAACTAGTGTAGTATTTTAAAACAGTATTTTCTGCTGCACTGTTATATTCATAATAAGGTATGTATTAAATTAATTATTGTAATGTCAAGGTATAACGATGTCATTGTATAAACAAGCTTCATGTATTTTATTTAATATTTTGTTAGATACATTTCCTATTGTATAAGGTCTTTCAACAAAAGTGTCCTATCTTTAACATGTAATAGCTGCCGTTGTTATTGAGTTACAGCAGTCATTTTATTCATGTGGTTACAGTTGTTATTGACAAATAGCCATGGAACGTTACAGCATTCAGCAACGAGGAAAACTTGTGAAAATTTATTATCAAAATGGATCATCTGTTCGCCAAACCTTCCGTGTATTGCGTGAAGTTTACGGTGTGCATAATCGTCCCTGCGAGAGAACGATTTGACGTTTGATTGATAAATTGAAAGAAGTGGTTCTGTCAGCGATCAAAGAACGAAAGCGCTCCAACGAAAACATAGGCGCCATTCGTGAGAGTGTACGCGAGAACGGAAACAAATCAATTGCTCGTCGAGCGCAGGAATTGGGGCTTTTGCCGACCAAAGCTTCGCGAATTCTGCATCTGGACTTGAAGTTTCAGGCTTACAAAATGGGGTTACCTCAAGAACTAAAGCCCAATGACCATAGGTTGCGCCGTGTATTCGCTGACTGGCTATGGAGCAATTGGAAGCTGAGCCGAATGTTTGTCGAAAAATCATCTTCAGCGACGAAGTCCACTTTTGGACATTTGGTTGTGTTAACAAACAAAATTGCCGCTTTTGGAGCAATCACAATCCAATGCAGATTCGAGAATAACCATTTCATCCCCAAAAGGTTACTGTGTGGTATGGATTTTGGTATGGTGGAATCATTGGGCCATATTTTTTCCAAGATGAAAATAGAGAAGCTATAACTGCCAATGGAGAAAGATACCGGCCTCTTATAAGGGACTCTTTTTGTCCTCAATTGGATGGTATGGATCTCGGAAACATCTGGTTCCAGCAAGATGGTGTCACATGTCATAATTCTCTTGAAACAATCGATCTTGTGAAGGAGAAGCTCAGAGGTTTGATCATTTCCCGTGGTGGTGATGTTAACTGGCCCCCGAAGTCATGTGATTTAACGCCGTTGGATTACTTCTTGTGGGGTTATGTTAAATCTCGAATTTGTGTCAACCAGCCAGATATAGTAAATGATCTTATGAATAACATCACGCCTGTTATTCGTGAAGTTAGACATAATTTATGTTCCTCTGTCATTGAAAATTGGGTCAAACGTATACGCGCAACCCAACGAAGTCGCAGCGGTCACTTAACTGATGTTTTCTTCTACACGTAACGACATTAATTATGTTCCAAAATATATAAAATAAACTTCTATCATTTATAGAACGTGTTTTATTTAAGTTCAAAGATAGGACACTCTTGTTGAAAGACGCTATATAAGACGCATAAGATTTCCACTTTGTCCACTGAAGTTAGTGAGACACATTCAAAGACGAGAGGAAAAGTTTGCTAGAGAAAATACTCTTTTTATCAGCACTCAAGACTTGTATCAATACTTATACAACCTACTCTTAAGGAATTCCGAAATAAACTGTAGACAGTGGAATTCTGTTTTGTTTTCTCACATGACTTCGAGAGGACGAATCAGAAAAGTGGAATCGGCCTCCAAATTTTGCCAAAACTTGTAACTCGCGGTTCTTGCAAACCAAAGAGAAAATTCGCAGGAAAATTCAAACTGCCAGCGACCTGGAGTATATAAGCTGCTAGAGGAACACTGAAATCAGTCGCTTAGTGAATTCCGTCGTGTGGCGAACCTGCATGTCTTCGCAGTAAAGTTCTGCCAAAAAAGAAAAATTAGCTAACAAATAGATATGTGATAATCGCGTGTGAGAAGATATAAATGGAGTGAAACTGATATTGTAAAGTAAATTTAGTGCTAATTAACATTCACAATAAATTCTTCACCAACAATAAGTGGTAACATAACAGTAGAAATGCGTCATAATCGTAGTAACAAGCGTCAATTACTGTAAAGAATATGAGTTTTTTCTTCATATGAAATATTTATATAATTAAATAATTCAGTTATAATTAATTCGTGTCTTCAAACTTTCTTTCTTATGGTCCATACATTTGAGAGCTTCAAGTATCAGTCTGGTGCAAAATTAGATAAATAAATACCGACAGTAGCAATAACAAGGTCATGTAAAAATCTTCCGTTTCGTAGAAAGATCGACGAAAAAAGATCAAAAGAAGAAGACACGAGACTCGTATTCGCCGGCTCCATAATAATAATCATAACCGGATTCGAGCAACTGATAAAACACAGCAGTTTCATCACACTTTAATTATTCAAAATTGAGTTTTATTTATGGTCTATAGCGTCCCATTCTATATTGGGCGTGAAAGACCGGAAATTTTGCTCAGGGGCCTCTTTATCGGACTTGAGGTTCTTTTACGTGCCGTAAATCTATGACATGGGACCACTGACTTTACTTCCCTTCCGAAGGAAGCCATGCTAAGGATTTTTACACCCGAAAAAATCCATCGCCTTCCGCCGGGTTTGAACCCGCGACCTCTAGAATCAGAGGCTAGTATGATTTTAATTATTCGATGAACCTCTTCGTCGTCTGTGGCATCAATATCAATGCCATTCTCGTCACTTTTTACCATCACATTGTCTTCAGTTATAACTATTTCAAAACTTTTTTTCCAATAGACCATGTTGCTCTCATTTTTCGTCAGCTTCTGTTACTCTTATCGGGACGTTATGCTTTTTTCTAGAAGTCCAAATATGCTTCTTCATCTTCTTGTTTTTTTGCTTTTCTTGCAAAATTCTGCGAACAAAACTGGGCAAGAAGCCCAGCAACTCTTTCTAGCAGTTTTTGGATTTCTTAAAAGCTCAGGAGCGTACTGATCCTTACGCTTGGGCTTTTCCTTCATGTACCCATAAGTATTTGCAAATGCCTCACGAGTTTGAGATATCTTTGAAATTAAAGGACGGGTTTGCACAAAGTTAACTCTGCATATTATAAATGCACAGAAACATCCCTACGAGAATTCTTTATACTCAACTGAACCAAGGGGCACACGATTTAGTCTGCGTTTTGCATCAAGTAACACGAGCCATAAGTTCGCTGAATACAGGAGAAAGAAGGGCAGATTCTGTCTCGCTAACTGTTCTCTGGTTCAAGATTATTATTCAAAAACTAATGCGCGAGCTTATAGAAATTCTCAAGGACATTATGGTCATTGTCAGCGAGGATCCCAGGCAACGTTAATGGCTTACCTTTCACCTTTTCTTAGCAGACAAATAACAAGGCAACCCCAGATTTTGGGGAGACACATTCATAAAATGTCAGTTGTACACGGTAATACTATATTATTCACTAAAACCATAAAATGAGGATTTATATGCATTAAAACGTCTAAATATGTCATATTAAACAAAACAAAATCTAAAACAAGCATTTGCATGAAATGTGTTCCAAAAAGTCAAAATGTGCAAACATACACGGAAAAAAATTTTTATTTGGAATTCATAGGTAATGAGAAAGGTAACTACAAAGTTTGAGACGTGTACCAGACTTTAGTAATGATTAATGTGATGAAGACGAACAAGCAGAAGGTCGCAATGTGGCGAGTGATAAAACACAGGTGAGAATAAATGTGGAATTTAAACAGGAACACCTCCTGACAATTAATAATCCATACTGCAGCCTACTTCCCTAGATATACAGATCTCAAAGTTCATTACAAATCCTGGATCCTTACAAAGCACTCGCACAATTAAAACATACCGGCGCGGTTGAGGCTATGCGTATGTAGCCGCCGCTTTCCTCAGCGAAGGAATATACTCTCCAATAGTGTCATGAAATCATATATGAAATTATATGCGATGAGCGTTTATAAAGTCTTCTGGGTCACAAAACCACACCAGGTCATAGACAATTCCCTTGGGTTATGACCTTTGACCAGGGAACGGAGAAGGCACCTCTCACCCCGACTCAACGCGGATCTTCTGTGCTTACCACCCCCAGGAGGAAAGGATGAGGTCAAGGAACTGCAGGAGGCTTTAGGCTATAGTTAGGCCGACCACAGAGACGTGCAGAGATCTCTAATGATTTCAAGCCTAATGAGCGGTTATACCCACTGACTGCTCAGAGAAGGTTCCCTCTGGCGGAATAGGGGTGAACTCGACCCACCTCAGCTCAGAGGAGGCTGCCATCTGGTAGGGCCGAGAAGAAGTTTCTAACGCGCAAGCACTTGCGCCATCTGTCGACACCGACTGCCACTGCACAGTCCCCAAGCCAACCTGAACCATGAAACGAGAAGCAAAATGATAGAAAGAAGGGTAAAATCCCAGTAAAAGCCTTGCCAACCCGAGCAAACCATGAAAAGGGCATGGTCACCGAATCCGAGCCTTGCACGTTACCTCGGAGCCATTTCGTGTTTCCTTTGGGCTAAGGGTGATCTATGACTGTTTCACATTAAGAGAATTGCAGATAACGATGAAGAAATTAGAGGTGTCGCTCATAAATTAATTTGCATTATAAAGATATCTTTAAACGAATGGAGATATATATCTACACCTTATGGTAATGTTATGTAATACTATGTATTCCTAAATTTCTTGATCATAACAGGATACAGCTTGAAATGCCACGCAATGGATTTTATAAGACAAATAGTGCGCGTTAGAGAAGCTAAACTGAATGATGATGGATGATGTGAACATGAGAAAGTGGACGTTTCTCATCCACAGGGATCGCCTTGGTACATTCTTCTCTTGCAAAAAAAATTTAGCTGGATTTCTTTCAATTCTAAGAAAATTATTTTCCCCCCTACACTGTCATTCAATACCGCTGCTTTCAGCTTTTAAAAGGACTTGAGGTTAATGTCAGGTCAAGGCAAATGATGCGTTCTTTGTTACTCGAATTTTTGAGTTTTCTTTCTTGTATCTTTTACACCTTCTTCATAGTCATTTTCTTGTTTGTTTCCCTATGCCTTTGTTGCTTCAAGTAGGATATACTAAGAACCTTATCTGGTCTCTTTTCAGTAAAGCTTGTGCTTCAACACTAAAGTTCAGCTAAATACATTAACGTAATCTCTAACATAGCTTTGTGTTGTAGTGTTCTGATCTGGTTTCCTTTATGTTATGAAAAGACGCGTTTATACATTCAATTTTACTTCATTATACCTTTTAATTTTTTATTCAATTGGTAATTTGTTTTCCATACTGATATTCTTGATGATATGTAGATATGGTCACGTTTTCATTGTCATGTCTGTCGTAATTATCTAAATTAGTACATTAAGGGGTCATTTTCCAAGGTAAGTGACGTTACAAAAGAGGCGAGGAATTTCTGAACACTAAAATAGTGCTTGAAAACTTTTATTTCAATACTTGACTTTAATTGACAAATGTATTTTAATCTAGAGCAGAGAAGATGCACAGAAATAAAAGAATTGTGCTTCTTCTTCTTCACTTGATCATTGTTCTATGCTAACAAATTGATCCCTCCATCGGCTTTTAGGATTCGATACATTTCTTTACCAGATGGATGGTAATTGTACACATTCAGAGAAGTATAGTGGAGCCAATTCTAAGTAGGGATCTGTACAATTTTATCCCTTGTAATCCGTGGTTATTCTCGGATATCTTCACCTTTTGTTGGTCTAGCAGCATATATTTAGT
This sequence comes from Deroplatys truncata, assembly GCA_030765065.1. Taxonomy (NCBI): domain Eukaryota; kingdom Metazoa; phylum Arthropoda; class Insecta; order Mantodea; family Mantidae; genus Deroplatys; species Deroplatys truncata. The sequence goes on along the minus strand of CM060981.1, from coordinate 256,174,937 downwards.
TAATGGCCGTAGGCTCATGTGATTGTTGTATGTTACAAGGGTGGACTGAAACTTTTCACAATAAAAGCTTTTCTACTTCTACTACATCTACTACTTCTACTATTACTACTACTACTACTACTACTACTACTACTACTACTACTACTACTACTACTACAAATACTACTTATACTATTATTATTACTACTACTACAAATACTACTTATACTATTATTATTACTACTACAACAACTACTACTTATACTATTATTACTACTACTACTACTACAACTACTACTTATACTATTATTACTACTACAACTACTACTTATACTATTACTACTACAGCTACTACTTATACTATTACTACTGCTACTACTTATACTATTACTACTACTATAACTACTACTTATACTATTACTACTGCTACTACTACTTATACTATTATTACTACTACTACTACTACTACTACAACTACTACTTATACTATTACTACTACAACTACTACTTATACTATTACTACTACTACTACTACTACTACTACTACTATAACTACTACTTATACTATTACTACTGCTACTACTACTTATACTATTACTACTGCTACTACTAATTATACTATTATTACTACTACTACTACTACTTATACTATTACTACTACAATTACTACTTATACTATTACTACTGCTACTACTACTTACACTATTACTACTACTACAACTACTACTTATACTACTACTACAAATACTACTTATACTATTACTACTACTGCTACTACTACTTACACTATTAATACTACTACAACTACTACTTATACTATTACTACTACAACTACTACTTATACTATTACTACTACAACTACTACTTATACTATTACTACTACTGCTACTACTACTTATACTATTATTACTACTACTACTACTTATACTATTACTACTACAATTACTACTTATACTATTACTACTGCTACTACTAATTATACTATTATTACTACTACTACTACTTATACTATTACTACTACAATTACTACTTATACTATTACTACTGCTACTACTACTTACACTATTACTACTACTACAACTACTACTTATACTATTACTACTACAACTACTACTTATACTATTATTACTACTACAACTACTACTTATACTATTACTACTACTTTTACTACTACTACAACTACTACTTATACTATTATTACTACTACTAATACTATTACTACTACTTATACTTTTATTATTACTACTACTACTCAACAATTTCATCTGTGTTATTTCAAGACTTTATTTTTCTTTATACTTACATTTCCAAATTCTGTCCTCTAGGTTAGAAGTTGTGTGACAAGCCGGTTGTCTTCAAGTAACTTTATTGCGATTTGTGGCTAGTTAGGCGTGTATACTGCTCCGGTTACGCTAATTTAAGCGTAGGCGTTCCTTGGCCTCCTCGAAGTCCCTGGTTCGAAGTCTGCCGGCTGCTCTCTCGTGCTTGAAGATGCTGTAAATTAAGCCGATCCCTATTGATCTTATCTCAGGAGTGTGTGAAAGACAATAATTTAAACACATGTTTCGTTTATTAGCTGGACTTTATTCCAGATATAACGATTAAATGCAGCTAGCAAGTTATTTCCCTTATCTACATAATTATGCTATTTCTGTACTCTTAACTCTTTTCCCGCTATTTGTAGAAATTTATGAGAGCCAACTCATTATCGTCACCCGATATCTCCCCCACACTTCACAAATGTTCAGGGTCTTCTCGCTTCTTAAGAATCTGTGTTACAAAGCCGCAATGTCTAGTTTGTAATGAAGTGGGTTGTTTGGGAAAAAAATTCTCCTTTTTATAGGATAATGCCCTGACGTGCACATTCGCGCCAATAATTGTAACAACTGCTTTGATTTGTGCAATACAACGTGTTGTTTGAGAGTTGAATCACTTCCGGTGTCATATTTGGGAATTCTATATATATAGCTCCGCCTGTCTTCGTAAGTCTTCGTCCCTCTCAAAGTCATTTATCCAACACTCTGTGCTGCTGGTGGCATATTTGGGAATTACGCACTGTCTCTGCCACTTTCTCTGGTCGGCTCTCTCTCCCACAACAGCTCTTACTTTTACCAACTTGCTGACTGCTTCCCCAACGTATACTTTACGTTGTTTCAAACATAGTTATAACATTTATATTGCACGTTATGGAACATTGTTCAAAACATTACTGTTATTTACTTGCGTTCTTCTTTCTTATTTATTTCCCCTTTTTAATATATATTACCTGCTATTTGTTTCCCTACAGTTTGTTATCATATCTCTGAATATATTAATTATAATCACTTTGCACTGATTACGAGGTGGCAGTTCCCCTATAGATTAATCCTTTGGTGAAGACTAAAACCAAGAAAATTACCATGAGTAACGTACGGTATTTGATATGCCTCTGTTCTGTTAGTCATTATGCAGTGATGCTCCGACTCTTAAATGAATAACAATAATAATTTATATGTTAAATAGCCATTAACAACATCTAATTTCCTTCTTTATATAACAAAAACGTATCAAAAGTTAAAGTTCGCTTAACGGCTAAAATTTTGGCGTAAATACAGCTTGTCTTTACCAATACATGACGATTTTTGAAACTTACACAAACACCATTTATGTCAAATAGGTTTTTGTGTTGGAGCTTGCGAAATAGTTAAGTTATGTGATCACTGTACAGGTTATTGAATGCAAAATCCACGACACATATTTCAGTTCTATACGTTTATAATCCCTTTTAAATGGAAAAACTCTATTGCTTACTACAATCTGAGATTTGTGCTATTCCTACTCGATATTTTACATCAATCATGTCACTTGTTTAATTGGATGTCGTAACTGATGTTTTTAAATCTGCTTCGTTGTCTGTTAAAGCTGTCAGACGCATACAAATTCGAACACCAGGAGTTTATTTTTTTATTATTTAGTGTTTAATGGCCGCTCTTATTACGCAGAGCTCCAGAGGTGGCGGACACTGGTGGAATATGAAATTATAATTGGGAAAGGAGGTGTGGGAAAAGAACGTTCCAGACCTAACTTTAGCGTACCTGCACAGCATTTTCCAGTAATAAGGATTAGAAAAAACTTTAAAAACCCACATTTAGATAAGACGGTCCTAAAGGGATTTGAAGTGGGTATCTCTCGTTCATGCTTTAATGACCTTGGCCGCTTGTGCCAATTGTGGTTACCCTAATTCCAACTCAATACATCTTTATTCACTGGCTCTGGCTGTGCTAGCAATAGTTTATTTGTACTTACACGATAACCTCATTTCTGCAGTATATACAGTTTGTGTTTCAGAATCCAGAATAAAAGCGTGGCTTCTTTCACTAGAGGCGCGCTGGTCCTGTTTCTGCTTGTTGATTTGCTTGCTTCATTTCCAGGCAGTGCCAGTGATCCTTAGATGGAAGTAGTGTAAGAAACAGTGCAGTACTCAGTATTGAAGATAATGAATGGTACTGAACGTGGTAAAATATTATGTTTTCCAATAGATTTAGGGCATTACCATATTTGGCATACCTTAATGTATTTATAACAGTTTTGTGCCTATTTTACATGTTGATGATGTTGGATGAGTGACAATTTTCGGTTTATTTCAAAATTTCGTAATAACAAAAATATATGTATTTTTAAGTTTACAGGGTGGACCATTTAACCTAACAACGTTTGCTTTGGAGGTATTATACTAGCTCAACTTAAATGGTCCACTCTGTATAAACCCTATACTTCATTCCTTATATATTTTTAATCTTTCTCCTAATATAGATTATGTTAACATGAAATATCGGATTATGAGGTAAATTTAAATTTTACTTTGCAAGTAATGGCTGAAATCAGTGGTGACACCTGCTTTCTAGCTAATGTTTAGGTAGATAAAGCAAGATTTCATTACATATAAATATTTTTTTTGTAAATATATTTAGTATAAACCTATGCTAATGTACATACTGAGGCTTTCACGGCCGGCGTCATGACTAATAACTGAATAGGCTGTGGTTTAGATGCCTTCTAGACCACGGTCTACAGGCCCGGATTGTAGTAATTCAATTACTAGTCAAACCAATGATACTATACGAGTTGAATAAGAGCGAGGAGTAACACAAATCTATAGAATTAAATTTAGGTTCTACTGTTTAAAGAATAAAGAAGTTTGTGTCCGTATAATTTTCTGAAATGCTCTAAGTAAATAAAAACCGCTCCATATTGTACGTTTTACTCAACACCATAATCTAAATGCCAAATTGTTTTTGATCCAATATACTAGTTATAAGGGAGTCCAAATAACTATGGAGTACATTTAAATACACATACGTTTAAATTTTCTAAATTGTCTTACAGTATGAATATGAAACACAAATGGATTTAAAATCGTTTTAAATTTTAATGGAAAAACTTTAATTTGATATATTCATATGAGTTTCCCTGCCTTCCGTCGTTTAATAATAAGTATACAAACTACTGTTACTAAAGCGTGTTTTTATACTACGTTTGAATCCAAACGAAGCTTTGCAGAAATAGTTAGATTACATTTAGCTTTAGGTACAAATGGAACAGCGATAGTCAATTTTTAAGAACTGCACGCTATACGCTGCCTTAAAATTCATACTGTTTCCATGCAATTGCAAGAAACAACTGCATGTTGATAGGACTAAAGAATGACCCAGAAATGAACAATTCGAACCATTAACCACGGATATCTCGGAAAGAGGTTATGCCACAAAAAAGCTTATTTGAAATAAATTGTGTGCTTTAAATAGATCTACATTTTTCGTGTAGTACGTTTTCGTCTATCGTTTAACGTTTACCAGTTATATAATATTATACAAAATTCCTTCCGGAAGAAAATGACTTCAAAGGCTATTCCAAAAACTTCAAAATATATATTTTATTTATCATATAAGTATCTTTAATATATGGTATTCTGAACAACATCGTTAGTCTCTTTAGAGGATAAAAATTTTCAAACAATTTTTCCAAGTAAAGGGTGATTGGGGTAAGCAGGATTTTCTTAACAATTGCTGTGTCGTACTACCCTATGAAGATACTGAACTTAAATTCCAAGTTCAGTACTTATCCAACTTTTCGTTTTTGAGTTGCGCTGTTCACAATCACACTGACACATGCACATGCATTTTGGGGTGGATTCATGGGCCTCAAAACATGCATTTCCGATGACATCTCGGTATCGAATTTTGGGTGGAATGCAACACTACTGCGTACGTAGTAGTGAATGTAAAAATGAATTAAATGAACATTTTACAGAATACATTCCAACTGCAGTGAAAATGTAGGTACTAAACAAAACTTATACCAATACGTAAAAACGGAAACCGCAATGCACATGTCAGCTTCCTAATTAGATTTCAACAGTCATTTACTTAAAGTTGACCTACCGATGTAAGCGGTATCCTGAATTGCATAAAAGCTGAATAAGCGTTCGTTATGACTGAACCAATATTAGGGCCAATAAAGATCAAATTTCCGTTACACCAACAGTTAGAGAGAGACAAACTATCAGTTTGTTTTGGCAAAAATTGTGTACCAAGTGTATAGCATTTATGAATACTGCATTTAAAATCTTTATAAATATTAACATTTTTAACGTTTGTGGAAAAAGTAATTTTAATTACTTGCCCTTAGAATAGAAAACTGCAGTACAGTAAGTAGGGGAAGTACTGCATTCCACTTAAAAGTTCGATACCGAAATGTTGGAAAAATGTCCGTGTGTCCGTCTGTGTATCTTTGTGTGTGTCTGCTTGTGAACAGCATACCTACTCAAAAACGAAAGTCGGACAAATACCAAACTCGGTATTTAGGCTCAGTATCTTTCAAAGATGCATCGAGAAGATTTTAAAGAAAATCCCCCACCCTCAGATTATTCTTTACATGAAATATTTTTCGAAAATTTGGATTTTCTCAAAAATACAATTTGGATTAATATATCATATGTTTAAGTCCTCTTCATTCTGAATGAGTGTTGCATAACTGGTAAACCGTAAGAGAGAGACAAAACTTTACTACATATTTTTTTTTGCTGGAATGAAATATTTCCGAGATATTCCTTGTCATTTGGTTGAATTTTGTAATACTTATACTTTAGCAAAGAGAATGGAATGCTCCACATAGCAACCAGCTCTTAAAAGGTTTGACAGTTACTTAAGGCCTACCATATTCCCTTGGCACCTGCAAGAAAATTAGCAATAAGATAGTTTCTGCAAATATTTACTTCGATTAACATGAAGTAGATGGAGAATAAGATTTGTAAAGTAGAGAAAGTCATGTGAGTACAACACATCTGATTTTTAAAAGATTTTCTTTCCCTACTGCGTATTTGCAGTAATGTAGAGGGAGTATTGTATTTCACCGAAACATTTGATGTCGATTTTGTACTAGAAATGCATGCTTTGAATTAAAAAAACGAGTTTTAGAAAAAAATGCCGTTTGTGTGTGGGTGTGTGCAAAGCATAATACAAAAACGAAGTGTCCAAGAAATATCAACGTTGATATTTAGAGTCAACGTTTTCCAGAGATGCGACACGAAGATCTTAAAAAAATCCCTTTATCTTAAAGTACCCTTTACATGGAAAAATTTTCGAAATTTTATATTTTCTCAAAAATACCAAACGATTGTAATTCAAATGGCATATGTGTATATATAAATACAAATAAGATGTTTATCTTTAAATTTCTGGGAATAGCCTACAAAGAACTCTTCATTTTGAAGACATTTGCATACTTCTATATAACATAGGAAATAGACAAACACGTATACACAAAATATATAGATGTTTTTACAGCACACAATTTAATTTAAATAATTTTCTGTAGCATCAGCCATTTTCGAGATATCCCTTCTTATTGGTTTGACTTTTTTAAATACTTTGTAATTCTGTAAAGTACTGCGTTTATTCCTTTGTTCCTAGCGATGTCGTGGAAAGAAATGGAACTTTTAGGCCAGCATATAACAACCCGGTTTTAAGCATCCGACTTGATTCCGTTTCCTCTATAAACCATATGCCTTCAACGAAATGTGTAGTGAAACTATTTCTGCAAAGATTGGCATGAAGTAGATGGAAAAATAAGCTTTGATAATAATAAATAGTTTGTAGAAGTTATATAAAAATAAACCGAGCTGGATGGCTCAGGCGGTTATGTTTGTGGCCACCATTCGGGAGATCGTGGGATCGATCCACGGTGACCGCGCACTCTGGTCCATGTGTCGCCAGAAAATTCTGGGGTGGTTCATCTTCTACCACGACTCTCCTTCCTCTCATTTCCTGTACCTATCATCTTCCCTGTCATCTGTTTCAGGTTGTAGGGCCATGCGACAGTGTTCGGCGGGTTGCGGTTGGGCGGTGGTTTACGCTCTGTAAAGATTTCTTCTCTGGCGTCGTTGAGGTACCGCTCAGTTAGGTCTCTTCTCAGCGTGGGGTTCCGTTCCGGGGAACACTGGGTTTTGGTGGCTTGTGAGCAGGCACCGTGCAACGTCGGATGCGTTTCACCTGGAAACGTGGGACCCATCCATACTTGCACCTGTCGGCATCCGGATATGGTCGCCCTTCGGGTCTCTCCCCTCATGCCTCCCTTCCAGAGGTCATGTTGGAAGTACAATGGGCCGACTGGCCTGCGTGCAGTGCTCTGCTCCTATCCCGGGGGCCTTCCGTGATATGTAGCTTTACCTTTATATAAAAATAAGCAATAGTGAGTAGAAAAATGTCATGTGAATGTAACACATTACATTCTTTTTCTATAGACGTTAAGGTTTCTGAAGGTTCCGCAGCTTCATAGCTCGCCTGCCGTTCGCATCACCGTCCAGGGAGACGTCACAATTTAATTGTCTCCGTATCATTACTTTCAATATAAGTTCTTGTGATCAAAACTACTTAGACTGAATCTATCGAACCTAAACGCAAAATAATAAGAGTAAAACAAGTAAGAATCATTGCTAATTCTATAAGAAAGCTCACAGATACGGCAGATATACACTTGATCCCGACTTGTACCATCACAGTAAAGGCACTCTCTAACCTAGGTATATATCGTTCAGAAAAGGCGGATGACAAATTCTCACACATTATGTGTATAGGGAAAAGGTCCCAATTATGAACCACTTAAGCTTAAATAATAAATAATAATTATAATTTAAAATCAAAAAATTTTCAGAAACGCCACTCACCTGAGGCAGCTCAAAGAAGGACTCCCTCTGACGACACTGGGGAGAACACGACTCACCTGAGGCAGCTCAGAGAAGACTCTCTCTGACGACACCGGAGAGAACAAGATTCACCTGAGGCATCTCAGAGAAGCACACGCTCTGACGACACTGGGGAGAATACGACTCACCTGAGGCAGCTCAGAGAACACCTCCCTCTGACGACACTGTGGAGAACACGACTCACCTGAGACAGCTCAGAGACGGACTCCCTCTGACGACACTCGGCAGAATACGACTCACCTGAGGCAGCTCAGAGAAGGTCTCCCTCTGACGACACTGTGGAGAACACGACTCACCTGAGACAGCTCAGAGAAGGACTCCCTCTGACGACACTGGGGAGAACACGACTGACCTGAGACAGCTCAGAGAAGGGCTCCCGCTGACGACACTGAGGAGAACAGGAGTCACCTGAGACATCTCAGAGAACAACTCCCTCTGATGACGCTGGAGAGAACACGACTCACCTGAGGCAGCTCAGAGCAGACCTCCCTCTGATGACGCTGGAGAGAACACGACTCACCTGAGGCAGCTCAGAGCAGACCTCCCTCTGATGACGCTGGAAAGAACACGACTCACCTGAGGCAGCTCAGAGCAGACCTCCCTCTGATGACGCTGGAGAGAACACGACTCACCTGAGGCAGCTCAGAGCAGACCTCCCTCTGATGACACTGGGGACAATACGACTCACCTGAGGAAGCTCAGAGAAGGACTCCCTCTGAGAACACTGGGGACATTTGCGCTATAAATTTAACACAATTATCAATTAAATAGCATTTAAAAAGTGAGATGGTGTAAATCGGTTCAAATTAGGAACGTGGTCGTTAAATTGAAACAGTCATGTCTTAAAATGAAGCACATACTTTTTAGTTTAAAAGTATTTTTATTACTACATAATGCACATATTTTATTGTACATTCAAAACAAATGTGCTATCAGCAACAAAAGTAAAGTCCAAAATTGTGATAAGAATAGCAATTTCCTTGAACACTTTGAATTGTTATATAAAGACAATCACTTGGTTTTTGAAATAGGCATTATATGCAAATATAGAGCTTTTATTATTTTTACGCTCATACAAAGGAATCCAATTATACACAGTCCTCACAATAAAACACTTTCTTCTTGGCACTAACTTTTACACACTTTTGGTAAAGCTATATCCTACAACTGATACATTGGATCATGTCCATTTCAGACAACTCACAACTCACATATTCATGTCATCCACTGTTTTTAACATGATGTTCTTTAACTTAGCGTATTATATGGATATTTATTCACACAATATACTATTCTCAGTTGAGTAATACAGAACTTCAATAGGTTTCCTAAATAGGACCAGTTCAATATAGGGTTCAAGCAGTGGTTCAATTTACGAGCCACGCCATTTTGGAAGCTTTAGCTTCTATGTGACAAGGAGAGACGCAGCTTGAAAAAACGTATGCAGGAATATTGTTGCTGAATAGACACTTCATATCATGTAATATATATATATATATATATATATATATATATATATAGATTATCTCAAACTTATCTAACTGGTCGTATAAGCTTAGCTAGATGAGTCAAATATTACTTCTGAAGCACCAAAAACACACAACACTTCATACAACTGAAACCACAGCTCAGAATGCAAAGTGAACAATTCTAAGCATTCATAGCTGTACACGCTACGCTTCTGCTAGGATTATGGTGACATGTGTCGAACAGTTTGGAAAATATCGGAGCGGTTCAATTTAAGAGGCGGTTCAAATTAGGGACCTTTCCCCTACAGGACTGGAACTTGATGTGCAGTTAATTTCCACAACTGGAACTGTCTTATGGACATATCTCCGAAAAGTCGGAGGCTGCTAAGTTAGGACGCAAATGTATTCATCTCTGTGTGTCATAAACAGCATACATGCTGGTAATACAGATTTCATTTGCGCAGATTGTATGTTTTAAGGGGATTCCGCCTATTATGCGGAACGGAAAATGAATAGTTAATTAAGCCATTAATGACAAATTACGTTATATGATTATAGATTGTCTTACTATTACTTAATATTTATATTAATTGTTATGGCTTTTTATTCTGTTTCTCATTGAAAATTCATTTCTATTCCATTGCACAGTGATTTTCGCAGGTAAACAGCGATGCGATTATGCGAATAATACCGTACGGGATGGCTCAGATGATAATGTCTTTGGCCCGCATTCACGAGGTCGTGGATGTCACTCCCGCGTCGGGCTTTCCTGACACATGGATTTTTTGTGGAGTTTCCCTAGGTCTCCATGCGAATGCTGGGTTCATTACATTCCCGAATTTCCTGACCCTCCATTTCACCTCCATTCTCATTTCACTTCACCTTTCATCTGCTTGGTTGTTTCAGGACTGAAAGTGTTGGCGGGAGTCTCGGCGTTGCATGGCAGGGGAAAATGATACTCTAGGTGACCCTTGATTCCCCAGAACAGGGTCTGTCTGCTAGCCACGGGTCACCCAGTGGGATGTGCAGGTCTGCAGGGTGAGGTGAGCCGATTGCAACAGCTGCCATCCGGGGAGTTTCAATCAGTAAAACATAGGGACCTGCCCACTGCCCTGTCGTGCCTCTTGGTCCGGCTACTCTCGTCTCCTGTCATCTCACACCTCCCTCCTGGGGGCACACCATCAGGGACTTCAAACACAAAATAACTTGTAGGTCGAGGTGCTGACTCCCCCTCCGCAGCTAGTCTTACTCCTACTTCCATGTGGAACAAAAACACATTTTGTGGCTTGAATATAAGTCTAAATTATATTTGTAAATAGAAGGGAACATTCTAAAATTACCATTTTATGAATAATAGGATCCAATTTAGAACATGCAAAGCTGTATTTAAAAAGCATCAAAAGAAGGTCAATAAATATTTTAAATGCAAGTACAGAAATAAAAATAAATTATGTTTTTATCTCAAATGCTTCGAGTTTTAATTTCCCTTCGACCACCCTCAAAGCCAGCTATTCCAATTTTGCTTCGCTTCTTGCTCTTTTTTTTTTCTTTCTTTCTTCTACGCCGATATAGCCGTTGGTCGTACCGCTTTGACCAAAGGTCACTGAAATCATTCATTTTCCGGCGTACTTTCTCCGTCCCTGATTTTTGTGGCTACCAAGAGCGATTGTATTGCTGGTTATTTTGCTTCGTTAATTGCATATTTAAATTGTAGCCTTAATACAGAATTTAAAAACATGCTTAATAACCTCCCGGATTTTTCTGTAAAATCACAACTTTCCTTCCATAAAGTTAATGAAAATAAACGAACTGCTTTAACCACATATGTGAACTCGTTTCATCTATATCAATTAAACCTGTCTTTTAAAAAAGTAAATCTTCTCATAGGTAAGATTATATTGTCAAGTAAAATTGGCATATGTACTGCCTTCTCTTGTTCTAAAAAATCATCCAGTTTAGAACAGGTCCTGCTATATGCTTTCCAGATGGATTAATTGACGTCCTTCTTTTGTCAACATTTTACTATCGTTTTCTTCTCTTTTGAAATGTCAAAAACTCTTAGCTACCACTCTTGTAGGAGTAATAGACAGAAGAGGTCCTAACTTCTCTGGATACTTCTAAAAATATCCACGTAGACTGAATCCAAAATCACGGCCTATGGCTGTATACGAACCTATTTTTACTGGTCTCATTCTGATGAACTACTAACCGCAGCATTAAAACTGTAGCAGTATCTATAAAACTAGCGTTATAAAGAAAAATAAGATAGTTCAGGTATAAAATAAACTACCTCATCTGAAATAACATAATGAACAGCCGAGGTTACGTGCTTCATATAGAAGGGAATTTGCAATATGGTTCGGAATGCAGACGATGCAAGGAGACAAGACCGGTATTTGGTGATAGCAGACGTCTTTTACCCTTGAAGCACGAGTTTCTCCAATTACTGCAAACTGTGACTGTTGTCTTCTGCGAGTAGCACACGGACAGTTCTAGCAACAAACCATATGTTTGAAAAGATTTTCTAATATGGACAAATATTATCTCTTACCGCTTAAAAAGTAGCAAAATACCATATTTTCTTGTAGAATACATACACTACTCCCATCATAGATTGTCAATCACATATCTACTCTCACCTTTGCTTTCACTAAATCTCAGTGCCGGAGTCAGAGTGACGAAATTACAGGATCAGTTTCCTTGAGTCCTCATGAAGTCTGTCATTATCTACTACGTATTGCATGCGGTCAATGATGTGCGCAAGTATGTCAGCATTCTGATGGAATTATGTCACATATCAGAGCCTCAGCGTTTGCCTTCAGTCGTCAAGGATACATGATACCGATGGAATCACTATTCCTTTAACATGCACCACAGAAACGTATCACACATCGAGAGGCCTGGGCTTCTGCAGGCACATCCCTGGAGATGACCCTGTTTGGAATGAAATTCTGGAGGAATGGTAAATTATCACGCCAGTGTGTGATGTAGCTCCATCTTGCCGAAAGATTTGCAACTCAAACCCTAAGCTCTGAACTGATCAAAGTCTGTAAATTGGTACTGACCTGTGGGTAAAGAGTATGTTGACATCGATAATCTCACCATCATCATTTTTCAAAAAATACGCGCCAATGACGCAATCATTGGATATTGCTCCATAAGGTAACTATTCCACAACGTAAGGTTCTCTGCAGTTATTCGTCAAGCTTCCTCTACCCATGAATCTAATGTTCTGCTTATTAGAATGTCCACTATGGAGCACATGGATCTCATCAGACCACTGCGAATTGTCAAGTGTATATTCATTCTCATAAAGGCTGGTCAGTGCCTGGGCACAATACTGCAAGCGATTCCCGAAGCAGTTTACATTTGCAGTACTTGTATCCGGTAGGAGCGGTAACCAAGTTCCTTAATTATGCCTCACTCACCTGTGGTTTGCAATTTAATAAGCTCCGAAAACTCTTCTTCAGCGGACCCTGTTTGCAGGAAGAGTTCCATTCTACACTGGATAGCTTTCTTTGGTGGTACAGGTTGCTGTTCTGCTTCAACAGAGCGACTGCCAGGAATTACAGGGAAGCCTTACCATTTTGTCCTGTGCTGTAATTCTGTAAATAATATTTCACGCACTATACGCGTTCCTGAAAGGCATGCTGAAGAATGTCGCCTGTCATTCACTATGCCACAGTCACTTCACTCTCCTCTATATAAAAACACAGACCGTTTGTTACCTTACATTGTTAAACGGCATAAAGCTTTTCTTTAAACACCCTGTAGTATAAAACTCTTGAAAAGTATAAATTTAAAAAACGGCTATCTAATGTACTACGCATTTTACATGTACATTATGCGCAATTACAATATGAACTTTTGAGAGGTTTACGCTCATTCCACTTATTTGGTGTAACTGAGCACGGGAAGGGAAAGTTGTATAAGAATATATTCCATATTTGTTTTCCTTCCTTTTTCCTTTCCTTCTCTGTGGGCTGCCCGGATAAAAATGTATGTCATGCATGTACCTACTGGTTATGAGAAACATTTACAGAAAAAATAATTTTTAGATAAAATTCTCTCATAGTGTGAACACCAACTAAACAAGAAGATGGTCTGCGGAAATTGCAAATGAAAAAAATTAAATTAACTTATTAACTGCTCCATAAGTATCTGCATCAAATGGTATAGTAACATTTAAATTTCCTTAAATTTTTGTTTTCTAAAATGCAACAACTTATGCTTGCAACAATGGAGATTTTTCTTTTTATCACATCCTCCTTTTGCTGGTAAATTAATGTTGAACAGACACATTGCAAATAAAATTAAATATAACGTAATTAAAATAATAAAAGTAAATTTAAATACGCAATAATGCAATGTTTTCTACCAATAACTAGTACTTTAGGTAATTTTATTTGAGGTGTTGATCTGACCTAAAAGATAGTATATTTACTTTTAGAATACTGTAAGAAAAAGCAGTTTTATAAAATATGATTTCCATAATCATCATTTACGCTGTTTAGGTTTAAAAGACTATTATTTTCACAAAATGAAATTGGTTGTTCTAATTATTTGTTGATCATCCTGCTTTTCCTCCTTCCTTTAAAAGTATTTGCTTCACCTTAAACTCAATTTCAATCTATGGATATTATTGTACCACTTATTTTAGAATAAATAAATCACAGGTATTGCATATTGTCACGGACATCAAGATTTACAAAATCCATTGTAGCTTTCTAGTAACATATCTGATACACAGGTTACATCATGGCACAGTATGTTCTGTAAGAAGTGTTGGTTAATTAGAAATAGATATCCACACACAATAGGGATGGAATAGAAATGACACTTGAAATATACATCATAATCAAATATTTAATTAAAAAAAGATCATGCGCAACACTAAACTAAATTTTGGACTAGTAAACACATTTTATATTAAACTAATGTCTTTCCTATAGATAAATATCTCAAACAATGAACAAATAACAAGCACCAACTCCAGAATATGCGGAAAAATATTAATGACAACTGAAATTTTAGTACCGGTCATTATCTTTCATTTATTATTTCCTCATATAAATGCACAGAATTAGTTATATACATGTGAACTAAATGTTTGGTGCGATTCAAATGACGAAGTAGCGACAGGTTAGTGCTGATACTATGATGTGAGACAGAATTTACACCTCTCCTACGATTTAATCCTGTTTTTATGCTTATTGTCATATTTATGGCGTTATGATATTATACATATATAGGGTAATTAAATTATATTCAAACCCAATCGCGGTCTCTATCTACTGCGCGAGACAGCCGGCAGTCGCCGGAGAAATTACGCCGGCAGAAGCGGACTAAAATCCTTACCTTATAATAGATGCTGGAAATGTTGACCTTCTGCTCTCAAACAGGCAGCAATCTCGTGTAAACTTTCTCACTCACTCTCCGAAGCTCAGCAGCAGCAATTCCTTTGATTTCTTGCACAATATTTTCTCTAAGTTCCTGTAGTGTGCGAGGATTGGAACGATATACTTTGTCTTTTAAAGAACCCCATAAATAAAACTCACAACTCGTTAGGTCAGGAGAAAGAGGGGGCCACAAATCAACACTAATTATTCTGTCATCAAACACCTTTTTTATTGCAGGAAATGATTCGGCAGCCGTTGACAGAATAATTAGTGTTGATTTGCGGCCTCCTACTTTTTTATTTTAAATATTTATAAGATATTCTTTATAGTTAGTTAAAGTATTTCTGTTATTGTTAAGTTAAGGTGTAGTATTTACTGTATACCAGTTATATCTTCAAAATGACACAAATCCATTCGCATACTTGATTGGATTTATGTTTTTAAGAAAAAGAAGTTCGGATTTAAATTATTGTGCAACATAATTCAACTTTCAGTATATCATTTAAAACGTTGTTTGTTAATACATGCGAATATATATATACAACAAAAATGTTTACAAAAAGTTGAAAAAAAACAGTTCATCTACCGCGAAACATTGTGTATCTGCATGGTGTATCTCCATTCTTCCTTCATAATTGCTTTTTTTTTTGTTCTTTATGTAGGATAGACAAATAATATTATTTTATTTATCACAATTTTCCTTCGTAATAGCATTTGACAGTAGTAGAGAAAAACTATATTGAAAATTTGAAAGAAAACAAAATTCTACAAGCAGTAAGCTGCGCATACACCTGTAAAGTCATTGGTCACTCATTTTATATATTCAGGCTCTGAATTATACCCATTTTATATTGTAGATATGTGTCGTAAACGGAGGAAGACTTCAATACCGCGGCCAAGAGTAGGCCTATAGCGACTATGAAACCTCCGGGAGGAATTAATGAGGCGAGAGAGTACGAAAGCGGCGAAGTCTAATGATGGTAGGCAGGGTCCCTAGCGTTTCCAGATTGAGAATCCCTTGACACCCGTGATTCGATGCCTACCTATTCTCGGGGAAAGTTTGGGTCAGAAGCTTGCATATCTGGGAAGAAACAATTCTCATCTCAAAGCGCATCGTAGTTAAACGCCGCACATCACCGTCCATTGCGGCTAAAGCTGTTATCCTGGAAGATAAAAGAAAACTGAGAGGAAATGTGGGGCACCAAAAACAGGTATACATGTAGTATATAATACTTTATATACAGTGGAGTCCATCCAAGGAGGTGCTTTTCGCTATCTGTTTTCCATGTTGCACTCGTTATGGGTGAAAAGTTAAAAGAAGCTCCAACTTATTGAACATCCGTGCAACCAAGTGAAAAGAATGGAGAAAAGTAACTTTTTACAAGTTCTGGAAAACCTTATGCACTACCATCGCTAACAAGCTAACGGAGTGGTAGCTGTAGTAGCGTTGTTGGGTTGTTATATCAATTGGAATCCATCCTAACCCATAGCATCCTATTCTACATAATTTGAAAGATTCTTGCCGTTAATGTGCAACAGAGACTGTGTTTAAAGAGGTGATACAGCAGTGGACTTTCGTTTCTATCCTTAGTTTAATGAAAATGTAGCTCAAAATGATATTCAGAACTAAATTTTTGGGTCATTTTACAAAACATTAAATATAAATTAAATAATCGTTGAATAATAGCCATATTTAATTGGACATTTTAATTTATTTTCAGAAGTTTCATGTCGTTTCATATTTGCTTAACTTTGGGGAAAAATCTACGTTTTATTGAATAATGCTGCGAATAATCTAATAATTTAAATGAATATGCACTGTAATATACCAAACAATTAAACATACAAAAAAATATTCAAAAAGACCTAGTATTAAACTGGAGAAGGAAAATATAACTATTTTTGGATAGTATTTACGGTAAATTGAAGTCGTTCAAATAATTTATGAACTTATAACTATTAATATAGTGTATATAATTCGTAAATAATAGTATATAGTTTATAGGGAAGATATAATTAAATAATCAATGTAAAATTATTAAGTTTAAAGTTATAATTTGAATTATAATTCATTTTGGTAATAACTTTGTATCTTTACGTTCATACCAACACAGATATTGTATATAATGTCTCAAAATCCTTTGCGAATTTATGTTTTAGGATTTCTCAATAAATTGAACGAGCTTCATTTTTCAGTTATTATTTACTACTGTGTATAGATCTTAATGTGATGTTCTGTTACAAGCTCCCACTATTGTTTATGCTCTCGGGTAGCATTTCCCATACATGGTGTAAGTCATTCAGTCAACGTCCTTCAGAATCGCCTAATATTTCATTAACAATGCTTTACGCCGTTCATATCCATTGTCGGCGACACTTTTTCAGTGTGAGGGAGAAAAAAATATTCCAATACATATATCGTGGAAGCAATGGATTACTCGGTTTGTGTGTCAATTGTCCATTTTAACCACCATCTGCTAGGAAACATATAGCCGTGCCAAGCAACAAGTATTAATCCGAGCTAATGTAAACTACCGTATGTGAAATCTGATACTATACAGTGCGGAACTTTGGAAGTTCCGAGGAATGGAAAAAAAATGATTGGTAGCATTGAAATTTTGGAATATTGGCGCAAGCAAGTAGGAAAAAGTTTGGCTTTCTTAGCCTTTATGTATGTAAAAGAAATCACACAAAATTTTAATAGCTTAACAAGACATTACTTCGCCTTATGCGTTCACTTAGATTTCAACTACAATTTTATTAACCTCGAACTGCTTTCTCTCTGCTCGCTCTCTTGCTATCTTAACTTCATGTTAATTTTTCTAGATATTTCAAAATTTATCGAAAGAAACATCTCATGCAGCAAATTTGTCAAAGACGTCTCTAGTGCGTCCAATGTCACCTCTAAATTTGATGTGAAAAGGGAATGAAAGTAATTTACTGCGTTATGTGACAATATGGTAATTGTAAAAACATTGCAGATAAGATTACTTGAGAAAAATGTTATTCTCTTGATGCGGTCTAGCAAGGTGCGTCAATTATTCGAATAAGAAAACCGATTAAATTACTAATAGTATAATATAAATGAGGGTATATATTAAACATAGAAAAAGCAAACGTGTAATTATAACCACGCAATTGTACTGATTAAGATGTAATATTTTGCATATAATATTGTAAGTCGTAGAAGAAGGAACTGAGTTTGAAAAGCAACCTGCTACCCTCGTATGTTCAATACATTAATGTAATAGGGACACAGAAGTACTGAAAGTGTAGGAAGAAAACAAAAAATGCGTCGAGTTATGTTTGGAACTTGTTCTGCATATAAGGGGACTAAACTCGTAAAAGTTCGTACGTGACATAGCTTAGATCAGATTTAATTCAAACAGTTACATAAGAAAGATAAAAGATAGGAATGAGGCAAGAGTCCATATATTTAACCAATAAGTTTAAAGTAACAGGTATGAAATAACAAATAGCAAACTGGGAAATAGTCACATGATTAGAAAGTGAGAAAATTAATCAGGGACTATACGGAGTAGGGATAAAGTCCAACATAGCGATAGACTTATGAAACTTTGAAAATTCGTTGCCTCAGAAACTGAGGCAGTATTTTTAACACTTGAATAATTTCAATGGTATTATATAATATATATAATTTCAATAATCCCACGCCTTGAAGCAATATGTATGTAATGATTTGTAAAAATGTATGTAACATTCATTGCAAATGCTTATATTATTGTAAACATGTTCAATTATTGTATGTGAATGCATTAGCTAATTTAATAATGTAAGAGCTGTGAGAATAATAAAATTAAAGTTGCTAACAATGAGGTAACAATGAGGTAACCTTGAGGCAATAATGAGTTTGAGAGTTTGAATACTACTAGTCATGATTAGGGCAGCAATAACGTAAATTTTGTGACAGTTTTTAAAATAGCCAATCAACAGCCAGAAAAATCTTTAATTAAATCCAGGTATTCTATTGGACTAGGATTAGCCAATCAGAGACTTGGAATACAAAAGTTTACGGGTTTGGACGGTTGAAAATATATTCAGTTGCCTGCAGACCTTGGTAGGGACCGGATGGAAGATGTGTTCTCTAAAGAAATATTACGTATTCGTGTGTAGCGAAAATTAAATATACGCGTTAACAAAGTGCAAGTATCAAGTAAAAGAATCTCAGAGCTCTTAATATCAGTGTAGTGCTATTTAATTTGTGCCAAGGGTTAATAAAAAGAAGTGAATTTAAACTTAAAATCTGTGTAAGCCTACATTCTTGTCGTATCACGCCCTGATTAAGAGAAACATGTCTCTAAAGTAAGACTGACGCACCCAAGGCAAACATAAACATAAATACTATCTATAGAAGCAGTTGAATAACAAAGTTAATAAACATTTTTAAACTTGTAGCGTAACAACAAATATGCATCTTAAAAAATCGGCATATTACGTAACAAACAATCATCTTCAAATTGACGCCCAAAGCGTGGTGCAAACAATTCAACAACAGTAACTCCAACAACAATTCAACAACGTAAAGACAATAACTTCTTCAAGTTGGCTTCCATTAGCGTGAAGCTAATAAATTACGTAAATAAATTATGTAAATAAAACACACCTACTTCAAGTTGGCTCCCATACGTGGGGAAGTTAAACTAAAGCAGCATAATAATCCTTCTTCAAGTTGGTTTCCCAAGCGTGGAGCAGAAATAAATTCGACTTCAAAGGTGATTCCCAAAGCATTCATACATTATCTGTTCACCCTCCTCTTATGCAGCACTTATAAGCGGGGTGACTCGGGTCAGAGGCCCGTCGAGGAGCAGACACTCATGGATCAGACAGAGCATCCAGGATGGGTGATCAGCCCGATGCCTGGTATGGGATGAAGGAAGTAGATGAAACGAAATGTTGGTGAAATGGATGACAGGAAAGGTGATGGAGCAGTTGGTGGAATGAATGGCGGAGGAAACCGGAGAACCCGGAGAAAACCCGCCCAGACGCTTTGTCCACCACAAATCCCGCATGCAGGTCCCTGGGATTGAACCCGGGCCACCTCGGTGGGAGGCGAGTGGTCTAACCACTCGGCCACGGCGCCGCCAACAACAAATTTCTTCAAAATTGACGTCCATGCAACAAAACAACGTAAAGAACAATACAACTTCAAAACATAAACTCCAAGAACAATCCTACGTCAAGTTAAAGTCGTGGGGCAGAAAAACAAACACTTTCTCAACTACGTAAAGTATTACTATCTTCAAATTAACGTCCATACGTGGAAATAAATAAATAACTCCAACATAAAGAACAATAATTCTCAAAATATGGCGAATTAGCTAATATATAATACGTAATGTTCGAGTAAATTTATTCAATGGCTAAGTAATAAAATAATTAATTACAACCAATGGTTTATTCACTGTAAAAACAGGTTTTCCACACCCTGTAGTCCTGTAGACAGAGTCCATATTGTTCATGAAGCCAACGAAAGAAGCACCGTCAGGAAATAATTCCAGCATCATTTCAGTACACCCGACTCTGTCCTTGCATATTCCAAACGTGGCCAGAGACACACACACTCACTCTCTCTCTCTCTCTAAACATAACGTGGAAGTCGATGTAATTCAAATCAGAAGCGTAACCAGGTAACGCGCATGTTGTGTAGCAATTTCTCAAGTTCTTTGGTACAACAAACATGCCTGTACTGTCCATATGTAGTTCACCTAAGAGATAGAGTGTCTAAAATGTGGTCTTTAATAATAAACCTCCATGAACTTGTCATAATAGAATATTGGGTCTTCACTCAAAATAACCAATTCGTTATTTTCTTCATAGGTACGTTCAGCCCAGATGTTTCAAGATGTTGGACTTGAATATCAAGTTTGGTATTTATCCGACTTTTTTTAGTTGTACACACACACACACACACACACACACACACACTACCGACACGTTTTGAGGAATCCCCTTTTTTGGATTCAGGATTATGGATTCATGCCTCAAAGCACTTCCGGTGAAAACTCGATATCGAATTTTTGGGAGGAATGCAATTACTTCCTCTACCTGCTCTATGTAAGAAAACTTAACTTTATTTACTTTCTGCCTCTGGCAATCAACTTCGTTAGCAGGGCATGCTAAATAATCGTATAAAAAGTAATGTGTTAAGTCAATGTATTGAATACCAAGAGAATAGCTTAGTGAATGATGGATGGGTAAGTAAATTAGGAACATTTTGGAGAAAAATGGGTTAAGAGATATATGGAGAAGGAGAGAAAATAACGTGAAACATTTTTGGAAAAAGGCGAGGAAACGACTGGAAGACATAGAAATACAAATCATGTTCAGTGAGATTGCCGAAAAGAGCTCATTAGGTTATTATAGGCCAATGAAAAATACATGGGGTAGGGAAAAATATATAGACATAGTAAATAAAGAAGAGAGAGAATCTATTGTATGGGTAAGAACCGGAGCATGGAGGCTAAAAGGGCTAAGACAGGGTATTTCTCAGAACCAATGTCCGATATGTGGTGGTAATAAAGACATTGAACACATAGTATTTAAGTGCCAAGGAACAGAAAATTGGAGAAAATAATTTTTTAATAAGAAGTGGTTGAAGTGGGATAGAAATACACTTATGATTGAAATGATATCCAAGGACGCTAGAGGCATTGGACAGTTTTTGTGTAAAGTAAAAAATAAATGGCTTTGGACAGTGGAAAGAGAAAAGTAAGAGGTAGCGCATCTTACTTTGAATGGAAAATTATAGTGAATGTGTGATGGTTAAGTAATCAATAAATGAAAAGTGAAAAACAAGTGGAAATGGGACATGAAAAAAATAGAGGAAGATAATTCATTGACAAGAAATTGTAAAATGTAAATAAACTGTAGTGATTGTCTACTGAATGAGTGACCAGGGCCAAAGTGCAGTAGACAATCAAATTTGTCAAATTGTAAAACTCTTATCACAATAAAGTGAGAAAAATGCTAACATTAGAAGTGAGTGAACAGATATTTTTCAAATAAAAACTGAAATGATTGTTTTTCTCGACGGTCGCAGACTGTGTCTCTTTCCAAAGAGGATAACTTGGTGGCTTCGGAGTCCGGAATCTTCATAATCCTAAAATTGCCTCTATTTCGTTGCATATGTAAATTATCTATATTTTATGAAAGCCGTGTACCCTTTATGTTCTGAAATAAGTACGGGACTAAAGTAAAAATACAATTTTAAAATTTCATTTCTGTAATCATCCAGCAAGTTATTCGACCATTCCGATCGATGATTGCTCCACAGCCAGAGGGTACTTGTAGGCTATGCAGAATTTCCAGAACTTGGACAACTTATCGGCTGAAGGTTAAGGAGGTCAGACGTTCCGGCAATGTTTCACATACTTTTGAGTAAATATCAGGGGATTCTTCATCCATTATTAGGAAAAGCCGGATCGACACGAAATTACAATTATAGAGCTTAAAGGGGAGGATTCACTATAAATATCTTATGGCTCATTTCACAGTGATTTCATAAGGAACGGGAGGATATAAAAGAAATTAATCCTTATTCGGATATAAAAGCTATCTGTGTAACATTAGGCAGCCAGTTAGTAGGTAATAAAAGCTTGTGGTCCAAAATCGCGCAAAAAGGCTTTAATAAAGAACGAAAAGGCCTACAAGGTCAAGACAGGGTCATGAGGTCCCTGGGTGCTGAGGTGAAAATCTCAGTATTCTGCGAAATGAACGAGCCTTCACATTCTCATATATAGGGCAGACCATAGAAACGGGCGATTTTAAATCTTGATTATTTCCAATACGCTTTTGTTGATTGATTCGACTGTTTACATTGTTATCGTGCTGTCAATCGTGTAGATGATGGAGAACTGGACTGGTGCTTCACTGATTGCAATTAAGGCTTGTTACAAGAATTGTGATAGATTTGTAGCTGCACAGCGCTCGTTTCGGCAGCATCGTAATGATCTGGTTCCTTCTGCTCGTGCTATCAAAACATGACGGACTCTGTTGTAAAGAAAAAGCATCCAGGGAAAATAAGAAGTGTGCGAACCGGAGAATATCGAGACATTATAGCGCATTCGAGCGCAGTCCTAACGCTCAGCTATTCTGTGTCTCTTGGACTATCACATTCCACTGTTGGCAGAATTCTGCATAAGGATCTCAAGTTTCCAACCTTACAAAATCCAGACAGTTCAGGACTAACACAAGGTGACAAAGTAAGTCGTTTGGTCTTTTGTCAGAGATTTCTTGAGCTTGCAAGTGGTAATGAATACGTCGTCCATAACCTAATAAAGAGTGATGAAGCAAATTTTAATCCATTGGATTATGTAAACAAACATAATTTCCAATACTGGTCATCAAGAACCTCCAAAAGCTACACCAACAACCTTTAAATAGTGCCAAGATCAATATATGTTGTGCTATGTCGTCGTTTGCAGTCATCGGTCCTTTCCTCCATGATGATGAGAACGGGAATTGTATAAATGCTCAGCGTTATTCCGTAATGAACTATAAATTTCTGACGCCTCAGCTTGCCGAGCACCCTCGATCAGCAGGAATACATGGTTCCAGCAGGAAGGAGCGACCATCACACTGTTCAGATTTCTATGGGACGTCTTAGATGTTTGTTTCCCATCTCTAAGTACGGGGATATTCCATGATCGGTAATCTTTACCAAATTTAACAGAATGCGATTTCTTCTTATAGGGGTACTTGAAAAGAAAAGTCTTCCGTCATACTCCAACACAAAATGTCGAAGGGCTCAAACAAAGAGTTCGTCACGAGGTGTCCCAAATTCATGTCAAAATGTTATACCCTGTGATGGGTAATTTGCGATCGAGATAGGAAGAGTGTGTGCAGAGAAATGGAGGCCGTCTTAGGAATGTAGTTTTCAAAACCTGAATGCTATGTACAAGTATACAAATCACATGCTATTATGTTTACTTTATGTTTTTGTATCTAACAGTTCCTCAAAAATATTTCCGTACTTTATATTAATAAATCAAAATCGCCAGTTTCCTTGTTCACCTTATAGTTCACAAAAGTCATACAACTTGTCAATACTACAATACTGCTTCAAGCCAAATGGGCGCTAATAAGACACGGAGGAAAAACAAACCTAGACGCTCTAAGTTAATGACTTCCGGACTTAAAATGCCACAACGGTAGTTGAACTTTGAAATAGAAAGGCGACGAGTATTGCAATTAGATAAAAACTAATTCTGCCTTGTGCTATTACATTCAATTATGACGGCAAAGAGGGGAAATGAAATCAAGAATTTAAGTTAAAGAAACTTCCCATTTGTACAGAAACTTATTAAAATATACAAATAAATACATTTCGATGGCAGCGTGCAGTAAAGCAGTTGGTCAAAACATCATTCGAATTATGTGTGTAAAAGCAAGTTCGCTTTATAAAAACTTTGGCTATTTTTTACACAGTAGTAATAAAGTTCTTACTTCAAAATCTTCAATATTTTGTTTCTCTACTGGTCCCTTACTCTTTGGGTAGTTCCTTAAAGGAATAGTAAAATAATTATAATCTTTACTCATCAGTAATAGTTGTAAGAGCTCATTGTAGGTTAGAGGTTCCTTGACAAGCATGACGCCGAACTGATTCCAAAGCTCTGTGGGATAGCGTGCACGAGCATCTAGGATAACTATAACTCTTATTTTTATATAAGTTCAAATTTAACTTATAGTAAATCTTTATGATTAATTTGATACACAAGAAAATACGTAAGGAACGAAAAGGAAGCATTACCGCATTAGTATGTATCTTCAAATTTAATGTATCCGAGAAACTGTACTCGGGATTTATGTTTATAAAAAGTGAGTTCAGCGAAATGGGTAATTAGTAAAGCCATGGGCATTTTTAAACTTCAACTAGAGAATCTAGATAATGTATAAAAATACACCAAAACAGTTTAAAATACCGGAGAATAACTTTGGGTTGAAATCTTTTATGAAGATGTGCCGTAATAATTTTTCCAAGGAGTAATGCAGCCCATAACAAACAAGTTTGTATACGTTTTGAAAATGCCACTTTAAAAAGGATCAAGCATTAAAAATTAGGATCCAAGTATACTGCTGTTGTTTGTAATATCCAGATAATAGTATCAAACTAGAGGAATTCAGTTGAAAATATGAATTATCCTCACTTTTGGAATTAATTTGCTTTGATATTACGACTTTCTCCTCCTTATATTAACTTCACTTATTCTCTCATAATCTATGCAGACATGTTTAAGCTATTATTCCTTAACCCGAAACAAATAAAGAAAGAAATACAGAAATAAAACTTAATCATCAAAATTTCTTGACACAGAAATGTTCAGCAAAGGATTTTGTCTAGCTATTACTTGCTCCATTTTTCAAGCAGAAATGTTTGCGTTACATCAAGTTATAAGATGGAGTATTGAAAATGAAATAAACGCGTGTGTTCAAAGTGACTCAAACGCCTCTCTGCTAGCCATTTAAAACAAGTCTAACAGCAGTTATTTGGCCAACAGAATTAGAAAAAGCATTATTCATAATGCCAAACATATTCTATCGTGGGTTAAGGGCTATGTCGGAATTGTTGGAAACGAGAGAGCTGATCATATCACAAAACTTTCTGCCAAATTTAACTAGGAATTTAGCTATTCGTTAAGTCCAAATTCATATTTAAAATAATTTACAAAGAAACGAAAAGAAAGTAGGAGGGTGGTTAAACAGCTTAAATGGACAACTAACAAAGTTCAGCTTTTTTATCACATTTCTTCCAAATATTTACACGAAACTACAATATTCTTACACAATTTATTACTGGACACGGAAAATTTAAAAGTTACCAGCTGTTTCATCTGGAATCACCAGATTTATTTTATTTACAAATGTGCAATGTCATAAGAAGCAGTATACCACCTTTATACCAGTGCGATCGACAACAAATGGGAAGATGCATTATACTAGGACATCTTTATCAGTGTAAAATCAATTATTCACAGCCATTTACAAAATTATTCATTAAATCATGTTGCATCTGTGCTATATATCTTTTATTTTTGGCATTCGTTCACCCCTTTTAATTGTTTGTAATAAGCTAATTTGTTATTAGTTTGTTTGATTTTGTATATATATGTATAAACCTAGCATGTCGTTTGGTGCACTAGGGTTCAAATAGTGTTGGAGAATAAATAATAATAATCACCATGATCACAATACAATAGTTTAAGGCTTTATAAACAAGATTTATAAGAAGCAAATTTTCTTCAAAGTTTTATTTTAAAACCTGCATCAAATTGGAAGGTGACAAAGTACATTCTAATCTAACCCAGCTGTAATCACTCAAAATGTACAAATATGTGAGTTTCTGAAATAAAAAGTATTTGTATTAAAGTATTGAAAAGTATTAAAAAGTATTTTAGGAAATACATTCTCCCTACGTATTTTCCTATGTTTGTTCACCATTTATTTTAATGTACAATGATATCTCTTCTTAGATTTGTAATATTCTACTACATACCAGTAGTAAGTAGGGTAAGTGTCCTGCGCCGGGGCGCAGAGCGCTGAGCGTGGTGCTCTAGTTCCCGGCCACGGAAAGCACCTGGATCCGATCCCACCCTTGAAGGTGCGGATTTTAAGTCCCGGTTATAGTATCGGCGCCTACTCAGCATCGTGATGAAAGTGAGGAGCTGGATAGGCAGCTAACCCGGCCTCGAGATTTAACATTCCGGCTAGGGGCTGCGTGATACTGACCACATCTCCCCGTATCGGTTGGATGATCGCCCACATCTTCCGCGCGCATGTGGGCGTGAGGTCGGCAGTCGATTTGGCAGGTCAAGACCACTAATGGGCCGCAGCACCACGGAGTCTTAGGGGAAGTATTGCATGATTTTATGGAACTCCAAGAATAGCATTTTTAGAAAAAGTTCTTGTATGTATGTGTATATGTGTGTGTGTGTTCACAAAATTATTCCAACCCCAAGATGGAGTCAAATATTCTCGCAAATGCTTCACTATTATAGTTGAGGCAGTATTTTATATCATAACATGCTGTGAATGCCAAAGTGATTGTAGTGTAAATCAATATAATTGTATGTACAGGATTTTAGATGTTTGTTAGCCATAAGTATTGTTAGGAAATAAGTTTACACGGCCTCACTGAAACTGACAGTAGAAGTGGGTAACAATAAAACGAGGGGGTGAGTTGTTTATCACTAAGAAGAGATAAACAAGTGACGTCAGGGTAGCGTGCCTTTTTTAGAAATGGAGGGAGTATCTTCCCTAGAGTATATATGTTAATAGTAGTGATTGGCTGACCAAAACAGACGCTAAAGTGGACGCGATTTGGTAACCAATAGCAGCTCTATTATAATGTTTATGCAATTTGAGGTGAAGGAGTACATATTCTCGAGCCGTAAGCAAGTTTCGCACAGTTCAGAAGAATCTCTCATGAGGGGCACGTCACACAGTTCTGAAGAATCTCTCACGAGAAGCACGTCGCAGGATTAGTTACAAACATGTAAAGTACGCGAAGTAATTGGTGCGCGGCAATTATAACGACTGTAGTTACATTCAGAAATAGCACAGGTTTAGTCAGGCGTGTATAAACATTAAACATGTGAATTATTAATTAAGTATGACGGCAATAAAAGTGTTGAAACAATTTTTTATCAGTGTTATCTTTTAGCAACAACTCCTTTCCCTTTACACGCCCTGCTTAGAGATACTTGCTCGACTGAGTTATAATAGCTAGCCGGAGGACAATGAACCCAAATTTAAAATAATAAAATAAGAGGCATGTGAATTGCCACATAGTAAATATAGATCTATCACACTTGAGTAATAATTAATATCAACAATAACATGAATTTTCTGAAAATAGCATGTGAAGTTAGTAATTTACATTGAACTTTGTATTGCTAGGAGACCGTGCATATAATCAAGTAGGTATTTGCCACAGAAAAAGCGCATTACAATAACGAATTTGTGTACAACAATGTCTGTTTTGCAGTCTTAAACATTTTTTTAAGTAATTAATACCGTATATCTATAGATTCCTAAGTTGAAGTACGTCATCTGAGGGAATAAATTTGAAAGTTTGCGGGTTATTTATATTCTTTTACTTACTATGAGCTCATTACTATATTATTGATATAATTTGAAATTTATTTGTGCATAGCGATTAAGCCTATAGGCTCAGGTTTGAAGCCATTTTAGGAAAATATTTAATACTTGATAACCTAATATCGATAGAATACTCATCGTTTATATAAATATTACAAAGTATATGCAGTTATTTTCAGTGAATGATTTCTCACACTAGAAATGGGAAGGTTTAATGCACGTACGGGCATCTCACCATGGAAACTCAAAACAGAGCCACAGATCCGTGTTCGGTATTTGATCAAGATAGCTCAGCTGCAGTGGTTTGACACAGAAAGCCAAATATTCATGATATTTTATTTCCATTTAGTCTCCGTTCCATTTTCCATTTCACGTAGAAAAGTGTAGATCCTTATAGCTGAACATGGAAAGTTTAGAAAGCATCTGAACACAGTGAAACTGTATCAAACAGAAACATTTGTGGCCTGTTTTACCAACCAATAAACGGTGAAATATATTTTGCTAAAGTGCCAAGCCCTAGAACGGAAGAAATACCAAATTCTTGTAGCCACTGCGCAACTAGAAGCAGGAGCTAATCTATTGAGACAAATATTACAGCTTATTAAAAATGTATGTATTAATCCTTGGATTAGAAAATATGAAGCGTATAAATAGTGGTTTTAAGCTGCTGCTTAAGAGAAGTTTGCTCCAAAATTGGGCATAGTCATTTCATTTCCAAAATCAATGCTATACTCAGCCTTGGTCTACAACCAGTTGGATAAAAGCTATTGACCATACCAATTAACCCTCATAATTAGGTAGGAGTGCTCGTGTTAGACGTATGGACAATCTGGTTCTGGTGTACGTATAGTTCTGTGTGTTGCTGAAATAGATCATTACACATTTTCCTTTTGTAGGCGTAGAATATAAACTCAGCTAGTCCAGTACAATTGTAATTAATGACAACCCCATTGATCCTGACCGCACACGTCTGCTGAGTGAAAAGCTCGATTAACCTCATACTTTTCTTCTCTACTTGGAGCTTGCTGCTAAGAGGCTTAAAGATGACGCCCTCGAGCTGAGAGTAGGAAGGAATGAGTTCTCCAACTTGGAAAATAGAGTAAAGAAGGCTTATATGAAGGGGTAAGAGAACCTCGGGCGTGATCCTAAAAAGTAAAGAAAAAGGAATATCTCAGCTTTTGTCATTCGTTTCCACTTCTCACGCCTGCACACTACATTGCTCTAAACCAGTTTCACACTGAGTGCCCTTGAGTCATGTTGGTAAGGTTATATCGAGTACACAAATCTCTAAGTTCACACTTATGTATCTGATTATGCCAGTTCAACCTTAGGTATAGAGATTGAAATTTTACAAACATGACGATGGGGATCATTCCATTGTTCTTTATATTGCAAATCGTTACAAGACTTGCGTAGCAAAACATGAATAAAGCATGAATTTTATTCGGAAGTTTACCTTTGCTTTGGCACTAACTTCAAAGCAGTATAGATGTACAACTAATTAACGGAGATGTAACCTGCTGGGTGTCGGTGCTTTTTGAAGTTATTTTTCAGGCATCGTTAGTATATTGTATTTACTTATCTTTATTAACTATTAATACGTAATACAAACTTCATAGTAATGCATTGTAATATGATTTACCGTTGTTTTATTTTTGTTTAAGCTCTTATATTTGAATACATTTATCTTATTTTTACTTTCTCCACTATGTATAGTAAGTAGGGGAAGTATTGCATTCCATCCAAAAAATTTGATATCGAGATTTCACCTGAAATGCATGTTTTGAGGCCCCCAAATCCAAAGAAAAGCATTTTTAGAAAAAGGTCCATGTGTGTGTCTGTATCTGTGTGTCTGTGTACGGCATAACCCAAAAACGAAAAGTGTGATAAATACCAAACTTGGAGTTTAGGTTCACTATCTTTCCAAGATACGACACGATTTTAATGAAAATCCCCCACCCCAGACTACCCTTTACATGGAACATTTTTCGAACATTTTGATCTTCTCAAAAATGGCAGTAACGATTTTGATTAAAATATCATACATTTAAGATATTTTTATGACAAACGAAATGTATATCTTGCATTTTCTAGAAATGTCCCTAAAAGTCCTCTTCATTCTGAAGGGCTTTTGCATAACTGGTAAACCGTAAGAGATAGTGAAAACTTTACTACACGAAAAATATAGATGTCGTAAAAGCATACAATTTATGTCATATATTTTTTTTGTCCAGTGAACTATTTATGAATTATTCCTTATTATTTGTTTAAATTTTCCAACACTTACACTTTTTCTCAAATGGGAATCCGTTATTCATTTTTTATGTTCCGAATATGCAAAGACAATGGACTGCTCCATATAGCCACCAGTTCTAAAAATATTTGACTATCGCTTAAATCCTACCATATCCCCCTTGCACCTACAAGAAAATTAGCAATAAGATAATTTATGCAAATGTTTATCTGCATTTACATGAAGTAGATGGGGAATAAGAAGTTGTAAAAATAGTTTATACATGAGTAGAGAAAGTCATGTGAGTACAACACATCAGATTTTTTCTTATAGATGTGTTTTCTTGTACGTAGTTTCTTTTCGTTTTTGTCCTTTGTCTTGCTTTAATATTCGGTGCGTTATAAAATCTGCTCTGTTGGACACTTACGACATTGTTGATCAATGTATGTGTACTTTAATAATTTAAATACGCACACTCTTTAAATATACAAACTATACTCATACTATCAAAAATAAAATAATTCTAAAATACGTTTGGTAAGCTTACGTTACATCTGTAGAACTGTAAACGTTGCAGGTATATTCTATTTTATGGTCATTTGAGCAAATTTTAAGTTTTAGAGGAACCTTTCCATCCCTGAAGAAGTTCAATGCCCGACTAATTAATAAACCCTTACGGAAATTCACCCTTTGCTTAAAATGTTAATGTTTTTCGCATATCCTATGTAGATTAATGAAATCAGGTTGCACGGATATTCGTAGGATTTGGACTATGGTGTGCACGTTTGCGTAGAATCACCTTGTAGTTTTGCAAGGTCGTAAACTAATATAAAAACTATTGGAGTACCAAGAGAGTGAAGCCAGCAGAGCTTATTATTCGAAGCATGAGGTAATGTTGATACACGTTCTTCTCTCTTGTGTTCAGGACCAAAAAACGGAATGCCACAGAATCCAGGTTAGTATTTTGTTCTTAGTGTCCTAACTCTTTCTATATTTGCAGGGATAATATTTTCTTTTTGTTATCTTGATATACTTAATTACAGAAGCACATTCTTTTCTAAAATTTTGCAATCTTGAAGAAGTTCTATTTTGTTGTATTATTATTTTTACGTTATTACTTTGCCCCACGCTTTAGGAGGCAATTTGAAGAAGGTTTGTTGCTGCTAGGTATGGAAAGTCAGTTTGAAGATGTATTATATTTCGACTGTTGGAGAGCCGAACTTGAAGTAGATGCAACCGCACGTTCCCGGTAGCCTTATCCCCAATTTTAAAAAAAAATATTAACTTTGTAATTTTACAACGGAGGGGATCCCTCGCACCTACCTGCTGCATTTACCACTGCAAGAAGGAACGAATGGGATGAAGTAACCGCAAAAGGTTTTAGGCCGCAGTCAGCCCGCAGATAGAGACGCGCAGAGATTCCTAATGATTCTAAACTGATGACGCGGTCTCACCGGCAGGCTGCTCAGAGAAAGCTTCCCTCTGGCGGAATCGGGGAGAACTCGACCTACCTGAGCCGACTCAGGGAAGGTTTTCATGTAGTAGAGTCGAGAGGAACTTTCCAACGAGCAAGTATTTACGCCGTCTGTTCGACACCGACCAATACTGCACAGCCCATAATCCTACCTAAAACACGAAAGGGCAAGCGAAATGATGGGAAATGAATGAAAGGAAGTTTTGTGGTAGAAGAGAAACCAGCATGCTCCTTACTAACCAGGGAAAACCATGAAAAACCCATGCTCGGAGTTGCCGGTCCCAGGAATCGAGCCCAAAACCACCAGGTTGCAGCCTCTCACGTTACCCCGGAGCCATCTAAATTAATAAATTGGTTTTAAGTACAATATTCAAGCCACGACGAAATGCATTTGAAGTTTACAGCCCCTACTTCGTTTCCGCTGCGACACATTGGGATGACAATAATATAAATTCTTAAAATTTTAAAAACAAATCAATTGCTATATTGAAATACGAATTTCATTAAACGAACTTTAACAAACCATTATCATTCATTTAGCAAACAAGGTGCCTGATAGCCATCTGACTGAGAGAAAACTCGGGCCATAAATATCCGAGACGTGAATCCCACCTTTCTGTGTCGGATATGATATAGCAGTTTCTTTGATGTTACTTTATACCTCTGCTGTTGTTTTCTCTAATCTTTTATAACTCTGACGACGTTTTCCTTTCTCCTACTTTTAGTTTTTCCTCTTTTTCACTTTATGTTAATTCGGTTTTCTCCTGTTTCTATCGTATTTTGCTTGCCTTTTATCTTGTAATACGTTTTCTTTCGTTCAGATGGTTTGATTATTGTTTTTCTTTTTTTATCCTTCCTTTATTCTTAGCCTATTTTTCTTTTGCCAGTTTTTTTTAAACCAGTGTCATTTTTCCATGTGTTTGCTGTTATTTTCCTGGTCCCGTTATTTTTCCCTACCACTGTTCGGATTTCTTTGTTCTTGGATTACACAAACATACACATACACACAGGAAGACGTATAAACGTGCATAAACTGATATTCCGTGGTGGGACTCGTGTCCGCAGTCCGTCGCGACCCTTAGAAAGGAGTGGCCATGGGTCGCATAATTTGAAATTCTACTGGTCTCGTTGTTATTTAGTGTTATAGAACGGAGGGGAACATCTCGCCAATAGACCTACATAGCTCCATTGTAGCTATCACCCTTAGGAGGAAGGGATGAAGTGATGAATGGCTTTCAAACTCATGCTACAAAAGAGCAGTATCTTGTTATGTTAGCTCCTTGGTAGTTTATTTTTTATGCCTGAAAGTCATGAAATAAAACAGTATCAAGGTGAGCTATCTATGATGGGAAATACTCATTCCAGCAATGAAAACGTATGCGTTTAGTGAAGGAAAAGAGCCGTCCCATCCAGGTATTACATTTAACCCAAAAGTTCCTGGTAATACACATGAAGACCCTTGAACCTAAAGCAAATAAATACATACATTAATTAAAATATTACAAAAAGCTTCCGACTTGCGCCGTGCATGAGTGTATGTGCTTTTTTTGTCTGAGCGTGAAAAGCATAACTCAAAAAACGAAAGTTGGAAGAAATGCCAAAATTATACATAAGTAAGGCATTTTTAGGAAAGTCAGGCAAATATAACACTTTTCTCGGCGTTAGTAGTTTCGGAAGTATGTTATTGCGGTTTTAATTTTCGCCTATTGAAAACTATCTTTATGGCTATACATAACATCTGATGTTTGAAAATGAGCGATATTCGAATTTATTTTTGACTTGTGATATAAAGTGTTGAAATGTTTTGTCTCAATAAATCTGTGTTATCTAATTTGAAATAATTTCTACACAAACAGTTTTATTGCGATATAAATTGAGTATAAACATCGCTTTAATTCATATAGTAAATATTCACTTTTTACGCCAATATCATATACCAGGAATATCTGTGAAATCAAAGTGGGCAGGGAATGTCATAAGGTGTTGCACAAAAGTTTGTGTTTGTATTGATGCATTCAAAAACATTTTAGAGGTTCTTCATCCTCTATGTATTAATAATGTAAATAAAATTTCATTGAATTCACAAAATGTGCTTAAAAGAATGAAGCTTGGAATGTCTTCAGTTTGAAAACATAAACCACACTTGCATAAGTTTGGACGTCATGTTTTGTGTAAAGCTTTCTATATAATGGCGTCCATTCGTAAAACTAAGTCGTTGAAAATCAATTATATCCATTGTTGTAATGACATTATGTTTAATTCTTATATGAGCCCAAATAATTTGCTTTATTATCCATTCATAACATTTGAAAACACTTTCTCGAACATACTGAAATTTAGAAAAGAAAAAAAAGGCGAACAGGAAAAGGAAGGAACATCTATAAAAACATAATTAGTCACTTTTGAAGCCGTTTATTTTACCTGCTTCCTTGTTGATTCTGCTGCCATGATCTCGTAACTCGTTCTGTTGCCTCGTGCTCCAGTGGTAAGCTATAAGATCTTTCTCTCAGAGTATGCGTGGGCGTGTTGTTAAAGGAGAACACCAGTTGAGTGAGAAATTCATTGTGAACTAATATTTGAATTATTAGAGTGAGTTGCCGGACGTTTGGGATGAAGAAATAGACTTACTAACGACTGAATTGTTATACCTACTATTCTGCAGTATCAAAGTTACGGTTTCCGATATAAATGAAAGTGGAAACGTAACCTGCCGTGAGTCCGCTAAAATGTTTATCGGCAAGATCCCTCATGTAGCCGGTACTCATATAACCGCATCACTGGGCGCTTAAAATGTCACACGAACGGCGGTACCAGAGAGAGAGAGAGAGAGAGAGAGAGAGAGAGAGAGAGAGAGAGAAACCAATGTGTGCGCAACTATGTGTACGAACGCCGATCTATACAATCACGGTGCCAGAGAAGAGTACGGCTGCTTATTACTTAAGCCACACTTACATAGAATTACTCCCACCAAAAGTATTCTTCACGCGCTTCAGATCCTAAGAGTGCGTCTCTGACTGTCACTAGGGGCTTGGCTAAAAATCTCAGAAATATCTTCACTTCTCCAATTCCCAAAATTGGCCTACGTGCCTGTGCTAGCGTACTGAACTCATAACCTAACTGCCTTCCAGGAACGTTTAACGCTAATCCTTTCTGTATTCTGCTGCCGCTAATGACTTTGCTTAACCTGACACCTAATTGCCTTCACCTTTCTGGACAAAACTCTCAACTCAAGCCTGTTACATTATGCATTTGACTTAATATACGGAAATGATGTATTGCAATTATTTCTTTATTTCCTTATTTAAATATTTCCGACAATAATTACGGCATCACGGGCTATGTTATGTATTCTTACAGTTTAGATATATTGTAACTTATTAACTTATAGTGTCCTAACTGTTTATTAATAGTTACTACACTTTGTAACAATTGAAAATGACCTTTATGCAACACTACTATTATAAATAAGTTGTTACTGTACTTAACATCCTGCATAATTGTGCTATTATGCAAGCGTGCCAATAATAGCAATTATGCATTTTGTATAACAAACAGTGACGTAGTCCGCTATTTCAAATTGTCACGATTTGTAGATAGAAAATAATAGCAATTTGTGATATTCATTTTATAAGCAACGAACATGCAAAGCTTCTGTATCTCACTAAATATAGAATAATTAAGACCAGAGTTAATAGTTACTTACCATGCTTATTAATAATAGGCTACATGACATTCCGTAACACCTACTGACCTCTCTCCTGGAAAGAGGACGCATGCAAGTGACTGTTTTGTTCATCGGTTCATAGCAATAACTAGGGTGTTGGTTCTGGTTGTAAGCTATTTTTTTTTCTTGCCATTTAATGAGTCGTTTTTAAGATATTAATATTTTTCACGCTTCCTGGGATTAAATACATGAATTTCATAGTACCTAATAATGCCTAATTGAGGGGTTGCGAAGTAAAATATCCTAAGTTAATGTTTTGAGTTTTTTAGATGATGAATACATATTTATCCGAGCCTCCTATTGTTTTAATTCCCTTGCATGTATCAAAGCATATTTTCAAGAATATATGCATATACAAAGAAGTACATATGCCCTCTCAATTATCATCTTTGGATGTCTAATTATTTAATGATTTACTTTCTTTAATTTATAATGCTAAGATTGCATAAAATATTGTAAAAAATGTCACACAAACAACAGTGACTGTGACAAATATTCACTCATGCCATAGTCATCAAGATTATCTGTTTATTGCATAATATATTGCTGCATCAAACAGTGTGTAAAACAAGGTTTGCTTTCCTATTCGATTTTAGAAACATTACAGACAATTTTCCAAACCAGGGGCTAAATTTTAGGGATTTCTATACATATTAATATTTTTATTTCTCCCTCTGTTTCCTTGCTTTTGTGCTCCTTCTAGTTTTGTTTACTGCTCGCCCTCCTTCCCCCTCTCCCTCTGTGTGTCTATCTGTCCCTGCTTCTCTCTATGCATATTTGCAATGAATCAGCTAGAGGACCATTTGTTTTATTTCCCTCCTTTTCTCCGAAGTGCAGCAGCTATAGGGACGAAGGAGATGACAAGGGGTGAGGGGGTATGTGCTTGTTAAACGGGTAACCCTGCTCTTTGCAAGCCACGTCCTGGCAGTTTAGCTCAAGTCAGCATGTGTTGATGTTGTACACGGCACTGCCGATGATAGAACGGACGTAACATCTTGCCATAGAAACGCCGCAGGGCTATGTAAATTTACCGTTCCCTGCCCAATGCTAGGCATGCGCTCTCCCGTCATAGCGACCGACATATCGCTTTACATATAAATGGTTCCCTGCAGTGTGGTATGGAATTTTACTGTCCTGCTCAGCATTTCTCTCATCCACCATTTTTCACGCTCTTCCTAGCTATCGTTAACATTTGTCTACGTAAAAATCTGAGATAAAGCCGTTTGCAGTTGAGGATGAAGCTATCACCCGTTTCTTCTACTTTTAAGGCAAATCATCAAAGAAGACACTAAAATACGCAACCCTTGCGCTATGAATTTCAAATTTTTATGCACTATACAGGTGCTCTAGAAATAAAATACTAAATTTGGAATCTCTATAATAAACCATTATTGAGAAATTCTTATTTACTGACATCTAAGGTTGTAATTTTGCATATCTTCAATATGCTCCTCGCGATAAACGATTACAGATTTGCGACACAATGTTTAATTTATACACATTAAACTATAATAAAAAGGTCTTACTTGGCCTTTTTTTGGAAAGTGTTCATTAGTTTGGAGTAAAAAAAACTAAAATGTTGATTTCATGTTTTTCTTCATTTCATTATATTGTATTATATGTACTCGTATTTATTTTATGATACAAAATATATACATTATTGCACAATACGGTTTATACCAGGTGAGTGAGCTGCCCCTATTTATTTTTAAATTTATGCAACGTGCTAAGCGACATATGTGACTTACACCTTTCTTGAATACCTTCTAATCACTGATTTGCATAACACTTTATAGAGGAGGCATAGATAACTTAGTGCGTAAGTGTTTTACGGGATAAAATGCAATCGCCGTTTATATCGATTACAAAAACATCCTACCCTGACACTGGGAGCTGCAGCAGCACCTTTAGCTGATTTTACAAACTTTTATTCTTTTGCATATACATTCATATAAACCTTTGAAAACGCCCCTGAAGGAAGAACTTATCACATGCAATGGTTGACAAAACTATTTGAAAACAAAATGGTAGATCTACACAGTGCGACCAATTGGATTTAAGTCGTCAGCCAACAAAGTTTCATTGTACAGCCTTGTCAAAAAATACTAAGTATTAGATATATAATTTCCCTTCTGTCACAAACTATGACATATTTCAGTTCATACACAATTGAAGTAGCTGATGCAGTTTGTTTATTTGAGTTAAAACTAGCAAAACGAGCTCTAAACATTGTATGAAGCTGCAAAAAGTATGTAAAGTTTCGAGGTGGATTCTGAGTTCTGCAATTGCTTATTCGTATACGAACTCCAGCTCGCAAGGTAGGGTTGGCCGAATGGTATTAGCATGGTTCATTTATCACTGTGCCAATTCATTTCAGGTTCAAATCCTTCCTGTTAAGTTCAAACATTTTATTACCTTTTGTTTTATCTCTTTGGGCCTATAATTTGATATTATGATACAAAGAACATTTTTATAACATTATAAGTGTGTACAAAATAGAATAATCGTCATCTTTTCCACTGACAAGTTGATAATTTATGCTTCGTAGTAGGTATTTTATTGTGCTCGGTATTATGCTTGGTCCATTCAACCAAGTTTAAAACAGTTCACACATGCAAAGTGGCTTTAGCTATTTGTACTGGCGTCAATATTTGGCGTGAATAAACTCTCTATTTTCTAATGAGTATTTGAAATCTTTCTGCGAGACACGGCTACTGTTGTAACGTATACAAACGATGAGTATGTTGACATGCTGCTAATCTATAGAGAAACAAGGTGTAATGTTCTGTCAGTAAAGTGCTTGTATGAAGAACGGTTTCCAGGAAGGAGGGTACCTACTGCAGACACTTTACGAAAGGTTGAAAGATGCCTTCGTGAAACAGGATGATTTGGAAGAGCACCACCTGCTCACGATGCTCCAGTAACCTATGGAGGCAATGAAGCAGTTGTGCAAAACGCAATAGAAACTAATCCACATTCCAGTTCAAGGACCGTAGCACAAGATCTGCAAATAAGTTTAAGTCTGTCCTCAGTAATGCGTATATTGCACCGTAATAAATATCACCCATACCATTTTCAACTACACCAGCCTCCCCACGGACGCGATTTTCAAGTGCGAGTGATATAAAGCTCCACCACGCTGGCCACTGGTTGTAAGAAATCACTTATATAGAACATATCCGCAATTTGACCGAGGGGGCCCATTGCATGGCCCCCTAAATCACCTGATCTCATCACACTGGATTTCTTTCTGTGGAATCATTTAAAGGAACGGGTCTACGGTCAAAGACCGCAAAGCCCAAATCATCTACGTGCATTCATATGTAAAGAATACAGGCAGATTACACCGCGCATGTTACAGCATGCAAGGTCTCTCCGGCAACGTACCCAAACGTGCATTGATGAAGGGGGTTCATTTTGAACATTTATTTCGTTGATAAAATCCACGCTCTTTAACAATTTGTTATGCTGTTTAACCATGAACTTGCACACTTACAACTCTTTTGTCAGTAGAAGAAGTAAAACATAAGGTTTAAACATAAAATACTTTTGGATTTAATAGCGTCGACATACGCCCAAAAGAATGGAAGCTGACTACGTAACACATTTACAACACGGTACAGATTATAAGGGTAAACATGATCCAAAATTATTATCTGATTGTAATTCTTACGTCTTTGGCTAACAGCAAAGCCAATAGCAAAAATAAATAAATAAATTAGTATACTAAAATATAGAAAATAAAAACAAGAAGAAAGAAAAAAAAAGAACCAAATCATTTTGATGTAAATAATAAATTCGAACCTCCGAAGCTAACTTTGCTTCACCACATGTCCTCAATTAACCCACTTGGCCAGAACGCACGCATTTTATACCGCTCTCCGGTAGAACATTCCTTTACCTCCTTGCAAACATTATATTCCATGAAGAGCCGTCGTTTTTAAGCCTTTCGCAGCTCATTCAGGCCTTTAATCATTAATGGTGGTTGCGTATATACCAAATAAAATGGCAGATCTACAATAACATTTGGTTTGCTAAAAGGGTCAATGTTTTCACATTAGAATATAAACTGAAGATTGCATAGATACGAATACCTAGGGGCAGTTGACTCACCTGGTATAAGAAAAGTCCAAGGCAGTTAATTTGTTCAACGATTCTCTACCAATGCGGAAAATTGAGATTTGCGTCACGCGGAGTAACTTAAATACTGAAAGATGTTGAAAAAAGTATTGGAGAAAACCACATTTAAAAATTAGGTATCATGCAAAATACATTCGCACCAACTTAACATTTCTAAACTACTTCATAAATATTATATCTCGAGATGTTGAAAGCAGGTATCAAACTAGAAAGCACAAATATAACACCAAATAGTGTAGCATTAACCACAAAGTGCACACCTATATTTGGAAACCGCACACTTGAGGCGGGCACAGGATGCCTTTGGGGAAGGACTAAGATGTTTTAAAGGTACCTTATAATTGAGAGGGAAAAATAACATTTATA
Source organism: Deroplatys truncata (assembly GCA_030765065.1). Lineage (NCBI taxonomy): Eukaryota > Metazoa > Arthropoda > Insecta > Mantodea > Mantidae > Deroplatys > Deroplatys truncata. Next base: position 256,134,795 of record CM060981.1, on the reverse strand, counting down.
TTCCTAAATTTTTCTAAATTTATAAATGATACATAGGTTAATTTTTGGATACGAAGATGATTTTAAATTTTGAAAAAGTCTATGAAATTAAACATTATGTATATAATTATATAATTGAATAAATAATAATATAACTATATTATAATTTGATGAATAATAATATAATTACATTAACTGGGAAACATAATATTTAACTGATTGCATTACCCTGTTTTCCTGAAAGTTATTAATACTCATTGTTTGATAGGTGAATTCTTATGCAGAAGTAATTTTTAATTGTAAATGTAAAGCATGTTTAATTATCTTCTTTTCTTTATATCTTTTTAAGTTACAAAAGCATCTTATGGGATATAGTCCACCGCTATTATCGATTTACTTTGGCTCTGAACGAATAGGTACTTATCTGGTTTCGATAAATAAAACAGAAGTAAAGGTTTGTTTAGATTTCGCTACATCAAAGCAACAAACAGAATAACCTTGAGTACAATATCGCCCCTCTTAGCCCCTTCCTGGGAACGCCTATGCCTATAATATTTCTGTCCGAGTGGGCATTTTTTCTTGTATACCGAGTACAAGTAAGGTATAAACGTTGAATTTATAGACTCCAGAACACATTTGGCTCCAGTTTAAAAAGTAGGTCTAGCAGCCATATTTAAGTGAAGAAAAACTCAAAAGTTTAATATGCGAAAGAGCTAACGCTGTTACAGTTTTCGTGTTATTAGTTCTAAAACTTTTGGAAAATTTTACCAATGTGTGGTGTTTACAAAATTGTTTATATGAATTCTCATATAATACCTAACAATGTCACTAGCATATGATTTGAACTAACGGATATAACGGAGTCGTTAATGAGGAAGTTTCAAAACAACGTTGATGATTCCTAAATTCACATGATTTTTTCTCCGTTGGATCAAAAACTATTTAGACCTTAATTTCAAATATTATATCAAACCATTTTCTCTATTAAATATCGTAAAACATTTTAATATGATATACATACGTAAAAAGGTTGAAAACTGGCGTAATATAAAAAAATAATTAGGTCATATGCGAGAAATTAAATTTGACATGCCAGATAAAACCGAAATTTAATCCTAAAGTTTTAATGTTCTATTTGCACAAATATAATTGGATTTACTATGAAAATGTACTATTATATAATAAATTGAATTCAAATATGTTATATATTACAAAGAATGGCAAAAGGGGTGATGAAGGTCACTCCATTTCTATGTTTTGTGTATAGTGGTGTGCCATTTTATTTTATTAATGAATATGCTATTCGTATGTCCCGGTTATTTTAAGAGATCATTAGACATATTTCTTTTTATAGCAACTATAAAATGAATGAACTACTACACAAGAATGTTATCATTTTTTCTTAGTAATTTTCACCACATGCAATTAGCATCATTGAATGCCTTATATTCTTTTGAACAACTTTTTTTATGTCTTCTGTTTTCTTCTTGTTGATTGGAACTTGTCCACAGCATTCCTGAGTTGTAGAAAAATCAAATAATGTTAATTAATATTTCTTCAAACCTTCAATACATTCTTATATTTAAACTTTGCCGTTTCTCTCTATTCTAGACAAAGTGATTGGAAATCCATCTTGTAAATTGCCTATTGCAAATGAACAAGTGATGCATGGAAGTTTCTTGAACCTGATTCCACACCAGGACTTTTAGACGTATACTTTTATGGTTTCTGTCTGCTTTAATTAAAATTTATTCCATTTCGAAGATTGAATAGTCAAAGCTTCATAATATTCAGACCTGAATATTATGTCTTTTTCTTAACTTTCCTCTTCACGATGTTAAAATACCTATCCCATAAAGATTATATGAGTATACATATACCGGAAAATAATGTAGGATAATTCTAAATCCTTTTGCCCTGAGTATCCTTTAGAATGTGCATGAATACATTCATCAATATGTTTTTGTAAAAGAGAACAAAGTTCATTGCGTCTGCTTTTTGCGATTCAAAGTTGGAAAACAAGGTTGATGAACTTTTCTTCAAATCAGGAATACAAAATGAATTTACCCAGAGTTGAATATAATCTATGACAATTGCTTTTCATCTTGTTTGATGTTACCCAACTCATTAACTTATTTTGTTTTTTCTACATAATTTCTTAGCGCTTCGGTTGTGTGCAATTAATTTCCAATTGCTCGTTTCATACTATCGCACAAATATGGCTCTTTTAGCTTTCCTTTTCGTTCTTCACAGTAATTGCGCACATGATTCTGAGGTCTACCAGAATCACTATTGAAGCTGCCATGAAAATAATTTATAAAAATGGTATTTAGCTCTTTCCAGTACTGTGGATGTTACTTTAGAAGTAATTCAAAAATTACTTTCCCCTTAAGATTAATCGCCATATACTTCGTTGTGATATCATTTGCATGATGAATGTCACATGTTAAAAAAAAATATATGTAATCTCATGACATTGCAAGACGTTATGTCTTGAACCTTCACTTCTGTTCCGACCTTATTTTGATATCTTGTTAGACGTTAGCAATTTCTTTGTTAAACCATGTATATTAATGAAAGCCCTTTTTGCTTTCTTTCTGTTTCCGAAAGATTCAATGAAATTTGAAATCGAGAGATTTTTCGCTTAGTTACTTTTTCATCTTCAAAGATACTACATTTTATTTTGATCCCCGAAAATCAATCAAAGATTTGGCTTAAAAATCATAAATGACTATAATAATATCCATTTGTTTTATTTTAGTGAAGTATTTCATTGGACGTCTGGAACAGTGGAAACAAAAAATATAGATCGATTGCGTGCCTACTTTCATTTTAATCACAGTGATAAATTCCATTCTTATGTATAAATATAATGATATTTTATTTCCTTAACGATCTGTCAATTGCCAAGATCATAATAGCGTCACTGGTATGACAAATTGTAGCTCACAGGATATATTTATGTGCCAGGATACCTACTCACATGAGGATATCGTTTTTAAGCACACTTAAAACCGACATGTTGGCAGGCTGAGGGCAGCCCAAAAGTGTGTTAGACGGTAACTGCCCTAATTAGGGCTTAACCATGTAGTGACGGGATGTGGAGTATACAGGGTGTCGGGTGAAGTTGATGTAGGGGGTGAAAGGAGGTAGCAAGTTTGGCTCCTCAACTAGTGTCTACGGCCATGCCCCAGATTTCATAGCCATAAAGCAGGACGGGGATTATGAGCGCTCGAAAATGACGTAGCTTAAGCACAACAGGCATCCCTGACCTCAGCATGGGGTACAATGAAGCCGTAGCCACAGAGGAACGATGCGGCAGGTCCGCACTTCTGTAATCCCCGAAGGTTAGACCCTTAAAAACCATAGATCTAGGCCGGGTTTTAACCTGCGACTTTAAGCTGAGAGGCCAGCGTGTAACCAAATGAACTAGCCAGACTCTCGTATTCGGAGAAGTGTTAAGACATGGCATGAGAGAAGTTAGAAGAAGTTAAGAATATCTATGCCACCATTTCGTTAGGCTATGTTAATGCCATAATTATGACCTTCGTTATGCTCAGTACGTTAGGTTAGGTTCGACGATTCGCATTGAAACGGTACGGTGAAGGGAGTTTGTTAATATTTGCTCTCATGGGGAAACAAGTAAAACATATAATATGTTTAATGCCTTACAAACAAAACTCCCGCTTTTCTTTCCTTTAGAATCATCTTTCGTTTAACATTGATGAACAATATTCCTTTAATGTTATACATTTTTCAATGTTACGAAGTATATCCCTCTTCGTACGCTGCAGCTTGCAGAAGAATCACTCATTATACTGAACTTTGTTTTCCATTCTAATCTATATTAACTAATAGAACAAAGAAATACATTATAAACACACTTAAAATGAAATTCTAGTAATGGCACAAGGAGAAAGCAAACACGCCGCCAGCTACAGAGTAACAAAACAGGATTCAATTATATAAGACAGTACTTATCCGCCATTCAGAGGTATGACGTAATAATATTAATGTCTTTCTCAAATTAATATCAAGGTTATAGTTATGTTCTTTCAGTAAATAAGCTGTATATATTTTGTTTAATATCATTTAGATACATTCTACTAATGTAACAAGACACGTAGTATTTCCACTTCTACGTATGAATTTTGTTGAAAATGCACAAAAAACAAAGAGGAAGTTGTGTAAGCCGTGCTTGCAGACAATGGTCTTTATAACTGTTCAGCGCAAGAAAGACTTATTCAGCCAACGCTCTAGAAAACCCAAAATAAACCAGAGACAGGAGATTCCTACTTTTTGTAAATCACATGATCGGAGAGAACGAATCAAGGGGGTGCAAAAGGCCTCCAAATGTTCTTGAATTGGCAACTCGCGAGTCCAACGAGCCAATCAGAAAATTCTCAACAATTTTTGATGCGCCAAAGACACAGATTATGTAAGCTGCCTGAAAACAGTTACTTCAGTCGCCTGGTGTATTTAGTTGTGTGACGAACAAACTTGCGTCACTTTGTTAAGCAAGTCCGCGCCAAAAACTATAATGAATTAAAACAAAGAGATAAATTGAGTGCGCGAGTGTCGTGAAAGTCGTGTGTAATTCGCTAAACACAATGTAACTTCACTGATAGAAAACAGTGATTCATCAGTTTTTCACGCACCACTGTTTACTTACGAAACAGTGGAAAATGCGTCATCGTAAAAATAGTATCAATTTTCTAGGAATAGCCTATGAAGTTTACTTCATTTAGAACAAATGTTTTATAATCTTGTATAACTGGTAAACTTTAAGCAATGGACGAAAATATAGTATACAAAAAGTGGATATCTTTAAAACACACAATTTATTTGGAATACGATTTTCTGTGGCATAAGCGGCTTCTGAGACGCCCATTATTAAAAGTTAGAATTGTTCATTTCTTGGTTACTCTGTTGAAGTCCTTTCCACATTCATTTGTTCCTCGCGATTGCATGGAAACAGTATAGAATTTTAAGACTAGCATATAGCGTCGAGTTTGACTATCCATGTTCTCTTTGTATTTGTAACGAAATGTGTAATGCAGCTATTTCTGCAAAGGTGTATTTGGATTAGAGAGAAAAATAAGGCTAAGTAAATCTTATTTTTATACCCACTAATAAAGCATAGAGGGAATGGTATGTGTGTGCATGAATGAATGTGTCGCATCAGATTTTTTTCTTCAAAATGAAGAAAACCTTACAGGCTGTTTAAAAAGAATGTAGTATGTAATTTTTTGTCATGAAAATATCTTAAACCTATGGCATTTTAATAAAAATCTTTACAACCATTTGTAAAAAAATTAAAAATTGTTCCATGTAAATTGTAGTTTGGGGTACGGAATTTTCTTGAAAAACTTGTGTTACAGCCTTGAAAGATCTTGAACTTAAATACCGAGTTTAATTTTCAACCAACTTTATGTTTTGAGTTATGCTGTTCATAGGGACAGGAGCATATACAAGGACCTTTTTCTAAAAGTTATTTAATTTTTATTTTTTATTCATTCAGAGGACGTCAAACTGAAATCTCGGTATCAAATTTTTGGGTGGATTAGAATACTTCCTCTGTGTGGAAGCAATAGGTAAGTAATAGTAGGGAAAGTAAACGGATATAAAAGTTATCTTCCAGTTCTGTATAACTACAAAAAACAAAAAAACAAAAACAAAAAATCAAAACAGTGCATTAACGAAATTCTTGACAGGGAAGCAAACTCTTATCATTTAGCGCAAATACGTCACAAGATGGCTATATAACTAGCTTGTCAAACGCTGAGACTGAAATTTTGCGGGATAGAATGCGAATAGGCATGTAGGTTGTAATTGGGTTATATTTTTTAAAGTTTTTGGTTTCTCTATTGTTAAAATTTTTACATCATCTGCCAATTTGGGTAGCTGTGTGTGTGTGTGTGTGTGTGTGTGTGTTTGCGGAGGATGGGCGGGACTAGTAAATGAAAATGGGATTAATGTACTTTATATGGAATATTACTCTTGGTTTTATTTTTTAAAAGCGTAACTTAGAAATCAAAAGAAATAAACAAAACTGCTGCAGTAAAACAAAAATAGAGAGTATTAAAACATAAAAATGTGACAAATAACTCATCTGGTATTAATTTATGTTGGAACAATTTTTAAGTAGTAATTTTAATTATAAAGAGCATAGAAGTAATTAACTAGCTGTCGTAATGTGGATCTTCCCTTACGATCTCGTTCAGGTCATTTTGAGAAGGTTGTTAATGGAATTACATTTTATTATTTCTTTACAAAAAACAATAAGCATTTTCGTTAAACGATATGCAATATTTGCTGTCGTATTGACTGAAATTCGTGTTTAGCCGTATCTACTTCTGTCTCATCAACCGTCGTATTCTAATAACTTTATTTTACTCGTAACTGCATTTATTTACTTTACCGACGTATATTCGATTATTCAATATTTTTAACCCCTATATGCCGAGAAATTAGTTTATATGATATCGCCAAGGTATTTTCGCTAAGCGCGTTTGTACTACATGCTATCTGTTTTGATTACTCTATTTCTTTTACATCACTTTAACAACATGGTCATATCACGACGGATCTGTTAATGGATAACTCTTAGATTGAGCTGTGGTCGGACAGTTAGCTTTCTAGGTCTCATCCCTGTAACCATGCCATCTTGCTCCGTCACGTGTCCACAGAGACCCTAGCGCACAGCAGTCAGATCTTCTGCTTTGTGCCGTGCAGATGCCATTAGGGTGCCGTCCAGTCTTACTGCCGCTTTCGTATAGAAAGGCGGACAGTTAGCCTAATAGGTCTGATCCTTGTAACCATGCCATCTTGCTTTGTCACGTGTCCACAGAGACCCTAGCGCATAGCAGCCGGATCATCTGCTTCGTGCCGTAGAGATGCCATTAGAGTGCCGGTCAATCTTATTTCATTGTCTGTGGATAGACGCCATAAAATTCGCTATTACCACCTATTTTTCATTTTTACTATTGTTTTAGTTAAGGTGGAACTTTGGGTCAATATCCAATCCGATATTTACCTTGGCGGCTGAGGGAAACCACGAAAAAATCCCAGTCAAATTGGTCGGCCCACGGGATTTGAGCCCGGGACCTCCCGAATGCAAGCCACATACGTTACCGCTTGAGTCATCCCTCTCGGTTGCATGCTACTTTGTTGAGAGCTTTTTTTTTCTTAAGCATTTATACCAGCGCTAATAATAATACTTCTTAGTAATTACTAGTTAGTAATACTTCATTGTTCCCGAAATGTATCATCTATTATTTATTATATGTTATAAAGACTACTAACGTTATTTGACACGAAGATAGTTATTATCTTCCATTAGAAATGTATTGATCGGTAAGTAAATATAGTCTCTGTTTAACCCTGTGCACATGGATTTTGGATAGTGGTTTGTTTATGAGGCATTGTAGCTTACGTGTGGGTATGTGGGAATACATACGTTTATGACGGAATTAACATTGGAAATGTTATTTACAATTACATTTGCATTTTAAATATGCTAAGGCACGCTTATTGTTGCTAAATATTCGCCAAAGTTCATAAAATTGTACAACGTGCTTCTATCATGCTAATCAATTCATAAACTAACAGATTGACACAAAATAACAGTACACTACACACATTCAAAATAAATAAAATTAACATTGCTATCAAAAAGGAATAGATGTTTACATGCTTCTCAGTCTTATGACTTAGCAGTAGCCGTTCCCTAAATCTTCATTGTTGTATGATAGCTGTAACTCAACACAAAGCGCGCATTTCTTAGAACGTAATACTTGAGACACACTATACTTCTTTCTTACCACACATGCTGTAACAAAAATTGACTTGTGATATATATAGGTGAATTTCTTTTTTAACCGATATACCAGTATTGCAACGATGATTAGTTTTCGTTACTAAACTGATAATGAGGATCATTAAGAAGGAAGAATGAAGTTAGGGTCAAACTGCTTTGGTAGGTAAAATCTCAGAGATTAGGACAGAAATATTTAAAATGTATATTCATAGATATGTTTCTGCAGATCATAAACGTTTCTAATTAACATTACATTTTCCCATATTTTTATATAAGGTTGAGAGTGGTAACTCTGCTACATCGTGTTACTGCATGCTTGTTATGGTGTGGTTATTAGGAAATTTGTAATTGTTTTATTAGCTCCACGCTTTGGGCGCCAATTTGTAATTGTTATTGTATGAAAAAGCCGATTTGAAGTAGGAGTTGTATTGTATTTCAACTGTTGGGGAGCTGAACTTGTAGTAGTTGCAACGTATAGTAAACAGTTTCCGGTAGCCTTGGCCCCAAATGTACTTTCAGGTGGCCTTTACCCAAAAATTAAAAAAAAAAATTAACTTTGTAATTTTAATGTTTCTTTAAGTATTATACATTTAATTTTGCCTCGGTTGCGTCAGTATTTGTTAGAGACACGTTTCTCTTAGCAGGGTTTTGGTACAACAAGAATGTAGGCTTACCCAGATTATAATTTTACTTCACTCCTTTTATTAATGCTTGATACGATTTAAATAACACTTCACTGATATATAGAGAGAGCTGTGAGATGTTTTTACTAAATACTTGCACTTTTAACACGTAAACTTATTTTTGTGTTATACAAAATACGTATACAATCTCTCCAGGACGCATCACGCATCCGGCTACAATCACTGTCTGCAGGCAACTGAACTCTAAGTTTGTAAAATTGTCTCCTTTTCAGTTTCTGATTGGATAATCCTACTCCAATAGAATACCTTCATTTAACTAAAGCTTTTTCGGTTGTTGATTGGATATTTTATAAACTGTCACCAAAATTACATTATTGTTACTCCTAGAATCACAAGTAGTACTGTCAAATTAATTGTTCTTTCACACAAGCCGTGTGTTGGACAGGGTTGGAAAGGTAGAATCAGGTGACTGAAAAATTCAATGCCATAGCCGGGATTTGAACCACGGATCTCCCGGGCTCCGTCCGGTTGCTCTAACCACTGAGCTACCATGGCAACATGCCGACACGACATTAAATTCTCCAGCTGATTCGTGTTTTTCCCGGTAAACCACAAGGTGATCTCAAATTGTATTGAGATGTCATACCCCAATGGCGACTTACATTTATAGCAAGTACTTTAAGTCCCGGGCTTTATAGTTGCAACCACTATTAGGTCAATTAATGAAATTAATTGTTCTTTCACACAAGCCGTGTGTTGGACAGGGTTGGAAAGGTAGAATCAGGTGACTGAAAAATTCAATGCCATAGCCGGGATTTGAACCACGGATCTCCCGGACCGGAGATCCGTGGTTCAAATCCCGGCTATGGCATTGAATTTTTCAGTCACCTGATTCTACCTTTCCAGTACTGTCAAACTTTCTTACTCATTATTGACTCAGGTTACCTCATTGTTAGCGACTTTTAACTTATTATTCTTACAGCTCCTACATTATTAAATTACGTAATATATTCACATAACATTATTACCCATGGATACAATAACATAAGCATATGCAATGACTGTTACATACATTTTACAAATTATTACATACACATATTGCTTCAAGGCAGACTGTTATTGAATTTACATATTGTATAATTGGACTGAAATTATTTAAGTGTTAAATATACTGCCTCAAGCTGAATAGGATTTGGGTACTTAAGCCATTTCAAGACCAATTATTGTGCTTCCAGAAGCCTCCATGAGAAAGATGTGAAGCGAAGAACACAGAAGGCTACCAAGTCCAGGGTGGTAGGCTTGGCTGCTGTCGTAGTTCCTATGTCTCCAGATATTACATCCTGACGCCTTCGAGTTTATAAGTCTCTCTGAGACGGCGTCACACACTGAATGCCAGCTGAAACAAAGTCCAACGCCACAAGTCTTCCAATCGCCTGATCCTTCGATCCTACATATAAGGAAATAAAATGATAAATGCGGTGGACAGGAACATTATCGGCATTATAATCCAACGCAGCAGTCCTACCAATCAGGAAACACCGGAAAAGTAAACAATGTTAGAGTGGTCACTCTATCGGAAATCGAACCTGGGACATCTCGAATGCGAACCTCACACGTTACCTGGAAGTGATCTCTCTCATTTTGCTGGAGGCCGAGTAGTTTATGTGTAAGAAAAGGTTTTCTTCAGTGAAAGCATTGCAGAATATTAAGTTTTATGGTAATGAGTAAAATTATATATTTTTATATAATTTACAAAATACTATCACCTAAAACTGTTATTTTTGTGTCCACATAAAATAAATAATATATGTGTTGCTTCTTTTATTATTTAGTTATTCGGACACTTACCAAGACTTGCCTCGAAAATTTCATGGCAACTGGGTACTCGATAAGACATATTGTCACACTGAGTCCTAACATAGTTTGCAACCTTTTTCAGTAAAAGAACATCGAAAAGAAAGATATGTGTCAGAAGTTTGCCAAAATAAGGATTATTTCCTAAAAATGGTTGTTTAGGATACGTTGTCTAATGTTTAGCTGCAAGTTTCCCTTATATACTTAGCTGGGAATAATCATTTGAAATTATTAGATACATGGAAATGCTTTCTACATGTGACTGATGTCTCACAGATCCACAAGAAAGGAAGATGAATATGCTTGGTCGGCAAGAGTAACTACTTCATGACAAATTTCACATTTAAATATTTTCAATAACTGTCTGGAATTGTCTTATTATGGTGTACGCGGGGGAACAACTAAAGGGTGTTAGAAAGTAAAATTTTTCTGTATAGAAGATCTGTGGTTGGAATGGTGGACATGATAAAGAATTTTTCAAGATCCGCAAAAACGTATTTTGTCTTGGAGTGGGGCTATATTTTCGAATGAATCTAAGTTTTATGCATTGCAATGTTTATTATATTAATCATTGAGTAACCAGTTGTCCCTTTGGATACCTAAAACATTCAATACTCATAACATGTATGTATATAATAAACAAATCGATACGATGTAGTAACACTGCTTTGGAAGCAGGTGACGCTTTGGATGTGAACTCGGATCATCGGTGCACTATCGATATAAAAAGAAACAATTGTAGATAATAATATAGGAGGATCTAGCGATTTAGATAAAGCACGAGGGGAGCAAGGGACTATCAATGGAATACTGTAATATCGCTTTTTAACATCGTACGAATAAACAAGTCCGTATGCCGTAAGTTGTAAACATCTCCAGGCAAATTCTTATTGAGGTTAACTTAAAGTTGATGAAAGAATCACCGTGTAATGGATGGCTCAGATGGATACTCAGAGGTAGTTTGGGTTGCCTACATGTGCAGGGCCTTTTTTCTTCGAGTGGAGGAGAAAATGATTTAATCACTAACCAGCCCCAATGGGAGTCGGAACTGGGAGTGCGGGACTCACCAGTGAATGTCATACCCACTAAAAATTCCTCCACCGGAGTAGGAAAGGAGAAGGTTTGCAGCGGTACCGCCTAAGGCACCCGCGCATTCCAAGGTGATGGTTGAAACTGGGCCGCAGTGCGGTCACCAGGGGAGTAAGGAATTGTTGCCGGGAGACAGACATGTCCAGGGCCCAGTCTGCACCCGCAGCGAAGTAAAGGAGACAATAGTGGGATTCCAGGTGATATTGTGAAGAATTAGAGGCGCTTGGATTTGCGATAGGAGTTAGAGAATTAAGAGGAGTGTGGCATCACGTGGGTTTCCAGGAAGTTGCGGATGAGGATGTAGCTTTCTTGAAGTTGGTTGAAGTGGTCATGAAGTCCGTTGATGGCGTTGTTTGTTGTCTTTTGGAGCTCTCGAATCTCCGCGACTGAGACCCCAAGAGCACCAAGTCGCGTTGGTCGGTCGTCGCTGCCGTCGGTGGAAGTTTCGACTAGGTGGCACTCGATTCGTTCCATCTTGCGCTGCGCAGACGGGAGCACCCCATTGTCGTCTTGCAGTTCGCTGATTCTATTGGAGAATGCGCTGATGACCCTGGCTGAGGTTCCTGCTTGGCCTCAACAGCCGAGAGACGTGTGACGCTTGCACGGCGTAGCTCAACCAGTTGTGAAGAAGGGTCCTGCATTCCTGCCTGACAGGAGGCCTTGAAGTCTGTGGTGCGTTTGGTCTGTGATGCCACTGGTCGAGTGCTGAACCCTCCCTGAGGGCTGCGTCAGGTTGTTGTCTGAAGTAGTTGGTGTCGTTGTCGTCGGTCTTGAAGACTGCTTCGAGGATAGAGGGTGCATTGCGCCTGCCCTGTAAAATGTCCCCGGTAGTGGATATTACTGTGCAACTGAAACACGCAACTTCCTACCGGACTCACACTGAAGTTTGGTAACATGCGACTCTCCCCGCGTTATTATGATTACTTCTTCACTCGTGTTATTATGGAACAGCTATAAGAAACAACCAATTAGTTGATATGTTGTTACTGTTTGAAGAGTGTCAACGTAATGACAGACAAGCACGGACACTTTATAGCCAAACATGTACTACTAGAACAGCTGCAGAATCATGGCCGGCTGCATAGGTCAAATCGGTGAATACGCGTTCAACACAAACACTCTGTGGTTGTAAATTCCATAATAGAATCTATTGTCAGAAATGTTCATAACAACTGTAGCGCACGAGTAGGACGGATCTTATTTTGAACATCTTCATCACAATAGGAGCCTCTGTAGCGACCGGAGAGTGAACCGCCTAGCTTACTGTTCAGTATCTATCCAATCCACCCAGTGTATGATTAAAATAAGGCGTATTCTTAAAATAACCTTTGGTGGAACCGCCGCCAGCTAATTTAGGAAACTTGTAGGTATATCTGAGGTCACATTTTCTAATGGGTTGTCACAGTATCTTATGACACCTTCGCTTCTTGAAGGACATAAATAATGCGTCGTCTGTTTTGGCGAACATTAGGTTAACAATTGTTTTCTTTCAGCTACTGTGATTAAGATCACACTTCGGGACCAGAAGTTTCAATTCCCTCTGAAACCTAGATGCAGAAAATGCACCTCTCGAGGTCGCGGGTTAAAAGTCGGCGGAGGGCAACGGATTTTTTTCGGGCGTAAAAATCCTTAGTATGGCTTTCTTCGGAAGGGAAGTAAAGCCATTGGTTTTTACGGCACGTAAAAGAACCTCAAGCCTGATAAGGCCTCTGAGCAAAAGTACCGGTCTTTCACGCCCAATATAGGTAGAATGGGACGCTGAAGACCATAGCAGTTAAAGAGTGTACTTAAATAAAGCTCAATTTAATTTTTAAATAGTACACGATGGTTATGTGCACTGACGCTTAAGGCATAAAGGATGGAATGTTAAATTGATTGCCCAAAATATTTAGTAGTTCTTATTTTATTCCATAACGAGCCCTAAATTAAAAACACCCCTCGTATATAGACATATAAAGTTATCATACAAAGGGTTCTGGTAGGATTTGAATTTTCATGAATCATTAATACTAATGTATCGGCTATCTAGAAGACAGAGTTTTTATTTTTTAAATATTCAGGACTAGGACTTGGACTAATTGCAGAGGGGAACTTAGCACCTCGACCATAAGATATTTTGTGTCTGAAGTCTCGGGAGGGAGGGGTGGGAGACAGTGGGCGACCGGACAAGGAGGCAAGACAGGGAAGAGGACACGATCTCTACCTTTTAGTTTAAATATGTGTGTATGAGAGAGAGACTGGTATGACACCTTGCATGTAATATAGCTATGTGTTCCACTTAGAAATTTGCTTATACAGTATCTTAATTACCTTTCCTATAGGGTAGGGATTCTGATAAGGCTTAAAATAAAAAATAATAAAAATATTCGGCTTATTTTTCAGTTTTTTTAAATACATTAACATTTATAAATAAAATACTCCTGACAAGATTTGTTGTTTAGAAAAGTTGATCGGTATAATTTATATCAGTATTTCAATGTTATCATTAGTGTATGCAACCAGCCATCACACGAAACTGTAGGTACAGTCCCGATCCTACTATAAGGGCGATGCACGTCTTTGTATACTGTTTAGCCTTTTATTTATGTTTTATTTTTATTAGAACCGCAGATAAAACAGTTTTGTTGCAGGTTTTCAAATACTTCCTAGAGGAAAGAGAGAAAAGGACAGAGACTTGGGAGAGAAGGGAGAGCGAGTGAAAGAAGGAGAGAAGAAAGGTGACACAAAGAAAAATTTAACAGTTCAGAACAGAAAGAAAATATGCTTCACATATACACACTAACTAGAGGAGTGCTACATTTCTGCTATTATAACGAGTATTTGTGATTCTAATAGCATGGCAAACCTTTGTTTAATAGCATATGATTATTCCTTAAATTTGTTTTTACTCTCTGTAGGAGAGTAACTTGTCTTGCTACTATACATACACAATTTGTAAACTTGATTTGCTATATTTAAGATCTTTTTATCACAAATAAAATGTATAAATTGAATTTACTGGGAATGTCCCCAAAAGTCCTCTTCATTCTGGCTGGCTTTATCGTAACTGGTAAACTGTAAGAGAGAGACATTTTTCTACATAAAAATGTATATCTCGTTAAAACACACATTTTATGTCAAATACATTTTTTGGTCGAATGAACCATTTCCGAGATATTCCTTATTATTTGTTTGAAATTTTCAATACATATACTTTTTCTCAAATGGGAATTCGTTGTTTGTTTTTTAGATCCTGGACATGGAAAGAGAATGAAATGCTCCACATAGCAACCAGATCTTAAAAGGTTGACTTTCGATTAAAGTCTACCATATTCCCCCTTCACCTATAAGAAAATTAGCAACAAGATAGTTTCTACAAACGTTTATCTGGATTACCATAAAGTGTATGGAGAATAACTGTTCGTAAAACTAGTTAGAGAACTAGAGAAAGTCATCAGATTTTTTTTCTTGCTTTTAAATGACTAGTAGTAAAGCTTGACATAATGGTCAAGCCAGTCGATTGGCGCTGAAGATGGGAGATACACGTTTCCCGAAAGCGCTATTCAGATAACATCAAGCGCAGATGTGATGGGAATTAAAATGTAACGACTCACTATAATTATAGTAATGACTAATGGTCAACTCAAAAAGGAATATTGTTAATGTACAAATATTTTCTCAAGTAGCTAATGGAACATTCTCTTCATATACAATTAAATTATTAAATTATTTGTTAAATAAATCTACCCAAACCATAAAAGATATACCCGAATACGCCCTCTGCAATGATACAATGATAGAACGTTTTAATGGTGTAAATAGATAAAGGAATAAAATATATCTATTTTTCCATCCGTGTTATTGTTTGAATATACCAACAACTATTTTTGGGATTGTGATTTTTCTTATTTGATGAGTGTATTGGAATATACTCATCATATCAGGACTGTGTGACAACTTGAGTTGCCTTTCAATATTTTAATTTATTGCAACATAGTAGCTGGAATTTTGATACAGGCTACCGAGTGTAGTGATTGGGATACTTGTATGGATTAGTTGTCTGAGATTCAGAATACAGATATTTACCTTCTTCTCTTTATTTTAAAGCCCACTTCAGTGTTCAGTTTCCTTGCCTCATATTCTCTTCCATCCCTTCTTTTTTCTGTCCCCTCTGTATTACTGTGCTCCGCTTAAATGTAGGTACATGTGTCACTAAGCCTAGAGTTTAATAGGAATGTGTCAGAGAGAGGAAGTAATTAAAAATACAACGCTTGCACCATGTATGTCAGCACATCGTACCTTCTGTGCTTGCGGATCATTTGCATATTCTCGCAGTTACAGAGGGTACAAGCACGTTTGTCATTACTCGCTCCTGCTTGGAAACTGTTTCGCGTTACTTTGTATGGATGAGAAACAACTTTTTAAGCTTATGTAACTTAATCGGGGCTTTCCTTCTCTTTTCTCGTACTCAAAGTGTATCTCCATGACTTACGAAACTTTAGTTTTCAATATCAATAATTATTTCGTTATTAACATAGGTACTTCATGATTTTGCAGTATGTTTGAGCGAATCGGTATAGATACGAGAGAGCTTCATTCGCGTCGTTACGTTCATTGCAGTGATTCATCCTTCTCTCCTCTCTCTCTCCCTCTCTTTCCCCTCCTCCCTCTCACCTTTCTATCTCCTCTAAAATGTGTTCTCACCGTCTCTACCTACCTCTTTTTTTCTCGCCCTTCCTCTCACCCCTCTCCCTCCGTCTTCATATTTGCCATCTTCCCTTTCTCCTCTTTATTCCTCCTTATTTATTCCCATGCATCGCTTTCCAACCTATCTCTCTGTTTCTCCGTTGCAAATTACTTGGTATGTGATGTTTTAAAAACCAGTAATAAAATGATTCCTCTGAAGGTTTAATACAAATTAAAATGAAGTCAACCTTTCAACAACAGATAAACTTGTGCTTTTTGCAATGTCTGCCGAATTATTCTGCTTCTCGTAACAATCTACGCACACGAATAATAGTAATGTGAAACCCATTACTTCATTAATATCTATTCTATCGAAATTATTTAAGCAATAAAAGAGGTTAAGATATTTGGGAACAATTTTTAAGTAAATTAAAAAAAGCTGAGTATTAAGTGACATGGGTCGATTTTTTATTTTGCATTTCGTTAAAATCCACTTCTCTCCGTTGAAGAAATTAATTAACATATTCCATAGCGTAGTTTCTAAGTGAAACCTGAGGGACGTTGTGTAATATTATGATTTCATAACAATCTGTATGGTCATTCACGCTCGAAAAAGGAATCTTTTTACACACACAGGCAATATTAAGCTGCGCAACAAATATTTAAATGGATGTCAACTTTATATTAAATTCCGTAAACTCTCTCATCAGTTATCCCCACTTTTTCAGTGTGAGGTCACATCAACTAAGCTAATTCCCCTAACAATCTAACGTAAACAAATTAGTCATATCCCTAATGTTTACTGTGTTCTAGGCTTAGGTTTAGCAGCAAATGCCTTTATATTGGTCAATGCTGATGGTCTAAAAACTACCTACAGCTTAAAAATAATCAGAACAAAAATAATAGGCTTATAAAAGTACAATTTCTAACTTAATAACATAGTTTTTGAATGGTGTAAAGCCGCTGTAAATACTGTATTCTTGTTATTTGCTTGCTGTGGTAAACTGTTGAAATTCTTGTATATATGGAATCATGTTTCTTATTTCAGGTTAAAAGTTTGTTTCGAGGTGCTATCGCTTTTAATTTTAACATAAACATCTACCTGTACAGCTCAATGAATTTGAATAAATGGCGATATATTGAAATATTTACTAAAAAAGTGTCTTAATATGTGCATGTAGGTATGTAAAAAATGAACAGTGCGCAAGCTGTGGAGGAGTGAGTAAGCGAGCTATAGTTGCACGTAGACTAGCCATTGTTGCGCGCGCACACAAAAATAGTCCCCGACCTATCACAGTAGGGGAGGGAAAACGATTGGGGCACTTGTAATTGTGACCGCAAAGCATATTTGCAATGTTTGAATATGCGTTTGCGCAGCTCGATAGCACCAATACACACATATACAAACATATAAAGCTGTTTTTGTGATTAGTGGGCTATTATACACGTTAGTGTCAATAATATTCATCCAAAATCGAAAGTTATCACATTTCAGTTACATTTTAAAACTTTTCAAAGTTGCCGCTCTTATAACATTTGGCTAAAATCTGGAATCTCTCCTTTTAGAAGGAAATATGTTGTAACCTCTTATATTTTCACATATCACGGGGGGTAGAGCATGGTACCGGAGTTTAAATCATATCAAACTAACACGAGGTCCGACGGGGCGAGCTCAACAAAGTTCCTAAAACATCTGAAAATTACTAAAATATTCCTAAATCATTGTGGGGAGGAAGGAAGGAACAATCGAAATCAAATAACTAAATAATGGGAATTTGGATGTACAGAATATATTATGAATTAAAACTGATACATTTTACTTTTTGCTTGACGGAGCGTCTACTCCTACACGTCTACACTGCTCGCTGGTTACATTACAAGAGAGAGCGTCATAGACGCTAACTCAAGATACAACCGGTTTACCCCCACTCCCTTTACATCATTACTGGTCCGTACTACCAACCTAAAGAATCACCAAACAAATGTTGCCATAACCGCATATATTCTTACAGAGTTGCCACAACCAAATGCTACAATATTTTAGCGGTTAAATAGTTAAATAATAATTTTAAAAGAACTGAACTTGGTGTAAATCCCATAAATGTAGAAATACAACGCTGCAGAAAAAAGTTCTTTTCATATTTAGAGAGAATGAATAATGAGAGACTTCCAGACCTACATTGAATAATAGACCTATAGGAAAACGAGATACGAGGCTGCCTATAAGAGATGGAAAGACTTACTATGAAGGCGAAACAGACCGATGGTATAAACTATGAAGTGAAAAAGAATAAGACGAAGATAGTTTAGCGGAACAGAATTTATGTAGGTACCAAAAACGTTTTAATTTCTAAAAACAGAAATTAAAGATAAAGGATAATAGGTGCTGTTGAAAACCGCTTAATATTTGAGTGTTTGTAAGATGTAAACTTTTTAAAATGTAATTTTGTTATATCAATGTGATATATTAACCGTGCTATTAATTGTTTCAAAGCCTAATATGAGCAATAAGAGGGGTCACTTTATTACGTCTTCACTGCTTCTCAATTAAGGGTTGGTCGGTAGATCGGTTAGTGTACAAATGCCACCGATCAGCCAACTTGTATGTGGGAGACACTCTGTACCCTTAAATCTGCATGACTGTGCCTTCACGCGCAGCTGAAAACAGCATAAATCAAAGTAATAAAATGTCAGATAAACATAAACATTCAAGTTTAACTTGGGAATTAATATTGAACTTCTATTTTTAGCAAGTTTCACAGGTAAATAAAAGTTTTTATTTTCAAAAGATTAAACCAAAGCTTTTGATAAAAACGGCTATAAATAATTTTAGATATGGACGTGAGAACCTGCACTCGATATTGAGTTTTTTCTGTAAATGGTGGCTAAAGACATTCTCATTGCGTTTTACTAGCTGATATAACACATATAAACTCACTACAGAAAGGATACATACTTAGCAATATGCGCGAGATTCAAACCATTTGGACTTTTTCCCTGTGGACTATTTAGTTTTCCTACATCGAGCTTCACTCGAATATGCCAAATAAAACATGTTTAAAACTCCATTGTTTTAACTTCTTTCTTTCGTCGCTGAGCTCACAGCAGCGCGAGCAGTAGATTTTCTATGACAAAACACTTCTATTCAGATTTATACCTAATATTATATGTTGACTTAACATTACAAAACAATAAATAGAATATATTTCTGCGTATGTGTTAACCGTGATTGGCTTAAATTACATAGGCAAGTCCTGCTTACATCATTAGTCCCTTGTGATCCATGTGAAAGGGTGGACAGAGAAAGATCAATGACTGGCAGGTTTCAAAATGTTACAGTTGGTTTTGCTTGGCTTCGTTTCACGATATAGTTACTCAGCAATAACTTTCATATGTATTCTCTCTCCACTTAACGTTCTGAAAAGGAGATTAAACACTCAATGGCGCCCTTCCAGGGTAAGAGCTAACAACAGTTTTTAAATCTTTACGCATACTTGTTTTAAGGAACGCTCTACTCGATTGAAACTGGATTTCGTTTGGGTTTCATGGGTAGCTGACTGAAACTCTAGTTCTAGAAACTCTAAACGGTTTGGTTCCAAACCTTTCGGGCGTTGAAGTTTTGAGAAGTAAACTGCACGTTGAGACACCAAGCGCTTGCCCTTCGATTTCTCTGACATTGCCGGCGTCTCCTATTTTATGCTCTTTCTGCGCGCCGAGCAGGGAGTGCACGGTGCAAAGGAAAATCCAATTTCAAAGAGTGTAGTTTTGTTCTCAGTAGTTACACGAACAATAATAATAGCATGAATTTCATATATGAATAACCTGCTGTTATTTCTTTTTTCCGGCTGAAGGAGAAAATGCTGTTAGGCACTTCCTAACCCCGATGGGATTTCGGGGCTGTGAGTGTGGGACTCGCCAATAGTTGGCCGTACCCACTAATAACACTTCACAGGAAGGAGTAGCTTTTGGATGCTACTGGCGCAGTCCCGCATAGCACCCGCGTTAGTACAGGAAAGATGCTGAGCTGCCGGATCCCCAAGTGGCACATGTCGTCCTCCGTGGACTAGTGGTACCATGTAGTTCCCAAGGTCGCGGGTTCAAACCCGGCGGAGGGCGACGGATTTTTTCGGTCGTAAAAATCCTTAGCATGGCTTCCTTCGGAAGGGAAATAAAGTCGGTGGTCATGTGTCGTAGATTTACGGCACGTAAAAGAACCTCAAGCCTGATAAAGAGGCCTCTGAGCAAAATTTCTGGTCTTTCACGCCCAATATAGAATGGGACGCTAAGAACCACAGAAGTTAAAGAGCGTCCATAAATAAAAACAAAAACAAACAAATCCAAGTGGCACCCAGGCAATCGTCATTTCAGAGAAGCCATTTAAACCTTATCAGCAAAGACTGGCACTGCAATAGACAACACGTTGTAAAGCACTCATTTGTGGCTAGCTTATGATATTGAATTTTGAATTTCTTGGTCAGTTGCGGCGCTTGGACACTTAATGCTATATTATCTCAGACTCTGAGTGGCTTCTATAACTTCAGCACAAATTTTAGAAATATGATCAGTATACATTATTAAAAGTGGGCATTCAAAGCCTCACTTAGGAAGAATAGATACCGGTCTGCACTCATAAAGTGACCCATAGTGCTTCCTGAAGAGCCGGAATAGCTCAAAAGTATACCCTTTAAATTAAAAAAATAGTTTTAGTTCTGAATTTTAATACTGTAAAATAAACTGTTAAACATTCATTGTAAAACTCAGGCACAATTTTAATAAAAATTCAAATATTTAAATACGTTACCCGTTTAAAAATAATATTAGTTGTGAGGTTATTAGATATTGATAATTTTAACAACTGCAATTAAAGTTAAGAATGAATAGGAAACAGATCAGGATTAAAAGTGGACATTCAAAGCTTCAGATATCGGTCTGCACTCATAAAGTGACCCATAGTGCTTCCTGAAGAACCGGAATAGCTCATCTTCTTTCCTTTGATTTATTAAAGAAATATATGTGGAATATGTTAATTTCCCGTAGGGTTTATGTTTTAACACCGGTTCGAATTTATGTATTTTTTTCTCTCTTTTTCCTTTTTACTAATTATACATCGTAAATGAATGCATGCATTAGTATCACGTGAGCTTAGAAAGTTATGTTCAAAACTTCTAAAATAATAAAGCTGTCATTCAAACTTAAAACCAAGTGCATTCTTGTAAATAATGCATGCTTATGCGTAACAATGAGATGGTTACAATATTCGTTTATGAAAAATTGTTTCCTCGTCTTATCTTTGCAGTTCACCAACGTTATTCATCTTTACCTAATTTGTCTCGAGGGATAAATAAACCCACGATTTCGTCGCTAGAAAGCGAGAGGAAGCAGATATCCCTTGGGATATGCCGGATTTAAGGAATGTTTCTCCAGAGTGCCACTTTCACGAGGCAAGGACTATCTTATGTTTAAAAGTGACAGCCTCTATCTACTAAACAGTCTTCAACTAGATACACGTATCTGTTCTCAACAGTTTGACGTACCTCTTCCTGCCGCGCACGTAATTATGAAGTACGAAATCGCTGCCTTTCACGCTCTGGCGATCTCCAAGGAAGCTAACTTTCCTTTGTCGTCTGTCGGATGGAGAAGAAGCATGTACGAAACATATTGCAGTAGTAATTAAACTAGAAAGAGATAACAATAACAATGCCAGAGACGGAATAATTATTGTCAACCTCTTCGTTAGGAGACGTGATAATCTTGCTTCAACGTTATGATGGTACTGTCTTGTTTACAGCAGCGGTAGAGCAGCAGCGTATATATTAGGTATTATTGCATCTGCCGAGTTTGAACAGCACATGTTAACCAACTTACGATCGGAACGCTGACTCTAATTAGCCTGTAAAGGTAGAGTGCAATTCACCAAACTCAGTTGACTTATCTGGAAAATGCTGCCATTATATCTGTAAACAAAGCGATTCTTCGTACATTAATATCGCAAAACATTGTGATTTTAGAATATGTTTATATCTACGCAATGCATAGTTGAAATTTCTAAATCTTCTTTTATTTATCCAACATTTGATTGAGAGCGCCAGGGTGGTGATGATAAGCGTGTGGCCTTTGAAAGAGGCCGTAAACGCAGGCTCAAGAGCCCGTTAGGGCGCCCGGCTAGTGCAGTGTTTCGTTTCGTTTCCGGCTCTCGTTCTGAGGGTCCTGGGTTTGATTTCTGGCTCTGGAGTGGTGATTTTAAGTAGCCCCTAACTACGCCTTCACCTCTGACTTGCTCATGTGGAGTATTCCCGAGGCCCAGCATGATTCTAAGCCCACGGTAAAAGCTGTAGGTCCTCTCATTCCACTGTCATCCTCATCATCACCCTACCACAGGGGGTAACGGACTCCACCCTCTGTTTGCCTCCACGTCAGAAACGGGTCCAATCACTGCTTGGTAAAGTTAGGTAACCCCGAAAGTCATAGGCCATATATGGGCAGCGTTAGAGATGATGACATTTGAATTGGATAAGCTTGCCTTACTCAAACCCCAATCAGCAAAACCTATCTCAGGGCAACTAGGAGTGTTGTATTGAAATTAATATTAGGATGTCCATTGCTTCACATGTTTATTTATCATTCACAGGTGATACCAAACTTTTGTCAAGATTGTATGAATTATCTAAGCGAAGTGTAACTGAGAGCTCTGATGGCGTTTAATCTCGTATAGGTGTTATTATCCTCCTCACCAAATAAATAGAGCTCACGCCAAAATTATGCAAGCAATTCAGTTACCTCATTACTCATGAAATAAATTTTCAAAATCGCGTTTAGTGTTCATAGTACGGTATAGTATATATTATAGATAATGTCTTTCTTCTAAAATGGTAAAAAGCCGCAAAGACATCAACCTAAAAATATTACCCAGCTTAAAATTCTTATGAAACGGTATTAGATTCAAATCCTGGGAATTTTAGGAAATACATGAATATCTTAAAGTTGAATAGAGGTTATTAAAAGTTGATATAACGGCTAAAAAATTAAGATCTACCAAGATTTATGATTACAAAAGAATTAAGACAAGTTTCCCTAAATAAAGTATACCTTTTAATTTATTATAATAATATCACGGAAACAACTTGGGGCGGGAGGAGAGGGTTAATGTAGGTTTAATTGTAGAAATCATATTAGTCTTTACTAATAATCAAATTGTATTTACAAATAATGAAGATTAAATCCATAAAGGTTTTATAAACTAACTTTATTAGTACAGATACACAATATAAATTCTCTACTTGGTTGCTTGCCTATACTAATTTACGGTCTCAATAACATAACTTCTGATTTTCCTGTACTGATGACCCACTGTCTGTTGGTTTGCATTATTCATCCATTTCGTCTACCTTTATCCCCATTTTGTAGTTATTTTTCACCATTTCTCTTTCGCTTTATCCAAAGGTTTTCCCACAGCGTTTATATTATATTCCCTTTTACAGTCAGAATCTTCATTGTTACTACCTCCAAGTTTTTCCTTTTCTGCTGCCAAACTTGTTCTCCCAATGTCTTTGTTTGATTACAATACAATATAGTGTTGAATTCCGTGTTTACTTCAACAATTCAACGCACATTGGACATTTTCCTATATCCTCTTCATACATTATACCTTTCAAGTTTCTAACTTTAGTTCTCGCCCATGCAAATTCTTCTCGTCCAAGTTTATTGAATATCTCTATGTACTTTTCCCTCTCCTATACTTATTTATTCCCCTATATAACCTCAAGGAACTCTCCTGTCTTCTACCTCAATTAATATCTTCTTGGCTTAATTCAGATGCACAATATAGAAGCATCAACTTAAAAAATATGAGTGTTACATTTACATGAATTTTTCTATCCTCTATCGTTTATTGGTGGTATACAAACTATTCTTATGAAAGTTCATTTTTATACTTTATTTTAATTCAAATAAACATTTGCAGAAACAACTACATTACACATTCCGTTATATATACAAAGGCAACAGCAATTGTCAAATGTTTAAGTACTGGACGTTCTTCGCTGGCCTTAAAATCCGTTTCAATGGAATCGCGAGAAACATCTGATTGCTGACAGGAATAACTGAAAACCCATGGGACATAAAATGAATGGCTAATTATTGAACAATTCGAAAACTAATAAGAAGACAACCCAAGAATTACTGCAATTGATCCTCCAGAATCTCCATACTAGAGCTGCAGTACTGGTCTTCGATTTCACCTCTAAAAAACCAATACATAGTTTTTTCTAGATCTATAAAACCACTTACACAACTGAATTGCTAATGAACAATCATCACATGCCAATTGCCAGTAACGTTCGTGTGCTTGGATTGCAATTTCAGCAAAAGTTGACTGGATCTCGCATCAGTGTTATCTGCCAAAAATTGGGGAGCTCAATTTAGTATCCTATTCCGCACATACAAGGGGGTTATACGATCTAAACTTGGTTATGGCTTCATTGTATATAACTCAACTAGTCCGACTGCCCTTAAGATGCTCGATTGAATTCGGTCTTCTGCACTCAGGATTGCGTTGGGAGCCTTTCACACAAGCCCTACCGAGAGTTTACAAATAGAAGCTAACGAGCCGCCACTGCAAACAAGGAGGAAAATCCTGAGTTTGATCTATGCTTCAGAGATTGCTGTCTTACCAGATCCTGCTGTTTTCCCATATCGCTTCCCTTCTAGCGACAATAACAGCCTTTCAACTGGACAATCTCATGGCACATCCTTCAGCTATAGAATTTCAAAATATATGCATGAGATCAATTTAGGTTTACCTACCTCCTATGATAAAACGCAAATGTTTCAGCTGTACCTCTTGGAAACCCGAAAACCCATTTATCATCACCACTCTAGTCAAGTACAACAACATGGATACAGATATTAACCATTACCAGGAAATGTTTCACGAAATTTGTGACATGCACCAAAACTTCATACCTATATATACTGTCTGATCTAAAATGAAGGGAGTAGTGGTTGTGCTGTTATACATCCTGAACTTCTGTGAACTTTTGACATAAGTTTTGCCTTGGAATACATAATGAAAACTGAATCCCGTTGTTATATCATCTTCACCGACTCCATGAGCGTATTTTTACCTCTTCAACAGAAGTCACCCAGAAACTCTTTAGTCCCGAACATTTGACAGCTGTAGAATAAGATAAAAGCCTGCAATAAACATGTGACGTTGGCATGGATACCATCTCACATGGGCATATCCGGAAATGAAAAAGCTGATGAAGCAGCTAAAGAAGCAACATGCCACTCTCCAAAGCCTGGCCGACCTCAAGGTTCCGGATCACGACTTCCAAAATTTCCTAAAGTATGAAATATGTAAGAAATGGAAGTTAAACTGGAGTTCCTCGTCCCATAGCAAACTAATCGCATTAAGCTCCAATCCTAGTTTCAGTTACCCGATAAAATATCTAATTCGTCGTGACCAGGTACTTCTCACCAGGCTACGTATTGGACATGCTGCAGTTACCCATTCATATCTCCTTGGAAAAGATCATCAGCCTACATGTAAGCACTGTCACTCCATTCTCACAGTTCAGCATATAGTTGCAGAATGCCTCAGCCACGACGTTCATTGTTTCAATCTGATATTCCAGTTAACCTTTCAGAGGCCTTGAGTGATCCAACTATCTGTCATAACACAGTAACCTTTTAAAGGAAATATGATGTTATATATTTCTTGTGTAATGTTATATAATCAAAGTTGTAATTTGTTTCAAAATATTGTTATTTTTTAACATTTATTAAAGCCGCGTTATTACTTTAATGTTAAAGCGACAATAATGAATTACATTTCTTGTATAGTACGTTTTCATCTATCGCTTAACGTTTACCAGTTATACAAGATTATAGACAATACCTTCCGTATGAAGGTTATTTACAGCAAATTCAAGATATACACTTTGTGATGTGAATATCCTTCATGTACGGTATTTTAATACAAATCGTTAAAGCCATTTTTTAAAAAATAACAATTTAAAAAAAAAGTTATATGTAAAGGGTAGTTTTGGCTCGGGAAGTTTTCTGGAGTTTTTCCTTTTGAGTTTTTCTGCTCAAACACACACACACATTTTCTAAACTGGTTTATTTTAATTCAGAGAGCCTCAAAAGATATATTTCCAGTGAAATCGCGGTATATAATTTTTAGGTGGAATGCAATACCTTCTCTGCCTACTATGTACGTGGTAGAGAAAGTAATAAGCTTTAGTAAGAATAAGTAGTTTCTAAATACTATGTACAAAATTCTGATGGGATACATTAACATGACTTTCTCTACTCTCTATCGTTAATTAGGGAATATACATATTAGTTGTCATATAAATAACTTTAATATGTGGTATCTTAATAAAAATCGTTAGAGCCAATCCTTATGAAATCAAATCTTTCAAAAAGTCTTCCATGTAAAGGATAGTTGGGGTGGGGAGATTTTGTTGAAAATCTTTGAAAGGTGATGAACTTAAATTCCAAGTTTGGTATTTATCTGACTTTTACTTTTTGAGTTATACTATCCACACACACACACATAGACACTCACATCACATACACCGGCTTCTAAAAATGACTTTTTGGATTTAGGGGGCCTCAAAACCTGTATTTACGGTGAAATCACGGTATCAAATTTTCGGGTGGAATGCAATAGAGAAAGTAAAAATCTGATGTAATACACCCACTAAAACTTTCTCTAATGACAAACTCAGACATATCTATTATGGTTGTAGTATTCATACTACCATGTTACATTACTCGGGATATATATTTCCTTAGTAATGATTTCAAATTCACCAAGAAGTGCTTATTTGCAACATGCAGAAACAGTATGCAAATGTTTATTCGTAGTAAAGAACCTCGCCATAGAAAGAAAACGAAGAAAAGCTGAGTGCTATATGCTGGCTCTGAAATTCCATGCCTTTCCCTGACAAGGCCAGAAGCAATTGAATAACGACAGTACTTTAAAAACGTGATGTTTTACATTCGTATTACTTTCTCTATGCATTTCTTAAAAAAATTATTCTTCCAAAATTATTCTTCTATCTATTTCATGTTAATCCAGTTACGCTTATAAAAATTGCTTCACTAGGTATTTCCTTGCAGATACAATGGGAATAGTAAAATATAGTAAGCTAAAGCAATAGTCAAATCTTCAAAACCTGGTTGCTATTTAATTCCTTTAAAATGCATTATCGAAGGAGGAAAATAAAAGCAAAAGGAATAACTACTTCCAATTTGAAAAAAAGTATAAGTATTGGAAAATTCGAACCAATAACAAGAAATATCTCTGAAATGGTTAACTCCAAAAAGAAGAAGAAAATGCATTCGACATAAATTGTGTGTTTTAACAAAATCTACTTTTTGTGTAATAAGATTTCTATCAGATATGTTAAAGTCTTCCAGAATGAAGAGAACATTAGAGTCTGTTCCAAAAAATTCAAGATATACGAGTACATTTTATGTATAACGAAAATATGTTAAACATATTGTATTTTAATCAAAATCGTTACAGCTATATTTTATAAACTCAAAATATTCGACAATTTTTC
Source organism: Deroplatys truncata (assembly GCA_030765065.1). NCBI lineage: Eukaryota > Metazoa > Arthropoda > Insecta > Mantodea > Mantidae > Deroplatys > Deroplatys truncata. Next base: position 256,107,169 of record CM060981.1, on the reverse strand, counting down.
GTTTTGGGATGGGGTATTTACTTTAAAATCCATGTGTTCGTTCCTTGGAAGATGGAGAATTTAATAAAAAGTTTCAATATTTAACTGACTTTGCGTTTTTGAGTTATGCTCTCCACAGATACACACACACACACACTAACACACACGACAGACAGACAGCCAGACACACACACCACGCATACACACACAATTAAAGAGACAGAGAGAGAAACAAACACAAAGTTGGGTAATTTTCTAAAAATTCTTTTCTTAGGGGATTCAGGAGCCTCAGAACACATATTTCCGGTGAAATTTCGACATCAAATTTTTGGATGGAGTATGATACTTCCCCCATTTACTATACATAATAGAGAAAGTAAAAATGCAAGGTATAGAAACATTCAAATCAATATTAACGGATATCTCGAAACTGCCTGATAGCACAACTATTTAGTATTTTAAAGGTGTTTACATTTTTTGTGCATTAAGTTTTCGTCTATCACTTATGGTTAACCCGTTACACAAAATTATACAAAACTGATTCCGAATAAAAACTTTACAGGTTATTCCAAGGAAATTTAAGAATTATACATTCTATTTGTCATATAAATGTATTAAATTTATGGTATTCTAATAAAAATATGTGGCCATTTTTGGGAAAAACCAAAGATATAAAAGGTACTTCCCTGTAAGAAGAAACTTGAAGTGGGGATTTTCTCGAAAATATTCGAACTTGAATACCAAGTTTGGTATTCATCCAACAATTTCGTTTTTGAGTAATGCTGTTTATAAACACATACTCATGGAACTCTTAAAAAATAACTCCTTTTACTCAGGGACCTGAAAATATGTATTTTCGTGAAATCTCGACACCGATTATTGGGCAGAACATAATACTTCCTCTTACCTACTATAAGTAGGTGGCATAGAAAGTGAAACTAACTTCGATTAGTGGAATAACGGTGATTTCCATGCTTGTTTAAAAAAGAGCTAAATTGTACCAAACGCTCAGAAAAGGGGTGTGGTTACTTGGTTTGTTGTCATTTTGTTGGCATATAGGGACACTCTAGCAATGCTTTCTGTAATTAGGTGAATTTCTAGTCATTGATTTGCCTACTAGTTGCGGTGACATGTAATATGCAGAATAGGGTTAAACTGTTTTACTCACCAGAAAGAAAATGAACTTAGAATGAATATGTGGATTACAAATGCTGGCAGTACAAGTCTTACAACTAAGACAATTTTTACTTTCTCTACTACGTATAGTAAGTAGGGGAAGTATTGTAATCCACCCAAAAATTCGATACCAGGATTTCACCGGAAAAATATGCTTTTAGACCACCTGAATCCAAAAAAAAGCATTTTTGGAAACGTCTCTGTGTGTGTGTGTGTGTGTGTGTGTGTGTGTGTGTGTGTGTGTGTGTGTGTGTGTCTGTCTGTCTGTGAACAGCATAACTCAGAAACGAACAGTCGGATAAACACCAAACTTAGTATTTAGGTTCAGTATCTTCCAGAGATGCGACACGAAGGTTTTCAAGAAAATTCCCCCACCCCAGATTACCCTTTACATGGAACATTTTTCGAAAATTTTAATTTTCTCAAAAATAGCTCTAACGATTTTGATTAAAATATCATATGTTTAAGATATTTTCATGACAAACAAAATGTATATCTTGAATTTTCTGGGAATGTTTCCAAAAGTATTCTTCATTGTGAACAACTTTTGCATAAGTGGTAAACCATAAGAGATAGACAAAGTTTACTACACCTAAATGTAGATCGCGTTAAAACACACAATTTATGTCATATACATTTTTTTTGAGTGAACCGTTTTCGATATATTGCTTGTTATTCCCTTAAATTTTTCAATACTTATTTTCTCAAATGGGAATTCGTTATTCATTTTTTTTGTCTTGTATATGCAAAGAGTATTAATCTGTGGCAAAGAGAATGGTGCTGCACCTAGCAAACAGCTATTAAGAGTGATGTATATGCTTAAAGGCTACTGTATTTCTATATTGCCCTTGTAAATATATATTCCTCTTACATCTACAAGAAAATTAACAATAAGATAGAGTCTGCAAATGTTTATCTCGATTAACATGAAGTAGATGGAGAATAAGCGTTTGTAAAAATAGTTTGTACAAGAGTAGAGAAAGTCATGTGAGTGTAACACATCAGATTTTTTAAATACGTTCACAAGTGTTTTACTTAACTTACTTCGTTTATAAACGTATTAACGTGAAAAACACGAGACAGTCAATCCAACTCCAAACCCCGCTCGCATTTTAAAAGGTTTTGAAAATGATGTATTACAGAATATGAAAGCAAAAAAGAAATCAATGCTGCAGAAGGAAACAAAATGTTCAAGTTCATTACACTGTGATGGAAGCATATTTGAACATTTGTAATCCGGCTGAAATTTGCTGTTGCACTTTCATAAAACCGGTTTTTCATCATGCAGCCTTCATTAAGACATTTTGAATAAACCTTGTTGGTTATAATTTATCCACAACAATGTTCAACAGAAAAAGAATTAATCTAATGCGTTAAATAGCTTCCGCTCAAAATATAATCTTCGATGTTTATTATCAGTTCCATCCTCCTCGCTTTACCCTTAAAGTTGTAGATATTTAAAGCCTTTTACTAGTTTTGCTGAAGGAGAAAAAAGTCTCCGAAATTTCTGAAATATTAAGAAATGCCATATTCACCACTAACAAAAAATATTTTAACAGCTCCGTTAGCATTAATGTCATTAAGCGTTTCTAGTAGTCAGAAAACGAAAGCTAAGGAAGTGTTTTATATTAATGCCAATGCTAAATGAAGTAAAGTAAACATATGAAGTTGAAGAAAAACAAAATAAGGCAAGCAAGAAAAACACCTTAAAACCAATGTTTTTAAACGCTTGAAACTAACATGCAAGTTATAAAAATACTAATAATGATTAGTTACACTATTTAATATTTGTCATTCTTTTCAGGATTTATGTGCTCTTTAAGTAAAACCCCGACGTTTTAAACATGCCTCTCCGAAATTTTTATCCTATAGGGCTTCACTATCCAAGTAAGGGACCAGGTAAACTACATTCTCTTTACGTAGGATGCCGGGATAGCGCGCAGTGTTTTAGTTGTCGGGTCTCTTGCTGAGAGTTCGGTGTTCGATTCTCGGCTCTGGGGTGGCGATTTTAAGTCCGTCCTATACACGCCTTCACCTCTGACTCACTTATTTGAAGTACCCCCAAGGTCCAGCGTTGTCGGTGTCCACGGTAAAAGCTGTAGGTCCTCTCATTCCACCTCCATCCTCATCATCACCCTACCATCGGAAGCAAGGTATTCCGGCCGCTGGATGCCTCCTCAAAAATAGGCCCAGTCATCGATTTGTGGAATGAGGTATCCCCCAAAGATCATAAATCCCCCAAAGGTATAAATTAGAGTTATCTTTGTATAAGAATACTTACTTCACCAACATAAACAATTTGTGTTACATTTTCTCATCCTTTCGCCTAAATGTGTTCATATATATTTTCTTTGTCCGTCTCCTGTAACACCGACGCAATCATTCATGTAAGCTTGAGCATAACGTAACCTGGGCTCTAGAGATATTGCACAAGTAGCTTCAATTTATGGTCAAAGCACAAATACCTCATGCATTAAGCACTCAGCATTTCCGTTACAGTCATTGCTGGATTGTGATTACATCGTTTGTTCAATCAGAAAATGTTTACATTTGAAATCTTAGTGGTTGCTCTGATGCATATTTTGCTACCGCCACGCTTAATTACACATCACTGCATTTAGATATGTGTTTATGTACACAGCTCATCCTTATCATTTTAGTACCTAGGTATGAGCAAAGCGACAGGTGGAGTTGATGCAAGATCGAAATACTTGCTTCACATGCAGATATATACTGTCGATTACCGAGCGTTAGCATGTGAACCTGAGGTCCGGGACTCAATTACCGTTGACCGTCCACCGATCTCTTGGGTTTTTTGTTTTTTACCTCGTAGTTAGATAAATACTACCGTGGTTTCTCTCTGCCAAGGCTTCTTCTTCCTCATACTCTTTCATTCAGTTTCCTTCTCGTGCTACAATTACAATTTCAGGTATCTTAATATGCAGCAGCGCCGACAGATGGCGTAGATGTTTGCTGCAAGGAAAGAGTATTCCGCGTGGACACCAGAAAGCTGCCTTGATGTACAGCTCGTCACTGCCCGACAGTGAGTCAGTGTCGGACAGATGCCGCAAAAGTTTGCTGCAAGGAAAGAGTATTCCGCGTGGACACCAGAAAGCTGCCTTGATGTACAGCTCGTCACTGCCCGACAGTGAGTCAGTGTCGGACAGATGCCGCAAAAGTTTGCTGCAAGGAAAGAGTATTCCGCGTGGACACCAGAAAGCTGCCTTGATGTAAAGCTCGTTCACTGCCCGACGGTGAGTCAGTGCCACACAGATGGCGCAGAAGCTTGCTGCAAGGAAAGAGTATTCCGCGTGGACACCAGAAAGCTGCCTTGATGTACAGCTCGTCACTGCCCGACAGTGAGTCAGTGTCGTACAGATGCCGCAGATGTTTGCTGCAAGGAAAGAGTATTCCGCGTGGACACCAGAAAGCTGCCTTTATGTAAAGCTCGTTCACTGCCCGACGGTGAGTCAGTGCCACACAGATGGCGCAGAAGCTTGCTGCAAGGAAAGAGTATTCCGCGTGGACACCAGAAAGCTGCCTTGATGTAAAGCTCGTTCACTGCCCGACGGGGAGTCAGTGCCACACAGATGGCGCAGAAGCTTGCTGCAAGGAAAGAGTATTCCGCGTGGACACCAGAAAGCTGCCTTGATGTAAAGCTCGTTCACTGCCCGACGGTGAGTCAGTGTCGGACACATGGCGCAGATGCTTGCTGCAAGGAAAGAGTATTCCACGTGGACACCATAAAGCTGCCTTGATGTACAGCTCGCCACTGCCCGACGGTGAGTCAGTGCCACACAGATGGCGCAGAAGCTTGCTGCAAGGAAAAAGTATTCCACGTGGACACCATAAAGCTGCCTTGATGTACAGCTCGTCACTGCCCGACGGTGAGTCAGTGCCACACAGATGGCACAGAAGCTTGCTGCAAGGAAAAAAGTATTCCACGTGGACACCAGAAAGCTGCCTTGATGTACAGCTCGTCACTGCCCGACAGTGAGTCAGAGTCGGACAGATGCCGCAGAAGTTTTCTGCAAGGAAAGAGTATTCCGCGTGGACACCAGAAAGCTGCCTTGATGAACAGCTCGTTCACTGCCCGACGGTGAGTCAGTGCCACACAGATGGCGCAGAAGCTTGCTGCAAGGAAAAAGTATTCCACGTGGACACCAGAAAACTGCCTTGATGTAAAGCTCGTTCACTGCCCGACGATAGGTCAAATGGCGCAGATGCTTGCTTCAAGGAAAGAGTATTCCCCGTAGACCCTAGAGGACTGCCTTGATGTATAGTTCCGACAGTGAGTCAGTGTCGGACAGATGGCGCAGATGCTTGTTCCAAGGAAATAGTATTCCTCATGGATGCTTGAGGACTGCCTAGGTATCATTGGTCGTTCATCGCCCATTCCGAGTGGGACGGGTATTCGAGCCAGAAAATGCTAAGGACATCTGCGTGCCTTTGTAGCCTCTCTACCTTCTGCCTACAGCCTTCTATGGTTCCAACGGTTCTCCTGGCGAGTGGAAGCCACAATAGACCTGTATAGGTCGCGGTGTGCGAGGCAACCCTTCCGTTGTATACCCTGCATAACCGTATTGCCTGTCCTACCGTGGCGGAATGTTTTAATTAGAGACAGAATGGGCTACTGCAAATTTGAGACACACCCATATCTACAGTGGACACTGTACAAATCAAATCACGCAAATTCTTAAATAATAGTTTATTTAAATTTTGTCATAAACTATTTCTCGTACATCTCGCATAACGTAGGATATACCAGTTTATGCCATTTAAATAATAATGTTAAAACGATTAAAAGGATGTAAAATGATTGTGAATGTTAAAATGCTGTGATTTACATAATAAACATTTGTAAGTTGATACTGGCGTGGCGTCTGACATGCAAACTTAAGGTTGAACCCAAATTATGCTCTCGACCAAACCTCCAATTGCTGCCGACGGAATTCTGATGTAACACGGATCCGTATCTCGGTGTTCTACACATGGTTTACTATTATCACTATCAGCATCAACGTTATTATTTTATTATTATTATTATTATTATTATTATTATTATTATTATTATTATTATTATTATTATTATTATAATCATCATCATCATCGTTGCTTGGAAATCGATAGCATGTTAATGTAATCTTAAGGTTTCCGACTTTTTATAGAATTATAACCTAAATAATTCTTGTATGTCTACATTTTGTAATAGAACAGATATCATAACCTAAACATAAACTGTAATTTTACGTAAGATTTTGAGTACTTACAGCTAGATATATTAAATAGGACGCGTATGTGTCACTTTTGACCGGTAGTGCACCGTAAAGTGTATTTGACAGACGAGTACGTTGATATGCTCCTTGTTAAGGAAGAGGCGACAGCAAATGTACAGGAACCTCATCATCTAAACCAGAAGAAATATGAAATGGACAACAACCAAAAGTAAAAACTCTCTGAAATGTTGAAAGACGTCTATGGACAACAGTGTCACTTGCAATAATGCTCCTCTTAGGCAAGTAGCAGCATTATCGGGTGTTAATACAGAGTCTATTTTGAATGTTACCCGCATACTAGTACATGGGTGGTTGCTCAAGAGAACAACATTAGTCAGTCTTCTGTAGCGAGAATACTGAATGTTGATAAGCTTTACCAGTACAATTTGCAGCTACACACTTCACGAGAGAGATTTCGAAGCTCTGGCGAATTTCTGTGAAGGTATGTTGGGGGGAGTAGCAAATGATATGAGGTTCGTATCCAGAATCCTGTTTTCTGAAGAATCAAGATTATACAAAAATGAGATTTAAATCGCCACAATGTGCACTATTGGAGGGTTGATAATCGGCTTTGACACAGAATTAAAAATCCTATACATCACTTGCCTATCATCCGCTAAGACCTCCGCAAGACTTTCGCAGATACAGTGTGTACCGAAGATGTGCTGGAGGAATACACTCTAGCAATCGTGACGGACCAACAGACCAGCGGACAAACAGAGACATGTGCATATAATTGCAGTGGCCAATACGCAACCGAGCCAAAATTACCTCCTCACGACGAGAAACGCGAGAGGAGGTTACCCAGTTTATCGGAATGTGCTTCACTATTCTAAGCTTATTTCCGCGGTGAGCTAACCACTCCTCACGACAGCACAGCTCTCCGCACAATTATCCTAAAGTCTTCCGACGTCACTCGAGGTATTGCAACATTGGGTTATGTGGGTGACCCCTTAGCTGCCAAATCTGCAAGTTCATTCCCCGGCAAGCCAACGTGAACAGGTATCCAGGCACACTCCACATTAACGGCAGAAGCATATAAAACATGGAGGGCCTTCTTGGATTCGCTGAACAATGGGGTTGTAGTTGTACAGCTCACGAAGGCTCCGAAGTGCACTAAGGGAATCACTCAAAAGGACATCTCCTAATTTATGACGACGCACATAACAAATCGTTCGGTATATGGTATATAGCACTGCATTTTGTGTTTATAGAACTATTTCTATAAGAGTTAACTAGTGAATTGATTAATATGTAAGAAAACCGTAAAACGCAAGCTAGTATTTATCATCACTGTCGTAATTACGTATTATTATTATTATTACTATTATTATTATCTGTAATTTTTATTACCATAATTACTCGTATGTGCTTGCATATTCAGTACCAGAACCCAAATTACAATTGGCGCCGCATTAATTATCGTTATGTGACAACACTGATGCCTTAAGACAGCACTATTCTGGCAAGAAAGGATCTGCCCAAACATTTATTGGACCTGGACCAATTTGGTACTGGATTGAGAAGCCGCGATAATGGTGCGACCGTTTGGTCCAGGAATGTTGTTGTCGCCTTTTCTCGTTGTCTCCAATATCTGATGTTGATTTTTCTGCCGGCTGCTGCAGTGGTATAGCTATAATTATTTTCCCTTAGGGTATATGTGGAAGTATTGTTTAGGAAGACACCAGTTTAAATTGACTGAGAAATTTATTGTGATCTAATATCTGATTATTGAAATGAGTTGCTGACCATTTGAGATGAACAAATAGATTTATTATGAATCGTAGCACTAGAAATTGTAACAACTCAATTATTAAACCAGCTGACTTCTGCGGATCAATTTCAGGTTTGAAATAACTGTTACCGCAACAAAAGAAACTAGAGGCAAAAGTCGCCGTGAGTCGCTAAAATGTTTGACCGGCAGGATCTCTCGCGGCAGCCGCAAACTCCTAACCACACAACCGCGTCACTAAGCGCTTAAAATATCACACAAGTCAGTATCCCTGATGGTACCAAAGAGAGAGAGAGCGAGTCGCTCTCGGATCCAATTTCACGCCTTTATTACTTTTATCATCGTCCACTTAATTATTTCCCACCAACGTTATTTCACGTGCGGCACATGGTTCAAATCCTAAGAGATCGTCTCTGACTGTCACTAGGGGTCCGGCTAAAAATCTCGGAAATACCTTTCACTTGTCTTTTTCAGACTTTCTACCTACTGACTGTGGAAGTGTACTAAACTCATAACCTAACTGCCTTCTAGGAACTTCTAACGCTAATGCTTTCTGTATTCGGTTGTCGCTAATGACTTTTATTAACAAGAGTCGCTAATGATTGTTATGTCTTTCCTGATCAATCTTTGAACTCAAGCTTGTTACATTATACATTGATTTAATATACGGATATTATTTATTGCAATTATTTCTTTACCTTACTACTCTTTCTTTAGTTGACTATTTATATATTCCCGTCAATAATTAGGTAGGAAGTTCTTGGGATACCCTTAAACTCTGTTCCAAGAACCGTTGCTGAGAGGTTTTATCATAACCCAAATGTAATGGGCTCAAACAGAGGTGTGCAAGCACAGTAAGGGAACGATGAGCACTCACTGAAGATGCACTTAATCTCAATAATCTGATAATCGGGCTCTTGACGGTACATTGTAGATTACCGAAACACCTACATACAATGGAAACTTTTAGAGAAAGACCAGTAGCCAGGCTATTCAATAAAGAGGATAAAACTGAATCTCATATCATCTTCAAATGTAAAACAGTGGATTGGAAAAGAAAATGAGCTTTTGGGTCTGATAAACACAAATGATTTTTCTAAAGAAAACTTACATAATAATCTTCTTCTTCTTCATCCTCCTTCTCCTCTTCCTCAGGGTTTAGACTATGCAGCCCGTTACGGCGTAGTCATTTGTGGAGTCCATCTTTTTCGGGATCGGCCAATATCTCTTTTTCCTCTCAGGTTGTGTAGCATGGCTCTTTTTGATATTATTTCATTCTTCATTCTCATTAGGTGCTCCGTCCACTTTCTTCTATAGGTTTTAATTTTAACTCCAATCTTATTAATATTTAGTTCCTATCTTATTGTTTCATTTCTTATCTTATCTGTTGTTGTGCATCTTTTAACATTATGTAGAAAAATAGAATACGAAAAAGAATCTCACTCGCTTGTGTTTTACAAATTTTCATATTTCGTTTAATTAACCAGTTTTCGCTTCCATATAATGAGAAGACGGCCATTGTTTTACATAATTTGAGTTTTGTGTCTTTCCTAGTTTTCGACGAAGGTTTCTTTTGATGGATCTACATATTGCCTGGAGTTTTAATTTCTATCTCTTTATCTTCTCCACAGGTTATATCACATCCCGTGTACTGAAAATGTAATACCTGTTCTGTTATTCTATTATCTATTCTATTCTGTTCTATTATACTTTCTAGGACAATTTTCGACCATACAGGATATTTTCTTCTAAACACCATTACCTTCGATTTACGTTTTGATATTTACAATTGCTTCTATCGGATGTTGATTGGAACTTATATGCCAGCAATTGCAAGTCTGTTTCAGATTTTACCATAAGAACGACATAGTCTGCAAATAACAATATATTTGTTATCTTTATTATATATTACTATTCCTTCATAATTTAGAGGTTTCCTCCATTCTTTCAGAATATCGTCAATATATAAATTAAATAATACAGGTGAAAGTACACACAACAAAACAACATTTTTGTTGGTTTTAGTGAGTAGTGGATCAATACAAATATTTGTTTCATAATATAAACTCTTAACAGTTTCTATGATATGTATTCCATAAAACGTCTCTATTTATTCTATGAAATAACTTCTTCAAATTCATAAGTAGCAAGGAAATGTGTATTCAGATTTCTACAGCAAGGAGAATACAAAGAATTGTCGAAGCCTCAATATCATAATACCAAAACGGTTTTCATAAAGGAAAATCCCGCGCGCGCGCACACACACACACACATACATATATATACATTGCGAACTTAGGTATGTGTTTCATTCTTTCACAAATGAATAGTCTTGTTTTTATGAAGGAAACAGGCTATAAAATGTATATATTTCAACTGTTAAATGACTAAAATATTAAAAAGTAATTTACAAGGCCCAGAGATTAGGATACATTCCGGAGTGATAATAGAAGATGCTTACTTGGACGGCATTGACTTTTAAAATAGTTTTTGCTCCAAGGGTTATGGGTGTATACGCACATAAAGCCGAATATATTTTATTCCAAGTAGTATACACAAATGACCATATATATAGCTGTGTCTTGAAGAAAGTTTTATAAATTACTCCTTCATATTTTAAGTAAAATAAGACAGAGCGACAAAAATAGTCTTCTAAATCATTGTGCAATAACTTCACAGAGGTGTGAGAGGAGAGTAAATAAAATTTATTGGGTTTTAAAATCCATCCGTAAATCGCCAGCTGTCCATATCTAATTTGGAGGAAAACATTCTAACAGTCAATTACGTCCACGAGTGTATGCTATTTACGCATAAACGTAAAGAACAAGACACAATGGTTCACAGCTACCGTACTGGCTCCGGGTTCTATCGGATCAAGTCGTGAATCTTCGTTCCCTTAAGAACATTGACAAGCAGCAAGACGATGCTCCTTCCTTTACTCACGTCATCCTCCGTGGTCTAGGGGTACCATATGAGGCAATATTTTATATCATAACATGCTGCGAATGTCAGAGTGATTATAGTGAAAATTAATATTATTGTATGTACATGATTTTAGATGTTTGTTAGCCATAAGGATTGTTGGGAAATAAGTTTGCACGGCCTAACTGAAACTGACAATAGAAGTGGGTAACAATAAACCGAGGGGGTGAGTTGTTTGTCACTAAGAAGATAAAGCCAAAATTGACGTCAGGGCAGCGTGCCTTTTTTAGAAATGGAGGGAATACAAATACGTATCTTTCCTAGAGCATATATGTCCGTAGTAGTGATTGGCTGACAAAACAGACGCTAAAGTTGGCGCAATTTGGTAACCAATAGCAACTATATTATAATGTTTAGGCAATTCGAGGTGAAGAAGTGTATATTCTCGAGCCATAAGGAAGTGTCGCACAGTTCTGAAGAATCTCTCACGAGTTGCACGTCGCAGAGTTGGTTACAAAAAATGTAAAGTACGCGAAGTAATTGGTGCGCGGCAACTAAAACGACTGTAGTCACATTCGGAAATATCACAGTTTCAGTCAGGCGTGTATAAAGTTTAAATATGTGAATTATTAATTAAATCTGAAGGCAATAAAAGTCTAGATTCAGGTTTTTTTATCAGTGTTATCTTTTAGGAACAACTCCTTTCCGTTTACACACCCTGCTTAGAGACACGTGCTCGACTGAGTTATAATAGCTAGCCGGAGGACAAAGAAACCAAATTTAAAAAATTAATTAAATAATAAGCGCCCAACAAATAAGATAACACAAGTCATCTGAGAACTGCGACACATACTAGTCTGTAGTTTCCCAGGTCGCGGTTTCAAACCGGGCGGAGGGCGATGGATTCTTTCAGGCGTAAAAATCTTAGCATGGCTTCCTTCGGAAGGCAAGTAAGGCTGGCATGTAAAAGAACCCTAAGTCTGATAAAGAGGCCTCTGAGCAAAATTTACGGTCTTTCACGCCCAATATAGAATGCTATACTAAGAACTATAGTAGTTATAGGGCTTCCATAAATAAAGCTCAATTTTCTTTTTTCCATTTTCTCACCCGATCCATCCAAAAATTAGTTATACACTCCGAATATGTATGCTACAAAACAATGCTTACGATATGCTACATTAAACTACTTATTATAATTACTGCTCAATTAACTCATGTTAAAGAAATTCTATCCATATAATCATCATCATCATAACGTCATCACCAGCACCACCACTACGTAGTAATCGTCTTGAATCAGTTCCCCTGATGCCAATTTTCCAAAATGCCATCTTAGGTATACACTTTTGTGTATTGCAAAAGCTCAATACGAGTAGTAATTATTAAATGTAATTCGCGGAAACAGAGGGCGTTGCTTTGCACTTGAACTGGTAATCAGGGACGGTTCCAAGATCTCGCATCATCATGTGCGTTTTACCTTGAGCTTGTGTCGCGACGCAAAATAATGTTTATAAAATTACTCGAACAATCGCCATTGAGCAAAGTTGGACTATTACGAGCATATGGAACTGTATAACTTAACCTGTGGTTTTTGTTTCTTTTTGGAACGGTTCATTCCTCGGAACCGCTATAATACTACTAAATATGTAATTCAAAACATTTAACTGTACCATGTATACATACCGATCTCGACTGAACGTAATTACTCCTTTAAACTAAGGGAAAAGCATAGTATATACCAAAAGATGTTTAGCCCCACTGTGTTCACTTTACTAGCTTCAGGGTTCCATTAACAGAGATTCGCTAACGGATTCTGGACTATCGAATTTTTTTTACCGCTATGATAAGCTATTCTTATCAAACGAAATTTGTAATCTTTTAATAGATTACCCGTTTCACTGTTTGTTTATTGAATATGAGGAAGGATGTTACAAAAGTTGTACAACATAATTAAATTTATAACATCGCTAAAACGTTTTAAAATAAAAGCTGCTTCAAAAGTTGGGATGTTTGAAAGGACCCTAAAATACTAACCGAAGTTCATAACGACAGAAAGTAATAGCACGGTACAAGAAATATAATAAATGAGAAGTAATTAGGCTATGCTGAAGTCGGAATTAGGTTCAGAAACGTAACACATTATGTAAAAACCATGCTTGATGATGATGATGATGATGATGATGATGATGATCACAAAAGCACACAACTAGCATATTGTCTCTGGAAGTTACGGAATTATAATCACACAAGTGCATTCCTTTAAAGAAGACTTTTGCCATAAGTTTGCTGTAAATACTTAAATATACATTTCAAATTATGTTGTGCAGTTATCGCATGATTTTCAAACCTTTTTTTACTTTCTCTACTACGTATAGTAAGTAGGAAGTATTGGTATTGCACCCAAAAATTCGGTACCGAGATTTCACCGGAAACACGTGTTCTGAGGCCTCCTGAATCCAAAAAAAAAAATTTGGAAACATGTCCCTGTGTGTGTGTGTGTGTGTGTGTGTGTGTGTGTGTGTGTGTGTGTGTCTGTGAACAGCATAACTCAGAAATTGACAGTTGGAAAAACACCAAACTTGGTATTTAGGTTCAATATCTTCCAAAGATGCGACACGAAAGTTTTCAAGAAAATCCCCCACCCCAGATTACCCTTTACATGGAACATTTTTCGAAAATTTTAATTTTCTCAAAAATGGCTCTAACGATTTTGATTAAAATATCATATGCTTAAGATACTTTCATGACAAATGAAATGTATATCTCGAGTTTTCTGGGAATGTCTCCAAGAGTATTCTTCATTGTGAACGACTTTTGCATAACTGGTAAACCATAAGAGATAGACAAAGTTTTACTACACAAAAAATGTAGATCGCGTTAAAATACACAATTTATGTCATATACACTTCTTTTTGTTGAGTGAACTATTTTCGAAATATTGTTTGTTATTCCCTTAAATTTACCAAAACTTATACTTTTTCTCAAAATCGTTATTCATTTTTTATGTCCTGGATATGCAAAGAGAATGGAATGCTCCACATAGCAACCAGGGCTTAAAGGATTTGACTATCGCTTAAAACCTACCATATTCCCCTTGCATCTACAAGAAAATTAGCAATAATATTATCATCTCGATTAACATGAAGCATATGGAGAATAAGCGTTTGTAAACATAGTTTGTACAAGAGTAGAGGAAATCTTGTGAGTGTAACACATCAGAGTTTTTTTATTTGTGATAATTTCATACATTAATATTGCAGAAGTTTACCTTATACTTACTTCTCTTAATAATATACCCACGTATGTGCTACAAATATTACATTGTGTTGTTATAGGTATGCAGGCACATAGAGCTAGTTACGGAGACATTCTAGCAATAAAATCAAGCCCAATAATACTTAAGGCTTGATACTGTGCACTCTTTTACGTGAAGAAAAATAATATACATAATATTTCAAAAATGTTTTACTTATCAAAAATTCTAACCAAGAACAAGGAGTAACAAGCAAATGAGAAATGCTATAAGAGCGTTATTTGACAAACAGTTGTATATTTTAATACATAAGTTCATCACTTATGGCCTTCTGATTAAGTATATAATATGGAATGAAAATTGAGATGAAATGTAGAGGCACGCGGAGATAAGATTTTCTATTAAAGACACAAATAGGAAAATTTCCATTTGAACTTAAACTTTCGCACTAAATTGTCGGAGTAAGAATACATGGTGCAAGCTAAGATACACTAAGGATATTTTCCCTGGCCGAGATGGTTGGGGGTCAGGGTCTTTGAAGGCTAATCCCGCGTTAGGGAGACTCCCAATTGTTCTAAAAACAACAGTATCCAATGAGAAATGTCTATTTCGTATGCAAACGTCAGTTTGGACGGGAAAGATCAAGGAATCGTGGCCGAGAGGGTAATTTTCAGAATCCTCGACGCAGGGAGTCGCAACTGCAGAGCGGTGCGAAATACAGTATCCCGGAATAGGCATGAAATAACGCGTGCTATAAGAGTATCGTTACAAATGGACGAAACAGTATCACCTCACAAGTGATGTAGAAATTTGTTAAAATGCGAGAATTATCTCCAGAAGGCATAACTGCGTTAGGGTAATTAAACAGAGGAGGTTTTTCGAACACTGATTTTGCATAGATATGTGGTAATTGTATATCTGCATAAAATCCAGGCTATTCAGAGAAAATTCAAGATTTGCAATTCTATTTCAGTTTCTCAAACACGTGTCATTTTAATCATAATCGTTAAAACAATTTTCAGAAAACAAAAAAATTAACGAAAAAATGTACACCCTAAGAAATAAAACGAGCAGGCTCTCGAAACGTATATTTGTCTAAAGCCCAAATCATTTCAGCAATGGGTTCACAATGGTGTCTCGGGACGCGTG
This sequence comes from Deroplatys truncata, assembly GCA_030765065.1. Classification (NCBI taxonomy): domain Eukaryota; kingdom Metazoa; phylum Arthropoda; class Insecta; order Mantodea; family Mantidae; genus Deroplatys; species Deroplatys truncata. The sequence continues at coordinate 256,091,682 of CM060981.1, read as the reverse complement.
CCTTTAGCTTCGCCCTACTTTCACGTTTCATATTGAGTCCCATCCACCAATAGCCGAGCGGTTATAAGGAGGTACATGATAAGGTTCGTGGTCGGAGCATAACTGTTTTTTCAAGAAACATGCAATGTTTATTACGCAGACTAAAATTCCAATTGCTAAGGCTTATTTGATTTTATTCTCACCCATAAAAACTGAAACACTCTCGTTTTAGTTTTCAAACTATTAAGAAATAAGGAAATATTTTAGTCCTAAATGATGTGATACACTCAAATGACTTTCTCTACCCTCTATTGTATATTAGTGGGTGTACAAACTATTATTACTAAAACGTATTTTTCTATCTACTTCATTTTAACCAAATAAACTTTGATAAATAGCTACAATACACATTTCCTTATAGATACAAAGGGAACAGTGATAGTCATTAAGAACTGGACGCTATACGCTGCGCTTAAAACTCTTAAAACTCTCTTCTCATGCAATCGCATGTAAACATCATGCAATGCACTTTAGAATACTTACTAATTTGCCACTTATTTTGTGAACGAAACTAATAATTTGTTTGTTTTCATTGATAAACTTTTTCAATCTAATTTGTTTGAATATAAAATTAGTTTGAATACCCACTAACAAAGACAGGGGAGGGTATAGAAAGTCATGTGGATGTGTCACATCAGATGTTTTTTATTTTGATAATACACAGTTTATAATAATAATAATGGTTCTTTTGCTTCGTATTAACTTCGTAATTTTACTGTTTCTTTAAACATTATATATTTATGTTTGCCTCGGCTGCGTCAGTATTTATATATTTTTTTAGAGACATGAATATCTTAGCAGGGAGCAGTGCGACTGAAGAATGTAGGCTTACACAGAGTTTAAGTTTTTCTTCACTCCATTTATTAATACTTGACACGATTTAAGTAAAACTTCACTGATATAGAGGGCTGTGAGATTCTTTTGTTAATTACTTGTACTTCTTTAACACGTAAACTATTTTTCTCACACAAAATACGTATTAAATTTCTCGAGGACACATTTCTCACTGACTTCTAGATTTGTAAATTTTGCTATACTTCAGTTTCTTATTGGCTAATCCTACTCCAATAGAATACTTTTATTTAACTAAAGCGTTTTCTGGTTGTTGATTGGCTATTTTATAAACTGACACAAAAATTACATTAATGTTACTCAAAGAATCACAAATAGTATTGTTAAACTTTCTTACTCATTATTGACTCATTACCTCCTTGTTACTTCGTTGTTAGCAACTTTTAACCTATTATTCTCACAGCTCCTACATTATTAAATTACGTAATACATTCAGATAACATTATTACATGTATACAATAATATAAACATATACAATGACTGTAATATACACTTTTTATATATTATTACATACACATATTGCTTTAAGGCAGGCTGTTATTGAATGTATATATTATATAATTAGACTGAAATCATTTAAGTGTAAAAAATACTGCCTCACAGGAAAACAAAAAGCATCTTCCTACTTGTCGCATAGCTTTGAAATGATAGCAGGGTGGTATCAATCGTGTACTGTGAACGCAGCGTCAGCAAAAGCTTCCGACGTTTTCCGAATCGGACTCCTTATTTATTTTGTCTTGGGCTGTACATATAATGGGATTTTTAAAGTAGGGAGGATTTCATAATCGCCTTGCGTCCTTGAAAGATGCTCAAAATCTTTTTGATGAGAGTAAAAGAGAATCTGAAAATGTGTATTTAATGTGAAATCTCAATATTTGAGTGGAATACATTACTTTTCTACCTACCTTAGATAAGTGGTAAAGAAAGTAACAAGACAGTTATTTTGAAGATATTGTAATGCAGCTTACAACTCATTTGAATCAAATGGTTAGGAGTAGTGATGGGGATATACCACTATTCCCTCACTTGATACCGATACTCGATATTCACTTTACAAAAAAATCTGATGTGTTACACTCACATGACTTTCTCTACGCTTGTACAAACTATTTTTACAAACGCTTATTCTCCATATGCTTCATGTTAATCGAGATGTTAATCTTATTTCTAATTTTCTTGTAGATGCAAGGGGAATTGCTAGGCTTTAAGCGATAGTCAAATATTTCAATAGCTGGTTTCTATGTGGAGTATTCCATTCTCTTTGTATGTCCAGGACATAAAAAATGAATAACGAATTTGAGAAAAAGTAGAAGTATTGGAAAATTTAAGGGAATAAGAAGCAATATCTCGAAAACGGTTCACTCAACAAAAGAATTGTATATGACATAAATTGTGTATTTTAACGCGATCTACATTTTTTGTGCAGTAAAATTTTGTCTATCTGTTATGGTTTACCAGTTATGCAAAAATCGTTCACAATGAAGAATACTTTTGGAGACATTCCCCAAAAATTTGAGATATACATTTCATTTGTCCTGAAAATATCTTAAACATATGATATTTTAATCAAAATGGTTTAAGCCATTTTTGAGAAAATTATAATTTTAGAAAATTGTTCCATGTAAAGGGTAGTCTGGGGTGGGGGGACTTTCTTGAAAACCTTCGTGTGGCATCTCTGGAAGATACTGAACCTAAATACCAAGTATGGTGTTTATCCAACTGTTCGTTTTTGAGTTACGTTGTTCACAGGCACACACACACACACACACACACACAAACAGACACACACACACGGACATGTTTCCAAAAATGATTTTTTTGGATTCAGGTGGTCTCAAAACATGTATTTCCAGGGAAATCTTGGTATCGAAGTTTTGGGTGGAATACAATACTTCCCTACTTACTATACGTAGTAGAGAAAGTAAAACTAAATGATGTTCTTGTTAGTAGTTTTCTGGTATAAACACATGCAACCAATTTTGTATTCTATGCTAATTCCGAGATTGTTTCCGTTTGATGTTCTCCAATTGGAAGCAATTTTTACTTTCTCTACAACGTGCGTAATAGATAGAGAAGGATTGCATTCCACCCAAAAATTTGATACCGAGATTTCACCGGAAATACATGTTTTGAGTCCCTCTGAATCCAAAGAAAGCATTTTTCCAAACATGTCTGTGTGTGTGAAAAGTCTGATAAATACCAAACTTAAAATTTGAGTTCAGTATCTTCCAAGGATACGACACGAAGTTTTTCAGGAAAATACCCCCGACCTAAACTACCATTTATATGATAAAGTTTTAAATAATTTCGATTATCTAAAAAATGGGGCTAACGATTTTAATTAAAGTACCACATATTAAAGATATTTACATGACAAATAAAATGTATATCTTGAATTCTCTGGGACTAGCCTAGAAAGTTCCTTTTATTCCGAAGAAATTTTGTATAATCTTGTATAAGTGGCATAAACGTTAAGCGATAGAAAAAAACGTACCACACAAATCATTCAGATCCTTTAAAACACTGAAGTTATTTAGGATAAGATTTTTTGTAACACAAGCCGTTTCTGAGATATCCGTATTTAAAGGTTCGAATTGCCCAATACTTATTCTTTAAGTCCCATCCATTTTAGTTGCTTCTCGCCATTGCATGGAAATACTATGTAGTTTTAAGGCCAGCATATAGCACCCAGTTTTTAAACATTTGATTATCGCTGTTCTTTGTATCTATAACGAAATGTGTAATGTAGCTATTTTTTTAAAGGTTTACTTGCATTAAAATGTAGCAGATAGAAAAATAAGTTTTAGTAGGAATGGTTTGAATACCTAATAATAAAGATAGAGGAGGGTATAGAAATTCATGTGAATGTTTGCATTACATGTTTTATTTTGATAATACTACAGCTTACATAATCCTATTGTTAGAAAAGGCTAATAATAGTAATACTAATAATAAATCCCTTACTTCGTTTCTTTCTTTTCTTTGGCGGGTAACTATATTTGGTGCTGAAAACTTTCTTTTAAAGGATATTCTATCCATATTATGTAAATTAGTTGCACGGTATACCTATTTGTTGGCTACGCTCGTGACCCGAGTTTGACTTCGGTAACAGAGACTAACAGATGGAAGGAAAGAACAAATATTATCTATGCGTTGTACTGTCTCATATCTTAAGTTCTGATTTGTGTCCGCCGGGTTAATAGATTTTGTCAGCGGAGTTGGTAAATGATATAGCCATGGTATTGCAGAAATATGATTTAGTACGTCAGCTAAATCAGCTTCATTCACGACCTATTTAACTCTGCGTGTTACATAAGTATCTACTTCTACTCCTTCCCCCATTGTTTTCAATGTTTTCATTTAGACTGGAGAATCTATGGAACGTTGCATTCATTTATCCACAGGAAACGCAGTCAAGCTCTATCAAGAATTATAGTGTAACAACTCTTTGGGGACACGTGCAAGGCAATTACATGAAGTCCCGACACCTTTAATCTGAAAATATTAGACATACTTCGGAACCACCAAGTGTCGAGAGTATCGAGGTATCGACGGTGTCGAGGTCCCGTCCCTAGCTAGGAATCTATATGAATCTACTTCTTACATTCACTGCCAGTTCTAGTAGAAGAAAATATTTACTTTACCTACAATGATGTAGATCTAGAGACGTGTTTGCATTTTCGACAACTCTGTTTTCTTCAGAAACAAAAACGTAAGCACTAGCGGCGCTGTCTCCTGAGATACGACTAATACCCATGTGCATCTGCTGGATTCGAGCTAGTGACACAGTTTGACAATGTGCTAAACTAGGAATCCAACCGCTAGGTGCATTAGCAGGTCAATAAGCCCGCTCCGGTACTGGAACGAACAGTTGCGGTGATCCATATTCAATTCCACTTGCAGAATATTGCAGAGAAGTCGCAATATTACAAGATATAACTCAATAACCGGAAGCCAATATCCAGGCCAACATACAATGCCAATATGCCGAGTTGCGGGGTGATGGTAACTGATCTGTAGCCGAGTTCCCTTGTGGAATACAGGCGACCTTTGCTCCATACATTATCCGTTCTGTACATGCGGTACTCGTGGGGGAATTGATAAATCAATTAGTTCTCGAGGGTTGCCGAAATACAGCGTCGTTCTACATGGGTGTGTGTTTCGGCGTTAGAATCCCCAAGTTTAATATTAGAGGCGAAGTTAAGATAGGTCGGGAGCGATACATAGCGGTCCTGAGGGAAATTGGAGCCTCATTATGCCTGGCCTGGGCAGAGAAGAACTTAATGAAGATGTATATACAACTATGCATTATCAGGCCAGTCGGGTTGGAGAAATTGCTAATTTAAATACTGCTATCTCTATTGGCAACCCCAATGAAATGCAATGCTACATTTTAAATAAATATGTTTGATTTGGAGGCTGTATGACATTAAATACTAATTACTTAATGAGGAAGAAGTGTCAGAAGAACAGCAGTTCTTAAAGAAATGAAGCAAAATATAGCAAATGTGCTTCATATGGGCGCAAGCAGATGTAGAAAGAACTTATGTTACATCCAAAAACAGTACACATGTACTAACAGAGCACTAGATTAAAAGTTGTTTAATGTAATAACTTTGTAACAATAAGATGCATAGCTTTCCTTTCTACTTTGCAGTTAGCCACACGCACCATCGCGAGATGGCAAAGTATGACCTTTTTTCAGAAACGACGCTTAAAGTATTTCCAGGTTAGCGGAGTTTAGGGTCACACCTACTACCTTTCCTAAGATATTCTCAAATAATTTGATGTCTATATATATTTAATCAAAATTTGCATTAGCCGACATGTATCGGTGACCACGGGTGATCAGAGGGGTTTATTGTAATTCAAAACCACAGGGAATAGAATAGAAACTAGAAAATAAATTACAGATAAAACAACAATTAAATCAAACTAAGAATACAATACACAAGCCCTACAATTAAAAATTAAACTAATAAAATCAATAAGCATCATGATAGGTATAAGAATACTATGTACTACACAAAGGAAAAAATTACTAATCAAAAAATAAATGGTTGCAGAATATTTAAACAACCTTTGATAATATAAATTAGTATATCATATGATCATTTTTAGAAATATTGAGGTTTTTAAATATGTCGACGATAAAATTGGTATACCTTCTCTACTCCAAAAAATAATCTCATAGGTAAGGGACCAGTTTTCAAATAGCAAATGTTATACTTTATAGACCCCATATTTAATCGGCCACATAAATAAACAAACATAAAGAAAACTTTTTGAAATTCTCAGTGACACTAAGCAGGTAATTAATTTCTTAACACGTTAAAACGGAAGAAGATTCATTGTGTATTAGACCTCCACACCGCGATTCAAGGGAGCAGCTTTTATATTTCGAGACTTTCACCTAGGCAACGCATGTGGATCCGCGGAAAGAATGTGAATTAGCATGCGCAACGCACTTATAGCCACTTCAATTTGCGTCATTGTGGCACTATGGCACAATAATAGACACCGGCTTAATCAGTGATTATGCGAGATCTTGAATGGCAGCACTCAGGTTCTCTACAGAGCGTGGAGAGATCAAATATGAGTAGAGATATTCAGAGAACTGAACTGTGGAAAGAAATACGGTATCACAGTAAACGGGTACAGACTCACAAACTTAAGATTTGCCGATGGCGTTGTGCTATTCGCCAGTAATGCTAAAGATCTGTAAAATTACTGCAGCAAAAAAGCCGGCCTGTCAATGAACATGAGCAAAGTTATGACAAGTTATGATAAATAGCCAAGGCATACCAATCATAATTGACACTAAAGTGCTACAATATGTACCAGAATATGTATACCTACGACAAATGGTAGGAATGCAGTGCAACATGGACGAAGGACTAAAATGCAGAATAGCAATAACATGGAAATCATTTTGGGCCCTAAAATTCATTCTACTGGACAGGAAAGTCAACCGGAAAATAAAAATCAAAACACTAGACTCCTGTATATTCCCATCACTACTATATGGGTGCAAAACTTGGAGTTCAACGGAAACCCAAAAGAAACGTATTCAAGTTTGCCAGAGAAAAATGGAGAGGAAAGTGTTAGCACTATCCCTCAAAGAGAGAGTGCCCAACACCAGGTTAAGGGAAATAAAACTGGAAGATGTATCCCAAAGAGCCGCCAGTTTGAAATGGAAGTGGGGAGGACACTTGACTAGGTTCAAAACAACAGATGGGCATACATTTCAATAATGTGAACCCCCTAAATCAGCAAGAGACGACAAGGCAGACCCAGGACAAGATGGGACGACGCCTTCCAGAAAGCGGTAAGTGCACACTGGACAAGGACTGCACACACCGCAGCAGCTGGAGAGTGAGACAGTATTTTTAACATTTAAATGATTTCAGTCTAATTATATAATATATATAAATTCCATACCAGCCCGCCTTAAAGCAATGTATGTATGTAACAAGATATAAAAGGATATATTGTAGTAGGAATACCCAATCAGAGACTTGAGATACAGATATTTACAAATTTAGGCGGTAGAAATCAAGTCAGTTGCTTGTAGACAGCGCTCATAACTGGACGAGTTGGTTGTAGACAGTGTTCCTAACCAGACGCGAGATGCGTCCTCGAGAAATTTAATACGTATTCGTGTGAGACGAAAATAGTTTACGTGTTAAAAAGTGCAAGTAATTAATAAACGCATCTCACAGCTCTCTATATTAGTGAAGTGTTATTTAAATTGTGTCAAGAACTAATAGAAAGGAGCAAATTAAAAATTATAATCTGTGTAAACCTACATTCTTCAGCCGCACCACGCCTTGCAAAGAAATCCATGTCTCTATCAATAATACTGACGCAGCCGAAGCAAACTTAAATATATAATATTTAAAGAAACAGTAAAATTACACAGTTAATATTTTTAAATTTGGGACGAGGGCTACTGGGTACCATACGTGCGGTTGCAACTACTTCATGTTCGGCTCCCAACAGTTGAACTACAATACAACTCCTACTTCAAATTGGCTTTCCACACGTGAAGCAACCATATTCTTCAAGAGACATCCGAAGAAGGCAGGAAGTGCTAATCATAACCACCTAGGGTCTGATAGGAATTAAGGGAAGAAGTGTCCGAAGTTAGGCCCAAACATGATCATGAAGAGATGATCGCAAAGAAGAGTGAACAATAGTGCAATGTGCGGAAGAAAGAACGCAATGAAAAACGCCGCTTATGCGGACTAGCTCCTTGCATAAGTCATATCCCTTGCAAGAGAAGACCTTAGCCCTTCAGGGAAAAATCGGCAATTCATTCATAACTTATTAAACTATATATATTTATACATGTAACATATCGCTTAGAAATAAACTGTAGTGATCATTTCTTTTTCGATTTACATTAAGGTGTTATTCACAGAATATATGAGAAGTAAATCATAAACATTTAATAACTTAAAGTAGTTTAGTTTAACGGAACATATACGCATTGGCTAATATACATAGTGCAATAATTATAAAATAATTTCTTAATACAGTAATCCATTTATGTCACAACTGTATCTAGAAGTTACAAAACGAGTATAAATATAATTAATTTTTAAAAGTAAATGCTTTTACGTTTTTGACAAGTGAAGGATAAATTTGCACAGGAGTGTAAGATTTGTAATTAAAAGTCTTGCCACAATAAGCCCAACATAGTCCGTTTTAAATGATGCTAATTATAATTATAACAAAAACGGTTAGTTATCTAAAGTTATCACAGACTATAGACATGGATATCACGTTTGTAGTGTGCTAAGCATGATTATCTGTGGAATAAGCGGTGTTTATTTTATGAAGATATCGGAATATGCGTCCATTTCTAATTGCATCATGCTGAACATTTGTTGCCAGTCTTTCAATTACTAATCTGGTATCTATAATGGATTTGATTTAACTTACTGATTATAGTCATGCTGAAAATCTAATAATTGTAATTTAAATATTACCTCTCTATTAGGAATTCCATTTTGAAAATTATGTTTGTGAAAAAATTTTATATTTTTCATTCATTTGGAATGTTAATTCAATGTGATATTGGTGTGATAAAGGACAGTTTTGATAATATTAAGTATACTTCCATAACATATCACGAAGTTATTAAAAACAAGGTGCAGCTTAAAAAAATGTGTAACTGTCACACGATATACTCTGTCGTTATACAAATTCAGGTGTATCTCGATTATATAATATCGTGGACATTATTCCGTATGCGGGTGGGAGTTAAAAAATGTTAATATAGTGGCCGGGCCAGACATCTCGTCAGGAGCTATCGCCAACGTTACAAAACAACTTTGGCTAACGGAATGTCGCAAAGCAATGAAAATATAGCTAAAGTGAATCATTGGAGTTTAGTCGCGCAGGTCTTAGGCTACGTCCTCCTGTCAAAGGCCACAGGTCTCTCTCTACTCGTCTCCTAGAAAATATACCTTGACTACGCTTTGCTGCTTAGGCCCTCAATTTTGCAATGTTGGCAGCAGAATCCTAACGACAGCAATGTTCCTATGATTCTCCCTACTGGCATACGTTATAATGGCCAATAGCGTTAATATAAAACTGATTACGTGAAGAAGTTATTAATTTTATGGTGGTGTTGTATTGTAGCTCAACTGTTGGGGAGCCGAACTTTTTTTTTTTTAAAAAAAGTTCCCTTCTTGTACCCAGTTTATGCTACTGTGTTTTACTGTTTTCATACCGCATATTTCCGCAACACACACAAACACCCAGCTTGGCGGTGCGCCGGAGCGACCACTCCAGCGTCACGGCTACGAGGACCGGCAACTTGAAGGAGTTGCAACCGCACGTATGGTAAAAAGTTTCCGGTAGCCTTCGTCTGAAATGTACTTTCCGGTAGCCTTTGCCGCAAATGCTTAAAAAATATTAACTTTGTAACTTTTTACTGTTTCTTTAAATATTGTATATTTATGTTTGCCTCGACTGCGTCAGTATTTATATTTTTAGAGACATGAATGTCTTAGTAGGGAATGGTACGACTTAAGAATGTAGGCTTACACAGATTATAATTATACTTCACTTCTTTTATTAATGCTTGACACGATTTAAATAACACTTCACTGATATAGAGAGCTGTGGGATGTTTTTATTAATTACTTGCACTTTTAACACGTAAACTATTTTTCGTCTCACACTGAATACGTATTAAATTTCTCAAGGACGCATGTCGCGTTCGGTTAGGAACACTGTCTACAAGCAACTGACTTGATTTCTACCGCCTAAATTTGTAAATTTCTCTATTTCAAGTCTCTGATTGGCTAATCCTAGTCCAATAGAATACTTTTATTTAACTTAAGCTTTTTACTGGTTGTTGATTGGCTATTTTAAAACTGTCACAAAAATTACATTATTGTTGCTCCAAGAATGACTAGTAGCATTATTATACTTTCTTACTCATTATTGCCTCAAAGTTACCTCATTGTTAGCAATTTTTAATCTATTATTCTCAAAGCTCCTACAATACTAAATTACCTAATACATTCACATAACATTATTGAACATGTATACAATAATATAAACATATATAATGACTGTAATATATATTTTTATATATTGTTATATACACATATTGCTTTAAGGCGGGCTGTTATTGAATTTATATATTATATAATTGAGACTGAATTCATTTTTAAGTTTAAAATACTGCCTCAAATTCCAGCTACTTGTTGTTAATCACGATAAATCTTTGTATAAATATAGTTTGAAAGTAGGCAACACGACTTAAGTTCCAAATAAAATTTTCTTTTAGTAAAAATCTAATGCGAGAAAAAAACACATTTGCAAACAAGATAGGAAATGCTCTTACAACTTCAAAATCAGGAACTCAAACGTTAATAGTGAATATTTCAGAGAAATATAATATTACCTAATTGTTTATGTATAAAAATGGTATCTTATGGGCTCTCTATTTTTCCAGAGGCAAGCGCATTATCTGCTTCTTATGGTTTACCAGTTACCAAAGCCCTTGTTCTATCTCTTCCTCTATTAAGGAGTTTGCCAAATACATCAAAACTACCTCATAATTTAACCGATATTATAAGAATAGATATCTAATTCAAACTTAATCCAATTCAATATAACGTACACTTTCAAATTTGATGAAGGTAGAAATAAACACAAGAACCTTGCTGATATATATTAATGTATATATACATATATATATATATATATTAATTGACCCATTATTTTGTTCAAATCTTGTTCTACTAATAATGTGATAACGCCTATTAGGTGTCGAAACTTTCTGGAGTTATCCGTTTTCTTCATTTTCTTTCCATTTAAACTTGGCAAGCTACCAAATATGGACCTCAAAATTACAAACCAGAACTAGTATTCAATATATCCACAAATGTATTTCAAACATATGTGGTGTATTTCACCAGGGCAACAGCTAAAGTGGGTCACATGTAAAAGAATACAATTAATTGCATCATATATTTCACTTTATAAAAATACATTTTCCCTATTTAAAAAATAATATATTAACATCTACATCTTATTGGTAAATCTATAGAATATAATCAGTTATACATGCATTTAGCTCGTAAATAAACCAAATGAAAGATGTTATTTCAAATTTAAGCTCGATTTTAACTTGATTGTTCTCCGGCGGCTTCAAGTCACTCTGTCTTTTACAGGCTGAATTCGGAAATTCATTAACGAAGTTGTTAGACTAAAAGTGCAAGAAATTATCTTTACTTCAAGGTAGAAAACAAGAAGAATGGCATATTGCTTTGAACTTCAATGAGGATGAAAAATCATGAATTCTCTAAGCAAAAAAATATGAACCAATTACATGTGAAGAATATTAGCGTTTCTCCCCAACTATTTTATATTTCTCAATATATTAATTTGATTCAATGGTTAAATTAGGCTCCTTTAATTTTGCATATAAACAGCGAAATACAAAACTTATTTACTCTAGACTTTTCGGCACGTTTTACCAAGGTTAAGAACTCCCTACATAAGTGTGTGCTATAGGGAAGGGAATGCCTTGTCGACCCATCCTGCATGTAATTACATTGACCAGGGGAACATTCTGTATGCTCCATGTCTCAATCCACTCCCCATTTGCTCCAACAGATTGCAGGGGATTTATTTGACACCTGCTTCTGCTTAATTACCATACAACACTATCTGTGCGGCTTGTCTCTACACTACGCAGTCCTTCAATCGTTGCTCTTCGGGTCCCTATGTGGTGTAGCACATCTATACTGGTAGCTATTGATGTCACATGCCTTGAACAGCGCAAGTCAATACTTGGAGAAAATATCAGAGCAAATATAAGCTGATGTTTTTATAACACACACATAATTGAAAGCCTTGGCTATTATAAGCCAATTATAAGATCTTGAGAAACAAAAAGTGCAGCATTTGGGGCTCGCAATGGATGTCGAAATACAATCACCAGGTGTCAGCCGACTTGGGTAGATTATTTAAATATGTATTTTGGTAATTGTTATTTTCACACAAGCCATCTGTAGACACTAAATTGGGACTCCAATCTACTCGAATCTATGGCTTAGAGATTCATGCTTAGAGCTCGTAGCATTGAACAGTTTAAATCAGATTCAGCTTCCCAGATTATTTCAATGGTTTACCTCAAATATAGGCAGTCAATCCATATACTCAATTCCACGAGTATAAGTTGCACTAAAAATTAAGATAAATGCAAATAAAGCAATGTTACTGGAAAAAGGCTACGTAATTAAAGGCAGTTCTCCGGCATGCAGCTAAGGTATACGAGCCTACCAAACTGTAACGATATGAGCTGGTAATTACACTTACATACAATAAGTACAATCAAATAAAAATAGTATGTAATATTTTAAAGCATATACCCATTATAGTGCTTCTTTGAAAGAATACAAACACACAGTGAGTATTTCCAAGGCAATGTCGCAGATGTTGTGTGACAAATTATAAATGTTAATGGGATATATGTTTGAATTTTAAAAGCTTACAAATATTTTCATGGCAGTATCGTTGAAGTGTTGTTTCAATGAAAACTCTAGAAATTGTTGGAAAAAACTGGAAAAAAGATTTTTTGTACTATAGGGTAGACTGAGGTAGGAGATATTGAGGATGGCGATGGAACGATTGACGAACAGCTTTTACTGTGGTTTACGCACCACATTGGGTCTTGGGGGATTTCACCTGAGCCAGAGGTTAGAGTTAGAGCGACTTAAAATAGCCACCAAAGGGCCGGTAATCCAACCACGGACCTCCAGCTTATTAACAGGTGTACAACAGCTGAAAATAAATTACTAATGAAATGCGCAGTAATCCATGCTGAAGTATCTCAGGACTTCTAAAAATTCTTTTTTCCTTTCTCTACTACGTATAGTAAGTAGGGGAAGTATTGTACTCCACCGAAAAATTCGATAGCGAGATTTCACAGGAAACACATGTTTTGAGGTGCACTGAATACATATAATGTATTTTTGGAAACATGTCCGTGTGTGTCTGTAAACAGCATAACTCAGAAACGAACAGTCGGATAAACACCAAACTTGGTATTTAGATTCAGTATCTTCCAGAGATGCAACACCAAGGTTTTCAAGAAAATCCGCCCACCCCAGACTACCCTTTACATGGATCATTTTTCGAAAATTTTAATTTTCTCAAAAATGGCTCTAACGATTTTGATAAAAATATCATATGTTTAAGACAATGTCATGAGAAATGAAATGAATATCTCGAATTTTCTGGGAATGACTCCAAAAGTATTCTTCATTGTGAATGACTTTTGTATAACTGGTAAACCGTAAGAGATAGACAGAATTTTACTACACAAAAAATGTAGAACGCGTTAAAATACACAACTTATGTCATATACATTTCTTTTGTTGAGTGAACCATTTTCGAGATATTGCTTGTTATTCCCTTGCTTTTTCTCAAATGGGAATTCTTTATTCATTTTTTGTCCTGGTAATGCAAAGAGAATGGAATATTGTACATAGCAACCAGCTCTTAAAATATTTGACTATCGCTTAAAGCCCACCAATTCCCCTTGCATCTACAAGAAAATTAGCAATAAGATTAACATCTCGATATCTCGATTAACATGAAGCATATGGAGAATAGCCGTTTGTAAAACTAATTTGTACAAGAGTAGAGAAAGTCGTGTGAGTGTAACACATCAGATGTTTTGGGATTTAAAGGGTCTGAAAACATATATTTTCGATGAAATGTCGGTTTCGAATTTTTGTGTATTCTTTCATCTATATGAAAATCGGTACAGTGAAGCTGAGAAAATACAGTTTAAAACAAGAGAACGTGGTAAAGGAAACAAAAAGTGATTTCCTAGCATAGAAAAGCTGACTAGTTAATGAAATTAATTTTTGAATTAATTTTCATGAGAATTTAAAATTAAAGTGACAAACTTCTTCATTGCCAAACTACTTTGAGCATGTTAAGTGCATTAAATATAAGATAATATTATTTTTAAAAAAAGTAATGATCTGCCATAACATGGCGTGGGATTAGAGATGTTTCTGGTGTATTTAAATCAATAGTTCCCAATTCGTGACGTGGGCGATTCGTAAAAGAGACAAGGCAGCGTATTAAGAACCAAAAAAAAAATCATAAAACAATAAAGTAAAATAAAAACTAAAATAAAAAAATGAGAATAAAGTTATGATGTGATAAAAAGAGTTTCGTTACAAATGTTTTGCCATTTTCAGCGTATAAGTCACTTTAAATTACATTGGAAATTGGGCGTTTTTGCCTGCCACGCCACACTTGGGGGAGTATCCTGCTGCCCGTCGTTGAACACATGACAGACGTTCCCAAGAGCTTCTCCCTTACCTTCATCACTCATTCCTCGTCACTCGATAGAATTCAAGGAATCGCAGAAAGCTAAAAGCCACAGGCAGACAGACCACAAGTACGCGCAGAAGTCCCTAAAGATTCCAGCTTGAAGACCCGATAACATCTGGTCGGGTTGCTCAGAGAAGGCTTTACTCTGGCGGACTCATGGCGAAATAGATCCACCATAGGCGGCTCAAAGAAGGCTACCATCTGGTAGGGCCGAGAAGAACTTTCCAAGGAGCAAGCATCTGTGCCATATGTCCGACTGACACCGCACAGCCTTGAAGCTCATCTGAAACATGAAAGGGGAAAATAAATGAGAGGGAAGGATAGGACAGGAAATTTGTGGTAGAAGGGGAACCATACCAGCATTCGTCTACTGACCCGGAGAAAACCCATGGTCAGAATGGGCGGTCCGACGGTAATCGAACCTTGAACTTCCCGAATTCGAGCCTCACACGTCACCGCGGAGCCATCTCGTTCGATGTTAATTGTTTAATATGACGAATGCTTTAAATATACGCATTTACGGGACTCCCTAAATCGCTGCTCATGATCTTCAAAGATAAACATAATATGGCAATAATTTTGATTTGTTAAGAACAAACAATCAAGAATAAAGTTCTTCAACTAACAACGCCTAAATTTGTTACATAGAGTGAGAAAAACACGTGTAAATAGATATAAATATGTTAAAAGTAATGGCATAAGTTAGTTATGCATAACAATTCATCACCAAGCAACATTATGTGCCCAGAGAAGACAAGCCCAGCTTATGAGACATTTATCATGACTGCAATAGTTCCTGAAGTTAGTCGTGTGCGAAAGGTATGTTATGGAATTGGCAGACACTACAAATACGCTTTGAGAAGTCATATAACTTTGATCATAATTGGAACAGTTATTTGCGGGTTCCGGTTTCCTTTGCTGAAGAGAACTTGAGGCAAGTTCCGAAGTGGGGCTGTCACATGCAGCAGCCAAGACCCACAACGTTCTTGTCCTCTCCAGAAGCCAGCTTCTTTGAGGGTTAGCTAAGATCGTACCACATAAACCTATGCCAATAACATACATGCGCAACCTCAGCCGAAAATGTTACGGAAGCAACACATTGTCAATACCTAGGTTGCGTTAACCTGGGGGCATCACTTTAAATTAGAA
This sequence comes from Deroplatys truncata, assembly GCA_030765065.1. Classification (NCBI taxonomy): domain Eukaryota; kingdom Metazoa; phylum Arthropoda; class Insecta; order Mantodea; family Mantidae; genus Deroplatys; species Deroplatys truncata. Next base: position 256,075,761 of record CM060981.1, on the reverse strand, counting down.
TATTAATGAACATCTGCCAATACCCCAAGCTTGAGTGCGCGTGGATAAAACGAGAAGTATGTTGCGTAAAACAGAGAAGAAAGCTGAACACATTATCAAACTTAATGGAACGTAAGTTACAGCCATGAACAGTACACTATGCTCATTCAACACATATTTTATGTATGGAAATGAAGTAAAACATTTAAAATACCTTCACCAAAGGTTATAACTAAGATCAATATTAATTAATTACACTAGTCCGCATTTTCAAACTTTTGTCAGATGACTTCTTAAAGGTAGGTGTTCTTGAAGCAAGTTTTTATGCTAATTTCAGAAATAACTTCCGTTTGTTCTATCACGTCAGGTTTTTACACAAAATAAGTAATGTTTTGACAATTTTACTAATGAGCGTATAAAAGTATTCAAATACCATTTCACACAAGGTAAGTTTTTATTCAAGAAACATTTTAGGAATACATTCAAGAACTTCCCTAATTTATTTCATGACTACATTTTAAGAAAAAAGAAGTCAAAGCGCTTCATTAATTTTTTTCAAATTTTCTCTTCTTTGATTTCCTTGCAGATCCTTGAAGATGACTGTCCCTCCTCAACATCCAGCAGTAGTCAGCCATCATAGTTTCATTCCATTTCCCCTGGTACCTCCTTTCAATTTCCTTAATATCTTGGTCAAAACGTTCACCCTGCTCTTCACTATAATGTCCCAGATTTTCTGGAAAGTAGTCGATATGTGAATGCAGAAAATGTACCTTTACACTCATGTTACTATCCATCTTCTTGAAATTTTCCAACATTGTTTTGACAATGGCCTTGTAATTAGGATCTTTGTTATTGCCCAAGACGTTTTCAGTAACTGATCGGAAGGCGGTCCATGCTTCTATTTCTCTCTGATTCATTGTCTTCTCAAAATCTTCATCCTTCATCAATTTCTTTATTTGAGGACCAAAAAAAATTCTGGCCTTTAATTTGTCTTTTGTAATGAAGGGAAATTTCTTGGAAAGTACTTGAAGCAGGGTCCATCCTGTATTAGAGCCCTTACAAATTCCTTCATGAAGCCCAATTTTATGTGTAGTGGCGGAAGCAATATCTTTATATCTCTATATATTTGAAGTGAAAATGTGAAAAAATGTACTGATAGAAAAAAAAATAAAATCAGTTCTGAAATAAGCATAAAAAGTTAGTCAGAATCACTTATTAGTTTTCAGTCCTCCGAACACATGCAGACCAGTGTTATCTTTCACTCATCTGAGCTAACTGGCAGCATATTCGGACGGTAGGTTGTTAATATTCATCTGGCATGATTAATTGATGAAAATGATAACATTTTTCGTAAATAAATTTGATTAATACCTTAAAAAGCTTAAAATAAAATAACGGAACACATAAAATATTTAATAATTAATATATACAAGATATTTTGGGATTTATTATATTATTAATATTTCTATCACTTTTATCTCTTTATAGCAGGTAGGAATCAGTTGGGGATTTTAATATTGTGCTTTTGCATATGATCACAGTACTAATCTTGTTCTGCACGGTAAGCCGAAGATCTGCGGTTCAAATGGCGGCTATGGCATTGCATTTTTCAATCCGATTCTACCTTTCTAATCTTAGGCTACACAAACATGTATCAACCATTAATTAACACAATAGTGGTTAACTATGAAGCCCGGGGCTTAAAGTGGTACTGATGCGATTCCAAGTCACTTGGGTTTATTATCTCAAAATGAATTTGAGAACGCCTTGTGGTTTGAGGAATTTCATGTCATATTACCACATGGTCATGGTAGCTTAGTTGGTAGGAGAAACGGCACGGTAAGCTGAAGATCTATGGTTCAAATCCTGGTTATGGCATTAAATTTTTCAATATGATTCCTAATTTATAATTAACGTAATTCATATGACTTACGTGCAAATAATTTTTCCGCCTTAGTTTTTATTTACAATTACATTTTCATTTAAGAGAAATAGTTTCTTTATTACTAATACATATCTACTGAAAATTTATAATAATTTTGCATTTTCAAAATAGGATTTACATACATCTTCATACATGACAACTTTAAAATATTTAATTGAAGTTGGCATGAAAATAATACTCAGTTACTTTTCATAATATTTTGAACAAGTCTATAAATTTATGGAAAGTTAAGTCATATTTACTGAAATTATGTTAGTTTAATTTTAAAATCTATAATTTCGAATTTATAGCTTTGACAACCTGTGGTAGTTGAACAGTATTATACACTTCTTTTCTTTGTTTTTGATTATCACTACCACATAGCTATGGTACGTAGAGGAAGTGTTGTACTCCACCCAAAAATTTGATCCGTACTCGTATTAACCAGAAATATAAATTTTGAGGTACAACGAATGCAAAGAAATGCATTTTCAGAAAAATTCCGTGCGTGCATATGTGTATGAATAAAAAACAAATTGTCGCTAATACCAAACTTGGTATTTATGTTCCAGATTTTCCAAACATATATACCAAAGAATCCCTCTCCTCAAAAGCATCCTATCATGGAAAATAGTTTGTTATTTTTGATTTACTCAAAAAGTCACTTAACAATTTTGAATAAAGTATCATAGGTTTATTAAATTTGCCTGAATAATAAAATGTACATATATCTAGAATTTTATACAAATAGTCCGTGAATCGTGTTTATTTTGAATGATTTCTTTATTAATCTTACTAGACGAGAAATGTATACATACAAATTATGTCAAATGTATTTTTGTAGCATTAACCATTTCCGAGATAATTGGTTTCAGTTTTCGGGTATATTTTTTGAAGTGCTTTGTCACCATTCTTTTGTTTATCGTGAGGTTGTGCAAAAGGCTTGGAATGTCAAAGCCAGCATATAACGACCCTTTTTTTAAATATGCATGATAGATAAAAAAAATAAATTTTGGTAAGAATAGTTTGTAAGTGATATGGTGTTTCCAAACTCGTACGCAGTGATAAGTTGTATCTTATTAAACACGGATTCTCTAAATTTTACGTTACAAGCTGTGCAGTTTCCCAGGTTTTATTATATTTTTTAATTAAAATAAATAAGCAAATCACTAACAGAATCGCATGTTTTTTTGTATGACAGATGTATTTTTGTGGGTAATAGTGTTGTAAATATTACTGTAAACTTCTTTTACTAAAAGTGTATCATAAGGGAATAAATAAAACGGTACATTTCAAATATACCTGTTGAATACTTTAGTGCTAAAATATTTCATAAATTTGAGTGGAATAACATCGAGGAGTTATATGATACATTTTGGACGAATAATATTTTCTTCATAGAATGATGAATTAATTTAACTTCTAAAATACCTTTATCCTTTCACTATAACGCCCTTATTGATGAATATTATAGGAATAAATTAGTGAGTTATTTTACACGAGCCATGTTTAGCTTAGAGTTGAAAAATTTCAATGTCATAGACGGGATTTGAACCGCGGTTCTTCAACTTACGCTCATCTAACGAACATACCAGCGCAACAGATGTTGAAGATCCATTGTACCTATCTCGTCTGTGGCAATGAATTTTTCAGTCTGATTTTACCTTTCCTTTTACCTTTATAGGGTGTTTGAGCTCGTGAGAATTTGTTCCAAAGAAGTAGATTTCTTATCCACTTCTTTTAGTATTTATTTATTTTATATAATGATATTCCTGTTTATATGTTTATAATTCATTGTTCTACACTAAAGTAAGAACTACTGTTTAGTGCCATTGCTCTATTTTCTTTCAGCAATTATATTTAGCTTGTATATTATATTTAGCTGTATAATGTATTGTAATTTGAATGTATTTATCCCATATATACACCAAAAAGTACAAAAACTCGTAGGTCTTAAAACATAAAATTTTCAGTATGAGTGAGACAAATTTATGAGGTTTAGAAAGGATATATTGGTGGTAATATTTAGATGTATGTATGTATGTATGTACATGCCATTTACGATTTTGTGATTTGTACATTAATAATTCACTTACGGGTTTTCACCACTTTCTTCAGTTAAGATACCAAGTTTTGCAGTTTAATTATATATCATTCTGAGCCTACCCTTAGTATCTGATACCAATGTTTTGACTGAATCGGCAGAGACTTTAAGTTTGTGAGTTACATCAATCATCATATTCTGATTTCTTATAGTTACTGTCTTTAGATCTTATAAAGTAAATATATTGTCTTTGTATATTGTAAAAATAAAGGATTTTATTGCATTCTATTCATGTTTCTATTGTACTTAATTTGTGAATTCACTGTGGTCTCATTATAATTAAAATAACTTTAAAAGGACATATTCTATCACTTAGGCTTTTTCAGTTATAAATCAATGACCTGAAAAGATGGACAAAAATGAATAAAAGACTACCTTTAGGGAGTTGAATAAGAAAAGTTAACATCAAAATTACTGCAGAGTATGTAATTATTTACACCTTAATAATTCCTACAATAATTTAATTTATCTCACCAGGTGAGGAAACAAATTTAAGATTTTGACCGCAAAACATTGCCATGTCATACCGAATGTTAAAGAGGTAAAGTAATGGAAAAAAAGCACGGACAAGTTAAACATTTTAAAAAAAATCTGATGTGATACACTCACATGACTTTCTCTACTCTTGTACAAACTATTTTTACAAACTCTTATTCTCCATCTACTTCATGTTAATCGAGATAAACATATGCAGACTCTATCTTATTGCTAATTTTCTTGTAGATGTAAGGGGAATATATATTTACAAGGGCAATATTGAAATAAAGTAGCCTTTAAGCACATACATATATCTTAATAGCTGTTTGCTGGGTACAGCACCATTCCCTTTGCCACAGATTAATAGTCTTTGCATATCCAAGACAAAAAAATGAAAAACGAATTCCCATTTGAGAAAATAAGTATTGAAAAATTTAAGAGAATAACAAGCAATATCTCGAAAATGGTTCATTCAACAACATAAATGTATATGGCATAAATTGTGTATTTTAACGCGATCTACATTTTGTGTGTGGTAAAATTTTGTCTATCCCTTATGGTTTACCACTTATGCAAAAGTCGTTCACAATGAAGAATACTTTTGGAGACATTCCCAGAAAATTCAAGATATACATTTTATTTGTCATAAAAATACCTTTAACATATGATATTTTAATCAAAATCGTTAGAGCCATTTTTGAGAAAATTAAAATGTTCGAAAACTGTTCCATGTAAAGGATGATCTGGGGTGGGGGATTTTCTTGAAAACCTTCGTGTCGCATCTCTGGAAGATACTGAACCTAAATACCAAGGTTGATGTTCATCCGACTGTTCGTTTCTGAGTTATGCTGTTCACATACAGACACACACACACCCACGGACAGACACACAGACACACACACGGACATGTTTCCAAAAATGCTTTTTTTGGATTCAGCGGGTTTCAAAACATGTATTTCTGGTGAAATCTCGGTATCGAATTTTTGGGTGGAATACAATACTTCCCCTACTTACTATACGTAGTAGAGAAAGTAAAAAACTTAAATTAATATATAATATATAACGAATAAACAAATGAAAACGTGTGAAGTTATTGGAGTAACCGCAAAATCAGATTTTTAGTAATAAATTATAGTTTTAGAAGAGAATAGCGATACTGATTTGGTTGCAGCAGTTTTCTCATATCACGTTTAATATACCACAGCTTTGATCCAATATGTATTACTTTCTCCCGTTTCAAAATAGTTGTGTGTTTTCAAGTAAATATAAGAACTTGGGCTCTTAAATTACACCACTGCAATCCGTATAAGATGTATTATCTTCTTTATGTATGTTAATGCATATGTGAGGTGAAGTAGAAGATTAGGTCCACGGACTTTAGCTCTGCGTTACTAAATAAATAAACGAATAAATAAAATTGACAGTTTAATTACTGAAAATATACAGCATAGGGTTCAAACTTCTGTATAAATAATATCTAAAAAAATTCAAAGTAAATCATTCTATAGTAATCCAGAAATAACGAAAAACAAGCAGGCCCAAATAATTTTAAGAAACCAAGCTGTATTCGTTACTCGCACAAACTCAACTAATGGTCATGAACCATTGACCATATAACATCCGATTTGAGCCAAATTTAATTACTGTACTAAAAATTATCAACTGATTACAAAAACTAATTCAGATTCGAGTTCCTATATTTCCTGTACTACATGGACCGTTCTTATTTGTATTTCAGCGGATACCTACACTGGCGATAGCCTTACCTTAGTGAAGCTCGACCGCAGGCAGATGGGGGCTTATCTCTGCATAGCCTCCAATGATGTGCCGCCGGCAGTGAGCAAGAGGATCACACTTAACGTTAACTGTGAGTACTAATCTGGATTGATAATTTGTGTAGTTTAAAAGGTGGCCTTTAGAAGCTATGTAAATATAGGTATATGTACACTACGTGAATAAAAGTATCCGCACACCTGGCTGAAAAAGACGTACGCGTTCGTGGGGCCCTCCATCGGTAATGCTGGAAGTCTATATGGTGTTGCCCCACCATTAGCCTTGATGACAGCGTTCACTCTCGCAGGCATACTTTCAATCAGGTGTTGGAAGGTTTCTTGGGGAATGGCAGTCCATTCTTCACGGAGTGCGGAACTGAGAAGAGGTATCCATGTAGGTCGGTGAGGCCTGGCACGAAGTCGACGTTTCAGAACATCCCAAAGGTGTTCTATAGGACTCAAGTCAGGCTAGTCCATTACACGGATGTTATTGTCGTATAACCACTACGCCACAGCCCGCGCAGTATGGTGCTCGATCGTGTTGAAAGATACAATCGCCATCCCCGAATTGCGCTTCAACAGTGTGAAGCAAGAAGGTGCTTAAAATATCAATATAGGTCTGCGCTGTGATCGTGCCACGCAAAACAAGGGGTGCAAGCCCCCTCCAGGAAAAACACGACCACACCACACCATAACACCACCACCTCCGAATTTCACTGTTGGCACTAAACACGCTGGTAGATGACGTTCACCGGGCATTCGCGATTCCCACACCCTGCCATCGGATCTCCACATTGTGTACTGTTATTCGTCACTACACACAACGTTTTGCCACTGTTCAATCGTGTAAGGTTGACGCTCCTTACACCAAGCGAGGCGTCGTTTGGAATTTTCCTGCGTGCTGTGTGGCTTATAAGCAGCCGCTCGACCATGGAATCCAAGGTTTCTCACCTCACGCCTAACTGTCAAAGTACTTGGAGTGGATCCTGATGCAGTTTGGAATGCCTGTGTGATGGTCTGGATAGATGTCTGCCTATTACACTTTACGACCCGCTTCAAATGTCGGCGGTCTCGTCAGTCAGCAGGCGATGTCGGCCTGTACGCTTTTGTGCTCTACATGCCCCTTCACGTTGCCACTTCACTATCACATCAGAAACATTGGACCTAGGGATGTTTAGGAGAATGGAAATCTCGCATACAGACTTCTGACACAAGTGACACCCAATCATCTGACCAAGTTCAAGGTCCGTGAGTTCCACGGAGCGTCCCATTCTGCTGTTTCACGATGTCTAATGTGTACTGAGGTCGCGGATAATGAGTACCAGGCAGTAGTTGGCAGCACAACGCACCTAAGATGAAAAACGTATGTTTGTGGGAGTGTCCGGATACTTTTGATCACATAGTGTATATAATTGTCACCGAGAGAGGTGGCTCTAGGTAACGTACGAGGTTCGCATACGATCGGAAGCCCACTCTAATCTTGAATTTTTCGTGGATTTCCCTGGTCGTTAAGCAAATCCCGGGGTGCTTTCTCATCTACTATGCTTTCCCTTGCCAAATCTCCCTTTCATTTTGTTTCCTTTTCATATTTCAGTAGTGCTTCTAGGCTTTGGAGTGTGACGGTGTCGGACGGATGGCGCGAATGCTTGTTCCAAGAAAAGAATATTCTCCAAGGACACTAGAGGGCTGCTTGGATGAACGGGCTGGTCTCTCTGGGCATTTGACTTCACGCTGGTCGCAGAGCGCGAAGTGTCCCTCATTGTGTGCATATACCCTAAGTAATTGTCAGTATCATCAAGCACCTGAGTCATCATCTTGTTCATCTTCTTTTCATCATTTAGATCTTCTCCAAATTTATTCCGTCGCCCTTTATAGAGTTTCCATCTTAGACTTCTGCTGAATACATATGTTTTTTTTTAAAGTTAAGATTGTGGTTGGAGTCCTCACAAGGGGCATAGCTGAAAGCAAGTGAGAGGAACAAATGAAGACCTTAAGTTTGCTATTACAATTTAACTGGTTGAATACCATCAGGTATCTTCTCATTACCTTCATAGGTGTATAGCATGATGTTATGAATTTTGTTGGGGCAATCTAAAATAGGCAGAAAAAATTGTTATACATCTCGACGTCTTCTGGGTAAGTAGAGTAGAAACCGTCATAATTGATTACTTTTTCTTATCTACACCTAAGACTATGACTAAAAACTACCTACTACTTGTAGCACTTGATGTTAATGACCTTTATCAATTATACATTCAATAAAATATTATATTATTTCGTTAGCGAATTTTCGTTTTAGTCTGAGTTTAAAGAATATGATACAACTACCTATTACTTGTAACGTATTAAAAATAACAATTGGAAGGTTATAGGCGAAAGGCTGAAAATATTTTGACTTCCAGTAAAACCAAATAAGCACCAAGTCTTTTTCTTTGTGATCCGTTGCTTGTTTAAATAGAGATGACAAAACGATACATCTAATCAGTGGCGGATTCTTTAGGAGGAGCTAAGACATTTTGACCAATGAGTAAAATGTAGTCCGCAGTGGAGAATTTTAATTTATAAATATTCAAACATCATATAAGTGATACATGTTTTATTCTTTGGATGTAAGTTTTAATTTAAACTTTGAAAAATACTTATGAAACTATTTATTAAATAAAGATGAATTTTAAACGTAATATTTCAATAGTTTGGTTATGAGTTCATTGTAAGCCATCTTCATTTTAATCAGAGCTTAATTCTTATGCAGAAGTTATTTAATAGTAAATAAAAAGCATATTTGATTCGGCCTACGTGTTTCTTTGATTTCTTTAGTTAGTGGAACAGCTTTTGAGATATAGTCCGGTAAATTAAATCATTGACTGAAGGAATAGATGTTATCCGGTTTAAGTAAATTTAATACGAATGGAAATATTTATTTTGATATCATATCCACTAAGTGACACAATTTTTATGTTTTTTTCTGCAAATAAGAGGGGCTATAGACTCTCTTAGATCCTCTCTGGGACATATAGGGATCGAATCAAGTATGAAAGTAGCCGGCGCACATCGGGACATGGTAAGTTATGTGAAAATCAAAACTAAACGACGTGGTATGGACATCGTGGGTGCACAGTAGGTTATGTGGAAATCCGCCTTAAGGTACACCATTGCCTTAACTGCCTTGCTCTTGCCTGTATCTGGCCTGCAATGTTTTCTTATTTCACTCCCTTTGCCACAACGAATCAATCTGATCACGATGTCGCTTTCTCTGCTGTTTTCTCCGACATAAAATTCTGAAGAAGTGGTATACAGCTGGCCTAACGTGGCAACAGCAATTTTATAAATTAGAATTAATGACTAATGTGGCGCATGGGCGCAAATAAATGCGAGAAATGCCAGCTACGTGATTTTATGACTAACGCATATGTGCAGCTTATCAACATGAGTGAACTTGGAGCTAAGTGAACTAATTTCATTCACGGTGTGCTGCAGTCTGAGCGATGTATGCGTGTTTATAGGGGCGGAGCAATTAGCTCTCTCTGTCACTTGGACGTTCCCGCCAAATGCGGCCCCTCACGTTTAATGCTGTAGAGATTTTATTTACATCTGTGTCACGAGTCAGATTTTATATCACAGCTATTTGCTAAATATCTCCATTAAAGTAATATAGCCTACATAAAAAGATCAAGTTACAATGAACAAGATTTAATCATTATAATTAAACATTACGTTCTTCTTTATTAAAAGGAACTTCTCATGTTTAAAAGTATGATGTTCAAACTAAAATGAGATATGATGGGCTGCACTTAACAGGCATTACTTACTCACTCTTCTACAAACTATTCTTACAAAATCTTACACTTCTGTCCACTCTTATTAATAAAGATAAACCCTCACTTCCCATTTACACATTTTCTTCTATGCATAGCAAGAATACTGTAAGCTAAAGCGATAGTTAAATATTTTCAAAGTCAGTCTCTATGCATAAAAACGAAAAAGAATAAAAGAAGGGAAACGAAGTGAACAGGGATTTACAGTTGAGAAAAGTATAAAGTACGAGACGTGTTATTAAACTAAGTAAATAATTTAAAGAAAAATAGCAGAACATTGTTTTCCAAATACTTTATTATCATACATTACTTTACACCTTATACTGCTTCTCCACATAGTCACTGCCGTTATTCAGGCACTTGTGACGGGAAAACCGTTTTGTATGCCTTCGTCAAAGAATGATACCGCCTGTGATGAAAGCCAGGTCTGCACCTTGTTTCACGACATGATCGTCGTTGAAATGCTTTCCACCAAGGAATTTCTTCTTGGTGCCAAATCCGGATTGTAGGGAGGTTGTCGAATTGTTCCCAACCAAATTATGCGGTCAGATCTTGAGTTTCACTGTGTGTGGCCGAGCATTGTCACTCATTATTGTTAACCCATAAACCCCACGCAATTGGAAACAGATATTTGCTGGTGTAACATTTCTCGTATCAAAAACGAATCACTGATTTGACTTCACAGTCGGTGTGTTGTTCGATTGTTTTAAACACTTCGAAACGCCCTAATAACGGGAAAACACAAAGTGACGATCGCTCACAGCTGTGTCTAGCTTCCCAATGAATATCGCTCACGCTCAAAATCACGACTGCAGCAGCAAAATATTCAAACGCTACTTACTTTAAATACACGCCTCGTATTTGAAAATTCTAGCCATTGACAAGGAATGTCTCGGAAATGGATAACGCCACAAAAATTTTATTTAACATAAAGTGTATGCTCTAATGACATTTACATTGCTTGTTTAGTAAGATTTTGTCTAATGGTTACGGTTTAGCAATATAGAATAGTCATTCAAAATACAGAATATTATGGGCTATTCCCGGACTATCCACAGGCTATTCAAGGAGACATTATATTTGCCATGAAAATATATAAACACATAGTACTTTAATCAGAATCGTGAGTCATTTTTGATAAAATAAAAAAAATTGAAAACATTTCCATATAAAAGGTAGTTTTGGGTGTTCTTCAAAATCTTCATGTCGCATCCTTCGAAAGTCTTGGACTTGCATATCAAGTTTCGTGTTTAACCGACTTTTCGTTTTTGAGTTATGTTATATAGAGACAGACACGTACATACACGGACCCTTTCCTAAAACTACTCTTTTTGGGGCCTCAAATCATGTATTTGTATTGAAATGTCGACATGGAATATTGAGCTCGCTAAGTGAGATACAGAGGTTTCACAATTCATGGTGTTACTTATGGGATAACGTTTTCGGAAAAATGTTAAGACATTTGAACCCTTTCATTCGGAAGGAATTTTATATAATCTGTATAAATGGTAGACGTTAAAAGATAGGCGAACACGTACTACACAAAATAAGCAGATCTCTTTAAAACACGAATTATTTCCAATAACTTTTTTATTCCGGCATCAGTCATTTCCGAGATATGTTATTTGTGGTTCGAATTGTTCAACACTTAGCTATTCTTAAAGTCCTGTCAACATTCAGCTGTTTCTCGCAATTGTATGGAAACAGTTTGGAATTCTAAAGCAACGTACAGCGTCCAGTTCTTAAACATTTGACTATCGCTGCTCCCTAGTATCTATAGCGAGATGGGTAATGTAGCTATTTCTGCAAAGGTTATGAGATTAAAATGAAGTAAAGGAAAATGCACGTACACGACCCCCGGAACCGGGGCGGAGCACCACAAGTAGGCTGCAAGGCTCTTTTTGTTTCCAACGCCACCCCTGGGAGGGAGGGATAAGGGGAGAGATCCGAACGGCTACCAGATCCGGATACCAACAAGCATAAGCATGTATGGGGTCCCTAACGTTTCCAGATATACTGCATCCTACGCTTCCCCGTCCCGGCCCAAATGTCACCAACCTCCAGGGATACCAGCATTCATCTGTTGACCTGAGGAAACACGAAAAACCCATGGGTCAGAATCGCCGGGGATCGATGCCGGGACCTGCCGAATGCGGGCCACAGACGTTTCAGCTTTAGCCCTCCCGTTCTTAAAATGAAGTAGATAGGAAAATAAACTTATGTAAAAATAATTTGTGTACCCACTAATAAGCTATAGAGTGTAGAATCAGAAGTTTTTATGATTGTTGTAATAATAATTACTGAATACTTATTAGTTTGTATATAGAGGACGCAATCTCAAATTTTTAAACCTAAACGTAATGACACAAAAATGTCTCTCTGCCTTTACCTGTAGCAGAAATGGGGAAGTATTGTAAGGTCCGTACGTGTATCTATATGTCAGTGTGTCTGTCTCTGAAGAGCATAATTCTAAAATGAAAAGTTCGATAAATATCAAACGTGGTGTTTAACTTCAATAACTTCCAGAGATACGACACGAAAACTTATAAGAAAATGCCCCACCCCAAACTAACCTTTACATGAAAAAAGTTTTGATATGATAGTTTATTAAAATACCAATTGTTTAAAATATTTATATGAAAAAATAAAATGTATATATTGAATATTTTGGAAACAGCCTGTAATTTCGTATACCGAGTAAACTGTAAGATATAAACAAAACCTACTGCACAAAACATGTAAATCTGTTTAAAACACTGAGGCGGTATTTTTAACACTTAAATAAATTCAGTCTAATTATATAATATATATAATTCAATAACAACCCGCCTTAAAGCAATATGTGTATGTAACTATATATAAAAAGTGTATATTACAGTCATTGTAAATGTTTATATTATTGTATCCATGTTTCGTAATGTTATGTGAATGTATTACGTAATTTAATAATGTAGGAGCTGTGAGAATAATAGGTTAAAAGTTGCTAACAATGAGGTAACCTTGAGGCAATAATGAATTTGAAAGTTTAAATGCTACTAGTCATTATTGGAGCAACAATAATGTAAATTTTGAGACAGTTTATAAAAAATAGCCAATCAACAACCAGAAAAAAGCATAAGTTAAATCAAAGTATTCCATTGGATTTGGATTAGCCGATCAGAAACTGAAACATAGCAAAATTTACAAATTTAGAGTTCAGTGGCTTGTAGACAGTGCTCATAACTGGATGTGTTGCTTGTAGACAGTGCTCATAACTGGACGCGAGACACGTCCTCGAGAAGTATAATACGTATTTTGTGTGAGACAAAAAGAAAAGTTTACGTGTTAAAAAGTGCAAGTAATTAATTAAAAAAATCTCACAGCTCTCTCTATATCAGTGAAGTGTTATTTAAATCGTATCAAGCATTAATAAATGGAGTGAAGAAAAACTTAAAATCTGTGTAAGCCTACATTCTTCATTCGTAACACAACTCTGCAAAGAGAAACGTGTCTCTAACAATAATACTGACGCAGCCGAGGCAATCATAAAATATAATATTTAAAGAAACAATCAAAATTACAAAGTTAATATATTTTTAAACATTTGGGGCAAAGGCCACCGGAAAGTACGTTTGGGGCGAAGGCTACCGGGTACCATACGTGCTGTTGCAACTACTTCAAGTTCGGCTCCCCAACATAAGAACTATAATACAACTCCTTCAATACAATCTACTTCAAAATTGACGCCCAAAGCGTGGTGCAAATAACGTAAAGAAATTATCTACTTCAAATTGGCTTTCCATACCTGAGGCAGAAATTATCTACTTTAACACACAACTTATTTTAAATAAGTTGTTTGAGAGATCAGCCATATCCAAGAAACTGTTTATTATTGGTTCGAGTTGTTCAACACTTTGTCTTTTTTAAAGCGCTGTCATTCTTGAATTGCTTTTCGCCTTGTCATGGAAATAATCTGGAATCTTAAGGTTGGTATGCAGTGAAGCAATTTTTAAACACGACCATCCATTCGTTTTCTTCTATCCCCTTGAACCTGCAACGAAATGTATAATAAGACTAATTTGGCAAAGCTTTATCCTAGTTAATATGAAGTAGGTAGAAAGGTAAGCTTTCGTAAAAATAGTTTGTGTAGGATACACAAAAAACAACAAAAATGTATAGAGAAAGTCACGTGGAATATTTTTATATTAAGCTACAATTTGTATAACCTAGTATAGAGTTTAGCCAGCTAACTAGCGGCTTCCTAGTCTGCATTAGCCTCGAAGCTCCAGCCCTCTCTTTTTCATATGTGTTGTTCCCACTGGCTAAGGTGATGATGGTACATGGAATTTTATAGTAAACATATTTTATACACAATATGCATGGAAATACAAAACTTCATAAGTAATATGATGTCTTTTGTTTGGTGATCTAATTAACTTAATATGGTTCTGAGTACTTAAACAACATCTATATACACATACACATTTTTTAGTACTTTTTGTCAAAAAAGGTATTCATAATAATATGAGTAATTTTTGTTTCTGACACAGTCCACATTCTCTAAATTCTTTTCAAATGCATTAGCCAAATTCCACCGTGTTATAATTTTAAACCTCGGTATTTAATAACATATTTTGACCACTTTACTCATCCTTTTGAAAATAAAAACAGAAAAGTTCACCATACTTTTGTTCTGCGCGCTGTGGAAGTATTTCGGCCATAGCTCGTTGTTTGCATTATACATTGATTTTTGAGCAAAAAATCGGTACCAAAGGAAAACCCTTCATTTCCATTCACATAAAAACAAATATCTATAATTATGTTTATAGGAACATTTTCGATGTGGCTTAAAAACATGAAAATATTCTGAGGTGAAGCAGTCGTAAACTATGAAAACACCATTATTATTTTATTATTATTATTATTATTATTATTATTATTATTATTATTATTATTATTATTATTATTATCTATGAAGACTTAGCCTAAATGAAAAATTACTGTTATGTCTGATATATTGATATATGAGTGGCATCCACCTCTACTCCATTGTGAACATTTAATGAGTGTTAATAGCAAAAGTTATTAAGAATTAAATCTGTTATAATGGAGATACACTGAATAATAAAAATACGAATTATACTTTTACAATTCAATCTCACAAAGTTACTTTTAATGTGAGAAGCACAGGGAAGAAGGCGTTTTAGTAATAGAGACGAACTTGAACAAGAATTAAGATCGCCTATTAGAGCTTTACATAAGGGATGTAACTTACTTAGAGGATGTAGACAGTATATGAGTAGATTGCTTGTGCCACTCAATACCTCTTAGGTTAATTAGGTCACACAAGCCAAGGATGCCATGTGGCCTATGGGGTTCTTGTATGTGGATGTATAATTTGTTTAAAATATTCTTACAGAAAAATTGGCGTCGTTTTCCAACCCCCCCCCATATGACCTTCGGAGATACTTCATTTCACCAAGCGATAATTGGATCTGTTCCTCAGGTGGCGGATGGAATCCGTTGCCTCTGATGGCAGGGTGATGATGAGGATGGCGATGGAATGAGAAAGTACCTACAGCTTTTAACGTGGACTCCGAACCACTTTGTGCCGTAGAATACTTCACATGACCAATCAGAGCCGAACGCACGTATAGGGCCGTCCTAAAATCGTCACCCCAGAGCCAGGAATCGAGCCCAGGACTCTGAGTACGAGAGCCGGAAACGAAACAAAATTATTATTCCCCTATCAGGCACCGCCAATCACTATCATTTGATCAACTGGTAGGTGAGGTGCCGATGAAGGAGAGTGGACAAGTCCAACAGGGCCCTTCAGGGAGCAATTCGAACCTTTGCCGCTGTGTAACTTCTATTATTGACCTAAACGGTATATTTAAACGGCATCTGAATATGTGTAACTCTTGTGGTATTAAATGGCTGAAAAGAAGTTCATAGGTAATTTATATATAGTGCAAGATGTGGGTTTCATTTGTCGTTCAAATATCTCAAACATGATGTTTGAATAAAACGCCCTAGGGATATTTTGAAAGAAAAAACTAAAGTAATCTATGCCTTGCTATCATAGGTGGTGGTGTGATAGTAATCTCCTGAAAATCTCTGCTTTGCGCCATTACAAGGTGTCTGATTTCGGTAGGAAGAAATTTGATGTTTATAATAAACATATATTTATAGTTGATGTTTATACGTTTTTCCTTCTTTGAACTCTGGTGCTCATAAGCAGGTGGATCTTTTTCTTAAAAGCTGTTTGGTGAGATGTTCAAAACGTATATGTACATTAGATGAATACCAAATGCTTCTTGGCCGGAATGCAATACCTTGCAAAGGTAACTCCAAGAGAAAATCAAAGTTAATACTAAATTCCTAATTTCACAATGCTGATCTATGCATTACTACAATAAAAGAAAATATATGTGAAGGAGAAGAGAGGATAAAGTTCTAGTAATGTAATAATAAGCTAGTCACTGTTTTCATTTGCATTCTAATTACCAAAATTAGAATGGAAATGGGCCAGCTCCGTGGTCATAGGGATAGATGGACCTTGCAAGTACTACTTTAACCGTTAGGAAATGGTTGTTCCGAAGATTTTCAACATCGATAGAGGTGTCTTCCTATCGACTGTGTTCCTTATTTCCGACCGTACTTCCACATCTAAATATAGGCAGTTTTTCTTTCTTTTCTTTCTTCACTCCCTGGGAACGTCGTGTGAAGGGATGTGACGCAATGCGGCAGGCATTTTGTCGCGAGAGCTGCAAATTCCCTTGCACTAAGCAGGGAATGGCGAAAAAGTAAATGTTGCATTGCATATCTGCTGTGTAGTAAGGAAAAAAATCTGATGTGTTACACTCACATGACTTTCTCTACTCTAGTACAAACTATTTTTACAAACGCTTATTCTCCATATGCTTCATGTTAATCGAGATATCGAGACGTTAATCTTATTGCTAATTTTCTTGTAGATGCAAGAGGAATATGGTAGGTTTTAAGCGGTAGTCAAATCTTTTAAGAGGTGGTTATTATGTGGAATATTCTATTCTCTTTGCATTACTAGGACAAAAAAATCTGATGTGTTACACTCATATGACTTTCTCTACTCTTGTACAAACTATTTTTGCAAACGCTTATTCTCCATATGCTTCTTGTTAATTGAGATGTTAATCTAATTGCTAATTTCCTTATAGGTGCAAGGGGAATTGGTAGGCTTTAAGCGATAGTCAAATCTTTTAAGAGCATTTAAGAGCTATGTGGAACATTCCATTCTCTTTGCATGTCCAGGACATAAAAAATGAATAACGAATTCCCATTTTAGAAAAAGTATAAGTATTGGAAAATTTAAGGTAATAACAAGCAATATCTCGAAAATGGTTCACTCAATAAAAAAAAATGTATTTTAACACGATCTATATTTTTTGTGTAGTAAAACTTTGTCTTTCTCTTATGGTTTAGCAGTTATGCACATGTCGTTCACAATGAAGAATACTTTTGGATACATTCCCAGAAAATTCAAGATATACATTTTATTTATCATGAAAGTATTTTAAATATATCATATTTTAATGATATATTTAAGGTACATTTTCGAAAAGTGTTCCATGTAAAGGGTAATCTGGTGGGGGGATTTCCTTTAAAAGCTTCGTGTCGCATCTCTGGAAGATACTGAACCTAAATACCAAGTTTGGTGTTTATCCGACTGTTCGTTTCCGAGTTATGCTGTTCACAGGCAGACAGACAGACAGACACACACACACACGCACACATACACACACACACACGCACACGGACATGTTTCTAGGAATGCTTTTTTTGGATTCAGGGGCCTCAAAACATATATTTCCGGTGAAATCTTGGTATAGAATTTTTGGGTGGAATACAATACTTCCCCTACTGACTATACGTAGTAGAGAACGTAAAAAATTGGAATATAACGTTTTAGTAGTCAGAATAATATCAAAATATTCTAATATATCGTTAAACATATAAGTTGTTCTAAAAAGAAGGAATTTAAGGGAAGAATACAAAGCGTAATATTATATATATACGTACCGACTATATAAATTAAAATGCAGTTGAACATTTTAAAAATACTTAAATAAATCATTAATAGTGATTAATGCAAGGATACTTTTTCAACTTGCAGAGGAGAGTAGCTTTGCTGGTTAACCTTCTCATTTACTTAAAAACATTTGTACTTGAGATTCTAAATTCGCTTATAGCTGAACTTGTAAGCTTTGTTTTGTCCTGAAGAAAATAAAATGGATGAAATTTATATTCTCCTTTCCTTAAATTAAGCCCCTTAATGCCACACCTTAGACTCTATCTGAATTTCTAAAATTCATTGGCATCAAATCATATTGCATTTTAAGAGTGGGAACATTTAAAATCGTGACACCAAAATACCTAAAAAATGATGAATACTAGAAAAATGCGTGGATTAAAGAACTTATTTTGCCATTCTTTTATGGTTCACCGGTTTCCAAAAGGACATCAAAATTCCTTAATCAAACATATAACCATGAGGTATGTATCTAGGTTAATTGCAGTGTTTATTCTTATATATATATAATGTGTGTATAGTATTTCATATAAAATGTTTGCTTAAGTTAAGACGCAAAACTCCACAAGCTACGAAACATTCCACTGACGCATATGAACGACACAATAACGGAGGTCAACTTGTGGGGATTACCTCCACCTAAAATCTTCGAATTTAAGAAGTCGCGCCGGTGACTGCCAATCATAATACAACTGAGCATATAATCGCCAAACTGTAAGGTTGCATAGAACAAAAGTTCTGGTGGGAACGCCAGTCTCTTCTGAACTCACTTGATGGCAACATCCACGTTACCCAGAGGAATAATTCCGCGCCTAAATTTCGACAGTGTTTAGAAAGTAAATGAATTAATTGTGCGCGAAGTGAAATACGTGTGATAATAAATAACTGTGTAAGTTACGTGGATAAGGTGTCAAATACTGCAGAACTTAGAATTTGCGCTACATAAAAGAATGAAAATACCGGCATCACTATTTAGCCGTCCGAACTCAAAGTGCCGTATTGCAATTGTGTGTGCGCGAATTCATTAGAACAGTTCGCGTACCTAACAATAACTCAGTGGAAATATTAAAGTGTACTCCGACATAAAGCTTATCAGTGGAAGTGCGTCACCAATGTCTAAATCATAAATTGTTACTCATTTTATATAACACACACCGAGACATTATATAAAAATGGACACGTCATTATATATTTAATATATTTTCTATAAATTTTAGCATCAATAAATTGAGTTCTAAAACTTAAAAATCCGTGTCTTCCTTTTAGGTGTCTTCTCATGTCACACGTTCTGGGATCTCCGATGAACCTCTTGCCCTTATTAAGTGTTAGAACCTAAAATTTTAGAACCTAGGAGCAGCCGAGGAACCACAACATCTCAACTACTACAGATGCAGCAAAGTTAGAGGAAGAATCTAGAAGAAGAAGATCTATGTGTAGTGTAACATCTAGAACTTGTGTTAAAATATGTACTTTTCTCAAATTGTGAAGTAATTAACGACGTTTGATGTGTACTACCGACTCATCCTTTTTCCAGCGTTGATCTGTTATCGTTACAAACCTGACTGCACGGTGCTTGATGTGCTGAAAATTCAATTAGGCGTAGGGATATTAGATGGGGAGATTTGATAGTGTCTGAGGATAAATCTTGAAATATTATTCCTGTTTGATATTGCTGCAGAAACTTACAACGTATAGTATAGCTCCTATCTTATTTATTTACATTATGATGTGACCTGTAATGTTCCGGTATTCGAGGACGCATTTAGTATCCACCCTACAGAGGTGATCAGACTTATTGGATCCGATTAATACACGAGTCAAAAAGTAGATTTCTAAAATTGAATACAGTGCTCGGAAATAATGTTTTTAAGCCCAAGAACATATTCAACGATTAATAAGCCTGAGAAATATACTTCTTTGTTTTTAATCTGTTTTGTATTTTTATCCTCTGGTACCATGTAAACTATCGCTTGTTTCATCGTTTCTAGCAAACTAGGACTAGGAGCGGAGGGGGCTTAGCAACTCGTTCTATGGAAATATTTTGTGCCCAGGCCCCTAACCTGGCGCTTTCGGGAGGGAGGGGTGAAGTGAGAGGAGACAGAGGGCGGTCGGACTAGAGGCACGACAGGACAGAGGGCATTGTCCCAAACGTTTGCAGATTGAAACTGCCCGAATGACAGCTGGTACAACCGGCTCCCCTTCTCTCTGCAGGCTTACACAGGCAATCCTGAAACAGCCAAACTAATGAAACGTGAAGTGAAATGAGAATGGAGGTGAAATGGAGGGAGAGGAAATTCGGGGGATGTAATTAACCTAACGACCCGGGAAAACCCCGTAAAAGTCCATGGGTCAGGAAGGTCTGCCGTGAAAATCGAACTCACGACTTAACGTCTGAGGCATCCCGCTCGGTCTAGCAACCTCAATAATGGTTTTAATTACAGTAGTGAATTATCAAATTTTAATTCATTACCACAACATTTTTATTTTACTAACAAAAATAAATAATGAGTTGTACTATTTATCCTTTAGAAAATCACATATTTTAGGAGCCATTGAGTTCACTGCACTCTGAGCATCTATTAGAATGCCTTAAGGAGTAAATAACTCTCCCTTTTCCTTATCGATTTCAATTTATATTTATTACTAACTTCCATCAATTTCAGTTTTTTAATCACATTCTTTATGTCCGAGACAAGCAGCAATAGTCCCACCATGTTCCCTCAAATGATCTTTCCCCATCCCCAGTAACGCTAAATATACATATTTAATTAAAATGATTACTAGGGAATTACGTTTTAGTAGCATATAAAATATCGAATGCCCTATGAGATTAAAATATATTTAAAATTCCGTGAAAATTATCACCTTCGACAAGCAATGAACGTTAAAATGTTCATTGAATATTAAGATATTGACTCTATACCATAAATTATATTATTTCTCCAAAAACTCAAAGCCCACTGTTGAAAGTGGTTAATTTCAATCTTCAAATGTCGTTCAATCAAATGTTTTTCGTTTCTCATATACCCTTGGTACAACAACACACTTCTTTCTTTGTCGCTATTGGAGCATCGTACAGCAATAACTTGATGCGTTAGCATGTTAAAACAAATTTAATAACTTCGTTATCCGGCGCGCGCTGAATGTAGGAGGGACCTTCCGTTACATACTATTCCACATATTAGGGAATCTATTAACCAGATGAGAACGGAAAGAGCCGAAATGGTCAAGCACGCTGTTTCTTACAAGCAACGAAAGATGCCCGCTCTCGTAGCCTGGTCGCTGGAGCGTATAGTTCCGGCGCTCCGACAAGCTGAGGGTCGCGGGTTCAAGTTCCGCCATGGGCATGGCTGTTAGCGTGTGTGTGTAATTGCGGTAATAAGCAGTAACGTAAACAGCAAAAACACAGTAATCATAAACTGGGTAAACAAAGGAACTTAAAAAGAAAAGATACGACGTCATATCTCAGGCAGCACATACCGAATGAACTATAGCTGTATTAAGCGCACTGATTATACTTTCTCTTTGGGGTCTTAGATTCTAGCGTTGGAGCTTTATGATATTTTGAGCTGTTGGTGTGGGTCGAACATGAAAATGTTCTTAGCTGGTTACATTTCCTGAAAAAGGAAAATGCTAAATATAGGGTAAAAACTTTCGATGCAGAGAGGTGTACCTGTATGCTACTGGAAAACCGAAAACATCAAGATGGGCATTTATTTGTTTTAAAACTGATAGCTAGGCCGTGTTTAAGCTTGTTAGTTATTTAAGATCTCGTAGATACTAAAACAGTCTTCCAATCTCTGATTTAATATTTCAAAACATATAGTTTGGACTTCACCATTAATTCACTAAAGAGATGGAAACTGTATTGTATACCTAATTACATCGTAACATTTATGACAGTGGTTGTTTTGTAGGAGCCAGTTTGCCTTATTGCACTCAGTTGTTATACGGATTCCCTCCTCCTCCCTTACGTTTTACATGTCTCGTCCTCCGCGGACTCACCTGTTTCGGGAAAACCGTCCTAGGTATTTGGCCAGAAGTGGAACCAGAGATCCATAGATCTACGAAGCAGAGACTGAGTAGTATGGCTCAGTAGGAATTCTGGGGCCCGCATCCAAAGGTCCCGAGTTCGATCCTCGACGAACGTCCACTCTGACCCATGGATATATTTTGTGTTTCCCCGGGATTGAAAGGCGGATGCTGGGATGGTTTCTTCTCTGCCACCATTTCCTTTCAGTCATTTCCCTCTCATTCATTTCCTTCACACCTTCTGATGCGCTAATAGGTTTCGTGGTGTATGGCGGTGCCGGACAGATGGCGTGAACGCTTGCTCACTGGAAAGAATATTCCCTCTGGGCACCACAGGGCTGCTCGATGACTGTCGTTCATTGCCCTCTCTCAGTGGCTCCAGCAGTGGGACAGGTCTGCGAGTTTGGAAACGTTAAGGACTTCCGCGACGTGTACCTATGGCCTGTAGCCTCCTGTTAGTTTCTTCACTTCATCCTTTCTTCCTAGAGGTGCTAGATACAATAGACCTATGCAGGTCGCGTGCACTTAGTGTCCCCCTCAGTTCAACTACCTATGCCTATACCTAGAAACGGAGAGAAAGTACACTGGTGACTGATATAAACATGCTTGCCTTTTAAAACTGAAGTTTTAAAGTCTTTACCGTTAAAATATTAACCAAACTAAGCAATTCTGAGCATAGAGAGTCGTGATAAAACTTAAAGTTTGTTATACATTTGTATGAATTTTTACAGTGCATATACTGCTATTTTAGAAACCCACTTATATTTATTCATTCCTTTGGAATGTAAATTACGGAGCACAACAGTAAATTTCCTTTCAAGCTTGAATACAGAGGCATGCTTAATTAGCTGTCAGATCTAGAAATACGACTATGTAGAATGGGTTGAGGCACATCTGTCGGTCGATATGTCCCATTCAGGGTGCGATGCATGTACCTCTACGGCAGTTTGGAATATTAGTCACGTCTCTACCACCACTGATATCGGCATTCATGAGAATTTCTGCACAAGTAAATTGCTACAAAGTGACAATTGAAAAAGGAATTTGCAGGCTCATACTTCAGGGCCGTGCAATGTATATAGAGATTGCAGGGGTGTGCAAGTGGTGAGTATCGTATACGGTATTGCCTTTAACTCTGTGCTTTCTGTCATATTTTAAAGTTGTGTTTGAAATATAGAAACACTTGGTTGCTTAGGTGTAATTTCCTGAGTATTAATATACAAGCATCAGACGCAAGTATAAGGTTGAGTTTTCACACGTCAATACTTTGATCTTCGCCACAATTTTATAAGCTAAAGTTCTAGTTAGCATACATACTAAAAGAAATATAGCCCTATATAGTTTTTTTGCTGAGATTCTTCTAATGTTACAGAAAATTGCAATGGGGTTCACAATACATATAAAACTAATAGACCATTTACTCGGTGTTTGATGGCGTCATAAATTTTTCGTAGACCATGTAGCTTTTTTTTAAACCCTATCTCTAGCTTACTAGCATAAGCAAAACGTTTTCCATACCATTTTGTTCAAGGTAAACCTTACAAATGTACTTATTTTATTACACTATTTTGAGTTTGAATGAAAACGGACATAGATACGAAAGTTATAAACCATACAGGATGAGTTTGAAGTCGACAGACAAACTTCAGGGAGTGGTTCAATACTGGAAATGGAGCATAAAGGTCCATATCACTTTATGTCTGTAAATGCATAGTTTTCACGGTAGATAGCACTAAAGAGCTACATCAGACAAAGAGACTTGGCACTCAGTACATGGCCTGAATCCCATCCATGTCACAACAGATGTTCGAAGTGGCTTCCATGGGATACAACGTACGCGCTCACACGTTCGAATGTTCCGGCTGTGTCCGAATATCGTCACAGGATAAATGGACACGCTGGTGAAGAGTTTGAACTTCAGGAACAAGCTCACCGTACACAATGCTTTTCAGATGCTCTCCACAAGTAAAATTCCAGGGGGTTTAAGTCCGGTGATCGAGCAGGCCATGCAACAGGGGTTCCATGCCGTATCCAACGTGTGGTGAAAATATTGTTGAGGAATGGACGAATGTTAATGCGGAAGTGGCCTGGCGCTTCATCGTGCTTCAGCTACATTGCCTGTCGTATTGCCAAAGGTACATTCTCCAGAAATGGAGGCAGAGTGTTTTATAGGAAATCCAGATACGTTTCTCCGTTTAGGCGTTGTGGAATAAAAACTGATCCAAGTAGGAGGTCGTCAATAATCCCTGATTCCGAACCACAACTGATGAGTCGCTTCAACCATTTCGTGAGGATTTTCCATAGCTCAAAGATGACGACTATGCAGGTTAATGGATGCCATCTCTACCAAAGGTCACATCATCGGTGAAGAGGACTGAAGACAGAAATCCCATAATGGTGATGGCCTTGGCACAAACCAGCGGCAGAATGTTGCCCGTGGAGGAAATTCTGCCGGTGATAATCCCTGCACACTGTGCAGGTGAAAGGGATAATAGTGGTTGTTATGCAGGAAACAGATAACCGTCCTTTGGCTTACTGATGAACCTGGAGCCAATTGCCTGGAGCTTGTACCACGTTTGTTTTCCTCATGGAGATCATGTCCCTCCACATCTGGTGTACGCACAGTCCGCGGCCGCCTGAACGTTCGTTTGTCTCAAAGGACCCATGCTCACACAAACGCCAAATAATGGCTCTAATGTTGTGTGATGTGGGTAGTGCTGTCTGTCAGGGTACAGGCTCGGTACATCCGTGCTGCCTCTCCTCCGTTTCCACCTACTTGACCGTACACGAGCATCATCTTGTCTGTTTCTGGATTGAATACTGGACCATTATGCTTCTACGTTGCTTAAATCACACTATCTGCAATACAAAAAACGCACATTGCAAGTTATGAGAGAATGTCGTCAGTGCCATCTACCGTGGAAACTATGCACTTCCGGACACAAGCTGATATTAACTTTCCAGTCCGAAATCTTCTCCTGAAGTATATAGGTAAACTTAAAACTCATCCTATATAGATAAAAATTACATACAGTTAAATAAGGGGATCGTAGGGCAATAACTCATTGTTTATTATCCTATTAAAATTTTTCCTAAATTAAATTTAATGCGTGGTAGCGAAGTTTGTTCAACAAATCCAGACTGACATTCAACGACAGTCAGCTGTTAAAAATGCTGTAATTATTCCTGTACCTCTCTAAATTTATTGTTTATTCAAAGAATATAGATTCCTCTGAATAGAATGGCTGTCCTCTTCATGCGAAGTGACGCAGTAAATATTCGGTTCACTTCTCCAGCGAGCTAAACCCCACTCTTAGAGAGAGCGTTCACGAATTGTTCATGTCGAGTGTCTTATAAGATTCTAGTTTCTATCCGCCAACTGTCGATGAAGGGAGTAGAAAATGGTACACCTTATAGCCTATATTACCTATTTTGTTACTTTAGATGCTGACCAGCCTTATAGTTTCTACTACACTGTTCATATTATTTTGGGAGGGAGCTTTTTTGCCATTCTGAATTTGGGGTTCGTGTAAAATGTTTTTTGTTCAAAGGTAGAGCTGTATAAACCAAGGGAAACACTAGACGTGTCGATCGGAATTAGGGCTTTAGTTAATCCGGCATCAGCGTTACACTTATCCATCTCATTCGGTGAATACATAGTCTTCTTGGATTCTTAACTGTTAAGATGCAGCAGAGAAATACTGGTTGCAGATTACAATATTCATTGACATTGAAGTAATGCTGCTTAAAAATGGTCAGTCAGTCTTGGTAAAACCTAGAATTGAATCTTGCATTAAATGCCTCTGCTACACTAGTTGTTTCTTTGCAGTCCGCGATATCTTCATTTAGGCGTATTTTGAGTAGAAATAGGCCGTCTTAAAACATGTAATAAAAATCACATTCACAAAATTTAGCAAGGTTATTTTCTTGTTTTGGCGCCAGTAAGAAAACTATCCTTTCGTTATGTTGTAAGACTGAAGGTTAACACATAGACTAACATTTTTTCCATATCCTAAAAAGCTATCTCAATACATTTTCCTAGGTTCAATGTAACTATTTTACGATATGAATTCTTAGACAACTGGCAGTTGCATCCATGTGTTTTACTATTACGGAGTATTTTACATGTACATTATACATGGGCCATTACTGAATAATGGGAACTTGAAAAAATGCTATGTGTTACACTCACATGAGCTTCTCTACTCTTGTACAAGCTATTTTTACAAACTCTTATTCTCCATCTATTTCATATTAATCGAGACAAACATTTGCAGAAACGATCCTTTGAGATGCAAAGATAATTACATTTTACACATAGCGACCAGTTCTAAAAATATTTGACTATCGCTTAAGGCATACTATGTTTCCCTTATTTTGTATTTGCAAGGGCAATATAGAAATACAGTAGCCTTTAAGCATAAACATATCTCTTAATAGCTGGCATTCTCTTTGTCGCATATTAATACTCTTTGCATATCCAAGACAAAAAAATCTGATGTGTTACACTCGCATGACCTTCTCTACTCTTGTACAAAATATTTTTACAAACGCTTATTCTCCATATGCTTCATGCTAATCGAGATATCGAGATGTTAATCTTATTGTTAATTTTCTTGTAAATGCAAGGGGAATTGGTAGGCTTTAAGCTATAGTCAAGTATTTTAAGAGCTGGTTACCATGTGGAGTATTCCATTTACTTTGCATTGCCAGAAAATAAAATTGAATAACACATTTAAGAAAAGTATAAGTATTGGAAAATTTAAGGGAATAACATGCAATATATCAAATATCTCAACAAAAAAAATGTATATGACATAAATTGTGTATTTTAACGCGATCTACATTTTTTGTGTAGTAAAATTTTGTCTATCTCTTATGGTTTACCAGTTATGGAAAAATCGTTCACAATGAAGAATACTTTTGGAGACATTCTCAGAAAATTCAAGATATACATTTTATTTGTCATGAAAATATCTTAAACCTATGATATTTTAATCAAAATCGTTAGAGCCATTTTTGAGAAAATTAAAGTTTTCGAAAAATGTTCCAAGTGAAGGGTAATCTGGGGTGGGGGGATTTTCTTGAAAACCTTTGTGTCGCGTCTCTGTAACATACTGAACCTAAATATCAAGTTTGGTGTTTATCCGACTGTTCGTTTCTGAGTTATGCTGTTCACAGACACACACACGGACATGTTTCCAAAATTTTTTTTGGATTCAGGGGGTCTCAAAACATGTATTTCCGGTGAAATCTCGGTATCGAAATTTTGTGTGGAATACAATACTTCCCCTACTTACTATACGTAGTAGAAAAAGTAAAAATGAATAATGAATTCCCATTTGAGAAAATAAGTATTGAAAAATTTAAGGGAATAACAAGCAATATCTCGAAAATGGTTCACTTAACCAAAAAATTGTATATGACATAAATTGTGTATTTTAACGCGATCTACATTTTTTGTGTAATAAAATTGTGTCTATCTCTTATGATTTACCAGTTATGCAAAAGTCGTTCACAATGAAGAATACTTTTGGAGACATTCCCAGAAAATTCGAGATATACATTTTTTTTGTCATGAAAATATCTTAAACATATGATATTTTATTCAAAATCGTTAGCCATTTTTGAGAAAATTATAATTTTCGTAAGCTTTCTATGTAAAGGGTAATCTGGGGTGGGGGATTTTCTTGAAAACTTTCGTGTCGCATCTCTGGAAGATGCTAAATACCAAGTTTGGTGTTTATCCGACTGTTCGTTTCTGAGTTATGCTGTTCACAGACACACACACAAACACACACACGGACATGTTTCCAAAAATGCTTTTTTTGGATTCATGGGGTCTCAAAACATATATTTCCAATAAAATCTCGGTATCGAATTTTTGGGTGGAATACAATACTTCCCCTACTTACTATACGTAGTAGAAAAGTAAAAAACGGCTAACCTTAAATTTTTTAAGAAATAAGTTATACCTATTCTTCTATCTACTCCAGAACTACAATCGATTTTCTCTGATTTCGGTTAATTGTACAGAAATTTTTTAATTAGATAGAAAGCTTATAATTTTATGAGTTTTATTGAAAACATCCTTTTTGCTCTTTTATAGAAACATTGAACTTACTTGGCATTTTACACAGGAGGCCGCGCAGATGGTGGTAGTGTGTATGTTTCTCTTGTGTATGTTAGAATGTATGGGCAATTTGTTTCATTGGCATTTGCAATACTTGACTTTTCTTTGTTCTGATAAAATAACGGTTAGCCTGTCTTTGTGAACACCCCTCGTACTAGGGAGAAACTTAAATCTTGTGTGTGCGCATATTTAAATTTGGGGAAAACATGTTTTTGCCAGTTTATATTCATCAATAAATAAATAAATTGAGATTTATTTATGGACGCCCTTTAACTATTGGTTCTTAGCGTCCCATTCTATATTGGACGTGAAAGACCGGACATTCTGCTCAGAGACGTCTTTATCAGGCTTGAAGTTCTTTTACGTGCCGTAAGTCTACGACGCCGGAACACCGGCTTTACCTCCCTTCCGAAGCATCGCTCTCCGCCGGGTTTGAACTCGCCACCTTGTTATACTCATCCACAGCATATATACCAATGTACATTATGGTTATTTTTGTAACCAGGAAACGTGAATAACTGTCAAAAGAATGCAGTAACAAATTATGCGAATGTTTTCACACTCACAAGGAAATACCAAACTTGCTTTTTATGAAAAAGTTATTGGATTACTCACTGTATCATTAAAACGCAAAACTTCTCTGGTCTTATTACATACCTCACCAAGCGCTCCATGACATTTGTATATCAACTCCGGTTGGACAGTGGCGATGTAGCACTTCTGTTCATGTTAAACCCGCTCTTAATGTCACGAAACGTATCAACGGTTATCAAGTTACTTTCTTCCCCATACTTTGAAATTTCATAACTATCCCTTTAGCTGTTCTTTTACGAAATGATGCCTCATATCTTAACCCTCTTTCAATTTTATAAGACATTATTCGGCGGTGCAAGGATAACCATCTGCGGCATTTCTAAAATTCACAATTTCAGTTCGATTTATTTGAAATTTTCATATGGCAATCAGGGTTTAATATATCATATTTATAACAAGCTTCATACATATTTTAACTAGCTTCCGAGATATTTATTCATTATTAGTATTATTATTTACTCTTTTGAATAGTTGCTCCACACGTTAAAACTATTTATTGAAAACATTAACATTTTATGATTAAACTGTTTAATATAGTATTAATAAATTGTAGAGCTGAATTTCAATTATACTATTAACTTGGAAGAAACTAAATATTAAATATGATATTTTAATTTGTTGCTTAAAAAATTACACAGTATGAATATTATTTTTAATAGTATCACAACTAAGCATTTAATAAAAATTCACCTCATAATTTTTATCCTGTTATTTATAAGGAGGTACAAAAAATTCAATTTACTTATTTTGAAAAGTGCATTGCGTGGAACAATTTGAAAATGAGAATGTGCCAATTAATGAAAATCTGAGCTTGGATAGAAATGCTATTCATACATAATAAACAATATAACTTAATCTGGTTCAACCACATGAGGCCCCACTTGCGCAAACAGTTACAGATAATAATAGTGCACATATGGCTCACTGACAGTCTTCTAAATCGGAATCACTTCCGGAAGAAAGCAGCAAGTCCTGCGGGAGGCAACTCTTGTTCCGGGGAACCGCATCAGAATTTCGTCCCAAGGAAATATACTGCGCCAGATACTAAGTGAAGATGCTGAAAAAATGTGTGAGTCAGAGCGAATGTGTGCAGAGATGGTACTGGGTGATGTATCAGGATGTATCTTGGTGTTTCTGACAGACCAAGGTGCGTTCAGTATAAACCTTAAAACTTTATTTTGACGATTAATTTTACTTGAGAATGCACCTCCCCAAATTGGAGAAGTATATTAGAGCTTTTATCATTTACATAAAAAATATAGTTTAAAAATCATAACCTTGGAATAACGCTGTTTCTGAGTTTATGCTGAATAAAAAGCAATTAGTACTATACAAAACCTCCTTCGTCTCTTTCTGCTCTTCAGCTAATTTAGTATTTGAGGTTTCCAAAGGCCTCTCTTGAAAAGTTTGCTGGGTTTAATATAGGCAATACTTATCCCTTTTACTTTCTCTACTAAGTATAGTAACTAGGAAAATATTGTATTTCACTCAAAGATTCTAAACCGAGATGTTTTGGGCACCACGTTTGGAAACTTGTGCGTGTGTCTGTGTGCCTGTGGACAGTATAATTCAAAAACGGAAAGTTCGATAAACATCAAATTTGGCATTTACGTTCAATAACTTCCAAAGATGCTACACAAATATTTTCAACAAAATCCCTCTACCCCAGACTATCCTATTTATGGAGTATGTTTTCGAAAATTTTTATTTTCTAAAAAATGACTAACGATTTTTGTTAATACCATATATAAAATATATTTACATCACAAATAAAATATACAACTTGAATTTTCTTTGAATAGTCTGTGTAATCCACTACATTTGGAAGAAAGTTTGTGTAATCTTGTATAACTGGTAAACCTTAAGCGGCAGACGAAAACGTACTACACAAAAAATGTAGATCTCTTTAAAACACACAATTAATTCAAATAAGTTTTTTTATGGGATAAGCCGTTTCTGAGATACCCGTTATTAAAGGTTCGAATTGTTAATTTTTTGGTCATTCACTTATCGTTTCAACATTCAGTTGTTTCCCCCCGATGACATGGAAAGAGTATGTAATTTTAAGGCCAGCATATAGCGCTCTACTCTTAAACATTTGACTGTACATGATCTCTTTGTGTGTATAACGAAATGTGTAATGCATCAATATCTGGAATAAAATGAAGAAAATAGAATAATAAAACTTCGCAAGAATAATTGGTGTAGCCACTAATAACCGTTGGAGGAGTTTATAGGAAGCTAGGCTTACAGGCAAAGTATCGCTATACGAAGTGTAATTTTTGACCTTTTTCACAGCTGGGTATTTTGAGTTTACATCTTGACTTTGTGTAGGGTCTAAATCTCATTTCTGTTTATCAAGATTGTCGTATGATTCATCGTATGTACATATTTTAGTGCTACAGTTTTCTTTATACAGCGCCATATGCAGTAACCATTTCTATGCTTCTGTCAGAATTTGTAGCCGTCAACAGTGATGAGCAGGGCTTCCTGTTTTGACTCACCATTTCAGAAACCACCCTTTCCATGCGTGCATCAACTGCAGAGATTATATTCAAGTGAAAGTTTGAATGACTGGCTAGCTGTTTGTATTCTGTTATCGCTCCCCAAAACAAATATAGGGAATGTATAAAGTGCTAATTCTGAGGTCTGGAACTAGAATGCCAGCTTTCATATCCAGAGGTCTCCGGTTTATTCCCGACTGGAGGGAGGGAAATTTTATACAGCCAACATTTTTTCCCATTTTCCCTAGAGTCTGCTAATAAATGAGGGTGTTAATGTGTGCGTAATGCAACGTTCAAGCAAAAAGTAACACAAAATAAAACCAATATACCTAAAAAATAAAAATAAAAAGGCCAAAACAGGAATCTGATGTGATACTTCCATGACTTTCTCTACCATATATTTTTATCAGTGGGTATAGAAACTTCTTACTATATCTTTTTTCTACTAAATTTTGATTAATCCAAATAAACCTTTGCAAAAATAGCTACATTATACATTTCTTTATAGATACAAAAAACAGGGACATGTTTCCAAAAATGCTCGATTTGAATTTAGAGCGCCGCAAGTCATGTATTTCCGGTGAAATCTCAGTATCGAATTTTTGGGTGGAATAAAATACTTCTCGTACTTACTATATGCCGTAGAGTAAGTAATAAGTAACACAAAGTAAAACAAAGATATCAAAAAATGAAAATAAAAAATCTTATGTGGTGCACTTACATGGCTTTCTCTACTCTTATACAAACGCTTTTTCTGCATATACTTAATGGTAATCGAGATAAACGTTTGCAGAAACTCATTTGCAATCTCATTGCCAACCTTCTTGTAGGTGCAAAGGGAATATGGAAATACAGTAGGCTTTAAGCGATAGTCAAATTTTTTAAGAGCTGGTTGCTATGTGGAGTATTCCATTCTCTTTGCATGTCCAGCACATAAAACGAATAACGAATTCCCATTTGAGAAAAAGTATAAGTATTGAAAAATTCAAACAAAAACAAGGAATATCTCGGAAACGGTTCACTCGAAAAAAGTGACATTTGTGTATTTTAACGAGATTCTTTGTGTATTAAATTTTTGTCTATCTCTTACGGTTAACCAGTTATGAAAAATTCATTCAGAATGAGGAGTACTTTTGGAAACAATCCCAGAAAATTCAAGATATACATTTCATTTGTCATGAAAATATCTTAAACATATGACATTTTAATCAATATTGTTAGAGCCATTTTTGAGAAAATGAACATTTTCAAAAAATGTTCCATTTAAAGAGTAGTCTGGGATGAGAGATTTTCTTAAAAATCTTCCTGTCACATCTTTGAAATATACTGAAACTAAATACAAAATTTGATGTTTATCCGAATTTTTGATTTTGAGTGATGGTGTTCGCAGACACACGTTTTGACCTGTTTGTAAAAACGCTTTTTTTGGATTCAGGGACCTCAAAACATGTATTTCTGGTGAAATCTCAGTATCGAATTTCTGGGTGGTAACTTACTATACGTAGTAGAGAACTTAAAAAGAGAATGTCTTTAGAGAGCTATCGTAATCCTAGTGGCGTAGTTAGCAAATATTCCTACCGGAGCTTGCACGTGAAGCCATGATTCACTTATAATTTTCCTATTTACTTTGGTGCAGATTAAAATTTAATACAACCAGGGATTTAGCCTGACCCAGGCGTCCAGCACCGACTACATAGTATGTTTAAAAAGAGCACTAATCAGCGGATATTTAAAGTATGCGATACTAAAATTGATTTGCTTCTGTATTTGTGTCATGTAACAAAAGCGTATATTGTAAGGTCATACATAAAACGAACCTTAATTTTTGAGTATGTATACAACCCAAACGTGAGAGTATCGTGTACAAAGATTAATGAGGCAATTACTAAATGAAGAAAAGTCATCATATTACATAATAGTCAATTATGTATTTGTACACAAAATGAGATAAAATGCGCTATGTCAGGGGTGGCAAAAATGCCTTCCTTCCAGTTTCAAATATGGAGTACGCGCCACACAATTCAGCAGCATGTGGAAAACAAATAGCCAACCAGAGAGGGAGGGGTAACTACGAGTCCAAATGACTTGTGAATCCCATTTCAATATTTCAGCATAAGTATATCAATTCTATTACTATTATTAATGTATCCAACGTATATAAAGTTTGAAGGTATCTAAAGTCTAGAAACTAGTCTTGGTGGTTTCAAATTAGAGTTCTAGTATGTCCTATAGTTTATTTAATCACTTCACCGCAATTCGCACTTAAAAAGTGGAAACGAAGTTACTCTTATGACGATAAAAATGATAGGTCAGTCGTCACCTTTGCATTGGACACTCACATAGGCTGCAATTCTTTTCCTCCATAGATACTTTTACATGGATCGATTCATTGATAGAAGTATCTGTATAGTTTATTTTAAACAATCAAATAACTTTTTTCTGAAACTATAATAGTATTACAACAAACGTTTCATAGTGCCCGATAAGCAATATTATATAAATGGAATTAATTGTTTTTCCACACAAACCGTGTGTTGGACAGCGTTGGAAAGGTAGAATCAGGCGACTCATAAATTCGATGCCATAGCCAGGATTTGAACCACGGATTTCCCTGTCTCCTTCCGGTTGCTCTAACCACTGAGCTACCATGACAACATGCCAGCACCACACTAAATTCTCCAGCTGATTCGCATTTTTTCTGGTAAACCACAAGGAGATTAATTGACCTAATAGTGGTTGAAACCATGAAGAGCGGACTTAAAGTACTTACAACATTGTAAGTCGCCATTGGGGTATGCCATCTCAATACAATTTGAGATCTCCTTGTGGTTTTCCAGGAAAAATGCGAATCAGCTGGAGAATTTAGTATCGTACCGGTATGTTGTCACGGTAGCTTAGTGGTTAGAATAACCGGACGGAAACCGGAAGATCCGTGGTTCAAATCCCGGCTATGATATTGAATTTTTCAGTCGCCTGATTCTACCTTTCCAATGTTATATAAACTTTATCAAGGCGGTTCTGTGATGTCTACCTTTGTTCATTAGTTAGGTTATTGTAGTGAATGAAATTATCTTAATGCACACATTACCTATACCACGTCCAGGTAAAACGTATAAAACATTTTTGCAATAAAGGTATAACATTGAAAGCGCCAGCCCTCTATGTGTAATTCTTATAAAGAAAATGTAAATCTTAGAAAAAATAGACTGACTCTGAATGCCAATTCTACTTGAAATGACTATTCTATTTAGAACGACTATTCCAAAATCAACTTTAAATTATCGCTATTATTTAACAGTTAAAAACAAATTACGTTCCAAAAATTACATTAATTTAAACAGTGGTGTTTGAAGAATTACGAAACAAAAATAAAAACAATTACATACATTTTAACCTATTGGTTCACCTTGAAAAACAAACTATTGCAAATCATATTTCTACAACAAGTATCCAAGAATATTGTAGGGATGAATTGTTACTATTCTTTCGAAACTCCGAACTTTACACTTCTCGCTTTGTACAGAGATGCAGTTGTCACTGAGGAAATGGAAAGGAAGACAGTGCATGGGGTTAAAGCTCTTGTAACAACATTTTAGCTAGTGTTGCAGCATGCACTCATTCTTCAAGGAACCTGAATGAAATCGACTGTTTCTGAGAGATTTAGCTTCAAAAACGTACACAGAACTGCGATAAAGGAGATTTTCAGGTATGAAGTTGACATCTAAACAACTATTGCTTTTCCACTTTTCCGAAGTGAAACCTTTCCTTAATTTTAGATCAGTTGCAAACAAATTTAAGCGTACTGACATGGGAAATTTGTAGAAAATTCTTTTAAATATCGATTTAAGATAATAGAAAATTGGTTCTTGTAGACTAATATGCCGAAGTTATTTTTCAACTTGTGTTTTAAGCGATTGTCAAGTGACTATTTAAATGGCAGTTTTAAAAGTAAAAGGTTATACTTTAAACATTAAAAGTCTTTTTGTCATCATACATTTTTCCAACCGTGTATTTCAACCGGTTATATTTTTACACCAGAGATGCTTGTCATCAATAAATGGAGGTTATTGGCGGAGGTTTTTAACAAAGTAAAAGATTTTATATTTATATAATATAGGTTAACAACACTGTTTTTACCCAAATAAAGTGTGAACAAGCAATTTATCAGATTTTGTTCTACAATAATACTTATTCCATTTGAAAATTTTCTTATAACATTTTAAAGGCATTTTCTTGGATGTCAGTGTGAAACTTTTTTACAAACTTTTGAAACTACACAAAAAGGAAGGGTTTTTTTGTAGCGCAGTTAAAAACAGAAAGAATAACCTAACTTCTTTCTCAAAAACTTTTCATGAATTTGTCTAAAAATTTCGTAATTAGTTACACATGATGGTGGAAGTATGCGTAAAATGAATTTATTTGCTTAAGAAACACAATGTGGGATTTTCACAAGTTGGTCCGCGTAAAGGAGTGAATAATGTGGGAAGGTACATAAGGAATTTGCCATATTTTCAGTGGCACAGTTTAAAAATTCGTATAGTGCAGATCTGTAATCCAACATAACATCGATGAGAAACAACCTTGCGCCGATTGAAATGTTGCAATTTATTTTCCCCAAAGTCCAGAAAGTATGAACATAAAACTGGATATGAAAGTTTACAACATTTAAAAATGAGAGTGTCCCAGCATCCCTAAATGTAAATCAGTTATCATCAGTGGCTATTTCTAAAGATAAACCATACATAAGTTCGTAGGTTCTGTGGTTTCGGAAAGTGAAAGTTCGAATCTTTTGTTGGTGTGAGTTGTCTAGATAAGGTTCTGTTCCGACGGTTTCCATATTCTGATACTTCTCAGCTCTGTAGAACTCTAGCTAATTTAAGCATTATCTTCAACCGTTTACTAATCAGTAACCGGAAATGTGAAGAAATTTATTGTATAAAGTAAGCAAGTTTTAAATGCGTAATTTGCGCTTCGACCTTTCTGTGTGAGACCCATGTCTTCAGCAAACAGGAAGATAGGATCCATTTAAGATCATTCGTTCCATTGCACCTTGTTTCATAGTTGATCTATGTGTTGCTTGTAATGCAGCACTTACCATGAAACCTTATTAAGCAGAAATGGAGTCTTAAGTTTGCATAACGTCCATGATTTGGGACGACGGAAATCCACAACTTACCCTCCCCTCGTCTCAACGCAAACAATTATTTATATTGAGTGCGAGTTAAAAAGTGACAAATTCATTTGATCTGTTTTCTTGTCAGACTGTTATAAGACGAACTAGCGAATGCGCTGAACGAACTTCTTCATAAAAAGAACCGCGCTGGACCGTCTCCATGAAGTGCATGTTCCCCATACTTAAATTAATTAATGTTATTCTTAGATTCATTTGAAGAACGTTTTATTTTATATCTAATTACCACTATTAAAATACTCTGCCGCGTTTCAAGATGGCTGTCAATTATACATAGAACAGTGTTTAAAGCTCGAACCTATCAGACAGCACCCGGCAACACAGGCGATGGATAATGGTGATAATTGAGGAAGAAAATATTGTGACCCATTGCAGTGGTAACCTTCTGTGGATGCATAATCGTCTAAAAAGAACAGAAAAAACTTATAATTCTTATGGCAAGGAATAATTATATTTACGCAAAAATAAGCGTTAGGATGTTTTAATTTGCTAGTGTTTAAAAACCAACTAATCTTAAAAATTTGATATACTGTATTTTGATACTTGTTGCTTCTGTATTAATCGTTTTAATGCAGTGTTATGTTTTATCTCAAATATCATCTCATCACCATAATCGAATTTAGGACTTGGTGTTAGTTAACATTCCATTTCTCATTCAACATTATAGCAGATGATAAAATAAATGAGTCGAATGATATTAAAAGCCTTCACTTACATCATGATAGTAAAATCTGGACGATCGTTTCGAGACTTCAAGGTCTCATCTTCTGCGGGTTTCCAATTCCTGCAGGAGATGAGACCTTGAAGTCTCGAAAGGATTGTCCAGATTTTACTATCATGATGTAAGTGAAGGCTTTTAATATCACTTGACTCATTTATTTTATCAGTTGACTTCTTCACTGTAAAGATTCTCCTATTTAAATTTTGATCATAGCAGATCCTACATCCAGCGTTACATTGTCTTCACCAAGGGAGGTGACGCCGCGCTAACGTGTGCGATTCGCATTCGGAAGATCCCGGGTTCGCTCCCCGTCGACCGCCCACTGTGACCGATGGGTTTTTCGTGGTTTCTCCCGGCTCGGCAGGGGAATGCTGAGGTGGTTTCTTCTCTACCACTATTCCTTTCCATCATTCCACTTTCATTCTGTTTGCTTGTCATCTTTCACGTGTCCTTCTACGTCTCATGGTGTATGATGGAGCCGGACAGATGGCGCAGATGCATTCTCAATGAAAAGAGTACTCCCCGTGGGTCGTTCATCGCCCTCTCGGCGCCTCCAGCAGTGGGACGGATCTACCGCTTGTCTCTGCGGACTGTCTGTCTACAGTAGTAGCTTCCAGTGGTTCCTTCACCTCATCCCTTCCTCCTGCGGGGTGGTAGTCACAATAGATCTGTGCAGGTTGCAGTGCGCGAGGTGTCCTTTTCGTTGAATAACCTATACCTATACCCACATTGTCTTCACACATTGTTGTAAGCCGCAGCTTTATCATGAAAAGTATTTGATAAAATTTCAATCATCAGTATGCCTAAAATGTGTGTTGAAATCCGATATAAAAGACCTACTTAATGTAGGCTGAGATTGCTTTTTTCTTCACGAAGGTCTTTTTCAAAGCTTTCTACAAAAATTTTATTTTGTTTATGTCAAAATTTGTGTCAGTCATAAAGCACATAGCATAGTATTTTTTAATCTTCTGATATGTGCTTCAAAGTTCTTTAATAGCATTTTTAAGTTCTCCAATTGATTTCTGGGGAGGAGGAAAAGTCACAAAGTGCCAAATTAGGACTCTAGAGAGGAAAAAAGCACAGTACCTCAGAATTATTGTCGATTTGGATTTTGGAGAGCCTAAGCCATACATTAGACATAGAGCCATTCTATTTATAGAATATCATGAAGAATTATAAAATCCGCGCATTGATGTTCTGTTATCCAGCGATCTTCAAGGGTAATCACAGCTGACGTATTAATGTTGAGTTTTGTACTTTTTTTTTTACTTCCACTTATACCCCGCTTTAACTAAATTAGTCTTATTGGCGGCCTTTCCTTTGGAACTTATTGCCTATTGGCAATGGTGTTAACTCGTATTCTCTTGCCGTTGCGTTTCTTGCACTTTTGGGGCTTTTGCCATTAGATCATACACACACACACACATTCACATTCATACTCCGATTACTTCCAGACTGGGCAGGATAGGGAATAATCTTGGCTAGAGAAAACTTCTCACCAACCCCAGCTGGAATTTGTAATTGTGTTGGCTGAAGCGCCAAGTCCACTTTCCGATCAGGGATTATACGATATCTTGTTGAGTTGTTTAAACAATCGATTCATCAAATAGCTTGCTTGGAGCTTTTGCAAGTTTCTTAAGGTGTAGCTTCAAAAGAACACAATTTTCTTAATTCACAGTGCTCGTTTCGTGTTGCTTCCTGTTTGGTAAAGCAAAACGCTAACATCAATAAAATAATGGAACAGTGCTACCAAAAGTACACTGCTGCCATTAAGCAGTAATCTATGCGAGGGCTACGTTTTTTTAGAAAGCGTAATGCAACGTTATTTTAACCGTACAGTTTCACGGCCTCCCTGCAGGAATTACGAACTCGAATCCACCCCCAAAAGTACTAACGGCATGTTATGGTCAAGAGTGGTTACTGGCTCGAGGACAAGGTTCGGCGTTGAAGGCAGTACAAATGGCGTATTGAAACGGCAACTCTAGGCCGGGCCCGAGAACAGTAATTCTAGATAATTTATTAATTAACTTTTATTGATGTTAAATCGTACTATGTAAATATCTTTTTCTCAATACTGCTTGTATATTTTAAGAAGGGTGATTTAACATTATGTATCTATCTAGGTTACTAATATTAGTAGAGTTATAAATGGTTTAATGTAAATAATTTAAGCGCTATGTTAAAATACTGTCCACGGTGGAATGTTTTAGCTACAGGAATAGTGCTTTCGAAGGCAGAAAACCTAGTTTTATTACCTCTCTCCGGTCGCAGTGCTATTATTCCTACAGCGAGGGTGTAGAGCCTTTGTCCCATTATTTGATAATTCGCCGTGACCAAGTGAGTGAGAAGGACAATCTAACGGTACATGTAGGAAAAGCCGCGATTTATATTAAAATTGGACCAATG
The DNA here is from genome assembly GCA_030765065.1 of Deroplatys truncata. Taxonomy (NCBI): domain Eukaryota; kingdom Metazoa; phylum Arthropoda; class Insecta; order Mantodea; family Mantidae; genus Deroplatys; species Deroplatys truncata. The sequence goes on along the minus strand of CM060981.1, from coordinate 256,036,059 downwards.
AAATCCCTGGAAGTTTATTCGAAATAGTTAGACGCGTCGAGTCGCGCTAAAAATGTACCAATAGGAAAGGAAGCAGCCTCAGGAGCCTGAGACTATAAATGGATCTGTTTGGGGAAAATTCGGGGCAGTTCATGTCATGTGTGGTCAGGGAGAGATGCTGCAGGATGCGTGAGATATCGCGCCAAGAAGGGAATCAAGTCAGCTTTGTAATGTCAGCTTAGTATTGCATTTTATTCGACAGTTTATGTCATGTGTGGTCAGGGAGAGATGCTGCAGGATGTGTGAGATATCGCGCCAAAAAGGGAATCAAGTCAAATTTGTCATGTCAGCTTAGTATTGCATTTTATTCGAGAGTTTTCGTAATGTGTGGTCAGGGAGAGATGCTGCAGGATGTGTGAGATATCGCGCCAAAACAGGGAATCAAAATAGTTTTAGCAACACACCTAAGATCCGCTACTCTGAAAGCGACAATAAGAATAGTTATATTTCGTGCCATATCCACGCCATAGTTTAACAGCGGTGGACAGTATTTTACAGCGGCAATACCAGTTTTGTATACTACGAGTGTTAATTAAATAAAAAGAAACGGCAGTGTCATCTTTTCATAAACAAAGCAAGTCTATGTCTTCCTATATCACCACCCGAGATCTACGTTTTTCTTTACCGAGGATAAGTCCATGCTCCCATATAATTTAAGGAAAATTACTGCAGCTAGCCGAGGATAAATTGAAGAACCAACACGCTGAGAACTTCTGGAAGCAACGGGAGAAGCATCAAGGTAAGCTACAGCAACGGATGAGGAGGTGATCGCCGCAAACTGGCTCCCAAACGTGGGGCTAACAAACGTTAAGAGCGCCGCAAACTGGCGCCATAACGTGGAGCTCGAAGGGAAGACCAGCTCGAAGGGAAGACCAGCTCGAAGGGAAGACCAACATAAACGGAGGACTAGAAAACAACGAACAGACGAAGAATCTTCAGAGGAAAGGGGCACAGCAGAACAAAATTACAACGCGAACTTCTAGTCTACCTACGTGGGACAACAAAACAGCTGAGAACATCGCTTCTAGAACTTCACCAGGATTCGAACCCGGAACGCATCAGTTAACATTGAAAAAATACAGGTTAGAACATTTATTCAAAAACAAACAAAAAGGCATGCAGAGTAGTGATTCAGTTTTGTGAACACATGTTATTGAGAGGGGGTAAAGTCATTACTAGGGAGGTAGAACTTGCTAACGGAACCATGAGTAGGTCAAGGGAAGCTTTGGAAGAACTGAATAGGGAGGCTATTGTCAGCATAACAACAGAGGGAGAAAACATGGGTGCAGCAGAAGTAGAAGTTAGGGAAAGGCAATCACCGATTGAGCAGGTCATTGACGCAGGTCAAAACCAGCTGCTAATATTGCTTCAACATTTGAGCACAAAGATAGACGAACAAAGTAAGAATTTAGAGGGGAAATTAGGTGAGCAATTAAGTGAACAAAGTAAGAATTTAGAGGGGAAATTAGGTAAGATCTTAAGTGAACATAGTAAGAACTTAGAAAGAATCATAGATGAGCGGGGTAAAAACTTAGAAAGCATATTAAATGAACGGGGTAAGATTTTAGGTGAACATAGTAAGAACTTAGAAAGCATAGTAGAGGAGCGGGGTAAAAAGTTAGAAAGCAGAGTAAATGAGCAGAGGAAGGACTTAAGTCAACAAGATAAGAATTTAGAAGGTAAATCAAATGAGCATAATATGGACTTAGAAAGAATCGTAAGTAAGCAAAGTAAGAACTTAGAAAGAATCATAGATGAACAAGATAAGAATTTCGAAGGGAAATTAAAGGGGAAGAATAAGGACTTAGAAAGAATCGTAAGTAAGCAGAGTAAAGACTTAGAAAGAATCGTAAGGGAACAAGATAAGAATCTAGAAGGGAAATCAAATGAGCAGAATAAGGACTTAGAAAGAATCGTAAGTAAGCAGAGTAAGGACTTAGAAAGAATCGTAAGTGAACAAGATAAGAATTGCGAAGGGAAATTAAATGAGCAGAGTAAGGACTTAGAAAGAAAACTGAGTGAACAGAATAAGGATTTTGAAGGGAAATTAAATGATCAGAATGAGGATTTCGAAGGGAAATCAAATGAGCAGAGTAAGGACTTAGAAAGAATCGTAAGGGAACAAGATAAGAATTTAGAAGGGAAATCAAATGAGCAGAGTAAGGACTTAGAAAGAATCGTAAATGAGCAGAGTAAGGACGTAGAACGAAAACTGAGCGAACGTAAGGATTTCGAAGGGAAATTAAATGAGCAGAGTAAGGACTTAGAAAGAAACTTAAGTGAACAAAATAAGAGTTTAGAGGGGAAATTAGTTGAGCTGATGAAGGGGAAGTTAATAGAAACACTTGAAGGGAAATTACCACCGACACTAGGAACTAAAGATTCGAAAACACTAACGGGAGAAGAGACGTTAAAGAAAGCTTTTGAAAGAATGTTAAAAAGGGCGCAGAAAAGAAAGCAGGAATTTAAAACAAGGAAGCGAAAGAAAGGGTTGATCGAACTTGTAGAATTAGTATGGATATAAAAAAAAAAAAAAATCCAGCATTCAAATTAAAAAAAAAAAAAGACATAATATCATTGATCCTGACTCTACAGTGCCTGGAAAGGAGAGCTTTCACATGTGAATTAATGAGTTATCTTAAGCAGTTGTGGAGAATATTTTTTGCATTACTAAAGAGACTTGAGTATTAAATGCTCATTAGTGATAGTGAAGAAGAACAAGAAACACCTTTGCCATTAATATGTTTCAGTTTCTTTCTGTTTGAATAAGTTTGTCTTAAGGTTGAAACAGCTTTTATTGTCAGAATATTTGTTATTTTTTGATATTTAGCAATATTTGTAAATTATTAATTGGTTGGTATGCTAGAAATATGCTGACAGTTTTCTTTAAACATATAAATTAGTTTTATTAATTATAAAAAAAGAGGTATCATAGAATGGAAAAGTTATTTAAAGGTCCATACCGTGTGATTAACATTTTTGGCTCAGATACATTTGAGTTACAAGAAATAAAGAATTCCAAGATCGTAGGGAGATACCATAAACAGTTGCTCAAACCGTACAAATGTTTAGAGAATGAGAAGGGTGAAGAATGTAATGAAAATAATCAGGTTAGTTTTACTCGAAATGAGGTAGCAACCCTATGAACAAATAGTAAAGGTAATACACCCGATAAATAAGGACATAAGGAAATAAATGAATGCATAATAATTATTATGTACCAACATGTATGTAAATAGATTTAATTTTAGAACTTAAATTGGGTATTAGAGTATTTGTTTGCGTCACAAGTTATTCGTGTGCGGGAAATGTATTGTGTATAAGAATGTCTCTCGGAAACCTGTTTTTAAATGGTGAGAGGGGATCAACCATAACAAATGTAGAGTGAACGACCCAAATGTAAACACCACTGGTTTGGCAGAACCCTTGTGAAGGAACCGGTATAGCGAAGGGTCTATGTCAACAAAACAAACCTACAAAGGCCATAATCAGAGGAATTATTCTGGAAAAGAAAATTGTATCAAGTGCTGAAAAATTTATTCTTTTCCAGAACAGGGCAATTTGAAACGGCAACTCTAGGCCGGGCCCGAGAACAGTAATTCTAGATAATTTATTAATTAACTTTTATTGATGTTAAATCGTACTATGTAAATATCTTTTTCTCAATACTGCTTGTATATTTTAAGAAGGGTGATTTAACATTATGTATCTATCTAGGTTACTAATATTAGTAGAGTTATAAATGGTTTAATGTAAATAATTTAAGCGCTATGTTAAAATACTGTCCACGGTGGAATGTTTTAGCTACAGGAATAGTGCTTTCGAAGGCAGAAAACCTAGTTTTATTACCTCTCTCCGGTCGCAGTGCTATTATTCCTACAGCGAGGGTGTAGAGCCTTTGTCCCATTATTTGATAATTCGCCGTGACCAAGTGAGTGAGAAGGACAATCTAACGGTACATGTAGGAAAAGCCGCGATTTATATTAAAATTGGACCCATGAAATCCCTGGAAGTTTATTCGAAATAGTTAGACGCGTCGAGTCGCGCTAAAAATGTACCAATAGGAAAGGAAGCAGCCTCAGGAGCCTGAGACTATAAATGGATCTGTTTGGGGAAAATTCGGGGCAGTTCATGTCATGTGTGGTCAGGGAGAGATGCTGCAGGATGCGTGAGATATCGCGCCAAGAAGGGAATCAAGTCAGCTTTGTAATGTCAGCTTAGTATTGCATTTTATTCGACAGTTTATGTCATGTGTGGTCAGGGAGAGATGCTGCAGGATGTGTGAGATATCGCGCCAAAAAGGGAATCAAGTCAAATTTGTCATGTCAGCTTAGTATTGCATTTTATTCGAGAGTTTTCGTAATGTGTGGTCAGGGAGAGATGCTGCAGGATGTGTGAGATATCGCGCCAAAACAGGGAATCAAAATAGTTTTAGCAACACACCTAAGATCCGCTACTCTGAAAGCGACAATAAGAATAGTTATATTTCGTGCCATATCCACGCCATAGTTTAACAGCGGTGGACAGTATTTTACAGCGGCAATACCAGTTTTGTATACTACGAGTGTTAATTAAATAAAAAGAAACGGCAGTGTCATCTTTTCATAAACAAAGCAAGTCTATGTCTTCCTATATCACCACCCGAGATCTACGTTTTTCTTTACCGAGGATAAGTCCATGCTCCCATATAATTTAAGGAAAATTACTGCAGCTAGCCGAGGATAAATTGAAGAACCAACACGCTGAGAACTTCTGGAAGCAACGGGAGAAGCATCAAGGTAAGCTACAGCAACGGATGAGGAGGTGATCGCCGCAAACAGGCTCCCAAACGTGGGGCTAACAAACGTTAAGATCGCCCCAGTATGGCATCACAGCTTCTCCCTTGAGCTGGTGACGAACTGAAGCAAAAAAGAAGCAGACAGTATTTCGCCGGCCATACGAAAAGCAACAACTTTATTGGGTTAAGGCACGCCTAGGGGCGACCTAACCAGCATTATCGTATTTGATAAAATTTTCTTGAACATCATATTTGTTTGTAAGTAACACAAACTTTAATACTCAAGACTGGAAGTCTCATTTAGTGTGCACTTTCACTAAAATGTAAACGTAAAAGAGTTAGGTTGTTATATTATACAAAAAAATTATTTGTAGAAAATTAACTGTTCCATAGAATTAGCGTCATGTACATGAGGAAGAAGGAACATAAGAATTTCTTAACTTTTATTATGTCTTTTGTAGACTTGTTTTCAAATATTTCTTTTATGACAAAGTACAGTCAAAAGGCCAAAGCAAATCCGTTTCAGTCTTGTGCAATTCATTTAATTGTTAAATTTTGAATACGTTAGTGTTACATGATTTACCTTTATGCACTTAGCTTCCCAATTCACGATTAGGGAAAGTGGCAAATAAGATTCACTCCTCTGGGCAGTAAACTGCACCAAAATTTAACGTTACAATATGGTGGCAGAGATAAATGATTTTAAATCACGGTGCATAACAAATGGTACTTCAGGAGTACATCCGTTATTCACAAGCTTCGTAACGTTTTCCTTGCTGTTTGTGTTTTCATAAGCTATAAAATTAGATGCAGCTCATTTCTAATATTCGTTCACGCTTGACTCTTTAAAGAGAATATAACTACTGCTTTTGGGCATTCAAGGTGTTTATTCGTATTAATACTGGCGTAGTAATACACTATTTAATTTAGTTTCCCGCTTCTGTTTATTCTTGTCAATTTTATTTACAATTCGAAATTAACAGATAGATACAATTTTAAATAATTAATAAGTCTTTTACCATTCATGGTCCGAATATCATAAAGCTGTTATCTTAAACATTAAAATATGATGCACTTTCGCTTTGCGCTATGTTTTCGGCAACAGCAAACATTGCTGAATACTTTTAAATGTTTTGAAACTACGGACTCCTGCATAATAAAATTATATTAGCGAATTTAATAAATTGAAACGCTTTACTTCAGCAAATCGTATAAATTATGAGCAATGTGAAAGGACAACTTTTAGCTTTTGGATTTAATGCTTGTTTATCTCCGACATTTCAAGAATATTAGAAATGAAAATTCATTGCTATTAAGTTTGTTACAATGCAGGTCAGTGAAAAGAGTAAGGTAAAACCTTGCCGTTAAATCCAGGTTTCACTCTACGTGTATAATGTGAGGTGTGGATTGTAAATCATTGGTCCCATAAGAAATGACTATGCGGCAAAAACCAGATGATGTACGCGAAAGCCCTGGGGTGTCGGAATAGCTTTCTCGACATTATACCTTTACATTTACCATTCTCATTAAATTTACCATAAATCGTTTAAGTATGTTACATTTAAATTACAAAATACACTTAACTGTATAAACTGAATACTGACAAAGCAACTAACCTACGTTTTACTGTTCAGATAGAAGCAAAAAAGCAGTATACAATAAAATAAAGGTCAGGGCACAGTGTAGGCAGCATCGTATTGTAATCCCTTGGTGCCGGATTGTATTTCTTACTGGTGGGTAGGATGTGTGTGTGTGTGTGTGTTTATCATTTAATGATTAAAATAAACAAAAAGTAACACAAGCGCTAACGATTAACATAATATGAACTTCAATGCTGGTTAGCATTTATTTCAAAATCGAGGTCGCCGATATGATCTTGGTTGTTAAATGCGGCAATTAAATAAAAAGATAAATAGTATGCAGCGTATAATCCAATGTATAACGTAATATTATAACATATTCAATAATAATAATATAAAAATTAAACTAGAAAATATATTAATAATAATCTGCATAATAAACGCTTTCAGCTTCATTGTCGAGAAAATCCTCAAATATAGCCCAATTATCATTGAAATTGAAATTGAGTTTTATTCATGGTCGCTCTTTAACTACTATGGTTTTTAGCGTCCCTTTCTATATTGGGCGTGAAAGACCGGTAATTTTGCTCAGAGGGCTCTTTATCAGGCTTGAGGTTCTTTTACGTGCCGTAAATCTACGACACGGGACCACCGGCTTTACTTACCTTCCGAAGGAAGCCGTGCTGAGGATTTTTACGCCCGAAAAAACCCATCGCCCTCCGCCGGGTTTGAACCCGCGACCTTGGGAACTAGAGGCTAGCAGGGTACCACTAGTCCACGGAGGACGACAGCCAATTATCATTAGCAAAGTTTCTACTCATTGCCCTTTTTCAACTAAACTAAGATGATTCATGTTTCTTATACTTTTCATCGATAAATTTAAACACTCGAACTAAGATTCTGGTTATTGTACTCATGACTGAAATGAAATGTTGTAAAGAGATAATAATATTAGTAGTTGTTTATCATATCTGTCACGAGAACAAAACATTTGATTTTCTTATTAGTATTCATAATTATATTATGTACTTACTATTAAAATATATAGTAAAATGGAACTGATACGCTCTCTTTACACCAAGGATGGAGTTTTAACGTCAATTTGCTCGTTAAACTGGATGGAGTAGCATCAGACTTATTTAAAACTTAAACATAAAAACCTTCTAGAGATAATTGTAGGCCCTATGCGCATTCAGTTCTGAGAAACAGAGGAAGACAAATTTAGTAATAATTTGCAAAGCAACTGCAGATATTTCCATAACGTTAGATGTTGCAATGTAAGTGGTCGAGATAGCTGTTCTATGTCCGCGTAACGTCAGACTTGCGTTCAAGCAGAAAGGTACACACTCTTATACAGTATTCTCTTGCGGGATTTAAGTAAAGTACAGTTCTGTTTGTAAACAGGATAGAAGGATGCGAACATGGCTATAAAGCGTGGAAGGAGTAGTAAACTGAACGGAGTCATAAAGTGGAGCTTCCAAGGATTTGCCTGTTCTCAAAGACGCACTTCTCTCAATCTCCTTCTGAGCCGGCCTACATCAAGTAGCCATGCACTTATGTTCAGTCACGCTTTCCCATCCTATCCTCTTGACGAACCAGGCAATTCGTTACATGTGATAGAAGCTCTCTGTCAGAATCGGTCAGCCCAAAACTCTGAAGCACTGATCCGTGAAGCAGTATCACATATAAATGTCTCTCTCTCCTCTGTGACAATATACATTATGGAAAGGAACTGTTCTAACTTGCATGCCTTTTTTTCTTCTCCTCTTCAGACGGCAAAGGATTACGCCACCAGAACGTGTTCCGAGCCTCAATTCCATCTCTTCTCCGGCCTGCCAGCATTTCTCCTTCTCGTTGAACTACACTGATAGGCTTACTTTAGTATTCTTTGCTCATCCATTCTAAATAAGTGTGTTCCTTCCATTTTTGCTTAGGCTGTTTTATTTCCTTGACTATGTGCAGGACTTCCAGCTTCTCCGTAATAGTCTGATTGGGGATGTGATCTCTAAGCGTAACTCCCATTAGAGGCATAAAAAATCTGTTCTGTTGAGCTTAAAACATTCTCTCGTCCTGTCTTTTTAATATTCAAGTTTCGGAACTAAACATTATCGTTGATTTCCTAAGTATTTTAAGTAGTATGTTTTTGTTATTGCCACAAAATAATAATTTTCTTCTACAGATTAGAAATGTGGAGTGTGGTAACATTAACACAACAGCTGGAAGAAGAAAAAATGATTCGAAGAATTAGCAAATTCCGCTTTACTCACTACTCCTCGCTTTCTTTTTTTCTTTCTTTCTTTCTCTCTTTATTTCTCTGTCTCTGTAATATTTCTTCATGTAATTGTTTACAAAGCCAGCAATAAAACTAGCCATCGAATGTAATAAAACTAAGTTTTCAGTGAACATTAACTCATTAACAGAACACATTAACATTTTGTTCCATCATATGAACATAAGCTCTAAAGGACTGCCCAAACTATATTTTCTCAATTAAGTGTTCCATTAAGAAAGAATTTACTAATGATTTGGCGAGTAATTAACAAAGTATTTTATTAGCAACGCTTTCAAATGCAGTATCCTTTTATGTTATTCAAATTCGGAAGGAGCAGTCATCTACTTATGTGTCACAGCATAGAGGAAATACATGTATTCCTCTATTGCATCGCGGTAGTTACTAATAAAATCTTAGAACCAAAAACGACAAAACAATTCCACATTTTAAACGTGTTCCCAGAAAATTGCATTCTGGAAATAATTTTAGCACGTGACAGTGATATTTGGGAAACTGTAAAACCTAATAAAAGCAATTTTCATTATAAATTTTCCTGCAGACACACTCTCACTCTCTCTCTCTCTCTCTCTCTCTCTCTCTCTCTCTCTCTCTCGTGGCTTCACAGTTATATAACACTAAAAGAAAGCGAAAACTTCATTGGCTGTATACCAAGGCCTTGTGGTACGCTCTATTTCAAGGAAATATTTATTCAAAATAGCTAGAGAGATTTTTTAAAACATAAAACGCAAAAATATATTCCATGAAAGACGCTGCTAGCCTTGGCTTTCATACTTAAAAGAAGCTAACTTTAATGCAAGTAAAGTATGTATCCGGCTTTTCGATTTTTAATGATGTTCTCTCTCTCTTCACACAATACACATAGTTTAGGGTGATATATTTTGGGGATTTTAAGTTCTGAAGGACAATACACTTTTAAGGATCACAGAGGTTGTATATTAAAGGGTTAATTAAAAGACGCTGCAAATTGCGTCCTAATTTTCTCAAAGTCGAGATTCCAAAAATTATCTCTCAGCTTGAGCTCCACTCTGGATCAACAGTTAATCAAAATTCGAGTCATATTTGTGTGTAAGGAAGTATCTGAGACTATCAATCAAGTTTCTATATGAAAGCAGTTGAGATTTAATTGGAACAGATCCTAAACATAAGTGTTAGGAATTCCACCTGAGCTTTTCCGAGAATGGGACACGAAAGGCTGGGAGGCGGTTGTAAAAGGTAATAAAAGTATTGTTTCAGTTCTAAAAATGCATTGTACAATGGGTATAATTATATAATACTCTAAGTCAGCAACATAAATATGTATGCACACGAATATTATAGAGAGAGAATAAGAATATTTTTATTTTCTGTGCTACGTATAGTAAGTTGAGGAAGTGTTGTGTTCCATCCAACAATTGGATACCGATGTTTCACCGGAAATACATGTTTTGAGGTGCCTTGAATCCAAATAAAGCATTTTTAGAAACATATCCGTGTGTGTCTGTGTGTGTGTGTGTGTGTGTGTGTGTCTGTCTGTAAACAGTATAATTCAAAAGCGAAAAGTCGGATAAATACCAAGCTTTGTATTTGAATTCAGTATCTTCCAAGCATGCAACACGAAAAATTTCAAGAAAATCCCCAAACTCCAGAGTTCCCTTTACTTGGACCCCTTTTTGAAAATGTTAACTTTTCTCAAAAGTGGATCTAACGATTTTGATTGAAATATCATATGTTTAAGGTATTTTCATGGCAAATGTTACTTATATCTTTAATTTTCTAGGAATGTCCCAGAAAGTCCTCTTCATTCTGAATGGCTTTCGCAATTAGTAAACCGTAAGAGATAGACAAAGGTTTACTACACAAAAATGTATATCTCGATAACACACATAATTTATATAATATATACCATTTTGTCGAGTGAACCATGTCCTGGACATGTAAAGAAAATGCAATGACCGAGGGGATGGCTGTGGCCCGCATTCGGAATCTGTCAGAGGTTTTTTCGTGGTTTTCCTCAGTCACCAATGTAAATACCGGATTGGATATTTAATACCACGACGCAAAGTTCCATCTAAGTCTAAAACAATAATAAAATGAAAAAATAAGTAGTAATAGTGAATGCTATGCCATCTATCTACAGACAATGTAAGCAGTCAGACTGGACGGAACTCTAATGCTATCTGCACGGCATGAAGCAGGGGTTACAGGAATGAGACCTTGAAGGGTAACTGTCCGCCTTTCTGTGTGAGGGCGGCGGTGTACGCCAGTGTATTTGTGTGTGTGTGTGTGTGTGTGTGTGTGTGTGTGTCTGTGAACAGCATAACTAAAAAGAAAAATATGATAAATATCAAACTGGTATTTAGGTTCAGTATCTTTCAAAGGCGTCACACGAAGATTTTAAAGAAAATCCCTCCACCTCAGACTGGATAATTTTTCGAAAATTTGTGTTTTCTCAAAAATTTCTGTAACGATTTTGATTAAAATATAATATACAGTTTATTAGTCATTAAAATATATTAAATATATCTTAATTTTCTTGGAATGTACCCAAAATTCCTCTTCTTCCTGAATGACTTTTACATAATTGGTAAACCGTAAGAGATGGACAAACTTTTTCTACACCAAAAGTGTAGAGCTCATTAAAACACACAATTTACGCCATGTATGTTTTTGTAGAATGAACCATTTCCGAGATATTCCTCGTTATTGTTACTTATAGATTTTCTTAAATGAAAATTCCTTATTCGCTTTTTTATGTCCTAGACATGCAGAGAGAATGAAATGTTTCACACAGCAACCAACTCTTAAAGGATTTGACTATCGCTTAAAGCATAACATATTCAAGAAAATTGGCAGTGAGATAGTTTCTACAAATGTTTATTCGATTAACATAAAGTAGATGGAGAATAACCGTTTATAAGTATAGTTGTACACGAGTAGAGGAAGTCATGTGTGTGTAACACATCAAATTGTTTTTATCTCGTAGAATTTACAAGGCACAAAATAGGCAAGTCATTAAAATTACAACTTAGAGTTAAGTGCATGAAAATCATAAGACGCATTTGAATTAATATTATCTTAACATGATTTTTAAAACACTTAAACTTAGTTGCAGATTTAATATTAATAGCCAAGGAATTGAACAATTTCAAACTGTAGACCATAAGAGAGTGATGCATTTGAATTTTAAAATTATATGTCATATGGATATCATACGTATGGAAATCTACATTTCTAAGAAACCAATCTCTGTTGATAAATATCACCTCCATTAATTTAAAAATATACAATCCATAGATAGTTAATATATTAAAACTAATAAGACAATCCTTAAAGATGCTCTGCTATAAATACCCGCAATATATCCTATAATTCGATTTTGCGGCAATAAATACCTCCTGAAGCTTGGATGCTGACCCCCAGAAACAAACACCATATGCCAAAGCAACATGTGTAAAGTAAAATAAAAGACCAGGCTTAACTTTAATACACGATCTCAAAACCTGCAGTTGATTGCAGTTTAGTTTTTTTGTAATTAATAAACACAATTTGCCAGGACAGATGTTCGTAAAACAGAATTCCTTGGATTTTAGTGTGTAGATTCTGACCAAATACATTCATACTTAATTGCTTCAGATTTATTTGTTGATACACATGAAAATGTTCAAAGTCAGTTTTATTAACACTCATATAAAGCGTATTATCATTGAACCAGATTTTGAGATCTTTTAGTAATTCATTACATTTCACTTCCAAATCTATCTTATTACCATCTTTGGCAATTGCAGTGGTATCATCAGCATACATAGTTAAAAATAAAATTTCAGTTGATAAGGCATGCCATTCACAAACAGAAGAAATCACAGGACCAACAATCAAACCCTGGGGAACACCAATATCAACATCAACAATATTAGAAGTATAAACGTTTCTAAAATGAATAACGAATTTGAGAAAAAGTATAAGTATTGGAAAATTTAAGGGAATAACAAGCAATATCTCGAAAATGTTTCACTCAACAAAAGGAGTGTGTATGACATAAATTGTGTATTTTAACGCGATCTACATTTTTTGTGTAGTAAAATGTTGTCTATCTCTTATGGTTTACCAGTTATGCAAAAGTCGTTCATAATGAAGAATACTTTTGGAGACATTATCAGAAAATTCGTGATATAGATTTCATTTGTCATGAAAATATCATATGATAACATATGATATTTTAATCAAAATCGTTAGAGCCATTTTTGAAAAAATTAAATATTTCGAAAAATGTTCCATGTAAAGGGTAATCTGGGGTGGGGAGATTTTCTTGAAAACCTTTGTGTCGCATTTCTGGAAGATACTGAACCTAAATACCAAGCTTGGTGTTTATCCGACGGTTCGTTTCTGAGTTATGCTGTTCACAGACACACAGACAGACAGACACACAGACACACACACACGGAAATGTTTCAAAAATGCTGTTTTTTGGATTTAGGGGGTCTCAAAACATGTATTTCCGGTGAAATCTCGATATCGAATTTTTGGGTGGAATACAATACTTCCCCTACTTACTACACGTCGTAGAGAAAGTAAAAATGCAATTCGAGTAATCTAGGCACATTGATGTGACTTGACTCTCCTTTTTGTTTTCTAGTATTCTGTTCTGATTATTGGTGCGGTTTTTCCTACTAATAACACGCCAATTTTCATTTGGTTTCTGGATAATGAAACTTATCGAATTAACAGTTTGCTTAACTACATCACTATAACTTTTTAGGCCAGCCACAGCACCCGAACTACAAGTAGTAGTACTGTTTGCTTCCGTCTATCAGGGCTAACCACAGTCTTTGAACCCACTGCAAAATTTTTATAGGCCTTATTCGCCCTTGTATTAAAACTAGGCTCACTAAAGGCTTTATTGTCACTTGCTGAATAAATTCATGTACTGTCTGATATTAAGTTATCGGAAGTTAAGTTTCCCATTACATAATATGTTGGAGCAACGTTATTTTGTCCTTAAGAAGCAAGATTTTCTCATGTAGTTCAACAATTATAACATCCTTATAAAGAAAAACACAGTCTCTATATTGTATAACATAATTAAATAACTTATCATTGAAGTTAAAGCCCAAAGAGTCCAGTGTGCTCTTTGGCTACCTCACAACACACTAGGGAAAGAGGCGTACAGAAGTCAGTTTTGCGTCGACAACACAACACAACGCAACCCTCAAAAGAAACACAGAAATAAAATATTGCTGATAAGGAAGGAAGAAGTTACGGTTGTAGAACTCCTATAGTGACGGTTGATAGCAGTTTAGTTTTACTGTTGTATTGTGTTTAAGTTGACTTTCTGCATTTTTGAAAGTTTTTTCACTCTCCTTGTAGTGGTTCGTTCCAGATAAATTAAAGTTATTAAAATTGGGAAGCTCCTAAGGTTACATAATATCCACAGCTTTCTTAGATATAGATTTAGAACTTCACCCTCATGAAATGGTTTTAGGGACCGAGCGATCTTCCACGTAAGTACGTAACTAACATATTTAGTTCAGTATTTACAGCCAACAATTTTCGGGATTTTCTGTACAAGGTTCTTTGCAGTTAACTCCTGTCATAATTTTGCACACTCAGTTCCTAAAACAAATATAATAATAATAATAATAATAATAATAATAATAATAATAATAACAACAAAAATAATTACCCCAGGCAACACATACCTTTAATTTCACCATATGAAGCATGACATCTAATGTAGTGTCTTTGGATGTTGCCTCTAAATACGCCATGTTAATGTTTTTGAGAAAATTAAACGATTCACATTCCTTCTGTATAGCAAAAACAAAACTCATCCTCTCTTTCTGGTCGAAATTTCCCTTGTTCCGGAAAACGATGGTTTAGCAGAAAATGCCATCACGAACTCCACTACCGAACTGTTTACGTCGAACCACTCTCTAACCTTTAGCTAGCAACACTGATACAAGCTGTGATCGCTTTCAGTTGCATTACGTTGTGACTACACCCTGAGTCGCGACACAAGCTTTGCCCACCTCTGCGGTACGGAATCAACGTTTAAAAATTTTATATCACTGTTGAGTTTGGCACAAATATTGTGAAAAACTGAAGCACTTGTCTTATTCTTGCAGGTTTACACACTCTGCAATTAGATGTATGGAACCACCACCTTTATCTGTGTCTCTAGCCATATTCAAGGTTGCAATGCAGACCGCGGAAACACGTACGCACACCGCGAGGACTAGTCGAAGACTAGTATCCTAGTGAATAACATCCTATGAGTGTCATAGGATAGTTTTGTAACTTAACTGCTAAAATGGCGAGGTTTTAATGATTGATATTCACACCAAGTTGTAAAGGAGGGAAATTAAGTAATTGTAGTTGAGAAATTTCTCTCATTTGATTAAAAATTTTAAATTGGATAGCACTGTTAGTATGATTTTGAGAAAACCTTGTATATTTGGGTTTTATAATCCGGTAAAGATTATAAACTATACCACTGCTTTCTACAACTTACGTACAAATTAACTCCATTTTACCTATCTAGACAAAACACAAGCTGTATGATCCAACAAAATTTTTGGACTACTTTACAACCTCTACCATGGTTTAAGCCAATTTGAACAAATTTTGCGTACCTGTGCTTTAAATCAAAATGAAAATTGAAGTCTATTTGCAATTTCCCTTAAATATGATTTTTAAAGGATACACATCGCCGGAATTTACAACACGTTTCGTCTATGCTAATTTCTTAAGTCCAGTCTGATTGCCTTATCCTAAAATTTAGTTACGTAACAGGTCGTTGGAATCAGTGAATTTTGGTACATCATATGAAATATGTAGCTTACTGTTTGGTTTGTGCCATTTTCTGAAATTTGTATTCAAATTAGCTACTCTCCATTAGTACTCTAGTACTACTATACTTTAACAGTGAGATTTCTAATATCGTGCAGCCTTGGCGATAAATATAGTATATAGGGTCTTTGAACAACGGTGTCCTATATTTAACATGTGATAGCTTCCGTTGCTATTGAGTTACAGCAGTCATTTTTTCATGTGGTTACAGTTTTTATTGACACATAGCCATGGAACGTTACAGCATTCAGCAACGCGTAGAAATTGTGAAAATTTATTATCAAAATGGATCATCTGTTCGCCAAACCTTCCGTGTATTGCGTGAAGTTTACGGTGTGCGTAATCATCCCTGCGAGAGAACGATTCGGGATCTGATCGATAAATTTGAAAGAAGTGGTTCTGTCAGCGATCAAAGAACCCCTCTACGTAATCGACGTAAGCGCTCCAACGAAAATATAGACGGCGTTTGTGAGAGTGTACGCGAGAACGGAAACAAACCAATTGCTCGTCGAGCGCAAGAATTGGGGATTTCGCCGACCACAACTTCGCGAATTCTGCATATGGACTTGACGTTTCACGCTTACAAAATGGTGTTAACTCAATAACTAAAGCCCAATGACCATACGTTGCGCCGTGTATTCGCTGACTGGGCTATGGAGCAATTGGAAACTGGCCCGAATTTTTGTCGAAAAATCATCTTCAGCGACGAAGCCCACTTTTGGATGGATGGTTGTGTTAACAAACAAAATTGCTGCTATTGGAGCAATCACAATCCAATGCAGATTCAAGAACAACCACTTCATCCCCAAAACGTTACTGTGTGGTGTGGATTTTGGTATGGTGGAATCATTGGTCCATAGTTTTTCCAAGCTGAAGATTGAGAAGCTCTAACTGTCAATGAAGAAAGAAATCGGGCTCTTATAAGGGACTATTTTTTACCTCAATTGTATGGTATGGATCTCAGAAACATATGGTTCCAGCAAGATGTGCC
This sequence comes from Deroplatys truncata, assembly GCA_030765065.1. Lineage (NCBI taxonomy): Eukaryota > Metazoa > Arthropoda > Insecta > Mantodea > Mantidae > Deroplatys > Deroplatys truncata. The sequence goes on along the minus strand of CM060981.1, from coordinate 256,019,554 downwards.
ACATATCATACTTCTCTCGAAACAATCGATCTTTTGAAGAAGTCCAGGGTTTCATCATTTCCCGTAGTTATGATGTGAACTGGCCCCCGAGGTCATGTGATTTAACGCCGTTGGATTACTTCTTGTGGGGTTATGTTAAATCTCGACTTTATGTCAGCAAGCCAGAAACAGTAAATTATCTTATGAATAGCATCACGCGTGTTATTCGTGAAGTTGGACCTAATTTACATTCTTTTGTCATTGAAAATTAGTTCAAACGTATACGCGCAACTCAACTAAGTCGCGGCGGTCATTTAACTGATGTTCTCTTCCATACGTAACGACATTAATTATGTTCCAAAGTAAAAACTAAATAAACGTCTATCATTTATAGAATGTGTTTTATTTAAATTCAAAGATAGGACACTCTTGTTGAAAGACCCTATACATGGTGATCAGAAGGTAATGAAATGTTGATGAAATTATAAATTTTAAATGAGGTAGCTAACCAGCTGTAAAGTGATCGTTAACAAAACAGAGCAATGCAGTTCGCTTGTAGTCAAACACAGCTTCGCTTTCCTTTCCAAATTCAACAAGAAGTTTTTTCGGGATAGTGGGGAAATTGAACCCATTTAACTTTGAGTAAATTGGTCATCCACTCTTTAAAGTGTATTAACTCTTTATAGCCTGGTGTACCATATTCATTATACAGGTGTTTTCTCAGGTTTTAGTTTTTTTAATGGGCTTTTTCTTATTTCATATTATGCTAACCATCAGCAGTAAATTATGCTTTTAATATGGTAAAAATATTACTCTTTCAATAAAGCTGTACAGATATTTTTTTAAATATAAAGAAGCAAAATCCATGCGACTGCAGTCAAATATAACTCCATCAGCATCTAAGTGTGCCATTACAGCGGTAATTTTACTTGGGCCCTCCATGTGCTATACCACAAGCATATTTTACTGCAATTACTGGAACTCCAACTCCTGACGTTTGGCTTTGAATTGATGTCCAATCCATTGCGTATAGCTCTAACAATCACGACGATTTAACTTATTTTACTTTGGGTGAATTGGTCATACACCCTTTAAGAGGTATTAGGTCATCGGCTCTAGATATCAGTTTAGATTAAATTGTTTCATTTGAATTTGTTAAAATCTTAAAATTGTTTATTATTTTTTAGTGTTTTCTGTTCGAAAATAAATGGTAACTGAGTATGCCTAGGGTTTATCAACCTAAAAGTAATCGCACCAATGTTTCTTCTGTGACTTATATGAAATTTATCTCAACGAAGAAAAATAAATAAGGTGCTTTACAGTATAATTCAAAGATGAAAATTCAGATGCCTTCCATATTTCATATTTATGACAGGTAAATTTTGAAATGGAACACTAAACACTTTGTATTTAAATTTTATTGTTTTTTTATTTTCTAAAAAATATGATAATTCTGATTAAAATTAAGAATTCACAGTAATTAAATTGTATATTTGAACCATCTGTAGTTATTTTGTGAAGTACACGCACTCTTTCGAGCTTGCTGTAACTTTGTAACCATTTTAGCTGAAAACTTAATTCACAAAATATTCATAGAGTTGAATATAAATACATCATCAAATAGCTACAGCAACTAGCTCAAGAAATATTGTATTAATCATTTGTAAACTTGCTCAACACAATAAAGTAGGCTCTTAAAAATGTGCTTTGGTTATCCTGACCAAATGGAGCAACTGAGGGATAGCCTAGGCTATAATTATTGTATCCTACTCTCACCTCAATGTTTTGTTTGTTTGCAGTTGCTCCTGTTGTCAAAGTGCCGAATCAACTCCTAGGAGCGCCACTGGGGACCAATGTGTCACTGGAGTGCTACGTGGAAGCTTTCCCCAACACAATCAACTACTGGGTGAAGAACAGAGGAGAAATGCTGCTGGATGGGTGAGTTAACCGCACATAAATAAACAAGTCCCTTTATTAGACACAATCTGCGAGATTCCTAGAGGACTCCAGGGATTTATTGCACTTCCTGGTTGAGAGATTGTCACAACTAACATATAGTATAGAATAGTTAACTGGAATTGAAATTGTTTATATGTACTCTGTAGACGATAAGAATAATAATGATGAGCAAGCAAATGAAATTAAAATACAAATAATGAACAGAGAATTTAATGTAGCAGAAAAAGGTAAGATATAGTGAATATTTTAATAATATAATAATGCATCTATTTACAACATTGCAAAAAGTGTAGAATGTGTTAAGTAAAAGTGCGATTCTGTTTCGAATTAGAGTAAGTAATGTAAGGAACGGAGAATAAATAATATTACATAAGATATTGGCTGTTAGGAAAGAAGCACTCTGGTCATTGTATATAGGAATGATGTAATATTAATCATTAGCAGTCAAGGCCAAGTTTGAGTGATCTGAGTTAACAATCCCGGTAATCCAAGCAGCCTTGATTTCTTCGAGAATTAAGTTAAAAGTGATAACATTCTTGTTATCTAAATTGTTTAAATCCGCACGATGGTGCGACAATTTTGAAGCAGTATGCTTTACCTGCTTCTGATGTCGTTATCTCGTAGCTCGTTCTGTTGTCTCGCACTCCAGCTGCTGCAGTGATACAGCTATGAGAAGTTTCTCAGGTTATGCTTGAGTAACAACACCAGTTTAAATTGACTGAGAAATTTAATATGATCTAATACTTGAGCTATTGAAGCGAGCTAGCGACCGTTTGAAAATAAAGAATGAATCATTATGAATTGTAGTACTTGAAACTATAGCAATTGAATTATTATACCTGATAACTTCTGCAATATCAATTTTATGGTTTAAAATAACTGTTTCCGCATTAAAAAAACTATAGGTGTAACTTGCCGTGAGTCACTAAAATGCTTACTGGCAAAACCCCTCGCGATGGCCGATAAAATCCACTCGCACAAGCGCGTCACTAAGAGCTTGAAGTAACACACGAGTCGTCACAAGTATCCAGAGTGACGAATATATGCACCAATGGTGAATCAGTACCTTTCTGATTTAGATCTTTATATTAACGCAAGCTCCGCCTATCTATGACTCCTCCCACCAAAGTTACTTCAAACGCGGGCCGATCTCTATTACGTGTGCGTCTCTGAATTGTTGCTATGGGGGCCTGGCAAAACTCTCCGAATTTCATTACTTTTCTCTCACCAGAATTCTGCTCCTTCATTGTTAAATTACGTAATATATTCACATAACATTATTAAATACGTATATAATAATATAAACATTTACAATGACTGAAATATACACTTTTTATATATATTGTTACATACACATATTGCTTTAAGGCGGGCTGTTATTGAATTTATATATTATATAATTTGACTGAAATCATTTAAGTGTTAAAAATACTGCCTTAACACAAGGAATGAAATTTCTCCGGAATGTTTCTCTTTGCACAACTTGTGTAACATTTTCCTATATTCCTCTAATCGTTTATTTGGTATGCCTATTTTAGTATCAGTTTTTTTTTCTTTTGTATGTCCATTATTAGTTTCACTGGGACTAGGACTTCGTTCCCTTATCTTCCTTATAACAAATTTATCCATCACTTCTTAAAAAGCACACACATACACTGTGTACATTTGACAAGAATGACAACCACGCACACCAGATCAGAAATGAGCTCCACTAGCTGGGAGGGAAAGCAACATATCGTTTGTTTTTGTGACATATTGTTACGTTTCTTTGATAGGCTGTGTTTATAGCCTCGTACAAAGAAGTGGCATATCATTTGCTTCTGTGGTAGATTGTTGTCGCATTATTGCGAATGCTGTTATAAATTCGTCGCACTCTACGACCTCTAGTAGCAAAAAACGACTGTAACTTAAACTGCATTCAAACTAGCTTATAAGCGATGTGGAGTGCAAAGCGAAAATTGAAACGCACAAGCTAGATTAAGCCCCAAAACGGGACACGTCAAACTAATTACTAGCTGTAAACATAAAGACGAGGACCTGAACTTTGTAGTAATGTTGATACTCCAAATTAAAATTTGTGTTAATTACATAGTATGAACCTTATTTAATCAACAACGATAATAACAATAATGTCTAATTTATTTTTTCAACCTCATTTTGATTTTTATGTCTATTATATAATATAACTGCTCGCTGTGTTTGAGCGTTTATCTGTGTAAATCTATATTTAAAATGTTTTCCACTTTATCCACTTCTCCCCTATGATGGATGATTAAAATTCCTATACGTGACAAAGTACACGGAAGCGCAGTGGTTTCGTTTCCGGTTCTCGTACTGAAGCTCCGCGGTTCGATTCCAGGCTCTGCGATGGCGATTTTAAGTCGGCCCTATCCACGCCTTCAGCTCTGACTTGCTCATGTGAAGTATCCCTGAGGTCCAACGTGGTTCGGAGTCCACTTTAAAAGGTGTAGGTCCTCTCATCTCAGCGTCATCCTCATCATTACCCTACTAGGGAGGCAACGGATTGCGCTCTCTAGGTGCCTCCACCTCAGAAATGGGTCATCACTTGGTAGAAACCCCGAAGGCCATATACGCCATAGGCGGAGCGTTAGAAATGAAAGAGTTCTTGCTTATTTAATTTGATTTGTGTAACGTGACTACAGAACTCAAGCTGGTTATTTGTATGCTTCCAATTTTTGATAACCTATCGCTTCTTTAATTCCATAACTATGTTTTGTTTCAATCTAGTCCAACATGTGTCAATAAAACAGCTATTGGTGTCGAACGTTTGTCAGTCTAAATATAAAAATAGACTCCTATTTATCGTTTTTTACAACTCATGTTTGCAGAGACTCTGTTTAAAATGTTTATATGACAAATATACTCTATACTTTTAATTATTTGCAAATATGCTGTAGACCTCTTCATTTTAAATGAATTTTCTATTTCATTTACAGGGTATGCATTATTATGGTGTGAATTATCAAATACTTCCTACTTTTCAAGTCACTATTCGTTTTTCTTCTCGTGATCATTCAAAGAGAACGAAGTTTCAGTCATCACATAGTGACCCACATTTAAAATATTTGACTGTGGCTTTAACATGCTGTAAATCCTTTGAAGTTACAAGGGAAATGTGTATTAACGTTATTTCTGCAAATGTTTATCTCTATTAACATAAGTAGACGAGAAATAAGCTTTTGTAACAACGTTTGTAGAAGAGTGGGTGGAGAAAGTCATGTAAATGTAATACATTTGATTTTTTCTTCTATAATTAGTGTGAGTAATGTATAATGTGCATAAAATACAGCATTAATTACAATGTGTGGATAATATAAACAAGATTTTGTTACTCGGTGCATAAAGCAGAAAATGCTTTGTTCGTTACCCTGAAATATCGCATCCTCAGACACGCAAGTTGCTTCACTGTACTAAACGTTAACTAACGCTTCTCTATGAAGGTTGATAGACTTTGATATCAATTTGCTAACTAAACAGAGGGATCCTACTCTTGACGAAGGGGTAGCTAGGCAATCATACACCCTTCAGAGACTGATAATTCCCTTCAAAACACACGGTCCTTCTGCTTGTAATTAGAGAAGGGACCAAGCAGACAGAAAATCTCATTTTCGGAAGCAATTGGCTTGATTAGTTTCTCACACACTCAAACGGCGCGATGAGCATACCCCGCCCTTCCCCACCTGCCCCTGTTTCGTGACTCATTTTAACGCCGCTTTCTCTTTCTGCTCACGTCACTCTCCCAAGAGATTAGCCCCTGTCAGCGCTCCGGGACTTATACTCTAGATTTTTATCTACCCCCCGAATAATCGCTAGATAAACTTTGCGGATTTTTCCTTCAAGCTCTCCGCAATCCTTTCACGTGTCAAGGATTTTAAGTCCACATTGGTGAACTCTGAAGGGATATAAGGATAACAACAACCTTTACGTAGTATATATAAACTTCAGGTGGAAAATATTAATTGTGACAGATTACGTTTTAGATTTATTTCTAAAAGTTGTTCCAGTTTCTAGGAATTATCATCATTATTTCATAATCATTGATGTCGAAAAGACTTTCTAAATCTCTAGCATATTTTCTTTCATTTATAAACTAACGATACAAGGGTTTACTAAAACATGTGAATCTGTATCATATAGGCTTATTATAATCTTTAAAGATTAGTACGAATTATCAGTAACAAAAGCAGTATAATGTTTTAAAAATATATAAGGTTTGTGACTATAGTGGAAAGTTAGCGTTTTTCAGCAACGTATCATTGTTTAAACAAGAATATTAAAAGAAAAGCAGCCAGTATCTGCCTAGAATGGGATGTTTAATTATATAGAATTAAATCTAATTCCTGAATGACTCATCATTACAGCTAATCACGTACATTTAAATTATGTAGTGCGAAGTAATCCAAGTACGCTTAATTTATAAGCCTAAAAATTAAATAAACAAAAATTATGTTTTGCGAAAGAAGGTAGACAAAATGTAAAATTATAGTAATGCAAAAGAAAGGTTGAATTTATAGAGAGCCACATTAAGAGAAGAAGAATATGAAAGACATAACACTATACAATATTTATTATGTAAGTTTAAATAATTTTTGTATAGAAAGAAAACAAATGTAAAGCAAAATCTCAAAAATGAATGGAGAGGTAACGATAGGAATAATTTAAATGAGTATATCGATAAAATACGTTGTAAATAATAAACTCAAATAAGTGTTAGACTCTAGCAATGCGTCATATAAAAAAGCAATACTCGTTGCCAAAAGCGAAGAAAATCAGCAAGTTCAAGATAAACCTTTGTGATTTTGAGAGCATCAGATGCGTAATCACCGAAGAAGAGAAATTTTGCAGAAGATCTTCAAAGAAGAGAGAAGCAGTGAGGTTGAACGTGTATATACCGTGGGATCGTAGATAGTTATGTGAGAGGTCTCCGTGACGAATAAATGAGTATCTCTGCGAGAACGCATCGAAATTAAAGTCAGTTTTATTTACGGACGCTCTTTAACTGTTATGGTTCCTAACGTCCCATTCTATATTGGGCGTGAAAGACCCGAAATCATACTCACAGGCTTCTTTATTATCCTTGAGGTTCTTTTACGTGCCGTAAATATAGACACGGGACCACCGGCTTTACTTCCCTTCCGAAGGAAGCCATGCTAAGAACGAGTCGAGAAATTATCTCCATGTAGAGGAGTACCCAAATTGGATCTTCAGCGAGGCAGGATTAGGTATTTACAGCTCCCCACCAATAAAATCGTAACAAATATACCTACAAAGTAATTAATTGCGAAATACGCGGCTGGAAAACCAATTACAAAATAACTAATATCAGAAACGTAAGAAATAGTATTGTTCTTGAAATGTTGTTACATGGAGAGAAATATGTTTAATACATAGTGTGTATGAATTTAAATACAACTTTAATTTAACAATATAACAAACTAATATATAACTTTCAACGTTTAAGAAGAAAGTTGTAAAAAGAAAGAGTTACCAGGAAATTTTAGTTCAAGCAAAGATCATCCATCAGGACACGAATTTACTAGGAAATTATGACGGAGCTCGCCACGAAATTATAGTTTTCACAAATGTAATTCAGTCACACCTAGAAATACGTTTTTAACGCATATTTTCGGAAATTAAATTTCGTTTTGTTTCCCTGGTAATTACACACGAATGTTGTTATTACTATTATTATTTTTGCTCTTGTTGAAACCAAAACAGTTTTATTATACACATAATTATATTATTATGGGGTCATTAAACATTATTACTCATATTATGTTACAGAACTCAAAATGATTATTTTTTTTTATTTATTTCATTATTTTGTTTTATTTATTTGTTTATTTATTTTTTTCAAGCAAAATGAACCAACTCTTGTCCACTTCCTATGTATTTTCTCTCTGCTGTAATTTCTGCATCTGAGGTTTCTTCTCGTGCCTGGAAAATTTGAGAATGCGTATCTAAATCTGATCTGAAAAATATAATAGTAATACTAATAATAATAATAATAAATAATAATAATAATAATAATAATAATAATTGTAGGTGATACACTTACCACATGGTACTCTGCGCACTACATAGGAAGGTAAGCGTAACTAAAACACACTTGATAAAATTACTTCTACACCAGGTGGTAGTAGAGGTCCGAGTGAGTGAGTAAAAATTAAATTAGCGTCCCATTCTATTCTGGGTGTGAAAGGCCGGAAATTCTGCTCACAGGCCTCTTTATCAGGCTTGACGTTCTTTTACATGCCGTAAATCTACGGCACAGAAACAGCGGTCCTACTTCCCTACCGAAGGAAGCCATGGTAAGGATTTTTACGCCCGAAAAACTCCATCATCCTTCGCCGGGTATGAACCCGCGACCTCGGGAACTAGAGCCAGTATGGTAACCACTACACCACGGAGGATGACGAGTGAGTGAGAGAGTATGATGTACCCGGTGTTGAGAAATTATCTGTCGTATCAGTTTTTAAAGTATCGTGAACCTACCTTCACCACACTTGCTTCAATTCTGTACTAGTCATCATCACGATTCCTATGAGGAGGCATAATACGTATTGCGGATGTCGACAGGGAAAGGCCGATTTGTGAAACCTACGGTATGCATATACTTTGTGCAGATGCAACTGACATTATTGAAATTATTGTTTATGATAACTCGATCTACAAATTATATTATGTATTTATATACAAACTATATAAAGCTATTGATGCCCACTTTAACAGTATCCTCTTCGTTTTCATTTCCTTGTTGAAAGGTTTTCCAGAAACCCAGTTTTTCGCAGTGAGAGTATTCTGAATCTCAGTCCGATTGGTAGCATTATTGTGGTGCACTATTGTACTATTGAACGGCATGACTCTCAAAACCTATTGGACCATTAGTAGAAATATGAATAGTTTAAAATAATGTCATATAAACGGTAATTATACCACTCAGACATTTCGTTATCTTGGAACACATGCCTTTTAAATAGTTATTTAGCTTTATGCATGGCGAACTCTCTGTTGCCTGTTAGACCTAGTTTAAGGTAGAATTATTTGCGTATCTTCTGTTTAATGAGACTGTAGAGCAGTTGAAGCCTATCATTTCTCAGGCTGTTTAGATCCGCAATTTTTTGTATTCAGTTGATTTTAATATTGGTCACTGTAGTGAGTGCTTCATTAATTTTGAGCCTTTAGTATTGGGTAAAAATTATATTATATAGTAAATGGTTGTAAAAGGCTAGCAGTTGATATATCGTAGTTAGAGGTTACTTTTTAAAATGCACATTACCCTATAGCAACCTGTGTTTCCCAAATGCTTTTTCAATGAGTAAGGAACTTTTCTATATACTAAATGGGCTGTAAAGACTGTGGCAAAATGTACCTTAGGCACATCTTTAGTTTAACAGGTTGCATAAATTCTAAAAATCTAGGGATAGATGATTCATTTTGTATAGCAGGTTATCCAATGCGATGTTAAACATCCGCTTGAAATCAAAGGGGTGGCGCTACAACCTTTGTGGGCGTGGCGGAACAACCCTGCCGGCGACCTCACGCCCACATATGGTCAAAGCAATCATACTGCCGATTTGGAGAGATATGGTAGGCAGCACTATGCTTCCCCCAGTCGGAAATAAAAGAATTAAAACGTAATATTAAGTGCAGAATAAGAGACAGCATGGATATCGAAGGGTAATCTAATTGCTATGATTATTGCAGTCAGCAGACTACTCATAGAGTCCCTTATCTAAAGATGAGGCTAAGGGGGAAATGCATAGGTTTTTTGTTTGTTTAGACATTGATTTGAGCAAATATAATAATTTATAACAAGTAGCTTTGAACATGTAGGCTGTATAACTTTATCATCTATAATACACGCACGCATATCGATAGACCATTCTATATATTATATTATTTTTGCTAATATAGAAGGTTCGGTGTATTATCCGCTAGAAATAAGTTATAAAATATTGAGCAAAACATAAGGGCAAATAAATAACACAAAGAAGATAGTACTGTAAAATTAATTTTAAAAAGTATCTGTTATTATACTGTCTTTATGCTTTCTGGAATATAAGGAGCATTTAATTATAAACCAAAAAATAACCAGATCTGCTTGAATTAGTTCCTATTGGTTTGCGTTGGTCTTTAAGCCAACCGTGTAGCTTGAGAGATGGACAGTAATTCGCAATCTGCACAGCACCTGCTCATAGCATTCATACATTAAATTATTGTACTTATTTAACGTTTATAACAATAAATTAAAAAATGCATCATAACAATTACTTCTGACTTCTACAGTGCCAAACAAATCCTGAAAATGATGCCTTAATCTGGGTATTGCGTAAAACGAAATTGAAAGCGACTGAAGGTCACTTCATACTGTCTATTAAGCGATATTTTAGCTAGTGGGTGGGGCAGTCCTTCCAAGCAGTTAGGGGTTGAGTTACCGGAAGGATTTTGTGTTTACTTGGTATAAGGTAACTGAGGGATAAAGACACGCGATGACGAAAGACTGTTGGCTGTTTTCCACTGTACGCGCTATGCGTGGCATGGGTTCTACATACTGCGTACCCCTCCCTCCACCTAAAGCTTTTTCTGAGAGATAACTCACCACACCCCACAATCTGAAATGTCGCTGAACAGACCGTATAATGGCATTTTGTAAGAATGGGCCGGAAAGTACACTATTATAGCACTATACGCCACTCCAGTGTAGTTGGTTTCTTCAGAAATACGTTCCATGATAATTTGCTTTTGTATGGGTTGTAAATTTCGTCGTCTGCTGTTACAGACAACGGGATCTAATTCCGTCAAAACTGCTTCACTAAACTCAGTCAGGTTGCTACTGGTATTTCTCTGCTCGAGTTTGTCGATATTACTCTTACAGACACAAAGGTACGTTACGTCCGCCTGCGTATCATAAATTCCTTTCTTCTTTGCTGTGCCCTTTCGTTTTGTGTATCATGCTTCTTTCTTAGACCTCTTCTAATATGTATATTCCTTTTGTCACAGCTTCCTTTTGCTCCCCCTTCCAATCTATCGCATTTCAATTATGAGGCGTGTTCTTTGTGTAAAGTTTCACAACTTAATGCCTCTTATTGCTTAATGTGAAGTTCAAATGTTTAGACATCAATTTCAACATAAGAAGCTTCAGAGAAGCGTGTCTCTTTGCTTCCTGGTATAAGGAATTACTGAAAAAACGGCAACGTCTATAGCTCGCATTCGTGAGGTCCCGGGTTCGATCCCCGGTGACCGCGCACTCTAACCCAGGCCTTTATTCGGATTTTTTTCCCGGATCGACAGGCGAATTCTGGAGTGGTGTCTTTCAGCCTCCGAATTTCCAATTCCTCCATTTCATTCCATTCATTATTTCATTCATCCCTCATCCAGTTTCTCTTTCAGATTCGGAAGTGTCGATGATGGTGTTTCGGTGTAGCGTGGCAGGGGAAAGGGAAGACCACTGCACCTCTCTACGTCCCTTGTCTTTCGGCTGGCTACCGGGGTATCCAAAACCCTTGAGGGGTACTAGGCCCTCTGTGTGGGGTAGGGTCACTGGTCTGCCTGTCCGTCTGCCGTGGTGACTACTACTGGAAACTTGGGGACCCGGTTATTGCTATACCGTTGCTCCTGGATCCGGCCGCCCAGTGTCTCCTCTCGCCTCATGCTTCCTCGCGGGGACACCGCCTCGTGGGGCATTGATACAATATCTCCTAATCGGCGCCGTCTCCTCCCTTCAGGAAGATAAGGCATTAGTAAATACATAGGATTTGTAAAGGGGTTAAAGTAAAATATAATGTACTATACTTATTATTTGTATAACGGCAACAACGTTTTGAAATACTGAACACATGTTCAACTTGTTGTTAATGTCCTCCATTTATTTTCGTAGTACAAATTGCAAAACAAATCACACATTAAATAATGCAAAATTAATTGTGTCACACTGAAATATGGAATATTCAGATTAATTCTCGACCAAATTTTTATTAACTTATGAAATTGGTGGACGCTTTTCTGCTTTTTGTGCAACGCATAAGTTGGGGCGCTCTAATGACGGGGTATTATTTGCACGTCACGTAGCATCACTGGCTTGTGGGTCTGTTTCATTTTTGAGAAGCTGAAACTCTGTTTCTTTATTCGATAAACACGGAAGCTGTTCCATATGTCCTATGCATTTTTTTCCAATATTTCCTCGTTGTTTCGACCGTTTCTGTTAATCAGGGTGACGTTGAACTGTGGTGCTTTTGTATTTACTTATTCTCTGTTTGTTTTTATGCAGGATAATTGTGATGTGAAAGGGGTTCTCAGAAAGGCCACAAGAGTAGGGTCAACAAAGTTAACTTCTTGACAAGTAACTGTCCTAGTTTAACGACATAATATTCGTGTATTTTAAGAAGCAACGGATAGAATAATTTATTAAATTGTTATTGATGCTTCTTGTTGCAGAATTTATTTAACTTTTCTCTGTTATACTGGAATGTTTTCTCTAGAAATATTTCACACATTATTTACACACACTCAGGTAATGGAAAATGCTGGTACTTCATGGTTCTCAACATATACCTTAAATGAACTGTATACATTTTACGACGTATCACTCAAGAGGAGCATACACAACTATTAATTCAATTGCACATAATCACATTTCAGAAACACGTTAAAGGCCCATACATTACCTAACAAACTTCACAACGAACCTTACACGATCAAAAAGTTAAGTAGCATAAACCAGAATCACGGAATGCATTGAAAGACCAGAACATTCAGTTTAAAATGTGGTACCTAATTGACAATTACAAATTAACACCAAACCTAGTGCTCCACTTGTGTTCATGAAATATTAAATAATTTAGAGAGACGAACACCGAAAACTGAAGTGATCAGAAAGACTAGAAGTGCAAACACTTGCCCTAAGAACGATTATATGTCTTTAGAAAGAACTCACGTAGATTATTTAACGAATCACACACATTTGAAGGCCCGGGAATGAGTCGCAGAGCACGACAGCTAGATTCCATAGTTACCCTCGGTGCAAGGCAGAGATGCCACATAGCAACCCAAACAGTCATATCCCACACACAACCTTCACCTCGTAGAAGCGCGAAAGGTAAATCATACAAAATCGGCATGCTGTTTCAATATTGCACATCATGGTGAAGTTTATCTGTCCTGTGTTTTGAGGCAGTATTTTTAACACTTAAATGATTTCATTCTAATTATATAATATATAAATTCAATAACAGTCCGGCTTAAAGCAATATGTATATGTAACAATATATAAAAAGTGTATATTACAGACATTGTATATGTTTATATAATTGTATACATGTAATAAGGTAATCTGAATGTATTACGTAATTTAATAATGTAGGATTTGTGAGAAATAGGTCAAAAGTTGCTACCAATGAGGTAACAATGAGGTAACCTTGAGGCAATAATGAGTTTGAGAGTTTAAATGTTACTTGTGATTATTGGAAGCAATAATGTAATTTTAGTGACAGTTTATGAAAATAGCCAATCAACAAACAGAAAAAGCTTTAGTTAAATGAAGGTATTCTATTGGATTAGGAATAGCCAATCAGAGACTTGAAATACAGAAATTTACAAGTTTAGGCAGTTGAAAGTTGGTTGCAGACAGCGTTACTAACCAGACGCAAAAAGTGTCCTCAAGAAATTTAATACGTATTCGTATGAGACGAATAAAATAGTATGCGTGTTAAAAAGTGCAAGTAATTCATAAAAGAATCTCATAGCTCTCTATCAGTAAAGTGTTATTTAAATCGTATTAAGTAATTAATAAATGGAGTAAAAAAAACCTAAAATCTGTGTAAGCCTACATTCCTGTCGCACCACAACCCTGCTAAGAGAAACGTGTCTCTAACAAATACTCACGCAGCCAAGGCAAACATAAATATATAATATTTAAAGAAACAGTAAAAATACATTTGGGGCGAAGGCTACCGGAAACTGTTTACTATACGTGCGGTTACAAACTACTACAAGTTCGGTTCCCCAACAGTTGAAATATAATACAACTCCCGCTAGAATAACACCTACTTCAGTTTTCTCGAGGAATTCATTTTGGAGCTAGAGAGTCTGTAAATAAGGCAATGATATTAAGGAGTAGTCAGAAGAAGGGGCCTTCAGTACCTGGAGCACAGCACCGACCGCATGTAAACCATGGCGGTCCCCTTGTGCTTCCATGACTCCTGAGAAGAGGGAATGAGGAGAGACCCGAAAAGCGATCAGATGCGGACGATGATGTGCGCTACCTAGGACGTGGTCTCTAATCTCCTACATAACATCATCGTGACGCCGGCCACCCGTAACCTGGAGGTTTCGGAATAAGCGAAACACTTCCAGAATGGAAGCAAGCCCTAGCGCCAAGTGCCAGGAAAAGGCCTTTTCATAGCGCAAAATGCATCGTCCTGCCGTAACACACTAACTACCGTCACTTGATCCTAGAACACTGAAACGGATGAGGTAAAACACAAGAGAGCAAGTGATTGGCACAGAAAATAATGGGCAATAAATTCTGATAAAAGGGGAACCACTCCACATTCGTTTACCGAGCCGGAGAAATCTCGAAAAAAATCCTATTGTCCGAGTGGCCGGTACGGTAGGAATCGAATCCGGAACTTCGCGAATGCGAGCCTTAGACGTTAGCGCAGTGTCCGCACACTCAGCAAGCCTTAATAATTCTTAGCTTTATTTTAAACGTGATCCTCCTCATAGTACCTTATATATTATTATTTTTATTATTATAGTTTTTTATATTATTTATTTGTTTTTACTTAGCTGGTAGATAGAGAAGGTAATCCAGCCAGATTTCACCCCTAAATACATGCTTAGAGGCTCCTTGATTTCAAAACATAAACATTTTTTGAAAAAGGGCTGTGTGTATGAGAGTGTGCTATTCCATGACTAGTGAGACATAAAGTGAAGCTTGTATATATTCAGCCTTTTTCACACCTTTCACTTGTATCCACTCCATTCCCCGCCGGAAACATTGTCCCTAACCAGGGATTTCACACGATTAACGCAAATCTACCTCTGCTTCCCATCAGCTTTCCACAACCCTCAACTTGCTTTCCACAGCACGACTGTTAGCTGTCATTGTCCACCTGGTGAAACACACGCTTTCAACTTTGGGGGTTATTAACCCCAGGATGAGCGAGTAGGAGGTTTGCACAACACATTGTGTCTAAAAACGTACGACTAGCAATAACTTATCAAACATTATGCATTCTATGCTTTGTTTTCTTTAGTTGAGCAATGAAAGGTTTATCCTTTTTCATCGCGTTGTTTTACCACTTAGAGCCTACTGATTAAAATAATAATACAAAAAATTTAGAAATATATGTGCACTAGTCGGCCACATATGAGTGTGCTTGGAGAAGGGACCACTGTTTTTGTTCACAATGCGTAACGTCATTAATGCTAGGTATCAGGAGGGAGAGGTGCAAGGCGATAGGGTAATGTACAGTTGCATATTTAAAACAGTACTACTACATTTGCAAGTCTCAGGTTCGCTAGAACAAAATAAAGGTCCGATAGGTACCAAATTTGTTATTGGTAGCATCTTGATACCATCTTAAGACAAAAAGCGAAGATATTATCAAATATCCTTTACACGGAAAAAATTCTGGTCTTATTTGTTCCTCAAAACCGGCTGCATTATAAGTATTCTGTGAGGTCTGCTTCATTCTCTTTGAATTTTACCTATAACCGGCGAAGCATAACTGATAAACATAATATTTTACCCAAAAATGAAATAAAACGCCGAATGATATGGCTCGCCCCTATAGTTCGGATTCCCACCGAAACAGTTATAATATCCTCGGAACCAACTCACATTCTCATAGTTATAATTACAAAGATAACAAGCACATACATTACCATGTTAGAAATGTTGTCGTTCTCTACCCACTTATTCGTGGCATCTTCTTAGAAAATTTTCATTTAGATTCGAGTTCAATATCTGAAATCGAGTGAATTTCTTGCCTGTTTTCTTTTAGCTCTTCCAATTTATGCGGTTTGTTGCTTACAGTTTATTTTTCACGTGTCCATCAGAGTCGGCTAAATTTCTGTAATTGGATTTTGCGAAATGTCAATGATAGGTAATTTATCCACCCTTGGTGTTATTCTCTGACGAAGAATGGTTTCATCTGTCTAGAATAAATATATTGAAGTACAGAGAAATCATATTTTTACACACGAAATTCCCTTGCGTGATGCAAACACTGGTGTGTGGTTTCCAGAAAGTGCATACAGGATAATAGGACCTATATTTTCTCAAGTAGCAATAAATGCAGAGAGGTGCAGGAATGACTTACTCCATTTTTATTACTTTTTCTACTACGTCTATACGTCTATACTACGTCTACTACATCTATAGGGGAAGTATTATATTCCACCAAAAAATTCGATACAAATATTTCACCGGAAATGCATGTTTTGAGGCCACCTGAATAGAAAAAAACACTTTTAGAAAAAGGTCCGCTTGCGTGTGTGTGTGTGTGAACAGCATGACTGAAAAAATGAAAGCTCGGATAAACACCAAACTTGGTATTTAGGTAGAATATCGTTCAAATATGCGACAAGAAGACTATCAAAAACATTTTCCACACCAGACTATCCTTTACATGGAAGATTTTTAGAAAATTTTGATTTTCTCAAAAACTGCTTTAACGATTTTGATAAAAATTTTATATATTTAAGATTCTTTCATGCCAAATAAAATGTATATCTTGAATTTTCTGGGAAGATCCCTAAAAGTCTTCTTTCTGAATGGTTATTGCATATCTGGTAACAGATAGACAAACCTTTTCTACACAAAAAAAAGTCGAGCTGGTTAAAATTTGTCATACATATATTTATTTTGTATTCCCATTTCCGAGACATTCCTTGTTATTTTTTTTAATTTTCCAATACACATAGCAACCAGGTCTTAAAAGATTTGACTATCGCTTAAAACCTACCAGATTCCCCTCGAACCTGCAAGAAAATTAGCATTAAGATCGTTTCTATAAATGTTTATCTCGATTAACATGATGTAGATGGAGAACAAGCGTCTGTAAAAATAGTTTGTACAAGAGTTGGGAAAGTCATGTGAATGTAACACATCAGATATTTTTACAGCTGATCAACGTTGAATGCCAATCTGTGTTTTTCTAACAAGACTGGTATCGCGCATACAGCTGACGAGTCGTTGAAGGTACGATAATTAGTAAAAGATTATGACCCTCAGGATTACCTGATTTGTATGCCTTAGATTTTATATGTGGAAATAAAGTGTGAAAAGAAAGAAAAGGAAGAAAAAAAAATTACATTGAAAGAAGTAAAAGATAACATCAGGCAAGAAATTCACTTAATTTCAGAGTGAATAAAATCTCGAGTGTAAATGACAATTTTGTAGTAGCATATTTGTTTGTTAGCCCCACGTTTGGGAGCCAAATATGTGGCAGTATTAATGTTTGTAATTGAAAATGCTACTGTTTATTTGCCGCACGTATAAAAGACAATTTATCGCGGTGACTTCGTGTTATCTTTTGCAGAGCGCCTGTTATTGTATTTAATTTTAGGTTCACTGTCCTCCGGCTAGCTATGATTTCTCGGTCAAGCACTTATCTTGTACAGGTGTGTAAACGGAAAGGAGTTTTTATCCAAAGATAACACTGATAAAATAATTTGTTTTTTACACTTTTATTGTCGTAACACATTATTCACTTTCATCTATTCATCTTGACACTCGCCAAACTGAAACTGTTATAATAACTTCTTTACTGCCCATTATTAATTCGCGTACTTCAACTTTTTATGTAATTAACTTTACGACACGAGAGATTTGTCATAAATTTGCTACGCGTAACCTTGATGAACTGGGAAAGGGAATGTAATTTCAAGACCAGTGTATAAAGATTTGACTTTCATTTCAATCTCCTGTAACCTACTTGTACTTACAACGAAATGCATCATTTCTTCAAATGTTTATCGCATACTCCATGAATGCCTCCGTTGAACTACATGAAACTTGACCCTGACACTGAATTTATACTTCCTCGCCCCAATATGCCTAAAGATTATAACCGAGCTGCTATTGGTTAATAAAACGCGCCAACATTAGCGTCTATATTTATATGCAATGAAAATTACGAAAACATATGCTCTGGGGAAAATGTTCCAGCAAATTCTAAGAAAAACACGCCACTCTGACGTCATTTCCTCGTCTCTAATAATGATAAACAGCTCACCCCCTCGCTACATTATTGCACGCTATTATTGTCAGTTTGAGTAAGGCTGTATAAACCCACTTCTCGACAATGCTTACAATCAACAAACATCTCAAATCAATGTCACACAACAATGCATATTCACACTACAATCACTCTGACATTTACATTTTTGTGATACAAATTACTGCGTCAATTTCCTGAGAATATGCTAGAAATAGAGAAGGATAACATTTCCAATATCTCTTATGATAAGGTATGTGTTTATTATCATTGTAATTGTAACTTTATGAGGCGGTTGCGCGAACATTATAACTATTTTGTCTGGAGTACGGCTGCGGCGGTCGGAGCGCGTGCAGACGTGCGATGGCCACAGTGTGAAAGAAAAGCACTTTACTTCCTCATACTCCTGAACATCAGTTCTTTTATTTATACCAAAAAAACCTATAGTAACTACACAATATTCGTAGTAGATGCTTACTTAATATAGCAGATTAAGTCCTGCAGTTGTCGGGTTGTCTGAATTTTTGTGGTACGGGTTTACTGAATCAAAGAAACTTAAGGAAATCTAATAAGGAAACACGATATTCTTTAACAGGTACTGCATCCACTTACTCCTTATCATTATCAATTGATAAACCAAACGAGATTCTACTCTTTGATATATGACAATATTTTAAACAATTCCGTAACTAATGAAATATTAATAAGGAATGTGATGTGTTGCATTCACATGACTTTCTCTACCCTTGTACGAACTATTTTTATAAAAGCTTATTCTCCATCTACTTCATGTGAATGAGATAAACATTTGAGGAAAGGATCGTATTGCCAATTATCTTGTAGGTGCAAGGGGAATATGATAAGCTTTAAGTGATAGTGAAATCTTTTTAGAGCTGGTTGCTATGTGGAGCATTCCATTGTCTTTGCATGTCCAGGACATTAAAAAAAAAGAATGACGAATTCCCATTTGAAAAAGTATTGGAAATTCAAACAAATAAAGAATATGTCGAAAATGGTTCACTGGACCAATAAAGAAAAAATATATATATATAAATTGTGTGTTTTAACGAAGTTTATTTTTTTTTTTTTTGTGTAGTAAAACTTTGTCTATCTCTTACGGTTTATCAGTTATGGGAAAGTCAATCAGAATGAAGAGGACTTTTAGGAATTCCCACAAAATTCAAGATATGCATTTCATTTGCCATGCAAATATCCAAAACATATAATATTTTAATCAAAATCCTTAGAGCCATTTTTGAGAAAAAAAATTCGAAAAACGTTCAATGTAAGAAGTAGTCTGGGGTGTGGGGATTTTCTTGAAAACCTTCGTGTCGCATTCTTGGAAGATGTACACTCAAACAGCAAGTTAGGTATTTATCCGACTTTTTGTGTTTCAGGTATGCTGCTCATAGACTGGCAGACAGACGGATACACACGGGCGTATTTCAAAAAATGCTTTATTTGGAATCCAGGACACCTCAAAATATGTATTTCTGGTGAAATCTTGGTATCGAATTTTTGGTTGGAATGCTTTACTTTCCCTACTTGTATGTGTAGTAGAGAAAGTAAAACTTCTTGAAATTCACCAATCGCTAGTGAACAGATTAGAATTCTCCACGACAAATGGCGAGGTAACATTATTATCAGATATTCCAAACATTTAGCCAATTTCAAGCTATTTTTGCGAATTATGCCAAGTGTAATAAAAATATGCTTAAATTCAATTTTCTCTAGACTAAAAGCAAACAGAATTGCACTTCACTTTGTTTTTGCTAGCTAAACTGGAAACTCCTTAGCATCGAATCGAGCACATGCGGCTGACGAAGTTGTACAAATTAGGGCGTATTCCACCAAGGAATACCTTCAAAGCTATATTTATATCGTAAAAGGCAAGTATTTAGACTGCGGAATTTTTTGACCATCTAAAGACTAGATGCTTTAGATAAAAGTAAACAGCTGATCATTTGTTACACCAAAACACATGAATAAAGTACTGCAATTATAATCCTGGATTAAAATATGTAAAAATAGACTTTGAGCTTTAAAAATAAAGTAATAAGATGATAATTAATTATTTTATACGCCTGACTTAATTATAGTAGATAGAAAAAATATTGTTTTCTATTCACAAATTTCATATTAAGAATTCATCGAAAATTTGCGTTTCGATACCCTTGAGCCGAAGTTACAGTTTTAGGAATCGCTCTGTGTCTGTCTGCAGACAGCATAACCCTAAAAGAGTACACAAAAACGAAAAGTAGGGCAAATACCAAATTTCATACTTCATTCTGACACCATTTAAGGACGTTAGACAAAGGTTATTTTAAATAACCCTCCGCTCTTAAACCACCCTGTTTCGTTATGTTTTATTTTTCCTCAAAAATCCCTCCAGTGATTTTGATTAAAATGCCCTATGTTTGTCATTTTAACACAATGAGTAACATGTATATATATATATATCTTCAATTTTATATAAAGCAATGTTATATGACTGAAAAACCTAAGTTGACAAAACACACTTTAAAAAATTTAGAAAGTATTAATTGTGTTGCGGGATTCTCCATTCCACCCCCCCCACACTTAGAGGCGGTTGGTGTGTAGTTCATTATTTGTAAGTCACTGTTTGGGCGCCGCGAAGATGAGGATATAATATTATTGTGGGTACTTAAGCTCGACTACGACTCTATCTCAGCATACTGTTGTGAGTGATAAATAATTTACGCAGATTTTTCATCCTCTATTTGTGAATTAAGCTTCTTTTTATTTTTTTGTTGAGTTCCCTTGTTGGACCCAGTTTATGTTACTGTGTTTTACTGTTTTCATACCGCTTATTTCCGCAACACACATACACACACAAACACCCATGCCCGTGGCGGGACTCGAACCCGCGACCCTCAGCTTGGCGGAGCGACCACTCCAGCGACCACGGCTAAGAGGGCCGGCAAGCTTTTGCATAATATTGGTGTATTTGTATTGCAATAATTAGAATTGTATTTTTTCAACCATTATAAACCCACTGCGTACTTATTCTTATTTTTCCGCGAACACTGGCTACTCTTGATTACCTATAATTCCCTTTCGGAGGGAATCTAAGTATATGATGTATTTGCCTCGGAAATTATGTTATGTACTGTTATTATTTAGCGGCATTGAAAATGTATCTAGTCCTTTAGGTGATTAGGGAGTCAGGTTGTAGAAAGTCGTTAGTACCAGCCGAAGTAGCGAAAGCATTAGTTTAAAAATTGAATGTATTTAGTGTAGTTTCCTATGCGATGATATCACAGCCCTAAGTACACATGGCGTATCACTATGTATAACGTGCCCAGCACGTCTGACTTGCACAAGAGTTTGTATGTAAGTAATTTCATCTCTGGCTGCTTCCTAAAAACATTATCCTCACGCGCGCGTTTCCATCTCTTAAAATACTGAAGTAATACTCCAGTGGCTTGTTTAAATTCTACCTACCAATAACATTTTCGCGGTACAAGAATTTTCTAGGACACTCTTAGAGTGTGATTACGCTCCCTTATGCATGAGCAAATTTGGCATCCCTATTAGCCAGACAATGATTTCCTGAGATTTATCACGCCTTTGTTCTACTATGTATAACGTCTACTGCCTTAGACTACTTTCCTGCGTATACTTCCTTCCCCATGCATTTATACGCTGTTTTAAATACGTATGAAATATTACATTATTATCACGTTGCTCATTTATGATTTATGTAATTGCGATTGATTTGACGTTTATTATTTATCTAATTCTGATTGATTTTATATT
This sequence comes from Deroplatys truncata, assembly GCA_030765065.1. Classification (NCBI taxonomy): domain Eukaryota; kingdom Metazoa; phylum Arthropoda; class Insecta; order Mantodea; family Mantidae; genus Deroplatys; species Deroplatys truncata. Next base: position 255,997,589 of record CM060981.1, on the reverse strand, counting down.
GGTAGTGAGTCAAATATAGCGTTTCAATCGTGAAATAATGTTTCTATTATAACATTAGCCACTTCCGAGTTATTCGTTTTAGTATTTTAATTTTGCAGTATGTATTAATTGTAAGCAATTTGTTTTTAAATGCCATTCTTTTATTTGCCTTTAAGTCACAAAATTCTATGTAACTTCAAGATAGACCTACACAACAGTGTCTTGTCTCGTATACTCCTATGTGTCTGCAACACAATGTTTGTTGACATCATCTCTGCCAACGTTTATCATGGTTAATACGGAGTTGATAGGAAAACAAGATTTGTGTAAATCATTTGTAAAGGTGATATGAAAACAAATGATTGTAAATACAGAGCATCATGTGATTGTAAGATGCATTTTTTACCCATGAAACACGTTAGAAAAAGCTATGTTTATTTCAATAAAGATTTAAGTAAACAGAGCTCAGATTGCACTAGTAATGTTTTCATATTTGTTTTAATACAGGTCAAAACACTCTATCATCGAGAACCGGACGTCCTACAAGGTTCATCTGAAGCTGACCATTAACGAGTTCAGTAGGAGAGATCTGGGTACCTACATGTGCGTGTCCACCAATTCACTTGGTCACGCTGATGGAACTGTCCGACTTTATGGTAAGTTAGCTACAACGCTTCGTTTGTGATCATTAGCGTTAGGACAGGGATGTAGCGCAGGTACGAAACTCGTGCACATCCGCAGGTAATGAGAAGAGTTCTCTCTGTATAAACAAGATATATCCAAACGCGTTATATCACCAGAGCAGGGTCGCTGACAAGTAAACAGCTCGTTTATTCTGGCTAAATTAACTATGCTAATATTAGCCTCCCAGATTCCAATAAAGTCTATTATAAAAAGCGAGGCTTCTTTGAAAGGATTTCTGATCTGACGTGTGTTTTAATGTACTACACATTACATTAAAAAAAAGTTCTGTTGCAGAAGCATATGCATTCAGTTAAATGCTTCCACGTTTAAAATAGATTTTGATATTATTTCGTTCAAATTATTAAACACGTAGAGGAAACAAAACAACTTTATTATTCATGAATGATTATTTTGAGCTACTCTTGTTCGTGAAGATCCTGGATGCAACAGAGTTTACTTTCTCATATTGTTTTACGTTATGTCTCAGGTTGATTTTACGTCGTGAGTGAAAGTTTCTCTTTAAGTCGTTATTTCCTTTTAAATTACAATACATTTTCAACCTTAAATAGGATATTAAAATTCCCTGATAAAATGCTGAAGTTCAGATTATATATTATCATTAATATCTTTAACCGTCCTTGTAATATCAATGAGGTTCTATACTACACAAATATAGGTGGTATGTATATTATGCAAATTATTTGTGGTTCTCCAGTTTGCGATCTTTTGAACCATTTCTCTGTGACAATTGCCCTCAAGTTTTTCTGGAACTACAGAGCCTTCGTTTAGACGCGTGACCGGACTAATGGAAAAATTTTTGGCACCAGGAAGCTGTTTGCAATCGCAGTCGTATATTTATAGCTCCTTAAATTCAAACACATAGATTTCTCATGCATTATAACTATGATAAAACATACATGTTGACTACGGTGTACCTTAAGAAAATTTGAATTAGATCATATAAATAAAATTACGCTTTGTTATAAAAAATTAGTGCAAGGCAGTAGAGCGATTATTAACAGTATCCGATACCCAATTGCAGAAATTGGGTATCCTCGCGTTTCACGTGGTTTAAATTACTCAACTACAGATATTTTGAAGGGTTTTAATTTTAAAAGTTTAGTGGTATTCGAAGCTAAGCTCTGCGAAATTCCTGATTCCTGTGCTAGCTATCTTTTTCAGAGTTTTACTTGGATTTCGTTCTAAATTGTCTCCGATGTCATTGAATTTTTCCTCGGTAAGAACATGGGAATTGACTTTCGGTTTCTTATCAAGAATAGACCCCATTTTCATAAATTTGTTCACAAATTTCGATCTGTTTCTCTGTGAAGCACAATAATAACAGGAATAATGAAAGTAGTTACTACCTAATGTGAATGGTTTACACAGCATTTCTGAAATCAATAATTCAAATGATTTGTCACTTTCAGCAATAAATACGGATTGGAATATGGTATTTGGACTGCATAAGTCACTAGTTACAAAAACAATGTTAAAACACTTTGCCGATAAGCGTCAAATTTCCAAACAGGCGCAGAACGTGACAACGTTGCATGTTGCTCCTGATGGTTTCCACGTACAGTTGAGTCTGTGCCGGGAGATTAAATCCTAGGAATGTTAAGAAAATACACAGATACACTTAAAATGTTTATAATTTTTCAGTTATCACAGCTATGTTATTTTCAATTATTACCCTTTAAGTTATATCAACCAATTGGTATCATTGCTAGCAATGCTTCCATTATGTATATGTACATTGGAGTCCTAAGGCATAACCTAATGAACGGCACATCCATTATTAAATTAACGTTAAAAATTATAGGAATACTAATTTTTTTAAATGTTTAGGTGCTACATATATGAAAATTAGGCTTTGAGGCAGTGTTTTTAACACTTAAATAATTTCAGTCTAATTATATAATATGTAAATTCAATAACAGCCCACCTTGAAGCAATATCTGTATATAATAATTTATAAAATGTATGTAACAGTCATTGCATATGCCTGTATTATTGTATTCATGTGTAATAATGTTATGTGAATATATTACGCAATTTAATAATGTAGGAGTTGTGAGAATAATAGGCTAAAGGTTGCTAAAAATGAGGTAACCTTGAGGCAATAATGAATTTGAAACTTTAGCAATACTACTTGTGATTCATGGAAGCAATAATGTAATTTTAGTGACAGGTTATAAAAATAGCCAACTCAACAACCAGAAAAAGCTTTAGTGAAATGAATTCTATTGGATTAGAAATAGCCAATCAGAGACTTGAAATACAGAAATTTACAAGTTTAGGCGGTTGAAATCAATTCAGTTGCCTGCAGACAGTGTTTGTAACCGGATGCGAGATGCGTCCTCGAGAGATTTAATACGTATTCATGGGAGACGAAAAATAAGTTTCGTGTTAAAAAGCACAAGTAATTAATAAAAGAATCTCACAGTGCTATATCAGTGAAGCGTTATTTAAATCGTGTCAAGCATTAATAAAAAGGAGTGAAGTAAAATTATAATCTGTGTAAGCCTACATTCTTAAGTCGCACCACAGCCCTGCCAAGACATCCATGTCTCTAAAATAAATACTGACGCAGCCGAGGCAAACATAAATACATAACATTTAAAGAAACAGTCAAAATTACAAAGTTAATATTTTTAAACTTAGGGCGAAGGCTACCAGAAAGCGGATACTATACGTGTGGTTGCAATGAATTTCAAGTTCGGTTCCCCAACAGTTGAAATCTAATACAACTCCTTCAATACGACCAACTTCAAATTGACGACCAAAGCGTGTTGCAAACAAGTTACAATACAAACCATCTTCTTCAGCTTGTATTCTTTATGACCAATAATGAAAGTTAACTATAGTACAGCAAATACAAACTGGTTACTCTTGTCTACTGGTCAACAGCACCCGCACTCCATCAAAGGAGACAAGTAACCTGAAAGGGTTGTATGCCACGTAATCAGTTCCGATCATTACAAGCCTACTGATAACCAATACTGCTGTCAGATACATTTTTACTTAGGAGGGCTCATTAAGCCAAAAAATGACAAAATGTTCAAAATTGTGTTTTGTGTATTACTTTTCTCTGGAGTTTAACATTAAAATTGCATACAACAGCTAATATGCTTCGCGTTAATTAACAGCATATTTTGATTTTAAAAATACGAAATATCTGTTAAAGTGACAGTGACAGTAAAAGGCTTTATAAAGCTGCAGTATACTTCTTTGCAACTTGACGTAAATATTTAAAAGCAAAGAAAGATAAAATAATTTTATTATACTAACATTTTCATGTTCCTTCTCCCCGCATGATTGAGATGAAATCAATTTATAGATTTAGTTTTAAAGACTTTAAAGTGCCTTCATGGCAGAACAGAAAATTGCACTTATCACTGAATATTGTAATTTATACCCGTCTATCAAAAAGTCATTGGGGTTAACACTAGAGTTTATGAGGCAGCAGTATCATTCAACATGTTAAACATTGTTAAGTGCCAAGCATACTAGCAAGAGGATCAGATAATCGAGCTTTAGGTGCAGGAATGCATTGAGGCATAATTAAGAGCCATTTACCGAAACATAACATCTTTCCTTTTCTCATCCCCCGCAATATGTGGAAGGATGATACTTTCATATATTCCCTGCATATATGTGGGGATTTTAAAATAAGGGTTTCTTAATACTGTTTTTTTAACATATAAAATATAGACTTCAACATTCTAGTTTTCCATGCAGAACAATTTTTAAATGGTTATACATCAAAATATGATCAACACTTCACGGTTTAGATGTCTCCCGTTCGGCCTCATACTTCCCTACCTCGTTTAACGATCTTTCTATATTTCTATAACCTGGCGGTTTGTACATATATGTTTGAAATGGAATTTGGATATTATTCATTCTTTGTGCATTATTTTTCGATTTTTCTGTGTTTGTTAACATTTTGTTATTTACTTAATTTTTCACTCCTGTTCTCATTTCTAATTAGGTCTAATGTTTTATACACGTTTACCGTTTAAACATATTTCATTTTGCAGCTAAATTGTATTCCAATTCCTCCATTTTATACAATAAAACAGGAACTGCAATTAACTTGTAAAATGTTAAATGTGTTTCTCTTCGAGTTTTGCTTTTAACAAAGTTTGCTATTATTCCACAAATGTATTGGAACTTACTTTATTTTTAACTTCTTTCTTATATGTTTTATATGTTATATTGAAGTCCAGATAGTTAATGATCCAACATATTCTAACACTTTATTATTTAAAACTATCTTAGCTCTTATTATTTCCGCTCCTCTGAATTCCATTACCTTTGATTTCTCGACCGAAATTTTTAGACCGTAGAGTCAATGTTTGTAATTTATAGATAGTAATTTTCAGCCTATTTTCACTGTCTTGAATTAACATGATGTCTTCCGCAAAGAATAGCGTATTTAGCTATGCTATGAGTCGTTTTTATTTAATTTTATTCCAAATGGTAGTTCTTCTTTTAATTTTCGTAGAATATCATCTATGTATATGCTAAGTAACAGCGGAGATAACACAGCATCCTTGTTTTAACCATTATTAATTATTATTCTTTGTATTAATCGTCCGTTTTGTAAAACAATATTTACTTTTATATATATTTTTTTTGAATACACCTATTCAGTGTTACATAATTAGTGTTACAAGAGCGGTGGCAGCCCCACCACTGAAATAGCTCTGCGCAGCGTTCGTACCGCGGTCAGAGTGAAATGTTACATACTGAAAAGCCTCAAACTAATAGGCGAATTGTTCAAACTGAAACAGAGCACACCAGAAGAAAAAGTATACATCAAAATACGTGCAACTAAAAAAAAATTCTGATGTGTTACACTCACATGACTTTCTCTACTCTTGTACAAACTACTTTTACAAAGGCTTATTCTCCATCTACTTCATGTCAATCGAGATAAACATTTGCAGACTCTATCTTATTGCTAATTTCCTTGTAGATGCAAGGGGAATATATATTTACAAGGGCAATATAGAAATACAGTAGCCTTTAAGCACATACATATCTCTTAATAGCTGGTTGCTAGGTGCAGCACTATACCATTTTCCACAGATTAATACTCTTTGCATATCCAAGTAAAAAAAATCTGATGTGTTACACTCACATGACTTTCTCTACTCTTGTACAAACTATTTTACAAACGCTTATTCTTCATATGCTTCATGTTAATGGAGATATCGAGATGTCAATCTTATTGATAACTTTCTTGTAGATGCAAGGGGAATATGGTAGGTTTTAAGCGATAGTCAAATATTTTAACGCTGGTTGCTATGTGGCGCATTCCATTCTCCTTGCATGCCCAGGACATAAAACAAATGAATAACGAATTTGAGAAAAAGTATAAGTATTGGAAAATTTAAGGGAATAACAAGCAATATCTTGAAAACGGTTCACTCACAAAAAAACTGTGTATGACATAAATGATGTATTTTAACGCAATCTACATTTTTGTGTAGTAAAATTTTGTCTATCTCTTATGGTTTACCAGTTATGAAAAAGTCGTTCACAATGAAGAATACTTTTGGAGACATTCCCAGAAAATTCCAGATATACATTTTATTTGTCATGACAATATCTTAAACATATGATATTTTAATCAAAATCGTTAGAGCCATTTTTGAGAAAATAAAAATTTTCGAAAAATGTTCCATGTAAAGGGTAGTCTGGTGTGGGGGAATTATCTTGAAAAACTTCGCGTCGCATCTCTGGAAGATACTGAACCTAAATATCAAGTTTGGTGTTTATCCGACTGTTCGTTTCTGAGTTATGCTGTTCACAGACACACACACACACACCCACACACACCCACACACACACAGACACACACACAGACACACACACAGACACATACACGGACATGTTTCCGAAAATGCTTTTTTTGGATTCAGGGGTTCTCAAAACATGTATTTCCGGTGAAATCTCGGTATCGAATTTTTGGGTGGAATACAATACTTTCCCTACTTCCTATACGTAGTAGAGAAAGTAAAAATGAATAACGAATTCCCATTTGAGAAAATAAGTATTGAAACATTTAAGCGAATAACAAGAAATATCTCGAAAATGGTTCACTCAACAACAAAAATGCATATGACATAAATTGTGTATTATAACGCGATCTACATCTTTTGTGCAGTAAAATTTTGTCTATCTCTTATGGTTTACCAGTTTACCAAAAGTCGTTCACAGTGAAGAATACTTTTGGAGACATTCCCAGAAAATTCAAGATGTACATTTTATCTTAAACATATAATATTTTAATGAAAATCGTTAGAGCCATTTTTGAGAAAATTAAAATTTTCGAAAAATGTTCCATGTAAAGGGTACTCTGGGGTGGGGGGATTTTCTTGAAAACTTTCGTGTCGCATCTCTGGAAGATACTGAACCTAAATACCAAGTTTGGTGTTTATCCGACTGTTCATTTCTGAGTTATGCTGTTCACAGTTTCACACACAGACCCACACACAAACACAGACACACAGATACATACACGGACATTATTCCAAAAATGCTTTTTTTGGATTTAGGGGGTCTCAAAACATGTGAAATCGGTGAAATCTCGATATCGAATTTTTGGGTGGAATACAATACTTCCCCTAATTACTATACGTAGTAGAGAAACTAAAAATACCGTGTTAAAAGTTGATAATTTAAATAACATATGTAAACAATGTCAACTCTCTAAAATCGTCTTATACTTCATCTTCTGCACTTCTACTTCAAAACGGATGTGGTCCTCGCGGCTGTTTCGACTTCAAGAATTGATCTTTCCATTTTAAAAACGGTCTACGTCTATTGACAAAAAAAATTCTGATTTGTTACACTCACATGGCTTTCTCTACTCTTGTACAAACTATTTTTACAATATTAATCGAGATAAACATTTGTAGAAACGATCTTTTGACATGCAAGGAGAATTACAGTTCCAAAAGTATTTGACTATCGCTTAAGGCCTACTATGTTCCCCTTGTTTTGTATTTGCAAGGGCATATATAGAAATATAGTAGCCTTTAAGCATAGACATGTCGCTTAATAGCTGGTTGCTAGGTGCAGCACCATTCCCTTTGCCACAGATTAATTCTCTTTGCATATCCAAGACAAAAAAAATCTGATGTGTTACATTCACGTGACTTTCTCTACTCTTATCCAAACTATTTTTACAAAGTCTTGTTATCCATCTGTTTCATATTAATCAAGATAAACATATGCAGAAACGATTTTTGACATGCAAAGATAATTACATTATACACATAGCGAACAGTTCTAAAAATATTTGACTATCCTTTAAGGCGTACTATGTTCCCCTTGTTTTGTATTTGCAAGTGCAATATAGAAATACAGTAGCCTTTAACCATAGACATATCTCTTAATAGCTGGTTGCTAGGTGCAGCGTCATTCTCTTTTCCACAAGTTAATACTTTTTGCATATCCAAGACAAAAAAACTGATGTATTACACTCACATGACTTTCTCTACTCTTGTACAAACTATTTTTACAAACGCTTATTCTCCATCTACTTCATGTTATTCGAGATAAACATTTGCAGACTCTAACTTATTGCTAATTCTCTTGTAGATGCAAGGGGAATATATATTTACAAGGGCAGTATCGAAATACAGTAGCCTTTAAGCACATACATATCTCTTAATAGCTGGTTGCTAGGTGCAGCACCATTCTATTTGCCACAGATTAGTACTCTTTGCATATACAAGACAAAAAAATGAATAACGAATTCCCATGAAAATAAGTATTGAAAAATTTAAGGGAATAACAAGCAATATCTCGAAAATGGTTCACTCAACAACAAAAAATGTACTTGACATAAATTGTGTATTTTAACGCGATCTACATTTTTGTGTAGTAAAATTTTGTCTACCTTTTATGTTTACCAGTTATGCAAAAGTCGTTCACAATGAAGAATACTTTTGGAGACATTCCCAGAAAATTCAAGATATACATCTCATTTGTCATGAAAATATCTTAAACATATGATATTTCAATCAAAATCTTTAGAGCCATTTTTGAGAAAATTAAAATTTTCGAAAAATGTTCAATGTAAAGGGTAATCTGGGGTGGGGGGATTTTCTTTAAACCCTTCGTGTCGCATCTCTGGAAGATACTGAGCCTAAATACCAAGTGTGGTGTGTATCCGACTATTCGTTTCTGAGTTATGCTGTTCACAAACCACACACGGACATGTTTTCACAAATGATTTTTTTGGATTCAGGGGTCTCAAAACATGTATTTCCGGTGAAATCTCGATATTGAATTTTTGGGTGGAATACAATACTTCCCCTACTTACTATACTAGTAGAGAAAGTAGAAATGAATAACGAATTCCCATTTCAAAATTCCACATGGAAAATTTAAGGGAATAACAAACAATATCTCGAAAATGGTTCACTCAACAAAACAAATGTATATGACGTAAATTGTGCATTTTAACACGATGTACATTTTTTGTGTAGTAAAGTTTTGTCTATCTCTTATAGTTTACCAATTATGCAAAAGTCGTTCACAATGAAGAATACTTTTAGATACATTCCAAGAAAATTCGAGATATACAATTCATTTGCCATAAAAATGTCTTAAATATATGTTATTTTATTCAAAATCGTTAGAGCCATTTTTGAGAAAATTAAAATTTTTGAAAAACGTTCCATTTAAAGTGTAATCTGGGATGGGGGGATTTTCTTTAAAACCTTCGTGTCGCATCTCTGGAAAATACTGAAACTAAATACCAAGTTTGGTGTTCATCCGACTGATCGTTTCTGAGTTATGCTGTTCACAGACACACCACGGACATGTTTCCAGAAATACCTTTTTTACTTTCTCTACTACGTATAGTAAGTAGGGAAAGTATTGCATTCCACCCAAAAATTCGATACCGAGATTTCAGCAGAAATACATATTTTGAGACCTCCTGAATCCAAAAAAAGCATTTTTGGAAACATGTCCGTGTGTGTGTGTCTGTGTGTGTGTCCCTGTGTGTGTGTGTATGTGTGTGTGTGTGTGTGTCTGTGTGTCTGTGTGAGTGTGTGTGTCTGTGAACAGCATAACTCAAAAACGAACAGTCGGATAAGCACCAAACTTGGTATTTTGGCTCAGTATCTTCCAGAAATGCGACACGAAGGTTTTCAAGAAAATCCCCCCACCCCAGACTACCCTTTACATGGAAGATTTTTCGAAAATTTTAATTTTCTCAAAAATGTCTCCATCGATTCTGATGAAAATATCATATGTTTAAGATAATGTCATGAGAAATGAAATGTATATCTCGAATGTTCTGGGAATGTCTCCAAAAGTATTCTTCATTGTGAACGACTTTTGCATAACTGGTAAACCATAAGAGATAGACAAAATTTTACTACACAAAAAATGTAGATCGCGTTAAAATACACAATTTATGTCATATACATTTCTTTTGTTGAGTGAAGCGTTTTCGAGATATTGCTTGTTATTTCCTTAAATTTTCCAATACTTATACTTTTTCTCAAATTCGTTATTCATTTTTTTTATTTCCTGGACACGCAAGGAGAATGGAATGCGCCACATAGCAACCAGCGTTAAAATATTTGTCTAGCGCTTAAAAGCTACCATATTTCCCTTGCATCTACAAGAAAATTACCAATAAGATTGACATCTCGATATCTCGATTAACATGAAGCATATGGAGAATAGGCGTTTGTAAAATTAGATTGTACAAGAGTAGAGAAAGTCATGTGAGTGTAACACATCAGATTTTTGGATTCAGGAGGCCTCAAAACATGTATTTCCGGTGAAATCTCGGTATCGAATTATTGAGTGGAATACAATACTTCCCCTACTTACAATACGTAGTATAGAAGGTAAAAGAGTAATGTGTATATGGGTATTTTAAGTTGGCAAAACATGCTTTTATGATTCCTCTTAATAGCATTCCTTAACTTTGCCGTTACTGCAGCTCCTGATAACAGTTCTAAGATGTTATTTCGCATGAATGAGGTGAAGAATGAGTAGCAATAGCTCAAATACCACGTGCGAGGGTATTTACATTTTAAATAGAATAATTTAAAACTTTAATAACAGAAAGTCATAGGCGTTAGAAGGAAACACATGGCAAGCCGTGTGCATCGGCCGCGGATTCGACAATGAGTTACATATCACACTACGGGAATTAATTTTGTGTTATATTGTTTAAGAGCTTATTTTGTTAACAAGCATTGTTAGAATATTAAATTTTAATTCACAGTGCATTTAAAAACACACATATATATGTGTGATTAATAAAAAAAAATGTACGGGAATATGTATATGTACCATTTTTATTAAATATAATTGGTCTGTCCTATTGCCTTTAACGTCGCTCGCTTGTTTTCAAATTGTTTTTTATGAGTAATCAAAACGCTATGTGAAACATCCGAAGGAAAATTTTGAAGAAAAAAAAACGTGAAAAAGTATTGCATTGAAGTGCTCATAAAGTTTCGTGAGAAGTATCACGATTTAGCTATCTAAGACGCTATTAATTTAATGTTCAAGTTTTCTGGCGTTTGCGTAAAAAGTGTAAACTCCATTCGCGTGGAAAAGCACAAAACTGGAAAGTTGTTATCACCTTCAAAGAAAAGGAAACGCGAAAAATCTATGCTTGGCACGAAATGTAATGAGGAGGAGGAAAGTAATGGGATTGGACCACTTTTATATTCTGATTAATAAGGCACATTCCAATTTTAATTACTCAGGTACTAACATTTCATACTGTTTATATTACTACTGCAATATTTCAATAGTTTAGATCTCATACTCGGTCTGCAGGAAACGTTAATTAAAGTACATTGTTCTTAAGTATTCAAATGCACCAATACCAAATTATTTCAGAGTGAGTTTTTGTTATGGGTTACTGGGCAACAAATGTAAAATAATCGTGTCTTGTCAAACGAAGTAGTGGTGTTAATGAAAAAGGAATAATGGGAGCGTTCAGAAATAAACACCGCTGATGTGGATTTATGCAGGTCAGCTAATAAGTCAGAAGCATGCTCCGTCCAGGGCGTGGTAATATAATTTGCATAGCAGCATTTCGCGCGGTTTTTGTTTACATCAGGTTCCCTCCCGGCGGGACTATAGTCTTGGCCTCCGCAGCTTCTTAACCATAACCCTAACAGAAAGTCATAATGTATACTAATATATTCCAGTTATACAGGCGATAGTAATTAATTGTGCAATTGATTTTACTGAAGTTGGGCGAAATGCAGTAGAGAATAGGAACAGGAAGTCAGCGAAATTAACAACCAAAGTAAACCAAATGTACTTTTAAAAAGGTTATAAGGAATGTTTAAAATAATAATATATTTGTAGAAAGTATACAAAACTGCCATAAACAGCACTCAAGAATACTCATGAAAGCATCAAAACTGTATTTAGAGGGGAAGTTCTTCAGGGACTTACTTCAAAGTTCTGCTTCACGGTATTGGATATTGTTGCTGCTGTACCTAATAATAAAACAATTATTGATAATGTTTATGATGTCTTGGTTTTATATCCAGTGTAACGGCCAATCCAACTTGGGTTTTTTCTCGCCCTTACCCACTCACCATGCATTTTTCCTCAGTGGGTAGGTAAACACCATTGGGATATTTTATGATCAAAATTGCCATTCATAGAGTAAAAAAGTATGAATAAAATAAATGGCAAATAAACACTCGTGGCTCTCATAAACTTACTTAAATTTAACTAACACCATATGTCACGCATTAAGCCGACTACGTGAATAAATAATACAAAAGAACAATTGGACCCCTGCATCTTCCGAATAAATCTGTGGTAGGTAATGTGGCGCGTTTTCTAAACTTCCTGCCTCACATGGCATACCATATATTCTCTCACGTCTGTCTCCATTTTATCCGATCGAAGAAATCCTCTTGTTTCAAGACACCGCTTGCATTAACTCTTTAATAATTCTTCACAAATGTTTTACTTTTCATGGTCTTATCATTGTCTGTAGATCCTTTTTCTAGGTCTTTTTAAGCCATCTCTCTGCATGAATAGCAGCTAAATGCACCGAAAAACGATCAAGCAACTATGGACATCTATCAGCAAGTTACCCATTAGGTGATACAGGAAGTCGATTTTGCAAGTAAGACCACCTATCTAATATTGACTCACTCATATATGCGCAAAACTTATATCCGTAGCCATATGATTTCACAGTTAGTTACATAAGTTTTTTTTTCTTTTGGGGCGGGTGAGGGGGCAGAAAATAGTGTAAAAAATACGGAGTACTTTGAAAGGTTTGTGTTTTGTACTATACAAACATTGCTTAGCAGCGTTTACGTATCCGAGGTCATTGAAGCACGACTCGTGAACGGAGGTCTGCGATTCAAACAATCCTGCCCGGAAGGTACCCTAAATTTATGCCTGGAGTGTTTCCTTCACAAATTTCTTTTCCTAATTATAATTTCATTTAATGTATCATCAGAAGGGATAGGATTTTTGACATCAAAATTATTATAATATGGAGATTAAAATATGCTGTTATGATCCAAAGTTTACAAAATATGCATAATAGAATAAAAATAATCCAATAAGATTACAATGAGATAAAGTTTAAGTTTTTACTTCGAAAAACTTATTTTGATTCAGCTGATACAAGATGATACAAGATGACTAAACACAATGTTTCAGATACTTCGTTTTTTCTAACACTTATGTCACTCAGTTTACAATACAGCATTTTACTATCAGTCGAAAGCACTTTCTGGCTATTTTGAAATACGAATTGCTCTAATTTTACTCGGATACTTTGCTTCATTTTAGGAATTTCTTTCTGAACTATACATTCGTACTTCGACTTCAACACGATTCAATAACACAATGAGACACATCTGTATTCCGGTGCCCAAATTATAAAGACATACTTAAATAGATACCTGCTTGTAGTGTAACAATAGGCTACACGTACCCACTGATACGTAAGGCTAAAGTGTATATTATGAATTCAGATGAAACAGAATTGATTTCGCAGAATTTTATATTTACCAGGAAATAGAATGCGGTGTGTAATTCTGAGAAATTTAAGAACTCAAATGAACACAGACGAAATTGCATAAAAAAACTCTTTACTTGTTGAAAGAGTGAAAATGCGACGAATATGACGAAATACTTATTAAAATAGCTCTATCAGAGAGAAAATGCCAGCATACATAAATATGACTTAAAATTACTATAATTCGACGAGTTTTTATAATGAGCATTTATACATATATATATATTTATTTATTTATTTAAGGAACCTATCAGTCTTATCAAAAAATGTATGTTCCATCACAAAAATCTTAGCCTTAATCTTGGGTGTCAACCACCCGTGGTGCCATATGCAGCAAGAATGACGTTAAAGAACTACTAGAAAATTAAGAAAATGCAAGTATTCTTATGTTCATCAAAGAGTAGTCTTCTTTTAATTGTTGCAAATAATAACACCCTCTCTTAACCACCCTCTCTTCATTCATCCCAGGCCTCATCTTTTAATATTTGGTAGTGGTATGCAGTACTGTGTGGCATAAAGGTTAATTGGATTCCGTTGATTTTTATGCTTTGACATGTTGGAAACAATGGGGTTCCGAATGAAAAGCTTGTCAGCTAAACCTGTAAGTGGCAATAGAAATTCGTTTTGCATAAAATTATTAATTCAGCGCTTTATGATTTGTCCTCATATATTGTTACATCTAAAATTAGTGCATTGCAAAAGAATACGTCACACATTGTTTACATCGAAACTCAGACACATGTTTGGGGGTCAGTCGCTAAGGACAGAAATATCCAAAAACAATCCCAAACCATACATATGATACTACTGTTGCATAATTACGTATAAGTTTAAATTAAGCTTGGAATAATAAATATAGAAGCACTTTAGGTTTAGAAAAAAGGAGGAAAATACCACATTTTAACTCCATGTTGCGTAATCTCAACACAAAGAGGAGATTATACAGGCATTCTGGCTAAGTACCCTCACGCGCCAGTAAACTTTAAGATTAGAGTTTATCTCCCCTTTTGCTTTTTTCCCTCGTCCTTGTGTACATCGTCTTGTTCTGGTAACAAAATAGCTTTTTTACTTCTCTTTGTTTGGAACATGCTATCCCTGAGGGCAGAATACAATGAAGTACGTAAGCTCAGATTACATAATGTAGAGTAATAAAATGCTGTAGGAGTAACGTGCCTCCCATAAGCATTTCAAAGTAGAAACGAATGTGGTTAAAGCCGATTATGTGTAAACCTTGATTTATTATATCAACATTTTATTTCTTTTGGTGTTAAATTAATGATATTGATAACAAAATTAAAAAGGTGTTTCTTTATTGATTCATCTTCGATTTCAAATGTAACCTTTAAATGAAAGATTTAAACATATAACCAATTGCTCAATATGCATCTAGTATATCATCTGTACATAAGTCTTATATATGTACTTCCTCTATAAGCTACATAAACATCTTTTATAGTTATTCTGCCATACTGCGTATTTACTTTTTATTTTAATACTTATCTAAGTAGAGGAAGTATCGATTCGAACAAAAGATTAGATGTCGAGATTTCAAATCAGTTATACAGGGCAGAAAAGGTGACTTGTTACACTCCTAATCTGTACTTCATAGTGTACTACAAACAAAAAAGGTGTAGTAGGATTTTGTTCTATAATAAGTGTTTTAGAAAAAAAATAGTTGTTTTTCCCAATTAGATGGTTTATGCCATGAAAATGTATCAAGATAATAGTTTGTTACTTATAATATGGGTAGAGCAATCTATTTCTGAACTATTTTTGATAGTAATTCTATGAGATCATACAGGGTTTTAAAATTATTAATCATATTCCGAACAGTGTTTTGCAGACGTAATGTATTGGAAACATAGAAAACGTTGCTAGGTCAGGTAGTGTGAGAACCGACTCCCGGTCGTAAACAAAACAACATGACTGAACTGGGAGGTGGGGGAGACTATGGTTTTGCTTTCCACAAGATTCTTAATCCAAATACACACGACAAAAGCTTGGTGTAATTTTCTGGCGAAATGACAAGCACAACTTGGTAAGAGGCATGTTTTTAAAATAAGTACGAATACTTTTTTAAGAAGTAGCAGAACCTTATTTCCCAAATACTGTATTATCATTCATTACCTTATTTCTCCAAATAGTCGCCGCCGTAATTCAGGTACTTGTAATGAGAAACCAGTTTCTGTATGCCTTCGTCAAAGAATGATGCCGCCTGTGATGAAAGCCAAGTCTGCACTTCTTGTTTCACATCATCATCGTTGTTGATATGTTTTCACCAAGGAATTGCTTCAGATGAAGATACAGATGAAACTCGCTTGGTGCCATATCCGGATTATAGAAAGGTGTCGAATTGTTCCCAATCAAACGATGCGATCAGATCTTGAGTTTGTTTGACTGTGTGTGCCCCCAGAATTGTCACTCATTATCATTTCTCCATAAACTCTATCCATTGGCGATGAATATTTGTTAGCGTAACATTTCTGACATTCAAAAAACAAATCACTGATATGACTTCAAAGGCGGCGGGTCGTTCGATTGTTTTCAACATTTTGAAACGCTCTTACAACAAGAAACACAATGTGATGATCGCTCACGAATGCGTCTGGCTTCTTAATCGCGACTGTAGCGCTGCAGCGACAAAATATTGAAACGCTACTTACCTTAAAAATACGCTTCATAGCTATTGACTACATTAACATTATGGAAGTAATGCCTACATCTTCCAATGAGCGTTTTCACGGTCGCTGACTCAAAAGCAACCATATTTATGTCAGTTCCACTAGAAGTTGAGTCACTATCAGAGTACTGCACATTGAAGCTCACAGGTTTAGTGATAAAAGCAACCCGATGTGTGTTTATTGGATAATTATACGTACAGAACAAGGTTTACGAATTGCCAGACTTTTCAAATCGTGAGTACCCCGATAATGTTTATCTACTCTCATGAATCACGCGCCATACAGCAAAGTGAAACCTGTTTACGTACTGACCTAATTCTGGTTTTGAATTTGAGAGTTTCACACACGCTCGCAGCTTCCGGTAGGCTGCCGCTTTAATGTTGCATCGTGTGCATTTTATGTTGCCGAAAAACCTAAAATATCTCCGCAGAAAATAGTCGTAAAAAAACTGAAACCTACAAAATATGCTCCAAATAATGAGATTTGTACCTGGTTCAAATTAATGTAATGACTTCCCTTCCACCCTGTGTGTGTGTGTGTGTGTGTATGTGTGTGTGTATGTGTATGTGCGCATTAGCTGGCTTACTAGATATTTTATGGACAACATTTTACACTTGAAAGACGTTTTAAATAATTTATTTCCCGCCGTTCTTTATGAAATTACAGAATACCATTGTGGTAAATCCTTCTTTGCCCCTTATAACTTTAATTTCGTAGTCTTGGCTTCCTAATAACAAATTAAAAACGACCAAAGGGATGAGAAACATTAGCGGAACGTCTGACTTCCTATACCTCCCCCGCTCTCCCCGATAATGCTGCATAGACTTATAGTGCCCTTTGGAAAAATTAAGTTTTCCGAACATTCGAGTATTTAGTCCTTTGGATAAGCACAGTAGGTAAGATTTTAAAACCTTTTTCTTCGTTTCTATAGTTATTGAATAACATAAGCGCTACGTTTAACGTAATTCAGAAACCCTTAGGATATACAGGCAGCTGCTTCAAAACCGAAATGATGATTGGATGTAAAATGCATTAAAATCATTCGAGATAGACATGAATGTGTTATTAGATTTTTTATTAGTATTATTTCCTTTTTTAAGATTTATATTTGGCATATACTGTATCCAATTGATTTGTTTTTTACTTATTTTAATACATATATTAAAATTATACCTCTAATTTGGTGAAGTAGGGTGAAGCTAGTGAATATACTTCCACTTCTAGGCCACCAAGTTAAACAACCGCTTTGGAAAATACATATTTTGCGACCACCGAGAAAAAGTCGTTTCCAGTTGATAATTATAAAACATTGGTTGACTGATATCTAAATTAGCTGCATACAATTTTACTCATTATACAATTATTTAAAATACACTACTAACAAACTTGATTGCAATATACGAAGAAAACAAGGTAAAAATGTATTAAAATATTTTGGCATTTATATCACATGCGTATAGAAGCGTTATAAATAAAGTGCATGCTGCTTTATTTTTCTGTATCTTAGATGCAAAATCGGGAGTATTAGATGTGCATACCTATATTATATTCCTTGAAATTAAATATCCGTGGCATTGGTTTTATTTTACAAGCATTTACTATTACAAATATTACCGAGCGGGATGGCCCGCATTTGGGAGGTTCCGGGTTCAAATCGCATGGACCGACTAATCTAACTGAAGTTTTTTCGTGATTTCCCTCAGGCGCCAAGATAAATACTGGATTTGATGTTTAATACCACGATCAAACGTGGCACCTTTTAAGTCTAAAACAATATTAAAAATGAAAAATAGGTGGTAAAGGCAAATGCTGTGCCATCTATCCACATACAATGAAAGCAGGTAGACAGGACGGCACGAAGCGGAAGATCCGGTTGCTATGCACTACGATCTCTGTGGACACGTGGCGAAACGAGTGGCTACAGGGATGACACCTAGAAGGCTGTACGCTACACATCGATCTAAGAGTTATCCACTAACAGATCCGTCGTGATACGACCTTGTAGTTAAAGCGACCTAAAATAAATAGATTAATAATAATATTATTACAAATATTTTCTACTCCGTGAATTCTCGCGAATAACCAGTCTTCTTCGCAAGTGTGTTCTTTTGGAACTCCAATGTACTCGTTTTTGTAATGCATGTACATCGTAAGAAGTTTTTAGTAGTTTTATTTATGATTTGAAAGTGTTTTATAGCCTGTGTACTTCAGAAAGAATAGTACTTTTAAATGGTGAAGGAATTATCACATTCGGTGAGGGTTTTTGAGATTATCTTAATTGCACAATAGAAACGTTCTCTGTTTATAAAACTCGTGCATATATGAAGGAGTATTCAACTCTGCATATTGTTAGCTAAGAGAATGTTTAACTCAATAGAGGTTCGTTACTTCATTCCTGTAGGCTTATTCAAACAACAGGTTTCAGCTTCCTACACTACAGTGTACGTTTTCTCTGCTTTTCATTTCTCTAATACCTTTGTGCTTTGCGAAAAGGATACATTTGCACACTTACCCTATACACACTTCAGCTACTATGAAGCCTGTTTCTTCCTAGTTGATGGATTTTATATTCAAAAGCAACAGGGCTTTGGTATAACCATAAGCCTTAAAGATGATACCTTGCTCTATTACTTGGTATTCTTATTCTTTATGCAGTTACACGACGACAGGAATTCCTGTGCATGACTATATGCAGATTGCATATACTCAGGAAAGTGTTTCCCTGTTTTAATACATTCCACTAAACCCAGGATTAATGTTGAAAACTAAATATACAGGACGAAAACAATATACGTTAATCCCTAAGAAAGATACAAAGCAATGAAAATGAAAGTAAATATTGCGCTAGCAAGTCGGTGTTTTCTCTAAGCGAAAAATAATTATTAATATTTCATTCATATCTTCAATTTCTCTACTACGTATAATATGCAGAGGATGTACTGTATTCCACCCAAAAATTCGATGTAGAAATTTCACCGGGATTATATCTTCTGAGGCCACCTGAACACACATACACACACATGAAAAGCATTTTTACTTTCTCTAACACGCACCTAGTAGATAGAGATGGTTTGAATTCCACCCAAAAATTCGATATCGAGATTTCACCGAAAATAGAAGTTTTGAGGCTCCTTCAATCCAAATAAAGTATTTTTATAAAAATATGTGTGTTTGTGTGTGCGTGTGTGCTCGCGCGCGCAACTTTGAACAGTATAACTCAAAAGCCAAAAGGTGGATAAATACTAAACTTGGTATTTAAGTTTAGTATGTTCCAAAAATGCGACACGAAGATTTTCAAGGAAATCCTTCAACCAAAACTATCCTTTACATGGAAGTGTTTTTTCTAAATATATTATTTTCTAAAAAAATTACACTATTTTGTTTAAAGTACCATATATTAAAGATATTTGCGTGGCAAATAAATTATATATCTTGAATTTTCTGGAGTATCCTGTAAAGTTTCTTCATTCGGAAGGAATTTTGTATAATCTTGTATAACTGGTAAATGTTAAGCGATAAACGAAAACGTAAAATGCAGGTCTATTTAAAACTGAGGCAGTATTTTTAACACTTAAATGATTTCAGTCTAATTATATAATAAAAAAATAATAACAGCCCGGCTTAAAGCAATATGTGTATGCAACACATTTTAAAATATATGTAACAGTCATTGTATATGTTTATATTATTATATACGTGTTCAATAATATTATGTGAATGTATTACGTAATTAAATAATGTAGGAGCTGTGAGAATAATAGGTTAAAAGTTGCTAACAATGAGGTAACATTAAGGCAAAAATGAATTTGAAAGTTTAACAATACTACTAGTCATTCTAGGAGCAACAATAATGTAATTTTTGTGACAGCTTATAAAATAGCCATTTAACAACCAGATAAAGCTTTAGTTAAATGAAGGTATTCTATTGGTTTAGGATTAGCCAATCAGAGACTTGAAATACAGAAATTTACAAATTTAGGCGGTAGAAATCAAGTCAGTTGCTTGTAGACAGTGATTTTAACTGGACGCATTGGTTGTTGACAGTGTACCTAATCGGACGCGAGATGCGTCTTCGAGAAATTTAATACGTATTTTGTGTGAGAAAATAGTTTACGAGTTAAAAAGTGCAAGTTATTAACCAAATAATCTCAAAGCTCTCTATGTCAGGGAAGTGTTATTTAAATCGTGTCAAGCATTAATAAAAGGAGTGAAGTATAATTATAATCTATGTAAGCCTACATTCTTCAGTCAAATCACGCGCTGTTAAGAGATTCATGTCTCTAAAAAAATAAATACTGACGCAGCCGAGGCAAACATAAAAGTCTAATACTTAAAAAAAACAGTAAAAATTACAAAGTTAATATTTTTTATACATTTTGGGGCAAAGACCACCCAGAAAGTACATTTGGGGCGAAGACTACCGGAAACTTTTACCATACGTGCGGTTGCTATTACTTCAAGTTCGGCTCCCCAACAGTCGAAATATAATATATATTCTCCAAACTGGCTTTCCATATGTAGTAGCAAAAAACTTCTTCAAAACACACAATTTTACAATTTATTTCAAGTAAGCAATTTCTGAGGTGTCCGTTATTAATAACTCGAATTTTTCATCATTCGGCCATTCTTTTAAAGTACTGTCGACATTCAGTTGTTTCTCCCAATTGCATAGAAGCCTTATGGAATCTTAAGGCCAGCGTATAGCGTCCAGTTCTTAAACATTTGACTATCACTGTTTCCCTTTGTTGTTATAACGAAATGTGTAATGTAGCTATTTCTGATGAAGTAGATTAGAAAAACAAGCTTCTGTAAGAATAGCTTGTATACCCACTAATAAACGATACAGGTTAGAGAAATGCGTTTTCGTTTTCGTTTTCGTTTTCGCATCTTCCAAGCAGTTCTCGTTCTCTAAAAATATGTCTGCCTACTGTTAAGTTCTGTGTAACTTAACAAGTTGTAGGAGAAAAGAGGTGAGTGATTCGAAGTGTCCTGCTTTAAGATAAGCTAGAATAAGCGCAAACATTTATCAAGATGTAAAATGATGTCCTAACACAGCTTCAAAACTATGAAATCTTATGAAAGTTAAGTAGAATAATAGCGCAAACAGTCTACTTAGATACATCCGTTGTAATGTTTTTGGTATATTAGCGTTAATTAATCAATAATGAACCGAACTGATGGCAAATATTACAACACTGTGCCACATTACACATTATTAAAGAGACGGGATAGCAGCTTCGCGCATAAACATTTCCGCCTACGTGTCAATTATTCGAAATTTCTACATATCAGAAATTTTTGAAGTTCATAAACTTTTGGAAACGGGCAATGTGATTAACGTCTACTACAGCTGAAATAAGGTCTTTCCTTTACTAGTGATTTAAGAAGTAATTCTGATCCAGTAATACTCTTCTTTCTAAATGCCGTTTACGAACATAAAACATATTTCTTCCTTGCTTCTGAGTGGTATATTGCAGTGTGCTGGTAAACATATTTAGAATTAGATCACTCAGCCGAGACTAGAATAAATCCAAGGATGTATTTAAGTATAAAGTATCTCGCCAGGCTCAAAATGAATCTAGTTTGTGACAGATGCTAAGTTTGCGACGTAGCCAGTCTGTTTCAATAAGTGGAGGACGTGAAAACAAAAGCCAAGACAAGCAGCGAGGTAAGAGCACCAACTGATTGTGGAATGGTTAATATCGTCCTGCTGTCCAAGAGCAATTCTTATGCCGCTTGTAAACGATCAAATTGTTGTCAAATCGAATACTTTACAAGACTTTTCAAGAGTTGTCACAACTTCACCACTTTTCTTGTCAAGTTGCTTCCAATACTTTTAAAGTCTTTGAAAGTCTTGAAAGCAAATAAGGACATGCTCTAAGCGGTAAAAGATTTCACAATTATTTTATGGCTTTGGCCAATGAAATGCGAGTATTCACAGTGCGTCACGAAATCTGCAACATGGCTGAAAGTGAAAAGTAAACAAAAATGGCTACCCGGCCAAGGTATGTTGTATGCGAACTGATTAGGTTATACATAAGCTGGCCATATCTGTACATCGAGAGCTCCGTGGACTACCACAAGATGGAGCAGATGAAGGCGATTATGAAGAAGTTACTGCCAGGCAGTTTTCTGAACTAAGTATACTTTAATGCAGTGTTATATAGTGTGGTTAACCTATCAGTTGGTGTTATTTTCATTGTATTCCACACTCGTAATGTAATTTCATTGAATATAATACGTGAAAGTGCTACATAATATTAGCAAAGAGCAATATTTCATTGCGAATTGTAATACCGTGACGCAAAAACTAAATTGCTTTGCGCGTGATAAATTACACTAATCTGCATGATATCGGATGACTGAAAACTAATAAGTGATTCTGACTCGCTTTTTATGCTGATTTCAGAACTGCTTTTAGTTGTTTTCTATCACGGACAGTTTTTTCACAATTTTACTTCAAAAATATAGAGATATAAAGATATTGCTTCCGCCACTACACATAAAATTGGGCTTGATGAAGGAATTCGTAAGGGCTCTACCATAGGATGCACCCTGCTTCAGGTACCTTTCCAAGAAATTTTCCTTCATTACACAAGAGTTTTTGTTGGTCCTCAAATAAAGAAATTGATGAAGGATGAAGATTTTGAGAAGACAATGAATGAGAGAGAAATAGAAGCATGGATCACCTTCGATCAGTTACAGAAAGCTTCTTAGGCAATAACAAATATCCTAATTACAAGGCCATTGTCGAAACAATTTTGGAAGATTTCAAGAAGATGGGTTGTAACATGAGTGTAAGATGCATTTTCTGCATTAACATATCGACTACTTTACAGAAAATCTGGGACATTATATTGAAGAGCAGGGTGAACGTTTTCACCAAGATATTAAGGAAATTGAGAGGAGGTCCAGGGGAGATGGAATGAAACTATGACGGCCGACTACTGTTGGATGTTGAGGAGGGAGAGTCATCTTCAAGGATCTACACGGAATTCAAAGAAGAGAAAGTTTTAAAAAAAATAGATGAAACACTTTGGCTTCTTGTTTTGTTAAAGTTTAGTAATGAAATAAATTAGGGGAGTTGTTGAGAGTATTCTTAAAATGTTTCTTGAATAAACACTTACCTTGTGTGAAATGGTATTTGAATACTTTTACACGCTCATTAGTAAAATTTTCAAAACATTACTTATTTTGTGTAAAAACCTGACGTGACAGAAAAGAACGGAAGTTATCTCTGAAATCAGCATAAAAACTTGATTCAAAAACACCTACTTTTAAGAAATCATCTGACAAAAATTTTGAAAATACAGATAGTGTTATCAATGTGTACTGAAGGTTTCAGTTTGGCGAAGAGACAACTTGTAAATACACATTTTTGACATTGCCAGTTCTTGTCAAGTCTTGCCAGGTCTTGCCAAGTCTTTTCCAATTTTGTCACATATTGAAAAACATTTCACAATTTTTCTTGTTAACTCTTGAATTTAAAAAAGAGTTTGATCGTGTACAAGGGGCTTTAGAGTTTATTGAAATAAAGGGTATTACTGAAAATATAGACGCAGTATGAATGATAAAACATGGCCAGAATGAAACTCGTCATACTCTACAAAAGGATGCAAGGAGCGAGCGTATTTAATTGAGCTACTGCGAGTTTATCTGTGATTAAATCGAAACTGACTGGAACCAGGGATTATTACGCATTTTAGTCAAGAGTTTATAGTGCTGTAAAGTGAACATGCGGTTTTCATTTCGATCCCCGTAAAAGGATCCGGGATACTAAGGCAAGGGTCTGCTTGGAAAGACAGGAATACCAAAGTTATAACTTAATACAGGTCGATGGTCGGCAATTTGAAGCCGTTTACTTTACCTGCTTCGTTGTTGTTTCTGCTGCCATGATCTCATAGCTCATTCTCTTGTCTCGTGCGCCAGCTACTCTAATGTTATAGATATGAGATATTTCTCTGAAGATATGCGTAGGCGTTTTCTTAAAGGATAATACTTGTTTAAATTGAATGAGAGATTTAATGTGAACTAATACTTGAGCAGCCATTTGCCGACCGTATGAAGACAAAGAATGGAACTGATTGTGGATCGTGGCACTCAAAATTGTAACAACTGAATTATTACACCTGCTAACTTCTGCCGTATGAAAGCTACGGTTAGAAACAACTATTTCCACAATAAGCGAAACTAATGTTGAGTCGCTAAATTGCTTATCGGCGAGACCTCTCGCAATAGCCGCAAAATCTACTCACACAAGTGCGTCACTGGGCGCTTAAAATATCAAACGAACAGTACATTACTAAGATGGTACCAGAATAATGAATGTATGCACGACTGTGTGCACGAATGTGTGCATAAACCAATGTTAGTACCAGTGTCGGTATCAGAATGTCAGTAACTCTCTCATATAAAATTGCACGCCTTTATTACTTTTAATTCCGCCTACATATTATTCCCCAACCAACGTTATTATTCACGCGCAACTAATACTTAAAATCCTAAGTGTGCCTCTTAACCTTGTTACAATGTGCCTTAGCTAAACTCTCTGGAATACCTTTCACTTCTCTTTTTTGGAATTCTGGTCTACGTGACTGCAAGCATACTGAACTTAACTCTAACCTAATTCCATAATCTTTAAGCTAGTGCGTTCGCTATTTCGGCCGATACTAATGACTTTCGCTAACCTGACTTCCTAATTACCTTCGTCTTTCCGGAAACATATTTAAACTCAAGCGTATTGCATTATACAGAATGGACCATTTAGTTGAGAGTGTACAATATCTCCAAAACTAAGCGTTGTAGAAAGAAATGTCTTGAATGCTTGACATTATGGGGAAAGTAAATACCATTACTCGTATTTTATTTGGAAGACTTGTGATGGTCATTTTAGGGTTAATTTAATTTGACCCTAATTGATGTTCCCATTTAAAAAACTTAAATTGACCCTAAACTGACTATCATAACGTCCTCCAAATAAAATACGACTAATGGTGCTCGAATATTGCCTATTTGGCCGTGCTATTACCTGAAGTACCATTTTCCATAACTAATGTTAAGACAATCTATCAAAGTACTTAGGACATTGAAGCTGACGGTCTGTTTTGGTAGCTGTTGTGTGAGGAGGCGGTCGAGAACGGGAAAGAACGCGTAGTGTGTTTAGAACTGTCTGGCTTCCTCCATTACTTTGCCCTCTGCGACGTCGCCAGTTGTCCTCTGGTGTCGGTTGAACTATGAGACTGTTGAAATTTCTGAGGAGTCGCATTTCCTAATGTTTAAAATTAGTAGCTCCTGATCTGCTTTATCCGTTTTATTTGTTATACCGACTACACGAAACACATACTCACACATAATACCCAATCACTGCATTTGACTGAGCTACAGTCGCTGCCGAAGCCTTCTTGCAAATTTTGCACATCTCCGATAGATGACTCTGCTTTGTTATTGTCGAATAGATATAATAGTCTAACTGGCCGTGAATTCTGGATTTTTAGCATTACAAAGTTGGCAATATCTTTTCCATCAACAGTTTTGTGTTGTTCTCTCTAACTAAACTTTCTTTTACGGCCTTGATGCAATTTGATTCATTTATTTTCTATTCCTTTTCCCGTGCTACTTTTTCACACGAACACTTCCATGATTCCACCAAATTTTTACTGTAGTGTCAAAAGCTGAATTCCTTTATCCCTACCACGAGTTGCTTGGTAAATTCTAAATTATAACTAAAACAATTTCGATAAAATCATCCACCAGCGGTGCTCTAGAGCCGTTGCACCCTGACCTGCAATCGCCGAGGAGCTCTTTGCTACCTCCTATCACCCCCACTATCTCAATCTCAACCGCCATCCTGAAACCCCTATCCTACCTGCCAGTGTTTGAACCCTAACAAGGGTAGGTACACTTTGATAACACTTATTCGGGATGCCTTCAGCCTGCCAACATGCTTCAGTCTTCGGTAGTGTATTTATAACTGCTTATTTTTTTATTATGTAAACTATAACTATTCTAAGCTATGATTACTGTAGTTTTATTAAAGACAAATTATTTTTCCTAGTTTTAACACACCATTGTTGGTATTTATTTTCTAATCTTTGATCCATTCTTCCTTCTGAAATATTCCCTTTTATTAATTTCGATACACAAATAAGTCTATTCAAAACTTTTTTTCTTTATTTTCTTTCCAGATTTATAATCACTCCAACTTGCACCACTTTTCAACCAGAACTGTCTGCATATGTATAGGTAAAGCAGCAATATTACAGTGCTTTCGGAGACCGACCCCTACCTACTGCGTAAATTCTAACTATCTGCTTGTATATCATGTGTGTGTACTTGAAAGTAGAATCCGATCCCCTTAATATTCAAGAATGGAACAAAAATTGATGCATTATTATTTATATTTTATGCACCGTTTCTCTAGCAATAAATACATAATGTTTTCGAAATAAATTTATAGCACACAAATAAGTCATTTATGGGGCCCTCATTAATTTGTGTTTCTGTTTATTCGGATTGGTTTTTGCTTACTTTTTCACAAGGAAAATATGGGAGTTCTTTGATAAATATATGCGGTTGCGATGTTGGTAACTCATATAGCGTAGAGGTTGTCGTCGTCGGTCGCACAATTCAAGCTACAAAGGACAACGCTAATTTGAGGTTATGTTTCATTCTTTTCATGACGGTTTTGATAGTGACCTTTGACATGTCACTTGGACGGCTTTCAACTCTTTTCCCTCTAAAAGTGATCGAAATTTCACTATCATACATTAAAGTTTGTATTCAGTTAATATTTTTTTTCGGACTATCCCGATTTTCTTTAATACTAAGTCATGTAAATAGAAGGTTTGGTAACTATCCGCCTTCATACACACACACACACACACGTCGTGCGCATGCAAACACACGATCGCCTACCTTCTTTTAAAAATGAGTTACAAGTTTTCCTGTTAAATTAGAAATAATGTGGGGAGAAACGTTGAATATTTTTCACTGCCATTGAATGAAAGTGGAGGCATAACTGCGGCTTTTTTATTTGTATTGACAGTAATATTGAGTGGTGCGAATATTTATTTAATTCAATACCTTTGTTAGAACATAAATACCTGCAAATAATGAGATTATTTCTCGTTAATTTTTCACAAAGTGTTTTATATTAGACCTACTAGAATGGTGTCGGATACAGAATGCTGTGTAGCTTACACTCCGTATACCTGTACTGGAATACCCGTATAAGCAGTTTACTTTGGAAAACACAGGATTACAATTTTTGGAACAAGAATATTTATAAGCAGAGGGCATGTGAAGTTTCACATTAGCTTTATTTCATCAATTACTCATAACGGAAATGTCGTCAGTGGCATATTGCTTTTAAATTTCAAATGGGAGTCGGTGTCATATAGAGTGATACCATAATTGCTGACGGGAAGATATAAATGATTAAATAAAGAATTAATAATAAGATAGATAAATAATTGCAATAAATAATTTCCGTATACTAAATCAGGGTATAATTCCTTAAGCTTGAGTTGAAAAGATTTGTCCAAGGAAATGATGATTAGAAGCCATGTTAACCAAAGTCATTAGCGACAGCCGAAGTAGCGAACGCATTAGCTTAAAGCTTCTTGGAATTCGGTTAGGTTATAAGTTCAGCACGTTTGCAGAATCATGTAGGAAGAAATTCTAAAAAGAGAATTGAAAGCTATTTCTGAGAGTTTAGCCAGGCCTCCATAGTAACAAGTAAAAATTCTAAGTATTGGCCAGCGTATATGTAGGGATTTTGGCATGGGAGTAAAAGGTAGGCAGAGATTAGGTAACATAAGGGGTGCAATACTAATCAGAGACACATTCGCGTTCTCCGTGGTGTAGTGGTTACCATGCTAGCCTCTAGTTCCCGAGATCGCGGGTTCAAACCCGGTGGAGGGCGATGGATTTTTTTCGAGCGTAAAAATCCTTAGCAAGGCTTCCTTCGGAAGGGAAGTAAAGCCGGTGGTTCCGTGTTCTAGATTTACGACACAAAGAACCTCAAGCCTGATAAAGTGGCCTCTGAGTAAAATTACAGGTCTTTTACGCCCAAAATAGAGTGGGACGCTAATGACTACAGCAGCTAAAGAGCGTCCATAAATAAAAAAAATAAAAAATAAAAACGGACACATTCGTATTCGTACAAACATTCGTTCGTGTACCCCTTCGTGCATACATTCGTTCTTATACACCTTCCTGCATACATTCGTGGCTTAATGATTGCTCATGTGTTGTTTTAAGCGCTCAGTGACGCGCTTGTGTGAGTAAGATTTAGCGGTCATCGCGAGGGGTTTTGCCGGTAAGCATTTTAGCGACTCACGGCAAGTTACGTGCCTATTTCTTTTATTGTGGAAACAGTTATTTCAAACCGTAAAATTGATACCGCAGAAGTTAGCAGGTATAATAAGTTTTGCTAAGATTCATAATCAGTTTCATTCTTTATCTTCAAAAGTCGGCAACTCGCTTCAATATCTCAAGTGTTAGATGGCGTTAAATTTCTCAGTCAATTTAAACTGTGTTATCCCTTCACACCCGCCCACGTATACACTGAGAGAAAGATCTCATAGCATACCACTAGAGCAGCTGGCGCACGAGAGAACAGAATGGGCTATGACATAACATCAGAAGCAGGTGAAGTATACTACTTTAAAATTGTCGCATCCATCCAGAGGCTTTAAAAATCAGATAATGTAGTATGCTATGAAGATTGGCTCCTCATCGTGGTGCAATACGTTATCAAGGGTAAAACTATATAGAGTTCTTCACAGCAAACAACTTTCGTAGGAAACTTTTTATTAATTCATACCCTTTCTAGCATGGCTCATCCTGCATTACACCGTGCTTGCGTTCGCTTCCGCTTCTATCGTTTACAAGACGAGAGATAGAAGAGCGCGTCCAGGGGTTGAACAGGAAATCAGTAATAAAATCCAGTGTTCTGTGTACTTACATATTTTGCTTTTGTTCTATTTATATGCAGCCTTTAATGCAGTTTTTGCCTTTGAAACAATTGTTCACTGACAATGATGTTAACTCGTTTCCCATGTGTATCTTTGCGTTTGTTTACGTTGGGTTTTCTGTTTAGTCCTTAAATTCACACACATACTCGTATTTACATTGTCACTCATACTTCCAGACTCGAGGAAGGATAGGGAATAATCCTGGCTACAGAAACATCCTTTCATCCTCCAGCTGGGAATCGAACCCGGGAATTGGAAACTAGCATAATAATTATGAAACCATAGAGGCAGTCTGTGTGCATATTGTCTGGGAAAGTTGGATGAAACCTTATCAGATTTAATGCGCAAAAGTCAATCCTTTTCCTTAGTAATTTTAATCCGAAAAGCCTCAGGCTATGTACAACTCATTCTTTTTTTATGCTTAGTGAAAACTGAACCATTTTTTTTATTTCAGAAACATAAACCATTACTGATTTAAAAAAAATTCTGAGAACCGCCTTAGGTATATAAGTTAAGTACACTCCTAGGTAAAAGCATTAATGTGTAGTGACATATAACATATATTTATGGTACGAAAGGCTTCTAATCACAGGAAATTAAGTTCAAGTTAAAAGCCACTAAAGAAATGAGTTTACTACGTTTCCTATTAATTATGTATTTCATTTCCTTCATAAAAAGATAATTTCAATTAACTTTATTACTTTTCCTGATGATTGGAGGGAACTCGGTACTGCTCCAACGAGGATATTGTACCTATGCTCCCGGGAGGGAGAAGGTAGTAGTGAGAGGAGACTACGGGCAGTCGGAAACAGGAGTGACGGTACAGCAATGACACTGTCCCTACGGTTTCTAGATTGAGATGCCCGACATTCGGAAAAACAGTCCGGGGACCCTCCAAAGGGGCGGTTCGTTTACCCCGGTAACCGGCCACAAGCCGAGAAAACAGGAAAGTTTCCGTGCCACGCTCACCAAAGCACCATCACCGACACTTCCATCTGTGAAACAGACCTAAATGGGTGAGGATGAATGAAATGATGAATGAAACGAAATGGAGGAGAGGAAATTCTGGAACTGAAAGAAACACTCTTACATTCCCATGACGACCCGGGAAAACCCAGAAAAATCCCATGCGTCAGAGTGGGCGTTCCAGGACCTCATGAATGCGAGCCGCACGCGTTACCACAGCGCCACCTATTTCGTTTACTTTTATGATTTACTCAATGTACCGTCATTGACGCTTATTTTTATCATAAATACTCCTTCCATTGCTAAACTTTGTCACATGACACATTTGCCGGAATTACAATATTTTATCGCTGTTTCCAAAAAATGACAGCGAGAGAAGGAAACAAAATAAGAAGAAGGGAGGAAAAAAAAAGAAAAACGCCACTCTAGAAGTCAGGTGTATTTATAGTATAAAACGTAGTATATTTCTAACATCAAATTCTAAATCAATATAATAAAAAAAGGCATTTAAGGGTACCCAACTGAAAAATTCGTAAAATCGATAATTTCAGTTCGAATCGTTTGTAGCTTTAATGCATAACGTATACGCCAAATATCATGGGTGTTTTTAAATTAGTTACTCGGATATTAATTTTATAGTAATTTTTTTTAGCTGTTTTAAAACATTGCTTCACACGATGCAAGTTTTACTTTTTTTTCTACGTATAGCAAGCAAGGGAAATATTGCATTCCATCCAAAATTTGATACCGAGATTTTACCAGAAATGCATGTATTGAGGTGCCCTGAATGTAAATAAAACAACAAAAAGAAAAGTCGGATAAATGCCAAACTTGAATTTGAGTTTGGTATCTTACAAGGATGCGACATGAAGATTTTCAAGAAACTCTCCCCACCTCAGACTACCCTTTACATGGTATATTTTTCGAAAATTTTGATTTTCTCAAAAATGACTAACGATTTCGATTAAAATATCCCATGTTCAAGATATTTTTATGGAAAATGAGATGTATATATTGTATTTTCTGGGAATGTGCATAAAAGTCCTCTTCATTCTGAATGACTTTTGCATATCTGGTAAACCGTAAGAGATACACAAAATGTTACTACACAAAAAAGGTATATTTCGTTACAACACAATTTATGTCATATGTATTTTTTTTGTTTTTTGTTTTTTGTGTGTGTGGAGTGACCCATTTCCGAGATATTCCTGTTTATTTGTTTGAAATTTCCAATAGTTATACTTTCTATCAAATGGGAATTCCTTATTCGTTTTTTTTATATCCTGGACATGCAAAGAGAATGGAATGCGCCACATAGCAACCAGCTCTTAAAATATTTGACTATCACTTAAGGCCTACCATATTCCCCTTGCACCTACAAGAAAATTAGCAACAAAGTTAGATGCGGAAAAAGCGTTTGTAAAAATAGTTAAACAAGAGAAAGTCATGTGAGTGCAACACATCAGATATTTATTAAAAAGTTGATATCCTAATAAATAGAATATTAAAATAGCATATTGATAAATCCTAGAGGTGAATGTTGCAATCTCCTACTAGTTTGGAAAAATTAATGTTAAATATGCGAATTAAGTTTTTGCTTAAAGTTTACACAATAAGGACATTATTGTTTAATATCTTTCAACTAAGTATGTGAACAAAAATTCATCTCATAATTCTTTTATCAAGGTTAATCAGAATTTAATTCATTTATAGCTAAATGTTCATCGTGTGAAACAATTTGAAAATGAGAATTTGCCCATAAATGAAAGGATAAAACAACAGTGTTTCTGACTTTATGCTGTCTAAAACTATTTAGTGCATATGCAGACTCTCCTTTGTCTTTTTCTGTCGAGCTGCAATTAACTGTGGCCTCTCTTGAATATTATGTTCACTTTCATTTTTAGCGAAATTTACCAATTTTGTATAATTATTTTATAGAAAGCTATTCGGAAGCTTTCGGTTTCGTTCCTGTTGACCGCCCACTTTGACCTTGGTTTTTTCTTGGTTTTCCCTGTTCGTTAGACGAATGCTGGTGTGATTTCTCATCTACCACGATTTAATTTCCATCATTTCCCTTTCTTTCTGTTTCCTTTTCATCTTTCAGGCTTCTAGGCTTCGTGGTGTATGCCGGTCCTGGACAGATGGGTCGGATGCTTGATCAAAGGAGAACACTGTAGGGCTGCCTGTTCGACGGGTCGTTCATTGCCCTCTCTAGGCAGTTCGAACTGGAAATGTTGCGATCTTCCACGCATCCCTGTGTCCTATCTGCTTGTATCTTGTAGCCTCCTGCGATTCCCTCACTTCATCCCTTACTCTTGGGAGTTGTTAGCCACAATAGATCTATGTAGGTGGCAGTGGGCGAGGTGTCCCCCTCCCTTGCATAACCTATAGGAAGCTAGACTTACATACAGATATTTAAATCGCTATAGACATGCTTTGAAATATTGTAAAGCTATAAAAGTTGCATAGAAATAAAACAGAAGGTTTGTAGTGCTTAGCAATAATGAAATCAGTATTTATGAATTTCGGTAGTTTTTGGCCCTTTTTTTTTACAGATTGGTACCGCTAAGTACATAACATTGGAAAGCGCATGCGTGTATGGAAAGTCTTAAGATTTCAAATGCTTGCAGCACAGGTGAGATTCATTTATAGGTGTAACAGTCAGATTTATTTCAGTAAAAGCGATAACCTCAGTGGGTTTGCATTAAGGTTGCGATATATCTACATGAAAGTATCTTCCAAAATGTAAAGAAATATAGGTATATTGATTAGCTAATTAACACTTTGCCGTCAATTCTACAAGTATTTGTTTTCAAATTCATGCCCATTTTTAATGGTAATACTTAAAGCAATGTTTTTTATAAAACAAGACATTAAAGGTCAAAAATACTAAAGAGGCAAGGTTATCCATCCCGACTTGGGATGTTCTTATAACGAAATTTCTGATTAAAGCCTGGAAGTAGAAAAATTATCGTTTATGACAAAACTTTCCAGAGAAGCAAAATTCCCCAGGTTCTCGTCTGCATAAATGACTGAAGATTGCAGAGTTCTCAGGGTCAGGCATAAAATTCTGGAGCCATTACATCCAGCAGTTTCATCGATAGCTGGGAGTGAACTCTTCTAAAAGGAGACAAAAAAAAATGAATTGAGTACGTTAACCTCTATTGTTTGCTTTTATAGGCTCATATTTATATCATCATAAGGCAATTGAAGAATGCCTCTGTGAAACAAAAACAAATGAAGCATTAGTTTAACATTAAATCTTCTCTGTAACTTGAGGTTTATTGGAAAGGTAGAATCAGACTAAAAAATTCAATGCCATAGCCCTGGTTTGAATCATGGATCTTCGCTTTTCTGTGCCGCTATCCTACCAATTGAGCTACCACCTGCCGTTAGGGCATTTAATTCCCCAACTAACTCACATTTTGACTTTCCCTACTATTTATAGCAAGTAAGGGAAGTATTGCATTCCACCCAATAATTCGATACCGATATTTAACTGGAAACACGTGTTTTGAGGCGCCCTGAATTCAAATAATGCATTTTTGGAAACATGTCCGTGTGTGTATGTGTGTGTGTGTGTGTGTGTTTGTGTGTGTGTGTCTGTGAACAGCATAACTAAGACACGAACAGTCGGATAAACACCAAACTTGGTATTTAGTTTCAGCATCTTTCAGAAATGCGACACAAAGGTTTTCAAGAAAACCTTCCACCCTACATTACCCTTTACATGGAACATTTTTCGAAAATTTTAATTTTCTCATAAATGGATCTAACGATTTTGATTAAAGTATCATATACTTAAGATACTTTTATGACAAATAAAATGTATACTTTGAATTTTTTGGGAATGTCTCCAAAAGTATTCTTCGTTGTGAACGACTTTTGCATAACTGGTAAACCATAAGAGATAGACAAAATTTTACTTCACAAAAAATGTAGATCGCATTAAAATACATAGCTTATGTCATATACATTTTTTGATCGAGATATTGCTTGTTATTCCCTTAAATTTTCCAATATTTATACTTTTTTCTCAAATGGGAATTCGTTATTCTTTCCTTCTTTTTGTGCTGGACATACAAAGAGAATGGAATAGTCCACATAGCAACCAGCTATTTAAGTATTTGACTATCGCTTAAAGCCTACAATTCCCCTTGCATCTACACGAAAATTAGCAATAAGATTAACATCTCGACATCTCTATTAACATGAAGCATATGGAGAATAAGCGTTTGTAAAAATAGTTTGTACAAGAGTAGAGAAACTCATGTGAGTGTAACACATCAGATTTTTATATCTTGGACATATAAATAGAATGATATAGCAACCATCGTATCGCTTAAAGTCTACCATTAGCAATACTCTCGGTTAACATGAAGCAGCTGAAGAATGGGTATTTGTAAAAATAGTTTGTACAAGAACCAAGAGTACAGAAAGTCATGTTAGTGCAACATACCAGATTTTTCTCCTTAAACTATGAAGCGGTGATTTTTATGGTGGTGTTGCATTGTTATTTTTACGTTGTTTTTTGCCCCACGCTTTGGGAGCCAATTTGAAGAAGGTAGTTGTTTTGTACTTCAACTGTTGGGGAGCCGAATTTGAAGTAGTTGCAACCGCACGTATGGTACCCGCTTTCCGATAGTCTTCGCCCCAAGTTTAAAAATATTAACTTTGTATTTTTTACTATTTCTTTAAATATAATATATATTTATGTTTGCCTCGGCTGCGTCAGTATTATTGTTACAGACACGGATATCTTTGCAGCGTTGTGGTGCGACTGAAGAATGTAGGCTTACACAGATTATAATTTTACTTCACTCCTTTTATTAATGCTTGACACGATTTAAATAACAATTCTCTGATATAGAGAGCTGTGAGATTTTTTTATTAAATAGTTGCACTTTTTAAACACGTAAACTATTTTCTCACACAAAATACGTATTAAATTTCTCGAGGACGCATCTCATGTCCGGTTAGGAACACTGTCTACAAGTACGCGTCCAGTTATGAGCGCTGTCTACAAGCAACTAGCTTGATTTCTAGGGTCTAAATTTGTAACTTTCTCTATTTCAAGTCTCTGATTGTCTAATCCTAGTTCAATAGAATACCTTCATTTAACTAAAGCTTTTTCAGGTTGTTGATTGGCTATTTATTAAACTGTCACAAAAATTACATTATTGTTGCTCTAAGAATGACTGGTAGCATTATTACACTTTCTTACTCATTATTGCTTCAAGGTTACCTCATTTGTAGCACCTTTAACCTATTATTCTCACAGCTCCTACATTATTAAATTACGTAATATATTCACATAACATTATTACATTTATACAATAATATAAACATAAACAATGACTGTAATATACACTTTTTCTATATATTGTTACATACACATATTGATTTAAGGCGGGCTGTTATTGAATATATATATATATATATATATATATATATATATATATTATACAATTAGACTGAAGTCATTTAAGTGTTAAAAATACTACCTCAACTACAAGGTGTTCTGAAAATCATTTTGAGATAACATACCTCATTTGAGACTTACAATATCATAAGTACCCTTAGAACCAGAACTTCATACCATTATTAAATCAATCAATGATAATTGATTATTTGTTCCACATATGCCGTGTGTAGGTTGAATTTGGAAAGATAAAACTACACTGAATATTTGAATGCCATAGCTGGATGTGAATCACTCTTCGTACGCTACGAGTATTTTGCCACTGTGGCTCAGTTGTTTAGAAAAACATTAACTGTCTGTAAGGAAGCCATTTTGATGATGCTAAACGTAATTTTAAAGTAATGTTTTTACATTTCTTAGACCAGTGTAGCGTTGCCTTAAATCTGTATGTCAAGAAAGATAATTTTAGAGCTTATTTGCCTAACCGCTGGAGAGCCAACACGTTAATTTGGAAGACAGCAGAACTACTTGTATGTGGTCCACCCTGTGTACTTCATAGTTTCAGTACCAACAATATCTAGAAGGGAGATTGGAGGATTAGCTGAAAGATCACGAACAGAATGGTGCAATACGCTGAGATAAGAGCGGCCCCCATGGAAAGTCTGTATGTAAACTTCAAGATAGAATGAGAGCTATAAAAATCTGATCTGGTACATTCACATAATTCATATGACTTTCTTTACCAATAATCCCTTAGTTTTATATTTATTCTTAAATTATTCTTACAAAATCCTATTTCTCTGTGCACTTCATGTTAATAGAGATAGCGTTTGCATAAATGGTTTCATTGCGCATTTCGTTTTAGGTAAAAAAAAGGGGATACGGAATCCTGAAGCGATACTACTCGTAAAAACCTTTAAAATGGTCACTATACGCTTGATTTTAAATTCTATACTTTCTGCATGATATCTCGAGAAACAAACTAATGGTTTCTATGTACCTACAAAATCTAAAGATATTGAAAATTCCAAACCAACAGTAACTTGCATGTCGGAAATAGTTAATCCTAGGGAAAAAAGTTGACATAAATTGTACGTTTTAACGATACCTATATTTTATGTGTGGCAAGTTTTAGTTCTTATGTTTGATGAGTGTTCTTTCTGACTAGCTGTGTAGAGGCATTTATTTGGTAAGCTGAATCAAATTTAGAAAATGTAATGCCATGGCTGAAGATATGTGGTTCGAGTCACGGCCGGGGCATTGAACCTTTTGACTCTGATTAAACCAACAAAATTGTCTTTTATGATTTATAAATTACATAAAATAAAAGCAGACAGTTGAATGGTCAGCATTCTGGCTTCTCAAACTAGAGATCCCGTGTTCGATTCTCTGATGCGGCAGGGTAATTTTTCTTTAATTAGAATAATTCCCTATCCTCCACAGTGTCTGGAAGTATGAACTTGGGAGTGAATGTGAATGTGTTTTCTAATAAAATCCATAAAAGGCAACAGCAAAAGGGTGAAGTCAACGAGACATGTTTATAAAGACCCTAGTTTGGCTACAGAAGTTAAAGCAGGCTAAAAAATCCTATGCAAAATCCATTTAAAATGAAGAGGGCTTCATAGGCTATTCACAGAAAACTCAAGATGAATGTAAAATTGGTGCAAAAATAAAAATTGCCGATATGACTAACCGCGGTTTAAGTTGGCAATCAATAATTAACACGCCTCTGCCGCTTATTCAGTAACAGAGATTAATGCTTGAATGCAGAACCAATAAGAGCCGGACTCATTCAGGAGCTAGTATGGACAGTCTTTGGGAGGGATATTGTGACATATCGATTATTCACCCTCATCTCCCAGCTTGGCCTGAGCTTTTTTCCTAGGGCAATGCAGGCGTATCGGACTTCAGCTAAAACCAATTAATGGATGGCTTACCTAAGGCAGGCGCAGAACACAAATGTTGACTAGATTCTGCAACATTCAAGAATGTGAAACACTAAAAGTAACCAAAAGCATCGGCACGTTGTCTTGCACTCGACTGTACATGTTACTAGTCCTAAAAATACCCTAAGCATTTATTATTTTTATAAAATTTGTTTGTGCCAATGTTTAGGAAATCAGATATAAACGAATATTTTCCATTTAAAGGCAAATTATGGGAGGGAAGTTTTCTTGAAAATCTTGGCGCTTCGTTTTTGAAGGGTGCCATATTTAAAGAAACATTTTTGGTGTGCATCCGACATTTATGTGTTATGCTGTTCAAACACAAACTTGTTAGTAAAAATTATATTTTTTACTCAAAGTTCCTGAAAAAGCTTCTTTGCGGCAAAATTTTAATAAAGAATATAATAAAAGCCCGCCATAAAGCAATATGTGTATGTAACAATATATAAAAAGTGTATATTACAGTCATTATGTATGTTTATATTATTGTATACATGTTCAATAATGTTATGTGAATTTATTACGTAATTCAATAATGTAGGAGCTGTGAGAATAATAGGTTAAAAGTTGCTAACAATGAGGTAACCTTGAGGCAATAATGAGTAAGATTGTTTAATAATGCTACTAGTCATTATTGGAGTAACACAATAATGTAATTTTTGTGACAGTTTATAACATAACCAATCAACAACC
Source organism: Deroplatys truncata (assembly GCA_030765065.1). NCBI lineage: Eukaryota > Metazoa > Arthropoda > Insecta > Mantodea > Mantidae > Deroplatys > Deroplatys truncata. Next base: position 255,959,181 of record CM060981.1, on the reverse strand, counting down.
ATAAAAACGTTTAAGTTAAATAAAAGTATTGCATTGGATTAAGAATAGCCAATTAGACACTGGAAATACAGAAATTTACAAATTTAGGCGGTTGAAATCAGGTTAGTTTCTTGTGGACAGTGCTCATAACTGGATGTGTCCTCGAGAAATATAATACGCATTTTGTATGAGAAAATAGTTTACGTGCTAAAAAGTGCAAGTAATTAATTAATAAAAGAATCTCACAGCTCCCTATATCTGAAGTGTTATTTAAATCGTGCCAAGCATTAATAAATGGAGTGAAGAAAAACTTAAAATCTGCGTAAGCCTACATTCTTCAGTCGCACCGCTCCCTGCTAAGATATCCATGTCTCTAAAAATATATATAAATACTGACGCAGCCGAGGCAAACATAAATATATAATATTTAAAGAAACAGTCCAATTATAAAGTTAATACTTTTAAACATTTTGGGGGGAGGCGAAGGCTACCGGAAAGCGGGTACTATACGTGCGGTTGCAACGAACTTCAAGTTCGGCTCCCAACAGTTAAAATATAATACAACTCCTTCAATACAACCTATTTCAAATTGACGCCCAAAGCGTGGTGCAAATAATTTAAAAATAACAATACAACAAACCATCTACTTCAAGATAGGTGACTGAAGGAACCTGTTGGCTTAAAAGCATAAGATAAATTAAAAGAAGAAAAACACATAACGTCTATATGCATTTGAAATAATCACCAGTTACAATTTACAAAGACTTTTCAACGGTTGGAAGCCAATCAGAGGAATATTTTACACAGGTGTGACATAACCTGTTATTGCTGCTGGGAGTACTGCTTGCTCATTAACAGATAAATATTTAATTTAAGGAAGCACCCAAATGCAAAAGTATAAGGCTCCGACGAATAAGAACGACCTTTACCTTCCAAAGGTGCTGTAAAGCACGTGCTCACCTTTATGCTGATTTAATGTCGTTTAACAATGTAGGTCAAAGCACGACGGTTACATATAGTTGTCGTGATGTGCACCATTAACTTTGTTACGAGTATGTACAAATTTTTTTCTTGGTTTGCCTACCGTCCAAGGCACTTCTATTTTATTACCATTGTGTCGCCATAACGTCCGACCACACCCAAAAGTCGAAGTTGGAGGGAGAAAGGAGAACAATAATATAGAATGCCAAAACATAGCTTGCCTGGGCTATAGATTCAAATGCAGTCTTTTGTTCCTCCTTCGTCCCTTATTTTTTTAATTTATAATCCTACGACTACTCTCCTCTTTAAATACATACTGGCAGTGAGTGTGAGGATATACAGACGGTCTTGAATTTGTAGTCGCCTTCTGTACCATCAGCTACGGTAACATTTTGAAAAATGACCTTTTTGTTTTAAGTTCTCTTGTTTTACCCAGTTTACACAGTGTTTTCGCTGTTTTTGTTACCGTTTATTACCGGAATTCCACAACACATAGACACACACTAACACCCATGCCCATGGCGGGACTCGAACCCACGACCCTCAGCTTGGCGAGCGCTGTAGCAGGGACCACGGCTACGAGGTCCGGCCACCTTGATTGGCTGCCTTCCTGTAAGAGTTTTTTTTTTCACGTCTCCACACCTATCTGAAAATAGATGGAGGCAGTGCTATGTTACATAAAAAAAAATCGATATCCGTAATTCACCGGAAACAATATTTTGAGGTCCATTGAATCCCAAATAAAGAAGTTTGAAAATAGCCTTTGAAGTCTCTCTCTCTCTTCGTGTGTGTGAGTGAGAGAGAAATAGAGGAGGGACTGCGTCTGTGTGTGAAAGGCGTAACTTTCAACAATTAGGTACCTACCAAAACTCCTACTTAAGTCAGACTGCCCTCTTCTATTTAAGCAGCCAGACGGAGATTTTCAAGAAAGCTACCTCATCCAAAACTATAAAGGCTTGTATATTTGGTTTTTTCAAAAAGTATTAAATTGTTATACATTTTATATATTATTGTGGCAAATTTAATATATATTCAAAATTTTCTGTGAAATCATCTTCATACAGACTCATTTTTATAAAAATGGGAAATCATCAGACATTAAAGAATAAACTTAATACAAGAAATAGTGTAGAGCTCATTATTACGCATAGTACATGTCAAATGATTTTATTTTTATCTCAGCGTTATATGATTCACGAATATCCCATATTGCACAGTTACACTTTCCCATACATCGCAAGAGCTCGTTATTATGGTTAAATATGTGGATTTGTCATACATACAGAATTCATCAGCTCGCGGTATCATGATTACTGTATTATTCCGACAGCTCAGGGGCCCCCACGGAAAAAATAAATAATAAAACGTCAAATTGGACGGTAAATGAGTTTTGAATTCATAACCTTCCAAATGCGAGCCACACACCCTACCATTGCGACAACTTACTTGGTGCTAGTGCTTGCCACAATGCGTATTCCGCATTGGCAATACGCACGTGACATCTACAGCAAGCCGGAATGTGTTTACTTTGAAACACAGTTGAAACGTAAGCATCTCTTCATCTTCATAAACTAACACGAGCATAACTTTCAATTCCGCAGTTTGAACGCGGTTTACGAAAGCATTCTGAACATGCAAATGCCATTTGTTGATTATCTCTTCATTTTATGCTTGTAGGCAATTGACATTTCATCAGTATCCCTTAATTGAATTGTATTGGCTTTAGTTTATTGCGACATTCTCTACACGCATTGTATAAGAGTATTTGGTAGGTCACTTGCTGGATCAGATGAAAGCAACCCTCAGGGTTTCATTATATGCAAGCTCCGAGGGTTTAGGACCCTCCATCACCGCCCTCAAATGGGGAAAAATCGGATGATGGTATGCGGTGGTTCCAAATGTTCGGAAAAGGATGCACGGTAGCGTTTCTTTCATATGAACTTATACAAAATGTGTAACACAGCCATTTTTAAAATAAAATAATTTTCAAGCTACCTTTAATTTGTTCATTTACACAATCAAATAAATAATGAAAATATTTTAATAAGCTCAGTAAAACGATGGTAAGCTGTTCCTCTAGTGATTGAACAACATGAATTCCCGACTGATAGATATCCTCAGGTTAACGTGTTTCTAATACAAATAGGCTTCCTGCCACGCCCCACCAGATACTGTGGATCTTCTAAAAGGATATTGTTAAAATGTGATTGAATTGTTAAACAGAGGGGATTCGGCACCGATCCAGTGAATGCGGATGTTATACCAACGCCCCATGAGGGGGCGCCCCCGGAAGGGATGGATGAGGTGAAGGGAGACACCGAGTGGCTAGAACCAGTAGTGACGGTAAGGGACGGTTCTCAACCCGGCAACCAACCAGGGCCGAAGGACGGAGAAAATACACACAAAGCATCCTTTTCCCTGCCACAGTGCACCGAAACACCATCGCCGTACCACTTTCAACCCCAGAATAGATTAAATGGGTTGAAGTATGAATGAAATGATTAATGGTACGAAATAGAGGGATAGGAAATTCGGGGGACGAAAGAAATTGCTCCAGCTTTCGCATTACAACCCCATAAAACCCCCGAAAAAACCCATGGTTCAGAGTGGATGGTCACCTGGGAGCTCCCGAATATGGACCATAGACGTTACCACCTGAGCCATCCCACTCGGTTAGGTTTGCGATTCTACTCTACACTTGCCAGCGCAGTTTGGCATTAGAAACTGTGGATCTAACATACTAATTCTCAATTGATTGACAAGGTAATAAACTCCGTTTGAATATGAAATGATGAATGGGAAATTATATATTTAAGTATAACATATAGACGAGAGAATACAATGAAGCACTTCAATAAAAAGTCAAATCTGATGTGTTACACTCACATGACTTTCTCTACTCTTGTACAGACTATTTTTACAAACGCTTATTCTCCATCTATTTCATATCAATCGAGATAAACATTTGCAGAAACGATCTTTTGACATGCAAAGAGAATTACATTTTACACATAACGACCGGTTCTAAAAATGTTTAACCATCGCTTAAGGCCTAATATGTTCCCCTTGTTTTGTATTTGCAAGGGCAATATAAGCACATACATATCTCTTAATAGCTGGTTGCTATGTGCAGCACCGTTCTGTTTGCCACAAATTAATACTCTTTGCATATCCAAGACAAAAAATGAATAACGAATTCCCAGTTTGAAAATAAGTATTGAAAAATTTAAGGGAATAACAAGCAATATTTCGAAAATGGTTCACTCAACAAAAAAATGTATATGACATAAATTGTGTATTTTAACGTGAGCTACATTTTGTGTGTAGTAAAATTTTGTCAATCTCTTATGATTTACCAGTTATGGAAAAGTCGTTCACAATGAAGAATACTTTTGGAGACATTCCCAGAAAATTTAAGATATACATTTTATTTTTCATAAAAATATCTTAAACATATGATATTTTAATCAAAATCGTTAGAGCCATTTTTGAGAATATTGAAATTTTCGAAAAATGTTCCATGTAAAGTATAATCTGGGGTGGGGGAATTTTCTTGAAAACATTCGTGTTGCATCCTTGGAAGATGCTGAACCTAAATACCAAGTTTGGTGTTTATCCGACTGTTCGTTTCTGAGTTATGCTATTCACAGACAGACAGACACACACACACACACACACACACACACACACACACACACACACACAGAGACAAACACACAGACACACACACGGAAATGTTTCCAAAAATGCTTATTTTGGGTTCAGGGGTCTCAAAACATATATTTCCGGTGTAATCTCGGTATCGAATTTTTGGGTGGAATACAATACTTCCCCTACTTACTGTACGTAGTAGAGAAAGTGATAAGAGATCTTTTAGTACTTAAGGTCCGTTCTTACTCCAGTGGACACTTATGATAATGAAATGGAATGAAAACTGGGAAAGGAAATTTTGGAACGAAACAACTTTTAGAGTACCTCACCGGTATTTGCGTTTACGAGGACTGAGGTAAACCCGGAAAAAAATTGTCTCGGCTGGACCTCCCGTTCACCAGACCGTGTCTTAACCTCGTCTACCCGAGGTATAGCTACAGTATAGCAGAGAACGTGAACCCTCATATGAGTTTTGAAAGAGTTTTAAAATTACAAATATTTAATCTTTGGATGATAAATACAAATATACTTGGGACAGTCTACCAAGTTAATTGAGTATAAATAGGCTACTACACCCGCTCCATTCAGGACGCAATTCGGCTTGGGCAGGCTCTGGGAAACTTAGCTTGCTTGCTTGCTTGCTTGCTTGCTTGTTTGCTTGCTTGCCTGCCTGCCTGCCTGCCTGCCTGCCTTCTTAGTGTGATACACGCAGCGTATTATAAACCATAGCAGTATAAATGCGCCTGTTTATAGCATTAATGTCAGAATGATATTAATTTGGAATGAGATGAATACTATATCCTGTCTAGTAAAAATAATTCGCTTATTTAGGAACTGAATATGGTAAACATTCCTTTCTTTCTTTTAAATTTTGAAATACAAGCAATTATTTTACGAATATATTTTCAACTAAGTCAACATAAGATATCGGAAACGGGAGAGAAAAACATCTGATTTGTTACATTCACATAACTTTCTCTACACTCTCTTGTTTATTAGTGGGTATACTAATTATTCTTACGAAAGCTTATTTGTCTACCCACTTAATTTTAATCGAGGAAAACCTTTACAGAAATAGCTAAATTGCGCACTTCATTATAGTAGATTTAAAGAAAACAGCGATACTCAAATGTTTAAGAACAGGTCCCTATATACTGGCCTTAAATGTCGAGTTATTTGAAGTAAATTATGTGTCTTAAAAACGTGTATATTTTTTTGTTTAGTATGTTTTCGTCTATCGCTTAACGTTTACCAGTTATACAAGGTGATACAGAATTAATTCGGAATGAAGAAAGCTTCACAGGCTTATTCCCTGAAAGCTCAAAATATAAGTTTTATTTTCAGGGAAATATCTTTAATATATAGTATTTTAATCAAAATATTTACAGCCATTTTACAACAGAAAATGTTCCGAAAAATATTCTATCAAAAGGGTAATTGAGGATGGGGAATTTTCTTAAAAATCTTCGTGTCCCAATTTGGAAAATGAACAGAGCTATTCTGTAACTTAGTTGTTAAGAACGAAGCTACAGTGTTTGTTAAGCTTAAAGAGGCGCTCTTAACAAATTTGCCGTTAATTGTTTGTTATCGCGAAATTTGTTTACTCGCGGTTCTTTAGCTCATTGGAATGACATCGAAAATTCGTGCGCTCTGCAACAGCGTTTTGTTTTCACGCTGCCTTCAGCGCCATAATGCCGACTACCTATGCTTTTGTTATTTTTCCTTGCCGAGATGGAGGCAAAACGTCTAAGTAAACGTCACATAAAGCATATATGTGGATTTTTAAAATTAGCATTCATTACTCAGAATAGTATGACTTACATTTTCTTTTGACCTCATATAATTATATTTTTATGTAAAAAAACCAGGAAAGCTGTTGAATAGCTGTGGAAATGGCCCTGTAAGATTAGTTTAAGTTTAGGTTAGGAATGGGGAATAAAGGAATTTGCAACGCAGTTTCATATTGTTTTGAGCAAGTTTCACTAACTCGTATCAACCCGCAATTATTGCTTAATTTGTTATGTGTTTTGGCTTATAATTATACAGCTTAAAGATACCAGTGATCATAGAGGTTTTTCTGAAATGTTAATGTATACCATCAAGTATAAATAGGTACTTATTCTTTTATTCATGATTTGACAATGTTAAACCTTAGTTCAGTTCTGTGGACTGTTTCTTGAATCTTAATCTTTGAATGAAAATAATTATTGGCATCTAATATTGTGCATATTATTTTAGGTAGGTGTTCGTTAAGTGGAACGTCGTAGTGAAAAAAATACTAGTCGTATTATCTGGGGAAATGTTACAGCTACAAGTATTTTATTTCGGGTTATTTTTCATATGTAAATTTACTACATATAAATTATCATTTTATAGCCCAACTGACTGTTATGTTCTTCCTCTCCCCGTGCAATCAGTAAAGTTTTCCTATGGTGATGAGAAACTGGTAAATAACTGGAAAACTGGAAACGAAAACGTATCGCTGTACTATATTACAGCTCTCAAAAGTGTTCACTTCCTAACCTTAAACTAAAAATAAGGCAAATGAATTAGTGAACCATGCAAATAAATGCAAACTTTGTCTATCTAACTACGTCTATCTGTTGTGTAATGAGGATGACTGTTTGTTGCGTTCAAAAAACAAATCTTTACTCGTAACAATTCTTTTTTATTACTTTATTATTGTCGCATTAAAGTCATAACGCGATTACAATAAATTTTAATAAATACAATGTTTTGAAACAAATTACAACATTGATTATATAACATTATACAATTTTATTTCCTTTAAAAACTTTACTTTGTTATGACAGATAGTTGGATCTCTCAAGGCCACCGAGAGGTTAGCAGGAATATCACACTGAAGCCGATGAACATTATAGATAGGGCACTCTGCAACCATATGCTGAACTGTGAGAATAGAGTGACAGTGCTTACATGTAGGCTGATGATTTTTTCCAAGGAGATATGAATGGGTAATTGCAGCATGTCCAATACGTAGCCTGGTGAGAAGTACCTGGTCACGACGAATTAGATATTTTATTGGGTAACAGAAACTAGGGTTGGAGCTTAAGGCGATTAGTTTGCTATTGGATGTGGAACTCCAGTGTAACTTCCATTTCTTACATATTTCATACTTTAGGAAATTATGGAAGTCGTGATGCGGAACCTTGAGGTCGGCCAGGCTTGGAGAGTGGCGTGTTGCTTCTTTAGCTGCTTCATCAGCTTTTTCATTTCCCGATATGCCCATGTGAGATGGTATCCTTGCCAACGTCACACGTTTATTGCAGGATTTTATCTTATTCTACAGCTGTCAAATGTTCTGCACTAAAGAGTTTCTGGGTGACTTCTGTTGAAGAGCTAGTATTGCTTTGTTAGAAAGTTACAGAATGCCGATCAATCGGTTAGCGACTTTAACAGTTTGTCAAGCCTTAACAAAACATTAAGAATAGCCCTGATTGAACTCCAAATTTGATATTTATCAGACTTTTCGTTACACGTTCACGCACACAAGCGAACCTTTTCTAAAATGCATTTTTGGATTCAGGGTACCTGAGGGGCTTCACACGTATTTCCGGTAAACTATCAATGTTAATTTTTGGGTGGAATATAATACCTTATCTACTCGGTATATACGAGATAGAGAAAGTAAAACTAAATATTTAAATACATTTATATAGTTGTAAAGTTGACTATAAATGCAGTGTACACTGTAATAAATCCAGAAACAAGGAGATAATGTTTTACTGCAGTTAATGTTTAAACCGAAGATTAAGTTAAAGAACTAATATTTAAATACTCAGCACTTCGAGATTCACTTATTTGGAACCTACACGTAAATGGGTAAAAACGTTTCTCGTGCTGGGTTTCAGTTCTCTTTCATGGATTTTTGTACTAGTTCTCCTACTGTTTGTATCACTCTCAATGTGAAGTGCAGCGAACGAAATACATAAGCATACTTTGCAGACTATCATGCCGCTACACTTCAATACAATCAAAGTGACCGATAATTAAAACGGATACCGGGAAACCTTTCAGCTTCTTAAAGGAGCCCAGGTTTCAAACGCCATGAATTTTCTTCCCAGTACGCGTGCCTTTGGACTACCAAGCTCAGTTACTTATCTTGTTGCGAGTAGGAGCGTAAATTTGAAGTCTCATTGGTAAGATGACATCCTTATCGTAATCGTTGCAAGTTGTATTACAATTTTTTGATGCGTTACTCATAGATTCGAGTGGCTTTGTCTACTCACTCTTTTACAGACTATTCTTAGACAACGCTGTTTTTCTTTGTACTTATTGTTAATCGAGATACAGTTTTGCAGAGATTCTGTAGATATTTTGTTGTACGTACAACAGGAATATATGAGGTTATGCAATACTGAAATCCTTACAACGCTGATTATCTTTAAAATATCATTATCTTTGCGTGACCACGGGAGCAAAAAGGGAGCAGAGACTTAGCACCCGAATAAAATAAAGCTTTGAAAATTCACACCAATAACAAAGAATATATAGGAGATGAATTGTGTGTTTTTAACGGGATTCTCGTTGTTTGTGGCAAGCTTTTGTCTGTCACTTTCGATTCATAAGTTATAAGAAACTATACAAAATAACTTGAAATCAATAAAGCATCAACTTAAGAGGAATTCAGGACTTCTGAAACTTTTACAGAGACTTCAAAGAACACATTTTAACCTATATGCAAGTATTTTAAGCGGGTGGATTTTAATCAAAATCGTTACATATGTTTTTGAGAAAGTAAAAGCTAAAGCAGTATTTTCCATGTAACGAGTCATTTAGGTTTTGGGTATTTTCCTGAACGTATATATATATATATATATATATGAAGTTTCGTATTTATTCGACATTTCGTTTTTTTTTAAATTATGCCTTTCATGGTGGATAGCCATACACACTTTTTTCTAAAAATGATTTCGGATTCAGGTAACCTTAAAACGTGTATTTCCTTTGAAATATCGATATAGAATTTTGGGTGGAACATAAATACTTCCTTTCTTTGCTGTAGGTAACCAGTAAGGAAAGTAATATGCAGAGAGAGAAATACTCTAAATTTGGCCTAGGCGCGTGGCACGCACTTAGGGGATGCTATTAGCGGTAGAATCAAGTAAAATAAAACTTTTGTTAACTGAATTACTTACGCTGTAAGACTTTTAATTTCACCCGGCTCAGGCTGTTCTAACAAATTATCTTTCTTTAAATATACGACTAACAACTGGAAATATTTTCTCAAATAAAGGAAAAAGTGACCCAAAGAATCCAATGTTCTGCATTTAACTTTCCCAACCTACTAGAAGTTTATCAATCCCTTATATATTATTTAATTCATAACAAAAGACTTCGGTTCACGATACATTTTGGCCCAAGGTTGATTTCAAGTTACTTCGTATGGTATTTTGCATACAAGATACAACTCTTTATTCCAAGTGAGCTTTATTACAAATGAACCCATGAGGAGAAATAGCAGAATCACATATTTTCAAAGATGCTTCATAAAATGTTGCATCGCAGTTCAGTGAGACTTATGAGATGTGACCACAAATATTTCGAAAATCGCAAAAGCTGAAAAATGGTTACTTGAATCACATATTCCAAGGGTGGCGAATATGCCTTTCTCTCTCGAGTCATTAAATATGCAACACGCACTACACCACTCAGCAGCACATGGAAAACAAATGAATAGACGGCTCAAAAAGGAGTTGCGCCTGCGAGTCACAGTGCCTCGCTAGTCGCGCTTTCGCCACCACTGACATACTCCAATGAGCTGTAGGTATGTGTTCCCTAAGGAAGTTTTTATCACTTCCTTATTGTTTCCCAGTTATACAAAATTCTTCAACACTGAAATAAAATTAGGATGAATTTATTGAAATTTACAGCATATTGAAATATTTCACCCTGCAAATATCTTAAATGAATTATATACTTGTAAAATTTTTAAAAATATTTTTAAGAAAATAGAACCTACTGGGAATTGTTTCTATGTAAACTTTATTTAAAGTAGAGAGTGTTTTTGAACATTTACTGACATCCTTGAAAAATGTCTGCCTGAACATTTGGTATGATTCCGAATTTTCCTTTTTTAATTTTGCACTTCTTTCTAGATTATGAGCGATTCGGCGCACTGTAAAGTGTGCGATACGCATTCGAAAGGTCCCGGGTTCGATCCCCGAGGACCATCCGCTCTGACTTCTGGGGTTTTCATGGTTTCCTCGGATTGGCAGGCAATTGCTGGTGGTTCCTCTTCTACCAGGCTTTCCCGCCTCTCATCTCCTGTATCGTCGTCTTCATTGTCATCTGTTTCAGGGTTGTAGGACCAGACACCGGTGTTCGGCGGACTGCGGCTGGGCGGTGGATATGCGCTTTGTAGAGATTTCTTCCCTGGAGTCATTGCGCAACTGCTCCGTTAGGACCCGCTTCCGAGGGGGCCCCACCAGGGGAGACCGTCGGGGGTCTGGAAGATTATAAGTGGGCTTCGGGCGGCGTCGGATAAGTTCGATCTGGGACGTTAGAAACTCCGTCCGTGCTTGCGCCCGTGGTCATCCGGATCTGATCACCCTTCGGGTTTCTCCCTTCATCCTTCCCTCCAGGGGTTATGGTAGAGGCAAAAAGGACCGTTGCGGTCTGCTTGCAGTGCTCTGACCCGGATGCAGGGACCCCTTCTTTCGCTCCCGATCTTTACCTTTGTGGATTCTGTATTTAAGTAACATATATATTCACTTTTTAGGTGGAAAACAGTACTTTCTATATCTACCATATGTAAGCATTAAATAAAGTGCAAAGGAACTCAATATGATAGCCTATTGCCTGTGATTCCAACGTTGTTCCGCTGTATGGTTCATTAATCCAGCTTTGTAGCAACCCGTTTAATAAATTGTTTATGCTGTTCCTTCGGCACAAACGAAGAGATTCTTCTTCTATCTGAACTATTACAAACTCGTTAAATTCTCCGTTCCGATACACTGGCAATAGCTAGAGACATCAGAGTTTAAAGTAAAGAAGGAAATCTCTCTGCCGATACTCTGTGTACCTATTTTAAGACATTTGCAATTCTGAGAGCTTCTGCATAAAAGGGAGTAAAGGGAAACGCGATCATCTTAAATCTCGCAAACTGTTACTAAAGTATTTCAGACGCTGAATCGCGTCAAAAGGCCCTGCCCTTTTGTTTGTTCCAATCGAGATATGACGCTCTCCGTCCTTGAATTTGTAAAACAGCGAGCAAAGAAGAGAGCATGAAAAGGGAACGATGAAAAGAGGAGACTGATAAAAAAATAAAAGGACAAAATAAAAGGCTCTCAGGAAATGCTGATCTAATCATACGCTCTTTTACACAGCAACGACACAAGATATACACTGGAGCGATAAAAATGGAAATGTTGCCTCTGAGAGAGAGGTATGTACATGCAGTGCAGAAAATACACATAGAAATACAACTTGTATCTTTACATGGACGCAAGGAAGTCGTTTATATACCGTATCGTGTAACAGGAGTCACTGGAGCTCTGGTACATCCAAATAAAAACAATGTTCTCTCAATTCAGAACTTACATAATATAATACAATATTATTTTTTATTATTATTAAAACTGTTAATACGAGATTGGATCACTAAAAGTGCGATTATTGCAGATACAAATGTGGTAGTGCTTTATTGGAGAACGAAAAAATACTTCCAAAAGTATCCAGTTCACTTAATGAATGTGACAATGGTGAAAAATAGATATTTTCTTACTTACGCGAAAATAAAATTAATTACTAACAGCTTTTGAATATGCTGGATCCAGTAGCAAAGTCACAAATCTTAACCTTGGTGATGAATAGGTGATCGGTTCTCCATATCTGGTTCTTAACCTTAAAAGAATTCCTAAGTTACAGCTCACACTTAGCTTCTGCATGAATTAAATCCTAAATAAGCATTAGCGAATAAAAAGGAATAAAGACACGGTTAAGTATTAAATATGAAACACAACATTAAAATATTGTTATATTAAATGTGTTTAACATACTCTTGAAGCGTATATTATTTGATGTCCAAATCGTCCGTGGCCACTTCACAATAGTGCCTCGCTTGCCTTTAGCTTCGTTCTATTGTCACCTTACATTCTGAATCCCAGGCAGACGAGAATTATAAGCAGGTTCGTAATTAAAAGCTTAAATTGAATTTTATTTATTGGCGCTCTTTCACTGCTGTAGCCTTTAGCGTCCCATTCTATATTGGGTGTGAAAGATCGGTAATTTTGCTCAGAGGCCTCTTTATCAGTCTTGAGGTTGTTTTATGTGCTGTAAATCTACGACACGGGGACCACCGGCTTTACTTCCCTTCCAAAACGAGGCATTCTGAGGATTTCTACACCCGAAAAAAATGCATCACCCAACGGGTTTGAACCCGTGACCTCGAGAAGTAGGGGCTAGCTTGGAAACCACTACACCACGGAGGACGACAGGTTCGTAATAATGAGACCTACTCAGCATAATGTTATGCAGAAAAACGCAACATTTATTACGTATATTGTAATACAATTTCCATTTGATAATGCTTATGTCATTTGAATGTATTTATGCTCGCATATAAAAACTGAAACGCACCTCCTTTTGTTTTCACCTTAGTATGAAATAAGCAAATGTTATATTCCTAGATGAGAGAAGCAATTAAAAATAGAAATTAACTTAATGTCGGTTGTGTAAACTCTCTGCTTCTATTACTGCCCTCTTTTCCCGGGCATGGATGATATCAAATACTTAGTCATATTTTCACGAGAGGATACTTCCTCCCAAGCAGCCTGTATTTTATCTCACAAAATCTAATCTAACTCCAAACTTTCTTCACATCTGCCCACACATTTTCAATAGGAGTTAATTCTGATGAGCAAGGAGGCTAGTCAATCACTGGGATATCTTGCCTTTGCGAGAACCAGTTTGAAACCTGTTGACTTGTGTGAACAGAATGGTTAGCCTGCTTGAATTCAATCATTTCATCCATCTAATCTCTGCAGAAATAACCATGATGTTTGCTAGAGTCTTTATACTGCTGACTATATTTTAATGCGCCATCAAGCTGCACAACAGACCTAGATCATCTCCAGACATACAACCCCAAAATGACAGAGATACGCGACCTTGGTGATCCACTTGTACGACGTATTTTGCTCGTAACCTTTTCTTCTTGGGCAGTAGACAATTACTTTTCCCCATTTGTAGATGAAAATGTCACCTCGTCTATAAATATAACCCTATTCCAGTTATGGTTGACATTTTCTTCTGTAAATGCGAGGGGATACAATCTGTGATCGTCTGTAAGACGCTGTTTCTTCGCTGCCGATCGATCAAAGACCCGTGCTTAGTCAAACGCAAGATTGTGCGGTTCGACCCAGGGAAAGTAGAAATACTTGTACCTAATTGTAGATACATGCTGGAAGGGATTGCTGTCTTCTCTTCTAGAAGTACAGTGTCCTGCTGAGGAGTGGACATACGTTTTCGATCCAAACCATAGGCGACGAAAAATCCCTTCCATAGTAACCACACCCACCTCGTAGCCATAGATGTATAGGGACTTAAGTTCTTGCAACCTGAGGCACAGAGTATGTAGCAACGTTCATTAATCTCCTTGTAGTTCGTCTTTATGCGTGCGCTCAGGCATAGCAAAAGTCAATATGACTGCTAACATAGCACGCAGAGCTCTAAGGCTGTGAGACCGCGCACATAATAATCATGCAAGCGCCATTCATAACTGAAGAATGAGTCAGAGAGTTTGTACAACCAATATTAAATGAATTAAATATTTGATTTAGTTTTACACTTTAGAATTCCTACTAATACTTTGAAAACGAAAAGAGTACTTTGTTTAAGTTTTTATGCATGAATGTGTTTAAATTAATAGATATCTAATGCATGAAAAATATATGACATTGCCATATATTTTACAAATTAAGATTTAAATAATAAAAAAACCCATGAAGGATTCGAAACTAGGTTATTCAAATTACAAGATACAAGACCCATGCGTTTTAGCGCTTGGCTAACATGCATACAACCAAGCTGAAAAGCATCTTCCTACTTATTACATGGCTTGCATGAATGCAGGGTGATATTACATCGTGCATTGTAAACGCAGCGTCAGCAAATACTTTCGAAGCTTTTTGAATCGAATTCCCTCTCTTGCTATTGCCAATGTATTTGGTCTTAGACTGAGCATATGTGTGTGTGTGTGTGTGTGTGTGTGTGTGTGTGTGTCGTCGTCCTCCGTGGACTAGTGGTACCGTGCTAGCCTCTAGTTCCCAAGGTCGCGGGTTCAAACCCGGCGGAGGGCGATGGATTTTTTCGGGCGTAAAAATCGTTAGCATGGCTTCCTTCGGAAGGGAAGTAAAGCCGGTGGTCCCGTGTCGTAGATTTACGGCACGTAAAAGAACCTCAAGCCTGATAAAGAGGCCTCTGAGCAAAATTACCGGTGTTTCACGCCCAATATAGAATGGGACGCTATGGACCATAGCAGTTAAAGAGCGTCCATAAATAAAACTCAATTTCACTATAATAATTGGGTTATTACACCTGCTAACTTCTGCAGTATCAATTTTACGGTTTGAAATAACGGCTTCCGCAATAAAAGAAACTACGAGGGCTGATCAATAAAGACTGAGATTGATTTTTTCCTGTAGATTTCTTGAGAGTTTCCTGTCTCTACAATGAATATTTGAAAAGAGCGGGGTTTCATGTATAATGTCCATAGGTGGCAGCACTCTCGTATCGGTAGGTTGGTAGTAATGCTGAATATTGTTGACCCTAGTTGAATTTCTCATACCACAAAATGAAGGTGACACAAGAGGAGCAATAAAATTTTGTTTTAGTTTAAATCATACAGCCTCTGAAACTTTGGAAAAGCTGAAGCAAGCATACGGTAAAGATGCACTACCTCGTGCAACAGTGTTTAGGTGGTTCAAAGACTTCAAAGTAGAGCGAGTCCTCTGTGCTAAGCAAGGTGGGCCTGGTGCTTCGGCTTCTGCTATGACTGAAGTCAACATCAACACAGCTGCTGTGATTGTTGTTCCCACTCACACCACTGTTACAGCAGCGTACTACACGTCAGTATTGGCTACACCGAGGAATCACATTGCAAGGAAACATCCAGAACTTATCACAACAACGTGCGGCCTCACGTTGCAAATCAAGTCCAGGAATTTTTGGCTAAATTCAACATTACCTGTGTGCCGCATCTACCTTATAGCCCCAATCTTGTCCCCTGTGATTTCTTTTTATTCCCATCACTAAAGGAAAAGCTCCAGGGCATTCGATTTAAGAGCACTGAAGCAGTGCTGAAGAAAAGTGAGGTGATTCTCAAAGACCTGAGGCCTGTACCATTCAAGGACTGGCAGAGACGTATAAAAAGTGCATTCAAGTAGGAGAGGACTACTTTGAAAAACACCATGTCAACATTGAAATGGAGTAATAAATATCTGTGAAAAAAAATTAGTCTCAGTCTTTATTGATCAGCCCTCGTAGAAGGGTAAATTGCCGTGAGTCGCTAAAATGTTTAGCAGCAAAACCCTTCGCGGCGGCTGCTGCTAAGTAACTGATAACTCAGCGCGGTCTTAGGCGCTACGAACTGCCGATCACCGTAAAATACTGTAAGCTCCTAAGGCTGTACACAAAAGAAAAGAAAGACGCTGATTTTTGCAATACACGCTCTTTCATTAATTTAAGCTCCGACTACTTTAGAACTACCCAATCAAAGGCTCCTACATTAGCGGCCCAATACTAAAAACTACACGCGCGTCCCTGTCACTGTTGCTAAGCGGAATCTTCCCAATCTAAGAATTTCATTTACCTTTATTTTTTATAGAATTCTGCCATATGTGACTGTGAAAACGTATAGAACCCAATCCTAATGCTTTCTAGGAACTTTTATGCTAACCGTTCATTACTCGGCTATTGCTAATGGCTTTGCTTAACGTGACTCGCTTATGATCTGTCTCTTTGGACAAATCTTTTAACTCACGCTTATTACATTATCCATGGATTTAATATACAAAAATTATATATTGCAATTATTTCTCTATTATTTCTTTATTTACCTATTTATATCGTCCTGTTAATAATTACGGTATCAATTTTTACTTGTATTTTTTATTGATTATGAAATCTAGTTAATAGTTAATAGAACATTCACACAGATGATAGAGGATACCCTTTGTCCATTTTTATCTTTATTTTCTTTTTCCTTGAAGTTTTATGTCCTTTAATCGGATAGGTCATATTGGACGGTGAATTGACCAAATTTTTTAAATGATGTTCAAATTGGCTCAGGTCCCTAAAGCTTAGAGTTACCCGAGATGTATCTTCTCAGGGTAAGGAAAAACTCTGGAGAAAGCTTAACCAGGTTACCCACTCTCATCGACATTCGAACTCGGGACACCTTGAGAGTGAGGTCGACCCCCAGCCGCACACCACGGAGGTTGACTAATCAAGGCTTGCATGTCTAAGCGCATCTTTATCCTCTCCACTGCGAGAGCTAACTATATTTCTTTCCTGTAAACACGCATTGGGCGATTCTATCAGGCGGAGGCTGATAGTAGTCTAAAAGTCTTTCTCACAGGGCTTACTATTGACCGCTGTTTACAAATGTTTCTCAATTTATACTTGAAATTAGTATTTTAGCCGGATTTATTTAGCCTAATGATCAATGGTCTACAATACTATATTGTTAAAATGAATTGTCTATCAAGTGCGCTTGAACCTAAAAAATACGCTCTGTGCGCATTTTAAGGCCATTTAGCATTCTGTTTAATCAACACTTATTATTATGAAAAATACAAAGCATATATTAAGATTAGCATTTCAATAGTTCACCAACAACAAAATCAGAATATAAATATTGAGTATACTTCAATATTAATTTAATTACTATTTCCTTTATATTAATGGAATTTTATAATGATTTAGACCAAATAATTTCATTTCTCTTGTGGTTGCAGATTCAAGTCAAATAATATCTCAAGATGCTAAGAAAACATTAAAGTCATAAACCCTAACAAGTATTATGTGCCGCTTTAAGTAACAAACACATTCTAGTGAAGTCATGGCCTGGTCACCGGTTCTCCCGAAAATAGTGCGCGATGTAAGCGAAGAAAAGTTGATGTGTTACACTCACATGACTTTCTCTACTCTTGTACAAAGTATTTTTTCAAAGGCTTATTCTCCATATGCTTCATGTTGATCAACATATCGAGATGTTAATCTTATTGCTAATTTTCTTGTAGATGCAAGGGGAATTGGTAGGCTTTAAGCGGTAGTGAAATATTTTAAGAGCTGGTTGCTATGTGGAGTATTCCATTCTTTTGCATTACCAGGACAAAAAAAATTAATAACGAATTCTGATTTGAGAAAAAGTATAAGTATTGAAAAATTTAAGGGAATAACAAGCAATATCTCGAAAATGGTTCACTTAACAAAAAAATATATATGACATAAATTGTGATTTTAACGCGACCTACATTTTTTGTGTATTAAAATTTTGTCTATCTCTTATGGTTTACCAGTTATACAAAAGTCATTCATAATGAAGAATACTTTTGGAGACATTTCCAAAAAATTGAAAATATACATTTTATTTGTCATGAAAGTATATTAACTATATGATATTTTAATCAAAATCGTTAGATCCATTTTTGAGAAAATTAAAATTTTCGAAAAATGTTCCATGTAAAGGGTAATATAGGGTGGGGGGATTTTCTTGAAAACCTTCGTGTCGCATCTCTTGAAGATACTGAACCTAAATACCAAGTTTGGTGTTTATCCGACTGTTCGTGTCTTAGTTATGCTGTTCACAGACAGACACACACACGGACATGTTTCCAAAAATGCTTTTTTTGGATTCAGGGGGCCTCAAAACATGTATTGCCGGTGTAATTTCTGTATCAAAATTTTGAGTGCAATACAGTACTTCCCTTAATTACTATACGTAGTAGAGAAAGTAAAAAATACCTCTTAGAATATGTCCTATTTGCTCTCAGTGTTGTCAAGTGTAGTGGAATTCCGCTAAGCGTAACAAAACCTGATATTTAGAGACGAAATCCTAAAACAGAAGCTGCAGCTGATTTTTGGCTTTCTGGTTGTCGATTTCACCGTTTATATTCCGGATACTTAAAACATCGTAGGCGTAAGGACGCAAGTGTTTCGAAACTCTGTCGTAGTCACTATTAACGATATGAAATTACATTGTGTCGAAGTATCTGAGAGTTTTAGCAACTGTTTTATCTGCAGAAACGGCCGATTTCTTATGGTGGTATGTCTCGTCTTGATTCAGTTTCCCCCAATATTTTGAGCACTACCTGTTTTTATAATCTATATAGAGTCGCAACCTTCATGTCACCAATTCTATAGAAGTGGTTATTACTAATCCTATATGTCCTATAAACTCGATAACAAAATTTTGAAAAGGAAAATATTAATTAATCACTTATTGGAATGAAAATATCGTGCTCTTTCACAACAGATAAAGTACGTACTTAACCTTACCGAGCCAGATGGCTCGCAAGGTACTCTGAGAGTCGCACATTCGGGAACTCCTTGGTTTATCCGCTCTGATCTTGAGAATTTTCGGGGTTTTCTTTTCGGGGTTTGGAGTGGATTATATAATGCATAGAATTAGCTTGCCTCCCACTCCCTGTAATTTCATTATTTATCATACTTCAGGGTCTAAGTATCAGGCGAGTGAACGGCGGCTGAGGTAAATCACGCTGGAGTTTGTTATGAGGAACTGCCTGCACTGGCGTTTGGTATTTAACGGGCCCACTGAATGGGGGGGGGGGATTCCCACTGGCGTCAGGATGTAAAATTTGCAGTCATTAGAGATCCTGCCGTGTCCAAGCTTGTTGCCACGGATCTGCTACCTTCGTAACATCCCTTCTTTCTGGTGATTTACAGAAGCATAATAAGCCTTCGGATGCGCTTAAGTGCCAAAATTCCCCTTCGCTTCCGGATAACCATAACCATACGTAACCTTAAACAAAGAAGTGACGTATATTCAATTATTTAAAGCCAGGTAAATGTCTCCTCTAAACCTGACGGAAAAATGATAACGCAGCTTTGTAAAACGGAACCACAACTTATGAAAAACCATCACCAGGATTTCAATCCAAAAGTGTCTTGACGAAGATTGTAAAACCGAGCGTTTGGCTAAAATAGGAAAAAATAGCAATTTGAATCTCAATTTTCAAGCACATTTGCTGAACTTGGCTGTCCTGGACGAATGTCACAATTACATAATTTATAGAATCATTGTTATGCTCACTCAGTACGATGTTTGAGCTCCTGGATCTGTACTCTTGTATCATCAGGAATCTTTGTTTGTTATAGAAATATCTCTACAGGTGTTATGAATCAAATTGTATGGTTAGACAATTTTTTTGCACAAATTTTCATTAGACAATGCTTCCAAAGTTTATTCGTTTGTGGCCTTACGGCATTTAAAAATTGCTGATATAGGTGAATAAATTATAAATTTAATACGACTGAGTGTTTCTAATTGGATATGATACCTTAACTGACTATTCTTACATTAGATATGCGTAATTATTAGCCAGATCATTCCAAAGGCATTTTCTTAGGTTAAGTTTATATAATAAATCGCTTTTTGCCTACGGTTGAATATCGCTCCAATCAAATCAAAAAGAAGTGAAGTCCGCTTATTATTGACATAACCACATTCTCTCAATGTAATTAGTTTCGTTTTCCTTCATAATATTCAGCGCCTGTTCTACACATGAAAAGATGAAGTTGTGGAGAAGTCTGGCGAAGTGAATAGTCATTGAATCAGTATCAATGAACAGTGTCAAACGAAGGTAAACGCACACAAGTACTGAGCCACTGAACAAGTCCACCTGCATGGATAGGATAATTATTTGTCTCATGGGTTTTGTTTCATTTGTTTTGTGTGTTTATTTTTCCTACGTTTTTCTATGGCGGAAGATACTGGAGTTTCAACCTATTCAAAGCAGAGCCTTTACTTTTTGGCTGGCAACACTGCTGCCTTTACGCACAGGACTGAGGTAAATTCCAACTACGAGTGGTAGGAATCCTCTCCCTAGTTTTGGCTTTGTGTTTAGCTCCCTATATACAAATTAAAATTCTGTGGCTGCATTTGCTCCATTATATAGTTGGATATAGTGCACGGAAAAAACAAAAAGCACAACTTTCGTAAAGCATTAAAGAGAAATGCACATAGTGAAATTGACTGTGTGTTATGTAATTATGTTGTGTGCAAACAGAACACATAACAGGGTATTCTGTCAGAGTATCTGTTGGTGAGGCAATTTCATTATCGGTGTGTAACGCCGTAATTTCGTTTTCCTGTTGTAATATGATTGCAGGGTAAGTTAGATGGATCTGTCGACTTGCTTATTTAATATGTAAAGATAAAATCAAATATTTGTAATAATTCACCTTATTACAACGGTGTGGTATTTTAACAATTGCTCTCGATAAAGACAGGCTTTTCATGATTTACAGGTACATTTCCTTTTTCTTTGTTTATTGCTGTTGTAATATGTGCCACTCGGGGACCAAGCTGACTAACTCCAATTTTTTATAATTTTTGTTCTTTTTATTACGAAAACCTCACAAACATGTATATTTTCAGTAGCCAAAAGGTTTAACTTCATTCACTGATTCCTGCACTAGTAAATGACAATACTTTCCGTTACAGCTAAACATTTCATTACACCTTTCAGAGGTCAAAGTGACTGACTGGTTTATATTTCTTATTTGTATTTTCATAGCGTTTGCATCTTCTTATTTGTCATGACCAAGTATTCACAAAAATGTGTAATTCTTGTCAACAATGTGGGTTTAAACTAGATAATGTTATTTTCTACAATGTTTATATTTGTTTCGCGGTATGGCTGAATGATTTGTTTTGTTACTTTAAGCTTACATCTGAACAGAGCACTACAGGATGAGTAACAATGAGAGATCCATTTTCTGGAGCTGAGACAGGGATTATGGTCCACATTTCATTCTACATATAGGTAATGAAAGGCTATACTTTCTATCACATAGTGTAAATGTATATGAGAGCTCAACTTCATCGTTTTCAAGCTATTATTCAACTTCTGAAAAGCGACGTAAGGCCCATACAGCAAGCAAGCGATCAGGTGGAGCTGCTTTATTCAGTCTCTCAGAAAAAAACAAATATGTTTTGCTCAGTGTTGAGAAAGATCTTTCAGCAACAGGGCGCAATCCAGAGTTCGCGTATTCCAGAGAGATGAATCAGAAAACGAGACACTACTAAGAGAATGTCAGGCGAAAAATACATCAACAGAGGTGGGAAATTAGTCAGAAAAAATATTTTGCAACAAAGATTATGGCTTTTGCATTAAATGCTCTGAACAAAACTGCTTTTTAAATCCTTCTATACCTTTGTGATCAGATTAAGCAGTATTTAATTATAAGAGGCTGTGTACATCTGCTTTCATCAAGAGACGTTGAGCTACTAACAACATCAAATCACCTAGAGCCCACAGTTCCTATTATTTCCTAGAAATTGGTAAAGAGAATCTTAGAGTTTGTAAGAAATATTTCAGAGATACATAACAAGTCGCGATGGAAGAATACAGAACGTTTGTTCAAAGGACGAAGTTGGTGCTATGTTAGATGAACAGGGTCACATGCCACCAGGGAATAAAATTGAAACTTCTGATGTTGAAAAACACACCTATAGCTTCATTTCCTGCTTATACCAGCCATTACACCAGAAGTCATAATCCCAATTGTAAATACCTGAGTCCTGATTTAACCATTAAGAAAATGAATGACTGATGCAAGGTTGAAAATAAATCCCCAGTACAGGAGATGTATTAGCCTATATTTTCTAGTAGATTTAACCTTCATTTTAAAACCCGATCTAAAGACACGTGCCAAATGTGATGACCTGCAATTAGAATTTTAAATACCCAAACTACTGAAGGAGGGAA
Source organism: Deroplatys truncata (assembly GCA_030765065.1). Taxonomy (NCBI): domain Eukaryota; kingdom Metazoa; phylum Arthropoda; class Insecta; order Mantodea; family Mantidae; genus Deroplatys; species Deroplatys truncata. The sequence goes on along the minus strand of CM060981.1, from coordinate 255,936,592 downwards.
AGAACATGAACGCAGAAAATAATTACATCTGAGAAGACCCCAAAGTGCAAGAGATGTCTTAAAATGTGACAGTGAAAAGAAAAATACGTGTTTACCTTTGACCTACAAAAGGCCCTACATTAATTGCATATTATAAATGTCGCTTATACGTGTACAGCTTTGGTAGTCATAATTTCAATAACAATAAAGGGTTTATGTATGTATGGGCAGAAACAGAGTCCTCGCAGGACACAAGAAGTACCTACATTCCTGAAACGACAAATAAAAAAATGCAAAAGACCACAAGCATATTTTGACTTACTCAGATACATGCACAGTTCAGAATCGAAACATAAAAACTGTGTTAACTCTGATGAAGCTTCTACAAAGCTCAGAAATTAAAGCGGATATTATTTATTTAAACTTTTAGTATCTGGACACAGTTATTTGCCAAATGACTCCAACTTTGGTTTAATTGCATCTAAGGCAAGAAAGATACAAAAGATCTTGCCAAAAGACTGGTACAATTTAATTCGTCACTCTAAAACAAAGAAACCCTTTGTGGTAGTGGAAATGAATCATAACGATGTTTTGTCTACAAGGACTGCTGATTATGCAATTAAAAAGCGCAAGAAGTCAGTAAATGACCAACCAGTAAATTGTCTTGACACACAGATGGATTCGACTGGAAAGGTCCTTACACTCACTCTACAATACAAGCCCACTTTCTCCGAAGATTATCCATTCCTTTGGGTGAATTTGAAGAAATCTACAGATAGCCAACCTAAATTTGCCACGTAACCAGCATGCCCTATACGTATTCGTCCCATCACCAAGGAAAAGAGGGCAGATCTCATGTCCCTCCTAAAGCATATTCCTCCTGTGAACTATGACTACTACGGAAAGCTAGTGACACTCGTGAGGTGGTCAAGTGCCATAGAATTGAGATATAATTTGCTACCATAAAAGCTGCCATCATTATCTGTCATATTTAGTCGAATTGGAAGTTAAGGTGAAATAAAAACTGGACTTTTTCAGTTGACAATGTGACTAGCTCCTGGAAAAATACAACGTGACATTGTTCCTTATTTCAGTGATTATCTGTGGTATGTTTCCATAGAAATTATAATAAATGAATGAAAATTTGAGTTATGGTTAAACCTGAATTTTCAATATGCATTTAACTTTTATCTCAGTTTTCTCAGCCTCTGTTACACTGGATTTAGTCGGTGTGGCCTCATAATGGCACACGTATTTGTTGTGTTTAATAAATTATATTGTTAATTTTTATATACATATGTATATTACGATGGCAGTAAGTTATATATTCTGATTCGTTACCTACGATCCCGAGCTCTGGGGCTTTGACCTCACTTTCAACAAAGCTTTCTGCTTTTTTTTCTTTTAAATCATTATCTATGAGGGAAATCATCCAACCGTCATCATCATTATTAGCAGCTATAACAGCAAGAGTTTGATGTCTATTTCGTCCAGAAGATTTTAAGGTTGTCAATTCAAATCCCATCTTGTTTGCTCTTCCCGTTAATAAATATAGCGGAAATTTCTTGCGGATATGCCTAGCTATACATAGGATTTAGAAGTTCTATCCATTTTCTTTGTGCCTTTTAATTTAATTTGTTTAATTTTTATCCGATGTATTAATGTCATTTTCGATAAGACAATTTACACTCCAAAATTGAACTTCAGAATCACATCTGCTTTTTAGGTACTGTAGAATTGTCATCGATTTACAAAAAACTTGAAAATCATATGGATATTGACTCTTTCTTACGATGCTTTTTAATTGCACCGCATTACCAACTGATTAATTATCTTGCTGAAATGTCTTAAAAGTGTGAAAAAGGTATAAAACCATTAAGCTGTTGTACAGGTCCATCTGTCATACATCTTTTGCATGTTTGATACTCTTATTTTAACCTTTTTGGTAGATATGTTAAGGTTGTACTTTTGGCTTTCTCTATCGCTTACGTATGTGTTTAAGATTAACTGAAATAAAAGGAAACATGCATTAAAAATGCTTGTGTGGGTACCATGATTAACAAACAAAGCATCGGAGATATAATACTTGAATTTTAAGTCAGGATCTTTGAGTATAGAAGACGTAGATTTCCACTACAAATAAAATCAACTCATGGCGCACCAGCCCAGAAGCGGACCAAGGCCTACCGCTCTGACCGCTGCATCTCCCACCTCTGCCCACTATAGACGTCATTGGAGAGGGGCAGTATTTTGGAGGGTAGGACGTAGTCTGCGCCCTGGATCCCTCCCGGCCGGTGAAGGTGGTCTTCTCAACCAGAGCTGCTACGTTTCCACCACGTAGCTTCTCAATTGGCCCCTCAGGGACCTAACAAAGCTGAGTGCACTCGAACCAGACCTCCCAACGGGGCGAAAAATACGCACTCCAGTACCGGAATCGAACCCGAGTCTCCCAAGCAAGAGGCAGGCGCATTACGGGTACAGTCAGATTCCCACTACATCAAAATAATATTTAGATGTAACTTCTATTAACTTTCGTTTTCTCAGAAATAACTGTGTTACTCAGTTTTTACAATTTTACACAGTGCTTCAATTAAAATACATAGAAATTGGCATGACGATCAAAACTACCACCCTGGATGTCCATGTATTAGCGCCATTCACAGTTTTTTAATATGTACCAAATCTAAATTAAATTAGTATCAATAAAATAATCTGTGAACAGCGTATGATGTTCTACAAATCTTAATAATGAACCGCTGATGAACTACAATATATCTAACCAAAGCTTTCTAGAGAAAGTGTACCCCTTGATACAATATACGGCGTAACTGAGGGGAGTAGGTGTAGGAGTAGCAGAAGGGGCTTCCAGAACCTGGAGCAGAGCACATCAAACAGGCCGCAACAGACCTTTTGCTTCTAATGTGACCCCTGGGAGGGATGAAGTTGAGACCCGAAAGGCGACCACATCCAGACGACCATGTGCGCAAGCAAGATCAGGGTCTCTAACGATTCCAGATGGAGCACATCCTGACGCCGACTAGCCACGCCTCCGCCCCCGCACGCCGGAGTTCCGTTGGCCCGAGACAGACTCCCAGGGAGACGGTCTCCACAGACCAACCAACGCCAGAGAGAAACCTTTCCAAAGCGCGCAATCCGCCATCCTACCTCAAAACACCGAACGCTGTCGCCTGGTCGTTCAACCCCGAAACAGATCAAAGGTTGATAGAGGTAGGAAATGATGGCCAAGAAATTTGTGGTAGAACAGGAACCACATTAGCCCACCGACCCGGGGAAATCATGAAATAACCCATTTTCAGTGTGGCCGACACAACGGGAATCGAACCTAGGAACTTCCGAATGCGAGTCTTACAAGTTGCCGCGGAGTCATTTCACTTGGGGGGAGACTAAAGGACGAAAATTGCCCAAAACTGAAGCTTTTAGTTATTTGTGCAGTCTTATAAATTAGAATTTTGTCTTTAATTTTATATAGCTTATTATTATAGATACAAAAATTATATTTTAAATATATTTTTAAAAGTGGTACTGCATATACCATTTTATACTGTAAATTTTGCAGCAATCATTGAAAAAACCATCACACTTTGGAGTAAAAAGGTAAACTTTATTTTCTATACTAGGCATAGTAAGTAAGGAAAGTATTGTATTTCACATAAAAATTCGATGTCGAGATTTCAACGAAAATATAGGTATGTTTTGAGGGACCCTGAATCCAAAAAAAAAGCATTTTTAGAAAAGAGGGGGGATTTTCTTTTGGGCGTAAAAAATCCTTAGCATGGCTTCCTTAAGAAGGGCAGTAAAGCCGGTGGTTCCGTGTCGCAGATTTACGGCACGTAATAGAACCTCAAGCCTGATAAAAAGTTTCTCAGAAAAGTTTCCGTTCTTTTACGCCCATTATAGAATAGAACGTTAAGAATCATTGTAGTTAAAGAGCGTCCATTAATAAATTCTTTAACGGTTCTTTCAACACTAACATGTTTCTCGGGTTTGCATGGAAACATATGGAATTTTAAGTCTAGCATATAACGTCAAGTTCTCAAACATTTGACTATCCCTGTTCTCTTTGTAACTATAATGAAATGTGTAATGTAGCTATTTTTGCAAAAGTTTATTGGATTAAAAGTAGTAGATACGAAAATAAGATTTAGTAAGAATGGTTTGCATTTTCACTAATAAACGATACAGGGTAGAGAAAGTCATGTTACTGCTTCACAGAAGATTTTTAGGGAAAGTTTGACTATAAAAATTTCTACTATTTGCCAAGTAAGGCAGCTTCTGTGCATTCAAGCCATGTCCTTTCTTTCTTTACAAATACTGTGAGTCTGTTCTTTTTCCATTTTTGGTTTTGAACAGCTTTTTCTGCGAATGACATTTTCTGGTATAAATGACCAGTTTTCTCTGAAAATATTGGGGATAGCTAAATTAAAATCTAGAATGATAAAAAGAACCCCATGTTCTTTTGTGTTTTTACTTTGGTTTTAACAATATCTTTGGTTTTTAAATAATTACTGATTAATTTTAAATAATAAGTACTCTAATTAAAAAACTACCCTAATTTCCTTAACAAACTTATTAAAATAAAAGTAGAACCAGTGAACTTAGAAGACATTCATCTACATCGTGTAAACATTTTAGTCACATACATTAAATAGTTTCAGAGATAATGGATATTTATATAGTAGATTTAAATTGCCAGGATAGAGGTTTTAATTTACTCTTAAAATATCATTTGTTTTAATAAGCATTTTAGAAATGTTTACTTCTGTGTGTTAAAACGCAACCAGAAATTTAAGCAGTAGGTATATTTTTGAAATGACCATTCATTTGATTCTCATGTGAACTGCTGTAAAGCCTTTGTAGTGTTATGTGCATTTTTTCAGCCACTGTTTATACAACACAAAATGTGCATTACCATAGTATTCCCTAAATTAAACCTCTCCTGGCGAATATTTATCATCATAAAAAGGAAGCGTAAAAACAAGCTTACGTGTAAATAATTAATTGCTAAACAGCTATGAATACATAATAATGGCAAGATTGTTAAATATGAAAGTTCTCCTGATGCATTACATAATATAACAAACAGTTTGCATTATAACACACATACAAGGACTAGAAGCTCAACACAGAATTAGCTGTAGCTGAATATTATCGCCTTCTGTGATGATTATGTATAGGTGTTATAAAAAATAATCACTTTGTAGACGAGGTGGGTTAATCAACAGCAATTACTTTGTGTGCACTGCATTTTAATCCCTTTTGATCCACCTGACCGTAATATGGTAGTTAATTTTCAATAGGATGAAAATCCGGAATATATCAGAGCTTACGTTTTCAAGAAATAAAGGTGTATCCTTAGAAAGTGTCTACATGGATTGTGGCTCATTCTATTCCTCTGACTAAATATAGAATATGTGCGAAGAATTTGATGTTGGGAATTAGGTAATTGAGAGGTTATTAAAAGCTTCCAGGCTAGAAAGCAGTGGTCTATGTGTAAAATTGTTCTCACCCGAAGTTTTGGTCAACACTTTGGTTGCCATCTTCAAAGTGCAGGACTCTAAGCAGCTTAACAGTGACTGCCAAGAGGGCGGCAAACATTTCGCAATTTATACCTCAAGTGAAGGTAAGAAGTCGCTCATGCTTGGTGGGTCTGCAATGGCGTCCCAACGGTTGGTATTCATCCGCGATTCAGCTTCAGTTATTCATCTTTTTATTGATGTTGTTGGAATGCTTGTTATATCTGAATCGCTTCTATATGAAGTCTAGAATATTGTATATGTATATTTTATTTCTATAACGCTATACAAAATTCTTAAAATTTTTAATACATAACTTTGAGTTCCTATTTCTTCTTTCTTTGGTCCATCATGCATTTTAACGCCGTGGTTATTTATGCATGGTGGGTAATAAAAAATTCATATTGCTTTATTTTTCTAAACCATTTTTCTCTCATTCTCCCCATATATTCACCTATTCCTTTTATATCCCTCTCCTTTTGTATTTTCATTATCCTAACTTTTAATACTTTTTTGTTAACATTCTCCCATTCTTTAGGTAAAAACTGATCTCTCCATAGCTTAGTTTCTTCACATTCAATTATATAATGCAAATCATCATCTGCCCCTCCACAAAGAGGACACCTATTCAAATTCGCTCCCTTCCTATCTCTCCTTAGCCTATATGCACTAATCTGGACCAGGCCCACCCTTCTCTCACTAACCTATTACCTACATCCACATACTTCTCCCTTCCCCAGTCCACCTTTAATTGTCTATATAGTTCAAAACTTTTCTTTCCTTCCAGGCTTTGAAATAATTCTTGTTTCTCTATATCTTCTACTCTGTTCCTCACTTCTTTCCAGAAACCTTTATCTAACCTCGCTCTCTCCTCCCATAAGTTACGCATTCCTGTTTCCTGTAAAATTCTCCTTATTCCTTGAGCCCAGTTCATCCCATCACTGGATTTTTCTTGTATTATTAAACATTGCCTCAAGATATTATGCTCGTCCAATGATTTCAATCTATGCCAATATTTAAGTATCCTTTCTACTATCATGCCCTTGCTACCTACTCTTCCCAACTCCAACATTGCTGCTCCATTAGGTGATGAAATAGATAAACCTAATACATTTACAGAATGATCTATGTACTTTATCCATCATCTGCCATCCTTTGTCACTTCCCTAAATCTCTGATCCATAGACCATTTTTGCTTCAACTACAGCTTGTAAACCTTTCCAACCATTAATTTGCATATCTGGTATTTTCTTTAAGAATTTGGTTGTTTATGATACTTTATTATCTGCACAGCGTATAAGATGACCATTGTGACAAAATATTCGGTGACTGAAACGTATCTCTTTGTGCAAGACGGCCAATTCGCTTATGTTCTGTTATTTGAGGTAGTATTTTTCACACATATATATTAATTAAACAACACCTCAGCCAAAGCAACAATTATAAGTGTCAAAGACTTACAGGTCAATTAATTTTCTTGCATTTTTATTATTTACGTGGTAGTAGCAATGTTTATATTTAACCCGTGAGAAATATTGTAAATGCATTTTAGAAAGAGTCCGCTGTTGTGCAGAGGGACCGAAGCCAGACGAAATACATAAAATTTTATTGCCTAGGGGAAAAATGTGTGAGGACCAAAAAAAAAAAAAAAAAGAAGTAGAAGCGGGTGATAGAAAAGGAACGCGCTTAGTAACTGTAGCAAAGTCATGTATATTCGAAATAACTAATGGTAAAGCTGGGAGGTAGATTTGAATTATTTAAGGCAGCTAACAAGAAAAACATAAGAGTAAAGTTTCAAATATTAAATGTAAGTTAGTGAAACCACACTAAAAACTGCTCAACGGAATACACACAGTACAAGCTTAGACTTGGGGGAGTTCAGATCACTGTGAGGTGTGCTCGCATACATCACCAGTAATTATGTAGGAAAAGCAAATTAAATCTCGCAGCTCGTTAGAGGAAGTCAATCGGCTCATACTGAATTAAATTTTATGTGCGGGTGATATTCTGTAAAAGTGTAGTTGATGGACTTAGTCGATTTCGCGAGGTAACGGACTGTTATCGAAATATACTTGCCGATGTGTTATACTTTGTCATCTTCACTTCTTTCACGTAATTACGCCCTATAAGAGATACTTGCTCGATCACACATAAAAGCTAGCTGGAACTTTCATCATATTAATGATTTATAATGAGGGTCATAATTCAAGTAAATTCGGTTTCTACATTATAATCACTTAAATTCTGTTTATCACTAGTATAAAGCTGCGCCCAACAGTAACTAAAGTGACATTTAACAATTACGTAGGCACGGACCGGCACATATTGAATCTTGATACGGCATTTGATTGTGCCGACATAAACAGAACCTCATGAACGAGATATTCCATTTTACATCCCTGGTACAATAAGGAGTCTCCCTAATCTTTAGCAGATTTTCAAGATTGGAATTTTCGTTGTTGCTTTATAGTTAAGTTTCATAAATTTTGTACTTTTTAAGTAATTTCCCATTGCTGTGTGTAATGTTTTTTTACAATAGATAACAAATAGCCTTGTTGTCAGACGTTAATCTGCCAGTGTTTCACCCTTTGAAGATAGCAACCAGAGAATTGAACGAAATTTCGGCTTTAAACAACTTTACACATAGACCATGGCCTTCCAAACCGGAAGCTTTTACTAACTTACGTATAAAATATGTAACTTTTCGTTTTGTTTACTATTTTGGAAAACAAAATCAAACCATTTGGTAAGCACTACATGCAACGTCCGTTTTCCGTTTCGTTCTGAGAATAACTTGTCTGCTATTGTCTGTGAAAAGAAAATAAATCCTAATTTAAAAATTTAAATTAATTTTTCATTTGAACAACAATTATAAGTAAAACATTTACGTTATCATTAAAGAAACTGTGAGACGCTGACAGTTCTGATGGTGAATACCGCACCTCGCCTTCTTGATGTCTTCACGAACTCATTTGCAGATACGTATTTGCTTATCTTTACTTTAAATCTTTCATACATGAGATCTAATTGAATCACTAAACATATTTTGTTTATTAATATTTTACAAAGTAACATTTAAGAATGCATAAAATAAAATCCATTTATTCTCATTTGCTATTCAAAGAAAATGCAACCCAACATAATAGTTATGTGGATTTCTTGTCTGAAATTAAATTTTTACTTTCTCTACTGCATATAGTAAGTAGGGGAAGTACTGTATTCCATCCAAAAATTCTATACCCAGATTTCACCGGAAATATATGTTTTGAGACCCCCTGAATCCAAAAAAAGCATTTATGGAAACATGTCCGTGTGTGTCTGTGAACAGCATAACTCAGAAAACGAATAGTCGGATGAACACCAAACTTGGTATTTAGGTTCAGTATCTTCCAGAGATGCGACACGAAGGTTTTCAGGAAAATTCCACCACACCAGATTATCCTTTACATGGAACATTTTTCGAAAATTTTAATTTTTTTAAAAATGGCTCTAACGATTTTGATTAAAATATCACATATTTATGATACTTTCATGAGAAATAAAATGTATACCTTGGATTTTCTGGGAATGTCTCCAAACGTATTCATCATTGTGAACGACTTTTGCATAACTGGTAAACCATAGGAGATAGACAAAGTTTTACTACACAAAAAATGTAGATCGCGTTAAAATACACAATTTATGTCATAGATAGTTTTTTATTGAGTGAACCATTTTCGAGATAATGCTTGTTATTCCCTTAAATTTTCCAATACATATACTTTTTCTCAAATAGGAATTCGTTATTAATTACCTTCTCTACTACGTATAGTAAGTAGGGGAAGTATTGTATTCCACACAAAAATTCGATACCGAGATTTCACCGGAAATACATGTTTTGAGACCCCCTGAATCCAAAAAAAGAATTTTTAGAAACATGTCCGTGTGTGTGTCTGTCTGTCTGTCTCTGTGTGTGTGTGTATGTCTGTGTGTCTGTGAACAGCATAACTCAGAAACAATCAGTCGGATAAACACCAAACTTGGTATTTAGGTTCAGTATCTTCCAGAGATGCGACACAAAGGTTTTCAAGAAAATACCCCCACCCCAGATTACCTTTTACATGGTACATTTTACGAAAATTTTAATTTTCTCAAAAATGGCTATTACGATTTTGATTAAAATATCACACGTTTAAGATATTTTCATGACAAATTGAATGTATATCTCGAATTTTCTGGGAATGTCTCCAAAACTATTCTTCATTGTGAACGACTTTTGCGTAACTGGTAAACTACAAGAGAGAGACAAAATTTTACTACACAAATAATGTAGACCGCGCTAAAATGCACAAATTATGTCATATACATATTTTTTGTTGAGTGAACCATTTTCGAGATATTGCTGGTTATTCCCGTAAATTTTTTCAATACTTATACTTTTTCTCAAATTCGTTATTCATTTTTTTATGTCCTGGACGTGCAAAGAGAATGGAATGCGCCACATAGCAACCAGCTCTTAAAAGATTGGACTATCGCTTAATACTGCCATATTCCCCTTGCACCTACTAGAAAATTAGCAATAAGATTAACATCTCGATTAACATGAAGCATATGGAGAATAAGCGTTTGTAAAAATAGTTTGTACAAGAGTAGAAAGTTATGTGAGTGTAACACATCAGATTTTTTTTATGTCCTGGACATGCAAAGATAATGGAATACTCCACATAGCAACCAGCTCTTAAAATATTTGACTATCGCTTAAAGCCTACCAATTCCCCTTGCATCTACAAGAAAATTAGCAATAAGATTAACATCTCGCTATCTCGATTAACATGAAGCATATGGAGAATAAGCGTTTGTAAAAATAGTTTTACAAGAGTAGAGAAGGTCATGTGAGTGCAACACATCAGATTTTTTTTATTGTACACAGTTATTTGAGAAACTAATCCGCTTGGTATCTCAAATTCTTTCTTACTCTATCCCGCCTTTGTGGAGTGGGGATAACGTGTCGCCTCATATTTCAGAAGTTCCCAGTTCGAATCTTGGTTAGGGTGAGTTACTCTGATAAGGTTTTTCCGGTGTTTCCCTTATTGTGAGAATACGAATGCGGGATAAATTTAATTTCTATGGACTCCGGGCTCATTTGAGCTACTTCCACCCATTTAATTGTTTCATTGTCCGATATTACCTACTAGGTTTAAAGGACGATAAGCTTCAAGCAAGCAAGCTTCACTCTAATATACTTGCTTCTTAATGAAAAGCAAACTCTGATGCGTTGCATTCTGAGGCAGTGTTTTTAACATTTAAATGATTTGTCTAACTATATAATATATAAATTCAATAATAGCCCGCCTTAAACCAATTTTTGTATATAAAAATATATAAAAAGTGCATATTACAGTCATTGTATATGTTTATATTATTGTATCCATGTGTAATAATGTTATGTGAATATATTATGTAATTTAATAATGTGGGAGCTGTGAGAATAATAAGTTAAAAGCTGCTAAAATGAGGTAACTTTGAGGCAATATTGAGTAAGAATGTTTAATAATCTACTAGTCATTATTGGAGCAACAATAGTGTAAATGTAGTGACAGTTTATAAAATAGCCACTGAACAACCAGAAAAATCTTTAGTTAAATGAAGGTATTCTATTGGATTAGGAATAGCCAATCAGAGACTCGAAAAACAGAAATTTACAAGTTTAGGTGCTAGAAATCTTGTCAGTTGCCTGCAAACAGTGCTCCTAACCGGACGCAAGACACATCCTCGAGAGATTTAATACGTATTCGTGTGAGACGAAAATAGTTTTACGTGTTAAGTGTAATTAAGTAATAAAAAGAATCCCACAACTCCCTATACCAGTAAAGTGTTATTTAAATTGTGTCAAGGATTAATAAATGTAGTGAAGTAAAATTATACTCTGTGTAAGCCTACATTCTTGTCGCATCACAACCCTGCTAAGATAAACGTGTCTCTAACAAAATTACTGAAATACGACCTACTTCAAATTGACGCAAATAAGAATACAAACTACTTCAATTCACATGACTTTCTATACTTTATCCTGCATTAGTAGGTATACAACTGGTTTTGCTAAAGCTCATCATCTTATACGAGCTAGGGGAAATACCTATTGTACTCCAACCAAAAATTTGATACCGAGATATCAACAAATATACATGTTTTGAGGCTCCCAGAATTAAACAAAAAGTATTTTTAGAAAAAGATCCGTGTGCATATGTCTGTGTGTGTGAACTTAAATATCAAGTTTTGTGTTTATCCACATTTTCGTTTTTGAGTTATAACACACGGACCTTTTTATAAAAATGAATTTTTTATTCAGGGGCCTCAAAACGTGTATTTCGGATTAAACCTTGGTATAAATTTTTTGGATGGAATGCAATACCTTCTCTACCTACTAGGTGCGTGGTAGAAAATGTAATAACTGGACATCAATAATATGTGCATTTTTAAAAAAACAAAGGAGTTACAAATATTTTACCTATGGGCACAATTCTCAGGAATCGTAATATTTTTCAAAACCGTTATTTTTGTGTCACAGATATACATATTATATCCAGGCAACACTTTTGTATTCGTAATGCTGTGGAAATGGCCAGTATGCTAAGCCGTATTTCAGATATTTCTCGTTTAAAGTATTTCATCCTGTGATTTCCAGTAAATCTCTGTCAATCAAACCGATTTCATTTTTATTTCAAGCTTCACAGCATGGAAGACTGGTCATTCTCATGATTTTCATCGGATTTTGAACCCTAGCATTGCTTTTCAATACGTATTTTTAATTCATAAAAGAAACGATATTTTTTATTAATTTTCTCTACAGCTTACCTATAGTAAGTAGAGGGAATGTATTCCACCCAAAAGTTCAATATCAAGATTTCATTAGGAAATGAACCTTTTGAGGTCCTGCGAATAAAAAACGTTTTATTTAAAATTACCACGTGTGTGTGTGTGTGTGTGTGTGTGCGCGCGCGCGCGCGCGCATGCGCCTTGAACAGGATAACTCAAATATGAAAAGTCTATTAAATACTAAACTTGGTATTGAAACACAGCGTCTCTCAAAGATGCGACGCGAAGGCTTTAAACAACATTCCTTCACTCCAAATTACCCTTTACAATGAAGGTTTTTTATTTTTGTTTTTCTTAAAAATGGCTGTAATGATTTTGAATCATATATCGTAAGTTTAAGATATTTTCATGACAAATGAAGTTTATATCTTCAATTTTCTGCCTGTAATGTTTCTGTATGATTTTTGTATAATTTATGAATCATAACATAGAACAATTCTCATACACAAAAAATGCAGATCTCGTTAAAGCACACAAATTATGTAATTTCGAGATATTCTTTGGTAAGTTATTGTTAAGTCGCTCTTTGTCTTTACTACTGGTAATACAAGGAACATAGAATTATAGAGCCATCAGATGGCGATCCGCTTGTTACATATGCGACTATTACTTTAGCCTACTGCATTATTCTTATAACTACAACGAAAAGCGGAAATGTGCAATGAAGGTTTGTCTCTATTAACAACAAGTAAATAGAAGAATAAACCTTTGTAAGAATGGTTTGGAGTGAATAGAGAAAACCATGTGAATGCAGCATATCAGATTCTTTTAAAACGTTTGATGCATTCCATATCTGATGATTTTCTTATTTGTGCCAACATCAAGAATTATGCGAGTAGAGCAGTATGAAAAGAATAATATTATTATGGTACTGTAAATTAGTTTCTGTAGTACCTTGTCACTTGCAGTAATATCGTGAAGTACCCAGCATCGGGATAATGAAATAACTTATATTTTATTGACTTGATCTGACTTGATCCCAATGATTTCATTGCATGCCATTAAAAATCTAATACTAGTTTGATTCCTTTATCATATATTACTTTCAGAATACGTGCTATTCTGTGATTGCATCACTAATTTAACATGCATTAGCAGTGTATCTGAGAGAAAAAAAGTTCCCACTCAAAAGCACATTTCCTGATCTCCCTGGTATTCGTTAGTAGTGTGCTCATTAAATTAACAAAGGATGCTGCTGGATCATTAGCAAACAGCTAGCTCTGGCCAACATAAAGTAGCGCGTATAAAAACAGACTTAAGCTTGCGTTACTACTAATACATTTCTAAATAAACCCTAAAACAGATGTAAATACCACGTATGTAACAGCATATTAATAATATGGCTACTTACAAAAATCTGATGTGTTACACTCACATGACTTTCTCTACTCTTGTACAAACTATTTATACAAACGCTTATTCTCCGTCTACTTCATGTTAATCGAGATAAACATTTGCAGGCTCTATCTTATTGCTAATTTTCTTGTAGATGTAAGGGGAATATATATTTACAAGGGCAATATAGAAATACAGTAGCCTTTAAGCATATAGATATCTCTTAATAGCTGGTTGCTAGGTGCAGCACCATTCCCTTTGCCACAGATTAATACTCTTTGCATATCCAAGACAAAACATGAATAACGAATTCCCATTTGAGAAAATCAGTATTAAAAAATTTAAGGGAATAACAAGCAATATCTCGAAAATGGTTCATTCAACAAAATAAATGTATATGACATAAATTGTGTATTTTAATGCCATCTACATTTTTTGTGTAGAAAATTTTGTCTATCTCTTATGGTTTACCAGTTATGCAAAAGTCGTTCACAATGGAGAATACTTTTGGAGACATTCCCAGAAAATTCAAGATATACATATTAATTGTCATAAAAATATCTTACACATATGATATTTTAATCAAAATTGTTAGAGCCAATTTTGAGAAAATTAAAATTTTCGAAAAATCTTCCATGTAAAGGGTAATCTGGGTGGGGGTATTTTCTTGAAAACCTTCGTGTCGCATCTTTGGAAGATACTGAACCGAAATACCAAGTTTGGTTTTTATCCGACTGTTCGTTTCTGAGTTATGCTGTTCACAGACAGACACACACAGACACACACACACACACACGGACATGTTTCCAAAAATGTTTTTTTTTTGGGATTCAGGATGTCTCAAAACATATATTTCCGGTGAAATCTCGGTATCGAATTTTTGTGTGGAATACAATACTTCCCCTACTTACTATACGCAGTGGAGAAAGTAAAAAAGGCCACTGATGATCAGCCCGTTAAGTATCAGCAGTAAAGGAGATTCATCCAATCACAGTTTTCACACAATTAAACATGTTTTCAGATGTATATGGTGTTAACTAGGCATAAAATTAGATCATTAGAACGCGTCAACGCTGACCCTCTAATGATCTAGATCCAGCACGTACCCTGATTTGAACACTTCCGCATGTGTTACCTCACTGTGATACCTGTGGTTCGTTCCCACACCTGAAAGGCTACACATTATTACGGTAATTACAAAAACATAGATACAGAATAACTCCATTACAAATATAGAGAAAATATAAAATATTATCTTCTTTACGGTTCTATTAGGTTTTATTGAATGTGCAAGTTAATTAATTAAATCGAATTAAATACATTTAATACAGTTGCATGAAGCAGCTACATTATATACATTGAATCAGCTATTACTAGCTATTGATATCTTTACAAACCGTAGATTATAGTCTATTGATAAAACATTGTCAGTTTTGTCAACCAACTTTTCTGCAACAGTAGCTCCCAAACTGGAGGCGGCAAGATTGAGTTGTTTCCAGAAACAGAGACGGGTTAATCAGAAGCAAAGGCATAACACACGAATAAAGAATCAAAATAATAAATAATAAATTGGATACAATAGCAACCCTCGTGCAGGCTTTATGGCATTCTACACTCATAACTCTTAAAAATTGCACTGGAACGATTATATAAGTGTCCATTGTACCCATAGACTTGTTAAATGCTTTATATTTATAAATTTAATTATATTTTAAATATGTGTTTCCTTTATTTCTATACTTTGGTAATTTCATGAGCAGATATGCCACAAAATATGTGTAGAGTCTATAGAAAGCATTACAGTGAGTATACATAAGGATGGGGGAGTTCAGAAATTATACAGACTAAAATTAAAATAAAGCAGTTGAATTGGAAATATGTATTATATAGCTGCGATGTATTTGTTATGGCAGTCAATAATGAACTATTCATTTATTGCAACCGCTCATAAAATTGACATTAATTACGCTCTCTCTATTGAAAATCTATGCGAGGGTCGTGATCACGTCTCGTCATTTTAAATTTTAGTACAGATATCATCTGTGTTATCTGGAAATTCTGTAGTGGGCACTGTATTATTAGCTGTAATTGCCTTTGATAACGCGAAATGGTTAATTTTTACAATATTATACATTTGTTTCAACTAAAATCGTAGAAATTAAATAATATGCAAGATAGCCACACTTTTAGTTTAATCACCAAATTGTTAAAGCGGTAATCTTGCTCTGAACTATATGTAATGGTCCCAACAGAACACTTTTATTATCTGATGTGATGATCCGGTCATCCATGTGAGCTGTAATAAAATTAGAGGCACATTATCTATTAGAATGAAATAAAATATTCACTGTTATTTCCATTAACAAACAGGGTTATCTGTATACAAAAATAAAGTAGAATAATTTACTGTTACATTCTCGTCCTCTGATATTAGAGATTCCATTATATTCTAATATATTCACATTATACAGGTATAATCAATACATCCCTTGCTTGTTGGAATTATGTAACCTATTAAGGGTCTGTGTCTCAGGCCTTCGTTCGTCACTCACTAAAAATATTAACGTAAGTAAGCAAAACAAAAATCTGATGTATTGCATGCCTATGCAACTCTTCTCAATTTTATACCAATTATTCTTACAAAAGCGTATTCTTCTATATGATTCCTGTTAATGCAGATATGCCGTCATTGTTTATTTACTGCCTTCGATGTAGGCATAAAAAGAATACAATATGCTAAAGAGACATTAAAAAGCTTTCAAAGCCGGCCGCTATGAACACGCTAAAGAAAGAAGAAGAAAAAAGTAGCGATTTAGAGTTGAGAAGAGTATAAAGAATCTGCAAATTTAAACCAATAAAAAAGAATATCTCGGAAATGGTTAATGCCACAAAAAATTAATTTGTTGTAGCGTGTGTACTTAAACTGTTACCAATTATAGAAAACTGGTGCAGAATTAAGAGGAATTCACAGGCTATTTCCGTAAAATTCAGGAAATACATTTTGTGATGAAATAATCCTAAACATTATTGCAATCAAAATCATTAGAACTATTTTTGATACACCCAAAAAATAACGAAACCTTTCCATGTAAAGGACAATTTTGGGTGGGAGGATTTTCTTCAATATCTTCGTGTCGCATCCTGGAAGATCCTGAGCTTACAGGCAAAGTTTCGCGTTTAATCGACTTTACGTTCTCCAGTTTTGCTGTTCAAAGATACGCGCGAGTGCGCACGCGCACAAACACACACACACACTAGGACTTTTATCTAAAACTATTTTTTGGTGGATTTCAGGGCCCTCAAAACATGTTATTCCAGCGAAATTTTGGGTGGAATAGGACACTTCCTTTACATACTGCGTACGTTTCAGAAAAAAGTAACAATGTTCTACACTCAGTGAAAGAGACAGAAGAATTGGATTCTAGTTTGTGTGCTCTGTTTTGAGAGATATACTATTAATAGTTTCGTGATGTTATAAAGGTTTGTGATATAGTACTCCTTAGAATACCACCTCGAAAAGTTTCATTGCATTATTATAACCTGGTGCCAATTAACCCACCAATAAAAACTATAATGACGAAGCTATGTAAGTAGTAAGATGATAGGACACGGTTAGAACAAAGATTATATTTCGAAAATATTGATTAATTGTCACGTTACAATGAAGTTAGTAGTTCATGTCTGGTAAAGGATCTCGCGTTTTAAGTTATTTTTACTTTCTCTACTACGTATAGTAAGTAGGGGAAGTATTGCATTCCACCCAAAATTTCGATACCGAGATTTCACCGAAAAGACATGTTTTGAGACTCACTGAATCCAAAAAAAGCATTTTTGGAAACATGTCCGTGTGTGTGTCTGTCTGTGTGTCTGTGTGTCTGTGTGTCTGTCTGTGTGTCTGTCTGTGTGTCTGTGAACAGCATAACTCAAAAACGAATAGTCGGATAAACACCAAACTTGGTATTTAGGTTCAGTATCTTTCAGAGATGCGACACGAAGGTTTTCAAGAAAATCCCCCCACCCCAGACTACCCTTTACATGGAATATTTTTCGAAAATTTTAATTTTCTCAAAAACGGCTCTAACGATTTTGATTAAAATATCATATGTTTAAGATATTGTCATGACAAATAAAATGTATATCTCGAATTTTCTGGGAATCTCTCCAAAAGTATTCTTCATTATGAACGACTTATTCATAACTGGTAAACCATAAGAGATAAACAAAATTTTACTACACGCAAAATGTAGATCGCGTTAAAATACACAACTTATGTCATATACATTTCTTTTGTTGAGTGAACCGTTTGCGAGATATTGCTTGTTATTCCCTTAAATTTTCCAATACTTATACTTTTTCTCAAATTCGTTATTCATTTTTTTATGTCCTGGACATGCAAAGAGAATGGAATGCGCCACATAGCAACCAGCGTTAAAATATTTGACTATCGCTTAAAACCTACCATATTCCCCTTGCATCTACAAGAAAATTATCAATAAGATTGACATCTCGATATCTCCATTAACATGAAGCATATGGAGAATAAGCGTTTGTAAAAATAGTTTGTACAAGAGTAGAGAAAGTCATGTGAGTGTAACACATCAGATTTTTTTTTAAATTTATGGACACTTTTTAACTGCTGTGGTCATTCTATAATGGGCGTGAAAGGCCGGATATTTTGCTCAGAGGCAGGTGTTTATCAGGCTTGAGGTTCTTTTACGTGCTGTAAATCTACGGGACCACCGGCTTTACTTCCCTTCCGAGGAAAGCCATGCTAAGGAGTTTTACGCCCGAAATCGCTCCGCCAGCTTTGAACCCGCGACCTCGGGAACTATAGGCTAGCATGGTAACCACTACACCACGGAGGACGACACGCATTGTAAGCGGAAAACTAAATTAATATATTATTTAAAACACCTAACAGAGCGATATGACTCCGCGGTAATGATTGAGGTTCGCATTCGGGTGCTCCCGGGTTCAATTCCCGTCGACTGTCCACACAGACCTCGCATTTTTCGCAGTTTTTCCTGATCGGTAGGTGAATGCTGGGCGAGTTTTCATATACTAGATTTGTTTCCATATTTTTTTCCCTTTCATTCCATTTTCTTCTCATGTTTCAGGTATGCTTCTAGGTTTCGCGGTGTATGATGGTGCCGGACAGCCGGCGCGGATGCTCGCTCAGATTAATCGGTGCTCCCCATGGACACTAGAGTGTTGCTTGATCGATGGGACTAGACAGCACCAACAGTGGGCAGGTCTTCGAGCCTGGAACTGTTATGAACTTCCGCGCGCCTCTTTGGCCTGTTTGCCTGCAGCCTATAGGCTTCTATGTTCCTTTACTTCATCCCTTCCTCTTAGAGATGATAGCTATAAAGCATCTATGTAGGTCGCGGTGCGCGAGATGTCCCGCTTTGTTGTATAACCTACACATACATATTTAAAAGGCGTATGTTAGAGCGTACTTGCAATCATTTTATGCTAACACTTTCCAAGAAGTTTCAGAATTCATAAGTTAGTCTCAATAGAAAGTTCACATGCTACGTATTAGCTGCCATGTTTAATTGCCGGCTTCCAAAATTCCTCTTTTTAAGTTTTAGAGATGCTGAAATGAACCATTGCTTTTTCCTAAATTAAATAAGGGAGTGAACTGTGTGAAAACAGCTCTCTGTACTTCACTGTAGGTACACATGTCCAATTTTATCAATCATGCTGCAGGAGATCTGCCCCCTATTTGGACACCTTGTAATTGAAATTGCCAAGGATACATTTTCGATATGTCCATTTTATCTCACGGCATCTCTTAGATGACTTCAAGACATATTTTGGTTTGGAAGATTAAAGGATTTTCTTGTGACATCTTGGATTTAGAATACTATTTGAGAGTATCTTCACTAGCGAAACTGAATCTGAATTCGTAGTACTGTGTCACTGATCCCCATTTTGTTTTACTTCATTGGGCGTGAAATATTCCTGAACAAATAGATATCTCAAGGCTGCAAGAAAATTCAGGGTGAGTGGAAAATAGCCAAAACTAAATGAAATAAAGTGATCTGAATGTTGGTATTTCCTTTCGCTTTATTATTTTCGGGTCACTACCCCCAAGAATTCCTTGCTGAAACTGTCAACCAAGAATATTTTTAGTAATCGGACTTTTAGGCACAATTTCTACCTTCACTATCGCATAATTAGTAGGGAGAGAACATTTGCATTCCACCGAAAACTTCGATACCGATATTTCCCCGGAAATACGTGTTTTGTAGCCTCTGTTTCCCAAAAAGATTTTTAGGAAAAGGCCGGTGTGTATTTGTGTGTCACAGAACAGTATAAATCAGGAACGTAAAGTCGGATAAATACTAAAATTGGTATTTAGGTTCAGCACCTTCTAAAGATGAAATGAGAAGATTTCAAAGAAAATCCCGCATCCCAAACTACCGTTTATATGGACCACTTTTTGTATTCTTTAATTTTCTATAAAATAGCTAAGATTCTGATTAAAATGATATTAATGGTGTTTACGTGACAAATAAAATGTATATGTTGAATTTTCGGGGAATGGTCTTTAAAGTTCTCTTCATTTCGAAGGAATTTTGTATAATCTTGTATAACTAGTATACGTTAAGCGATAGACTAAAACGTGCTACACAAGAAATGTAGCTCTCCTTAAAACACGTATTAAATTTAAATCCCCTATAAAACATAATAAAAAGACGGAAAGAATAACATACTGTTAAACCGAAGAATAATAATGTGAAATTTGATTACGTAATATTATTATTTAAATAAAATCAAAAGAACACTTAGCTTTCTTCGACTTCGTTTTTGAACGATATTATCCATTTTACTTTCTCTACCACGTACATGGTAGGTAGAGAAGGTATTCCATTCCATCCAAAGATTCTATACCGAGATTTTTTCAGAAATACATATTTCGAGGCCCCCTGAATAAAAAAAATAGATAAATGTCCGTGTGTGTGTCTGTGAACAATTCAAAACCGAGAAGTGGGATAAATAATAAACTTGTCATTTAGTTTCATTACCTTCCAAAGACCCGACACAAAGATTTTCAAGAAACTTTCCCACCCTAAACTACCCTTTATATGGAATATTTTTAGAAATTTTTTATTTTCCAAAAAATGGCTTTAGCGATGTTGATTAAAATGCCATATATTAAAACTATTTCATGAAAAATAAAATATATATCTTGAATTTTCTGGGAATATCTTGGGAAGTCCCGTTCATTCGGAAGGAATTTTATATAAGCATAACTGGCAAAAGTTAAGCGATAATCGAAAACGTACTACATAAAAAATGTAGAACTCTTTAAAACACAATATATTTCAAATAACATGTTTTGTGGCATCAACTATTTCCGAGTTGTCGGTTCTTAATGGCTCGAATTGTTATTACTTAGCCATTATTTTAAAGTCCTGTCGATTTTCAGTAGTTCCTCGCGATGTCGTGAAAAGAGTATGGAATTTTAAGGTCAGTGTATAGTGTCCAGTTCAAAAACATTTGACTACCACAGTTCTCTTTTGTGTCTATTACGAAATATGTAATTCAGGTATTTCCGAAAAGGATTTTTCTCGATTTAAAATAAGTAGATAGGAAAATAAATAAGAATAATTTGCATACCAACAAATAACCTATAGAGGGTAGGGGAAGACATGAGAATGTAACACATCAGATTTTTTCCTTTACTTCTTCGGAATGCTTTTTCACACTATATAGTGAAGCATTCTTTGTTCTTTCTTAAAATTGTTTTCATGAATTCTTTGTTATCCAAATATGAAACACTGTCTTTTGCCTCAATAATTCTGTTTTTCTACTCTCCATCACGCAACGTATTGCTGTGTCCAACATATTCGCTTTTTAATCATGCACTTCTCTTAAACGTAATATGGTACAGAAATCAAAAGCATTAAAAACATTTCTAATAAAATGAAAAGTTAAGAAAACATCTTCTCTTGGATAGATTTAGTTGAAGGGGGGTGAAATTCCTCGTGTCACGTCTTTGGAAGATATTGAATTTAAATACCGTGGTATTTACCTGACATTTCGAGTTAGGGTTAATCTGTACACATATAAACAAGGGGCGCATGGACACAAATACACATCAAACTGTTTCTAAACATTTTTTTCTTTCTTTTAATTCAGAGATATTCATAGTATTGTGGCGAGCACATGTCAGGTTGGTAGGTCCTGCGTTGAGTCAAGCCTTCGTAAGATTTAGTGTGGTACAACTGATTATGTTTGTGTACTGGAAGGCTTGACTCAAATGTTGGTCCTACTGATTAGTTAGTTAATGGGATATTTGGAATGCTCCAGTAGATTGGAGTTTTAACAGAAAGTTGGGGTGGGGATAATGTGATATAAAAAGGGTTGAGTTAGTGTGTTTCGGTCTCTCTTCTCTTCACTAGTGGGTTTGTGTACAGTCAGAGAAACATGCGAGTGCGCTTGGCCCTCGTCGACCTTATGGTGGGACATGGCTGCATAAGTATCCTGGAGGTTAGAGGTACTTAGAGAATCTAAGTAATAAACTGTGTTATTGGTAAGTTTAACCCTTTTCATTATGCCTCCCTTACTATGTTTCCCGGTCCTCGACATTGCACAGCCTAGCGAGCGGTGTTAGTTCTTACGTCCCCTTTGTCCGGCTGAGCTATGAGGTTAGAAGTTCGTAATGGTTTTGGTATAGCCGTGACAGTATGTTTTTGTGGTAAAATCTTGAAATAGAATTGTTTAATAGAATGCGCAATTTTTTCACATATGCATTAATTCAGAAAACTAAAAAAACTGGGGGAGTAATTAGAGTCTAAAAGCTGTATTTTTTCGGTGCAAATTTAATATTTAATTTCTTCCTATTCCTACATAAGCGCTGGAGATGGTACAGACATTAGACTTTCTGTATACATTATAAGTTCACTGCTCGTATGTACTACTCATAATTTCTCAGTTTTTCTTCCAGTTTTAGTTAAATATTTGTTTTTAAATTGTTTGGTGTTCAGGAAATACGTGCTTTGTTTTGTTTGATAAAGGAACAACAACAGTCTGCATTTTAATTCCAAAGTCCATTTTTGGTGCCTCAGTCCTCTTAAAGAATACCACTAAAATACCACACCAAAGTATTCTTCCACCCTGGGAGATTTAAACATTATAATTAAAATTCTTATAAGTTCTAATTTACACATTTTAATAAGCACTACAGTTCTCCTGTATAACCTTTAATCTCTTAGTATTCCTGAATACCTAAACCTAATTAGGAACAAAGAATTAGTAGCATATGCAGTTCCATTCGCCATACCAATAACTCAAATTTACAATATTCTCATTACTATCTTTAGCCACTTTTGAGAGCATTATGTAGTTATAAGCAAACGATTTATTTAGTTCGCTAAACAGTTGTTGGTTGGACTGAAGTGAGTTCTATCCTTAAAATACGCCTGATTTAGTATGAAATTAGTATTTATCTGTCTTTTCGTGTTTTTTGGTCATATTCAGATCGACACACAAGCGGATATTTTTCTTCAACTAATTTTACCCTCTTTGCTGCTTATTTAAGGTGAAAGTTATACTATATTTGTCATAATACGCCCTGAACCAATAAGTGGAAATGGTGCGCCTGCGTGTTGCCCGGAAAACATACTCGTAAAATGCATAATGAAAGTTACTCTACGAAATTTTTTATTTATGTACCTATAAGATTTACACTGAAGAGGATCTTTCTGGCGAAGCTGACTATTTTCGAAATATTTGCATATGTATATTTGAACGCTCTCATATTGCAGTTAAGATTACGAGTCAGTGAGATTTTTAAAATACATTTCTTTGTGGTTATGGCATAGGAATTTGTAATACATACTTTTTTATCATGGCTGACCAAAAATGTAATATATGTACAACAAAGTCCAATAACTTACTGCAGAAATCTTACTATACTATAATGATTAATATAAGTTAAATTGAAGAGTAGTATTTGTATGTTAATACTTCATATTGGCAAGTAATCTTACAACATGCATTATCAAGAAACTATCGATACCATCACCATCATCATCTGAAATCAATGAATCTAAACTTTCTGTTATCACAAAGTCAAATAAAGAGAGCAAATTTACTGTGTAATAGCTATCTTCCTTATACAGGCGCCCTATTTCTCGGTGTCCGGGTGTTAAGTTACGGGTTTAGTACGCAAAGCTTTGGATCCATTTCCGATGTGACAAGCACCCTCGATGTGGAGGACGAGGGCACTGTAGGAAAATAATAATAAGAGGAAGAAAGTACGCTTGCAGACGAGGGAGAAATCGCGCAGTGATCGATAGTGTGGAATAACAGCCAATAGGTTCCTTTTCTCATGTCCTCGTCACCCGATTTTATTGCCGAACGTGACGTTCCTTCGAGATATGTCTAGAAGGGAAGGAAGGGGAAGGACAATAACGAAAGGGAATCGATACTATTTGTGGGAGGAATGCTAAAACGCTAGATATCACGTACAACATTCATTCCTTATCTAGCCCTTGCTTTTCTTTTATTTTCTTTGTCCTTACATTGGCTGCAGATCACACTCATTAAAATTGCAGGCCAGACTCTACTGCTAAATAATTGAGTTAATTTAGAAAACTGGTAAAAGCAAAAGAAGGAGAGGAAGAAGAAGTGTATGTTAAATGTTTCAATCAAATTCTAAATTATACTTTACTGTAACTTTATTTAATACTTTTTTGAAAAAGTAGCATACTTATACAAAATGTAACAGAGTAACTATTGCTAATTTTCTGATATTATACCATAAAGCTGCTCACTTTTGCTTGATAAAGAATTGTCCAGACGTACCTCACAATATAAAAGGCTGATGATGGTAGAGGTCATTGTGGCTGCATTCATGTTTCAGCCATTCTTGTTAACATGGAAATAATAAACAATTGACGTTAGTTTATTGTTGTATGTACCAAAATTTCTTCTGTGACATCTGTTTATTTAATTATGAATATTAAAATATATCAGTATACATATATTGAATTTGCAGACATGTAAAAGGCATACGGAGCGGTTTACAGCAATCCTTACTTGTCAAAGTGAATCTATGAGGAGCAACACCCTTGGCGCCATATTACTTGTCATACAACATTTTCAAGACTTGATCAACGTCTTCGAGAGAGTGGCCAGGTAAAGAAAGTAGATTCAGGAGGAATCGAAGTGTGAAGACATTAAACTATGAAGGGTTTTGAAAATAATCCACTACGTATCACTTGTCCTGTGTTCATTACCAGTCACATATCTGTATGGAAAGTGTAACTGGGTATGAAAAGCACCCTTTCACCCCCCAGAAAGTACAAATATTAATTCCAGATGATTATTCTAACAGACAACAGTTTGCTGAATGGAACTTATATA
Organism: Deroplatys truncata; assembly: GCA_030765065.1. Classification (NCBI taxonomy): domain Eukaryota; kingdom Metazoa; phylum Arthropoda; class Insecta; order Mantodea; family Mantidae; genus Deroplatys; species Deroplatys truncata. Next base: position 255,911,507 of record CM060981.1, on the reverse strand, counting down.
CCGCTGACCATGAGGTTAATTTTGCTAGACGCGTATTATGGACAGACGAGGCAAGTTTTACAAGAGATGGATTTTTAAATACAAACAACAATTACATTTGGAGTGACACGTATCTTAAAGCTGTGGAGAATGTCCTCAATCAATGCAAGAATCAGTACATGTTTGGATTGGATTTGTTGATAACTATGTCATTCCTGCTAGATTGAATGGATATGTTTGTTACTTTTCTCGCGGAAGTGCTTCCTGAACTAATCAAGATGTTTCGATTAACATTCAGAGAAACCCGGTTCTTCAACACGACTGTGCACCCGCACATTTCGGCTTAAATTGTCGAAGTTATTTAAATTTTTATTTTACGAATCGTTGGATAAGGAGAACAGGTCCAGTTTTTGGCCGGCACCCTCCCCAGATATGACTCCAGTTAATTTTTGTGTTTGGGGTAATATTAAAACAGTTGTTTATTAAACATCACAGTAGTAGAAGAATTATTTGCTAGAATTATTCTTGCTTTTGACGATCTTCCTAACCGACCGCAAATATTTCGAAGAATTCCTCGTTCAATCATACGGCACTTTACTTTGTGTGTCAACAATGACGGTTTCAATTTTGAACAGTTCCTGTGTGTGTTAGTACTTTTTTCGTAATACAAGGCATTATGTAAGAAAGTTTCAGTATAACTACAGAAAGTAAATAAAGTATTCTTTTCACGCTGACATGTTGTCATTTTTGTTGAGTTATACTGTCATTTGAAAACGGAATATTTCCGAAAATTATTTGATTTAGAAAAAAATGTTTAATTTTATGCCCTCTATCACATCATAAAATTAGGAATTGTTATTCTGTTACACTCTATATAAGAAATCATTGGCAGCATTTTTATGAAAATGGTTTTATTAAACTAAAGGTAAATAACACCATCTGTATTTTATTAACATTCCATTATAGTCGTCGCTTTAATGTAGTAAGTAGGAACACAAATGTTTTTCTTATTATAACATTAAAAGGAAGTGGGAATTTAGATTCAACCTGTTTTATTTTTGTCTTACAAAATAGTTTTGCACGACACATCTCTGTGATAGGTTGTACTTTTCACTTCTTCAAAATTCTGTCAGAAACACTCTTTATCACACAATATTGTCATAATATTGTAAACAAGCAGCGTGTTTAAATTAACACAGCAATACCAAAATCAATTTTACATTTTTTGCTGTTAGCTTATGTGCATTTATCCACATCTATTGACAACGTATTAAGCGCGGGAATAGCCAAAGTAGTAGTGCACTGCGTCGAAAAATCCAACACACTAACCCACTGCTTTACGGATACCATTCCCCTACAAGTTTCCTAATACAGCTTAAAAGAATCTTTAAAGAATTTATTCCATTAAATAGTAACTATTTATGGCCATCGCCAGAAAACATAATTCTCCTGTAGATGATCAATTAAATACGGGCATAGCATTTATTGTGACATCCGATTTTTACTATTATAGTCATAGCTAGTTAGTTGTCTGGTCTATGGACCAGTAAAGGTTAAAGATCAACGGAGAATAAGATATAACTATGGATTAGAAGACAGATAAGTAAGATTGTGAGGTTCATAAAGGCACAAATAATAGCATGTTTACAGCATATTGAGAGAATGAGGGAAAATAGAATTTCAAAAAGAATATTGAAAGGAAGATCGTACGGAAAAATAAAACAGAAGATAAGATTAAGACTTGCCGGAGATCAATGTCAAGACTCTCTTCAATATATCGGACCTTAATGCCAGTATTGATATGCGACAAAATGGCGCCGACGTCGGTTGCCTTATAAAAAAATCTGATGTGTTACACTCACATGATTTTCTCTACTCTTGTGCAAAATATTTTTACAAACGCTTATTCTTCATATGCTTTATGTTAATCGAGATATCGAGATGTTAATCTTATTGCTAATTTTCTTGTAGATGCAAGGGGAATTTGTAAGCTCTAAACTATAGTCAAATATTTTGAGAGCTGGTGGGCATGTGGAGTATTCCATTCCCTTTGCATTACCAGAACAAAAAAAATGAATAACGAATTTGAGAAAAAGTATAAGTATTGGAAAATTTAAGGGAATAACAAGCAATATCTCGAAAATGGTTCACTCAACAACAACAAAATGTATATGACATACATTCTTTGTGTAGCAAAATTTTGTCTATCTCTTATGGTTTACCAGTTACGCAAAAGTCGTTCACAATGAAGAATACTTTTGGAGACATTCCCAGAAAATTCGAGATATACATTTCATTTGTCATGAAAATATCTTAAAAATATGAGATTTTAATCAAAATCGTTGGAGCCATTTTTGAGAAAACTAAAATTTTCGAAAAATGTTCCATGATAAAGGGTAATCTGGGGTATAGGGATTTTCTTGAAAACCTTCGTGTCGCATCTCTGGAAGATACTGAACCTAAATACCAAGTTTGGTGTTTATCCAACTGTTCGTTTCTGAGTTATGCTGTTCACAGACACACTCGGACATGTTTCCAAAAATGCTTTTTTTTTATTCATGGTTGTCAAAACATGTATTTCCGATGAAATCTGAGTATCGAATTTTTGGGTGGAATACAATAATACCCCTACTTACTATACATAGTAGAGAAAGTAAAAATGTGCATATCGTACAGCACTTATTTTCCTGTGATTGTGAGACATTTGTGCAAAGTGAAATGAAATATAAGTCGTTCATGTGTTTCTGGATGTAAATCCAACCATGGTGCTACAGATACGTCAGCATTTAGGTTTCCTAAGAACACAGTTTTGAGAGAAAAATGGATAACATTTATGCATCGTGACAAATTTATAATGACAGATAATTCAGTGGTATGCATAAAACATAAGTTAATAACAAAGGAGGATATGTTTCGGTATTAAATGTTGAACCAATTATTATTCCTAGAAAATAGAATTAATTCCATGATGATGCCTATTCTACCATATTTCCTAACCAACCATCCTATCGTACTGATAAGCTATCTTAAAGTTAGACAAGAACCATGCTCTCGTTCAGTATGAATGCTTAACAAACATGAAAAAAAAATTAAAAACAAAAGAAGCCGCGTGAAAATGACGTCATTTCGGAGTTTAAGAGCTTCAAAAATGAGGTTATGTAAAGAGACATTTAACCTTTCGTTTCAACAGTGAAAGAAGATAATACTATTCACGAAAGTGAAAGAAGAATCATTTATTGATGTAAGCTTTAAAGCTATCAGTAGTTCTTACGTCAAGGTTTATTTGTAAGAACTTATGTTACTCCAGAAAATTTTTAATGGATTCTGGAATCAGAGGGTGAAGGGCACTTAATTTCTAATACGTGGATCGTCAGAATTTGATAACTTATTAGGTTATCTTCAGAGCTACAGGACTGAGTGGTTTAAGCTGATGAACGAGTTGTGATTATAATTAATTTTTCTGAAAAAGGTGCTACATTCTAATAATTTTTGTGTAGAAAAGGCTATTAAAATAAGCTTTATGGTGGAACAATTACAGAATGTGTAATGAAACAAGTAAGATATTCGGCTGCATTAATGTCTACCTCATTTTTGGTGCATATCAGACAATAAGAGAAATAAATGTTTTGACATTGTCACATCCTGTGTAGCTGAAACAATTCTTAGGTTAAACTGACCCCATTAGCCCAGGAATAGGACATTCTTGATGGAAAAAAGCAAATCGCTATAAAGCCAAGAAAAAGTGTTTAATTATGTGAGATGAAGTTATCTAAATTCAAAGGTAACATGCTCTGTTATCTACCATGGGAATGACAGATAACTTTTTATACAAAGCTATGCTTAAGATGTTCAATAACACTGAACAATGTGTTTGAATTTATTTGCCAGTATACTTGGGGAAAACCTAGTTACAGGTTGTAGAACCGTCAGTATAGTAACAAAACAAAGAAAATATAACACAGTTAGCTCATCTACAATTCATCACCTCTATGCTACATGCTTTTATTCCCTAGGTAACCTACAGAGCCTTTTAAAAGCAAGTAGCCCCATGCCATATGTTCTTGTGTGTAGGTTATGTCATTACATATTAATTATAAACAAATAATACGTTTACATATTTAATATTTCCGTCTTTTATATTTTTCAGTATTGAAATGCTTGTAATACTATACACACGTTTTCATTTCATAGGAATGGTGCTTTCTGTGCATTGCTGAACTGTTTCCGCTCAGTCGATACGGCAGCCATCTTGTTTTCGTTCTTCTTTTTCTTCTTCTTGTGCTTTTATTGTGCAGAAGCTATTTAGTTGGCGTGTAGGTATACCCTAGCGGTGTTTTCTGTAATCAGATGATTTTCAACAGCCACTGATTTTGCCACTAGACGCGCATTGTAGTAACTGATTAGCCCGGTACTCATTGATATCGCCACGAGAGAGAGATTTAAAAAACATGCACGTCATTCTGAAACACATAACCCAATGATTATTATCAAAATTGCATTACTGGTTATATTCTTAAGAAAGAAAACGCTATTTGCCTTTAATTCAAGGTTTATTCAGCAGGTACTCTGCTGCGCAAAGTGAACTTCTACTACAGTTAACATTTTGCTTTTATTGTGCAGAAGTTTTTGTAAGAAACTCTCTTTTGTTAAAAAAAGTTCCGATAGATGACAGATTAATGCGTAAAATAATGCATAAAATAAATAGTATGTTCATTTTCGAAAAATGAATGGTTTCTTGAGTATAGTAATAATTGTTCGGGGCTCGGGGAAATGACTAAGAAACCGGGTGGTGTGTGTTAAAATTGTGTGCTATGGTAACTCTAATAACATTTCGTCGGATTAGGATTCTAAGAGGATAGAGACTTAGCACCTCGACCTAAGCAGCTCTTTTGTGCCTATGCCCCGGGCCCGGGAGGGAGGGATAAGATGAGATGAGACAGATGGCGGCCGGACCAGCATGCACGATAGGCAGAGGACAGGGACCCTACATTTCCAGATTTAAACTCCCCGGATGGACACTAGAGCAGCCGTGTCCTCTCCCCTTATGGACCCCCGGACCCAGAGACCGTCTCAGGACGAAGGTTTCCACAGAGCATGCTTTTTCCCTGCCATGCACACACCGGGACCTCTGAAAGAAACCATGCGAATGGATGGTGAGGCGAAATGACGGGATGGGACATGATGATCCTTCCCAGTATTCTTCTAGCAACCCAGGGAAACCCTGAAAAAACACATGGGTCAGGTAGGTCGGCTGCGGGGTTCGAGCCCACGACCTCTCGAATGCGGGCCATAGACTTGCCACCTGATCCATTCCGCTCACTATCACATTTCGCCAAGGAAACTCCTTATAGTATCAAGCTGTTTTCTGCAAGAGTAACAGCGTTCTGCGACACTCCTTTCTCTTGCCGAACGGGCATTGGGAACGTTCTTGTCGTCCTCCGTGGTGTAATGGTTACCATGCTAGCCCTTAATTTCCGAGATCACGGGTTCAAACCCAGCGGAGGGCAATGGATTTTTTTCGGGCGTAAAAATCCTTAGTATGGCTTCCTTCGTAAGGGAAGTAAAGCCGGAGGATCCATGTCGTAAATTTACGGCACGTAAAAGAATCTCAAGCATCATAAAGAGGCTTCTGAGCAAAATTACCTATTTTTCACGTCCAATATAGAATGGGACACTAAGGACCACAGCGCTTAAAGAGAGTCCATAAAAAATTCAGTTTCTTTTATTTTGGAACGTTCTCGCTCATTCGCAAACCAATCTAGTATAAAAATTACAACAATACGATTGAATGACTAAGAAACAGGGTACCGCTTATACCGTGAGCTGTAAACTATTTTGCTAGTTCCTTCAGTGTGGAATATGGGCCACCAATGCGCGATGTGGTCGTATCACTGTTAAAATACAACTGTTTTTGTATAATATTATTGATATTTCTAAACGTATTTATGCTACTTTTCTCTGCTAAACCTGAATTACTTGCCTCGTTTCTCTATCAATTAAAACTAAGAAATATAAGACTGATAGTAATCAGTTTAATTGTTCTTGTTTTAAAATTCTTACCTGCATAGACTAAGTTTAGTATAATGTAATTCTCATATGGATAATATCAATTAAGTGAATATTCTTGCAGCTAATGTCCTTTTTCGTTTTGTTTTACTTTTTCTTATGTTTCTAATGTCTCATTTAGAAATCCAGGTCTGTAGAACCGACGAGCGAAATGGATGAAGTGATGCTCAAATAAACCGTGGCTCTCTAGCTGAGAGTTCACATGACTCATAGTAAGAACGAGAATGTTATATTAAATTCGGAGATTTCATTACCTTCGTTATTAATTTGTATTTTATACATTCTAAAATGTATTCATAGACCATTTACGTGATGCATTGTAAGACATTATCCGTTGGATATAGTGGATATAAAGTTTCCTGATGACCATATTTCTGTTATTCCCAGAGACACTGGATAAGTATATTTTAAAGCAAGAACTGAGCACTGAATGTTGTGCATTTCTAAGTATTTGCATGTCTGGCTTATAAACAGAAAATAAATCTCTAATCCTATTTCAGGCTTAAACCATTTCCTTCCTGGAGCGGTAAAATACCCCATTGTTAAGGAGAAGAAAGATGGAGCTCGACAGTTTTCCTCTATTAGATAGGATCAACTCCCTCACCTACTGTGCTGCACTCACGAGGGGTTTATTTTCCCTTCACTTCTATATCACATTGGAACCCCTACCAAAGCACCAGCACAATTCTCTTCCATGACCACAAAAATGTTCCCAGAGATCACATATACGTTACATTTGTAGTGTCAGCTAGCCAACCAAAGGTGAGACCTCCTCGGTATTGAATCTCGGAGCGCGAGGTCTGTGGTTATCTTAACCTTATACAATATCCTAGTATACTTCAGTAAATACCGCTCGTTATAACAGCGTTTTAAAACAGAAGACAGAGATACATATTATAATTACCGTGGAAGTGCTCCAATTTTCAGACTACAGCATGTTTCATGTTATTGCAAAAGGATTGCAGATAGTGGAAGCACATTATTATAAAAATCTGATGTGTTACACTCACATCACTTTCTCTACTCTTGTACAAACTATTTTTACAAACGCTTATTCTCCATCTACGTGATGTTATTCCAGATAAACATTTGCAGACTCTATCTTATTGCTAATTTTCTTGTAGATATAAGGGGAATATATATTTACAAGGGCAATATAGAAATACAGTAGCCTTTAAGCACATGCATAGCTCTTAATAGCTGGTTGCTAGGTGCAGCACCATTCCCTTTGCCACAGATTAATACTCTTTGCATATTCAAGACAAAAAATTGAATAACGAATTCCCATTTGAGAAAATAAGTATTGAAAAATTTAAGGGAATAACAAGCAATATCTCGAAAACGGTTCACTCAACAAAAAAATGTATATGACATAAATAGAGTATTTTAACGCGATCTACATTTTTAAGTAGTAAACTTTTGTCTATCTCTTATGGTTTACCAGTTATGCAAAAGTCGTTCACAATGAAGAATACTTTTGGAGACATTCCCAGAAAATTCAAGATATACATTTTCTTTGTCATGAAAATATATTAAACATATGATATTTTAATCAAAATCGTTAGAGCCATTTTTGAGAAAATTAAAATTTTCGAAAAATGTTCCATGTAAAGGGTAATCTGGGGTGGGGGATTTTCTTGAAAACCTTCGTGTGACATCTCTGGAAGATACTGAACCTAAATACCAAGTTTGGTGTTTATCCGACCGTTCGTTTCTGAGTTATGCTGTTCACAGACACACAGACACACACACGGACATGTTTCCAAAAATGCTTTTTTGGATTCAGGGGGTCTCAAAACATGTATTTCCGGTGAAATCTCGGTATCGAATTTTTGGGTGGAATACAATACTTCCCCTACTCACTATACGCAGTAGAGAAAGTAAAAATTGGATGCGTTGTATTTGCATGACTCTCTCCTCCATTATATTTTATTACTTTCTCTACTACGTGTAGTAAGTAGGGGAAGTATTGTATTCCACCCAAAAATTCGATACCGAGGTTCCATCGGAAATACATTAGACCCCCTGAATCTAAAAAAATCATTTTTGGAAACATGTCTTGTGTGTGTCTGTATGTCTGTGTGTCTGTGAACAGCATAACTCAGAAACGAACAATCGGATAAACACCAAACTTGGTGTTTAGGATCAGTATCTTCCAGAGATGCGACACGAAGGTTTTCAAGAAAATCCCCCTAACCCAGAATACCCTTTACATGGAACAACTTTCGAAAATTTTAATATTCTCAAAAATGCCTCTAACGATTTTGTTTAAAATATCATATGTTTAAGATATTTTCATTACAAATGAAATATATATCTCGAATTTTCTGGGAATGTCTCTAAAAGTATTCTTCATTGTGAACGACTTTTGTATAACTGGTTAACCATAAAAGATAGACAAAATTTTACTACACAAAAACTGTAGATCGCGCTAAAATCCATAATTTATGTCGTATACATTTTTTGTTGTTGGGTGAACCATTTTCGAGATATTGCTTGTTATTCCATTAAATTTTCCAATACTTATACTTTTTCTCAAATTCGTTATTCATTTTTTTTGTCCTGATAATGCAATGAGAATGGAATACTCCACATAGCAACCACCTCTTAAAAGATGTGACTATCGCTTAAAGCCTAGCATCTACAAGAAAATTAACAATAAGATTAACATCTCGATATCTCGATTAACATGAAGCACATGGAGAATAAGCGTTTGTAAAAATAAATGAAAATGGTCCATATGATGCATTTTTAAACATATTCACGATAAAATTCAGCATTCAGCATTCAGTAAATAAGTTTGCAAACACATACATTATATCATGTTATTCATATTTATATTAACCTCTAACTACTGTATAAGAACTCTTACCTTTTGTACTCTCAAAAGTTGTTGATTTTTCAAAAGTTAATAATTTATTTCCCAAAATTGGAGCATTGTTTTGAAAATGTGTATGGTAACTTTCTTTAATGTCCTTTTGGGAGTCCGTACAGAAAGTTTGAAACAAAGTTTTAAAAAGTGCACGCAGTCGAGCATTTTGACAATGAAAAAATGCTGCAAGATGTTTGCAAGAAAACAAGGTTTAAATTTGGACTCTCCTATTAATAAACTATGCGCGTTTTTCCATATATAGCTTCAGTTATGGTGGTTTAAATGCGAACAAGTGGACAAAAAATATATATCTCTTAAAGTTTAGAACTATATTATTTTACTATGAAAAAATAATTTTTTAATTCTTCAAAATTACTTCACAGATACATACCTTAAGCAGACAGAAAAAAGTCTGTTACAAATAAAAATCAGTGCCACAGAAATAAAAAGCTTATAGAATTTTTAGTACGGAGCCTGACGCCAAAGAAACAAAATTCGTTGAGAATGCAGATCTTCCAGCTGAATGGTCGTAGTCGAGCGGAAACTTTTTCGCTTCACCACGGTCCTTCAGCCTTCAGATTAAGACCTGCATTCTCAATATAACTCCGGTCTTAAACGCCTGCGTCTAAGCCTTTGATACGGAATCTGGACCTCTTAGGAGAGCTAGTTCAACATTATACATTTACAACCCTCAGCTTCTGGGGCAAGTTAATGTCCAAGTTCATTTATGTAGAAGCTGGAGTAAATGCCGAGTAAGTAAACGAGGAGGGTTTAGAAAAAACTTTAGATGTAAATGATGAACCGTTGTGAAGAGGATGCACAGCAGTTCCATATGCAATGGTAGCTGATTTTAAATTACTTCTTCAAATGTACATCAAGAAACCATTGTTAAACAGAAACATATCACAGGAGAAGCGAGTTTTCAATTATTGCCTGAGCAGAGCATGACGAAATGATGAAAATCCTTTCGGTGATCCAGCTAAATGTTTTTATACTATTGCCAAGAACTGTTGAGCTGATAATGCTTGCAGCACATAACCTTAAATCGTTTATTTCGCACAAAAGGAAACAGTATTTACATATCAAATGAGCATGAATTGAATTCGTTTCTCAGCTTCGCCATTCTGCGGCACATGGGATGAGTAGTTGCTATTTACGCAATCATAAACGTGTTTATGTAAATTGAAGTTCTTCTAAGAGTTTAGAAAGCCAGCAGAAAATATTATTTAAAGGTAGCAAAGACGAAAGGATGAGGTTTACATCATAATACACATCTGAGAACAACTACTCGCGCATAGTGCCTATTTGAGAGCTAAAGTATAAGGTGCCTCCCCGTTGCTTTACATAATCATTAAGCTAGCGTTTGATAGTCTGAAGTGATAATATCCGCCAGAAGAGAAATAATAATAATAATCATAATAATCATAATAATAAGGATGGGAATAATAATAAGAAAGAAGAATAAAGATAATATGAAGGATTAAAAAAGGTGGGAATAAAGTCGTAACGACGGAGATTAAGTAAAGAACAGATACGAATAAATAAAATTAACGTGAATTCAATAAAACAGATGGAAATAAAATGTAGGAAACCGCGTATTTCAGAGCGAAGAGAGACGAGCGAAAACGGTAAATATGAGAAAGGTTTCACGAACAAACAGGTGGGGACATTAGCTAGCACTTAAGTTACATAGAATTTTGTGAAACTCACAGGAAACGAAGATAATAGACGGGAAGTCAGTTGTAGTCAACCGCACAGAAAAGGTAATCAGGCGGAAATAAGACGGTAATGTTAGACGCGGTTAAGGTCAACTTGAAAATATAACGAACCAATGAGAAACGGCATAAAACTTAGAAAAATGACCAATGAGAAACTATAAAAGTCACGTGAATAATAAAAAGGAGGAATGAAAGTAGAAAATAGGCGGAGAATAGACATGTTATCTAGGATGTAGAGAAGTTTTAGACGTGGTTAAGATAAATCACTTTGTGTCGTACAGGGCAGAAGAATACATCACTTCGTGTCGTACTGTTGGGGAGACTTCATGTCAAGCGGCGAGGCAGAATATGTGTAAAAGTTAGTGTCAAGTTAATGTGCGAAAAAGCGGGTAGAAGTGACTAAATTCCGGTCAACAAAATTTACAATGTTATACTTTTCGACGTGAGAAGAGAAATAAAAAGGGGGAAAACACGTTAATAATAGCTAGGGATGATAGGCGAAATCAGGTCTTGTGTGACGGGGATTCGGTAAAATGAACGCAGTGTGGATCTTCACAATAAACGGGCCAGTGAAGGAGTAATGCGAGTGTCATTAACCTCCTATCCACACTCCCTGAGATAAGAGTTCTTACCAAACCATTAACTCTCTACCTGAGCAGCCGGCAAAACAAACCCTTTCCGAGTCAGAAACCCGATACCACGACAACTTTATTTAACCCCCTATAGGTCCCATTAGGATGCCTGACAACTATCTAATGCAACATCCAATTTTATACCATTTATTCATCTTACCGTTCTTGCCAAAAACTGGGTACGACACACGGAATTAACTCTTGATATACAGGTCGCAAGTGTAACAATATGCAACGTTATTTAAATTCAGCCCAGATATGTGAGCAGCTACAAAAGAATTGCACGTTTCATAAGTGCGGTAGTAATAATAACATGAATAACAATAAAACTTAAGATCTTTCATGCCCAATATAGAATTGGATGTTAAGAACCACAACACAGTCCATAAATACTCAATTTTATTTCTAGCTGGGGTTAGTCAAAAGTTGGTTACCTGTAGAAAGTTGGAAACCTTACAGAAGGAAAAACACTGCTGCGATCTAGGGAAATGGGCCACTTTTTATGCACGACGGGGCACGTGCAAAACTGTTGCGCTTTGCAGGGTTTAAATAATACGTTAAAAACAATGTATTTTCTGGCTATTGTAAAGCCCATTATTTGCCGTTTATTATTATTATTATTATTATTATTATTATAATTATTATTATTATTATTATTATTATTATGTACATTATTTACTATTAAAGGATGTTTTAACACTACTATATCCGTCATTTCAGTCTGATTACTATACCAAATGTTCCATGTTATCACTTTTTCCACGTTATGAAGCAGTGTTTCATCAGCACATTGGAATAATACACCTTCTATATCAGTTTAGGTTTTTACTTTCTCTACTACGTATAGTAAGTAGGGGAAGTATTGTATTCCACCCAAAAATTCGATACCGAGATTTCACCGGAAATATGTTTTGACACCCCCTGAATCCAAAAAAAAGCATTTTTGGAAACATGTCCTTGTGTGTGTCTGTCTGTGAACAGCATAGCTCAGAAACGAACAGTCGGATAAACACCAAACTTTGTATTTAGGTTCAGTATCTTCCAAGGATGCGACACAAAGGTTTTCAAGAAAATCCCCCACCCCCAGATTACCCTTTACATGGAAAATTTTTCGAAAATTTTAATTTTCTCAAAAATGGCTCTAACGATTTTGATTAAAATATGATATGTTTAAGATTTTTCATGACAAATGAAATGTATATCTCGAATTTTCTGGGATGTCTCCAAAAGTATTCTTCGTTGTGAACGACTTTTGCATAACTGGTAAACCGTAAGAGATAGACAAAATTTTACTACACAAAACATGTAGATCGCGTTAAAATACACAATTTATTTTATATAAATTTTCTTTTGTTGGGTGAACCACTTTCGAGATATTGCTTGTTATTCCCTTAAATTTTCCAATAGTTATACTCTTTCTCAAATTCGTTATTCATTTTGTTTGTCCTGGTAATGCAAACAGAATGGAATACTCCACATAGCAACGAGCTCTTAAAAGATTTGACTATCGCTCAAATACTATCATATTACCCTTGCACCTACAAGAATATTAGCAATAAAATTAACATCTCGATTAACATGAAGCACATGGAAACTAGCGTTTGTGAAAATAGTTTGTACAAGAGTAGAGAAAGTCATGTGAGTGTAACACATCAGATTTTTCTTGCTTGCAGAGGAAAATGCTTTTGTCCGCGATAACAGCACAAAACATAAAAATACTTCATGTCCAAACTTGAATTACCTATAAATGTTGACGTAGTGCCCTTTACCTCCGGCACTTGGAAATAAGTTAAAAACGGCTTAAGCATTATGAAACTGATCAGAGCTTTCAAAACATCTCACAATAAATGTGTGCATGTGAGTGCGTGTGTATGTGTGTGTGTGTGTGTGCGTGTATCTGTGCGTAATAATGTGTATGAGTCAGTGTGTGTATGAGTGTGTGTGAGTGTGTGTGCGCGCGCGCGCGTGTCCACATCGTCTCTCCAAACTCAACGCTCTTCACAAGCAATGGTTTACTATTAGCGCCACAGTACATTTTGCAGCGGTTCTTTACGTGATAGCAATGCATTTTCACGTATTATAGTCCATTAATCAAACTCTGTTTAGGAAACAAGGTAGTAAAACAAATTGATGGGTTAACCAACAACGTAAATTGCCTTAATTTATTTTTAGACGATCCTGTTTTTCATGACCTTACCGTACATCATGACCTGCCTGGGATGTTTTCTCGCGTTGCTCCTTTGCTGCTTTTGCAGTCTATAAACGTTATTCATAACATAGCTATAATCTCTAATGTTTTTATTATTAAATACATAACATATACTCATATTTTAATTACATTATTACCATTTCGGTCTTTTCTCTGAGTACTTATGTTTCATATGCATTTAATAATCACACCATGTTGATTTTGAGCATGCAAGGTAAAACTAGCCGAATTATCTTCCTCTTCGTCTCATTCTTGTTTAATCACGTTAGGAATATGCTCTATGGTCTTGATTTGGATGAACTAGGAACCAAAGAAGCACCTGCTATGTGCTACGCCTGTTCAGTTTTTGGCTTAAGGTATTGACCGGCCATTTTGATTTTTTAACCAGCAAATAGTAAGCAACTAAGTAGATAATATTACAGTTTTATAATAAATCATTGATCGCACACAAATAACATATAATTGAGTGTATAACATTATCACGGAACGTGAAAATACTCCACTTCTTTCGCTGTTTTCAAACTCTTTCGCAATAAAAGAACCACTTCCCACCCTTATCTCGCAGTAGGTATGCTGTATTATATGTTTATTTCAGCCCTCTATTCCGTAATATTTCCACACGTCTTTGTTTTCTTTACTTTTTTGTCGTAAACAGCACAACAGCTATGTATAAACATCCCTCGCCCAGGTAGACGTTATTTATTTACTGATCAGACCTTGCGTTTCGCAGCTGTGATACGCTATATGCAGTTGAATTCAATTGAGCAAAGTCATCAAAGCATTATCAAGCCTTTGACTATTTAGAGGACGTCTTTATTTCTTCTGTGTCTTCATAAATTATAAAACTACTTGAAACAATTTCATAGTGTACGGATACATACAGTAGCGGAGGTATAAAGAAAATATTTAACATTATTCTATGTGATCTGCCATAGCAATTTCATGTTTCTAAGATAGCTTAAATTATATGATTTCTGTCGGTTATTACGGATGTGCAAATGACTAAAAGTTTTACTGAAAAAAATCATCATTTATACTTAAACAAGAATTGTGTACTCCATTATTTTTAAGTTTGTCTACTACGTATAGTACGTAGATGAAGTATTGTATTCCACCCAAAAATTCGATACCGAGATTTAACCGGAAATATGTGATTTCAGCCCCCTGAATCCAAAAAAAGCATTTTTGGAAACATGTCCGTGTGTGTGTGTGTGTGTTCGTTTCTGTGAACAGTATAACTCAGAAACGAACAGTCAAATAAACGCCAAACTTGGTATTTAGGTTCAGTATCTTCCAGAGATGCGAAACAAAGGTTTTCAAGAAAATCCCCCACCCCAGATTACAGTTTACATGGAACATTTTTCGAAAATTTTAATTTTCTCAAAAATGGCTCTAACAATTTTGATTAAAATCTCATATATTTAAGAAATTTCATGGCAAATAAAATGTATATCTTGAATTTTCTGTGATTGTCTCCAAAAGTATTCTTCATTGTTAACGACTTTTGCATAACTGGTAAACCATAAGAGATAGACAAAATTTTACTTCACAAAAAATGTAGATCGCGTTAAAATACACAATTTATGTCATATACATTTTTTTGTTGTTGAGTGAACCATTTTCTAGATATTGCTTGTTATACCCTTAAATCTTTCAATGCTTGTACTTTCTCAAATGGGAATTCGATATTCATTTTTTTTGTCCTGGTAATGCAAAGAGAATGGAATACTCGACATGGCAACCAGATCTTAAAATATTTGACTATCCCTTAAAGCCTAGCAATTCCTCTTGCATCTAGAAGAAAGTTAGCAATAAGATTAACATCTCGATATCTCGATTAACATGAAGCATATGGAGAATAAGCGTTTGTAAAAATAGTTTGTACAAGAGTAGAGAAAGTCATGCGAGTGTAACACATCAGATATTTTTTCTTTTGCTTTTAGTTCTTTTAATAGTGCTCACTAGGAAAATAAATTTAAGAAGAAGTTATTCCAGGCCGAAGTTTTGGCATGAGGCGTAGGAAAATCTTCAAAAAACTTCAGTAAAGTAGGATGCTTCTAGCGGGATTGAACCGCGGAGAAGGCCTAATTCATTAATAATTATAGGGATTCTTTTTTTAAAATGCCAAATTAGCTTTATTTTTTGGCATTAATTGTCACTAATTCTGTCACAAAAATAAAAGTCGCTACACAGAGGAATAATATTTGTTACAAATATTATATATGCACACCAGTATATAATACCTTATCAGGAGCATCGCGGTATGGTTCATTAAGGCAGTTTCGCCTTTTCTAGTATTTTTACTATCTCTACTACGTATAATAAGTAGAGGAAGTATTGTATTTCATCCAAAGTTCGATACCGAGATGTCACCGGCTTAAGGGGTTTAAGAAAATAAAGGCTAAATTTGCCAATAGTTTTCTTTTAGTTATGCCTAAGAGGTTACAATGCAGTTACGACTTAATGGTATACTAATTCCCCAATAGATTTCCTAGAAGCCCTTACAAATGCATGCGAGTTGCAGCCGAACTATTAATTTACCGGGCTGAGACACGTTAATTGTGGTCATACCTTCTTTCAGACTACGTATTAGTTGCGGCCTTGTTGATTATTACCCTGTGTTGCTCATAAAATGTTGTATTCTTAAGAGTAATTAGTTTGGTTCAGATCTCTTCATGTTGAGATTAAGTTTTCAAATTATAGATCCATTACGATAATTTTCAAATAAATGGATTAAAATAGTTGATAAGTGCTATATCTGATGCAAATCTATGTGCAAATTAGCGCATCCTAATCCTACTAACAACGTACCCCACCGAAATTCGTAACTGCTAAATATATCTTGAGTATTATTGCTGTTAGTGTTATAAATGACCCAGCACTGAGTTTAAACACAGAACATCTGAATTGATGATCTCCCACTTCAAAATTAATGAAAAAATCTGATGTATTATACTCACATGACTTTCTCTACACTTGTACAAACTATTTTTACAAACGCTTATTCTCTATCTACTTCGTGTTAATCGAGATAAACATTTGCAGACTATATCTTATTGCTAATCTTCTTGTAGATGCAAGGGGAATATATATTTACAAGGGCAGTATCGAAATACAGTAGCCTTTAAGCACATACATATCTCTTAATAGCCGGTTGCTAGGTGCAGTACTATTCCCTTTGCCACAAATTAATACTCTTTGCATATCTAAGACAAAAAAAATGAATAACGAATTCCCGTTTGAGAAAATAAGGATCGAAACATTTAAGAGAATAACAAGCAATATCTCGAAAATGGTTCACTTAACAAAAAAAAAATGTATATGACATAAATTGTGTATTTTAACGCGATCTACATCTTTTGTGTAGTAAAATTTTGTCTATAATTTATGGTTTACCAGTTTACCAAAAGTCGTTCACAATGAAGAATACTTTTGGAGACATTCCCAGAAAATTCAAGATATACATTTTATTTGTCATAAAAATATCTTAAACATATGATATTTTAATCAAAATCTTAGAGTAATTTTTGGGAAAATTAAAATTTTCGAAAAATATTCCATGTAAAGGGTACTCTGGGGTGGGAGGATTTTCTTGAAAACCTTTGTGTCGCATCTCTGGAAGATACTGAACCTAAATACCAAGTTTAGTGTTTATTCGACTGTTCGTTTCTGAGTTATGCTGTTCACAGACAGACACTAACACGGACATGTTTCCAAAAATGCTTTTTTGGATTCAGGGGATCTCAAAACATGTATTTCCGGTGAAATCTCGGTATCGAATTTTTGGGTGGAATACAATACTTCCCCTACTTACTATACGTAGTAGAGAAAGTAAAAAGCAGTTAAGTTTAAACTCTATCATGATAACTTCATAATAGCCGCCATTATACTGTCATCGTTCGTAGCGGCGATAACAGCGACAACTCTCGGAAGTTGGAAGACGCAATAAGGTTGCAACACAAGCTGTCCTTACTGGAAAATGCTGTTTATACTCTGTTAAAAGTTCGTGAAATGGATCACCTGGGTAACGTAATAGGCCGATGAGCACCTAATTACCAGGCCGCAACTCAGACGTCCTTCTCAATATGCTGGGCCGCAATTCGTACGTAAATTTGAGACTGGGCCGCAATTAAACTTTACCGATTGTTGCAAGGAGATGTACTGTATCTGATTTCATTACTTAAAAAGACATGCCTGATAAAATACTCTCAATAACACAAACATCAATCTTAACGTTTGTTTCTGCAATTTTAAATGCAAGAAGTATTCGGTTAAGTTCTACGCACATCTCTTTAAATTTCGTGGAACACTTTTGAGAATTTTCAGTCAGTTAAAAGTATTAGAAGTAACAAAAATCCAGTAGTTTTGGCAAATAAATGCATGTGTTCATTTTGTATAATTTGTAACGAAATGCGTTTTACATCTCACTAGAAGGCTTCACTCAGGCAAAGTCTACGGCTTTTTTCCCTTCTGAACCCACAGAGAAGCTAATAGGAGTCACCAGAGTGCTCAGTAGAGGTGGCAGTCCTATGTATAAATTTAATGGAGACAAGCATTGCAGGTATATAACATATATAAATACTGTATATAAATACCGTCACTTTATTACAAAAACAGGTATACATTATGAACATCTGTGATACGACAGCCTATGAAGAGTCAAAGCCGACCTCACGTCCAAATGCACACTCAGAGGTAGGTGATCTTCCAAACGTTAATGTCAGCACCACGAGTCCCCCGGGGAAATCATATTCGTTTTCGCAGCCAATCGTACCTCTTCGTATTCCTCACGATGTTGGCAATGCGTAGGTAAGACTGATGTGAGCCAAAAATTTGCAACTCCAATGCGTGTGCTCAATCCCATGCTCCTTCCAACAGCTAGGAACCGGAAAACCAAACTAGAAGCCACTGCACCATCCATAATAGTCATTAAAGGAATATCGTATCGCAAATAAACGCCAAGAAAAAATGACCCGAAGTTAAAATACTGTCACACCAAGTGCAGATGATGCATACTAGAGTGTACAAAATTGTTATAAGGAAAGAAATAAAAACAAGCTTTAGGTGAAGACTGTGAAAGGGTTCAGTGCTTTATGGAATTTATCCATCCTTTGCATTAAAATGACTTCTTTGTCTAAAGTTGAAGGGCAACTTTTAAAACAATTTCGGTTTGGCTCAGGCCTTAGCACGGAGGCTCACATTCCGTAAGTCCCCGGTTCAAACTTCCAGGTGATATTCCATTTTGAGTAAGGTTCTTTGTATACATATATCTGTGTGTGTATGTGTGTGCTTGCGTGCGTGCATATGGTCCCTAGACGATTGCTGGAATGGACTCTTATATACCACGAATTTACTTGTCCTTTCTCTTTCCTTTCTTCATCTCTGAGTGTTGAACGGTCAGGCGCGTAGGACGGCGATGTGCGGCATATGTAGGATTACTTTGAGGAGAGAAATATTTCTTCCCTGTCACCGAAACCTTCGGAACAACTGTCGAGAGGACAAGGGGGATCAAAAGGGTGCTCTGCTGGGACCCGTAATCTGTACACGTTAAAGACCCTGCTGCGCTGTGACTACCGCCATTAGATCCGGTCGTCCTATGTGCTGCCTCGATTTATTCCTTCATCCCGAAGGTTAAGTAGGCCCATTACACTTAGACTTGGTCGCATTGCTGAAATTCGCTTCCATCGTTATCTATAATTTTAAATATAACGATAATACTTGGCAGAAGATTTTCTATCACTCCACTGCATTTCTTTTTGTGGAAAATGGGTGTCAGGCGCAGTTTATTGACATGGACTCTGATGACTATGGTGTACTCTCAAAGTGTGCTCCTTGGCATTTTCTAGAACAATTAGAAAGCTTGAATATGAAGCAGTAGATTATAATTATAAGCCAGTGTTATATATTTAAATATGTATTAGGCAAGTCACAATTGGAACATTTAGACTAAATGCTGACATTTAGATTCTAGTTTGTAATCATTAGTGTAAACAAATGATAATGAAGCTTCTACTAGGGGATATCAATACGATATCATCTTATATTTTCTGTCGTATATAATTTATTTTTGTGCCCGCTTCGCATAACTTTGGTTTTCGTCCCTCAGGACCTAAGGTCCATGTAGCGACTTGAAACCTCCCCTAAAAGAAATGTGTCATACTTGGATGCCTATGATAGTCCAATGATTAGAGAGCTAACCTCTAAATGCACAGGATGGGAGGTCCCTTGTTTTGAAATTAGTGTTATTCTCTATCTTTCCTACAGAAATGATTGTGAGTATGCATGTATCTGATTCAATATTTAAAATAATGGTAATAAAAACCAACAATATAACCTAAAGTAAATAACTTAAAACAATATCTACTGATAGAAATGTTCCGAAGTAAACGTTACTGATTTTACCTCGGTTTAGTGTAATCTTAAGTTTCGTTACATGATTAGGTATGGTAAAAATATCCCTGCCACTTTAAATTTCTAATGTTCAACATTATTTAATAAAATTATGAATTTTTGCTTAGCCTAACTGTTTTATCTTGAAATATTTCAAAGTTAAAAAAATGATTTCTTTGTTAGTGCTGCGTTTTAATGTTTGCAAGTTGTGCTGATAGCCTTTATCCAAACAAGGTTTATAGATTTTCAATTCTAGATTAAAAGAGCATATATCCTTAATAATCTGATTTCCATAAAGTACAAAACACCTTCAAAGTTAGGCTCCATAACATCAGTAAATGGGGGAAACAAATTTTTTAGCCGTATACATAAACTATGCTAATGCTTACGCTTACTTCTAGTCTATAATGGTGAAAAATTGAGTTCGGAATTCATGCACTAATGAAACTACCTATAATTCTTCTCTAGAGCACTATTACAGTTTCGAAAATAAAATATATTAAATGCTCTTCAGATTATTATTTTATGCTGTTTATTATTATTATTACTATTATTATTATTATTATTATTATTATTATTATTATTATTATTATTATTATTTTATTACTGTCATCTTCTAACTGAAAATATTTTTGCTTTCAGAAATTAAAGTACAAACTCCAATGCCAATTGGTTCGACAGAAAATCAAGTGGCAACAGTATCAGGTAAGTAGAATTTGAGTACTTGATTAGATGCTAAAACAATAATGTTTACAATTTTACTGAAATTATTAATGTTAACAGCCTAGTTAAATAACCACTGCCATAAACTATATTCGTATAAGCAGTAAAGTTACAATGACGTGCAAAAAAGTGGCCCATTCCCCTAAATCGCTATAGAGTTGTTCGCCCCGTAAGGTTCCCCGTTCCAGTAACCAACTTTTGACTCCACCCACACCACTCAGTTCCGTGACCGGCTTGGAAAACAATCCAGAGACATAAAAGCTAACCGATGAACGATGTTTATAACCTATTTGAAATAAAGGTGGGATTAGGATACCACCTCTATGAAAGAGTTTAGCTACGATTGGTACATAACGAAATATGTACCGAATTATACTGTAGACATAGAATATAATTCAGCCGTCTAGGGGAGGGTTTGAAGAATTATTTGCATGTGTGGTTAAACTGAACAACAACTACAACATTTACATGTATGAGAGCTTTCATCACGACATGGAGACGAAGGTTAAAGTTGTTGCTGCTACTTAATGGTAATAAGAAAACCAGCATTAAGAAAACGGTAGTGTAGTATGAAAATATAAGGTTTAAGTTGTAATTTTACACTTCGACAATACTTTGGGAGAGGTAAAGTACCCTGTCAATCCGGTGGCTAGAATTATGCCCAAAAAGTAGAGACAAAATATAGTCTCAACCCCCCTTAAAGGGGTTAAGACTAAATTTTGTCAGCGCCAACATAAACACCCCCGTTCCATTATGGGCCCATTTTATGGCGTCAGTGTACATGATGGGAGTGGTGTACCGAATTGCAAATATTTTGGTATGCACTAACGAAGAGTGACTGAAATACAATGGTATCCAACTTACGTTTTGTTTAATGGGACTGTGTTCAAGCTGATGATGTAACCAATGTCACTGACTAGTGTTTCAAGGAAACGGGTTCGAATACTAGCATGGTATTGGGATTTATCCTTGGCATATATGCTCTGGATATGTTTTGCTGTATTTGGTATTTGGATGGAGGAAACTACCAAAGTTCACTGAACACAATGCACTGGACACCAGAGATCGCTTGCTACCTAATATCCTATTAGCTATGGTATATACGGGCACAGATTTCAGTGTTAACGAAATGTGTGTGCAAGGTGTATTAGACTACCCTGAGTCTTATCTAGAATAGGCTCGTTCTTGGCTCTGTTCTCACTAATGTGGCAAGAGTACTGGAAGGGTAAAAAGATAAAAAGAACATTTTTAAAATGAAATGTATTAAGGTATCTATAAACGCCATTGTGTAGCTGAGCACAATTTTGAAAAATTAAAACAAGTAACCTTTAAGTTTGTTTGTTATAATTTTTCCAGCTAATACGGAAATATCTGAATTCATTCCCGTCCCAGGCTGTTTACATAATATCCTTATTCATTGCATTTAGCACCGAAACTTTGTAATTTATTTTTCATTATTCTTTCTCGACAAAATAATGCATTGTATTTTTTAACAAGTCGAAGAAAGAGATAATAGGGACGCTTTACACACGGTAATTCATGTAATATAAAGTATTATAATGCTTCATGATTAATTGGAAGCTTATCAAAACAAAATGTGCATCGATCATTCATTTATCCGTAATTAGTATAACTTCCTGTTGGTTATTATGAAATCCCCTTGCTTAGAATAAATCGTTTGTATAACGAATGAGTCAAAGTTAGAATATTTTAAAGCTTATAGTTGTATCAATAAAATTTCGGTAGTAATATTATCGCTAATACGAAGTAAAAGTACTATATTTGACATATAGAAACGTTGTACTATTTTACCATTTTATTATTCGCAAAAAACGGACATTTGTTTTATTTTTGAGAAAAATATATTTAACCAATATGTGATGCAAAAATTCAAATAAATATTTTGAATAAGCTAGATAGTGTGTCGATGCATTATAAATATTTTCTCTAAATATTAACCTAAATAAAGCATACCTGTTATTTGTAGAGCGTTAAATGTAGGTACAACGTATTTCCTTAAGGCATATATTATGTATGTATATATATTAACCAGTTTAAGATACATTACTTAGATTATGTTTGATACAATTAATACTTAAGAGAGAGGAATATAAATGTATCAACACACATCGTGTATGTTACGTCGGTAAACTAAAATTAAGGGTAAATGTTTGCACCATCTATACTTGAAATTTCTGTAGTCTGGTAGTAAAAGTACAGTTATGTGTGTTGGAGAAATGTATTATACCACGTAACACAGACTTATGAAATAGCAAACAGCACTATATATTCAAGAATGGTACGCTTTACACAGAGGAATAGCTTTAAGGGGAGGTACAATAATATTTAGCTACCTAAGTTTATGTACACCCTTACTGCAAAATAAATAAAACAGGAGCAGATTTTGGAAGCGTAAATTTATCTAAGGTCGCTCGGTTCCGCAACCGGTTCACAATGGTGTATCTTCTCTTCATTCTGTCATCATGAATGAATAATATGGAGCTCTAAATGTGCAACGTTTGCTGGTAGCCGAGAAACAGGTGTTTAGTAGTAAGAACTATTGAGGCTCGAATCCATTCTGCAACAGTGTGCCTTTTGAATTTTTTTTCTTATTTTCTCGCTGCTTTGTTTTAAAAATAAACATATACCTAAAACTGGCTTAAATAATTTCCCCTTTTTCTGAGCATTTATTTTGAAGTCTCCGGTTTATTTTTAAGCATGAATGCTTTAAAATGCATATTGATCATTAAGCCTTAATAGTTAGTCTTATATTAAGCACTAGTTCGACTTGCAAAAACAAAACTGAAGTACAGAAAGGTACAAGAAAACATAATCTTGAGAAAATCTTGATTAAACATAAAGTTGTTAAAACTCACTCTAACACCCAACAACAATTTCAAATAATAGATGGAAGTTTCCTCTATAATGGTTAAAACCAGATTTAATATGATCCTAATTATATATGTAAATGCTTTTAAATAAAACATTTAAGTAGTAGTTTGTACTTTATCAAATAAATTACCTCATTTCTATGCTGCATAAGCGAAAGGAATTGTGTGATGCGATTTATAAAAATCTTCAAGTGATTCTAATATAGTTTTGTAAAAAATAATAAAGTGCTTAATTTTTAGCATTCTAATCTATTTAAGAGAAAAAGCTTAAAGCGGCTAAAACTTAATTAGAATATAAAAACGAAAATGGATTTTTGTGTAAACTTGTTACCGTAAAATACACATATACATAGTAGCTAAATGAATTCACGTAATTGCGCATTCTATTCTGAAGAAAATGCTTAAAAATTAGCAATATTATTAAATAAAACACATTGATGTTGTTCAACCACATGAGGCAGAAACACGCATCTGATGATTACTTCTATACATATATAATAAATAGAATAAATACACATAAAATTAGTGATACATGTAGCATAAGGAATAACATTTCAAAAGAGCTAAAATTTGTGGAAGGGTAGACAGAAGCAAGTAGCTGTTAAAAGAGCCGGAGGCTATAACAGGACACACCGGAAAGGTCTTCTGCCTTTTAAGAATTCTGCCGAACACGTGGCTTTCTGAAAAAGGACAGAACATTCCGAATCGACTTAGAGGCATCAAGACGTACGCGCTGAAGCAATACGCTGAAGCCATAATAACGATAATATATAATGTCTAGTTGCATGTCACCTAAATAAATTTAGAAACATGTCTCATATTTTTATAACACCGTACAGAGTAGGTATACACCGGGAAGTAAACATGCCGTTAGGGGATCGGAATGCTGGCGAACATTCCCATTGTAATAACGATACATGTGTGAGCTGGGGAAACAAGACAGGCAAAAAGTTAGGGTTAAGAAACCTTCAGGAATGCGAACCGAAGGGTAAATACAGACACTTGTACTCTGGAATCCGAGGTGAGCAGACGTGTGAAACATATTTGTGTGGCTGGACATTAAATATATTTGTGTCGAAGGATCGATTGCGGGAATAGTTTTAAGGAGGACTGAATAAAACATATAAAAATAGTATAGATGTCATCGGTTAACACGACCCGAGATTAAGAGAACCTACATATATCCATTCTCTTCCGATATTTCAACGATCCCCCCTTTTCCGCTGCAAAACCGAAGCTGTACAAATAAAAACACACAATTAATTCCGTATCACTAAGACGCCCAAACACCCAACGAAGCCGGCCCAATATGGGCGCCCAACGTTAAAGTCCATTCCATCCTTCAGGTCCCTCCCTCCCAGTGGTCACGTTAGAAGCAAAAAGTGACGCTGCGGCCTACTTGCGATGTTCCGGTCCGGTTGCGGTGAACCTTCCTTTTGTCTGTACCTTTATATTTTACCTAGAGCTGTCTATGTGTCGCAGTTCTCATGGCTCGAGTTATCTTATTTACTGGGCGCCTCTTGTTTTATTATTTTAAATTTGGGTTCATTGTCCTCCGGCTAGCTATTATAACTCAGTCGAGCAAGTATCTCTAAGCAGGGCGTGTAAACGGAAAGGAGTTGTTGCTAAAAGATAACACCGAAAAAAAAAATTTTTCTAAACATTTATTGCCGTCACACTTAATTAATAATTCACATATTTAATCTTTATACACGCCTGACTGAAACTGTGATATTTCTGAATGCAACTACAGTCGTTATAGTTGCCACGCACCAATTACTTCGCCTACTTTACATTTTTGTAACTAATTCTGCGACGTGCATCTCGTGAGAGATTCTTCAGAACTGTGTGACGTGCACCTCGTGAGAGATTCTTCCGAACTGTGTGAAACTTGCTTATGGCTCGAGAATATATACCCCTTCACCTGGAATTGCCTAAACATTATAATATAGCTGCTATTGGTTTCCAAATCGCGCACACTTTAGCGTCTGTTTTGGTCAGCCAATCACTACTACTAACATATATACTCTAGAGAAGATATTCCCTCCATTTCTAAAAACAGCACGCTAGCCTGACGTCATTTGTTTATCTCTTCTTAGTGATAAACAACTCACCCCCTCGGTTTATTGTTACCCAGTTCTATTGTCAGTTTCAGTTAGGCCGTGTAAACTTATTTCATAACAATAGTTATGGCTAACAAACATCTAAAATCCTGTACATACAATAATATTAATTTACACTACAATCACTCTGGCATTCACAGCATGTTATGATATAAAATATTGCCTCAAATGATAAAATAAAGAACATAACTTTTTTCATTGTAAACAATGGTTTAGGCTGGGGAAATTTCGCGAAGTCTTGTGTAGTATTCCTGAAGTCCTGAAGACTTAAATACGAAGTTTGATAGTCAACTGAATTTTTTCTTTCGAGTTATGCTATTCCTAGTCACATAGATACGAGGATACACCGAAACGTTTCCTAAAAATCCATCTTCTTCTTTTTTAGTCTAAACTCAAAGTAACTATTTCTACCGTATAGGTGTGCTTTCCCATAAGATAAGAATACACCAAATGATCATAATAAATGTTGCATCTCTCCCGTACCCAACTTGCACTAATGCAGCTTCCAGATGCTACATTTCTGTCCTACTATCTTTGAAAGTTTAGGAACATGTGAAACACTCCCAATTACCTAGAATTATAATATCAAGTTATTTATGTATGTGAGTGTACCTTCATATAAATCCGTGTTTACCTTCTGCATTCTATTTTCTAGAGTTTTACATGCTTATTCTTCTATTTTCGAAATTATAGGTTTCTTATTACAACCTTATTACTAAACTTAACTTTTTAAGCGTATGGTCCTAGACTGTATATTCCATATTCTAATGAATGTATATAATATGTTGTCTCATAAGTAATGTGGGTTTTTGAGTTTGGTGTTTTATAAGATGGAATTGATTTTCTCTGGTTCACCAATGCTCTGTACAGGATGACTTGGATATTAATGCGTATATTGCGAGAATATGTGAATCGTCAGTTGTTAATACAATATCACAAAATGGAAGTTACAAAAGTTGAGATTAGAGTCCTTCTAAAACTACTGAAAACACGATTATAGCTGCTGCCGCAGCTGGAAAAGTGTGTTGAGTGGAAGGAGAAAGTGTCGTTAGTGAGCGTGTGGCACAATGATGGTTCCAACTTTTCAACACTGAGAGGAAAACACTGAAGATTTACCACGTTCTAGAATACCTAAATGGGATATTGAGAATACATGTAGTGAATTTGGAAGAAAATCCGCAGAAAAAAAGTACTCGGCTGTCAGAAGAATTTGGCCATCAAAAGATACCATACATCGTCAGATTAAGAAACTTGGAAAATCAAACAGAAGCTGTAGATCTGTACCTCATGAATTGACACCTCAATAGGCTCAACGTAGAATGGATATCTGTCGTCAGCTTATCGGTAATCCCATGGATTTGTCAGGAGAATTGTCACATGTGGTGAAAAATGGATCTATTGCCGCAACCCCGACGCCTCGAAACAGCAGGTTAGTCCCCGTCAACCTGCCAAAGTCATCGTTAAAACATCAGTTCGGTCCCAAAGTGATGTTGTGTGTCTGGTGAAATTTTTAAGAAGTGATTCATTAGGAGTTTGTTCCAAATGGGCGTGCAGTCAATGTGAATCTTTATTCTCAACAACTGAAACGAGTTCTTGAAATTTTGAGATGGAGATATACAGCATTAGGCAACTAAAATAGAGTTCTCCTGCAGTAGGACAATGCAGCACCCCATACTGCACGAACACCCATGACAAAAATTCAGGAATTGGAAGCAGTCGAACTTCTACTACATCTACCATACAGCCCTGATCTTGCGTCTTCAGATTACCATCTGTTTCGACTTATGCAGTTTGTGAAGGTGTATTAGGACTATCGGTTTTGGTTTCTATAATTCGAACTCACGGAAATGATTATTTTAATTCGTTTAGCTTATTGCAATGTTAAGATATATTTTAAGTTTAATGTTTTTAATCCCATTATGTTTTAGAAAAAATTGAAGCTGTGGAAGTTGGTCTCACTGAATGTTTCGCATCAAAACACCAGAGACTGGTACCGTCGTGGGATAATAAAACTCGCTGAAAGATGGCTAAAGAAATCGGATGATCTCTACTTTGAAGAGCAGTTTAATTTTTTGTCATAAAACGTTTCAAATAAAATTTTGCTTAAAAACTGACATTACTTATGAAACACCATCTGTATCTCTCAGTTTATTGTGCATTCAGCCCTTGTATAACAAATTGGTTGGTCTTCTCGTATTTGCTTCGAATGAAATGCAATTGTATTTATTTTTCTAACCTAGTTTATTATTTATTTCATTATTTTTTCACAAAGTTCTGTCTGTTTACTTTCCCTACTATACACTTATAGGTACAGGATATATTGTATCATACAGGATTCGATGTAAGGATTTCAGCGGAAATACATGTTTTGTGGCCCAAAGAAAAGATTTTTAGAAAAAAGATCCGTGCGTGTGCCCGTGTGTCTGTCTGTGTGCTGTCTGCGAACAGCATGATTAAAGAACAAAAAGTTCGTTAAATACCCAAATTGGTATTTTATTTAAGGATCTTTGAAGAATTAGAGACGAAAGTTTTCAAGAAAATCTCCCATATTAAGCTACCCTTTATATGAAATAGTTTTCCAAAATATTTATTTTCAGAAAAATGGCTCTAAAGATTTTGATTAAAATATAATATATTAAAGAAATTTACATTACAAATAAACTGTATAGGTTAAATTATATAGAAGTAACCTGTGAAGTTCTCTTCACTTGGAAGGAATTTTGTATAACCTTGTATACGTAGTATGCATTAAGTGATAGACGAAAACGTAATACACCAAAAAAATTTAGATCTCTTTAAAATACACAATTTATTTCAAATAACTATTTTGTGGCTTGTGCCATTACAGAGGTATCCGTTTTTAATGGTTCGAATTGTTTAGTATATCGATTTTAAGTTATTTCTCACGATTATATGGGAAGAGTATAGTATTCTAAGGGCCAGCGTATAGAGTCCATTTCATAAACATTTGATTATCACTATTCTCTTTGTATCTATAACGAAATTTGTAGTGTAGCTATTTGTGCTAAATTTCAATTCTATTAACATTAAGAGATAAATAAATAAGCTTTCACAACAATAATTTGTATATGCATTACTATACTGTAGAGAGTAGAGAAAATCATGTTATTGTAAAACATCAAATTTTAATTGAGATATTATTGTGGAACAAAACAAGCTGTTGATTAAATCTTTAATACTACTTAAAACCCAGTTTAGTTCACTTTTAGTGACAATGATTCCCACATGCAATTTTTACAATGAGAGTTTAAACCCACACCTATTTTAGAAGTGTATTCTTCATATTTAGACCACTTTTTTAACATTGTCCACCTATTTTTTTCAAAAGTGCAGTTTTGCATCTTGATGTTGATGCATAGATACGAAACAAATTTAGTTTAATTAACTTTTGGCACATACTTGCATCAATATTTACTTCTTTTCGCAGGATCACATTCTTAATGCACTCTTAATATTAACCACATAAATATAATTTAAATTTTAAAACAAAAATATTGAAATGAAACACCAGAATATAGTAACAGTTTTGTGTGAGCTAAACCTATTTTGATTTAAAACGTAACTTAATAGTATTTATGACATAAACAACATTTTTTTTCTTTTCATGGAGTATAACTTATAATACAAATATGTTCCGTGTGTAAACCTTTGTAGTTACACGTGAATGAGTGATTAAATGGAATTAACAAAGGCGTTAAGGTTTTAACGTTTTGAAACATATAATATTTTAGTTCACTTCTTGTGTGATGAAAATGCCTTAGAAACATTGGAACTGTGTCAGCCAATTGAATATTCAGTGATTTCAGATAGTTAGCGTTATTGAGAATGAGCTGAATGATAAGTATAGAGCAAAAGTAGTGGCGAAGTTTCCATCAATGAAGGATTGTGCGGGTAAGGGGAATTTATGCTGTATTTTATGCCTATGTGTTTGTAAGATGCAACTCTTACTCTTCCCTACACTCCCTTCCGCAGCCCTTATCTAAGAATCCCGGAAAAGGTGGTACGTCACACGACTTCGACACGTAGTTAAATTGAGCAGCTCTACTCTAGGAAGTTCTGTAACTCATTGGTGCTCACATTTAAAATACGAATACATTTGTATTTTAATACTCTATGCGCGTTGAACCAACGTTACATTAAAATTTGTGCAACCTGAAGCGATAAATGCGCTTACATAAATAAATACAAAAAATTGGACAATGTGTAAAATAAGTGTTAGGGAACGAAGGACATAGAAAAAATCAAACAAAAATCAAATACTTTTTTGACAGCTATTTTGAAGGTGTTTTCTAGCCACTTTACAATTTGTTATGGTACCGACTACATGATACACAAGCCCAAAAGTTCCCACTGAACGCACTAATCAATCCTGTCTATTAAATTTCAGTTTCAATTAAATATAATATGGTACAGTTGCCTCAACGGAGAAGTAATATAGCATGCAATTAAAAGCGCGTATGTGCCTAAAACGGTGTTACACATTTACACTGCATGGTGTAAGTGATAAGTAAACTGGTGTTTCCTCTCTGATGTACACTCCAGTACCTTATGCTGTAGTTCTGGTAGATAGGAAAAATCTAAGTTAGGATTATTCACCTGTTTAAATAGCATTCCTACTTGTAATTAAACATATTTAATTAATTTAATATTGCGCTTTTTCTTAGGATGATTCATTAAATGAAGGAATCATATATTTACTACTATCCCCCTTAGATGATGGAAAGTAAGAATGCAGAAATCAGTATGTTTTTCAACATGAATACTAAAACTAATACAACCTAGGTTTATTACAATGTAAGCAAATAATGAATACTATTAATGGTTTATATTGCCAGCAAAACTGTAGCTGCTAAGAACAAATTATAAATTAAAAAAAATGTATAGATCTCCTTTCTACACTAGAATGAAATCTCTAAGGATTTTCCACGTTAAACAATTTGTCCATTATTGCAATAATATTAATGACATCCATATATTTATGCATTTGCCATTGACTGTTTTGAGATTGACCTCTTACATTTTTACAGGCAGTATCTAAAGCTGTAAGCGTTCTAATCATACAGTGAACTGAAATACTAGGAATTAAATAACTCGTCGTCCTCCGTGGTCTAGGGGTACCATGCTAGCCTCTAGTTATCGAGGTCACGGGTTTAAAACCGGCAGAGGGAAATGGATTATTTTTGGGCGTAAAAATCCTAGCCGGCTTCCTTCGGAAGATAAGTGAAGCTAGTGGTCCCCTGTCGTAGATTTACGGCACATAAAAGAACCTTAGGCCTGATAAAGAGGCCTCTGAGAAAAATTTCCGGTCTTTCACGCCCAATATAGAATCGGACGCTAAGGATCATATAAGTTAAAGAGCGCCCATAAATGAAACTCAATTACATTTCAATTTAATATTCCAACTCACATTTTCGTATTATTGGAAGATACTGCCGAGGAACATTAAAATATTTTTATGGTAAAATATAACAAATTTCTGATGTAGTTTCATATAAAATAACCAGATTTCTTACTTCCAGTATCGAAGTAATATCATTAAGTATGCTAAAATATTTGAACAGAATGGAGTGTAGAGGATATTTTTTAATGGTTTGCAATTATACTTCTGATTATTTAATTGGTATTCTAAATGATTTTTTTTCTCCAAGTTCCAGCACTCGAGGTGACAGCAGCTAGAGGTCTCAGTGACGTAGGATTTATGGAAAAGAAACAACAATTTACTACTATAGGTAAGTTATAAGTATAAACTTTTATGTACAGCATTTGTTTACTATGATGCATGTGTCTGTAACAGATGCACTTTGACGGGTGTTATCGGAAGTTAAGCATTGCATTAGTCTTGCCTTTAATTTTTAAATAATTCATGCGCTTTTGTAGAGATTTTGCTTTCAAATAGCTAATACTTCAATTCAAATTTAGTTCACCCACGCTTTTGACCTGTGCGGCAGTATCTCCTCCTGTCCGATGTTGTTGTGGTTTTTAATGCCCGTTGCTCGCGGCTTACCTTTCTGCAGCCTCCGCGTTGACTCCAGAAGTTCGAAGTATGCTGGTTCTCTGCATTTTTTTATCCTCGGCTAGCTGAAGGAATTTCTAGAATATGTGAGAGCATGAACTTTTCCTTGGTAAAGGAAACGAGATCTCGGGTGTGGTAAAGGAGAGAAAATAGATGTGCTTTGGTTACTAAAAGACGACACTGCAGTTTCTATTATTTAGCTACTTCTGGTGGTACACAACACTGATATTGTCGCCGTTAAAACACTGTCCACTGCTGTTGAAACACGGTGCTGATATGACGCGAAGTTTATATACTTATTAGATCTCTTTACTCGTAGCGATTCTTATGTGTGTTGCGAAAACTGTCTTAATTCACTTTTGGCGCGATATCTCTCAAATATCCTGCAGCAGCTCTCCCTGCCTGTAGTTTAGAAAATGAGCTCGAATTTGTTCCTAGCAGATCTATTTATAGTCGCAGGCTTCTTGGGCTGCTTAATTTCCTATTGGTGCATTTTTAGCGCCACTCAACGCGTCTCACTATTTCATATAAATTTACAGGATCTCATTGGTCCAATTTTAACATAAATCGCGGCTTTTCCTAATTTTACCCTTAAGCTTTTTGTCTCCCTCACTTTGGTCATGGCGAATTATCGTACAAAGGAACAAAAGCTCTACGCCCTCGCTGTACGAACAATGCGTTTGCTACCAGAGAGACATCGTAAAACTAGACTTTTTGCTTCGAAGACACTTTTCCTACAGCTAAAATATCTTGTCGTGAACAGTATTTTAACATAGCGCTTAAATTATTTACATTAAACAACTTATAACTCCTCTAATATTAGTAACCTAAATACAGACATATCGTTAAATCACCCTTCTTAAGCTACACAGGCAGTAAAAGAAAAATATTCGTACATAGCATAATTTAACCTCACTAAAAATTAATTAATCAAATTATTAATAATTACATACCTCGGGCTCGGCCTAGAGTTGCCGTTTCACATGGATGTTCTTAGAAAGTAAATATTATAAAGACAGTATTATTATAAGTATAACCAATAAAGACACTTATTGTAAACTACCATTTTAAATAATTTTAAACAAGCTTATACGTTACATAACTTTGCTGACTTCCTACTAGAAGTCATCCTGGAGAGAAAACGTAAACATAAACCAAGTTGCTCTCCAAGTAATGCCTCAAAATTGTCTTACTGATTAAATAGAGTTTGGGCCTTGTGTCATAAAACATCAACAGCAACAACGTTTCATTCACAGAAAAACTATATCGTCTCTTGCGAATCACGGAGCTGAGCTCCCTTAAAAATATAAGATTCACTCACGGGACCACTGCGCTTCCACGAAGGACCTTGCAAAACGCCGCTGCCATCGAACCTAGTGAAGATCACTTAACAGTTTACAATAATAACTAGTTGCTAAAATGCTAGTTAAGGAATTCAAAGAAGAAAACATTGCTACCGCAGTTACCTCTATAATTTCTGAAACGAATTTCCACCCCCTGCTAGTTTTTCCATTTGCTTTCTGACATGTGGCATTGAGGGCACTGGTTAGTGTAAAATGCTAAAATTTGAGGTATATTTTTCTGTTTTTAATGGGAAAAATTATATCATTACTCCTGATTCAAAACTTATGTAGTTTATTGCTCATTTAAAATAATTAATCCTTTAAGACTATTTAAGCCCACTGTGCGTTGCTTTAAACTTCGGAGTTCCGCGCCCCTTATTATAAAAATTTTAATAATTTAAACGCATATTATCTGCCGAAAGGGCATTACAGGCTTTATCTAAGCGGTCCCAGGTCAAAATGAATAGAATGGCAAAACTTCACCTCTAATTATCCCAAAACTAATTTTTTCTAAAATTATACTCATTTTTTCTCAAAAACCATCAAAGCTCCAAGGCTGAGATTTTGCATACTTGTGTGAGATAATCTGTTACATACACTGTACTAGAGTTATATTTTTAATTTATGTAGTTTTAAAAATTTGATGATTTTATTTAAAAATGTTAGATATAAATTTGTCGTCAGTCCGATTCATATCCTTTTTAGCCTTGAGTATTTTGTTCCGTGACCAGGGAAAATTATAAATTTAGCCTCGTAACAGATCGTGAAGGGCCTAATCCTTGTAAGGGAAGAAGGAGAAGATATAAATTTAGGTTCATTTTCTTCAAAGAAGAAACAAAATTCATAACAAAAAATGCTATTTGGAGCTTAATGTCCTTAGTTCAGAGGTAGTTAAAATTTCAGCTCTCTGCTTCAATTGGATTCTGAGAAAAAGGAAACCAAACATATCAATTTTCTGCCTTTTGTCTAGCAAACCTATTTTAAATGTTAATACTCTATTTCAGGCTATCTACAAAATATATAATTGTGAAAATTTAAAACAGATATGTAGACATATACTGGATGAATCCGCTAAAACTAGCACCGCAAATATTTCGGAACTGGAAAGTGCTATTGATGTGTGGTTTTCGTAGAATTGATTGGTAGTCATGGGCTCGCATTTGCAGCCTAGACACAGATTTTAATAATGTTTAGAAAGTGTATTTTTTGAATAAACATTAAGTTTTTAAATGGAACAAATCCTACTGACATCAACAAAATAAACATAGAGTAAACTAGAATGTCGATGACATTTGTTGCAGGGTTCTAGTGCAAGTAATTTACGAGAAATCTTATTTTGAAAATTTTACATACCGACACTTGTATACCTGTGGTAACACAAACTAAATAAAAACAAACGTGAATACACTACTTCTGTAGATTCTGACAAATAAAGAGAAAATTGAAGTTCAAAGGTTGTATTCAAAATGACCATCGCCATTTTCAATACACGCTTCCAGTCTACTATGGAAGGATGCGCCACACGTTTCAGCATTTCAGTGCAGGCAGCAGTAATATGCCGTTTCATATCATCTGGTGTAATTCGTATGTCCTTGTAGACAGTGTCTTTCAGTTTTCCGCACAGAAAAAAAATCTATATATGTGAAATCTGGTGAACGGGCCGGCCAAGGCACAGGTCCTCTTCGTCCAATTCAACGATTTGGAAACAATTCTTGAATACAAGCTGTAGTAATTCGTACACTATGGGCCGAACATCCATCATGTTGGTACCACAGGTTGTTCCCTGTCTGTAGGGAAATGTCTTCTAGCATCTGTGGAATATGGTCTGTTAATAGGCTGCGATACTTGCGCGAATTTAATGTTCCTTCTACGAAAAAAGGGCGTATGAGTTAATGGTTTCCTAACCCACACCACACGTTTAACCTCCATTGGTATGATTAGTAAATGTATTTTCATCGCTAAACAAGATACATGACGAATCTGAAACTTCATGTCTTAGTGCCCATGTACAAAGCTAATGCGATTCTCAAAATCGTTTCCATGCGGCTTTTTATGGAGAGAGATGCGATAGATATGGAACCTATGTCAATGGAGATTTGGACTATACCTGCCTGACTCATGCCGCTTTCTAGTGCGATTGCACGGAAACTAATTTTTGGATCTACTGTGACAACAGCCAAAACATTAATTCCTTCCTCCTCTCTAGTCATTGTTTGTGTTACGTTTTCTAGGTGTTACAGTACCACTTTCACGTAACTGGTTGAAGAGATTGATAAATAATTGCCAAGATGATTGACTCTATTGGTATATGTTTCAGCGTAGACGGTACAAGAGCAAACTGCGTTCTTCCTACATTCCCCATACACCATGAGCAGTCGACTTTTTCTGCACTGGTAAATCCCATGTTCCACTCACGACACTTCGCTTGAACTGTCACAAACTGACTAGAAAGTCGCAATGCAATCAATGAACAGGAACAAAAATGTAAAGAAACATAACTACGTCTTACAGCAACCACTAGGTTGAATGGAACAAGCAAAGTTGGCGTAGCAACTTTTCAAAATAAGAGTTCTCGTAAACTACTTGTACTAGAATCCTGAAACAAATACCTTTGATATTTTACTTTTGTTTTGTTGATGTCAATAGCCATTGTTCTATTTAAAAATTGTATATTTGTTAAAAAAATACAGTTTCTAAGCATTATTAAAATATGTGTATAGTTTGAACATATGAACCCCTGACTACCATTCAATTCTGTGAAAACCGAACATCACTCACTACTTTGCATTTCCGAAATATTTGCGGTGTAAGTTTTAAGTGATTCCCTGTATACTGACAATAGAGTAATTTTCTTACATTGATCTGTCAATTACTAAAAATATCCATTTTTCTTGAGTTAGGCGCATGTCCATATACTGTTCACGCTTCTCACTCATCCTAAGCGACAGAAAATCATAAGAGAACATTTTTTCACGCAATAAACTACGTTATACTAATTACACATACCGTTACTAATGTTAACACGGTTAAAGGCCATCACAATGAGAATAGATATAAAACTTAAGCATAACGTTTACACGACATGTTGCCTTTCACAAGCACAAACAGAAACATAAATAATAGCCAATTACAAGAAGGCGTGAAACAGCTGAGTTAATATGGCGGCCTGCGAAGTGAACACCTACAGTACACACGACGAAAGAGGTTAGTACATATATGAAAATGAACAAGAGTTAACGAACCCGGTTAACGGACGTTAAAGTCACAAAGGGAACTAGTTTTATTGTGATTTTGACAGATATCCTAGTGATCCCTTGCCCGTGATCTTACACAGCTGGTCAACATACAATGACGGCAATCGTATGCACCAATGTGAAATGACACAATGATAATGTTATTGTGTGTATGGGGAATTACTCTCTGATTGGCTAGTTTCTATTTTTTGACGTAGACATAAACACGAAAGCTTGCAGCTTGACGAATTCTGTGATTAAGTTTTAAGTTTACGTTTATACTAACGTCAAGCAATACGTAGGCGTGCATTAATATAACATGAAACAAGCTTCTATGCTAGTTTAATTTTCATTGTGAATGCCCGTTTTTACGGCATTACAAGCTGGGCTGTTTAAAGTGAACTAGTAATACATGTTAACGCCGTCACATTCATTCTTTGTGGTGCGGTGTGTTTATCTCGTTACTGATGGCCATACAGTCGCAAGTTTCTGCTCTTTTATTTCTCTTGCTTTCTTGCCTTCGTCTTGTGGTACTTGCATGCGTCAGTGATTTAGGGCTTGCCTTGGTAAACTGAAAAATATAGGTCTCCGGCTTCTACAGACTTATACTTTATCCAAATGCCTTCTTCATGTCCCTTCGTTCTTAAAAGAAAATATATTTCCAGATTTCATGATCTATTTTTATCCCTTCTTATCTTTCTATTGCATTTTTATTTTATTTCTAGTACTGTAGACCAGCACTAACACTGATGCCATCTTACTGAAAACCACCACGTGTTCGTTCTTCATCCTTCAATTGAGTGAAAAATGATTGCGTTTGGGATCACTTAGTGCACTTTCTTGTACGTATCTCGGATTTTCTGCTTCCCAGTAGTGATTATTTTATGTTTTAATGCATTAATGCTAAATTATACCTCGTCAATGAATAACGCGACGAATTTTGTTAGCGAGATGTACCTAGAATTCGAGAAACCAGGTGCTAATCTGTGTTTTACTCTCATAACCCTTAACATTTAAGGCTTGCACCTTTGTTGTTTTGTAAGGTCCAAGTTTCTGTAGTTCTTTGAGTTTCTGTGTTGAGCCATAGCTGACAGATGCTTGCCCTCAGACGAACGTTTTGAGTACCGAATCATTAATATTTTTCCTGTTAGAACGTGACGTCTTGTTAGTTTACCTCATGCTATCGTATTGAATTTATGGACTATTTTATAAACTGCACGTAGGTTAGGTGGATCAATTCAGGAAACCTTTCCTTAAATGTTGTTATGGCAGTGAATAGGTGATTCGTGTTTTATAAAATGACTACAAATATGTTATTTTTTGGTACTAAATCACGTAAAACTCAGGCAGAAACAAGCAATCACAAGCGCAAGAAAGTTACCCCTGGTAACTTAGTATAACGGAATGACAGTGGTGAAATACTTCTACGGGCAGTGGAGTGGTGCGGTAAAGAGCGAGCCTGGTTAAATTGATGGCATTGCACTATTTCAATCAAGATAAGTAAATTGCGTATCTTATTGTGTATATTTATGCTCTAAAATACTTGCTCCTTTAAAAAGCAATGCAATAGATAAAAATGTTATAATTCAGGACATTCTGAGCAAGAAAGGCGCTTTGAAAAGCATTGTTAAAAATCACGAATTAAAAAAAGGAATTGGGTTAAAGTGTAGCCTTTTAAATCTGTGAATAAAAGGACCAGCATAAACAAAGTAAAAAACATAAATTAATTTAGAAATTATGGTTTTGAACCGCTTTGAAGCCATAATTAAAATAACTTTTTCTGCAAAAATTTTGACCAAATTTCACATTCGGCCTTCTCTTTCTACAGTTGATATTGCCACTTTTATTTTGCGTATTTATGCACGTAGGCATTTTCTCGGACACCTTCGTATAGGCACTACCCTTCTTCTTAGGTACTTTAATGACAAATAGCTTAATTTTATAGTCGCTTTCGTGTGTTGTGCCTTTATTTCCCTATTATTTTAATCCATATTGGATCTTCATACCTACTGAGTCAAACTAATCGGTAGTAAGAAATATTAAACTGTTGGCAAAAGCCAAATTAAAGGTCTCTTTTTTACTTTCTCTACTACGTATAGTAAGTAGGGGAAGTATTGTATTCCACCCAAAAATTCGATAACGAGATTTCACCGGAAATACATGTTCTGAGACCCCCTGAATCCAAAAAAAGCAGTTTTGGAAACATGTCCGTGTGTGTCTGTGTGTGTGTCTGTCTGTCTGTCTGTGTGTCTGTGAACAGCATAACTCAGAAACGAACAGTCGGATAAACACCAAACTTGGTATTTAGGTTCAGTATCTGCCAGAGATGGGACACGAAGGTTTTCAAGAAATCCCCCCACCCCAGATTACCCTTTACATGATACATTTTTCGAAAATTTTAATTTTCTCAAAAATGGCTCTAACGCTTTGATTAAAATATCATATGTTTAAGATATTTTCATGGCAAATGAAATTTACATCTCGAATTTTCTGGGAATGTCTCCAAAAGTGTTCTTCATGGTGAACGACTTTTGCATAACTGGTAAACCATAAGAGATAGACAAAGTTTTACTACACAAATATGTAGATTGCGTTAAAATACACAATTTATGTCATATACATTTTTGGATGAGTGAACCATTTTCGAGATATTGCTTGTTTTCCCTTAAATTTTCCAATACTTATACTTTATCTCAAATTCGTTATTCCTTTTTTTATGTCCTGGACATGCAAAGAGAATGGAATGCGCCACATAGCAACCAGCGCTTAAAATATTTGGCTATCGCTTATAACCTACCATATTCCCCTTGCATCTACAAGAAAATTAGCAATAAGATTGACATCTCGATATCTCGATTAACATGAAGCATATGGAGAATAAGGTTTCGTAAAAATACTTTGTAAAAGAGTAGAGAAAGTCATGTGAGTGTAACACATCAGATTATTTTGTCCTGGTAATGCAAAGAGAATGGAATACTCCACATAGCAATCAGCTCTTAAAATATTTGAATATTGCTTAAAGCCTACCAATTCCCCTTGCATCTACAAGAAAATTATCAATAAGATTAACAACTCGATATCTCGATTAACATGAAGCATATGGAAATATGCGTTTGCAAAAATAATTTGTAGAAAAGTAGAGAAAGTCATGTGAGTGTAACACATCAGATTTTTTATACTAATTTCACACTTCTTCTTTCCTCAACTTAGTTTTGGGAAATCGTTTTAATATTTGGAAGATATACAAAACTAAAACTCCATTTTGGTACGATTACAAATTCATTTCAGAATATGCGTGATAGAGTTTGCATCCTTAAACACAGATCCTTTATAAGACTGAGATATATGCCCAAAGTGACAGCGATTGTGGCCAGATTTCGGGAGGTCCTCAGGTGGAATTTGGAGGACCAGCATACTTAACTAAGGTTTTTTCATGCTGAGATCTTTTATCACTGTGAGCAATACTGCATTGTCTTTTCATAAACCTGTACGATAATTTCATCTCATTTCTTTCATCTTACTTCCATAGCATTTTGGATCCCTTTTGGGCGTTCAGGGCTTTGATTGTACTTCAGCGGTGAGATGGTATGCATGCTTTGTGAATAGACTCTCCTTCAGGCGCCTATGGGTACCGTGGGATGGAGGAGGGTTGTTTGCATGTTGTAATAAGCGTCCTCTTTGAGGATATGATGCCTTGCAGGCGAGCTTGGACCTCGGATTTCAACTGCTTCCATTGCCTAAATCGAGTTCTGTAGCAGGTCCTAGCATTCTCTCTTTTCGCCACTCACCCTGGAAGGCTTAATTCCTGGCCACAAGGCCGGTTCTCTTTAATTTTTAGTTTAAGCTACACTCTTAAGCTTTATCAAATTTGGACTCCAAGACTTTCGTTAAACATTTGGACGAACGGGAGAAAAATTAATTTAGAAGCAGTGCTTAACATTTCTCTACTGAAATTACATAAAAGCGAAAACAAAATACATAAATATTTATGCAATAATTATACAGCGCGTTAAAGTATGCATGATTGCTAATAACTATATATACATACCTACCTTCTAAATTTACAAGAAATGACATTCGATGTTTTTAAATATGTAAATAAAACTTATGGTGGTCTTCTTACAAAACAATTGATACATATATAAGATGTAGCTGAATGTTTGTAATTGCACCCAATATTATGTTTTACATATTTGAAATCTCAATTAAATTTTATATATCACCAGAATTTTGGCTGACATCAGAATACTCTGTTGTAAGTGTTATGATTCTTTCAAACATTTTTACGTGTAACACAAAATAAATATGTATGTTCCTATGGAGTAGGATATGAAACTAACAAAACAATAGCTCGACTGTTTCCGAGAATTTTAAAATTATATTTAAAGTAAGATCCATTAACGAGAATGCAATGCGCAGTCTTTCACGAAAATTGCGTTCTCAAAGTTTCAGAGTGATCATATTCTTCTCATTAATAAACTTAACTTTAGGTCTTCAATGGTGTTCGGTCAATCACGATTTACCTTGAACTTCAAGTAATGCCACAGAAATAAATCCAATGAGTTGAAGTCAGGTGATCTATCTGGTAATTCAACATGTCCTCTTCTTCAAATCCATCCACCAGGGAACACTTGGTACGGGAATTCTATTACTCTTCTATCATAATGTGCACCACCATATTGAACAGTACCGGCTCGTGAGTACATTTTGGGTGTGTGTTAGACAGCTCTGAAAATGTGAAATAGCATATGCTGCATAATAGTTATCATTGTAAACAAATTGATGTAACCGCGGCCACTCCCAGCAACAATGATGATGATGATGATGATGATGATGATAATAATAATAATAACAATAACAATAACAATAATAATAATAATAATAATAATAATAATAATAATAATAATAATAATAATAATAATACCTAAGTTGTCTGATAAAAGAAAGAGTTATTTTTGTGGATGTTTTTTGTGTATAGTAATTAAGTACAGCGTTTTAGGGCAAGAACGAAATAATGTGTAAACTAACTTGTAGTTGAGAATGTGGATGGTTTGAAATAACCGAGAGATATTTAACATTCGTGCCTTTTTCTACCATCTATTGGCGTTAACATAAAATTGCAGTGAAACAGCGCGGGAGAAGCTTCGTGCACGCCTTCAAGTGTGCACGGACTGTACGTATGTATTTGTTCCGTAAGGTAATTTCATCATAACAATTGCGCATGCACAAACTCTCCTTAAAATATGCACAAGTCGAGATGCCTACCAACCCTGTTGCCACAATCATTGAGTGTTAAAGAAGTAGCGCGGTAGTTTAAACGCCTTAGATTTTAAATTACGTCTAATCCCCTTCTTATAAAAAATAACTAATCAATCCAAAGGTGTCATAAGTTAGGGTGTTTACATGTGCTCTTATACAACAGCCGCCACTGTTATTGAAACAATATGTTACCTTGAAATAAACCAGAAGTAATTGCCTGAAAACTGGGATAACATCATCATGCAAAAGCTGCTAATACTTGCCAGAGTTAAGATTTCTATTTATGAAATGTGGACCAATTTTTTATTCCCACTAAACATGCTTAAACACTGATTACGAAAAAGTCATTTCACAAAAAGAACCAATCCTCTGTCATTCAATGAGTGTTCTGAGAAGACCAGTATGGCGACTGACTTCATCTAGATAGATAACCTCTTTTTTGTGAGTTTTATCGACCTCCCACATGTCAGCCTAAAACGCTTACTGTACAACCCCTTTGGAAAGGATGCCTTCATCGTTTCCCAAAATTTGTTGCATGAACAAGTTGCAGCATCCTCTCCTAGATCCTCCTTGACCATTTAGAGCGAAGGTTGCTGCATCTGAAAATATGCTACACTGCTGAATATGTAGGTTATGATCTATCCCAATCAGTGTTTCACAGAACTCATTCTGTGTATAAAAGTCATTCTCATTCAACTCCTGCAGAAGAAGAATTTTGTATGAATATAATTTCTGTGACTTCGGCACTTCATTCTGATACTTGACTGACATAGTTAAGGTCACCTGTATAGTTTATTTATCATGATCTTCTGCAATGGATATCACCAGTCAAGGACACTTACATCACCTGTAACTGATTTTGGTCTTCCAGATTTTGATTTGTTCTGGTTACTCCCTGCTTCATTAATATTTTACTATTTTTTAAACTCCTGACTGTGTTAGGTACTTATGAGTGCACTTCGTTAAGTAAATTACAACGAGTTGATTTCTCTTTCTGCCACGATAACCAAATATTCTTAGGATATCTACCCTTTTTTCTTTTGGAAAGCATTGTCCTGATAAACAATTTGAAACTCAGGAGTGGAATTGTTGACTAATTTTAATGTTTTGTTAGTTTCATGGCCTAATCCAAATGAATACAAATATTTATTTTCATTTAAAGAACTGTAATATTTACTATAGAATACTTTGACGCGAATCAAGCTTTTATTGTTGTGTAAAATTGAATCAGATTTAAAATAAGTAAAATTTATTGTAGAGTGCAATTTAAAATATGTCTTCGCTACACCCTACAAATGAATCAATCATTCTGTGAAGCCACCGCCATCAATATTAGTTACATATTTGCAACAACCTTTATATCTGAATTTTTTCATAAAACGGGAACATAAACATGTACCTACTGTAATATGTACTTCATTATATATACATATAAGTGTAAATTTTACAAACGACGTAGTTTGAATATCATCCTTATTAGTAAAATTTTCACCTTTACAATAAACATAACATTAGGTGATATTCAGTTATTTTTTAAAAAAATTATGATATATAATGACTATCATGGGTTTTCAGTTCAAAGCATGTCCTCCCCATAAGTGTAAGCTGGGGTATGACAGAAGTTTACATACATTATTTGATGCATAGTTCTGTCTAATGTATTCTCTCCAGGAGTGTACAGATATCTCTATGTGAAATTGTTACTGATCCTCGTATTAAACATGTTGCAGCACCGATGCAATCGCTCATGGAGAAGACGCCCTTGGATCAGAGCTCGACGATGCAGGATGCCCACTCGGAGCGAGGAGTGAACTCTGGAGCTCGACGGGGTTCTGCGGCAAGGGCAGTGGCCAGCTTTGTGACACCCTTCATTTCCATGCTGGTGTACGTCGTTAGATGACACCTTTTGAGGCATCTGCTGAATTGCGTGTGAGCTGATTTCGACTGCGTTAAACTGAACATTAGTTAAAGTTCATAGTACTCAAGACTTCGATATATCGCTATAGTGCTGTTCAAGGAACAAGTAAAGGAAAAAGTAACACCCTGCGTCCATTTATTTGATTGTTCTCTGTATTAACTACACGGTGTTATGTAGTGTAATTGTGATGAAGTTGCTTAGCTGCATTCCTTCCAATACGTACACTATTGGTCCAGTGAGGACATACGATGTTTGTATGATGGGTTTACAGTGGCAACAAGTCGGCAGTTTATTAATTTGCTTTTAAATAACCACAATGCTTATGGATATGCTATTATGTTGTTACACAAATATGAGGTTATATTTGTAATGGGCTTCCTTCAAAACAATCTGAAGTTCTTTACCTTCCAGTGAAAACAAATCAGCATCAACACTATTTATACTGGTCAGCAGTTTTTATAGATAAAATATAATATGGTTCACTGGTTAAAGTTTCTTACTCATTGTAAATAAGCAAATGTTCCTAAATGAATATCGAAAGAGGAATGAAAGATGAATCATAAGAATAATGCTGGTCCTCATTGGTGTTTACTTATTCATAATTACTTGGTTTTAACACTATATGAAACTAGTTACCATGCCGGTTGTTAGGAACACTGTAAGCTGTTACATCTGTGAGAAAAACATCCTTGGGTTCTTATAATATATTCTGCCTTAGACAGTGCTCATTTTACTGAAATATGCTTACCAACTCCGGTAAATACAATAAATGACAATGAAAACAGCAAACTATAACACAGTCTGTTAAGAGGTTAACGTGTGTGAACCAACATAATACTTGGATTATTGGTTTTACCTGAACTTTATAAAAACACATTAATTTAATTAATGGTAGTGTTAAGGGTTAAATCTTGCAGTTTATCAAAATGATTTCAGAATATCAGATGCTGCCCTACGCCAAATATAAATACTTTTTAAATATAATACAGATTTCTTTAATAGTTTTTGATAAAAAAGTACATTTTATTTTGCTTATATTATACCAATTTATCAGGTGTTCCACAAGATGCAGGACTAATAATTTTAAAAAATTGCGATATTTCTACGTTATTTAAATACTAATACACAAAACTGGCATACAGACATGTTTTACTCTTCTGGTTATTACAGAAAAGATGTAAAATCTTTAAATATAATTTTCTAACAATTTATCATTAATGGTCGAATTAGTTATGTTATATCTTGAGAAAGTTAAAATTGTAGCATAAACCATACGTGAATTTTTTAAGTTCATACTATCTAAATTAAATTAAATTGAGTTTTATTTATGGACGCTCTTTAGCTGCTGTGCT
Source organism: Deroplatys truncata (assembly GCA_030765065.1). NCBI lineage: Eukaryota > Metazoa > Arthropoda > Insecta > Mantodea > Mantidae > Deroplatys > Deroplatys truncata. The sequence continues at coordinate 255,866,765 of CM060981.1, read as the reverse complement.
CCTTAGCGCCCCATTCTATATTGGGCGTGAAAGACCGGTAATTTTCCTCAGAGGGCTCTTTATCAGGCTTGAGATTCTTTTACGTGCCGTAAATCTACGACACGGGATCACCGGCTTTACTTCCTTTACGAAGGAAGCCATGCTAAGGATTTTTACTCCCGAAAAAAATCCATCGTCCTCCGCCGGATTGAACCCATGACCTCGGAAACTAGAGGCTAGCATGGTAACAGTTAATAGTGTCTGAGTTTCTGCTGAAAATTTGAAAAAGTGTGGTTACAAATTGATCGTATGGAATAATTTTAGTAGACAAGAGTAAAGTGTAAGAAAAATCAAGTGAAAGGCATTGGTCATTAGGCCAGGTACTTGTGGCTCATTTAAATGACCACATGTATAGCTTTAAAAGGCTCTGAGAGCAAAAGCCATTGTTTGTCATAAAACTAAGCGATGAAGGTATTTCTGGACATAAAATTTAATTTTTGAATTATTTGAATACTTTGACCAAATTCCAGCTGAATCAATCTTAAACTTTATACAAATAATCTCCTAGTACACTTTAAATTTAAATAGAACAACCATAGAAACTTTAGAATACGCTTAAGACTGATATTGGTCCTGAGGGAAAATGGCCAAAAACTGTATATTATGAGTAGAAACTGATACACTCAAAATTAAAACGCACCAGTTGCTGTGATTTAAGAGGTACTGAAGCTTCAACAACTTACAACAAAAATGAAAGTTGCAAATTGGACTAACATTGCCATATTGAATGCGGAGAGGTTTATATTGTAAATAGCCACTTCAAGTAATTTGTTAACTTTGAATTTTAAATTAGATTTATTTGTTCTCTAATGGTCTATTTTATTTCAATAGATGCAAACAGAACCCTTGTTAAATAAAACAAATGAAACAGTATACATAAACGTGCAATTGTAACATTAAAGCACCTAACTGTCATATAAGCTTATGAAATGCGATGTGGCATGTTTCCATCATAAAGATAGTTCCTTCTACATGAGCCATCATGGAAAGATTCACATCAAACGCTTCTGTGTTATTTTCAAAAGATTAAAGCTTCTCACAGTTTCTTATGCAGGTTATATTTGCTTCTTGGTAAAATTATTTTAAATATATAATCATTTAGTAGCTCAATCCAAATACTACTGTCAAAAGCGATTTAAACTACGAAATTAGATTGGAGGGAATTTCCTGCCTCGGCATACAAGTGAGATCAATTAGCTAACCAAAAGTTACAGATGATCTAATTTGCACTGCACAAGGAAAACTTTGTCAGTCAGTTTTTGGAAACTTACTACGATCAAAACTTTTTTTTGCATGATCATTGTTCTCTTGGTCTTACAGGCAGAATACAGACACACACTGTATAAAGTAAATATACTTCATTATCTATTACCATGTGTAATAAATAACAACCCCTACCTTCTACATAACAGCTATAGTCCAATTGAATCTATTCACTAAATTCCATAATAGCAGTAGTGCAGTCTTGTTTTCGTTTATTTCTTCTGGAAGTGAACAAAATATCGTTTTAATATTTATTTTTATCTTTTTATAAATCCAGAACTTTTATAAACTACACATTCACAATTTACTGTGATGTTTACTATTTATTTTCCAAGTTAATCAAAGATTTATTATAGCTTCAAATAATCCCCGAAAATTCAAAACACTTAATAAACAATATTCTGATCTTCAGATAAGCAAATTTGATATACCTATTTTAAAAATCATAACTGAGAATCATCAAAAAATTAATAATGTTGAAATCGATTAATATTGTTTTGATCTCAAATAAATAGATCTATTGAATGAATACATAATTTTCCTCCTGTTTATAGCGCAGTGAAAAATGGTCATTGTATGGTCACATACTATTTAACAATTATTTAATAAAGAGGAAAACAAAAGAGCAATAAGCTACGTAATATAGTATTCAGTATGATAAAGGTTTTCACTGGAAGGTATTGAATACTCAAACAATAACATTAGTTTTCAAATAAGAGATTCTGAAGAAACATTCAATATAGAATAATCTGTATAGCAAAAACATTTGCAGAAGTAAATACAAAACAGGTAACCAAGGCATAGGCGTGTTTATGAGAAATTATTAAAACTTTGTTCTTTAATGCAATTATTAAAGGAAATAGAAATATGACTAGGTGTGCAACAGGTTGGTTAGGCACGTTGTAGCGTAAAATTTACACAAAAGCCTATTCCAAAGTTTCGAAATGCAGGGAAGCAGATTGCAGTAATTTGAAAAACAAGTGGTTTTTATAATTTCAGGCATTATGAAACAAAACATACATACATTTAGGCTATATATCAGAACCACAATTAAAAATTACGCATAAGAATTTCTTTTTGTGAAGTGTGAAATTATTTTTTATGCATGCGAATAAAATCGACATGGGAAAGTATGGTGCTCATTTGCAATGATATTCCACAGTATATTCTTAAGGTGAAAATATTTTATGTACATCCTAAAGAATACGAAACAGAATCATATACTCAAACTCAGATGTAGAAACAGTGAAAAGTTTTTGGCATATCACTGAACCATATCAAATTGCTAAATCACTCCCATATAGCAGTATGCATATCGTGTTATCTTAAAATTAAAAATTGCAAATTTACAAAAAGCAGTCATATATTTTCTGTGTCTGTAAGAGAATCGAATGGTATTTGAACAGTGCTGACCTAAGTAAAAGAAAATCAACTTTTGGATTTTCAGATGCTGATGGTGTTTCCAAATAATCTTGGACACAAGACGAATAAGAACATGATTATACCTATTTTTAGTAAAGACTATGTGAATTCCTAAAGCAGTGTCAAATCAATATTTGACTGTCACTAAAGCTATTTGGATTTTAATATTAAACAGAAATACTGAAGAAGGACTTGTAACCAACTGTATTGAATTACTATTCTTTTCCTGAAAAGTGAAAAAAAGTTTGTATTTCCATAAAGCTAAAATTTTGACCTGTAAACACAATTAACATTTAAGATAATGAGCTTAAATCTGAAAGTCTTCTAATATACCAAAGCTTTTTATTACGCAAAGAATAAGTAAACTAATGGACATACCTTGGAAGGAAGCGACAAGCAATGCAGTGTGCGCAATTGTGGATATAACTATATTATTATTAGTTTTGTGCCAAGCATGCTATGAACCTAACTCTGGTATGTTACTGAATGCATGAAGAAAAGGTGACAATATTACATAATAGTGACTCTAACACGACTGATTGGGACAAAACAGGAAATAGTAAACTCTGTTTGAAATATTAATCAATAAAACAACATAAAACTGTAACTTCCTCAAAATGAACTATAAACAATGTAAAATATTTGTTAAAATCACAAACAATTCGTAATAAATAAAAGAAAGAATTCTTAGTGATAAATATTAAACAATTACATCGTTTTCTTCAGCTGTACATTTGATATTGCATTAAGTTTATGTATAATGATTAATAATGATGATTTGGATATGTAAATATATTATTTGTACATATATACCGGATAAGCAAATTAACATACTGTTTAAATGGTTTCGTCTTCGCTTTATTTGCTAAGAGCAGCTTAAAGTGGCTTTGGTTTTAAGAAAGCTGTAATGTATTGCTGTAAGGTAACCATGGCTATATATTCTGTTAATTGTAAAACATTTAATGTATTTTAAATACATGAAGCTCACTTCAGTGCTCAATAATTTTGAAGGATAATTTTCTTTGTGCTGCAAGGAATAATGTGTTATATGTCCTGCTTTTATAAAACAAAACGAAGTTGAAGCTTTTAAGAAATGCTTATGAATTATTGTCAGAAATTACACAACTGAAAGAAATTTCAATTTTATTTGAACACAGATATAGATTTATGATTAACCTCTATTTTCAAGCCATTATGTGAAATTATATTGGGAATAAATTATACCTATAATGAATATGCATTAACTTTAATTTGTTTTAAACATCATGTTGAGCAGCTAACCTGCCCATAATAGCGTTTTATTACATGTTTTATGCGGCTGTAGTTTTAAATACCGTGTCAGAACCTCAGGCAATTTTAAGGGGGTAAAAGTATAATATATGAATACCTTCTTCTTTCTCTGTTTAACCTCCTCGTATGTAGGACCTACAGCCGGGTGCCTGGTGTCAGAGGCCCTCGAAGAGCAGACACTCATGGATCAGACAGAATATCCAGGATGGGTGATCAGCCCGATGCCTGGTATAGGAGGACGGAAGTAGATGAAACCAAATGATGGTGAAATGGATGAAAGGAAAGGTGATGATGGAGTATTTGGTGGAATGAATGGCGGGGGAAACCGGAGAACCCGGAGAAAACCCGCCCAGACGGCGCTTTGTCCACCACAAATCCCGCACGCGGATCCCTGGGATTGAACCCGGGCAGCCTCGGTGAGAAGCGAGCGGTCTAACCACTCGGCCACGGCGCCGCCTAGTATAGCAATAATAAATATTTTGCTCCAGGAATACGAAAGGGATGAAGTTATCATTAATAAGGATCAAACAAATCTGAATTTTTCTCAGGATGGTTTTGGCATTTTTATTTGAAATATGCCTAAAATTTCGTTTGCACAGTAAGAAAAAAGCATGTATATTACTTGTTAAAATGCCGACTACATAGGAGAATTTAAGATGCAAATATTTATCGTTAATAAGTTCCACAACTTAGCTTTAATTCCTTGCAATAATCATTTATTCCTTCTGTTTAATTGTAAGTGTATTAAATCAATTATTCAAGTGTGTTTGGTATTTATTAAATTAAATTTAATCAAACAGGTTACTGTGTAGACACTCGTGACTTTATTGCAATTCTTTCTATGGCGCACACAAGAATTCAATCAGTTGTTTCGTTTTTGGGTACCTTGACAACTTAAATACTTGATCTTAAGAGAGATATCTGCAAAATTAATTAATTCCAGTTACGAAGCATGCCTGAAATGCAACAAGCTAGGTACGTCTATTGATTTAAGAGAACGACAACATTTTCATGTTACAAACATATAATACTTTTTAAACATTTTTCAAACTTATAAAAGATCTTAGAAAGTTGTAATTTTGATGACTTACAAGTATGTAAAGTCTCAGCCCTCTGACATAAGTTTTCTTTCACCCACAAATGTTTCCAACGCTCTCCATATTGTTCACTACGGTGTTTGTGGGAACCCCGTCTCACAAAGTGACGAATGGTCACATGTATTGGATTGGCTGGAAACATTCAACCTTTTACCGTTGACTACAAACTACACCATGCCTTGAAGATAGTTCACTTGCGGTAGTCAGAGTTGAAGGCCTGGATATCTGTGGCTTAAAATAGTCACCTCATAGCAGGCAATCGAATCACAGAATCTCATTATGAAAAACAAGAACGAAACTATTGTGTAGGCTGACGCCCATACCCACAAACGTAGTTTTGAGAAAATTACCTTAACTTAAACTGCTGTATACGGCAGACGCCCAGAAACAGAATAAGTATTGCAAATTCATTCTAGCTATTAAAAGTATTGCATTTTAGAAAAACTAAAGATTTCTGAAGGTAAAATGTTTTGTTACTGCTTGTAAGAAAACATCATATGCTATCCTCTTGATAGTGGTTATGCACTGGCGTATTTGAAAATCATGAAAATCATGGTGTTAAATAGCTTCTGAGTATTATGGAAAGGTCTTTTGAAAATAAACATGAACTCCATGAGAAGCCGTCTCGTTTAATCCAACATAAGACTTATATTTAATCTTCCAATCATTTAGTTATTCTTTTTAGGAGTTAAAAATCTTAAAAAGACATAGATGATGGATAACTACTATTAAGGGTCTATCTCTAAGGCTTCAAATGCTATCATGTGCATTTTACATGTACCTTGTGTCCTATTCAACAGTTCTATTTCCTTAGTTCAGGGCTGGATTTGATGATAAGAAGTTACTTAAAATATAACATTAATATGTTATACTAAAATTATTGTAAGTAATACCTCTTTATCCCTAAAATAGATTGCACGGACTTTTGCTGCAGCTCTCTCTCTAAGTTTTTGAGTACTTGTATTTACATATAGGTTGTTGGAAGGTGTTACTGTGTTCACGTTTTTGTGTTTCGCCAAAAAGACGCTCTCCCCAATCGAACCTGTTCACTGGATGATATTCGTAAATTTCGATCATCCAACTGCGGTATGCATTACAAGGGTGTCTGGACCTAGAGCTTAGGTTTTGGTGATTGCTGGAGATGTTAAAATCCATCCTCACAGTAAACACTTCAACGTTATGCAACCAACACGTTTTCTGGTTGGTTGACATAAATGGCCTACTCTTATATTCTTTAAAATACTTGCTTAAAATAACGCTTTAAGTTCTTACAGATTATGAAATAATTAAAAACAATACGACTTTGAAACAATACAAATTATACTGTAAATCTGATTACTAAACTATGGATCTGGGACAAATGATATATACTGTGCATCAAGACGGTGGAACGAGATGGCACATTGGTGTTTTATTTACCTGTGAGCCAGTGTATAGGTCGATTTTTTTCGACTTGACTCTGCACAAACGCAGAGGAGGAGAAGGTAGTCTAGAGCGGGGAAGAAAGGCTGGTAGTATTCCACTTGAGTGGAACAACAGAAAGCATAAAGTTCGCACAAATGTAAACATATACTGTACTGTCAATGGTAGTACTGCTCACAAATACACCAGTAGATTCTGCAACTGCTTTGTAAAGTGATTAGCCTTGATCTAGGTTCTCGTTAAAGTAGTAGTAGTAGTGGTGGTGGATTTATTAAGTATTTAGTATTACATTAATTGCATAACACAGTCACATGGATCATAAGACCGTACATGCTCTCTAGAAAAATACCTGGTCTGTATACGACTTGCAGTATCGACCAGAAATCAACTATTTTTTATAATCACCACACTATATACATACATATAAAATAAATAAAAAACACTCTGAATCACACACTCAAACACACCCACATTTGGCTGTTTACAATCAAGTCCCCAGCATGCTGTCCTCCGTCTGTTGGAAGCCAAAAATACTTCCGGTAATAATTTTTTCCTAGTACTCTCCGTCTGCACGCATGCTGCCAAAATATGCGTCCAGTCTTCTGGTTCCCCGCATAATGGGCAAATCCTCCTGCCATCATCATCATCATCATCATCATCATCATCATCATCGTCAACAATCTTGCGAACTTTCCACCCTCCCAACCAAGCCATGCTATTCCAGTCCTGGGTTTTATACTCAATTTCAGAATATATGTTTCCTTATCCCACCTAGCTTTTATTTCATTTTGTAGCCCAGTGTTGATCTTTGTCTACATTCAGACTCTATTTTCTGCCTGTTTATATCGCATAGTAGTCTTCTGACTTTTCTCACGGCACTGTGTGTATTTTCATTACACCTTAGCCAGATATCATTTAAGCCAATTTTTGATAATTCGCGTTGCAACCCCGCCGCCCACCATTTTGGATGCTCTATGTTGTTCATTTGATGACGATAACATATTGCTCTCAGATTTGTTTGATCACCTTTAATTATTCGCAGCCAGTGCCTAACTACGTTTAGTCTAGCAAATACAGCATCTTCCCAGCATCCTACCTCACGAAGAACTCCGTAGTTTGAAGTATCCCACCCCAACCCTAGAATGCGCTTCCAGAAATTGCATTGTATTTTATTTACATTTACACATTGTGTATCACTTCCGGTGTCTGACAATGCAGAACATTAATTGCTTCCACCCGATTTAATTTTAGCTACAGACACAGTAACACAATAATAACTATGCACGCGGATGTAATACAATCACTCGGAATGCGTGGTGATGTCACCTTATCTTACGTTGTGTACGTGCCTGCTACTCTGTCAGTACTGACTCAACATCCCTCCCAGAAAATAATGGGTTTGGCCAACTACTGCGCATGCAGATAGCGGGTTCAGGACGAAAAAAATCAGCCTATACAATCTGCTTCGTGATAGAGGTACGATACACTTCTGTGTCCCATTCCAATGTATGCAACCTACTTCATTTTGCACCATCACTAGACTGTTCTGTTTACAGTAGCAGATAAGTCCTTTTTTACATCGACAGTACTGTGTTTGCGGAACACTATAGTAAGGTTGCACATTTGTTGCTAACTTGTCCCGAATCCTGAGTCTGCTAGTTAAACCTAGCAAGTGTACTCAAATTTTGCTTATACAGGGGCTGGCTTTCATTGGATTTTGGCTACCTATGATTGAATATATTATAACAGTTATTTGCCTTTAAATAAAATCTGTGACTTATTCATATATTAGACATGGGGCGGTTAAAGCAGTCTTCGCCTCTCATTCGGGGGACCTTGAATTCAAATTCCAAGTTAACCGATTATCTTGCCTAGGATTTCGTGGGTTTACTTGGAGTTAGACTGCTGAAACAAATTATTACGTATCACCGATTTTCCTGCCCCTCATTCCCTCTCGTTTATTTTCCTGTATGTCTTTCACTGTTGCAGGGCTGTGCACAGCAGACGGTGATGTTGGCGTGTGCGAGGAATATGTTTGAGGAGAGAACTATTTCTACCCTGTCGATAGCTCCTCTTGTGTAGGGGAAGTAAGGAAAGGGATGCTATGTCAGGATGAACAAACGTTATGTACCCCGCTGCACTGTGGCTATCACCCTAATATTCCCTCATTCAATTCCTTCCACTCTGAGAGTGAGTGTAATAGACCTAGATTCGGCTGCTAGGCTGAAGTTTCCACAGTCGTTTATCCTACACCCTGTTCATATTAATTGCTCACTAAAAACCCTAGCTCCTTTCTGCCATAGTTAGAGTAGGTCTGCGACATCGGAGTCGCTACGTTTGTTTATAGGCGCCCTGTAGTCGACTGTTTACAACGAGAGGGTTATCTGTGCAGTTGAGTGAAGTGTACTGCCGCAGTGTTCATGTAGACGAAATGTCAAAGGAAAGAGTACTAAAGTTCACAGTGATGCAAAACTATATATTTGAATATGGGGAAAATGTTTTGTCTATTATTAATGAAAACTTTTATTGTAAACCGTGCAATAGCACAATTGCTTCTGCGCATGGTAGGTCGAGTAACGTGCGAAGACATTTCAGCACAGAAACACCAAGCGTTGTGTTGCAAAATATGAGAATAAACTGCTACAACAAGTCACCTCCATCAAATCAAAAGTTTAATGAATAACTATGCGCGACATTTATTTCTGCCGATATTCCGTTATATAAACTACAGGATACAAAGATCCGGGTTGTAATTCATTGCAATAAACTGACAGAATCTTATCCATGTGCACATTGTAACGTAGGTTTTGCATTAATGATTTATTAAAGACATTTCAGTTATATAATGCAGCTGTATATGTTATAAATAATATTGCAGATATAAAGGGAATGTTCGCGAGACATGCGTAACTCTTCTGGTATACATATCGCTAAACCAGTATCTTCTTATTCTACACGCTTTCCTCCATGTAGCGACTCCTATGCGCAGTTCTAGTTATGACTATCATAAATACTGTTGCAATACTTCTGCTGTTCAAGGAAATATCTGTAATTTTCCCCTATATCTGCCTGAAGAACCCCGAATTTCTAAAAACGTAAATTTAATCTCTCTCAGAATAAATTAATTTCTTATAGTTCTTGTGAAATAACCTGATTTTTTATGTTTTTCATGATTACATCCACAGTGCTTAACTCTTTGGGGCTCCGCATACAGATTTTAGGTATTGTAATTTGTTGTTTGTTTGTAAAAATGATACATGTTATTATTATTATTATTATTATTATTATTATTATTATTATTATTATTATTATATTTTCTAAGCTGTAGAATATAAGCTTTCAATGCAGACGCTAGAGCTGTTTTTTAATCAATCAAGTATATTCTCTGGTATTTTTATAGGTAATGCCATGACTTATTTTCAAATCATTGGGCAATTCCCGAATCACGATGTTGAAGGGAGAATTTATTAAGAGGATTTGAAAATCAAAAGTAATACCCCATAGAACTATTTCACGAAAAAATGAGGTGGTTTACTAAATAATTATGAAAATATACTCATAATACGTTTCACTTGCCTGTAATATAAACATATTTTTTTGAAAGGATATCGGAATCATGTCGCAGTATTCGTTTTGCTGATCAATGCAACTACTGACATCTGACGCGGGGAACTAGAAGCAGGTATGCCATACTTTAAGAATGTTATAACCAACATTATGGGTTATTATTTTCTTTATTGGAACAAATAGTATTTAGAAACCCAATTACTTAATACACAGCTATCAAATCTATAGAAATTGCAACGAATTTATGTCCGAATAGCGGACATTTTGTTTCCTAATTTATGTACCGTGTGAAAATGGAGTTCATTTACTTGCAGAGTAACATTCTGACCTGTGCAGAATATTAAATACAAGGAGCTATGTTTATTACGTGAGGAGGAAGCGGTGAAGAGCGTTCGGTAAAGTTTGAGTGAGTCGGAACCATGATTGATTGAAAAAATAACATTCTAAACATCACTGGTCATAATCTCCCAGTGAGTAAAATAATCTGTAATAAAGTAAGAATTACATCGGTTGTTATCAATAAACTTGCAATCAAGGAAGTTGAAAGAGAAATTATTTTGAAAGTCTATGTTCTGTATTTGCTTTAATTTTTATTGAATGACTGAAGTATTGAACAACAAAAGTTCATAAATGTAAACCAAATGAAGCACAAAGGTATTTTATTTGGTTAATCCTGGCTTAATTTGTTGATAAAATGCAACTTTTTCAAAAATAAAGCTTTCAGCACGCATATAAACAGCTTATTTTTCCATTTAAAATGTGTTGCAAACAACATATCGTTTTTCTTGTCTTGTACGTCACGAATTAGCCCTTAGGCCTGCTTCCACATCTAGAAAGTGAGTTTTGCCGTCTACTTAGGCGTCATCTAACACTTTGTGTTCGCTCGCATCTATAATTTAATAATATCTTATAATAATATACAATCGTTCAAGTATAATCAGGGAATTCTGGTGGTCGTAAATAGGGATAGAACCTATTCTCGACAGATACGCAAAACCCGAGAGTAGTAAACATATATTCTGGGAATCTGATAGAAGACTACATATCACATTTTGCAGCCTTCGAAACACATATGTGTTATTCAGTTTATATTTCATTCTAAGAAAAAAAATATTTATTAAAGCAGTAGTGTCTGAATAGTTGATTAAGTTTCATATTTGTAAATCTGACCTCGAAATTTGGACCACACAAATCATTAATATGAAAATTTAAACACCATAGAAATCTAAAGGTTAAAACATAGATAAATAATGGAGGGCTTGAATTATTTACAGAAAAATATTTTAAGAAAGCGTAAAAGTTCTCTATTGTATTGAAAAATTAACCCCTAAAAGAAAAGATACGACAATGAAAACAACCAAAGATAAGTAGCATAAAAACTTTGCATTAGGGGAAGGAAAGATACGTACATACATTTATATACCTATGAACCAGGTGGCCCACAAAACCGTCCTTAGTTGTAGCTAGTTTACACCGGATTGCGCGGAGGCCAAAAGCTTTGCCTAGGCAAAGTGGAAAGGGGCCCCATACCGACAGAAAGGAGACTGCTAAATGAAATACCAGTGCTCGAAAACGCACCCTTTGACTGATAATACTGTTAGAAAAACTGCCTGCTATATGAGGTGTCCGGGTTCGATTCCCGGATGGGTTCCAGAAAGTTATCCTTAAGCAAAAACATTTCACAGTATGCCCAGAGTCTAATACTGGAAAATGAGAGTACCTACGTGCATCTGTGGGGGTGTGTTATGGGCTATTTAATAAGCAATTTACTCATTAACAAGAATTTAGGATTGACGTTTGACGCAAACCTGAGTGTGTTAAGTCATTCAGTTCCATGACAGTTAATGTTATTTCTATATGCCCCCCAAAAAACGCCCAGAAGACAGACACCGCGCCTGAAAATGTTCGGAACAAAGTCTTTGAGTCTGACTCCGCACACATTGTACACATATGTGTTCGTTGTTGGTGAACGTTATCTTTTTGTCTGAATGATCTGGCTCGAACTACATGCAGGCGACCACTAGAAACTTAACAGTACGAAACTACCACGTAAACACCTGCAGGCAGTAGCACAGCCTCAGTGACCTTTAGTATTATACCTGCACCTTCCCTTTGAACAGCAGTGGTGTGGCAACTCCTTTTGCACCTATGCATGCGAGAAACATAAAACTGCAAAGGACGGCTTATTTGCGGAGTTGGAATGTATGTGTGTGTGTGTAGGGGGGTGGGTGTAGACACACACACACACACACATATATATATATATATATATATAGTCTGTTCAGTCTTTTGAGACAGTGGAAAGGGAAGATAAGGAATTCGCGAGGCCGCACAGTAGCTAGTACAATGTCCCACCAGACGAAGCTGAACTTGTCGAGAAAAACCCCTTTCTACCTGCACCTATCATTGTCTCAAAAGACTCTTAACAGACAATATATACACATGTAGCCGCCCTGTAACGTACTTGGGCGTTTATTCCCTTTTTTCTCTTTTCTTTCCTTATAATATATATATATATATATAAAATATATCATATTATATAATATAAAAGGAAAGAAAACAGAAAAAGGAGAACGAACACTCAAGTCCGTTGCAGGGCGGCTACATGAAGTAAAGCACCATCAGATGTTTCCCCATGCTCGTTCGCACTTTTTTTCTAAACCACATGCGTGTTATTTTTCTGTAATTTCGGTAGATTTATATTTTTATCTTTACCCACTCAAAAATACAATATACCTATGTTGAAGGCGGGACTCAAACCTGCGGTTCTTCACGTGGCGGAACACCAAGGCTAAAAGCTCCAGTGACTATGGACTCGAGGACCGGCTTAAATTCCCCAATTCCAGCTGGGAATTGAACCCGAGATCTCTGGGTAGAGACGGCTGACCGCTCGACCTCAGAGGCAATCGCATGAAAACCTAGGGACTTACAGCAAGCCAGTCATAGGCTTTATATTTAGTTCTTAAATTGGAAAGCAGGACTTCAGTTTACTTAACTGTCTACTTCCCGCATTCAATTCTTCCCGATAATTTCTTGAAGATCTCAATGGAGGTACTCTGAGAATTTAAAGCCCTAATGTGTCTTTTAAGCTCAACAGTAATTTAAATGAACAGAACCTTTAATTTTGGATGTTAGCTTTCTAGTTACTACAGCAAGGTTAAGTTATTCATGCTATCGGAATATATGACCTTATATGATTTGCAGAGACTAGTGTTATATCAAGAAAATATAATTTCTTTCCATCGTATAATACTGTATGCCAATGCCATTGTATGAACCTCGAGTGCAAGAGAAACGGAGCTGTGGAATCACATTGGCGGCCATTAAAATTGTTATGGGCATGACCTGCTGATTTGCTCGTATTTGAAAGCATAATCTGTTTTTATGACGCGATTTACGATGCTTTATTTTTATTGCAAAGCGCACGATTTTATGGCTGACACATGCCGCCTCTGTATAAAAATTCCATACAGTGTATCGACCATCTGGGTTATAGAGTGAGTTAGTACAATCTCGGCTTTAATCAACACGCTCTTTGCATGTTCTCATCACGTTGGAGGCTTCATTACGTACCCTCAACATGAAACACTGTATTGATAAATTAAGTTGTGGGGGTGGCAAGTTATAGAACTTAAGTAAGAGATTTCCTGCAGCGTCTTAGTATCATATTTAGTATTTTATTAAAAGGTGTTCTCGGTATATTTAAAAAAAACAATAGCAACACTTTGAAGTGTGTAGCGATATGCTGTTACTGCTTCATAAGGTTTTCTGAATTACTGATGTTACATAATTGTTTTTCTGTTCATCACAAGTTAGGTCATACACACTAATACACTTACTTTCGGTTGAGACAGCAGTCACTATTGAAGAAATAATTCCATCCATAATAATAAAATTATTATTTCACACAGGATGCATATATAACACAGGCTGCAAAGGAGAATCAAATCTCCAAAATTCCGATCACGACCACACTAGAGCTTTTGTGCTTACCTAGTTATCGTGGCAACCGCTGCACGAAGATTCTCTTTCTGATTCTTGTTCCCGGGGACCTCGAATGTTACCTCAATTGCCTGATATTTATATTAAACAGTTGTCGTGAAATACTACAGAAACTTAAGTTAAATTATTAACTTGTTTACTCATGGCTCCCAATTTGACCTCTTACGATCTTCGGGAAAACCTCATTCCACCAAGCGATGACTATACCTTTTATTAGCTTAAGCACTGCGGGTGGCGTCTGTAGCCTCCGATGGAAGTATAATGATGCTAATGATGATGAAGCCGGCGGTGTAACGAGAGGATCTACGGCTTTTAACGTCGTCTACAGGCACATTGGATCTTGAGGATAACTACATCGCAGGTGAAGGTTAAGACTGGGATAGCGTCGACTTAAAATTGCCACTCCAGAGCCAAGAATCGAACCAGCACGGTAGTCATGACCGAAACTATTGAGCTATACCGACACCCTTAATTAATATATGTTTTAGTTAATTATTTCATAAAACTAATGTTGGACCTAAGACTGAAATGAATTCCTTCAAACTACTAAAGAAAAAAATTAATAGAAATTATGCTAAAATAAGCTACTATAGGTGGTATCTGTAAGGTTTGCTTTGTTTTAAAAACGCTTTTTCTTAAAAGAGGACTGAACTAAAATGTATAGACTTAGAAGAATAAAGTACAAACAATTCTGAGCACATTGTTGAAAACTGCGTCGTTTTACGAATTATTGTTGTCATTCTGGTAGCACATTTATGTTTAATTCTACCTCGCGGTGACGTCATGAGGCTAGGATGGCGCCACGCTACTGTCACTTGCATTAGTTAGCCTTCCGTTGCATTTAATTCTTGTTGTGTTGTGATTGTAAGTCAAGAATGCCTGCGTGCAGTGCTTGATTGTGCAAATAATTTCGGTGTAAACAGAAATGTTGGTTCGTGATAGAGATAGGAATCGACATGTGTACAACAAATGGGTAGCTGCTCTGAAACTCAAAAAGTTTGTGCCAACCAAAAATGCTATATTATGTGGAATTTATTTCAAATAAAGTGAATATAGTGAGTCGGATGTAATAAAAATAAGAATGTATGAAGAACGAGAAATTCAAAAGCCCTAGTATTAAACATAATGTGGTGCCTTGGAATCTTTTAGCAGGACTAAAAGGAAAACCTCCAAAAAATCTTAAAAGAAAGCATATGCTATAGCTATTCGATAATTCAGTAAGCAATTATCAGCAAGAAGGTGAAGCTATAGTAGTTTCTGAGTCTTTACAAATGGAGTTGAAGATGATGCCGGATACAGTGGGAGTTAAGAAGTGAAGCTTTTAGTTCTATAAACGGCGCTAATGTGGACCAAAATTTGACAATGAGAAAAGCGAATCTTAAGCTAGAGATGATGAAGATTACTGAATGAATATTTGAGGTAAGATGGAGAAGAAGATGCAAGCATGTTCAGAAGATATTCTTTTGTGTTGTATATGTAAATGCTCTCCTTGCGCTATTCAGAGTTTTCCACACATGCCTGTCACGGAAAGAAAATCTAACATACGAGGATCACTAATGCAAACTATAACTCATTGTGAAAACGAGCACCTTGTGAGTGGTGCTCTGGAGATGAAAGTGGAAGTCTGAAAGGTAACGGGTACTTATAATGATATTTAACTGTTTCTTGGAATTCTCAAAAGCATTAAAACTGATATTTTTTCTGATTCATAATTTTATAGACTGTTAAAAATGTGTTTGCTTTCTCTACACAAAGGATGGTTAAAAGAAAAAGAAAGTAATTTTGCAATTACCATGGATTATTAAAATTTACATTTCTGTGGGGATAGACAGCATGACTACATATTTCTGCTAAATATGTGACATATTCTTTAATGAATTTGACAACAAATAAAACAGTAGACTTCATAATTGTACAGAGAGGAACTGTAAGTGGTGACACTGAGAAAGCTGCTAACAATAATATACTGATTTCTACGAATGAAAGCCTGCCCATAAAATTGTTCGTGACAGACAGACACGCGGGTATTAGACCTTTGATAAAAAAGAAATTTCTACATATACACCATGAATTTGATATGTGGCATCTGGCTAAATCGCTTATAAAATATTCAAGCACTATAGTGACTACACATTCCTGTTGAAACTTATCGCTATGACTGATTAATTTTTCCGACAGGAGATACTTGCTTCAAGAACGTGGCTAGTCGCATGACGTCACCACAGTGCGCTGCCCTTCAGACTACAACAGTAAGTCCTACATTGTTCCGGTTTTCAACATTCTACTATTGTAGAATAGTAAATAAAACAGACATGTGAAGTTTTAGTTCAGTCCTCCTTTAAGAGCTGGGTGTTCCTGTTAAAACACTGGGTTGTTTCAGCAGGAACACGAGAGCTACTACTAATGCAATTGGGTTGAAACGAGGGTAGGGGTTATTACAATGGTTAAACTTTATGGTTGTGAGCGGTAACATATCTGCTCATTTTGGGAATGAATTTTGTGTGGTCCTAAACTACATTAGCGGATTATTGGGCATTTGGAGTGGCCCGTTGCTGGCCACCGAGTTTGGCTGACCTTACTGCACATGATGGCATTTAGTGAGGATATTTGAACTGTGTTGTCACTGTAAAAATAGTTATGTTAATTCCAAATGTCATTTATATTATTCATAGTCAGCTTAGCAGTTGAAATAAAGGCGTCTCTGAAACCTGAATGAGTTATTACACGATTGAGTTATACATATGTTTAAAGAAATACTCATTTTCTCTTTTATTTTGCTACAAGAAGCAAATTACTAGTCGGTCACGATATGAATGAACTTGGTGGAGGGCACCACTACATTTTGTTGACAATCAAGGCTACAGAGTGAGGGGCAAGACGATAGGGGAATGTACAGTCGTACAATGAAAACAGTACTACATTTGCAGGACTCAGCCTCGTACTAAACTCAAATCTGTGTAATTGTCCTTCAGATTCCCCATTCACTTGTTTCGTAACCGTTTTGTCACTCTTCACTCCAGGCCTATTCATATCGTGGTCGACTGGAGCATTAGTTTGTCTTGTTTGTTGTATAGTTAAACAAATCTTGAAATTAAAATGTTAATGTATACACCCAATTGTGCTATTTAGCTAGTACTATACAATGATGTGTATAAATGTTATTGTTTTTAGACAGCATGGCCTAAAAGTAGAACTTCTAACACAGTGCACACGAGATAAATGTTTTAGATTATTGCACTAGTGCGATAATCTTCGTTGTGACCAACTTTGATTTCTGGTCCAATCACATGGCAATTACCTTTTGTATCTGCACATGCTTAGTAGCTAGATTTGGTTTTATTAGGTTTTACTTTTCATTATGTATTTTTACATGAGTAATTTCTCATGGCACTCGCATTATCTGTTCACAATACCAATCGTCGTACTTCAAATTATCCCATTTCGTTGTAACCTATACGCTATATTGACAGCCTTCGGTTTTTCCTTGATTTAAAACGTTATTCTTTTTTCTAATAAAACCTATATAAAGATTAAATGGCGGAAATTATGAATACAGAAGGCACAGAAATGGAAGAGTTAGCTGAAATTATAGTATCAACAGAAAGAATAACACTAGAAGTACTTACCCAAAAAAATCCAGAAAGCAATATGATATAGCATTTAATCGCTTCATTGCCTGGTGTAAGACAAAACGTGTTGAAAATAATTTCACTGAAAATGGCTGCTAGCGAATCAACAAAACATCTCTCATTTCGCTTTTTAACGTCATTTCTCTTGTTTCAAGAACTGCGGCCTACGCTTTCTAGAACTGAGCCTACGGCCTTCGTTTCGTAAACATTCATACTCGCAAAATAAATCCCTACTTTTACTTCTGTATCATAATCTACTATTATGTGTATAATGAAAGGAAAATAAGAGGCTATAAAAGTATGAACTGTGTATTCAAAATGATGCCTGAGTAACACTTAAGCATATAATTAATAATACCCGTTACCATTCATATAATCTGTAGTTTAACACACAGCTTTACTTAATTTGTGATCGTGGGAATAGTTTCTGTTGAGTAGCAATTCACCAGCCATTCACAGCTTCTTCTTTTAACGGTTACCCTCCTCTTGTAGGACTTACATCACTAAGGACTTACAAGCCAATATCTTGGGTCAGTAGTCTGTCGAGGAGCAAACCAACTCAGGATCATAGCATATCCAATGAACCCAATGTCTGGTTGGCGGTGAAGAAGAACAAAATGAAGTACAATAATGAAAGGGATGTTAGGAAGTTTCGCTGATCAAATTGTCCAATCCAGCATTCCCCTAGCGACCGAGGAAAACCACCGAAATGACTTCGGTCAAATTGGTTTGACTGAATGTGATCTAGGAACCTCCCGAATGCTCCCGACGTTATCGCCTGAGCCATTCCACTATCAAATATCCAAAACTGATGATAAAATTGTATGTCATTAAACATAGGGTCCCTTCTCGAAAGGATACACAAGTAATTTACACATAACATGTGCGCAGTAATACGAAATTATATACGAGAACAACATGTTTTGAAATTAGTAGTACTACATAGTTTAAACCTAAGCAAGATTATGTCACTGAATTAAACTATATTAAGAAAGTAGCCATTGAAAATGGTTTTAAAACTCAACTTAATTACCAGATATAAAAAGAAACATAGCCTACATATAACTAGCACTCTACAAAATCCTAATAAAAAGGATTTAATATACAAAAAGTTTACATACCACCCAGTGATGTTCAAAGTTTTTGAAAAATTATTTGGAAAATATCAGATCCAACTGGCACCTCAGAATACCTACAGTTTAAGAAACATGCTGAATGCACCTTTAACTAATACAACTGATAACCTATAAAAATCAGGGATTTACCAGAATCCATGTCATGATTGTCAAGGCTCATATATAGGGAGAACTAAAAGGAATTTGAAAGTAAGATTGAGTGAACATCAAAGAAATATAAAATTGAAGCAAATAGATAAATCAGCAGTGGCCAACCATTTTTGGAGTAGTAATCACGAAATATGACAGGAGATAAAATTATTAAAATCCATACAGATCCCTTTACACTTGGAAATTTGGGAAAAGATTTTTATTCATCTCAATATTAAGAACGCTTTGAATTTTGAAATACGCCTACAGACTACTTAATGCAATTGATCTAATCAGGCTACAAGAGAGAAAATAGAAGATATATGAGTTCCCAAACTTCACCACAGATGGCAACAAATCCAACACCAGGAGTTTCTAATTCTTCACAACGGAATGCAGTCCAATCAGACTACAAGAGAGAGGAACGCAGACATACGAGTTCCCAATCTTCACCACAGATGGCAAAAAATCTAACACTACTAAGTTCCAAATCTTCACGACAGAGGGCAGAAGAATCGTCCAACAAAATATTTCTTGGGGTGAGGGGAGAGGGCGAGCGGGTTAGTCGGCTGCAGCTGAAGATGGGAGAAACATCTCCCGAAAGCGCTCCTTAGTTAACATCTAGCAAAAATGTGATGGGAATTAACACATAACGACTCAGTTTAAATTATCAAATTATCATAGGTTAAACCTACTGTCCCTTGATTTTCGCCATAACCCAAGCTTTAGAGGCAAATGTATTACGACGCACTCGTAAATACCAGAAGCGTTATCGAATCATAACGGGATTGCTTTGGAATTTTCTTTCTCCCCAACTCGCGCTACTCCAAGTCTCTGGAAAAAATTAGCGCCTGGCTGTATAGGCGACCGTACTTGCGAGTGAACCAGATAATGAGTTGTTCTTGATGCGACTTCAAGTGATGGCTATTCAGTGCATTCTCTGAATGAAGTTGCCAGTGACTGCTGCCACTGCGAGGTCTTGTGTTGGACGCCCCAGCAAGTGAAATGGAAGGAAGAAAGGGCTGTTTCGCGAATGCTTTATTTCGCCGCTAAAGAAGTTAAGTTTGTTATCAAGACCGATCAGCACAATACATCAGAATGTAACATAGCGCAGAGGGGGGTTAAACAGGGTTGTATACTATCTCCGTTACTTTTTAATTTGTTTATTGATGATGTTGTTAGCGTGATGACGGAGGAAGACATAGATGCACCGACAATCGCAGACCAAAAAATACCAATTCTTTTGTACGCGGATGACATTGTAGTTCTTTCTAAAACGATAAAAGGTTTGCAGTCTGGTTTAAACGCTCTTCGACAATACTGTAGGCAATGGGGTATGGAGGTGAATATTCTTAAAACTAAAACAGTCACCTTTAAAAATGGATATGTGTACGGCCAACATGAAAAGTGGACCTATGGGGAGGAAGAAATTCAAAATGTTAAACACTTCGATTACTTAGGAGTAAGGTTTGATATGGGCGGAAAATGGAACAAGAACATGGAGTTTATAAAACACAAAGGGATTGGACAACTTTCTGAAGTATTAAGGATATTGACACGGGTACCAGATATGCCAGTAAAAACATTACAGACCATGTATGAAGCAATGGTTAGGTCCTCATTACTATACGGCAGTGAAGTGTGGGGATGGGAGAGGGTGGATAATGTAAATAAAATACAATGCAATTTCTGGAAGCGCATTCTAGGGTTGGGGAGGGGTACTTCAAACTACGGAGTTCTTCGGGAGGTAGGATGCTGGGAAGATGCTGTATTTGCTAAACTAAACGTAGTTAGGTACTGGCTGCGAATAATTAAAGGCGATCAAACAACTCTGAGAGCAATATGTTATCGTCATCAAATAAACAACATAGAGCATCCAAAATGGTGGGAGGCGGGGTTGCAACGCGAATTATCAAAAATTGGCTTAAATGATATCTGGCAAAGGGGTAATGAAAATACACACAGTGCTGTAAGAAAGGTCAAAAGACGACTATGCGATATAAACAGGCAGAAAATCGAATCTGAATGTAGACAAAGATCAACATTGGAGCTACAAAATGAAATAAAAACTAGGTGGGGTAAGGAAACATATATTTTGGAATTGAGTATAAAACAGAGGACTGGAATAGCATGGCTTAGGTTGGGAGGGTGGAAAGCTCGCAAGATTGTTGATGACGATGGCAGAAGGATTTGCCCATTATGCGGGGAACAAGAAGACTGGACGCATATTTTGGCAGCATGCGTGCAGACGGAGGGTATTAGGAAAAAACTATTACCGGAAGTATTTTTGGCTTCCAACAGACGGAGGGCAGCATGCTGGGACATGATTCTTAACAGCCAAAACTGGCCAAGCTTGGGCACATACTTAATGGAAGTACGTGTACTAAGAGATAAGGTGTTTATGTAATTTATCTTTAAACATACGTGGTGCTTGAGTACTTGTGCGCGACTGTGTGTGTGGGTGTGTGTTTGAGTGTGTGATTCAGTGTGTTTTTTTTTTTTCAATTTTATATGTATGTATGTATATAGTGCGGTGATTGTAAAAAAATAGTTGTTTTCTGGTTGATACTGCAAGTCACGTATACAGACCAGGTATTTATCTAGAGAGCATGTACGGTCTTATGACCCATGCGACTGTGTTATGCAATTAATGTAATACTAAATACTTAATAAATACCACCACTACCACTACCACAAAACAAAATGTGGAGTGAAGGAAAATTTAATTAGCTAACTAAGGACATTGAGAGGCTAGTGAGTTGGAAGTGAAAAATTGACAGTCTTCTTTTTTCCCACTACATGGTTAAAGGCTAAAAGGTTGTTCCACCTCGGAAGTCGTCTTGCCTTCTTTTCCTGGGGCGTCCTACATCTCGCGAAACAATTCGCTTATACTTTAGGGCTGTTTTGCCGGTGTAGACGAATGCATCCATTGTAGGTGTTCTGCCAATCCAATCTATATTCCTGTGCCTTTTCAACTAGATTAAAATGTACAGTTTTATATATATATATATATATTTGTTAATTTGGATCACGATCACATGGAGTATGGTGGGCAGTTCATCTCAGCTGTTTCTATTTTCCGCTTTTCTACTCTATTTAGAGGCCAAGTGTCGTTCCTATATAACAACATGGGAACCGTCATTGTCATAAATAAATTAATTATTGTATCCTTTTTCACTTTATTTCCCAAAGTTCTGAAAATTATTCAAAACATATACTGAGACTTAACTAGTTTATAGTCCACGTCGAAATCATTGCTAAACGATACTTCGAAGGTCAAATAATTGGATTATTAACTTGTTCAATGTTACTGTTATTTAAAGTTATTTTAACTCTAAGGAGATGCTTTCCTTGGAGAAGGTCATCACTTTTCTTTCGCTGATATTTCTAAATTATAATCATGACCTGTCTTCTGGAGTTGATATAGAGGGAGCTGTAATTTGTTTTCTGAAATTGCGAGGGTGATCTGTTGGTCTCTGAATAAAACAGTAAATAGTGAAACTTCCTAGTTTCTCTCAGCTGCATTTCAAAGTCGAATGCAGCTACGTCAATATAAATATTAAATACAGTTGGAGACAAGGAACAACCCTGCCTTACTTCTAAGTTTGCTTTTGCATGTTGAGAGTTCCTTTTAATTTTGATCACTGATACTCATACTGGACAAAGTCACAGTATATAACTATATACACTTTGAGAACATAGACAAGCTACCAAGTGGTATGATAATTAAATTTGAAGGTATAAAATACTGGCTATACTTTTCATCTGATACGCCCGTGTGCTTAGCATGTAAACCAGAAGGATATTTTTCCAGGTAGAAAATAAGTTTACTGTTATACAACAACAGAAATCACTTTTCGTTTAAAAAAATATTCAACATTTCCTTCTGAAATTGAGTTTCCACTGATTAACGAAGCTTCTAAGGTTATCTCAAATAAACGGTTAGATAACGATCAAAAAAGAACAAAACCATGAATCCAGTACAGTAGATGTAATTGCAAATCAAATGGCTTGTATTAGCACAAAGAAAAATACCAGACCAGCAAACACAAAATAACCAACTGCCTATAAAAACAAACAGCTGAGAATGTAAATAGAGCTGTAGGAATAAATACCTACCTGTGAATTAACTAGAAACAAAGCACGCGTTGTTTTCAAACAAAAAGTGCGTTTGACTAATCAGGATGTTTTGGATGTGTTATGAAATTTTCCTGATGCTGAATATGTGTGGGTCACAGCCACCTCTGAACGCTGCATGCATGTGATGTCACTTCCGTCTTCTTAGTGAAGAAACGGAAACTCTCCATTTTGGTTTAATTGTTTATGGTTTACTGAAAGATAGTTAGACAAAGACATCCTTAGTCACGGCCCCTAAGGGCAGTGCAAGATATATCCATAAAGAGAGTATTAGTATTGTCACTACTCCCGCTGATAACATGTGAGTGGCAAGGATTTTGTTTATTATTCAGTGCGCTTATTCTCCCCTCTCCAGTGTACTTAGTGATTTAATTCACAGTTCACCAGAATTCTAATTTCACATAGACACTATTCCTCTTCATCCTTTGTAAATACGTGTTAGATGGGAATAGGATTCAAAAGCTCCTTGAATAAGCAAAAAGAACTCCCTTGGTATTTGTGACACTTCCCTTTGTATTTATAAAATAGAATTTCACGTATAAAGTAATAGAACATAGTAACATTTCTCGTCTGTCTTTTAATTTCTTCTCATTCTTTCTCTTTAAATATATCTGCGTTTAATACCTCCAACAGATCACAGAATAAATTTCGAAAGTTTTCGCCAGTAATTTCACTAATAATGTTAAACATCACCATCTCCACCACCACTACTACTACTACTACTACTACTACTACTACTACTACTACTACTACTACTACTACTACTACTACTACTACTACTACTAATACTACTACTACCACTACTACCGAGCGAGGTTGCGCTGCGGTAACGTGTGCGGCTCGCATTCCTGAGGTGTCAGGTGCGATACCCGGCGACCGCCCACTCTGATTCGTGGGTTTTTCGTAGTTTTTCCGGATCGATAGGTGAATGCTGGAGTGCTTCCTCTTTTACTCGACCTTACTGCCCCTCTTTTCCTGTACCCATCATCTCGCTCATGTCATCCTTTCGGAGTTGTATGACCAGGTGACAGTGTACGGCGGGTTGTGGCTGGACGTGGCTGTGCACTTTGTAGATGTTTTTTCTCTGGTGTCATTGCGGGAGTTTCGTCGTCCTTCATCGTCCTCCGTGGTGGGTACCTAGTAGTTCCCGAGGTCGCAAGTTCAAACCCGGCAGAGGGTGATGGATTTTTTCGGGCGTAAAATTTTTAGCATGGCTTCCTTCGGAAGGTAAGTAAAACCGGTGGTCCCGTGTCATAGATTTACAGCATGTAAAAGAACCTCAAGCCTGATAAAGAAGCCTCTTAGCAAAACTACTGGTCTTTCACGCCCAATGCAGAATGGGACGCTATGAACCACAGCAGTTATAGAGCGTCCATAAATAAAACTCAATTCAATTTAATTGCGGGAGTGCTCAGTTAGGACCCGCCTCCAAATGAGCCCTACATGCGGGGGGCGCCGAGGGTCTGGGGACTATGGGTAGGCCCGGGTACCGTCCGATGCGTTCGATTGCAAACGTTAAGGACCCCGTCCATGCATGCGCCCATCGTCATCCGAATCTGGTCACATCTCGGGTCTCTCCGCTCATCCTTCCCTCTTAGGGGTCACGGTAGAAACAAAAAGGGCCGTTTCGGCCTACTTGCGGTGTTCTATCCCGGTTGCAGGTACCCTCCGTTCGTCCGTACCTTTACCTTTAATACTACTACAACTACTACTACCACTCCATCGTTGCCACCAAATTTTTGGGTGGAATGCAATACTTTCTCTACATACTATAGGTAAGTACTAGAGAAACTAAAAATTCGTGCGTTCGTTTACTTTTCTGTTTTTATTACAATAACATTTCTGTTAGACCGCGTTTACTATAGGATACGTTGCGTTAACAGAAACTAACAGGGTCCTTTCTGGGAATGAATAAGTGCAGATAATATTATGATCGGAAGCTACTTGAGGTGTCAAGCTACAGGCTTTCGGATGAACATAGCCAAGCTTTGGAAAGCAGTAATGTTCTTCTGGTTCAGGTGCTTATTAAGTTGAAGGAATGCCGATCATCTATTATGTGGAGGATTATGGGCCTATGCGCAAATCATAATTAACGTTTGAAAGATTTGCAAGGCATCCTGAGATATATAGACATACTATTGAATCGCATTCCATATCCCCAGTACACCGCTATAGGTCATTGGAGTTCCTGAGTAGGGAAGATAGAGTGGCAGCTACTCTCTGAAATTATCAATCAGAAAAAACACCAAAAAGAACTCAAATCCCTTCTATTTCCGCCCATGTCTCGAAGGCAACGTTTCTTTCTTATATGGAAAAATATACATCATTACTTCCAGATGCTTTCCTTTGAGTTAATCCTATCCTATCTCAGAAGAAATCCTTTACGTTGCATAATAAGCAAAGAAAGCCCCAGTTTGAAGCAAGAGCTGAATTTTTCCTGGCAAAATACCTACAGTATAGCCTTGTATTGTTGCTTATACTGCATATTGTTATTCTATTTACAAGCAAGTAATAACCTTGCGCTGTATTGTTAGGTACCCAAAACCTCATAATTTATTTTCATTCTAACTTATTTTCATTTCCATTTATTCTTTCGTTTATCTGAGAGGAATGGCTCAGGCAATCACTTCTGAGACTCGCATTCGGAAAATTCTGAGTTCCAGTACCGGTGCCAGTGAACATATTGACTATGGAATTTTTTTTTGTGATTTTTCGTAGGGGCGGCGCCGTGGCCGAGTGGTTAGACCGTTCGCCTCTCACCGAGGGGCCCGCGTTCAATCCCAGGGACCCGCATGTGGGATTTGTGGTGGACAAAGCGGTGTCTGGGCGGGTTTCCCCCGGGTTCTCCGGTTTCCCCCGCCATTCATTTCACCAACTGCTCCATCATCGCCTTTCCTTTGTCGCGGTAACTTCGTGTTATCTTTATGGTGAGCGCCTGTTATTGTTTTACTATTTTTAATTTTGAGTTCCTTGTCCTCCGGCTAGCTATTATTACCCAGTCGAGCAAATCTCTTAAACAGGGTGTGTAAACGGAAAGGAGTTGTTACTAAAAGATAACACTGATAAAAGAATTTGTTTTTACACTTTTATTGCCGTCACACGTTATTAATTTCACATATTTACTCTTGATACACGCCCGACTGAAACTGTTATATTTTCGAATGTAACTATAATCACTTATTTGCCGCACATTATTAATTGGAGTATTTCACATTTTTGTAACTAGCTTTACGACGCGAGAGATTCTGTAGAATTGCGCGACGTGTAACCCATGAATGATTCTATTAAACTGAGCGACGTGTAACGCGTGAATGGTTCTCTTAAACTATGCGACGTGTAACCCGGGAATGATTCTGTTGAGCTGCGACTTGTCTCTGGCTTCATAATTTATACTCCCTCACCCCGATATGCCTTAACATTATAACACAGCTGCTATTGGTTAATAAAGCGCGCCAACATTAGCGTCTATTTTTATATCCAATCAAAATTACGAACACATATGCTCTAGGGAAGATATTACCTCCATTTCTAAAGAAAAGCGCGCTACTCTGACGTCATTTGTTTGTATCTTATAATTGATAAACAACTCACCCCCTCGCTACATTGTTACCCACTCCTATTGTCACTTTCAGTGTAAATTTATTTCCTAACAATGCTATAATTAACAAACATCTCAAATCATTGTCATAAAATAATGCTAATTTACACTACAATCACTCTGGCATTTACAGTGTTGTGATATAAAATACTACCTCACCTTTCATCCATTTCACCATCATTTCGTTTCATCTACTTCCTTCCTCCCATACCAGGATTCGGGCTGATCACCCATCCTGTATATTCTGTCTGATCCATGAGTGTCTGCTCCTCGACGGGCCTTTGACCCCAGGCACCCGTCTGTAAGTCCTGGGGGGGGGTGTAAGTCCTACATAAGACGAGATTAAACAGAGAAAGAAGAAGAAGATTTTCCGTAGCCGTTAGACGAATTCTGGATTGGTGTCTTATGTTCGTACTTTCCTTTCCCTCTTCATCGTTAATGGTTGCAGGGACAGTTGCGGGGGACGCTGATGAACAGCATATGCATTGGATGTGACTTCAGCAAAGTAATGCTTGTACTGTGGCAACGGAACCTTCTGCCAAAACCTGTCCTTAGGATGGGCGGGTACATCGAAGGGACGATTTATCGGGAAGCATAATTTGAAAACTCTAAGATTGCTGCTGCGCTATGCTTGACGCAATCAAGTCCACTCACCCTACGCACTCCTTCACTTCACCCTTTCCTCCAGGCTAGCCTTGCCTTTAAATCTTCCTGCATTAAGATGCTATGTCCAACCATTTTTAAAGTAACTTCGGTTTGTTTTAAATATTTGTTTTTCTGTCTTGTGATGGGATAAGGATAATATTACATTTTCTGCTGTCATGAAAATCGTAAAGCATTTCAGCTGTTGTATAACAAGAAACGGTGATAAAGCGCGTCTTATACTGCCGCTACTTTTGACTAAACCGTTATATGTTTAAGTGCTGATGGCTTCATTTATCGTCCTTGATTTTCAGTGTGAATGTACGAGATATTTTCTGTAGAGAAATAATTGCCGTTTATGTAAAGCGCAAATAATACGAGACATTAAACAGAGCTGGTGGCACTCCTCTCTTTACCAAAAGCCAAAGGGACAACTCCGGTTGCATTTCGCAAACAAAAGAAATTAACTACTTGATAGCAGTGTAGGATAAATCTATTTACAGTCAGGTAAGCCATGCAGGTATCTGTACATTATCAAGCCTGTGCACATACACTACGTGATCGAAAGTATCCGGACACCTAGCTGAAAATGACGTACAAGTTCGTGGCGCCCTACATCGGTAATGCTGGAAGTCAATATGGTGTTCGCCCACAGCGTTCACTCTCGTAGGCATACTTTCAATCAGGTGCTGGAAGCTTTCTCGGGGAATGGCAGCCCATTCTTAATGGAGTACGGAACTGAGGAGAAGTATCGATGTAGGTCGGTGAGGCCTGGCACGAAGTCGGCGTTCCAAAACATTCCAAAGGTGTTCTATAGGACTCACGTCCGGCCAGTCCATTACAGGGCTGTTATTGTCAGTAACCACTCCGCCACAACCTGCGCAGTATGGTGCTCGCTCGTGTTGAAAGATGTAATCGCCATCCCCGAATTGCTCTTCAACAGTGAGAAGCAAGAAGATGCTTAAAATATCAAGGTAGGTGTGCACTGTGATCGTGGCGCGCAAAACAACAACGGGTGCAAACCTCTCCAGGAATTCACGACCACACCATAACACCACCACCTCCGAATTTCACTGTTGGCACTACACACGCTGGCAGATGTCGTTCACCGGGCATTCGTCATTCCCACACCCTGCCATCGGATCGCCACATTGTGTACCGTGATTCCTCACTACACACAACGTTTTGCCAATGTTCAATCGTGTAATGTTGACGCTCCTTACACCAAGCAAGGAGTCGTTTGGCACTTTCCTGCGTGCGGTGTGGCTTATGAGCAGCCGCTTGATCATGGAATCCAAGGTTTCTCACCTCACGCCTAACTGTCAAAGTACTTGGAGTGGATCCTGATGCAGTTTGGAATTCCTGTTAGATGGTCTGGATAGATGACTGCCGATTACTCTTTACGACCCTCTTCAAATGTCGCCGGTATCTGTCAGTCAACAGAGGAGGTCGGCCTGTACGCTTTTGTGCTGTACATGTCCCCTCACGTTTCCACTTCACTATCACATCAGAAACAGTGGAACTAGGGATGTTTAGGAGTATAGAAATCTCACGTACAGACTTCTGACACAAGTGACACCCAATCACCTGACCACGTTCGAAGTCCGTGAGTTCCATGGAAGGTCCCATTCTGTTGTTTCACGATGTCTAATGACTACTGAGGTCGCGATAATGAGTACCAGGGCAGTAGGTGCAGCACAATGCACCTAAGATGAAAAACCTATTTTTGTGGGGTGTCCGGATACTTTTGATTACATAGTGTATATAGCACTATGAATAGTTTCTGTTTTTCATTCACTCTGCGCATATGGGTGCTGTGATAGCAATACGTCAAAAGGGCCCTAGGTAACTTATCAGCCCTTTGCTATGCATCTAAATGCTTTGGATGGCATAGCAAAGCGGTATGTTAAGCAATCCGTAATGTTGGTCATTCTGTAACTGAGATTTAGAGTGATTAAATTGCTAAATAGTATATTTAGAGGACAGCGGTAAAATATAACTTCTCCTATTTTTGTTATTTTTGAATTCTAAATCACTTCTAGGCAATCTGGTATTTGTGTTGTAGAGACTGCGCTTACCATTATACGATTAGTATATTTTAATTCCTTGCTTTGGTTATATTGGGTTTATATGGAGTGCATAGTTTTAGCTGTAAATGTATGTAATACCTTCCGAAGTAACACTTTATTTTTGATATAGAAATTTAGACTATTATTATTACTACTACTATTATTACTATTATTATTATTATTATCACATTAGTCTCCATCACATTTACGTTTTGTTGTCTCCGTGGTCTGATAGTACCATGCTAACCCATACTTCCTGAAGTCGGGGGTTCAAATCCGGCGGAGAGCGATGGATTTTGTCCGATATAAAAATCCTTAGCATGACTTCCTTGGGAAGGAAAGGAAAGCGGGTGGACCCGTGTCGTAGATTTAGGGCACATAAAAGAACTTCAAGGCTCATAAAGGGGCCTCTGAGCAAAACTCCCTTTACGCCCAATGTATAGGGTTATTCAGAAAGAAGGAACAGATTTTAAATATTCATTTTTAATGAACTACAATAGATAGCAGCACATACGACACATCATTGAATAGAGAAAAGTTCAAAGTTTTAAGCCCCAGCCTATTAGTTCCATTCAGTGCCTACGCGGCGCTGAGTTTGTTTACGAGAAAATGGCAACGCTACAGGAAAGTCGTTTTGTGTGCTACAGTGTGCAAAGAGTGAATCGATTGTTTCATTGCAGCGTGCACTTCCTTATAAGTTCAACAAAGAGCCAACTCGTCATAAAAAATTTACAATTGATACAATAAAGACGTATAGGATGGTTGCGTATGCAAAAAGGAAAAGCGCTGGTCGTCCTCGCATAACAAATGGTGCTCATTTTGAACACATAAAATAAAATTTTGAACTTTCCTCTATTGTTTGATGTATCGTATGTGTCGCTATCTATTATTGTTCATTAGAAATAAATATTTAAAGTCTGTTTCTTCTTTTTGAATAACACTGTAGAATGGGACGCTAAGAACCATGGCAATTAAAGACCGTCCATAAATAAAACTAAATTTTATTTATTTTCTACCA
This sequence comes from Deroplatys truncata, assembly GCA_030765065.1. Taxonomy (NCBI): domain Eukaryota; kingdom Metazoa; phylum Arthropoda; class Insecta; order Mantodea; family Mantidae; genus Deroplatys; species Deroplatys truncata. The sequence goes on along the minus strand of CM060981.1, from coordinate 255,836,305 downwards.
TATTTAAAGTTGTACAGGTAACAGTATAATGGACATTGATATGCACCCTTATGGGTTTAATTTACTCTTAGTTTATATCTTATTATTAGCCAAAGAAACATTATTTTATTAATATTAATGAAACTTCAAATTATCTAAACCTCAATAGTATACAAAATCACAATATATTATTTATATTACATGTGATAATTATTACACATATTTTCACTTGAAAACAAAATATAGAGCTTTCAGAGTCCATTTGAACTGTTCTTTAGTGCAGGATTCACCATGCGGCAAGTCTCTGAAATACGCTTTGTGTTGCTCTGTAATCCAATGCATAAGTTTCATAAAATTTCTGTATTTTTGTCTGACTTGCTTTTTGATAATTCTAGTTGTGGGGATTCACTTATGGAGCAGGTTAATATTCCTTTGGTATTTCTACTCAAATCTACCGATTGAAACTTTACTCCGATTTCGGCTTTGCAGAAAATAGCTCCCTTTAGGGTCCTTTCGAACTCGAGCCACGCTACTGAAGAAATTTAAAATGCATCATTCTAAGTTTTTATCTTCCTAGAAATAAGGAGCGCAACTGATCAATGAATTCATATTCTTAAAATTCTCTAACTGCATCCTTTTACAATAACATGGTTTCATATATTTAAAATTGAAGTTCGCCCACTCCTTGCATGTGGATATAGGCACATGAGAGACTTATTTGATATTTCAGTTATACAGTCACCTCCGTTCACCTCCGTGTGCGTATGACATCTCAGGATAAATTTATGGTTAATACTCTTGCTGCTCTTGTTAAGGAGCCACATATGCGTCATTATCACATTAAGTTTCAGTTTTGTTCTGCACAATTGCCGTTCCAAACAGTTAATACCTCTATTTCAGTATGTTTTCAGACTACACAATAAGATACAATTTCATTACAATCTCCTTCAGTTGCCGCATTTTATATCATGCCTAGACCTTTCTGAAATTGAGAAATGCATTGTATAGTTAAGCGTCCATAGTTTGAGACAAAGCTGTGAATCTTTAAGGTACAGAGTAGCCAGATACTTACGGAAATTGGTTCTTATAATTGTGTGTTTTTAATTGCTTTTTCCAATTTCCTTGTCCACCTTCTTCAAGCTTCTGTTTGTTTATCTTGTTTTTCCTTTAAGGCTTTAATCTCATTCTCTGTTGAAGCATCATGAACTCTACAAAGTAAAATCACACGTATCAACATATGGTTGGTAGAAAGTTAAGCTGAAATCTTCATTAATACATGCGTAAATAGCTGTTCATTGGCTTCTTTAGCTCTACAGCCTTATATTCATTAATGGTTTTGATAAGAGGGATAATTTCTGTGTACTTTTGTTTGCTCAATAATGCAATCAGTGATTTTGAAGCGTGCCTGCCAGGTTGAAGCCGGAATTATAAAGGCAATCATTATCATAATATTCTAAGAAGGATAGCGATATAAAATAAGTAATAATATATTTAAAATCAGTGTATTTTTAAAAAGGAGAAGCATTGTGAAAATTGTTGACTGTAAAAGCGACAGAAAGACCAGACAGGCACAGTTTTGTTAATTAGGGACCAGCCTCAGGTAGAAATGGTAAATACCATTGAAGCAAGTTTTTCCTGGTAACTGCCGAGTACAACTGCACTTAGCCTGGTGAAGGCCACTCCAAGCTTCATGACGCCGAGTAGTCACGAGCGTTTGAGGGTAGAGTAGGGGAAGTAAGTAGCTTGCTTTTTCTTGTGCAGCGTGGGTAGATCAGTCTGTCCTGAGCGATTGGTGAGTGCAGGACGACATTCTCGTCGAGTTGTGAACATTGGTGGCGATCATGCAAGAGGGTGGAACGTTTAACTGTAGTTAATATTCTTCGCTCTTGGTAAAGACAAAGTAACTTCGTATGCATTTAACAGTGATCGGCAAACCTAAAGTATTATTTTAAATATTGAATAAAAGTGTTCCAAGACAGCGTTTGTGTGTTTCTCTGTACACACCCACGCATACCCCGAGGTTAAGGTTTCATGCTGGAGCAGCCGTGGCAAAAGAAGAACCAACTGGGAGGAGACAAGCAGCAACCGTGAGGCAAAGGTAGTGCTTCATTGTTGGAGGACGTAGCGTGGTTGCGTCAAGGTTTATCGAATTTTACTATTTCTGCTTCCGAAGCTTTTACCAATGCTACCCTCATAAAGGATTCTAAGAGGCCTAATGCTTTCAGGAAGAATGTCCGCACGCTGATCCTTTTGCGTTGCTCTGAATCCCAGATCATGTTTTCACTCTAAAATTCTTTATGGATTTGACGAGATTCACTTATAGGTTGTGTACATTTTATCTTGCGTGTGTCTTTGCAACAAAGTATTGTTCCCTTTGCCTTCTTCAACTTCGCTTTTGAAGGTAATATACTCTTGCCCTTTAAGCCTTCTATCTTTCCAACATTTTTCTTCCAGTTCTTTACATTCTAACTCTATTCTTCCTCTCCTGTGTATATATTTTGAAGAATTATTCTCGGTGCCTGAATCACTACATGCAACCAACGAGAAGTATTCCGCATCTTGTATCTTCTTGGAGGAAGATGGTAGAGCAACATTAAAGTTAGTGTTGTTGTTACTATGGTTAATGAATGATGTAGCCCTTTGGGAGACGTGTATATGTTATGCGAGTATCATAAAAATATTTTAGAGATTTTCACTGTAACTAGAAATTTTGCTGCATGAGGTTTTGAAGTTTGAATGAATAACTTGCGAAAAATAGTGTAAATTTACAAAAACGCCTCTGTTTACATATTTATATTTCATTCATTTGTTAAAATTAGTGTAATACAAGTTTAACACGCTACTTTTAGTATACTAATCAAATATATCATCAGATTCTGTGAAAGTATTGTTTAAAAACGCATTAGCTGGTTATGCTTCTATTTCAGTTGATGGTTAATGAATATATGTCAAAATGTCCCTTATTTTTACGAAAATCTTGCATAAAACAAAGAGCGACAGTGGCACTATTTATTGGCTAATCTTTACAAAAATTAAAATACTCTTAGTATTTTAAAGGGCTTTTTACTGATATAATTTATGATATTCTGAGACTAAGACTACGCGAATTGATTAAATCTTTTACTTGAAAATGAATTAACGATAATTCTGTAAGAAGTAATATTGAATTTCTATTTTTAATCCTCAGGAAATATCGCTTCAAAATATATACATTAATATACAATTCAAGTCTTGAGAAGCACATTACAACAAAGAAGCATATGTTCACTTTGCATTTCTCTTGGCAGTTGGTACAAAAACTTTCAGGGAAGGGAAAACAGGTCAGGTAAAGAAGTTGGAGTATGTGCCTATAAGCGTGACCTCACACGAAGCAAAACAAACCTGCCACCTCGGCGTTACATAAATGTCCCAATCGAGGATACTTGTAACTTCTAGTTAAAAGTACAACGCAAGAATTGAAACAAACATTTAACATTTTAAAGAGAAATCCAGCGAAGCAATAATTTGGCAATACTGTGTCTTCACTCAAGTAACACTATATAAAACTCTCAAGAATATAGCAATTTACATACACAATTAGCAATTTAACAACATGAATATAATGTTGATAAAGTGGTTAAATATTAAATTGAGTTTTTATTTATGGACGCTCTTTACCTGCTGTGGTCCTTAGCGTCGCATTCTATATTGGGCGTGAAAGACCGGTAATTTTGCTCAGAAACCTCTTTATCAGGCTTGAGGTTGTTTTACGCGCCGTAAATCTACGACACGGATAATCGCCCACTAAAGGAGCAATCAATAAAAATCACGAAAATATAACGGTTTAGATAAACTTTAGAAATTGACAATTTAATAATAAAAAATTGGTATATAACAATTTAAGTGAATTCCAAAATTTAACAAATGAACAAACTCTGAATATTAACAATTCACGCCCAGAAATTACATGATTTTATGTTCTTGTGTGTCCCTGCGTTCTCGAAAAATCTTTAAATTTGAAATATAATATACTATGAGGAATTTGTCATGAAGAATACCAAGTTAACCGAATGAATCACTACAGCACAAACCTGCACAATATTATTCACAAAGGCATTTGCGTCATTAGCGAAACTTACCCCAAGATCTGCACATTTACATCCAGAAGCTATTTCTATTCGTGAACAGATTGCAATCTATATGGGAAACCTTAGAGACCGTTTCAATGTCCTGTGCAGTAACAGTAAAACTTATATAAATGAAAAAACACTTAATTGTTTTAAATATACGTCTCTTACACATTAATTTTTAATAGTTTTCTTGATTTTGTTATTTCCAGAAGCTATTAAAGTGATTGAAATCCTTAGATACTAATAATTGAAGCTAACGCTACAATGTATAATAAGTTGATTATTATACATTACTATTTGGCAGACAGCAAATTAATTTTTTATAGAGGCACAAAGATTAGTAACCCTCTGCAAGCTATTTAACAGGAGATGCGTGAAACGCGTTAATAAGTGTCAAGTTCTAAGTAGACGTAAACCACATACGCAGTGGAGCTCTTATCTATATTTAAATGAAAAAGAAAAATGCCGGATTCAATTCGGATTTGATTCCATTTAACATTGTATCTACTACATTCTGAAAGCAAATTATTTAAGATTCTTATCCTCCGCCCCTGAAATAGACCAAGCGGGTGAAGTGAAACGAGAATGGAGGTGAAATGGAGAGACATTGAATTCGGGGGACTTAATGATCTTTCCAGCATTCACCTAGCAACTCGGGAAAAACTCGGAAAAAACCCATAGGCCAGGAAGGTCGGCCACAGGAATCGAACTCACGACCTCCCGAATGCGGGCCACTGACGTTACCTCCTGGGCCATCCCGCTCGTTCCGCCTTTCCCGAACATTCGCTTATGTGCCATAATCTGTAACAGGTACGACAATGTTGGTAAAAAATATGACTTACCGGTGATATTGCTACCGTAATTTTGTAGTTAACTTCACATTAACACAAAGAGGGATATTTAATTACATTTAAAACGAATGTGTAAAATATAGTTTTTACCTAAATTACTTGAATTAAAACTCCTTTTTCTTTTAATACTCATCACGTTAGCGTCTTATCTGACTTATGGCAGGAAAGAAGGTTATCACATTTATAAATACCTTTCTGAAAGTTTATTACTATACAATCGTAGATTCAGTTATAAAATAACGCAATTACTCGACACTTCAAGAGCTAAACCTGAGAATGCTTCAGTAGTCAGCTTTGTTGAGGGCAAGGAAGCAGCGTCGCACACTTCACTGTTCGCTACTGATAAAGTAAGTAACATTGCTTTTTGAGGGTTTTATTTAATAATTTCTACCTTTAAACGAAGTAACATATTAATGTCTGCTAATGGTCATTTTATCATGATTTAATTATTTTCTCTACTACATACATAGTAGCTGTTCATTCCACCCAAAAATTCATACCGGTGTGTTTGTAAACAGTAGAATTGAAAAACCAGAAACCGCATAAATACCAAATTTGGGATTTAAGTTATGTACCTACCAAAGATGCGACACGAAGGTTTTAAAGAAAATCCCCCACCCAAACTATCCTTTAAATGGAACCTTTTTGAAAATGCTTTAAATTCTAAGAAATTGCTCTAAAATTTTATTAAAATACCGTATATTATTGGCATTTAGATGACAAATAAAATGTATATTATATTTTCTGGAAATAGTATATGAAGCTCTCTTCATTTGGAAGGAATTTTGTATAACGTATAACTGGTAAACGTTAAGTGTTAGACGAAAAGTGCTACACAAAAATTGTAGATATCCTTAAAACACACAGTTTACTCCAAATAGTATTTTTATTCTGCCATAAGCCATTTCCGAGATATCCTTACTAATGATTCGAGCTGTCAAATACTTTGCCATTCTTTTAAGTCCAGTCGATTTTCAATTGTTTCTCGCGGTTGCATGGAAACAATACGGACTTTTAAAGCCAGCACGTAGCGTCCAGCTCTTAAACATTTGACTATCACTCTTCCCTTTATAGATATACTAACGAAATGTGTAATGTAGCTATTTCTGGAAGTTTTAACTCGATTAAATGAAGTTAAATTAAGTATAAAAGCAAACTTTCCTAAGATTAATTTGTATATCAACTAATAAGTGATAGAGGTAGAGACAGTAATATAAATGTAGCAGTTTTTTCAACTAATAATAGTAAGCAGATATTGAGATTTGTTAGTAAACACTTCTTTAAGCTCTAACGCTTTTTCTAGAGTTATTATAAACACACACCTGTTTCTACTTTGTTCCTCTCACGAGAATGAGTATGTAAGGAATGCGTTACATCAACAATTCTAGCGCTATCTGAGAAAGATTACGGCTGTACTTTCAACATAACAAGGGTAGGGCCACTTAGAAAACATACACTCTTGTGTTAGCCACGCTAAATGGTCAGTTGCTTTTGTTTGCTTTCCTCGTCACATATTTTAACAACGTTATCAGCTATTGGACTGACTGTGAAGAGTTCTTGCTTTCTTACTGCGCATTGTAAATAAGTTTATAAATCACTAGAAAACGCTTACACACTGCTCCATGTGAAACACGCTGGAATATTAACGTTGCGCGATGTTTTTAATTAGATAGTAGTTCTACTTATGACATAATCGTGAGGTTCCATGTGGTACTGTTCCCCTCTAACCCTTCCGGAGAGTAGAACACCCCGCAAATTTTTTCTCTCCAGAGGCCTGCAGTAATGGCAAAACGTTTTCGGCAGTTTATTTCTTGTATTTCACACATTTTAAATACACATGTTTTATACTTACTAAAGCATATTTTTCCATTTACATGTTTTATTGTCGTTTAAATATGCATCGCCGCGTGCAATAAGTTTTACATACCGTTCTCCTGAAGTCCGCAGCCAACGAGCATGTATAAAGCTTCTACATGCATACATAAGCGAGAAATAAGTTAAGTGGTACTCTCATTTGTTTCATGGGGGTGGACAGTGATGATTTGAACATTCATATGTAATCACACAGTAGTTGTGGAGCTGATACTATTACGTTCGGCAAAATAATTAATTTCACAATTGTTTCGAGACCCATCCTGAAGCTCATTTTGGTAGCACTTGTCAACAAACTGAAACTTTTTTCGTACACGAAGCAAAACTACTGAAAAGCTGTATAATTTGACCACCTGAATTCTAAAATGGCAGTACAAAATATTCGTTAGTTCTCGTTTAAAAGATACCTACGGTATATCTGTCAAATTATTAATTCAAGAAAATATGCCCAGACTTAATAACTGCCTTATAATGAAGTCCTTTGGCTTATCTGGAGTAATCTATCAGAAGAATATCTCATTACAGACAAGCAGTAGTCATCAAGCATAAACATGTACTTTTTCCCAGATAATGTCGTTCGCCATGTTCATCACTTAATGTGCAAGGATTTTTAGGGAAAAATTAAATTAAATTGAGTTTTATTTATGGAAGCTCTTTAATTGCTGTGGTCTTTAGCGTCTTAGCTGTGGGCGTGAAGTTTCGGTAAATTTGCTCAGAGTTTTCTCTATCTGGCTTGAGGTTTTCAGGAAGGAAGTCTAGGCATGAGTGAAAGAAATTCATCTTCAGAGACATGTTGCAAATTATTCTGTTATAAGCCATCAACATATTGTCCACTTACTTTCCATAATTATACGTTCTTTGGTGGCAAAGAAAATTAAGGACAAATGTAGTTTACTTTGGGGATCTATTAATATTCCCCCTTTGATGTTAGGTTCACTTAATCGCGAACATTTATGAAAAAGGTACTTAAATACTTCTCCGTTTTGATTCATTGGTTTTACAAAGCTTTTAATAAATCCTAACTCAATAAGCAAGGCAAGTAATATTAATTTTCTATTGTCAGCAGCGGTCTGCAAGCAACACGTTTAGTGTCTGGTTCTAAGCTTTGTCTGAGACGACAATTCTTTGTCGGGTAGTTTGTGTCCATTGCACGACCATCCAACTCAAAGCAGGAATATTTTATTTAACCCTGCTGAAGATTAATATGGTTGCCACCTCTTTCAAATCTGCACTCGTGCTCCGCTTGCACTTTCATGATTTAAAGGGTCAATTACAGTTTAATATTATCACATGCTGTTTCATATGAACAGCATACCCAATATGAATACTTGGTAATCTATTGCCAGTGTGAAGTAAAACGACTTTAAGGCTGAGATTAGATACATATATAAAAAGGCGCCACTCCTATGGATTATGCTTCATGCCCATGGCGATCATAAGTCCATGCACGTCATTCCAAAATACAAGATTTCCCTCCATAGAAAAAAAAAATGTTGTAATGAATATTGACGAACTCAAAATCTAGTTGGTGTTACTTTTTCTTAAATTTGTGATGTCAGCATTTCAGCCATATTGTTAGGCCGATCTAAGTGTCTCATTAATTACCTTTAAGTCAGTTTATGGGTTTCGAACCCGGTGTATCAGGCACAAAACTTTTATCTTGAAATGTTGATGGGTTCTGTGATATTTTGTTACAGATGGTGGATGGTGTATTAGCTATCCCTATTCACTGATGGAATCAGCAGTTTTAGAATGTTGGGATATAGATAAAGTAATTCTCGACTGAGGGAATATGAGTTAAATTGTGTTTATTATTATTATTATTCGTTCCTATAACGGAAGCAACTATACAGAATCAGCAATCACTTATATGGTTGTTTTGCTCCCTCCACACCATTGGGATAGTGAAATTCATAGATCGTCTGCTTTCCTTCAGCCACTCGCGTATATTTGTGGAAAATTGCAACAACAAATTTGGGGTGGGAACAGTTTGTCCTGATCACCTACCTTGGACCAAAATAGAGATTGTACACTTTCTAGCAATGGAAGTTAACCGTACCTTTTGTAATTTAAAAATGACTTACCTACAGAAATAAAAACGTTATTTGGGTTATTCACACCCATAGGTGGCATTTGGTGTCCCTTCTTCTTCTTATGTGCTATTTCCAGGATTCTTAGTGTCTTCTGTGTCTCTGCTTCTTCGATATTTTATTAGCGCTGCCTTTGGGAATAATTTGTTTGCTGTTCTTAGAAAATTTTCAGTCCATTTGCGTCTTTAACGCTAGTACACTTACAGAAATTATAATATAATCAGTCACAACAGCATTTTGGTATTATTTATTACTTAGTGATTAAATGTTGAGCTCCTCCTTATATAACCATTTGTTATTTTATCCAAGTGTGCTTCTGTCGTTTGACTTCTATTAATATGCTTTTCAGATGGTACCAACAGCCTTAATTGCTGAGCACAACAACTAAGCATCGTAGATAAAGTTTTATGTTGCTCTGTTTACTAATTTGCTTTTTAAACGTTATTTTAATGGTCCCATATATTGCTTCAAATATTATAACTTAATGTTCGATATCCTTATAATTCTTAAAATTAATTTCGCAGCAAGATATTTAAAATCAAGTAGGTGTGTTTTACTCATCATAAAATATTTTATCTGATTGCATCTTTGACCTTTGCAAGCAAATATCTTTATTTACTTAAGCTAAACTTTAAAATCTTATCATTTATACGTATATTTATTTAAAAGGTACATGAATCTTTGTAATCACAATTCATTTGCTTGAATTATAATTTGGTCATGCGTAAATACTAGAGCATTCACATCCTTCAGATAATTTAACTCCTCTAATCCTTAAAAGTCTATAAAATTAAATGGATATATAATGTTAAGCTACTGTAATACGAACATTAGTATTAATATTAAAATTATTCTCTCTGTTTTCACAGGTTGACTTAACTAAGAGGAATGAATTGGCATTCTTTACTAGTTCTCGGATTATATGTCTTGGTTATCCTAATAGAGGTAAGACTAGGAAAACGTATTTCTATGTAAATAAAACGAAAGCATTACAAGGATATTAAAACCTGTCATAAAACATGAACGTAAAAAGAAAAAAAATCTCCAATAAAGTTGTACAGAATATATTTTTGAGGAGCACTGAATCACCAAATTAAATTGTTTTCTTTACGCTTCACCATTCTTCTACTTGCTCCTTCCTAATGCTAGGCATTCTAGGTCTTCGGCGGTGCGACACCAAGGGGCGTGAAGCGGCGCGAAGCTGCACATAGAAAAATAAACCATAATGAATGGAGGCATGTCCACGAGGTCCGTAGCATAGTAAAGCAGATTGGAGACCCTCTGAAGAAGATTGCGCCTTATTCAGCTCCAATTCGCGCCGCTCTATCAACCTAGTGGACGATAAATTCGATCGGGTTTCATAACGTTAGGGATATTTCCATTATGCTCTGAACAACTGGTGGTGCCAAATTCCAAACTATGCATTATGTAAGTAGTCGTAATTATTACGGTGGTAGCATAGATAGAAAACATACTGGTATCCAGAAATTCTATTCACTTATGCTGCCCGAATAAGGTTTTACTCTATGGCATTCTTTCTTAGCTCCTAAGACACCGAGCTTTAACAGCTACCGGAGTTTTATACTTTTCTTCACTCTTTAACTTTAAAAATCGTTAAATAATGAAAAAAGAGGTGCATAAATAAATTAAACAAATAAATATTTCGAAGAAAATCCTGTCTGCGCCAAGGAACCCATGTTTATCTAATCCTTCATTGTAATGTACCGTGTAATACCGCCATGTTTAGTAATAAGTAACAATACTTCGTTATGAGCTACAATATTATTCATTTACTAAGTGAAACTGCAACCACGGGATCAGCGATTTTTTCCATAAGTTGTAGGTACTCGCTGTAATTATAGCGTCTTTCAACAAGAGTGTCCTATCTTTGAGCTTAAATAAAACACGTTCTATAAATGATAGAGGTTTATTTATTTTGGAACATAATTAATGTCATTACGTGCGGAAGAGAACATCAGTTAAGTGACCGCCGCGACTTCGGTGGGTTGCGTGTATACCGTTGACCCAATTTTCAATGGCAGAAGAACGTAAATTAGGTCCAACTTCACGAATAACAGGCGTGATTTTATTCATAAGATGAGTTACTGTTTCTGGCTTGTTGACATAAACTCGAGATTTAACACAACCCCACAAGAAGTAATCCAACGGCGTTAAATCACATGACCTTGGGGGCCAGTTAACATCGCCACCACGGGAAATGATGAAACCTCTGGATTTCTCCTTCAAAAGATCGATTGTTTCGAGAGCAGTATGACATGTGGCATCATTTTGCTGGGACCAGATGTTTCTGAGATACATACTATCCAATTGGGCCCAAAAATAGTCCCTTATAAGAGTCCGGTATCTTTCTCCATTTACAGTTAGAGCTTCTCCATTTTCACCTTGGAAAATATATGGACCAATGATTCCACCATACCAAAATCCACACCACGCAGTAACCTTTTGGGGATGAAGTGGTCGTTCTTGAATCTGCTTTGAATTGTGATTGCTCCAATAGCGGCAATTTTGTTTGTTAACACAACCATCCATCCAAAAGTGGGCTTCCTCGCTGAAGATGATTTTTCGACAAAAATCGGGTCAGTTTACAATAAATTGCTCCATAGCCCATTCAGCGAATACACGGCGCAACCTATGATCGTTGGGCTTTAGTTCTTTAGTTCTTTTGTAAGCGTGAACCTTCATCCAGATGCAGAATTCGCCAAGTTGTGGTCGGCGAAAGCCCTCATTCTTGCGCTCGACCAGCAATTGATTTGTTTCCGTTCTCGCGTACACTCTCACGAACGGCGACTATGTTTTCGTTGGAGCGCTTACTTCGATTACATATAGGTGTTCTTTGTGACAGAATCACTTCTTTCAAATTTATCAATCAAACGCCGAATCATTCTCTCGCAGGGACGATTATGCACACCGTAAACTTTACGCAATACACGGAAGGTTTGGCGACCAGATGATCCATTTTGATAATAAGTTTTCACAATTTCTACGCGTTGCTGAATGATGTAATGTTCCATGGCTATTTGTCAATAACAACTACTACATGAAACAAATGACTGCTATAACTCAATAAAAACGACAGCTATCACATGTTAAAGATAGGACACTCTTGTTGAGCGACCCTTTACGAGTATATCTTTACATAATTTTTCTTAAGTTGTTCTAAACTTTGGGTACTATTTCTTGTCTATTGCGAACTAGAAAACTATGGGACAATTTTCATAAGGGAAGCATACTTCCGACGTTCTTGATTGATTTCGTTGATTTACACCGCATGCTCATATCTTTCATTTTCTAAGACTTGTTTCGTCCACTTCTGCTTCTCTCACTGAAAATGCGCTTTCTCATCAGAACTACTCATCCCTATTTCAATTAATGTAAATATTACATATGCAGAATGTATAGAGTAAAATGTACTGCGCCACTTTTAGCAGTGGAAGACCTTGGAACATAAGCTTTGAGCTTCGGCTTATGACGTCGCATCGCATCGCGCGGCGCCGCCCCACCTTACCAATTTAATGGACCACCGGATTAAAGTGTCCTTAGTTACTAACAAATTACATTGCGTATATATTTTACTTTCTATCCACATCCATACGTGTATGGTTTCCTCAAGTAAACTACATATTATTCCAATCCGTGAAGAATAAATCAAATTTAAAGGGATTTCGAAAGTCTTACCTATCTTGAAGTTTTTCTTTTAATTCGATTAAGAGGTAAATTAATGAAACTATTGTGCACTAAGCTATGGTAATCAGCGTGGCGCACGAAAGAGTATCTGAATAACTGTAACCGCCCGCTCTGACCCATGGATTTTTTCCGAGTTTTCCCGGGTCGTCAGGCGAATGATGGAGTGTTTCATCCTCCGAATTTTCTGTTCCTCCATTTCGTTCAACCTTCATCCCGTTTGGTCTATTTCGGGGTTTAAAGTGTTGGGATGGTGTGGAGCGTGGCAGCGAAAGGGGATGCTCTCTGTACACCTCCGTCCATCGGCCTTCGGCTGGTTTCCGGGGTATAAGGACTCCCTGGGGGCGTTGGACACTGTGAGGGTCGGTTCCCGGCCTGCCTGTCCGACTGCCGGAAGGTCTATATCTGGAAACTGTAGGGACCCTGTCATTGCTGTGTCGTTACTATTGGTTTCGGCCGGCAGGAGTCTTCCTTCACCTCATACCTCCCTCCCGGGGTCACCCCCTCGTAGGTTGTCGGTACAATATCAAGTTTCACTGGATCGATGACGAATACCCTCCGCTTCACAATCCAATCCACTACAAGCTTTTGGAATAATTGAAAACATGCCTATATATGCTCTGGAATATGAACAAAGTTTATAAAAACTTTTACTTCCGCAAAAATATTGCTTCCATCATAGCCGTTGTAAAAAATCACAAGGGTCCTTTAGAAATATTAATTATTTTAACAACTGCAATTAAAGTTAAACATAAATAAGAGGCAATTAAAGTAGTAATAATATTAGTAGGATAATTATATATTTTTAATAAAAATTATTTGATATAAAAATAAAATTAATTCTATTTTCTATATTATCATATAAATTTAATAATCTAGACCTGAGGTTCACTATAATATATACTTGGAGTAAAGAGTCTTTTTTTTTAATGTGGAGAACGATGAGTTTTGTTGTCTTTCGAAACAACGAAGACGTGTGCTTCGATGCCTTTTACAAAGTAATACAGAACGTGTCAAGTATTTAGCTTTAACGTACCAAAATATCTTACACATAACTTATTTTTATTAAAAGCAAAATATAGTATTTTTCTGAAGTTATGAATACCACTTATGCATGCATTGTTTCATAATATTAAAATATGTATACAAAATGCTGTCATTTCTGAAAAAGTAACAAAATTTGCATGATTGATTTTATAATACCGGAATTATTCTGCTTCACTGCTTATAGCAATGCACCATAAAGTTAATTTATTGTACGTGGTTTACAGTAAGCAGATGCCTTTTGGAATTTTTTGCTCTTTCAGGTGTAATGATATGAATCAGCCATTACGAATGCACTTTAAAATTTTGTTTTCTTAAGCTTTTCTTTTATTTAAAACAAAATTACGCATGTGCAAGCAATAGAGAACACTACTTCTTGGACTCATTAAAGAATACATTTCAGGTTAATGAAAATAAATGACGGTGACTTTGTACTTGTGTATTTTGTTTCGAACATAAAAATATGCTTGTTAAAAAATTTCACGTGGTTTTAGCTTACTGAGTGTGGAATGAAACATTAATTTGGACCCTGTAACAAATGGTTTGGCGCAAAAAGACTATGAGGAAGAAAGGTAAAATTCTAAGTTTACATAATTTATATGCAAAGTATGGGATGTTTATAGTATTTAAATAAGCGAGTAGGAAATTACAAACTCTGTAATTGGGTATATGAGCTAGTTAGTTTATAACACAGACAATATCAGGTACGTTATACTGGACATGAATGAAAGTGGTGAGATGATGCTTAAATGAACCCGTATCTTAAAGCTACCCTACATTTGCCTTCTCAGGATAAGGGAAAACCACGGAAAAAAATCCTTATTCGACTAACTCACCCTGACTGAGTTTCGAACACGGGACCTCTTTAATGCGAAATAGACATGCTACCCCTACATTACAGAGGCGAACTTCATCATACTTGTGCTACAATTAGTGTGTGAGATATAGAAAATGCTCTCTCACCTACAACGTGACTAAAAATGGGTTACCGTAGTTCTTACGCAGGGTACAAGAATTGTCACAGCAATTTTAAAAATTGTTATCCTTAGGTTAGATATGAACTTCAACTTCAATTATACTTTTAAAACTAATCAATTCTATACAATTAAAAGATAAAACATAAAAATTGAAAAAGGACTTGTCTTGACAGTTAAGAAGTCAATTGATAAAATAAATGAGTCGAATGATACTAAAAGCCTTCACTTACATCATAATGGTAAAAAATCTGCACGATCGTTTCGAGATTTCAAGGTCTCATCTTCTGCAAGGATTTCCGGGGTCGACTTCCGAAAATCCTGCAGAAGATGAGGCCTTACCATCATGATGTAAGTGAAGGCTTTTAATATCATTTGACTCATTTATTTTATCAGATAAAACATTTCTATGCGGTCAAGCACTGAAAGTCATTTCCCAGAACATGGACTACAACTGTACTATAAAAAGTGAAGCATGAAAGTTATAATAAACCTCTCCTGGCTCGGCTATGATTCATTCTAACCCTCATTTATATTCTTAAATATATGCACTTTACTTCCAAATAATTACTTAAATGACTGGTCATAACGTAAGATTTGGAAATTATGTAAGCAAAAATACTTTTGTACCACTAGATACCTCTAACTATGCATAAATCAATTTGGCCTAGTGTAAACTCACCTGAGAGGTGAGACACACCCTGAATGTCTTTCTGGCTCTCTTATCACTAAAGAAGGCGGAAGAAGGGAGGGGGAGCATGTCTTCTTCCGTGTGGCAAGAAGACATGCTAATCCATCCAAAAACAGTGCAATTTAATTTGTATGATTGCATGATTTCAAGCATTAAAGCAGTGTAAATATTTCACCATACATACTTACATTAACAAGAAAAACGTTTGTGTTTATGTGTTACATACATACATACATACATACATACATACATACATACATACATACATACATACATACATACATGGTACATGAACCACTAATCAAAAGCTTAAAATGGTTTTCTGTAATATATATATATATATATATATATATATATATATAGTGCTTTTCCTTCACAATGTGGCCACCGCATGGCGACTCGAGTGCTCGGACACACGGCGAAACAGTTACAATATCCCGACAACCGCCTGTCGTTCTCATATTTACAGTTACAATTATCATGATAATAAGCACCATAAGATATTGGAAATATTCTTCTTCTTTATCCGTATATTTCTGGCATCTTTCCAGGAAATATTCATTCACACTGAAGAGTCCAATATCCCAAATGGAGTGAAATTCTCGCCTGATGTTTCTTTTGGAACTATGTCCGTGTGTGTGTGTCTGTCTGTCTGTCTGTGTGTCTATCTGTGAACAGCATAACTCAGAAACGAACAGTCGGATAAACTCCAAACTTGGTATTTCGGTTCAGTATCTTCCAGAGATGCGACAAGAAGGTTTTCAAGAAAATCCCCCCACTTCAGACTACCCTTTACCTGGAACATTTTTCGAAAAGTTTAATTTTCTCAAAAATGACTAGCGATTTTGATTAAAATGTGATATGTTTAAGATATTTTCATGACAAATAAAATGTATATCTCGAATTTTCTGGGAATGTCTCCAAAAGTGTTCTTCATTGCGAACGACTTTTGCACAACTGGTAAACCATAAGAGATAGACAAAAGTTTACTGCACAAAGAATGTAGATCACGTTAAAATACGGAATTTATGTCGTATACATTTTTTTATAGAGTGAACCATTTTCGGGATATTCCTTGTTATTCCCTTAAATTTTTCAATACTTATACTTTTTCTCAAATTCGTTATTATTTTTTTATGTCCTGGACATGCAAAGAGATTGGAATGCGCCAGATAGCAACCAGCGTTTAAAAGATTTGACTATCATTTAAAACTTACCATATTCCCCTTGCATCTACAAGAAAATTAGCAATAAGATTGACATCTCGATATCTCGATTAACATGAAAGATATGGAGAATAAACGTTTGTAAAAATAGTTCGTACAAGAGTAGAGAAAGTCATGTGAGTGTAACACATAAGATTTTTTTTTATTATTATTTCTTTTCAATATATGCTGTTTGTTGCATCTACCTTATTTTTCAAGTTCCCTCATAGATAAAAATCACATATAGTTAATCAGTTTTTGAGAACTTTAATTCTTTACTAAGCACTCTATATTAAAACATTTCCGGAATTAAATTTAATGGCTTATCAGGTGTATGCAATAGTAAAGACTTGGGAAAATCCAGACTGATATACAACGTCGGTTAGCTGTTCAAAAATGGTGAAAGTCACTCCGGTACATCATTGTATTTATTGCTTTTTAAAAAAGTATAGGTCCTATTATTCTGCAAGCAATTACTCCACACCATTACACCAACTTTCGCGCCATGCAAGGGAATCTCGTGTTTAAATCGTTTTTTTCTGCACACCAATATGTGATATTTTACTACGAAATGAAGCAGTTTACCTGCATCCTTCTTTCGCTTCGAAATTGATGGGTTGATCTTTGAATCGATGATCTGTAGTCTCGGATGCTGTATCTTTGAATTGACCGATTTGAATTTACCGCGCTTATTAAAACAGTTATTAGTATACTAATCTGCCTGGTTTGGCAGAAGTGATTCTTGGCGGAAATTTGCTTTCTTCAGTTAGTGTTAGAATATACACAGCGTGTCTTACTCGTAAACATTTTTGTTAATACTTCACATTATTTTATGTGTTCTAAATTGTTTAAAATATGTATAGCTCAATTTGTAGTAATTGACGCTTCTCTAGGGTATATTCTTGTGCTTGTAAGGTGAGATAGACATTTAATTTCACTAAAAAGTGAGTTTTATTTCACGGGAAATGTGAATGCTTAAAGATGAACACTATTTATCTTTTGGAATACGGTTCTTCATTTAATTTTTTATAATAATGCCTATGGATGTTCTTTTATACTTCAACAGTCAATTATTTACCCTTTCTTGTGTACAATACAATATAATTCGCCTTGCGAATCGATATGAGATTCTAGCTTTTTAGAAAATGTCTTCTCTTTCACAAAATTTTCAACAGCTTTTTTTTAAGAATCTTGTTTACTTTTCTATGTTTAGTTGCTAACTATAACGAAATAAATACGTTTAATTTACATTTTCGTGCAGTTAGGTAAATCATATATCTAGTAATACAGATAACTTATTTATAAATCTAATTCCTTTTAAAACATATTGCAGTTCAGAATAGCTGTTTTGTTTATTAGGTTTTACAATATTTGTTTTGTTGCTAATGTCAAACTTTCTGTTCGGTTCTTTGTAGCGTATTTCATATTTGACGTTAATCATTTTTCGTTTTCTTTCTCCCTTTTATAATAAATATATTTTACTACGTTGGACTTTTCAATAGTCATAAGGTCCTATGATGTGGATCGTGTACTATTATGTTGGAGCTAGGAGATGAAAGGAATCATAGTAAGTGTGTTAACCATTTATTACAAAAGCCTTGCATTCGTTAACAAATTCCATTGAAATATTAAAACAGGTTGCATTGACATTTAAAAATTTTAGAATTACAAATAATGCGATTGAAAAGACGATCATGTAATATGCTCTTTCACCTTGTTACAGAATCTAAGTTAATATACAAAGTCATAAATGCCTCTTGAGATAGCAAATAATGCAAATGCAATTTACCCCAAAAAATCATTGTATAAATGC
Organism: Deroplatys truncata; assembly: GCA_030765065.1. Taxonomy (NCBI): domain Eukaryota; kingdom Metazoa; phylum Arthropoda; class Insecta; order Mantodea; family Mantidae; genus Deroplatys; species Deroplatys truncata. Next base: position 255,817,975 of record CM060981.1, on the reverse strand, counting down.
TTCTCCTACCAATACTAATTTAGAAACACGAAGAGTAAGAATTTAATTCTGAAGCTTATCAAAGGTTTGTGAATAATTTAGAAAGGCCAAAATATTACTCTTTGTAAATTACCCACAAAATCTCGCCGTCACGAATAGAGCTCCAAAGTTTTGACAGGCTAACTGCTCGATCCCTCTACGAAGACTACCGACCCATTCCTGCCCGGGAGTTGCTGCTGTTGGACACGAGCTTGATGACTCTGCAATCAGTAGTGTGAGACAGGCCACCCAAACGTAGCCCTGGACGACTCTCTTGCATTTGTGATTTTAGTATGGCCTAGCAAATTTATTTAATACATCCATTCCTTTCATTAATAACTGCGTCAAATATCCCTTTCTTTTCTATCATTTATGGCTTTTAATTTACGTTTCTTCACTTAATTCCAAAATATAAGTATTTTTAATGTTATTCATAATTAAAGCTTTTTTTAAGGGAGATAAAATAATTTTTCCCCCGGAAAATATACATTTTACACATAACAGAAAAATTACGAGCATTAAAACATAAAATTATGGTGTATTTAGTGTAAGTGTTGATTTGTGCTGATACTTTTCCCTATTCTTCTTTTTTCTCTCCTGGAACTTGTTTGAATGATCCTAGATTCTGTTTGTGATCTTTTCCAATAAAGTTTCCATTTATTTCCCGTAATCCATATGTGTGGACTGCAAATTTTTGCACTGTTGTGTATGGTCCTATGTATAACAATTCCATGTTGTATGTTCTTTTCTTTGTTGCATCAGATTAAACATCTCTTTCTTAGTAGAACCTTGTCATTGACAGACGGTTGCCGTTTCCTTTTCCTCCTCTTCACTTTGCTTTTCTTATTTCTGCTTTCTTCTGAATTCTCTCAAAAGTTATTACACACTTTTCTTATTTTCTCAGTTCTTTATCCCTTGGTATTGTTGATGTAACATGTTGAACACTGGTTTCGCTTGCGTTGCTAGTACAAATTATGCAGGCGTGAAGGCTGCTATTGCATTTATTGAACAGTTTAGTAGGTTTTGAGTTGTTTGGAGTGGTCTACCTAGCTTGAATGGTTTCTATGACACAGTAATCTAAAGTAAACTGATATATTCCTTAGACATCTTTCACATGGATTTCCTCTAGGAAAGTATGCTGAAGTGTAGAGTAATTTAATTTCTCTTTCCCTTAAAGTGCTTATAAATAATTTACTCGTGTGCGCAATGGCATTATGTAAAATAGCTTCATTGTTTCAATACTTAGGTATGTAATCCTCTGTAAGTTTCTTTAAACAAGTTCTTCCATTGATGCTTCTTGTAGGATAAATGCTTACAGATTTAGTAAATACAGGATGTATCACCTAAAAGCTTGGTTTACGAGAATTCGTATTTTGTTTGTCCGGTTCAACCTGCTTAGTTACTAGGTACGATGTTGTTATATTTGTTTGCATTGTGTTTTCTATTCATTGATTGCATTGCATTGTGACAGTTGAAGCAGTAAGTCGTGAGTGGGAAGATGGGGTTCACTAATGCAGAAAAAGCCGACGTGCTCATGGTGTATGGAGAGTGTAGGAAGAATGCAGTTCGTTCCTGTACGCTGTATGCGGAAACGTACCCCAATAGACGTAAACCATCTTGGCAATTATTTATCAACCTCTTCAACCAATTACGTGAAAGTGGTACTGTAACACCTAGAAAACGTAACAGAAACAAACAAGTGACAGAAGAGGCAGATATTAACGTTTTGGCTGCCGTTGCAGTAGATCCGCAAATTAGTTCCCGCTCAATCGCACGTGGAAGAGGCATAGGTCAGGCAAGTGTGATGCGCATTCTCCATCGACATAGGTTCTATCCCTATCACATCTCTCCCCATCAAGAGGTGCATGAAAACGATTTTGTACATGGACAGTAAGACATGATACTCCAGATTCATCATGTATCTTGTTTAGTGATGAAACAACATTTACTAATCATGGCTAGGTAAACCGCAGAAACATGCGCTATTGCTCTGTTGACAATCCCCTTGGCTTCGTCAGGTGGAACGTCAGCGTCCATGGAGTTTAAACGTGTGGTGTGGGATAGTGAACCACCAACTCATAGGCCCTTTGTTCATAGAAGGAACAAGTATCGCAGCCTCCTGACAAACCATCTGCCACAGATAATAGCAAGTGTTACTTTGCAGACTAGGAGGAACCTAAGGTACCAACATGATGGCAGTCCAGCCCATAGTGCACGAAATGCTACGGCTTGTCTTAACGGATTGTTTCCAAATCGTTGGATTGGACGAAGAGGACCTGTACCTTGGGCGACCCGTTCACCGGATCTGACCCTTTTAGACTTTTTTCTGTAGGGAAAGGCTGAAAAACACAGTCTACAAGGATGTATCAACTACACCAGGCGATATGAAACGACGTATTACTGCTGCCTGCTCTGAAATTTCCGCTGAAATGCTAGAACGTGTGCAGCAGTCTTTCCATAGCAGACTGGAAGCGTGTATTGAACCTGCCGGTGATCATTTTGAACACAACCTTTGAAGGGCTATCTTCTCCTTACTTCTAAGAATCCACAGAAGTGTTGTAATTCCCCTATGTTTTTCTTTAGTTTGTGCTACCACAGGTTTTACAAGTGTCGGTGCGTAAAGGTTTAAAAATAAGATTTCTCGTAAACCACTTGCACTAGTATCTTGCAACACTCACATTCTAATTTACCCTACCTTTATTCTGTTGATGTAACTAGGCATTGTCCCATTTAAAAAATTGAATGTTTTCTCAAAAAACACGTTCCCAGTATTACTAAAATCTGTTTATAGGCTAAATGTACCAGCCCCTGACTACCAATCAATGCTGTGAAAATTGCAATAGTGCTTTCCATTTCCAAAATATTTGCGGTACAATTTTAGGTGATTCACGCTGTATATTATACATGACAAAAATAGATTTAAAGTTGCATTTGTCAGCAGATAATGCACCATAAGTATCAATTGTGACAAGATCGTTTTTCTTGTTTCGCTACTTCGCACTCAAAGATTTAGACTTTCTGACAAAGCTCACATACTGATATGTATTTTCTAGCTTTTCTTTCCAGATGTTTTATGTGTAAGCTTTCACTGATTATAAGTGCTGTTTTCCCTGTACCAGAATGTGTTAATGCTTGGTGAAAGGTTAAAATCATTTCCTTCTCTATGTTTGGTGGAATAATTATGTACTTTCCAAATTTAAATTTTTACCTCATGTGCAGATTATGTATTGTTTCAGCGAGATTGCGGTTGGTTTTCAGTCTGATAAGGTATCACTGAAAATATTGTACTCTCCTGAGATATGTGTCATTTGTATATCTTAAGGCATTGTTTTATGGATATTTCTGGATGTTTTTGAGCTTTCAAGTTGGCATTTTTTAATAAATAACAAACTTATGTGGTCAGTATATGGTATTATCTTTCGGTTGTAAACAAAGTGTATGAATTTTATCAATGCAAAATATACCGCGGCCGTTTCTTGCTGTATGATACAGGCGTTGGATTCTGCTTTGGTCAGAGTTCTGAATACTTAGAGATCACATGCGTATCTCAATCTTCCCATATTTGTTGTAATATTGCACCATATTCTTAGGCGTCTGTTAATGTATGCTATGGTAGTTTTTCGAATGCACTCGAATCTTTGAAACGTTCTTTGAATTTTTCAAATGCTTTCTGATGTTTGTCTTTCCAGGTCAATTTTAAATGGTTGTAAAAGAATTTGCTCTGGTATTGCAGTATGCCTAGATATCTGTGTAGCTGTTTCAAGTCCTTGGGTAAAGGTATCTCCTCTATGGCTACTACTCTGCTTGGGTTTCATTTTATTCCACCTGCTGAAATGACATAACCTAAAATTCAGCTTATGTTGTGAAACATTTTTAATTTTATAGTTTAATTATTGCCATTCCACTTTCTTAAAGCTTTTGTAAGATAAATTCAATGTGTTTTATGTGTGGTTCTAAGTCCTCATTGTGTATAAAAATCATTTATGTATTCTGCTACAAAATCTTTTATGTTTTCTCCAAAGATGTTGTGTAGACTTCTTAGCAATGCTCCACGGCTCATTGACATCCTAAAAGCGCATCTTTTAAAACAATAAGTTTTTCCTTTCTTGGATGAATTCAGTGTATTCCTTACTTTTTGGCTAAGAGCATTTGCCAAAAAGCATGTTGTGTAATATTTTCCTTTTCTTAACTTGTTTAAGATCTGTTCCACTCCTACTGACCTGAAACGACCTGGTGTTGTATAAACATGTACAGATCGTGCATCCAAACTTCTTAGTAACTTATTTTCTGTTTTGTTAACCCAACATAGAGCATTTATGTAAGATGTATCCGATAATTCTATGACATTATCCATCATGTTCTGGATTACTTCATCTGCCTATTTTCTGATTGAGCTGGGGATAGCTCTGCACTTATAAGTGTAAGGTTTTTCCATATCAAAATAATATATGCATTTGTTATACTTTCAGGGTTTTCTGAAAATATATTTTGGTATTTTAGCAAAATGTTCATTAGGTTTTTATTCTGTTCTTCAGTGATTTTATGGCATTCATCTATTTTGTTCTCAAATATGTGTCTGCTGGTTGTACCTTGATTTTCTCTGACTGAGTTGCTGTCCTTTTTACTGTCCTTTTTCTCTGGTAGGAGTAAGGTATATTTTCATTTTCGTAACTCAGGCAGAAACTGTGGCGCAAGCGCTTATCTCTTAGTAATATATTATTTCAGCTTCTCTCAATATATATATTACTTCTATTTCTTCGTCGACAATAATATTTTCAATACAAAATTTTTCTTCTTCTAATTGTATTTTTTCGAAGCTCCTGTTTTCGTCATTTATATAATTTTCTTCCAACAACGGAATTATGATCTCGTTGCTCTCTTCCTTAATTACGAGGCGCACCCAAAAAGTAAGCTTCCCTATTGTTTTAAAACAAAGAAGACATAATTACATGAAAAACTTTGTTAGAAACAGGTGCAGCAATGTTTGAGCTATTTTGGACATAGTCACTACAAGAATTGAGACACTTGTCATATCTTTGGATCAATGTTTGTATTACTGTGTCATAGAAGTCTGCCGCTTTTGAATGGAATCAGCGAGTGACAGTCGTCTTCAGCTCTTCGTTGTCAAAACATGACCGTAGGACAGGAATTTCTTGTGGTACAAGACAAGATGAACATCGCTGGAAAAAAAAAAATTGAGTTTTATTTATGGACGCTCTTTAACTACTATGGTTCTTAGCGTCCCATTCTATATTGGGCGTGAAACACCTGTAATTTTGCTCAGAGGCCTCTTTATCAGGCTTGAGGTTCTTTTTCGTGCCGTAAACTACGACACGGGACCACCGGCGTTACTTCCCTTCCGAAGGAAGCCGTGCTAACGATTTTTACGCCCGAAAAAATCCATCGCCCTCCGCCGGGTTTGAACCCGCGACCTTGGGAACCAGAGGCTAGCACGGTACCACTAGTCCACGGAGGACGACACATCGCTGGGAGCAAGATCAGGACTGCATGATGGATGATCAAATAGCTCCCAGACGAACCCCTGCAGAACAGCTGCTGTGCGCCGAGCCGTATGTCGACGAGCATTGTAATAGAGCAGCATAACACCTGCAGTAAGCATTCCACGCCTCTTGTTTTGAATGGCGCGTGGCAATTTCCGCAGTGGAATTAATTGTTCTTTCACACAAGCCGTGTGTTGGACAGTGTTGGAAAGGTAGAATCAGATGACTGAAAAATTCAATGCCATAGCCAGGATTTGAACCACGGATCTCCCGGTCTCCGTCCGGTTGCTCTAACCGTGTCGTGTCGGCATGTTGCCATGGTAGCTCAGTGGCTAGAGCAACCGGACGGAGACCGGGAGATCCGTGGTTCAAATCCCGGCTATGGCATTGAATTTTTCAGTCATCTGATTCTACCTTTCCAATTTCCGCAGTGTTTCACAGTAACGGTCAGCCTTCACTGTTTCACATCTGGGCAGGAAGTCAAAGAGCAGAATGCCGCTCTGTATATATGAGTTTCTGCACTGACGCAGTCAATTTGAATTTCGTCTTGACCGGAGATCCACTGTGTCGCTAATGCATTGACTGCTGCTTGGTTTCCGGTGTAAGGTTCAAAATCGATGTCTCAACGCCTGTGACGATCCTGTTGAGGAACTTGTCGCCGTCATCGTGATATCGCTGCAGAAATGTCAGTGCTGCTCCTAAGCGTTTCGTTTAGTGTTCGGATGTCAGGTATTTCCGCAGCCACCTGGCACACAATTTCCTGAACAGCAGGTGCTTAGTGACAATTTCATGTGCTGCCGCACCAAGCCAATAAGGTCGTCATTCATGAGGGACAGTCGCCCACTGCGTTCTTCATCATGGACACTTTGACGAAACTTCGGAAAACTGCTTACACCAGCGACGCACCATCTGTTTGCTAATGATATTCGGCCCGTAGACGTGATAGAGCTGACGATGAGTTTCGATCGGCGCTACGTTTTCCGCAGTAAGGAACTTTATCACTGACCTAACCTCGCAGGCGTCGGCAGAACGAGTAGGAGTCGCCATTTCGGGCCACTGCTGCCGCGCTACTGGCACCAAGCGGGACCTGTCCGGCCGGCATATACTGATACGTCATAGATCTGTTACGCAAGCGCAATTTACTTAGATTTACTTTGAAGGAAACAAAATGGGGAAGCTTACTTTCCGGATGCGACTCGTAATAATGTGCTCTGTTGAAATTCTAATACACTTAACCAATGATACAGAATATCACTACCCAAGATAAGGTTTGTTACTAGCTTAGGTACAACTAATGCTACCAATTCACTCTTCCAGCTTTCAACCTGTATTTCTAACATTACCTGATGTCTAATTCTTTCCTTTCTTTTGCGTCTTGCCGCGCTACCATAAACTCCGCAAACTGGTGAGTCGTTTACTATGCTATTCTGTATTAATTCTTGGAAAAGATTTTCGCTGCAGATAATTAGTGTAGCTCCAGTGTTGCTTCGTATTTGTTTTGCAATATGTTTAGAGTTATGTACGGTGAGTTCATTAACTCCATTTTATTGTTATCACGATGTGGATGGAGTTTTTTCTGTGTCATAGGACGATAAGCGGAGGCATATAATGGTCCTGTATTAATTTTTTGGCATTATTTGTGTTTCGGTGCTGTTATCGTAGTCTGCGGTTGAGAATTGCGTAAGGTTGTAATCCTTGGGCCTCTTTTCGATTCTCGATATGTGTAGTTTTGCTCTGTAGGCATTGTGTATTGGTTTCCGATCTGGTCCTCATAAGCTTGTCTCTGATTCCTATTATGGTAGTTGTAAGGTTGGTAGTCATGTCTAGCAATATTATTTCATCTGTAGTATAAGTAGTTTAAACTAGCGTTTCTTCTCCCTGGATCTCCTGTATTCCTCCCGTTTCTGCTAGTATATGGTCCTGCTGTGCTTCTGTAGTTGTTTCTGTTGTTATGGAGGTTATGGAGGTGGGCATGGTATGTTTGGTTGTTTTCTCCCTTCCCCCATTAAGTTTTGATTTTCTTGCCTATTCTATTGTTCTTAATTTGATTATTTCTCCCTTGTTTGTTATTAGATGGTCTGTTGTTTAGAGTTTTGGTATATTGGTTTGAGGTACCATTATTGCAGTTTTATGGTTGAGTGTTTGTCTGTTGTACCGACTGATACTCAAAATCTGTGAATAATTCTATCAGTCTGTGAAATCCACGTGTTTTGCAAGTATCAGCCTCATAGTGTTAGGAAAATACCTAACAGCAGTTGTAATGACTTCCTGTTCAGATAAGGTGATTCAATTGGCTATTTTAGGAAAATAGTCTGTCATACTAATGTTTTCAGATGGGTTGAATTTCCCTGACGCTAGCTCCACCCTGATTTGGTTTTACCGAGCTGAACCCAATGCCTTGCTAAGAATAAATTTATAAAAGTTGTGCAAATTTCATTCTCTGCCTATGTAGATGCCAATGTTGACTCTTGTCATTAAGCACTTCTTTACTGTCATCATCCTTAGTTCAATGTTTTTTTCTTGATTTTGAAATAAGTTTCTATTTCCTTCAGAGAAGATTTAGGTGAATCTTCTATTTCTTCATCGAAATTAGGTGTATTAATTTCACTTATAATCTGAATAGTGCATGTACAATTATCACGTATTTGTTAAGTATTGTGTATTACAATTATGTAATGCATGTGCCTCTGTAGCCTGTTGTTCATTTTGAACATATTCATCATTATTTATTTCAGCTTTTATACAATTACCTTCATTTACTTTATCTGAGGTCTGAGATGCTATCATAAGCCGGTTCAAATTATTAGCATTTTCGTTTTACTTTTTTACATATTCTTGTAATAAATTTATCTCATTCTTTAATTGTTTACCCATTGTTGCAATTGCACTTTCTGTGTTAGCATTTCAGAGGTTAAGTTCTCTACTGTGTTACTATTCTCGTTTCTCATGGTATTTAATTCAGTTACTGTTTTATTCATATTATCTGTTTCCTTTTCTAGCCAGCCTTTTAGTTCCGTATTGCAAGCTGTATTAATTACATTTGCATCTGCACACTCTAACCCCAGCTTGTTTATTTCTGCTGATTATAATTCTAACTTGTCATTTACAAGTTCACTTAACTTGTCATTTACAGAAGTTTACCTTTTTCATTTACAGAATTAACGTGCAATTTTAGCTCAGAAATGTTAACCACAGCTTCCTGAAATTGTTGATTTGAGTCTATTCTGTGTTCTGCATCTAATGCGGCTTCCCTATCCTCTGATCTATTCGCTTCTTCTTTTTTTGCCTCCACATTTTCACGACTTTTTATAAATATTCCACAGCGTAGTTACATACACCTGTAAGTATGACATGCCACTTATTTTGGATGCCCTTTCGTCCTCCTTATCCTCCTATCTTAGGACTCCTTATCTCGTTCTTGAACTAAAGTCGTGTACTACTGTCCTAGATCGAGCGTTCTTGTTGCTGCGCCATGATAAAGCGGTTTACCTGCCTCTTTTTCAGATCCGAAGTTGATGGGATGATCTCTGGATGGAAGTTCTCGATGATTTGTAGTCTCAGATGCTGTAACATTGAATTGTAAAATTGGATTTACCGCACTGATTAAAACAGTTGGTAGTATATGTATCTGTCTGGCTTGGCAGAAATTCCCTTTACACAATTATTGTTGGAATATACACAGCGTGTATTACTCGTAATAATTTTGCTAATACTGCACTTTATTTTATTTGTTCTATGCATTTTAGATTATTTAAAATACGTATAGCGCAGTTTATAGCAATTGACTCTTCACTAGGGCGTATTCTCATTACTGTAAGGCAACACAGTTAAACAATAATTGCAATAATTTAACTTCACTAAAAAGGAGGTTTTGTTTCACGGCCACTGAGAGCGCTTAAATGAACAATATTTCTCTTTCAAAAATGCAATTCTTTACATACATTTTTTACTTTCTTTTGTAGTTCAGCATTAATTATTTGCCCTTTCTGGTATACAATACAATATTATTCGTCTTGCGAATCGATATGAGATTTTAGCGTTTTAGAAAGCTTCTTCTCCTTCTTCTTCTTCTTCTTCTTCTTCTTCTTCTTCTTCTTCTTCAGAAAAGTTTCAACAGTTATTTTAAAAAAAGGAAATTTTATGTTGTTTACTTTTTTGTGCTTGGTTGCTACCATAAGGAAATAGATTATTTAGTTTAAAATTTCCTGCAGTTAATTGAATCATATAGTAATACAAATAACGTATTTACAATTATAATTTCTTTTAAATCATTTTCAGATTTTCTCTTCTGTTATATTTATTAGGTTTTACGATGTTTGTTTTGTTTCCAATACTACATTTTCGTCAGTTCCTTATAGCTTACTTCACTTTTGGCGTTATTCATTTTGCCTTTTCTTTCTTTCATTTACAGTTAATACATTTTAATTGACCTTTCACAACACATAAATGCTTTATGTAAATATTGTTACACAAGTATTTTCAGAGGGCGGTGCCGTGGCCGAGTGGTTAAACCACTCGCCTTTCACCGAGGCGGTCCCGGTTCAATCCCAAGGACCCGCATGTGGAATTTTTGGTGGACGAAGCGGCGTCTGGGCGGGTTTTCTCCGGATTCCCCCGTCATTCATTCACCAACTGCTACATCATCCCCTTTCCTTTTATCCCTTTCGCCATCATTTCGTTTCACTTACTTCCTTCATCCCATACCAGGGATCGAGCTATCACCCATCCTGGATATTCTCTCTGCTCCATGAATGTTTCTGCTCCCTGACGAGCCTCTGACCCCAGGGATCCGCCTGTAAGTCCTGGGGGGTGTAAGTCCTACATAAGATGAGGTTAAACAGTTGGTATTGGTTAAACAGAATGGTATTTTCAGATAATAGTAATAATTGTTTTTATTCATGACCAATGCATTTATAATAATATATGTGAATTTCCGTCCACTCCCTTGCATTTGTGATTTTAGAATGGCTTAGCAAATTTATTTAATGCATTCATCCCATTCATTAATAAATGCGCCAGAAACATACATGTAACCATGCTTCGTCAGAAAAGAATATTAGGCGTAGGTTACAGAAATTTACCCTACTCTGGTGATCACATGAAAAATACTTTATATGAAACATACCCTATACATTGGAGGAACTACAAGGAAACATTAGGCGAAAGATTCACTCAATTTCAGATATTAAAATCTGTAGTGTGAAAGAAAATTTCTTGTGAAGATACCAGAAATAGGAAAGAACAACATTTCCAACATCTCTTATGATGTGCTTATCTGTGCTTATTATAATTGTAGATAGATAACTTTATTTGTACATTTTTATACGCAATTCTTTTTGCAATATTCCACTTATAAACTAACTTAACCTATGTACAAATTTCTTTGCCAGCTATGCTGCTCTTTTTGCCTGGCATCCTGGCCTTCTGGCTCATCTGAGCATCCCTTGCTACCCTTAATCCCTATTGCCCATCCTCTCCTTCCTCCGATTGCCTTTGTACCTTTCTTATCTCTCTTACTTTTCTAATTAATTTCTCTTTTACTTTCTTTAAGAACTCCCCTATATTTTTATTTTGATTTTCTTCTTTTCTTGTTAACATTTTAATTGCTATTATTTTTCCATCCTATTTTTCCCATTTTTCCTCCCATACGTCTACTCTCCATTCTGATAATTCTTTGCATTCTGTCATATAATGCTCTGTGCTTTCACTACCTCCGCATAATTCACAAATTCCGTTTTTTTTTTACTCTTAGCCCTCTCAGATACATTGATCCTGTTCTCATGCATGCAAATGCTTCTTTTTCTGCTCTATTACAATAATCTACATACCCTTCTCTTCCCTATTTCCTTTTTCCTAATCTATAGAACCCTAGTGACTTTTATTCTCTAAGCTTCCCCAAATCTCTTTTCTTTCTATGTCCTCCACTCTGTTTCTTTTTGTTATCCAGAAGCCATTGCTATTTCTTTCTCCTGTTCTCCAAATATCTCCCATTCCTATCCTCTCCATAAGTTTTTCTACCCCTGTTCACCAGTTATTTTCATTTTTCATACTCTTTATGAGAATGTGAAGAGTTGCGGGAATATAAATGTTTCGGAGGGAGTCCGGGCTCGGTGGCTGGCACGTTAGTAGCCATGCAGGAAAATCACTGTAATTATTGTAACTTAACCAGACATTTGATTCTATTCTGTCAAATGCTTGGTAGATACAGCTCTCAAATTTGCAATTAACTATAGAGGAAAATAATAACTTTTGACAAATATAGTACTTTTCTTCTACATACCACACCATTTATTACACTCCAATAAATGTCAAGTGGCGTGAGAATGTCCATATACTTACTCGTATAGCACACTGAATAGTTGGAAACCGCGTGCTCCCTTATCTACAAACTGAGGCACTGCCAATCTATTCGTTTTAAGTTGAGAGTGTTGGGTTAAGGTATGGATTGGAGATGTATTAGAGAAACCAATTCCATTGGAAGTAAACTCAGAAATGTTTACTATCGCAGTATCAGCTGTTCATTACACATTTATATGAGGCATGCTTTTAAAGTAAATACTGTTTTAATATTTTGCCGCTGCAATCGCGATTTTGAGCATGCGCGATTACTTCCTCCACTCATTAGAAAGCAACACGCAACTGTGAGTAATCGTCACTTTATGTTTTCCTGTTGTTAGAGCGTTTTGGCATTTTCAAAGCAGGCGAACGACCCGCCGACTGTTATTTCAGATCATTGATTCGTTTCTTGAATGCGATAAATGTTACGCCAGCAAATATTCATCGCCAATTGTGTGAGGTTTATGAGTAATGGTAAACTGTGCTACTATTTTTCAAACGTGGTCAACTACACTACCTTTTGTGTAATGTTAATCTAAGAAAAACTATAGGGAAGCTATGACACCTGAGCAGAGCACAGCTGAAGGACGTGGATCAGATCCTAATAAGGAAATATGTGAAGGATGGAAATAAGTTGTGTTCACAAAATATAACGTTCTCTGAATGTATTCAACTCTGGAACATACAATATATGTTTAGGTTCTTCAAAATGTGTTCTGGTTATACTTTCTACTCCCAGATTTGCTGTGCGTAATTTCCCCTTCTTCCTTTCTTTCTTTCTTTCTTTCTTTCTTTCTTTCTTTCTTTCTTTCTTTCTTTCTTTCACCAGTGTCTATATTTATTGTATAAGCGTTTGGAATATAACCAAGTGCAATGCCTACTCTTGAGTTACTATACATTACTCATATAGTACCGTATTTCACTCTCTTTAGAATTAACAGATTGTATGTGACTTTGAAATTAACAACTCTTGTATACATATATCTTCATTTTTAACAAACAATAGTATATAAGCATATATTATCTACCTCACAATTAGGAATTACCTTGCGGATTGTAGAACTTAAAAGTATTTAATACACCAAATACAAATCGCCCAACATTCTGAGGGAATCTCTACTTCCCTAAACCGACTCTCATGTAGTGTCTTAGTTATGCACAGAAATTATAATTTTGAACATGTACTCACCAGAAAATTGACGTACATTTTGTCAACTGAGGACCGTTTAAAAAAAACTTCGAGGACTGTTTAACAAAGCTCAACAAACGCCGTTTACAAAATTTTAGAGAGATGCTTCTTAGTTGCACTCAAAATCGTTGATTCAAACAATTTAAAAAAATAGTAATGGTCATCCTTGTAGACAGAAATAATTGATGAAGGAATAATTGAAGCTCATCGCTTACACATTACAGATTTTTACAAACCTTAACATATCCACTTTTTCATACACGTTTGTTTTTTGCTTTTTTAAGCCAAGTGTTACAAGATATATATTGTGAGTAAGAGATGAATAGGAGTTTCCACAGTAACAAAATCTGTTTCTTACATCTTCAGCCTATTATAAAGCTAATAGCCACATGTTTTAGTGAGGACTAATGCAACAGTACATATTTTTATGCAACCGTTTTTAGATTTAATGCTTTGTGAAATCCAAAAACCAATACTGAAACACAGTCCTGTTTAACCTAAAGGTTCATCAAAATGCAGAATTTTGTCCTCAGTATCGTTCATATTCCCTTTGGAGTAGAATTCTTTACTTTCCTCTGAATCATTTTCAAAGTAAGATATCAACTTCTTCACGTCATTAGCTTTAGTTTTGCTTGCATGATTCACTGATGGAAGTTGAGGTGCTTCAAACATTATCGAAGCACTTTCTTTCCAGGTTTCAGCACCTCAACTTCTACCTGCGAAGCAAAGTAAGTATTTTGAAAAACGCTGTTGTGTCTTGAACTTAGGTCTTCTTACATAATGCAGTACTCTTGCCTCAGATATCTTAAAAGTCAATTTGGCTTCATTAATCGTTTGGAGATTGATTTAATTCGTAATTATACCTGTCTCTCGCCAAACCTTAAGTTCCCCAAACTTTCCCAAAATGTCATAATATTCTGAGGGCAGTGTGGTTGTTTCGTGTTTTATTAGTTCTTTTTGAATAAGGCCAAAAACTCTGTCGGGAAGCAAATGGCTATGCCCAAGTACTGGGAAATAAAGCTGAATTTTCTAAAATATCTTTGAGCTTTCAGTGTAACTCATAAGTATTGCCAAATTGTGGAGATTTTTTTGGGAGCCACAAGAATCAGAAAATAATCTGGCCCTAAGATTTTCTGCGTTTTCTTTCAGTAGACCTTGCCCTAAAGAAGTTAAATAATCTCTCACAGCAGATGCAATTTCATTTTCACCCCATTTTGAGTAAGTCTCAAGCCATATGTAGTTAACTACTTTGTGCGTTTTCCTTTGTGAATTAATTCGAAATCTTGAGCTGACTTTAACTCAACAAGAAGCGTGCACAAGCTGAGCAACTATCAGTATCAGGATTCCCAAAACCTATATTAAAATATTTGTGGATATACTTTGAATAAGAGCAGCCTAACTATCCTTGTCTATTTCGTGAAGCATTGTACCTATCATGCACTCTTTAAAGATTTAGCTCTGGTGGAAGATATGACCGCTTAATTTTATATCTAGAGTAAGGAGATCTGCATTTATACTTAAGTTTATGCTTTTTAATGAACTGAGTCTACTCTTCGTCCTTTTCCTGTTTGCGAGCTCGTCAACCTCGATTCTCCTTAGTTAGTACACCCTCCAGCTTATATCTTTTGGCAATGCGCCTGATTCTGTCTCGAACACTCCTGGAAAAATACATATGAAATAAATATAACTTGTTCAGACAATTATTTTCACCCTACAAACTGTTTGTTTAGGATATAAATAATACCAGGCTTGCCTGTCTCTTTTCTAAATGTTAAGGTACATATTGGAATCCCTAGGCTTTTTTCTCCTCTTATATAGTATAGATTGACACAGAGTTTCGTTTGCTTTTATCGTGTTCCTTCCCTCTGTGTTTTTAGGCAAGTTCACTCTCATGTATCGTAGTAAGAAATAGTCCTGTTCAACTTTTGTCTTATTCATCTACAGGCTATCTCCAAATTGAATAAGATATTTGAAACACAATCGTCCTGCTTTGCATGTTTTTTTCTATACGGTTACAGTCTATATTCGGATCTTCATTAGAGGGTGCAATCGTGAACTTCTTACACTTTTGGCGCGACGGCTCTCCCTTTGTCTTCCAATTTTCACCTCCTGAACTGTTTCAGAATATTCTGAATCTTGTAACCTCTTAATACCGATGTTCCACACAAGAGCTTTCTGCAACAACTGCTAATCTTATATTGAAACAGTGGCTGAACATGAAAGAGAATTACGCGGAAAAGCATGCTTTTTGTCCAACAATCACTTAACAAACAGTTTTTCTTGTTGCAGTTGTGGGATTGCCCGACAGTATATATGTGCGAGTGTAACGTCTATTAAACTTAACCTTTAAATAATAACAGGTTCTTAGTTTCAACCATGCTGTTTACAATAGAATTAGTTGAGTTTGTAAAATCCGGAAAAATGGAAATGTTGAGTTTCATGAAAATTTTCTATATTAAGACGCCTCTTACAATGGCAAATAGTATTCAGTTTTGTCGTATTTTCTGTTAACTATTACATGAGGCTCTTATTAAACCACCAGAATCTGTTAAATAACTAATTTTGAAAAAAATGGCGTTTGTTGTTTTGTTAAGTGGTCCTCAATTTAAACAAGACCAAAATTTTAAATGTCACAGACTGACTGGACGCGTCCTACTCGGAGTCTTGCATACATTTATTCTTGCCAAGCTCTCGTTTCACTCTGTCTCTCTTCTCGTCGCATAGCCTCCGGGAGTCTCTTGCTTGCCAGTTTCCGATTTCCTCCGCTAGAGTTGCCGCCGCGGTATTCATTCTGCCTTGCCCAATCCCTTGTCGACATTTTGTTGTTGACCACAGGGTCTTTGATACGAATTTCCCGTTGCACGAAGGATGCTGTATTCTTCTGGGCGAATGCCGTGGGGAGGAAACCAAAATGGCGCAATTGGGAAATAATAATGAATGACAGTGCCCTACAGAGACAAACAAACTGAAGATCTGATCGCAACTTTTGGTTGGGAATAATTGGACCACCCTCCTCACAGTCCGGATTTGGCACCAAAAGACTTTCATCTGTTTCTTCATATGAACAAATTCCTTAGAGTATAACATTTCAACGACGATGATGATGCGAAACAAGAAGTGCAGACTTGGCTTTCATCACAGGTGGCATCATTCTTTGACGAAGGCGTAGAAATCCCGTCACAACAGGTGCCTGAATAGCGCAGTGACTATGTGGAGAAGTAGTGTAAGTGTAAGGTAATGAATGACAATAAAGTATTCAAAAATAATGTTCTGTTATTTTTTAAAAAACTATCGGTACTCACTTTAAAAGCACGCTCCATATCCTAAGATGTAACATGCATAACAAACAGAACTACACGATACTGCGTCCCTTCAAGGCAAAGAGTAGCGAAGTGTTGTGAATATTATGGGGAAGTTTCATGTTGCGATTAACTCATCTAAACGTTATTTGAAGAACATAGATGTGGGTTTTGGGGATAATGCGACGTTTAAAATGGGGATTTAAAATAAACAGTTTGAATACGCATGGTCCAGAAAGAACCTGGATGATGGTGATCATGCGTAAACTAAAATTATTTGATATATTGGATGAGAAGAAACTTTCAGGGATCCACTATAAAGGTGATGAATTGGAAGTATATTTGGGGCAGAAGAAAATAAAGATGATAGGCAATATTAACATAGATGCTTATATGTGGAGACGAAAGGAAAAACAAATAAAAGGGAAGAAGGGAGTATCGTAGGTTAATATTGAGTAGAAAATTACGATAGATTGCTTGATTTACTAACTATATCCAAATTCAAAGCTTCTTTTAGTCAAGGGAAGATACAAGCACATGGTTTGACCAGATTCGTTATGATGTAAAGTTCTGTCATTTCTACTTACAAGTTCTCTGCGGGTAAGGGAGTTGGCTATGGCCATATAACAGTTCCAAGTGTATATTATATATAGAGGAGTATAGGAACTGTTGGATTTACTTCATCTGTCGAAATATATGCCAATTTTCAGTGATTTATCAGTACAAAATTACTAATACGCCTTCCTCTCTGTATTCGCATTCTAATATTTATGCAAACATATATTCTACGCAGGTTATGTTATTCACCATGCATTTTCCCAGGAATTATTTCAAACAAAGCAAAAAAAAAGTTTGCTTGAAAACGTTTTGTTACTAGTGATCTGCTGTTTTCGTACTGTTTGATTTATTGATTCTAACATGATTAGGGAATAACCGCTCCATTCTCAATAAATTCATCCTTTATAAGTATTTAAAACGCTTTCCATATTGTTCATACAGCTACAAAACAACCTCCGTACACACTTTCTAAAGCAGTAATGGAAAATGCTCCATTCCGGATGTAGTGTTCACAAATAGCCTGAAAACATCAATTACCTGCAGAACAATATTGCTTATTTTCCTGCGGTAACCATTATTATTCTGAAAAATAAAGGACATATATACAATAAATGAATATTGGTTTTCTTTGTTTTTAGAATTAATTCATTCGAATGCTATCCTCTGAATTTATGTAAGCACAGAGCGCCTCGAGCTAAACATTTAATTCAGTTATTTTGATTTGTTAATTCACAATCGTTTGTTGCAGGGTTACGTCACCAATGGCCTGAGGGAAGGTAAGCAAAATTAAATGAGCAGGCTAGTGGCATAAAGTAGGGTTTGTAAACTAGGTAGAACCTTTTATTTAAATGTTTATTAAGTACAGAGGAAATTGTAGCATTAGATAGCAAATATTTATAATACTTTTAGCTGATAAAAATTGGGAATATTTATTCCCAAGCAGCAATTTAATTACTTGGTACAGTTATAACGGAAGTGTGTTTAATTTATTTATCAATACATTTCTATAGTATTATTAATTTTGGAAACTTAAAAAAAATATATTACACATTTTGCATTTTATTAAGATATTTGTACTATTTTATGTGTTTCTACTTCACAATGCTGTTATGTGGTTGTGTATTCTTACATCTACGTATTTGCTCTCTACGTTATATATATCTCTCCACGTAGGTCATTTATTAGACTATGTGTGTACCCTCTCATAGCCATTCAGTGTAAACACATATCTTTTTATTGTGCATTCCGTGCCCACTCTGATCTCATGTCGCTGTTTTACCATTGGTCCTAGTCTAATAATATAACAAAAATAAGTAGGACACAGATCATCAATATATATAGCCAATAATATAACCACAAATCATCCATGATGTAATAGCCTATACTACGCATAGCATCTTTGTTGATAACAAAGATTAAGTGTCATAGAAACTAAAAATGTACTCAACAGAAAAGTCTAATTGGCTAGAAGCAGAACTTGACTGGCTTAATATCTAAACAAATATATCTGTAGTATGTACCAGGTGGCCCACACAAGTCGTCCTTAGTTCTTGAAGTTATTTTATACCGGATAGCGCGGATGCCGAAATGTTTGCCTAAGCGGAACTGCAAAGGGGACTCCATACCGAAGAGAGGAGACCGCTAAATGAAATACCAATGCTTGAAAACGAGCACGTTAACTGCTATTACTGGTCCCAGAGCTCATGTGGTAGAGAAACTGCCTGATATATGAGGTGTTCCGGGTTCAATTCCTGGCTGTTATCTTCAAAAAAAGTATTTCACGTTAGGCCCAGTGTTTGAATATGAGAGTACCTATGTGTTTTGGGGGTATTATAGATGATTTAATAAGCAATTCGCTCATTGACATGCTGGATTGCCGCTTGACGCAAACCTGAGCACACGTGATAAGTCATTTATTCTTAGTTACATGACAGTTAATCTTCAATCATTACAACTATATGGCACCAATTTGTGCCTCACAGTTAACATGATTAAACAAAATTCCACTTTTGTTAAATTTATGAGCCCTTAAAATTACATTAGAATTAAATTATGTTATATTAGTGCATTATTCATAATAAGTATGTGTAAACGTCAAAAAAACACAACAAAAAACACGTGTAAACCGATGATTTTCAGAACATTTCAATCTGAAAACAATTTCAGATGCAAACGCAGCCTTCGAACCTCAGCTAAAGATGAAGATACTTTAGTAAACTTCCTTAAATTCAAACACATTTACAAAGACAGTTTTTCGTAGTTTTTATTGTCTCAAAACTGGTTATAGCAATTTTGATTAATGCATTATAAGTCAGATAATTTTAAATCACTAACGAATAAGATATATCCATAGAATTTTGTAACAAAAATGGAGAAGACCATTTCACTAGCGTTTTACTTTTTCACTTTTGGCAACAACTCATTCATTCTAGATGTTTTAAAGTTAATTGTGTATCAATTTTGCCACCTACAACTCTCCCATTGTCTCTCATAATTTATATTACCATACACTGCAGAGGGAAGCGTAAGTTTATAATTAAATAAAAATACTCTCGCGCCAGCCGGGATTTTAAATCTTACGTCTCAGTTAAGGAACCCGAAAGATGATCACTCAAACAGAGATTCAATTTTATTTAATTGTATTTAAGGGAAATTATAAAACATACATAAGAACTTAAACCCGCATTATGTAGTTCGTCAAATAACTTCTTTATTTGCAGTAACTATTTGAGAAATACCTATTGTATACTAATCACAAAAATTCAGAGCTAGGCCTTTATCTTAGAGGAATAACATAATTGTATAACTGTCGATTACACATGAACTTGATTTCACACAGACATCCTTGTTTTTGCAGCTTTAAAGTATGTTTCTCTTCAAAAACATTATATTGAAATAAATAGTGTATGGGGATTTCCTCTCAATCAATAGATTTATGTTTGTCATATCTAGGTTCTTCAGTAATAATTTTTACCATACTGTAATATCCATTTATCGTCAGCGTTTTACGTGAAACAATATTAGCCAACTTTAATTCATGTTTTGTAACTCTTTTCAATTTATATCTACATAACATTACTGAATACAAAGGAAAGACTCTCTAGTGTGTGAAAATACGTATTTCACATTTATACGTAAAATAAATTATATCAGAATATTGAACATGACAATACTATTTTAAAGCAAAACACCTGGAAATATAAGATCTTACTTTACATTCTCAGACGCCAAATGGTAGAGAGTACATATTCTTAACTGAGCTATAAAGCTCTATTTACTATTTATGAAAAAAGAACCCTCTAAACTATAACACTTATCATAAGATATACATCACTGTTATTTTAATAGTGCCTGAATATATATATATATATATATATATATATATATATATAATAGCGTGACATGAAATATGTGACGCGATAAATTTCTATTTATTTTATTACGTAGCTCTCTGTGGGTATAATTCTGAATTAAACTGCTTAATCTGACATTCTAGCTTCTCACATGTACTCCTCTAATCCTATAATCCATACTTGTGAGCCTATCTTGTCTTCAGCAATAAGTGGTGCTTAGCACGAGGTCATCAGTCTAAAAGTCTCGTCTTAGCTGTTGATATACATCTGAAAATTCCATAAAAGCCAGTATTTTGCTCCACACATTTAATGCATCTATGCATTTTTCGTAATTAAATAAATGATATTTACAATACTTCCGAAATTGAATTAGAAAAACATTAATAACATACACTGCAAGTTGATGAACTGGCTATTAGTAGTAAAAGAGGGATCGGACTTAAAAACTACACGCAACATGCCAGAAATATTAATATAAGACATAAACAGAATTCTGCTATATAAAAATTTATACACACTAAAGACCTAAGAATCAGTTTATAAGAAACAATGTTCTAAAATGCAACTACTTGGAATGTTATTCATCTTTATTGGACAGTATCTTCTGTCACTTCATAAGAAACTGTTTATATTGCAGATTCCAAAAAGTCGACACGAAGTTATGAGGAGATTGCGGACATGCTGAGCAAAGTCAATCCGAATGGTCCTGGAGGATTAAAGGGAGCACTAAGAAGTGCTTCCAAGTCCAGATAGAGCAACAATACCATTTCTTTTCCTGCCTCAAAGTAGGATACAGTGTTAATTATTTACAGTATTTGATTAGCTAATTATGCCCTTTCTATTTTTAAGACACTGCTTCAAACAATGCTACAGTTGCAAGATGGATAAATAATGACACTGAAGTTGAAAAGGTCTAATATTAATACTTTGTAACCTGATTTCTATATTTGTTTACTTGTTTATTTAATGTCTCACATATCAAACCATGTCATGATTCTATAGATATGCTATATAAAAGTTTCAGAATATGTCTATAAAAATCTAACAGTGAAACCAGCTACCAAGAAGCGAAATACAGCATGTTCCCTGATGTCCAATTTACCTATATATCCTGAATGGTAGCACTTAAAAATGAATGATTGTGCGTTTTTGTGTAAATGTATTGACTATTGCTATTAAACTATTACTTTATACATTATATGTGAATTTACTCTGTACCTAAACAGCAGTGAAGAAATACACTTTAGTCCAAATAAAGACTATAACATCATTGATAGTGCAGGCATGTCAAAGGTTTCCTTTTCTTTGCGTGGAAATAAACGCACAAAACTGTGTTTTATGCACAGTTGCCTTTTTGATGCGTTTTCTGTCTATATCAGCACGTCTAAAGTATTTTATACCACCCTTAAAAACGCAATCATCCGCTTTCTGTTAAAGACACGAGGGTTATTTTATAAAGACTGAGACTTTTTTCTTAATTCGCAAATACATAACATAAGCCAGTCTTTGTAAAGTCTTTTAGATTTCGTCCTAATAATTCTTTGAATTTAATTTTGATTTAAAAAGCCACACTTAATACTCACATTGATCAAAATTTAGTATCACTCAGTGTGAAAGGTAAAAAAAGCCGCAGTAGACTATGTCTAGAATGTAGGAGGTGGTATCCAAAATATTCGGGCCTTGTACTACCATCTCGACAACAGTTGCAGTAAGGTTTTGTACTGATAGTTGGCAACACTAGCACATCTGATGATTGTGGTTTTAAAGTTTCATGCAGGGGTGGATGTGTAGTTCGTCAAATAACTGCTTTATTTGCAGTAACTATTTGAGAAATACCTATTATGTAGTTCGTCAAATAACTGCTTTATTTGCAGTAACTATTTGAGAAATACCTATTATATACTAATCACAAAAATTCAGAGCTAGGCCTTTATCTTAGAGGAATAACATAATTGTATAACTGTCGATTACACATGAACTTGATTTCACACAGACATCCTTGTTTTTGCAGCTTTAAAGTATGTTTCTCTTCAAAAACATTATATTGAAATAAATAGTGTATGGGGATTTCCTCTCAATCAATAGATTTATGTTTGTCATATCTAGGTTCTTCAGTAATAATGTTTACCATTCTGTAATATCCATTTATCGTACTTTTCATGATACTCTGTGTATAGTGTGTGGCGATTTTACGACGGATCCAAGATTAGAACAGAATGTGTGCATCAAATTCTGTGCAAATCTCGGGAAAAACGCTACGAAGACCCTCGCAATGATTCCAAGCATGGGCCGTACACGTGTGTTGGAGTGGCATGCTCCGTTCAGGGACGCCCGTACAGCTATTAAAATCGATGCTCTCACCGGTAGGCCCGTCAACTGCGCAAGCTGCATGCTCCTCTTTTTCGTAGATACTAAGGAGATTCTGCCTAAAGTGCATAATCACCAAATCAAACAGTAAATTCCACGTAATACTGTAACATTTTGCGAGGCTCCGTGAAAATTTGCGGAGACGACCGCCCGAATTTTGGCGACAAGGG
Organism: Deroplatys truncata; assembly: GCA_030765065.1. Taxonomy (NCBI): domain Eukaryota; kingdom Metazoa; phylum Arthropoda; class Insecta; order Mantodea; family Mantidae; genus Deroplatys; species Deroplatys truncata. The sequence goes on along the minus strand of CM060981.1, from coordinate 255,795,184 downwards.
AAGTGGCTCTTGCATCACTATAATGCACCGTGTCATACTTTATTGTTCAACAGGAACTTTTTGACGAAAAACAACATAACGGTTGCCCCCACCCACCTTACTCGCCTGATTTGGCACCCTGCGACCTCACTCTATTCCCCAAAATGAAAACCAAGTTGAAAGGACTCGGCTCGGCACAATTGAGAGAATTCAAGAATAAATGCTGTCTGTTCTAAACACCCTCAAAGAACATAACTTCCAGGATGCATTTGGAAAATGGCAGAATCGCGGGAACCAGTATATACGTGTGGAAGGGAAGTACCTCAAGAGTGACGGCGGTCATTAGTCTCAAAGCATGTTTTTGACCAGATGGCAGCACTAGTCCCGAATATTTTGTATACCACCTCGCATGTGTTCAAACAAAGTAATAACTGAATATTTGTGTATGTTTGAGAAGCCTACTACTCTGGAGTAAATAGCTCAGGCAATCTTTGACAGTACCCAGACCACATGAAGAAGAGTATTCAGAATAGAAAAGTGCTGCACTATTTGTTAGTATATCTATAACTGCAACTACCTTAGTGTCGTTATACGGTGATCTTCAGGAACCTCATACCAGAGAACTACTGGTTGATGCTGATGTTGACTATAATCTTGTGTTCGTCTCTACTTGCACTATTAACCCAGATATGGATGCAGTAAAATATTTCTGTGGTAAACAGAATAATAATGTTGCTACAGGTAACCCGTAGAAACAGATACTTAATTGACTTAGAATGTATAGAACACTCGGTAACACAACCTGGTTAAACATCGATGCAATTATAATTGGATCTAATAATTTGAGAATCCAAAACTACACCTAGGTTTATAGGTTGATATTTCACTTCATTTGATATATTCTTTAATGTGAATAAGATTTGTTGCGTTTTATTACCATATCGTCTAAGTTTTAGGTTTATCGGTTTTGAGTCATATGAAATTTAATACCATTAAAGGTATATCCCCATCGTAGCTCAAGCCGTAAAAGCGTCTGCACAGAGACCCGGAGATACGTGGTTGGAGTTCTGGCCGTGGTGTTGAATTTTTCAAGTCTAATTCAGCGTTCAAAATCTCAAAAGTATTAAAACATTTGATTTAAAGCAGCTGACTGCTTCATTTAATGCACTTTGCATTAAAACTTTGCATCTTTGGTATGATGTATAGCAGAGATCTGCAAACAGTATGAAGCTACAAGTCACATTTTAAGGTAAATCATTAATTACAATTAAAAATAGTGGTCCGAATACACATTAATGAATAACACCAATGCTGATATTAACATTACCTATATTATAAAAAGTAAAAGAATGAATATAAATAAAAAATAATAAAAGAAAAGAAACCCTATATACATGTGCCATGGTGTGAGTATCTCTTTAATACATTCCAAACTCCTGTCTTTTACAGTTCTTCAAAATAACGAGCATGAAATGTCACTGTAATTAGGAGTTGAAAAGAGAATTTACGGATAAAATGATAAACTCATGTAGGAAGATTGACATGTGCTATCAGGAGTGTTTTTCATATCATTTTACTCACGTTTGTATTTACTTGTTTTAGAATCACCAAACTGTTTCCCTCGGGATTGTTTGGGACAAAAATCACAAACAGCCTCATAAACAATAACAGGAAATTCTTTGTGAGGTGAAATGGTTTTGTAATTAAACTAGCAGGATCCGTAGTTCTGCTAACGTTGTTGCGCCAAATTCTTCTCTATCCCGCTCTCATTTTTTCACTATCTCTCCCTCGCTCTCATCTAACTCTCCTCAGCTCCACATTTCTCTCCCTCTTTCCTTCTTCCTCTCTTTCTATTCCCAATCCCTCCCTCTCATTGCCTTCATTCTATACCTTCCATTCTCTCAGAATAACCTACATGTAATGTAACGTTTTAAACACACGTAATAAAATCTTTTTCCTAAATTTTTTATAAAAATGGAAACTTAAATAAAAATGGTAACTATAAAAAAGCTTGTACCGGTATCTTATTTTTGAAATGGGATCATAACCACTATTTTGATCATAGTAACCGGTTGAAGCACAGAATGATACTAAGGATATCACTATAACGTCTTAAACATTCATCCTAAAATAATATTTACAAATAATATGACTTGCCAGTGGTATAGTACTTATTTTGCAGTAACTTAAAATGATTAATATGATAAACATTTTCCTTTTTTACTTTTCTCTTACTCAAAAACCCTAATTAAAATTGTAAAATATTCTTTCGTGAACAATTAAAAAGCGTGAAAACAAGTGCCTAATAAATAGATTATAGCATTACATTATATACGTAAATAAGTGTTATTCACTTCAAATATAACCCACCATAAATATTTTATTGATGCATTTACATGACTTTCTCATACACTCTATCGTTTATTAGTGGTATAAAAACTAATCCTACTAAAGATTATTTTTCTATCTACTATATTTTAATCCAAATAAACCTTTTCGGAAATAACTACGTTACACATTTAGTTATACATACAAAGGGAACAACGATAGTCAAATGTTTAAGAACTGAATACTTACGCTGGCCTTAAAATTCCATACACTTTCTATGCGATCGCGAGAAACAACTGAATGGTTGACAGGGCCAAGTAATGAACAATTTGAACCATTAATAATCTTCATCTCAGAAATGGCTTACGCCACAAAAAGTTATTTGAAATAAATTGTGTTTTACAGAGATCTACATTTTTTGTGTAGTACGTTTTCATCTATCGCTTGAAGTTTACCAGATATACAGGATTATATAAAATTCCTTCAGAATGATGAGGACGTTGCAGGCTATTCCAAAAAAATCCAAGATATACTTTTTTTGTCAGTAAATATACTTAATATATTATGTTTTAATCAAAATCATTAGAGCCATCTTTTAGAAAATAAATATTTTCGAAAAATGTACCATGTAAAGTGTAGTTGGGGAGTGGGGGCATTTTCATAAAAATCTTCCGTGGAATATACTGAACTTCAATACCAAGTTTGGTATTTATCCGATTTATCACTTTTGAGTTATGCTGCTCACACACACACGCACAATTTTCCGAAAGCTTTGTTTGTATTCAAGGGTTTCAAAACATGCATTTCCAGTGAAATCTGGGTATCCAATTTTTTGGCGGAATGCAATACCTTCTCTACCTGCTATGTATGTGTTAAAGAAAGTAAAAATTACAGTTACAGGCTTATTCTATATCTATAATATTAATATATACCTTCTGCTACAGGATGAATCAGCTATGCTCTTTTACTAACTTTTACTAACTTAACTTTTGTTAATTCCACTACCCTTACTTAAAGTAGGGAAGGTTGCTTAAGCTGACATCTGAATCAATTAATTGTTTCATATCAGTACTTACTGCTTCGTAATTCTCTTGAAGTTCATATTCAATACATGAACTTTCTTATATTTTATGTTTTAGATTACTTAGGAGAGCTAATAAGTATATTTTTCTCTTTTAATCGATGGCACATATTTTTATCTCTAAAATAAATATTGTGATTGTAATATATATATATATATATATATATAATATATATATAATAGTAGCATAATTGCTACTGTGATTTTCTCCCGATATGGAAATAGGCAGATCGATATATCACCGCTTTACCCAGGAAGAGATCTCAACGAGGGCTATGAGGGCATAAATTTATAGAAAAAGCTTTTGAAGTAGGAGACGTTTAACAACTATGCGCGTTCCCTCGCATATGTGTGAGATAATCCATGCTCGAAGCGTAGCAGTAGAATACATGATGGCTGTCTCAAATATACCCGGTAGATTTTACGACATTACGAGAATTATATTAATTCTTAACGATGATGTTTAATTCCTATTGCCAGACTTGTGCATTTATTGTGAAATGTGTACCCGTTAATGCAATTACTGAAGCTAACTCTCCTGCTTTACGTAGAAATAAAGAAACGACTTTATGGTAATGATAATAATAATATTAACAATAAATAGCGTATGCGAATTTTTATTTCACAAATATAATTTGTTTAAGTAAAAGAAAAAAAGTAATACAATACTCCATTGTTGGTCATAAACAGGCGAATAAAATTTCCGATGAGCAATTTTTAGAAAGCCTAAGCTCCCGTTATGTCCATAAATGTTACAGATGCCTCAAAAATACATTAAAAGTTAAAGAAATTGATCATTAGTAGGAATTTAATAATTATAATTTAATAGCACAAAGATCAAAATAATTTATTTACTTTGTACACTTAATACAGGAAACTTAGAATGCTATTCTTAATGTGTATTCGAGTTCAAAATAAAATAAAAAAAAAAAATAATAGTTACGTCGTCTACATTGGGCGATATTCCAACTCTCAGAATGGAGTAAAAGTACAAAAAGGAGGGGGACACTTCTTGCACTGCGACCTACGGAAATATATTGCGGCTACCACCCACTAGAACCAAGGGACGAAGTGAAGGAACAACACAGACCGGCCACAGGGACGCGCGGAGGTTCCTAAAAGTTCCTGGCTGGAAGACCTGTCCTACTATTGGTGCTACCCAGAGTGGGTGATGAACGACACGTTCAACCATGCAGCCCTCTATTGTCCACGAGGAATACTCTTTCCTTGGAGCAAGCAGCCGGAATATCTGTCCGACACCGGCTCACCTCAAGAAACCTAGATGCACACAACTCAAACATGAGAAGTGAAACGGAATGAAAGGAAATGAGGGAAGGGATAACCTGTTAGATGAGAACCTAAAAAAAATTGTAAAGACTAATTTAGTTGAAAGTTGAAGATACCAAATCTAAAGTAAAATTAATGAGTAAAGTAATTATAATATTCGGATGAGCAAAGAAGGCATGTTATGAACGATTCTTTTCAATTTACCCTTCATAGAGCAATAGACGAAATACACTCCAAAGTTACATTTCTCAAGTGTAGCCGTATATGTGCCTATAATTTAAGAAGTAGTTTCTTTAAGAAATTTAAATTTATTTATGTATTTTTTGTATTTATTTTCTGCAGGTTTAACAATATGCTAATCTTCGTCTTTTTTATTATGTTTTGTGAGGCAAACTGACATAATTTTCGTGGTAAGTAATAAAATCAAACTAGTGTAAGTTGATAAGGAACCTGAAAGAAGTTCCATTGAAATAGGATTAGAAGTAAATTTAGAAAACGTAGGTGTATGGAAATGGTGGCAGAAAGAAAACAGAAGAAGAATTTTAATTTTGATATTTGGAGGAAAATAGATGTAACTTAGTATCACAAAATATCTAAGAATACTTGTAAATAATGATAATAATTCAAATGTATGTATAAAAAACTATTTAGGAATGCACATAAAATGTGCCAATCTAGAATTATTGAAAACAGATTAACTAGAAGAAGAACAAAATGTAAGGTTTACAACACATTGATGAGACCAGAGAACCAAGAAATAAGAAAGGGGACACAATTAAAGGACGCCGCGACCACCGGAAGCTATATAAAATGGAGATGGGTAGGACACGTTATGAGACGGCACCCTAATACATGGACCCAAAGAGTGATTTCTTGTACACCAGGATTGATGAGAGGAACGTCGGCAGGCAGAGAACCCCCTGGGCAGAAAAACTGTGGACCATCGGCAGCAGGTGGACTACGATAGCCAAAGAAAGAATTTGAAAATACTAGTGGACATAGCCAGTAAGACAATAAACCAGGTTGATTTTTACCGGAATAGCTAATCGAGACTGTAAAGTCCGGCTCCCTTTCACTTGAATACGGGGTAATTGTAAATTGTGATTAAGACCAGTAGTAGCATATGCTGCAGAAAAATGGACCTTAAATAAAACATGTGAGGAAATACTGCAAAAATTTGAGAATAAAATACTATGATGAATATATGGATCTTTAAAACATAAAGATCAATCGAGAATAGGCTATGTGTGAATTAGAAGAACCAATAGATAAGCAAGTTGTTGTGAGGTTATAAAGGCACGAAGAATAGTCTAGGATATAATGAGACCGAAAATAGAATCCCGAAAAGATTGCTAAAAAGAAGGTTGCATTCCAGAAAGAAAAAATGAAGGCAAAATACAAGATGCTTAGGTGATGTAATAAAATATTTTAGGAAGATTGAAATTAGAGGGTGGAAAAGTAAAACGGAAGATTCTGCAGGGGACTTAGCTCAACAAAGTATTTAGAACAAGAAGAGGAGAGAAGAAAACTTTTCATGTGCGAGTATGTAATAAATATTTTATCTGTACATATTAGGTGAAGCCCTCTTAACAAGTCCTACAAGCAAACAAGCAAAAGCATACACGTTAACTTCAATCCTATAGTTTACATGTTATTTCCCAATATTAGTGTGTATTTATATGCTGCTCCAGTTAATGCATTTTAAAGCGCTTTCTCCAATTGTAGTGCTACAGCTACAGAACATCTGTCAACATTGACTTTCTTCTGTTTATATATACAATGCCTTTCGCGTTCAGTTTATTTGTTTAGCCCATGATATCGCTTCCTCTCTGTTCCGTTATTCAGAATACTTACTTAAAGACGTATTTCTTTATAAAACACATAGAATGGGGATTATAAGGATCGTTTTCCCTTTGCTACTGAGGTTGCCTTTTTCGAATTACATTTCTTTGCACTCAGGCTTTAAAGAGTGTGAAAAGGAATGATGGACTGAGGATTTTCTTTCCATTTTCCATGCCAATTTAGATCAGTCCTTCGCTTGACTTGTCAGACAGTTTTGTAGTCATTGTCAACAATGCGCCTTTTAAGTTAAGCATACCCTTGTAATCTCTGTAAGATTATTTGTAACTTATTTCATGGAGTTTAAGATGTAATGTCCTAACAACTTAATGCTGATGACGTGCACTATGGTAAGTATTTTTTTTTACGTTTTTGAAAGAAAATCTATTATCCAACTGAATTTTCAATAAATCTGCTATGTATGTATATATATATATATATATATATATATATTATAAATCTATCTTTGACTTTTAGTTGGGAATGTCATGGGGTTCAAAAATGGATGTTACTACCCCACAGAAAACGCAGTAAATAAAACAAATGCCCCAGATATTTCATTCTAAGTAATATCTGTAGATGGTTATGATTTAGCAACCAAGGGATAGAAAAATAAAAGAGAATCGAATCTGCTTGTAACCATACAATACGCCAACGTTGTCGCGGTAACTTCGTGTTATCTTTTGCTGAGCGCCTGTTATTGTTTTACTATTTTGAATTTGGGTTCTTTGTACTCCGCTAGCTATTATTTCTCAGTCGAACATATCTCTTAAACAGGGTGTGTAAACGGAAAGGAGTTTTTACTGAAAGATAACACTGATAAAGGAATTTGTTTTTACACTTTTATTGCCGTCACACTTTATTCATTTCACATAATTATTCTTGATACACGCCCGACTGAAACTGTTATATTTTCTAACGTTACTATAATTACTTATTTGCTGCACGTTATTAATTCGCGTATTTCATATTTATAACCAACTTTACGACGCGAGAGATTCTGTAGAATTGCGCGACGTATAACGCGTAAATGATTCTCTTAAACTTTGCGATGTATAACCCGCAAATGCTTCTGTTGAACTGAGCGACGTATAACCTGTGTATGATTCTGTTGGACTGAACGACGTGTAATGCACGAATGTTTCTGTTGAACTGAGCGATGTATAACCTGTGTATGATTCTGTTGGACTGAACGACGTATTACCCGCGAGTGCTTCTGTTGGACTGAACGACGTGTAATGCGTGAATGATTCTGTTGGACTGAACGTTACCCGTCTCTGGCTTTAGCTTTTTATACTCCCCCACCCCGATATGCCTAAACTTTATAACAGAGCTGCTATTGGTTAATAAAGCGCGCCAACATTAGCGTCTATTTTATATCTAATCGAAATTACGAACACATATGCTCTAGGGAAGATATTCCCTCCATTTCTAAGGAAAGCGCGCTAATCTGGCGTCATTTGTTTGTCTCTTCTAATTAATAAACAACTCACCCCCTCGCTCATTGTTGCCCGCTCTTATTGTCAGTTTCAGTGAGGCCGTGTAAACTTATTTCCTAACAATGCTTATAATTAACAAACATCTCAAATCAGTGTCTACAATAATGCTTATTTACACTACAATCACTCTGGCATTTACATTGTTGTGATATAAAATACTGCCACAACGTATGTTAATAACCCTTAAGAACGTTTTGATAAATGTCCTTGTACGTTATAATCTAGATCGTTTACAGGGCATATTAAATAGTTATATAAACACAGAAATTTTTGTCCAACTACTACTAGAAATCAGACAACTGATATTTTATAATTAACAATACAGAATACTATTTTTCTCCATGGTTGCAGATTATGCATCTTTCCCAAAGCGGTTAACTTGGTGGCCAGGGAGTGCAGAAACCTCCATGTGCAATAACTTATCTTCTATTTCGTTGTATATGTTAAGAATCTATGTATTATGTGAACACTATTTAACCTTTCTATTATTAATTAACAATGGGACCAAAGAGAATGTACAAAGCCTTGAAATGTCATCTACTTTGATTATTTAAACGCTTACTCGACTATTCGGATCTATAATTGTTCCAACGCCAAAGTCCTCTTGAAGGCTACGGAGCATTTCCAGAGCTTAGAAGACTGTCGGAGAACGTTAAAGGTATCGGTAGTTCCACTGTTTTCGTAATATTGGGGTTTTTCTCATCTGTAATTAGAATAGTCACGGCTGTACTGAATTATAATTATAAGAATTAAAGAAAAACATCTCATAAATAAATCATTATAAAAATCTTGTAGATTATGCATACAATAATTTTATAACGGATGGAGATAGGAGCCTGGAAATAAAGGCTTCTAATGCTTGTTGCGAATAAGAATATTGCGACACAGCGGCTATAGCTCAAGGTAATCGGGAGATCGGATAAACAAGATAACCGTCGCCTGCTAGCGTAAACATTTGGCGCGCTATCGGCAAATAACTAGAACTTTCTGGAAGCTTCTTCTCCCCCTCTTCCAAAACGTGTGTCGAAATAGTTCTAGAAATTTCGAGAGCCTTGTGTAAAGATTCCACTGACTGTATAAGCGAGCGCTCTCGCGGAAGTCAGTTAGTGGCGGCAGTAGAGTGAGTCGAGTCGGTCAGTGCGAGGTGATGAGAGTTTTTGACTCAATGAGAACTTAAAGAAGTGACAGCTGAAAAACTGGACAACGTAACAATATATAGCATATACATAATTATATGAATAATAATATTAATATATATAACAGTGGCGCCGCCAAATGTAGCCAATTTGGCCACAGCAGCGCTCCGCCGTGATGCCACTACTGTGGCGTCGCATCACTCACGTACGCCTGCCAGCAACATGACCTCACGCGCTGTCAGAGGTACTGCGCCACCTACGGCAGTCGGACCACTTCACCGGGCAAGCATCTGCCCGCTTTATTCACGGCACAAGGCAAATAGCGACCCTTAGACGCCACCGAGACCCCAACCTCAGCCAATTCGGCCAGCCCAGGCGCATCCACCAAAGGTCGCTTCTCAACAACGCGCCAAAACCGCTACCACTGCTCTCGCAGACATCGAGGCGCAGCTCGCAGCCATCACCGAGGCATCCAACACTGTCCGTGACGAGGTCTCGGCACTCAAGAGACGCCTTGAGACGCTCAGGAACTCTGTCGAGACCCGTCTCTCCTCCATAGAAGCGAGGCAGCGCAACACTACAAGGAAATTCTCCACCGTCACCAAGCATCTGGTCAAACTCCAACACACCATTCAAGAGACAGCAGCTGAAGAGGAGCCGTAACTCACCGCTTCCATCAACAGGAGGCTTCGTTGCATCGACAAGAATCTACATCCTGGTCAGGAACTTCATCGAGCAACAGGACATGCCGGGTCCACCCACCACTCGTGGCGCTGAATCATCATCTTTAACGCAGTGCAACACTTCATCACCATTCCTCAGATCACATCCGCGCAAAGCTATCATCCTTTCTTACCATCATCCCCTACACGGCGAAATAAGCCAATTCTGTCTCCTGTCTAACTCTTTCTCTGTACGCTTTCAAAACAAAACAAAAAAAGTACTAATATGACGATTCAAATCCCACATGAACCGTCCTCCCTGACTGTTTTTTTTCTGCAGATTTTCCTCAAATCCTCATGGCTGGCAAATACCGGCGGGGCACCGTATTACGTTTAACTTAGGCCTGCAACCTTTAATTTCTAAAACTTCTTTCCGAATTATCGTTTCATTGAATGTACCACCAGTGCCACCGCCTCTGGTGCCGTATGTCATAATAAAGGGCGCTAACCATTACACACACACACACACACACACACACACACACACACACAGACACACACACACACTGTATGTGATAGTACTTAAAAAAAGTATAAAGCCAAAGAAAAAGAGAATAAGACAATTACAAAATGTTATAAAGTTTTAGCTGTTCCACTTTTAATATACCGCAGTAATAACTGGATCTGAATCTAAATAGAGCAAGGGAAAGAAAAATTGAATCTGCTGAGGTGAGATTTTTAAAACGAATACTAGAGCAATAAAAGAGCAATGGTATGAATACATTGAAGGAATACATCAAATAATTATAAACATAAGTATCTCTTTGGATTACAGTTGAAAACTACTTTGGGGAAACAGTCTTTGAGACGGAGCAGCCTTCAAAAACTACTCTAGAGGTAGAAAAGGAGTAGTAGAGTAATAGTAGCAGTAGTATTATTAATAATTATTAATAATGAACTAGGATGTACGTCGTCTGCATCAAAATCTATTTCATATCCAGGTGCTTTGATCTATAGAACACCATTAGCAAGGATTTGTATTTCTATTTATCCGTGCTATCTATTATATATGTGAAAGAACTAAAGATGCCTCGCGGGTATATTTAAAACCATGCGTGCAAATCTGTCGACATATTGACTCTTTTCTTGCGATTGGTTGAAGTGAAAATTTATCGAGATAGGATCATCGCGAAGCCGACTCAAAAATAATAATCATTAAATAAAGAAAGCGAACTAACAGAGCATGAATTTAAGACAATGAAAAAGGAAGTTTGAACAGTTATATAGAATCGCTTCAAGAGGAGAAGAAGAAGAACAAGAAATAAAAAATGTAACATTTTAATGTAAACATTTGGGAAAACGTATTATGTGAATATAATTAATTATTGTACATAACAAAATCTCAAGAAAACTGCGAAAAAGTAATAATATTAATTTATTTAAATAAAATATTTTAGAAACAAGTGTATAAAAATAGTTGAACGACCATAGCAACGGGAGCATGCAACATAAAATTACTCATTGCCAAAGACTGCAAGAAATTAACAAGCTACAAAAGAAGGAACGCCATTGTGGACCCTACGCGATTACCAACGCAGAAGAGAAAACCTATAGAAGAATATCGAAGAAGAAAGAAGAGTGGTTAATATGTGTGAAGGTTTAAGCCGTGATTCTGTGGGTTTAAATATAGTTAAGTGGAAAATCTCCGTGAGATATTATTTATTAAAACTCCACGATGACGCTTAGAGAAATTTTCACGCTGGACAAGTATCTCAACTCTTATTCCATGAGGCAGAATATAATATAATAAAGGTTCCCAACGTAGTTATTGTAGAAATTATTAAATTATTATTAAAATAAAACGTTCAAGCAATTTAGAGATAAAGCTCTCAGTAAAACACATAGACACATTCTTGAGTTTTTGTTAGAGAAACTAAAATTTGTTGGAAGAAAATTTTGTTGTGTAGAAATTCTTTTGTAATCATTTATAAATTGGGCTGTATTTTATTGAAACTTCGTGACAATTGACACCAATGTGAGTGTGTTTAGTAATTCTAAAACCGCAAATCATATAAGGATAATTTTATATAAGAGTCTCAAGGGCTTTGGGCAAAAATAAATCATAAATTTAATAAAAAGAATTTATCAAACCAAACCACTGCATTATTATTTCAGTACTGCGACGAAAGCATACATATAACTTGAATAAGAACCCTGAGTAATAATTCCCAAAGCAACACATACGCATCTACGAACGGTATATAATTAAGTGTATAGTTTCCTGAAAGTTTATGACTTTCGGGATTATTTATCAAAAGTATTAACATTTTACTAATGATATCACATTATTTATGCACAAAGAGTCTTCTGAAGTCAAGCGCCATGCGTGTTTTGACGCCTGTTAAATTTGTTGCCAAGACACAGTAGGATATGAATGGAATGAATGATTTAACGTTCAGTTATATGAGAACAAAGTTTTTAGTGCTGAAAGTTATCGGTGTTTGCCTTTTCATAATTAGATAAAATGCCTGTCAAAGGTTCCAAACGGCACGTTGTCACTAGTGAAAAATGAATCTTCTTTGGGCGTTAGACCAACAACTCATTTACACATTTTAAATATACGAGAGCTCGAAAGGCAATTAAAAAATCTCAAAACACACCAAATAAGCTGTACTGGTTTTCTAGCTGGATTTATAAGCTTTTAGTACACACCAAGTACACAGGCGAAAACGCCAACTGAACGAATGTTTTCTCTATTTAAGTTAATCGAAATAAACGTTTTCAGAGATAGTTTCAATTACATTAGTTAATGAGGAACACGGAAGGCTGAAGCGTTATTAAAATATTTAAATGATGTTTGGAAACTCACTATTTGCATGTTGAGAAACAAAGAATAATGGCTGAACACTTCAAAAAAGTATTAACTATTTAAAAATTCAAACCACCCCCTTTATTACTCACAATATGATTGCTTTAAAAGAGTTACATTTCTTTGAATTTCTCCATTTTATGAATATATATGGTATATATGGATAATATGACACTAAATTGTGCTTTTATTTAATAAATAAAGTAATTTTATTGCTGCAAAACAAAAACAAATTTAAACTTTTTCAGCGCAGCAAAAACAACAAAATTAACTACAAAGTATAAGGCAACTTTCAATGTCTCCTTCGAAGTCACTTCATACGTAAGTCCATAAAAAAATTTTTAGGTGCCATTCACAATTGTTATTTGCATTTTGTACATATCAACTGTGTAAACGCACTTCAACAAAGGTTGCATTCATCTTTAGATAAATACATGGACCATATTGGAAAACATTACGCTTAATATGATTCACTATTCATGATGCAAACTTTCTCCTTGGTGGGGACTTCCTGCTAGATAATTTTAATCACGATCCACTTTTTTTAGGGCAGTGATAAGGGCTTCGAATTTGCCAAGAGTACGTTCACATACAGCATTATTGTCTGATGCTGATGTCTGATGTTCACCACTGTTTACCAACTGTTCATCACTGATACATCGATATACCAGAAAATTATTTCATAGACCTTACATCAATCCGTATAATTCAAGCCTGCTAAATCCATTCCTCCCATATCCCTGTATTATGATATTACCTGAGGGCATTTTATCACCATATTTGTTTTCTCTGATGAATTCCATCTTCAGCATTTACTAAGGAATTCTATGGCTACATGTTTGCTCATAAAATTCACGGCCTTCTTTTCGAACTACCTAGTGAGTCACGTTGCTAGGGAGGGTTGTTCACGATCTAATTTGATAATATCAGACCAGCACAATAGCTACGTGCTTAAACATGTGGAACCGAATGAAAGTTCAGCTGCATGAGTGTATCACTGTGTTTGCTCAGTTCTGAGGTCTTGTTATTGCTGCATTCAAATTGCGTCAGAAAAATACCCATTCTGATAAGAATACATTTTTGCCCTTTCCGATGCAAAATACTTGTATTATAACATTATTAAACAATGCAAGAAGCGTGGTTTTACCATATCCAAGAAAGTGATCTCATGTGCACTCAACAAAAAAGATAAGACCACATTAAGACTTATTCAAAAGGGCAAGAAACAGGGAAATCCACGGCCGGCCACCAGTCGCATCCCGGAGATTATTTGCCTCTGGACCAAGTCCTGCAACTCAGAGGGCCATTACACTGTAATTAGAAATCTCTGTTACTACTGTGAAAACCATAATCAACCAGGATTTGAATCAAGAAAAGTGCCATAAGAGCCGGTGATATAAGCTGTTGAGTAAACGCATTGCAGATGTCACTAACATAAAAGCTGCATGAACGGTACCTAGCTGGTGAAAAGTGAGTGTTTGTTGTCCTTTTAGATGAGGCATAGACTTATATGACTACAACAAACCTGGGCTGTATATTACCGACCAAGGAGAAATATCATAAATATCATAAGACATAAATAGTTAAATAAGGAAATAATAATAATAATAAGGTGGAGAAATAATTGCAACAAATGATTTCCGTATATTAAATCAATGTATAATGGCAATAAGTTTGGGTTGAAAAGATTTAGCCGAGGAAAAGGGCATTAGCGCTTCATGTTAGCCAAAGCCATTGGCAACAGCCGAAGTAGCAAACACGTTAGTTTAAAATTTCTTGGTATGCAGCAACCCCATAGCAACAAGGTAAGCGACGCAAACGTAATACGTATAATATTGGCTCGGGTAAGAAGGAGATTTGGTGGGGTAGTTTTAAAGTGGGGGAGCTTGAGTGATACAAGTGCATGCAATCTAAATCAGAGATACTCTTTCCGTGCACACATTCGTGCATAAATTCTCACTCTGTATACTTGTGACGACTCGTGTGTTATTTTAAGCGCCCAGTGCCGTGCTTGTGTGAGTAAGATGTAGCGGTAACCGCGAGAGGTTTTGCCGGTAAGTATTTTAGAGACTCACTCCAATTTACACTTTTAGTTTCTTTTATTGCGGAAACAATTATTTCTAACCGTAAAATTGATACTGCACAAGCTGACAGGTATAATAATTCAACTGTCAGTTTTCGAGTACTACGATTTATAATCGGTTTCATCTTTTATCTTCAAACGGTCGGCATCTCGCTTCAATAGCTCAAGTATTCGATGATATTAAATTTCCCATTCAATTTAAACTGATTTTAGCCTTTAAAAACACGCCCACGCATACTCTGAGAGAAAGATTTCATAGTCAACCACTGTAACAGCCGGGCAGCAGAATCAACAGCAGTTATTAAAGAAAAGGGTACAGCTTTAAAAATGTGACGTCCATCGTCCGGCTTCAAGGAGGCATGGCATTTTTGCGTATATCAGGTAAGTTTCCTCTGCATTATTTACTTTTATTTTAAATCACAAGTTTTATATGTTGTTACTTTATCAATATCTAATATTGATAGATGTTGTTTCACTTATAAGATTTGATAATTAGTAATATTTTCCTCCTTTAATGGTTATAATGTCTAATTAGAAACGACTAAACATGAGCATATAAGAATATAGAAAATGAGAATACCTATAATATCGTCACGAGTACCCTTTAACTTTACGTAACATAATGACTTCTAACTTACATCAACCGTAGACACCATGGTAATAGGCAACATAAATTGTTCGCTTAGCTACAACTTCCTTTCATATTCTAAATTTAGGTTTGGACTGTGAATACATCTCAATGAACTACAATCTAGGGGAGATCAAAAACCTATCCTGCCAGAGGTAAATTTGCAACTTTATGACTCATCTCAATTTAAGTTAAGATAGACTGAATTCTTGGAGAAAATAGATGCATGGCTTCTAAATTCACTAATATAACTTTGTACAAAAATGTGGTGTATGGAACTACATATGTTTATTGAAATGTATTAATAGTAAATTTTTCACATAACTAACAAATCTATTGACACCAACGTAAATCTGTAGTGTAATTGAGGTGTTGCTTCCATCATATCAAAATTTCACTTAGGTTTCTTCAATGAGAAAATGGGTCATCTATACAGGGTGGACCATTAAGTTGAGACTGTATAATATCTCCAAAACTAAGCGCTGCAGAAGGAAATGTCTTTAATAAAAGTTACTTGATAATATGGGGAAAGTGAATACCATTAGTGTGTTTTGTTTTGAGGACGTTAAGATGCTCATTTTAGGGCAAATTTAGTCTTTTAATGGGAACCTTAATTAGGGTCCTCCAAATAAAACAGACTACTTTTCCTCCTAACATCAAGCAACTTTTATTCAAGACATTTCTTTCTGCTACATAGCTTCAAAGATGTTACAGTCTCAACTTAAATGGTACACCCTGTATAACAAAATGTTGTTCAGAGAAAAAAAATTAAAAGTAAAAAATGAGAAAATACGTATGTATTTACAAATAAAAAATCACATTTTTTCGATATGTGGAAGATACTATACTTAAAGGTGGTATCAATGTATAGCGAAAATCCTCCCCTAAAACATGAGCTAAACCCAACCTCTCTAATCCAAAGATTGTGGGAATTATTAATTTTTTTCTGGAAGTGATGCAGAATTCAGAGGCATGGCAGATGTAGTGCCGTTTTAAAAGTGCATTTAAAATATAAGTGTTGTATGAACGAATGAATATTTATTTCCATCTTTCTTTAATACAATATTGCAAATGAAGCTGACAGCTGAAACTTTTTAAAAATCTAGTGCATCTATAAATTACCTTTCGCATACTTTAACCCCTAGGTCGTATGTATGGGATAAAATTACTACCATGTCTTCGCTTTTCAGGCTGAAAACATTCTTCCTTAGGCTCCTTGTCCACTTACCTCTTACGTTTCCTAAAAGTGTCCCCACCATTTTAATCGTTTTTGCTTTTGGGCTTGTCAACATTTTATTTATTTGTTCAACATACCCCAAATTTTATTCTAAATATAATCTTTGTATCTTTTAAACTTTTCACATGCTAAACGCTCATGGAAAATACTACCCAATTTTTCACACATAGTGCATCTCCCCGAGAAATTTTTTCTATCCTTTTTAGAAACATTACTCGTGTGTGCATCCAAGTAAGACCTAGTCTTTCAAATTTATTGTATATGTCTTCTCCCTCCCGCAATTTATTTAAACTGGTGTTGTATTTGCAGTGATAACATACATATACAACAAAACAGGAAATTATTATATACAAGAATAGACAAAAACATTAAAATGCCATTTTTTGTCAATTATCGCCATCTAATCTCCCCTTACAAATTTCCTGAGTTTATTGTATAAAACTCATATCCTGGGTTAAGTTATCCTTATGAGTTACTTTGTCTTCTTTAGAAAAAAGTAAAATAGCTATTAATTTATCGGAAAAGAATCATCTGTTAATTCTTTCTCCCATTTCACTGAAAGCTTCTAAAGAGCTGTGTTATTAAAAAAGGCGTGAAATAAGAATAAAAAATCTTCTCAATATATAAGATTATATATGTAACTACATACGACGAGAATGAGATTTGAACCCATGAGTGTAGAGCATATTGCATTAGCAATCCAAAGGATTAAGCATTCGGGTCCATTAGCAGCAAGCGCGAAATACGCCAGAGTAATATCAAGTCTGATTTCAGACTGCAGTTGCTAGCCCACTACGGAGAAAGTGATTCATATATTGCATGGTGTAGATTTACGTGTCCATTTTGGAAAATGCTAACCCAAAGTCACTTAGATACTTGTCATCAAAATCATCATTATCTTTACGGTATAGATCTACTAGTCTGCTAACCAAATGCGTTACGCTGACTTCTGAAAGAGCTCAATTTTTGGTGGGGGGTTGCTTGATGACAAGAATCAAAAGTAATCTTGATTTTATATCGCATATCACGGCATGAAAAGATGTTTCTCTAAGCATTTTCCTTTTTTTGTAAATATGACAATTTTAAATATCGGGTATCACAAGCGTTAGTGAATCAAGATGGTGTACATTATAGCACAATGTGAAAGGAAGTTTGAATAAGATCACGGAAACATACCAATAGCAAGGGACTAATAATAATTAACTCATTCTTCACAAGTGAGAGACTCTCGGAGGCACAAAACAATTAAAAGTATAGCCATTAACAACAATTCAATGAAAGAAAAAACAATTGAAGGCCTAGATGCAAAAACCTGTTATAAACTAGAAATACAATTGAAATCCTTGCCACAAAAACTTAGTATTATAGTTGGAAAAATTGTGTATGCTTCTCACACACACACACACACACACACACACACACACACACACACACGCACGTAGACGCATACACACTACCCTCTCTACCTGTTACAACTTCAAGTAAACTCATAAGTATATTATACTGTGCATATAAAAATTATTGTTATATTACGCTAAATAACTCATAATAAATTTTCACCATAAATAATCCCAAATTCAATTACATGAACATGGTTGTATGCTAAATCCGAAAAAAATCCGTTATTCACTTTTTTATTTTTTAAAAATTAACTCTTTCGGGACGTGAAAATAATTACATACTTTCTGATATATTTTATATACATAGTTAAACCTGGGAAAATTTAAAGATGTAACTGCGGGAATTTCGAAAGTATGAATGCAACAGAAATAGTTATTTGACCTAAATTGTGTATTTCAATGAGCTCTACATGTTTTGTTTGGTAATCTTTTTGGTCTATCTTTAATGCTTAGCGGTTATAAGAAACTTAAATATTTGTTCATACAAAGACTTCGCTGACTCTTTCTAGAAAATTATTGTAGAGAAAGTCTTGTAAATGTAACATACTATTCTAATAAAAATCGTTAGAGTTATTTTTGAGAAAGTAAACAAATGGTGAAATAGTTTCTATATAAAGGGTAATTTGGAATCAGAATATTTTCGGGAAGTATCTTATTGCATCTTTGAAAAATGCTGAATTTAAATGATATTCATTCGATTCTGTTTTTTAAATTATGCTGCTCATGCGCGCGTGAGCACGCATACACTCTTGACAGCTGACTCACACATACACATACACACACACACATGAATGTTTTTCTTTCTCTTTTGGCTTCAAATTTTCTCAATATAATATGCATTTTGGAGAAAAATCGATATGATTTTTTGGGTGGAATTCAATACTTCCTGTACCGAACATGGATAAACAGTATAGGATGTGAGGTTGGTATCCAAAAATTTCATAATATCTATTGATATAATGTAGGAAAGTGACTGAAATATTGTGATCAGTCCAAAACCATCATCGGTCAATATGGCGGTTGTGGAACCAGCTGTTTTAAGTCTTAAGTTAGATCATTGTAATGCAAATAGAAAATGACATTGTATATTAATGTTCCAGATTGGATGAAGAATAGAACAAGTGCACAAGGGAAATATAAATGTACAGTAATAGTAATTTTTCTCAAATAAAAATCAGAGAATTGGATTAGGCAAAAACATTTTTGGAACAATTTATATTAAGGGTATGTAGAAAAATGTCTAAATCACGAAGGTTTCAAGCTAATACTTTCACCATATTTGGTTGAAACCTGCCGCTGCTATTTCTTGATCATAAATGTAATTTAAAGTTCAATTGGTTATTTCTGAGGAAAAAGAGTTTTAATTTATTTTATTATATTGATTAATCAAAGTTCCACACGGTATAGTAATCAACATTTTTACGAAATAAGAACACCAATTTTATGCTAACAAACAAAACTTACATATAAAATTCTTTTTCAACTCTTCTGGTGGTTTCAGGAAAAAGTATGTAAAACGCTAAATATTTTTGGCTGAGTATTATAACTGTCATGAGTTTAAATAATTCCATCACATTTTGGCGTATTTAAAATAGCAGCAATAATCTTTGTTTTTCTCTGAGCTTCAATTGAAAATTTAACAAATGTGTGTTTTAAAACTACTTAATGTGGAGCATCTTAAAAATTTAATAAATAAAAAAGACGAACGAAGGTATTTTAAAGAAGTACAGCGAATTAGAGCGAGCTCATGGACATTTGAATTATCATGTAATGGGAGGTTTCAAGTTACTGAAGCTAAAAGTCCACTATACTTTTTGACATAAAAGACAAGTGGAATTTTTAAATAACCAAACTTTACCTGTATATATTTGCAATAGCAACATTTTCTCGAAAGAACGTAGTTCAGTTGCCACTAATCTGGAATACCACACATTGTGGAATTAAATACCCGACTGTTTTCCTAATAAAACATTGTTACCATTTAAACAAGGGCCGCCCCTCGAATAAGCTTCTAATCGCTAAAATGTATCATGTAAATGTAAGGCAGTCATTAGCACTCATTCGGCTTACGGCGATTTCAGGGAACGGTTTTTCTACTGCAGATAATATTTTCGTATTAAAAACAATAATTTATTCAAATTTGAATAGAAAGAGGGAGAAACTTTACTGTTCTTTTGTTGATTTCAAAATGGCTTTTGATATCGTGCAGAGGGACGCCCTTTGAGCGAAACTTCACCCCAAAGGACTCTCTGATAAAGTGATGGAAGCTGTGATGAAAATTTACAATACTGTGAATTTCAGCATCAAAATAGAACAAAATACAATAACTGAATCTAAATCGGCCAGTAGAAGAGTTCGTCAAGGATGTATTTTATCGCCCCTGCTGTTCAATTTATTTATAGACGATATAGCAGACGTGTTAATAGCAGAGGAGATGAATGGCTCGAAAGTAGACATATCTGCATTCCTGTACTTTTATACGCGGATGATATGATAATTTTGTCAGTGACGATAGAAGGCTTGCAGAACGGTATTAATAGGTTGGAAGAATATTTTAAACAATGGAGTTTGGTAGTAAACATTAATTAAACGAAAACAATGGCTTTAAAAATGGTTATATGTATGGCAGGGATCAAAAAATACGGGGCTAGAAATACAAAATATTAAACATTTCTCCTATTTAGGAGTAATGTTTAATATGCGAGGAAATGGAACAAACATCTCTCAGTAACTTAGGTCAGTTACTGCACGAGGTCAGTTAAATGAACTATTACGTACCCTCACGCGGATACGGTGGATACACTATAAAATATGTATAACTCTATGATAAGGCCGATTTTGTTATACGGAAGTGAAAATTGGGGATTGGAAAGAGCAGAACATGTAAATAAAACGCAAGCAGCATTTTGAAAAAGAGTTCTTGGAGTTTCGCAAAGCACATCAAATTCGGGGGAATTGAGGGAGGTGGAATATTATGAAGACATAATGCTCTGTAAAATAAGAGTAGTAAAGTACTGGCTGAGGCTGATGCAGGGAGATAATTCCACACTACGGTCCAAACACGAGCGAGAAGACCTGTTTCCTAAGTTTTGGGCAGCTGATTTGGAAAGAGGTTTGAGGAGAATAGGAATGGGGTCAGTATGGCAAAGAGCAGAAACAAATAACAAAAACATATGAAAAGGTGTCAAAGAAGACTAGTAGACATCAACAAACAGGAAATGGAATCGGATTGTAAAGTCTAGCAAATGAAATAAAATTGGCTTGTCGTAAAGCTGCATATACACTTAACTTAGGAAAGGAAAGATCCAAATGCCATGGTTTAGACTGGTGGGCTGGAGGACACATAAAATGACTGACGATTCTGGTAGGAGAATTTTCCCATTCTGTGATTTGGATGAGGACTGGGTACATATTTTGGCGGAATGCGCACAGTGGGAGAATCAGCGAACGGTTAAACTCAAAGAAAAATTCTTAAGTCCTGCTAGAAGGAGATTCGTATGTTGGAATCTACTGGCTGACCAGAAGAAGTAGCAAAACAGGGGCAACTTCTTGGCTAAGCTGCGCGAAGCTAGGTAGATTTGTTCAGTTAGTCAAAGGCAATTTATCTCTATTTTCCTTTTTCTTGTTCTTTTGTTTCTTTTGTCACCATACCTTGTGTCTTAAATATGTAAGTACGGTCGACTCATGCATTAAATAATTGTGCTATAACTTCAATAATTTGAAACTAATAAAGATACCTTATCTATCTACAAATACAGTGTAATATTTCAGTGAATCATAAATCATTAAACTCCAAAACAATTCCACCATCAATCACTGCATGAAAACGTGTACAGATATAATATGCCTGTAAGACACGCGCTTTAAAAACGAAGTTCAAATCTTAGGACTGATTGTAAACCACGTCATTTCCAAAATTCGTTAAAAATCCATTAAAATATGGCAGTTTTGTTTAATCATATATATTTTTTTTACTTCATTTGGCATGACATTACGCAATGCCAATTTCAATAAGATTTTATTATTGCTTAAACTTGGCTATCTTTTTATAATTTGAATTATTTCATTCCGAAGTGCTAACTTTTCCAAAACGTTTATGGAACATTTTTCCATAAGGCATTTAGTATTTTTACTTAGATGTGGACCTTAACTTAACTGTGTATCTTCCTAATAAGTAATCATTGTAACAAATAGATAATATGGCCACTCAATGTGACCTAGAAATTAATACTACCCTAAATCAAATTAAAAAAACAAAATTCAAATTCTTCTGAGTGTTTTATCTAACTACCTTAAGCTTTATTAATTGCAAATACACGTTTTTAGACTCAGCTGGGGAGGTTCGCCTTAAATCCATTTTAACAAGATGTAAAAGGTAAAGCTAAGGGTACGGACGAACGGAGGGGCTTCCGCAACTGAGGCAGTGCATAGTAAGTGGGCAACAAGAGTCCTTTTTGGTTCTATCGCAATCCCTGGGAAGAGATTGTGGGGAGAGAGCCGAAAGGGGATCAAATCCGGATGACGACGAGCGAAAGAATGGACAGGGTCCCTTATGTTTTCAGATTGAACCATCCGACACGCCCTGACCAACCTACAAGCTTCGTAACCCCGGCGGTGCCCCCATGGTGAGGGCCACTGAGATGGGTCCTAACTGAGCAATCCTATAACGAAGTCAGGGAAGAAACCTCTAAAAAGCGCACATCCACCGCCCAGCCGCAATCCACTGTCGCCAAAACGGTGCCCTGCAACCCTGCAGCAGATAGCAATGAAGGAGATGATGAGTGCAGGAAACGAGGGGTAGGGCGGTCGTGGTAGTAGAAGAGCAACCACCCCAAAATTCGCCTTCCGATCCGGGGAAACCGCAAGAAACCCATGAGTCAGAGTTGGTGGCAACTGGAGATCGAACGCCGAACCTTCCGAAAACGAGTCGCACGCGTTATCTTGGCACCACATTGCTGGTTCACCAAGGTATGATTGTTTTTATAGCTTAGGTACCTAAAGTGTTCGTCCAAAAATTGTCATATGTCTGTGTGTCTAATTTAGAAAGCAGTGTATGCAACTATAAATTTCCGCTTTCGTTTTTTTTTTGTAAAGGTACAGTCAACTGCGTGGAATCGTGCCTATATAATACTTAGTGGCTTATGTTGGTAAGGACCAAAATCCACCCCTTATATGGTTTTAGCACTCCTTTTAATGTTTGGCTTACTTCTCACTTTTTCTTCCGTCCTGAACCTAAAACCGACCTTGTTCTTAGGTTAATATCTATGTCTAACTAACGTATACCCAGTATGAGATGGACTCTTTCAGGGCGTGCCGTAAACAGTCATAGCGAAGTATGCATTCCAGTCACTCAGGTGGAATGCTTCCGTACTCCTCCCCTTTCACCGTTCATCTAGGTCTGACCTTTGTTCATAGGCTAATGCCTGTGTTCGGACTTTAACTCAAAGTAATAAGAAATTGATTTGCCCAGGATGATGCCGAACATAGATCATAAAGAGATCCTGCCAGTATTAAATAAAGAAAAACATTTAGGAAACCAAAGGCATCGGCGCGCTTCGGTGCACTTGATTGTACATCGAAATTAAGCAATCATTAAAGAACTGTTTTATTATCTTATTATACTGAAACCTACTTAGGGTTGCTATAACACTCTTAGCCCCCTCTCTCTCACCTTATATGTACATATGAAACTACTTTTTCTTTAGCATAACTTAAAATACGTAAATAAACAAATATATACCTTTTTCCTTACACTTACAAACTAACTTATAATGTTTATAAAATCGTTTAGATAGCAACCGGATTCATTTCTCCCATTCCTTTTTTTCTCCCAATTCTTGATTTTATTCCACGATAGCTGAAGAAAAATCTGTTCTTAATGCTTCGATAATTCTGTGTCGGTTTTGGGGTCATTTTTCTTGGTAGAAGGCATCCATCTCATTGTCTCTGTCACCTATGAGGACAATAGGACAAAACAAAAAGTTCAAACTTAATAAGTTTAACTTGTAGCATAGCGTTGCAGGCACATTTCCAGGAAATAAAAATCATCTAGTTAGTGTGAATTAGTGAAATATTTTATACTTAACTTATTTACGCAAGTCGTCCGTAGGTACCCTTATACTGCAACACTACAGGCGTTCTTATCAACTCCGACTTACTTTTGACCCGCCTGTGGGATATAGGTCATTGATAGGGCAGACGTAAGAGAGTTTACTCAGCGTAGTGTGAAAAAGAAAATTGCAATCTGGCGGACGAAAGTTCACGAAGAGAGAGAGAGAGAGAGAAAGATGCAAAGTAAAATTGGTTCAGCTTATATTGAACTGACCATAATTTTAAGTTCACCTTCGTATTTCAAACTGTCACAAAATAATGAGATGGTGCAGCTCTATCTGAACTATATTCTTATAGCGATTGTAGGTCTCAGAGAGAAAGTGTTGTTTTAATAATTTTGGACTTGCATAACCCTTTCACCCTCTACAACTTTAATTGCTCAAACAAGTAAGGAGAAAACAATTATAATAAAGACAGTATTTTCTAATCAAATGCTAGGTTATAACAGGGGATAATAAGGATGAATGGGAATTTGTCTATTCTCTGGTATTCAAACCATATAAAACCCAATAAGCGTTAAGGACACACTATGAAACATAAGTGATAGCAAAAACTGATAAGGCTGACCGCACACGGAAATAGAATAAAAGTAGTGCAAGCAAACATGTATCAGCCAATGAGCCGCTAGAGAGACAACTGCAAATTTGTATCTACTTGGTTGTTTTGAACATCCTATGCTTTATGCTTTGCGAGGTGCAGTCCGGTGTGACCTTTGTTTTCGAAACTGAACATTTACTCAATTTACTCAAACCACAGAACCTACGTGACGGATATAAGTACGCAGTCTCGAACATTAGCAGTCACGTCACATCTGAGAAATGCCATTTGCATAGTAATGTCATCAAAATGGAGTCTTACAGCAACGAAAAGTATGCGGTCATCATTTCATGCATACTAATGACAATGGTAATGGTAATACATGGAGGTTGTATGACACTATCACCTCGAAAGTCCCATATTTACAAAAGATTATCAGCGCCTCATAGCACATGGGATCTTTGCACATTGTAAGAGAAGCATGCAGGCCTGCGTGCATTGCACCTGAGGTATATAAAATGGTGCTGGGAGCACTACAACTCTCCCACGAACTTCAATGAGGGGAACTGCCATACAAATACCTGTACTAAGTCGTAGTAGTGTATGGAGAATTTTATATCGCAAAATTCCATCTCCAACAAGGTCAATGTGCCAGTGATCCGGACTTTGGTCCCTAGTGACCTTTTGATGCTACGACCGATGTAGTCAACCCTAGTTTTATAAGTGACATTTTATTTATAGACAAAGTGGAGTTCATACGTGATGGTATTTTAATCACGATAACTCACACTTTTTGTGGGAGGTAAACCCACATGATGCTCATGAGGCACCACACCAGCAAAGTTTCTCACTGAATGTATGGTTGGGGTACTAGGTGATCTCAATGGGTCACATATTGTCGAAACCTCTTTTACTTTCACATAATTACGGGGGTTAGGGCATGGTACCAGAATATAAATCACAAACTAACACGAGGTCCGACGGGGGCAAGCTAACACATTACTTAAATTATCTGAAACCTCCCTAAATATTCATAAAATCATCATGGGTCAGGGAGGAAGGAACTATGTACATAAATAGGGCACTTAGTATAAATTTAGATGGTAAGAATATAATACAGATTAAAGATGATACATTTTACCTTCCTGCTTGACGAAGCGCCATGACTATCACACACGTCTAGACTGTTCGCTGGTGACGCTAGAAGAAGGAAGCGTCCTACACGCTACCACAAGGTATAACCTGTTTTACCCCCTCTCCCACTACGTCATTACCGGACTGTATTGCCAACTTAAACAAACACCATACGCTGTTGCCATAACCATATATTATTACAGTGTTACCACAACCACATGCCACAATATTCTTCCAAGAAAGCTAATCCGGTTTATGCGTCGGCATCTTCCAGAAATGTTTGACGAAGTTTCCCTTGAGAAACGCCAGTGTATGTGGTATATGTATGTTGGAGCACAGGCACGTTCTGCTGCTAATGTGAGATGACATGTAGCACCCAACCTGTACCTTGGTCTACAAGATTACCCGGCCTAAACTACTCAGATGTTTGTGTCTAGAGTCATCTCTGAAGCGCAGGTATAACACTACGATTTACATGGTTAGAGAACTGGGACAGAGCTGGAACTGGAGCTGGAACTCGTGCTTGTCAAACATACCAAAAGGATCCGGGGGTGTCCAGATGCACTAGAATTCTAGAAGTTGGGAACTCACTGCAGAAGGCTGTGCAGTTTTGCTTCCAGATGCACTTGGAATGCCAATTTAATGCGTAAAGATATACAATAATTGTAAAATGTTACATAAAGTAGAAATATAATTCTTTTTTAAGGCAAGCCAATTTGAGTCTTTTTAAATGGAAAGTTGAACAATCTACATTTCAAATAAACGTTTTACTTCCTAAGAGATGTTTTAAACGAAGTCAATGAGGGTATGTAACCATACATTCTCAATTAAAATGCAAAGGCCCACTTGGGGTTACATGCTTGCTGGGACTATTTTGCTTCTATTTGCATGCACTGTCAATCCGATCGCTTTGCCTATCAATTATGATACAGCCTGTATATCATGTGTTTCGATCCAACTCTCCTCAAAATGCCAGAGCCACACTTGGGAAAATAATTTTAGCCGTGTGAAGAATTCTTACCAATAAAGAAAACATCAATAAAAAAATCGAGTCTTAAATGCGACTTTTGTTTTAGGCCAAATTTCTCATATATACACATATGCTTGCGTGTGAGATTCGTATATTTTTCTTTATCTTTTTTTTTATTTTTACAAGTTTTAGGCAGATCTTTCAACACATACTTCAAATAAAATCCGTTTATCAAAAATCTAAGTCCCAATAAGAGTCTTAACTTATCAAACCATAGAGCATGTAAAACTTGCATTATTTGCAATTATGTACTAACTTATCGTTTTACTTAATGAAATACATATACTTACAATATATACGATTAACTAATCTGAAGTCAGGTTATAGGCATAAACCTAAATCGACATCTACCACTTGGTTTCATGGCTTAATTATGTGAACTGGAATGCAGTAGGACTAAAAGCTGATTTCCAGATGAGCAATACCACAAGCCATAGTTCACGGTAGGATCCTTCCTAAGCCATTACCGCACAAGTAAGCATTCGGTAAATTGGGGGAATTCGCAGTATCTTCCACTGGAGATGAGGCATTCCAACAAAATGCTTTAGGAGAAACCGCAGTATTTCCTCAGCGGCATGAACTGTCGGCTTAGCTCATCGAGAGCAGTCATTTTTGCAGTTCAGGAAGTTATCCAAAATATTGCATCAGGCTAAGCATGTTAATTCTTGAGTTTTTATTTTTCTTTGTTGCTGTTTTCATGCGAGATAAAATTTTCAGGAACCTCCAAGCTAATCGGAATTTTTTTTTTCAAAAATACCTTTAACGATTTTCTTTAAAATTCCATATTCTTAAGGTATTAGTATGACATGCTATTTGAATTTCTGCGAATATTCTGTGAAGTCTTGTTCATTATGAATTAATTTTTTAAACTTTTGTATGGCTCCTGAACATAAGCGATAGACAAAGCTTATTACATGAAAGTTGCAGGTATCTTAAAGACACACAACTTACGTTAAATATATTTATTTTTGGCATTAAGGGTTTCCGAGAAATTAATTGCTATCGGGTTGAATTTTTCAATACTTAATCACAGGTTTGCTGAAAGTACTAAATGCAATATTCTTTTGTTTCTCGCGATGTATTGTAACGAATATAGATTTTCAAAGACTGTATTTTAAACATTTGACTAACCTTTTAGCCTCCCTTACCTATTTACCTCAAATGAACTGGTCAAGAAGTCATTTCTGCCAAAGTTATTTGGATTAACATGAAATAGATGGAAAAACTAGCTGGTGCGAAAGTGGTTCGAAAAATATATATATAAAAATTAAGTATAGTATTAGGCAGAAAAGTCGTATGAACATAAGTTATCAGATGTCGTCCTCTGTGCCCAATAAAACTATTATCTATATCAACAATAAAACTTAACGAAATTGGTTCTGGTAATTTTTTATTTTAGATAAAATAATGGCGAATATGGTTGTTTATATCTGGCTACTCAGAAATCAGAAATCATATTTCAAAAAATGTTTCATTTGAATATTTAGTATATAATATATATATATATATATATATATATATATATACATATATATATATAGTGTAGATGTACGAGTAAGAGAGTGAGAATGAGTCAGTGTATATATATATCTCTCTCTCTCTCTCTTGAGTTTTTCTCAACTTATAAACATAACTTTCCGAGAATGTTGCTGTCTACAAAATCTTATTTTGCTGTTATTGAGACATGTGTGGCTCAATCTCATTCACACACTCTCCCTCTCTCTTTATTTCTTTTTCTCTCGAGTCTTGCTCAACTTAAAGACATGATTTTCTGAGGATTTGGGTGTTTAAAAAATGCTATTTTCCTGTAATTGAGACATGTGTGGCTCAGTCTCACTTACTCTCTTTCTCTCTCTCTCATTTACACACACTTTCTCTTTGTTTCTTTTTCTCTCGAGTCTTGCTCAACTTATACACATGATTTTCCGAGGATTATGGCTGTTTACAAAATGCTATTTTGCTGTTATTGAGACATGTGTTGCCCTGTCTCACTGTCACGCTTTCTCTCACATACACACACACACACACACACTCTCTCTCTCTCTCTCTCTCTCTCTCTATTTCTTTTTCTCTCGAGTCTTGCTCAACTTATACACATGATTTTCTGAGGATTTGGCTGTTTACAAAATGTTATTTTGCTGTTATTGAAACATGTGTGGCTCCGTCCCACTCACTCTCGCTCTCTCCCTCACTTACACACACACACACTCTCTCTCTCTCTCTTTGTTTCTTTTCCTCTCGAGTCTTGCTCAACTTATACACATGATTTTCTAAGGATTGGGCTGTTTACAAAATGTTATTTTGCTGTTATTGAGACATGTGTTGGTCCGTCTCACTCTCACGCTTTCTGTCACATACACATACAAACACACACACACACTCTCTCTCTCTATTTCTTTTTCTCTTGAGTCGTGCTTAACTTACAGACATGATTTTCTGTGGATTTGGCTGTTTAAACAATGCTATTTTTCTGTTATTGAAACATGTGTGGCTCAGTCTAACTCAATCTCACTCTCTCTCTCACAAACACACACTCTCTCTTTGATTCTTTTTCTTTTGAGTCTTGCTAAACTTATAGACATGATTTTCTGAGGATTTGGCTGTTTAAAAATGCTATTTGCTGTTATTGAAACATGTGTGGCTCAGTCTAACTCACTCTCACTCTCTCTCTCTCTCTCACTTACACACACACTCTCTCTTTGTTTCTTTTTCTCTCGAGTCTTCCTCAACTTATAGACATGATTTTCTGAGGATTTGGCTGTTTAAAAAATGCTATTTTGCTGTTATTGAAACATGTGTAACTCAGTCTCACTCTCTCACACATACACACACTCCCTCTCTCTATCTCACTTTCTCTTGAGTCTTGCTAAAATTATAGAAATAATTTTCTGAGGATTTTTCTGGTTAAAAATGCTATTTTGCTGTTTTTGAGACATGTGTGGCTCAATCTCGCTCGCAATCTCTCTCTATCTCTCTCTCTCAAACACACTCTCCATATCCCTCGTTGTCTTAGTCTTGCTCAACTTATAAACATAATTTTCTGAGGATTTGGCTGTTTACAAAATGCTATTTTGCTGTTATTGAGATATGTACGGCTCAATCTCACTCTCTCTCTCTCTCTCACACACTGTCTCTCACTCTCACACACACACTCTCCCTCTCACACACACACACTCTCTCTTAAGTCTTGCTCAACTTATAAACATAAGTTTCCGAGTATTTCGCTGATTATAAAATGCTATTTTTTCTGTTTTTGAGATATGTTACTCAATCTCTCTCTCACACACACACACACATACACACACTCTCTCTATCTCTCTTTCCTCTTGAGTTTTGCTCAATTTATAGACATAATTTTCTGAGGATTTTTCTGTTTAAAAAATGTAGATATTTATAAAGATAGACAATTTTGTTCACTGTTGTTTGTGTACGTATCCTATTTAGCGCAGATAAAAGCATAATTTGTATGACATTAAAAACTGAATAATTTTGTTATGGTATTACAGACCTTATTTCTTTTTAATCGTTAATAAGGCATAAGAATACCACAGATTTCAGTGTTTTTAGAACACCACATAACACGTGTATTACATAGTGAGAAATGGCGTAGGTGTGGCAGAGGTATAAAGGGCGTAAAACTGCGAGGGGTGGGAACTGAAGACGTATATAAAAAGAGCGAGAGAGAAGAGTCTCCTCAGTTAACTCAAAAATGAGAGCGAATCTGTAGATCATACCTGCAGCTAATATCTGCCTCATTCGTACGTCATCAAATCAACAGAATTAGCTGCTCAATATTTGTCAGAATAAAATAGTTGACTGTGGTACAGAAGTACTGAACTAACTTTGGTTATGCATGAGGACTTATGGTGTGCAAGATGCTATACACGGTATTCTTGAAATTTGTAAAGCCATTTTTGTAGGTGAGCAGGTGAAGGAAAATATGACCTCGCAGTCAAGAAAAGTACTACATATAGAACTAACGCTAGCCAAATTCCAGTGCCACATCGAGATTTTTTCCAATCATAAACACGAGAATAAAAGAACAGTCTATCAATAACTGGAAGCAGAACTTCCCTGGTCAGCTTCACACTACATAGCAGAATCTAACTACATGACACTCGCATTAGAAAGAAGAGATCAGGTTAAAATTACTCGTCTAAAAATTGGCCATACAAAATTAACACATTGCTACATACTTTTCAAGAGAGGAACTTCCTACATGTGTACATACAATAAATGTCTTATAACAGTGAAACAAATCTCGTGGATTGTCCACAATATAACTCAGTTAGAAAGAAAGTTCCGCATCAAATGACCTATCCACAGCACTAAATGATCAACAGTATATTTCAGTAGTGAAGAACTATTTTACAAACATTTTTGTATACGATTTATTGTAATTCCAAATTTATATAAACTTCTAATTGTTATATGTATTAATTGTGTCTAATGTTAACACCCTCAACTAATGTATTCTAACATATTAAGATGAAATACTGTTTTGATCTGGCATTGTAACTTGTGGGTTTAATGTGGTCGCAATATAACCTCAAGTTATGCAACTTTAAATAAAGAAATTAAAAAAAAGGACGATATCTCAAGATAAATAGCGTTTTTCTTTTGCTTCACCATTTTTGTAATTTTCGACATTATTACCAAAGGACATTCAGAAATTAGTCGTAGAATCATACCGTGGTACCAGCTTTCTTCTCACCATAAATCCTTTGCCCCGTTCTTCAATTTCAAGAATACACAAAAGTCTAATACGATGCACGCTGTAGCGGTTCCTGGAGGAACCCACTACGATGGAGTTACCCTTCACCGTGGCAAAAAACAAATCCAGTACGGCGGTGATAGGAATCACCGATAAAAATACCATACAACGTGGCGATGTTTATCCAATATGGCGTTTGAGGGATGTAGGTAAACTGGCAAATGACCAATCCCTCCCTGCATTCCCTTCGTCCCAACCGGGGTTACAAATCTGCCTAGCCTGGCAGGACGACACTAAAGATATAACAACTAATATATATATATATATATATATATATATATATATATATATATATCGTGTACATACATGCCACCGGCTCAAACTCTAACGACTCGTGCTCAAGTGCGTACTTGGGACGCTCAAAACTATTAATATCATACGACGCAACGCTTCGGCGTGATCAAGAATTCACCGCAAACCAAACTCCCTATACTTGCCAAGGCGTAGCCAGTGCTTCGGTCATGGCTACGTCCGGCCTCCTCTCCTTACTCTGGTCTAAGCCCTAAAGGCTGGCCAGTATACCAGCTCCTTAAATCCGCAGGTGCGTAAGCGGTACTGCCTCACCTCTACGTAAAATTCACTCCGTTGGAGGTTTTTTAGTGCGTATCGCGGCTCACGCTCCCATTTATGGGGTTAATACGTAAAAGTAATTTACCTCCACTCGGAAAAAAAAGGCCGAGATGGCAGTACCCTATGATCACCTCAGGAGGCAACATCGAAGAACAGTTACTACCAGACGACACTACAACGTTGAGGAAGTTTATCCCAGAGACGAGGGGAATCCAAACAGACAATGGTTTCAGGTATCTATCTTGAGCAACTGATTCGACTAAGCTGTTCTTCTTTTGGTTTTTTGCATCTCCTGCCATGGACTGTTGATATCCTCATCTGGTGGTTGTAAAAGGTACTGCAAGACATCATCTATAGGAGGCCTCTCGAAATTATCTCGAAATTCAAACATTTTTGTTTATTCATTATAATGTAAAATGCTTTCCCAAGCATCCAAAACCGCGTGTTTATTACAATTGTTTAGAAGTTTGATTTCTTCACCGATGCCATGATGGTCTTCCCAAAAATGATGCGCTACAGCTGAACGGTCATAATATCTTAGTTGGATATTTTTCTGGTGTTCTTTCACTCTAATCGTAAGTTTTCGTTTCGTTTGTCCGATATATGTTCTTGTCTTGTCTTGTGCAGTCAATGGTATAAATACCTGATTTATGAGAACAATCTTCTTTTTAAGGGATTATTCAGTAATTTATTGGTTTTAAGGAGCTACCTGTATTCCAAAAACTTTAAAAATAGACTGAAACTTACTAAAACTATAGGATGGTACGTGTTTTATTTTATGTAAGGTGGAGCATTTAAGTTGAGGCAGTAGAATATCTCCAAAACTAAGTGTTGTAGAAAAAAATTTCTTTACTAAACGTTGCTTGATATTATGGGGGAACGTAAATGCCATTAATGCAATGTAACCTCTAAGTAATGTTTGGAAGACATTATGATGGTCATCCTGCGTTCAGATTAATTTTTTAAATGGAAACTTACATTTTGTATGTTGTTTTCTTATTATAAAATGGTTTGTAATAAACTGTTTGTTTTGTGATGAGGAATAAGGAAGCAGAATAAAAAAAAGTTGGCTGTCATTTACCAAAGGTAACTTAAACCTTAAATGACCATCCATGGATGGTCCAACTATTCATTGCGATCTTCGTACACAGCCCTTCAGAATTTTGGTTGTTATTTATATTAGTGTAAGAACTATTATAAGTGTTTTATACAAATGTTGTTCAGTTTGTATGAGGAGTGAGAAAACAAATAAAAAGGGTAGGCTCCCAATTAAACAAATTAAGTTGATGCTAAAATGACCATTTCAGCATCCTTCAAATAAAACACGAACAATCGAATTTATCTTCCCGCATAATATCAAGCAACTTTTGTTCAAGACATTTCTTTCTACAACGCTTAGTTTTGGAGATATTGTACAATCTAAACTTAAATGGCCAGCCTGTATATTTTTGCTTTTTCAATATCTTTTAGAGTACTGACATCCAGAACTTGTTTTTTAAGTTTGTACCGTTTTAACATATAAATTCACTTTGAGTTGAAACCACTAATTTTCGCAACTGTCTGGATATATTTAAATTATTTCATACATTCTTCTTTTGGCATCGGAACATTAACTAATCTACATGTCAGGTGATGGAAAACTGCATATTGGTATTGAATTGGGTTGAAGTTATTCCTTTTAATATAATTGTCAACATGGGTAGGTTTCCTATATATACTGAATTCAAGGTTATTATCCATCTTAGTGATTTTAAGATCTAGAAAGGACAAACTTTTATTCTGCTCTAACTCCATAGTAAATTGCACTTTCATTTTGTTGATTTAAAATTGCCAATGCATCATAAGTCAAATGTGCTGGGACCACAGAAAGGACATCACCTGCATACCTCTACCAACATTTAAACATATGTGGATACTTCTTAGTAATATTAATTACAAAGAACTCATATAAATATCCGCTAAACAGATGATATCTAATTTCCCATTGTCAGACTATGAATTTGTTTATAATATTGATAGTCAACAACAAAATAATTTTACGAGATGCATATATCCATGAAGGAGATAATATCCTGTATAAAAGCGTTTTCTACTTTTTTGTACTCGATTAATTAATTGTGGTAATTTCTCTGTTGGAACATTCGTAAACAAAGATTTTATTCTCTCTAAAGAGACGAAAACGTCATTCTCATGAAGATTTTTTTATACTTAAACTGTCATATTTAGTCAAGGATTGTAATTTCTTTACTTGTCACTTTCTATCAAATAATTAGAAGTATCAACGCTATTAATAATTGTCTCATACTGTTAATTGATTTTGGTAATTTCGGCATACAATATAACCTTGGTAACTAAGGGTTACAAGGTTTCAATCTTTTTTTTCTCTTGATTAGGTAGAATATTGTGTTTGTTATAGCTTATTGACAGTTTTTAATCAATTATTAACGGGATTTTCTTCTAATTACTTCATAGTTATCTTAGTCCAGCAAATTATAAACGCTTTCAGTGTAATATTTTTCAGCTAACACCACCGTTTTATTACTTTTATCCACTTTTAGATAAATTACAGTTTTTGTGTTCAAATTATATGAATTGTCTGAGTATTGTATGAATTATATGAATATATTTTAACCTCAACTTTATTAATACTTTGGATGTGTTTGTGTTTCTTATAGTAATGTTTGTTTGCATAATATAAATTCACTAAAAGAAATTGAGACAGTGTTTTTCTGTAAAGGATCGGTACCATAAGGTTCAAGTAAATAACAGTTCATTGATTTTACGCTAAGAAGGAAAACTCGGTTACTGATGGGGTGGATCCCATTTAACGCTTAGTGCAATTTGTGCTCGGGATTGTTCGATTTCAGTAGAACCATTTAAGTCGTTGGTTGCTGAACAAGTATACTTACACTTAGTTAATTCATTAAATTGTCTGTTACACATATATTTATTCCAAAAAGTTTAGCTTTGGTATTTAGCCATTTTATATTGTTTTGTTGAATAAATGTTTATTATTGTTAACCTTAAACGGACATGTACTTTGTAAGTGCTGTTTACTCCTTCGATCCATGACTTATACGTTTCCTTAATATAATGTTACAAGGTTATTAATGGCTATAGGGGGCACTGCTGGAAGGAAAGATCAAAAATAAATAAAAGACGAAAAAGTAACACGTAACACCGTGTGGCCGATGAGCAGCACGTGTCTAATGTAAGATATGCAATATTGATGCTGCGGACATTGAACCTCGCACTACCTTGCAACCATTTCACTTCATATACGAGTGCATATACAAGTACTTTGCGATGCAAGCCATTCGTGAGCAGCATTATTGGGAAGGGGGTTTGGAGCACCGAACGAAATGCTCATGAACCGCTCGTAGTGACCGGCCTGCTCTCGGTTCTTCTGACAAACACAAAGGTGTTTCGTTGACTTTGGGATGGCGTCGTGTATAGTTGGTTGCTTACCTTTCTGCTCGCTAACCTCCAGGATCATATATTTTATTTTGTGGATAATGATTTTGATACATCAAAATGGTTGTTGTCTCTGCCCTGACCATGGGAAAATATTTTAGTAGAAGGCATCATCATACAAAAAGGGATTAGACCTCTGGTGATCTGTTCCGGCTCCAAACTAAAGCTGGTCCATCCATTTTCTAGAGGTCTTCCCGGACTTCCATGTCCTCTTGATTTAATATTTAGTGCTCTTTGAGGAATCCTGTCATATTCCATTCTACAGACATGGTTGTACCTGTTTTTCCGTATTCTGCTATTTTGTCGTCAGTTTAAATATTCCCAGTAGTTCCCTGATATCTTCACTGTTTGTCCATTAGAATATAACCTGCTACGAACCTTAAGTATTTCATTTCCGCATCTTCTATTTGTCTCAAAGAATCTTTATTTAGAGTACAGCATGCATACCAATATAATGTTGCAGGGACTGCTAAAACCTTATAAAATTTCAGTACCGTTTCTTTGCGGACTTTCCTTGATAAATTTCTTGTGATTGTTCCACATGTTGGTTAGGATAAATTTAGTTCTCTATTTAAATATTTTGTTCTATCCTTGGCAATGAAAGCTACTAAATAATTAAAGTCTTAACTTGTTCAACGGGGGTATTATGAATCAAAATTTTAGCTCTGACAGGATCTTTTCCATAAAATAACAGGACAGGACTCTCTACTGTGAGAGCCTTATTCAGAGAGTAGTGACCCTGCCCATGAGAGCTCCAAGGCCTTCTGATCCGGAAGGTAGTACATGGTAAGGGTCCCATCCAGAGGGAAACGTGGGGGATAGACTGAGTTCCTAAGCAGAGTGAAAGCAACCAGCCTAGAAGAAGATGACTCCAAATCAAACTCCTGTTGGAGGTTGTGCAACAGGCTGGTACCCCACTTGAAGCACCACGGACAAACTAATACAATAACTCATTAATGTAATAAGATATATAATTCACAGCTTCTCAGCATCAATACCTTAATAATTTCTTTCTTTGATATTTTGTTCTAAGTTTTACATGTTATATATTTTCTTTGCTAATATTGTACGCATAATAAATAAGAGGTTGTTAAAAAGCACATATATTCATAATGTATACATGTTCGAGAACAAGTATATAATGTTATAACATATAAAGTATAATATGAGGGGGAGGGCCATTGTTAGCTATACAAACAGTAACATAAAATCACGAGAAATACAGTAGTATCTACGTAATCATGTAACGAACCTTGGACTCATAATTAAGACATGGAAGTCTGTATGTATATGTGTGTGTGTGTGTGTAACATAAACTGTTATTGGATTTATTGGATAGTAGCGCCAATCGGGTATATTGTTCAATGCCTATAATTCAAATACGTACGTTAAGAAGAACGGTTGGAAGGAACGCTAACAGAAGCTTATCTGTCTTCGAGCAGGAAGGTAGTGTATAAGCTCATCTCTAAGTGGACGCTAAAACTAAGCATTAAAGTCTACCAGTTATACATATTGTAACACAGCAAACGTAATAGTGAATTGTGAATATCATATGTGGTTTATCTAAAATAAAAGTGAAATAATAATTAACCAGAATACGTGTATGCACATATATATTAATATTCTCCATACCCAACCCTGACAAGACACTAGTGCCCTCCACACAATTATAGCAACCGTGGTACAATTATAAAATAATAATTACAACATAATAGCACACATACAACAGTACCGATATACTATCATCAGATTCCAGTCCACGAGAATGTCGAGATATGTCGCAAGAGAACGAGCATCAAGACGACCTAAGGTACGTACTACTGCATCCATCATCATAAAAGTAGTGGGCCCTACCAAGGAGGAACCGCAACACACTCACATAAAAAAATACTCATAAACTCCAAATTAATAGTAGAAGAGTTAAAGTATCAATTCCTTCCCAACATTTTCTACTGTGAGCGTAATACTGAAAGGAAAGGACATGACTGGCAGACCATGTGTGAATTAGACTCACAACTTTTATTTTTTGGAGTCAGAAACTTTTCCAGCAATGTAATTAACTTTCCCACTAGAAACTGTTTCAATATATTACATAACAGCAGGAAGAAAATATTTATACCTAATCAGTCAAGACATAGATAACACCTGATGATAATAAGGTTAACTGGCATTGTGTATAGCTCTTTTTCACAAAATATGGTTTGCATCTAATCTACTGTAACAGCCTGATGTTTATAATAATACTCTGAAGAATTGTATACAATGTACACACTGCATTTCATTATTTGTAAGATCATTATTTTATGTGTGTTTTTGCAAACAATATGAATACATTTTCTTCGATTTTAATATTTATTCCTAAAACGAGACATACCAGATCATAAAAATACTCTATTGTAACAAACTTGATTTCCATAATAATCCGCTAAAAAATGGTGTACTTCAAATACCGTGCTGCATTATTTATTATATCCCTATTTTATCTATTTTAGTACAATATACTTATATTTCCTTAAATTTAATATTTGCTACTAAAACGAGACATACCTAGACATAAAAATAACTTCAGCAACTGAAAATATTTGTTAACAGCACACGTATTTCCAGTATTTTCTCAGGCAATGACCTCAGAAAAATAAAAGCTATGTTAATTTAAGTATCTAGAAAATAACTGAACCGTTGATTTGAAAAGGAAACCAAGCCTTACTTGCAATAGTTTTTCGAAAATCAGAAAAACTTGAAACATTCTAAAGTGGCATCTTGGAAATTTATGTTCACAGATACTTGAAGATCTAGACATTATTGATTGTTTGAACCATTCAGTAACCTTAGTTTTCCTTTACGCTGATTTTAGAACACTCTTTATATTCAGAAATGATTTCCTGTATATAGTAATTCGACATGTTATGCGAAAACCAAGAGTATTTTGAATTTGTTAACGTATCTATAGACTTATACCTGGATACATCTCTCATTGACATTACAAAATACTCTTAGCAATAGTTTCTACTCATCATCAGTTTTGGCCATGTCATAATTTTATAATACAAGTGCAGATGTTCATTTGGGATATATTGTATTATTTTTCCAACGTCTGATTGTTTACTAAAATAACAACTGCCCCATATACTTGCTGGAATGGAAGATACAACTGATTTGCTTCTTAGTTATATTAATAACATACTTTTAATTAATTTGGTTTCAATTAAACAAATATAATATTTATTTCTCTATCACAGGTTCGATACTTATGCTTTGAAAGTGTCAGCCTAGGCTCACAATGAGAAATACGAGCAATAGCAAAAGTTTTGGTTATTTTTTTAAAATACTTCTGCCACTGGGTATCGAAGTCCGTGATTTTTCATTGTAAATCAATGTTACCATTTGTATGTTTCCTAGCTGATAATATTAGCGTCATATATACAAATTGAAGGTACACCCTATCATGACGAAGGATACGTGTTATAAGACCGACGTCAGCGCCATATGGTAAGAAAGAGTAGCCCCTTTCTGGATAGTATTGGCGGATAACAGTTACCTTTCCTGTTATTGTTAACGAGAACAAAAATTACACAACTGTGTGGTTCCTGTTTTGTCCACCGCTGAATGAATGTTTTCACAATTGGTGGAAACCGACAAAGGTAGTCTTGCAAAACGGTACAAGTTTCATTTGGTCCTCGTTTGGCCACACCTTCATGATGCATACATATAAAACTAAAAGTTTACATTATCTGAATTGATGTCATGTATGGAAATAAAACAACGCCATAGGTTTTTTAGGTAAAACATTTCCTGCACAGGCAAAGCCGTATATTCTGCATATAACCCCAAACAATATCCACAACACTACAGTCTTCGTTGAATATTTTCTTTGTTATAAAACTAATTTGTTATGAAACTTAGATGCCCTTTTTTATGAGCCATAAGTTCTTTATTAGCAATCCTTTTAGCATTTTTATGGTTTGGACTTGATTTTCACATGCGCTTCCTCACATATAGAACACTTGTCTGTTTGAGCACGATCAAATCTAAACCCATGGTTTTCATTGTAATACTTTAGATAGTACTTATACTTAAGAGTGCTTCTAAATCTCTATTCTCTTTAGAGAAAATCTGATATATCTTCTGAACATTAATTTTGAAGTCAAGGTATGAAATAAGTTTGCATAATGTGTTTGATACCTAGGAAATGTCCTGATATGTTGACATATCCCATACACTGTTCTTTCAGGTAAGGCATTGCCACGATTTACATGCCTCCCATGACTATCAGTAAAAGCACCTTCTGCAAGAAAGATTGATATTAAGCGGTGGACAAATTTCCCAAAGATAGCATACAATTTCTATAACCTTGTTTGCAAACACGAATTCTACTGTAACATGAAAGGCAAACGATGATGTTGCTTGAGATCTATCTTCTTTTCTTGGTCGTTTTCTCTGCACCGATTTACTCGCTATTAGTCTGATTAGAAATGCATCTTGTTAATCTTTAGTCAATCCACTGGGACGCTGTTAGAGGACTTCTATTTTATCAACATCGGGGTGTTTATTTGTGCACTTCAACAGAGATAGCAGGCTTGTTTGCAAACATGAATTCTACTAGAAACCTAAGAGTACATGAAAGATATACGATGATCTTCCTGTTTTATGCATATCTGCTTTTTTATATTTTTCTCTGAA
This sequence comes from Deroplatys truncata, assembly GCA_030765065.1. Lineage (NCBI taxonomy): Eukaryota > Metazoa > Arthropoda > Insecta > Mantodea > Mantidae > Deroplatys > Deroplatys truncata. Next base: position 255,754,846 of record CM060981.1, on the reverse strand, counting down.
CCGGTTAACATTCTGTGAGTCATATTATAAATTCATCTTGTTAAATTTTAGTCCATCCACTGAGACTCTGTCATAAAATTACTATTTTATCAACATCTATTTGTGCAATTCAGCCAACAGTTGCAGTCAAGATCGGAATGCCTAGCATTTACAACCTTACCTTTCCCTCCCATATAAACGAGCTCTCTTTCTCTCCAGCATAATCCTCAGTATTTCGAATACGTTCCCTCCTATTCTTTCTTGGAAATTCAGAACTATCCATAATATGTAAACAAAAGTAGCTAATATTGCTGCAATATTCCTTACACAATTAGTTCAAAATAATAAAGTTAATAAAATGACAGTATTACCAACATACACTATTAGATCTAATCACTGAACACTAAATGAATCCAGCAACTCTGCAATTTAACCAACATCAATGCCCTCTCTGAGTATAAAAGGGAAACTAGTCCTGGACTTATTTCTCTTTTAAAATTGATGAAATGTTTAATCGGCTTTGCAAGTGAAAATGTTTCTCTTTTACACTAATTTATAGTATGAAGACTGAGAAAAAAAAGGTATACTTCAAATTGGTTTTTCAAAAAAGTGAGCTTGTTTTCCTTTTCAAATCAATGACTAATTTTGGCTTTCTCCTGAAATTGTTGTAGATCGTGTTTGTCACCTCTTAATTGATTGTAATGGGTAGAAAACGCGTGTATTTGTTACACACAAACTTTTTTAGTATTTTACTACAGTCTTTCGCTTTTATACTAAGTGCTTTACACTTCAAAAGCAGAAGCTAGAATGAACTATCGTTTTAAGTTGTCGTGTTTCGCGTGGCTGCGGCACAAAGCTGTTCCTTGTTTATAATTGCCTCCATGTTTCGAGACTTGTGTTATGTTTAGTTTTCCATTCTCTTTCAGCGTAAAGGGCCGTAGAGCGCGCTGTATTATATTGGGTTAACAATAGAGGTAAGAACCCTCTAGGTGCGCTAATAGATGCAGCGACTAACACTATGAATAAAGCAATGAGAACCTCAACCTGTAGTTTATAGAGTCCAGAAAATACATAGGATTATCATTGGGGTTTCTCAAAGAGCTCGCTTTTGCAGAACTACTGCCATTGTGAATTACATTCTCTATGTGCATATTTACACTTGCGGTAGCACATAAACTGCTTTATATGCTTGAATGGAGTAGTTATTAACAACTTTCTCTTATTTTGAAATATTAACTCAGTGTTATAAAGTAGAATGTATAAAATAGTCATAATTAAATTATTATAGTGTTAATAGAATATTAAAATTCTGACGTGTTACATTCAATTGACTTTTTTTATCCACTATGGTTTATTTTTATGTAACTTCTACAAACTATTCTCATAAAAGCTTACCTTTCTTTCTGCTTCATGTTAATTGAGATAAACTTTTGCATATTTCATTGTACACAGGCATACTGAAAACGAAGTGATAGCTAGTCAAAGGTTTAAAAGAGGTTCGATATATACTGGCGTATAAATTCCATAAGCTTTCCATTATATTGTGAGAAATAACTGAATGTGTTGGCACTTCAAAACAGGATCAAGTATTCAAAAATTCAAAGCTGTAATATTGGAACTTCGGAAATATCTAATGCCACAAAATAGTTGTCTGAAATAAATTGAGTGTTGTAAATAGATCTACATTTTAGTATAATACGTTTTGTCTACTTCCTATGGCTTATACATTATAAAAAATTACAAAAATTCCTTGAAAATGTTCACAAGCGATTCTCAGAGAATTCACGATGTATATTTTGATTTGTATCTTAAATAAAATGGTATTCCAATCAAAATCCTTACAGTCATTTTTTAAAAAATCAAACATTAGAAAAATTTTTCCATGTAAATTGTAATTTGGAGTGTGGGAATTTTCTTGAAAATTTACTGAAATTAGTAAGTTTGGTATGTATCCGTAATTTAGTTTCACGCCATACACGCACGCACACATAGACGCAGGGATCGTTTTCTAAAAATGCTGTTTTTTGGATTCAGAGAGACTAAAAATATATATTTCCGGTGAAAACTATATATAAAACTTTTGGGGCATTGTAAAAAACGTCTACCTGTTAGATGTGGTAGAAAAAGTAAAAATTATGTTAACATAAATATATATTTGTACTTTTTAACAAGAAAAATAACCGTATGGTAAATAGTACTTCAATGTGTGGGATGAACTGATAGTAAACTTGTGATGTCGGCTTGCTTAAGTATGTACTTCAAGAATAAACTGAATTACTTGGGTTTATCATCAGAAAAGTAGCACACAAAGGTTCTCGTTGACAAACAATGTCTTTAGTTTTTTAAGTTTAAGCTCTAGGAATGTAAATAATCTATTCTTTTCAAAAAAGATCTTATCACACGACTTTTTTTTCATTTTTTCCATTAACGGCTGCAGAAATTGCTCATACCAGAGCAATTCCTATTTCCTGATAATCATAATAAATATTGGTAGCAATAGTTTCAATACATATTCAGTTGCAGGAGAATACAGAAGGTATAAAGTAACAGGAGGGAGCATGTGGATTAAATCCTTGAAATGAAAATGATGAACTAAGCTATATAATTTGTTTTACGTGGTTATTGGAAGATACATTTTGTTGTTCATCATGTCGATAGTACTCGTGCACTCCGGTATTTTTCTATGATGGGTCCAACAGGTAGCGCTTTGCAAGTGTGAACATGCACTTCAGTAATTTCTTCTTAATTGCTGCATAGAGAGCAACTTGGATTGATGTAAATTCCTATTTTATTTAAGTGTATTGCTAAATAGTCATGTTCTGTGATAAGTCTAAATTTTGCCACTGCAGTTTTACGTGGCATTTGAGGAATGCCTTACCTTTTACATCTGTAAAAAATGGTTACAAAAATAAATATAAAGGAGCACATATGCGACAAGTACATAACAAAGCCAAGATAAAAAATGGAGTATTAATATTGTGCTAAGAGTTTTACAAATTAGATTGTCTACTGCATTTTGACCCTGTTCACTTATTCAGTAGACAATCACTACAGTTTATTTACATTTTACAATCTCTTGTCACTAAATTAACACATTCACTATAGTTTTCCATTCAAAGTAAGATGCACTCCCTCTTACTTTTCTCTTTCCACTGTCCAAAGCCATTTATTTTTTACTTTACACAAAAACTGCCCAATGCTTCTAGCGTCCTTGCATATCATTTCAATTATAAGTGTATTTCTATCCCCCTTCAACCACTTCTTATTAAAAAATTCTTTTCTCCAATTTTCTGTTCTTTGGCACTTAAATACTATGTGTTCAATGTCTTCATTACCACCACATATCGGACATTGGTTCTGAGGAATAACCTGGCTTAGCCCTTTTAGCCTCCATGCTCCGGTTCTTAACCGTGCAATAGATTGTCTCTCTTCTTTATTTACTATGTCTATATATTTTTCCCTGCCCCATGTATTTTTCATTGGCCTATAATAAACTAATGAGCTCTTTTCGGCAATCTCACTGAACATGATTTGTATTTCTATATCTTCCAGTCTTTTCCTTGCCTCTTTCCAAAAATGTTTTACGTTATTTTCTCTCCTTCTCCATATATCTCCTAACCCATTTTTCTCCAAAATATTCCGTAATTTACTTACCCATTCATCATTCATTAAGCTCTTCTCTTGGTATTCAATACATTGTCTTAACACATTACTTTTTCCTAGATTTAAACTTCTGAACCAAAATTTCAAAGTTCGAGTATTAATATAAACAACAATTCAATTATAAAAACGGCTATACAGTGAAACAGCGTAACAAATGCTCTTGAATAGGTTCTTTCCATACATAATAAAGACCTATTTTCTCACTGACTACTCACAATTACTTAGTTTCTCATTCGTGTTGCTGTGCATTGAATGGAGGCTTATAATCCTTGTACTTATGCTTAAAATAAATTATAAATAGTGACATCTGAAAAGTATGTAATGCCCTATTTCAAGACCACATTTAAATGCTTCAAAATGGCGCTGACTTAATTAACAAACGCCTAACGTATGTTTATGAGGATAAATGAGAACGAGTGAATTATATACAAATCTTAACATGCTTCATAAAGCGCTTAATCCAATTTAAATCCAAGAAGTTATGTGTTTCTGAGGAAACCTATTTTTGCTGTGTCACACAAGCTGATGTGGCCTAATGTATGCGAATATCTAAAATGAGATACGCAAAAAGACTTCGTGTTTAGCGCACAAAATTATGATTTAGTGATGGAAGAGTGATGGCATAATTCCTATTTTACTCATTTTTTTAACAAATCAGGTATGCACACCATCCTCTTAACTGTATGATCACTGAAATCATACAGGGGTAGGAGATGAAACGTAAGCCATATGTTTAAAAAGCAGCTCGATGCATAATGACCGTGATATTATGTCACCTCATTAGAATAAAAATAACGGTGCAGTGCCTAAACCGTGGGAAATTTCAAAGTAAAGGCAATTTATATTTTAGAAATTCTTAAAGATAAAAATTATTTATTTATCAAAAACTGATGCTATCGGGATCTGATTTTCTATATAGTAAGCCTTTGTCTATTTTCATATCTTAATAGTTGCATAAAATGAAATGAAAAGGAATTTATATGTTAGTAACAGATAATTTAATTTATTTATTTTGTCATGAAAATATCTCAAGCATTTACATTTTAATCAAACGTTTTGAGCCATTTGTGAGAAGAAAATGTAGCTTTTCTCTTTTTAAGGGATGTTTGGTTTGAGGGAAGTGATTAAAATATTCTTTTTGTAATTTTGGGGGTATTTCACACAAGCACACACATGCAAAAGTGTTTTTCTAAAAAGTTTTATTTGTGTTAAGGAGGCTTTCAAGTGTATTTCTGGTGGAACATCTTCCTATACCAAGTAACCGATAGATGAACTTAAATAACCGAAGAAATTATAAAACAATGTTTCACTTCCCGTAACAAATGTTTCTCACAAACTAATGCTTAATGTCTTAAGACTTCATGTTATCTCTTAGGACCGGAAAGTAAGTTCCAGTGTTTAAATTATCCTCTGTTATAAAATATTAAGAAAAATAGTTCATTTACTGGCTGGCATATTGCAAAATTGGAAAATAGATGACTCTAAATGAAGCAATAATGACTTAAAACAGACGTAACATTTATTCGTAAAGAGGAATCTTTGAAAAAGTAGGCACAGATATTCAAAATATTACTTCATAATATGAATCATTTAAAACACTCTGTTTAAGGGTTAAATGTCACGAAAAATATGTTTAACACTATTTAGCCAACATTTGAAGCTATAAGCTGTTAAGATATCACGTTAATAAGATACACCTATAACTTATAAGTTAATATAGCTTTCAAACTCCCTGTTATGGGTGATATACTGAAAGCCAGAGTTAGAGGCTTCTGTAAGCACGTTAATACAACATACGTATGCACCATTATTAAGAGAGCTGTGCTACCCTGTTGCTAGGGGCTAAACAAGCTAACTGCTATTAAAAGTTACATGTCTCCATTGGGTAATTGCTTTCAGTACCTTCCTATTTATCCCAATCCGTGGCACAGGTATGTTCTTAAAATGATTCCAGTGTTTAAATTAAGTGAAGAAAGTTGAATAATAGCAATTGGAATATTGAGTTTAATCCTTTTTACTGTTTTGGTGAAAGTATATTAAATTGAATAATTTTTAGCTCCTTATAAGGTTCCTAAGTCTAAATTGACAAGAAAAGACGTGCACAAAGAGAGACAATCTTATGGAAATCATTAGTAAAATTTTTGAAAACACAATAATGGTATATCATATCGTGTAAAAAGTAATAATATGAGTAATGTACGCCATTTACAGATGTCATAATGCAGCGAAAATTAACAAATGAGTTTAAAGTTTATAGTAATCATTCATTAAGTTGCAATACCTAATTCTGGCAAAACTTAAGTTAGTTGGTCTCACTGATGGTCATGTTGGCTGAGACGTGGGTCGCTTCGAGCCCAAGGCAGACTGACGGCAGGACAGGAGAAAGTTGAAGACGCGACTACTGATGTGGTCATACAAACGTATTGACATTGGACTTTTACAACTGCTGAGAGAGTAAACGAGTTAAATTTAGTTTAGCTATTAGTAAGTAGTTTTTAATCCTTAGCTAATTATGTATTTCATCATTCATATCATTTTTACAAGCCAATAAAACATACATTAAAGGTAAAAAATCTGATGCGTTACATTCACATGACCTTTTCTACCCTCGATCGCTAATTAGTGGGGATGCAAATTATTCCTACGATAGTTTATTTCCAAAGATAGCTACATTACACATTTCGTTATTCGTAGATACAAAGAGAACAGCGATACTCAAATGGACGCTATATATGGCCTTAAAATTCCACACTCCTTCCATTACATCCCGAAAAACAGCTGTAAATCGACAGGACTTGAAAAGAATGACTGAGTATTGCGCAGTGCGAACCATTAATAACGGATATCTCAGAAATTGCTAATGCTACAAGAACAGGTTATTTCAAATAAATTGTGTGTTTTAAAGAGATCTACACATTTGTGTAGTGCGTTTTAGTCTATCGCTTAAGGTTTGCCAGTTATTTAAGATTATATAAATTTTCTACCGAAAAAAGAGGACTTCATGAGCTTTTCCCAGAAAATTCAACATATACATCCTATTTATCATGTAAATATCTTTAATGTATGTCACTTGAATCAAAATCATTAGAGCCATGTATAAGAAAATAAAAAAATTCGAAAAATGTTTGGATAAACAGTAATTAGGTTTTTGGCGAATTTTTTTTTTTTTGAAAATCTTCGTGTTGCATCTTTAGAATGAACTGAACCTAAATACCAGGTTTGGTATTTACACGACATTTGGGTTTTTAATTATGCTTCACACATACACATATACACTCAACCTTTTTCTAATAGTACTCTTTTTGAATTTGGAGTCCTCAAAACATACATTTATGGTGAATTCTCGGTATCGCATTTTTGGTTGGAGTGCAATACCTTCTCTAGGTTACGCAAAAACCACAAACCTCTGATTTTAAATCTGAGGAAAAAATGTACCTTCACTGTAATTCTGAGCCCTATGATGCTGATTGCTGTTGTTGCTGCATTTATGATTAATTCTATATACCCAAAGCGTATATTTTTTCTTTTTTTAAAAAAAGTTTAACGCTCATTCTACATACAGAATTACAAGTGACGGACACGATATGAAATTAAATAATATCTGGAAAAGGAAAGTTGGGGAAAAAATAGTTCAGAACTAAGGTAAGCATGCGAGAGAGGGAGATTACGTTATTCAAAACTTTGGATCAAGACTACTTATTTGTGAAGAGGCCAAGCTAGAACTACTGTGCTTAACATGAAAGAACTCAGAAAGTTTAAGACAAATCAATCGCGTATGATGTTGAGCTAAATGCTCAGACTTATTCAATCAAACTATTGACAAATGTATAAATTCAGTAGTTTACCGAACAGAATGGATAGGCAAAATGAATCAAACTATCTCTAAAATGCGCCCCGCAAACGAACAAACAACCTTTTCAAGTAACATCTTATGATGAGACATAGAAATAAAAGCTTCAAGTTTCATGATTAATGCTCTTATATCTGGCTCGGAGACACAGGCTTTGAATATACACGTCCAGTGAACGTCGTATGATAGCATTTATAAAATATAAAACGTCAGTGAGCTCGCCTTCCTTAAGTATTATCTCATATCCGTTTGAACAATGCTGTTGCTTTGAGAATGGACATCGAGAGATGTCTCTGAAATTGCGATTTTTATTTTGGTGTGAGAAACATCTTTATTTTGAATGGTTAAATTGAAATAATTCTCTTTTCCGAAAGAGAGAACTCTCCTTGTTTTTGAACCGTCTTCGGTAGGTGACTCAAGGTTGCATATGACAATAATATTGTGTAATGTAGTGTACACTGTTGGGATGGAACGTTAACTTCTGGCATGGGCCACCAGTAAGGCCTTGTTTCTATTTTGTCTACTCCAATGGACGCCATACCAGTGCCAGGAGTCTCAAAATACAGTGTTTTATGGTGCGACAACTAAGAAAGAAGTCAAATATTTACAGTTTCTGCTGCATCATAAGCAGTTGGGCGAGGTTTCATCCGAACATTGATCATAACATTTTTTGTCCTTATAGCACAATAATATTCACTAAAGTAAAGCGAAGGAAAGCCTTTCAAAATTGTGAAACAAGAGGAAAAGGGGAACGAATCTGTAAATGTATCTATTGTTTTTTTTTACCTGGTCCTGTATAATTTTGTCACGTGTTAATTTTTCTTATTGCTTAATGTGATTTGCTGTTAAGCGCAGAGGTCTTCGTCTTCTAGCGAGGGAGAGATGTGACAATTGTCATTATTACTCTGGGTATTGTAGTGTGCATTATTGGGATGGAAGGCAACTTCCGATATGGGTAATTTCGGCGCATTTGCTGGGGCTCAGAATTTCCATATTGGTGGATTGCGCATTTGCGCCCGAGGGAAGTTTAAAGCTAAAAAAGCCAAGACACAGGATGGAACGAACGGCTGGCAGAATGTCTTAGATGGGAAAAATAACAACATATTCAGTTGGGAATAAATAACAACACTTTCGGTTACTTTTCACTACTTAGGCTAGCCAACTTTAATGTATCTCAAATACAGAGAAAAACAATGCATAGAGCAACAGCGAGAAACAATGTATAGGCAATACATTATTGGTTGCTAGAACAGTCACGACATGCATGAAGTGGAGAGGGTCGTGACTGAATACTCTACATCCTCTTCACCCTGGTCGGTCTCTAAAGGGACGACCAACTGGGCAGGACTGCTAATTTTTCTCCTATCTGGAGCTCGAAGAAGTAGTGTTCGTATTTCTTTGCCCCTTCTTTCCAGCAGACCTTCCATGACTACCTTCCTCCACATGTGTCTCGGGCACACATCCTCGAATCACGGCGACATCTCCTTGGCGTATGCCTTTGATCTTCCCTGGTCTTCGAACTTTGTGGATGCTCCTCAGCTGCAAGATATATTCCTTATACCAGCGTTTCCAAAACCCGTTGGTAAGTTTCAGCCTCAGTCGGAATTCCTTTGCCACCTCCTGCCTTAAGCTGAACATTTTGGGCTATGGGCCGACTGGAATTATTAACAGTCCACCAATCAGGAAGTGCGCTGGAGTGAGTGCTTCCGAGTTCTTGCCATGAGTGATAGGTCTTGAGCTCATGGCTGCTTCAACGCCAAATAGAGTAGTATTCAATTGTGCCTCAGTAAATTTGGATTGTCCTAGCACCTTGTGTAAACAACGCGTTGTGGTGACCACCATTGTCTCCCTACAGCTTCTCACCAATAAGCTTCCAAGTGTTACCATTCTTGGCAAGGAACTGGCGATAGTTGCAAAATGACAACGTCTGCCAAATTTCAGTGAACTCCAGGTTTACGGCTTCGAACGTTTTCGCATTGTCCGAGTAGATCGTGTGTGGTACACCTCCGCGTGCGAATACTCGCTGCAGTGCCATGAGATTTTGTTTGTAGTCATATCTGTGCACAATTCCAGATTTAATCTTGAGTGCTGGAACAATTGAAGAGGGTAATATATGCCTTCTATGTGTCTCTTCCCACCCTGATATAAAGAGAGCCAGCAAACTCTATTCCAATGACTGAAAATGGACGTATGATGGCTTCAGTCTGTCAACTGGTAGAGGTGCTTCTACTTGCTGCCCTCTTAGGCTGTTCACAATTTTTAGGGAAGACACGTGCAAAAACCTCTCAGAAACAAAAACTTATTGCGAAGTTCAATCAAGACAACGCGCACTCAGAATGATGTGAATCAGAAATAAGCAGTTCTGTAAAGTAATTGGAAGTATTGCGGAGCAGTGGATGACGTTCTTCTCTGCTAAGAGTAGAATATTGTAGCCTACCACACAAGCGAATGAATCCATCATCCAGGAAGGGGTTAAACCGTGCAATTGCTGAGTCCCTCGAAAGAGGTAAGTTCTTCTACAGTGCTTCAAATTCGGCCGCAAAGGCATCTCTTTGCACCACTCTTATGCAATACATGCGAGCAGCAGATATTAGCAGATGTGTGCAAGAAGCAAAGAATCCACGCCGTGGTACGAAGAAATTTCCAGTATCAGCTCAACAACAATAAGTCCGGCAGTAGAAGCTGTGGCCAAATGTTGACAGCGTTCCTTTTCCTCTGGGAGTGTTCTCGCAGTGAAGCTTATAGATGGTCAATTTTTTCATGTTGTTGGAGCTATGATTGACCATGCCACCAGACGTTCAAAGTATGTATCTGGCTACCAAGTAGCCCCCTCGAAAGATAACCAGGCGGATTTTCGTCTCCGGTCATTTTCTCCACTGTGCAGGATTTGTGAGTCCGTATTTCAACAACCCGATTGCAAAAAAGGTCTTCCATATGTTTGGATCACTATCCACCCCAAGGGCACTATAGCATCTGTCCAAAGTGTTACATAAGAGATGTCGCAACCTATAACAGTACAAAATGCAGCAATCGTGTTCCCACCAGCGCTATCAGAAGATCTAGCTGCGGCAGTTGCTATTTTAAGAGGAGATAATCTGTCCTTGCTGCAAACTAAATGTACCTGAATGTCTTCTTCTTTGACTGTGCGATTGTAATGCCCTCTCAGAGGCGTCACAAAATACGTGTTTGCTGAAGATGCTCCCTGCCTTAATGCCTATCCATCTCGGAAAACATTTCATGTGTCAGGTAAGAGAGGCTTGATATCCAAGGACACCAGCAAGTAGCGAGATCACTTGGTAAGAGTTCATACCAAGATAGTCCTCTGGTCCACGTATCATGAAATAGAATCTTCACCACGGGCAACACAATTTCCAAGGGATCACAAATGCTGGTAGTGGTACTGGTAACGATTTGTTCCTTCACTTTATCAACTAGTTCATCTTGTCCTAACGAGAACGTATCACTGCCCGTAATCCAAGAGACGTCTAATACATACGCGGCAGCAAGATTGCCTGTCTTTCAGTCTCCCATATTTTAGTTAGCTGCAGAGAATTGGTAGCCCTTTTGCCGTTGTGAAATTAATTATTTTCATCAGAGATGTAAACCCATAATAAAGAGCAATTACTTCGTTTTCATCTTGAGCGCTTGCAGAAAAATTGTACATAAGCATTTTTCATCTATAAATGATGCTTCAATGGGAAACTGATTTTGCACTTGATTCTTAACTGTCTCACCATAGCCGATAGTAAAAATCGACTGTAAGGCAGTCAGGCAGGCCGTGAAAGCGATAAACAGCTCTTTATTCGGTCGTAATTAGTTACACGATGTCATTTCTTTTGACACAGTACAAAAAAGTCTAGTCACAACCCTGTCATCCCAATGAAGCACTAGCTAAAAAAGGCCTGGGTAATGTCCGCGGTGATTGCAACAGGATGCATGTGAAGCAGTAGTTTCAGGCAATAATTTAGGACCCATTTCCAATATGTCATTTAGGGAGAGTGCATTTCCTTCGTGCGAAGAGCTATCAAGCACAGTGAGCCATTTGATGTTGCCCAGTTTTTCTTTTTTACTATGTAATAGGCAAGTAGAATGTGTCGGATGATTCCACTGCAGATGCCAGCTCTATGTGACTCTTTGCTGTGTGGTCCATCATCTGCCTTACGTAAGTCAGTTTGAGCTTCTCGTTCTTCTGGAGTCCTTTTTCTAAGACGTCAAAACGCCTATCTGCGTTGAATTTGTTGCTGGACAAGCTATTTTAATTCTTTCGGGAAGACAAATGACGCATCTCTTGTTTTCTAAGGAGAGGAGTGTAGAAATCCATAAGTATGGCTTCATTTGTGATTCTTGATCTCTCTTGCTCTGCAGTTATACCTATTGTTTCTAAGTCCCTCGCAAGGTGTGATCATCCTTATTGGTTGGCTGTGATCTTTATTAATGAAGTTGACTGTAGTATTCTCTCTAGTACGTCTCAATGATTTCCACTCAGTATCCATCCAAAATGCAATGGTAGGAACAGAACAGATGCTGAATGTGTATAGTACTGTGTGCTTGACGATCTTCCAATGTTGGTCTGCGCCTATGAGCATCTCGATTGGAAGGTTTCCAGATTCATCATTGGGAACAGCTAACTGGAGTTTATGCGTCTGTTTACTCAGATGTTTGACTTCCGGATCTGCAGGATGATGAGAGAAGCAGTGTACACTCTCGAGAGCAACAACAGATAGCTGAGAGTTCTTCCATAAGCTCTTCGCATTTATGCGGATGAGTCGACGCACTTCTGATGTAGTGGCGTAGGCACTGAATTCAAGCGGCTTGTTGCCGACGACTTCCGGGTGTGGGTCCTCTATTAAAGACTTACAGACAAAACGTGACTGGTTGCCACCATCCAGTAAGTTTGCTCAAGCCCGTTAGTCCTGTGACACGTATACTGTAGTCTGGAGGTAGGTAAAACCCACAGGTGCTATGCCAATACTCTAAACAGAAAATAAGTGGAAGACAAGTGAGAATTTTGGTGCGGCCAGTCACCATAAACTGATCTATGGTGATTTTTCTTACACTGGGAGGAAGGTGCTTTTCCTTTCTTTTAAGAATTTTTAACATGATGTCCGTGTTTGAGCCAGATAAAATGCCGATTCGTTGACTTCAACTTTTCCACGCGATCTGGCACATTTGTAGCAGTTTCACAGTCTTGTGCCCAGTGATTCTGTGTCTCGCAGAACACACAGATAGGTTCTAAACCCGCAGCAGACTTTCGTTTTGTCATTCTGGGCTTTGACTGTACATGAACTTTTGCAGTTGTTGGAGTATAGGTACGTGCACTTTCAGCCTCAACATGTCTTGTATGTAGCAAAAGCTCCGTCTATTTTCTCTCCAAGGAACTTCATCAGTTTAAGCATGTCCCCTTCAGAACTGTCTTCCCGCTTGGTGGAACTATCCAACGATGGCAACCTTCGTCAGGAGTTTCACGGAGTATTTTAGGGGAAATGACTCTGGCATATTAATTAACTTCCTCTCCTAGTGCTCGGAGAGCCTGGATGCGTCCCTGGTATTTATGAAAGTGAGTTTAGGACGCCCGGAGTGGAGCACTGGATGGATCTGATGTTTTCCAAATAGTCCAAGTGAGCCTGAATAATTGTGTTCTTGTCAACGTAGTGAGACAAACCCATTTTCTTCGTCTCCTAAGTATTGGCAACGACGAGAGGTCTTCTAGGTTCACCTTCCAGGTACCCGAAGGAAAACATGTTTGTTCACCATGGAAAGAGTTGGATCCTTGTCCATGGACGATTCAAATTGTTTCCAGAATCGTGCCCAAGTTTTATTGTCTCGGGAGAATGACTCTAGCTTGAATGGGATGTAGCTTGACATGACGATCAAGAATAAGGTTTGATTTGCAGACTTTGGAACGGGTGTCGAGTTGGCTTCAGTAATGACAGGTTTTTCGATGCCGCAATCCGCATTATGAATGGAACGCTTAGCTGACACAATGTAGGTTTGGCAAGCCGCCGTGTTTAAGTCGTATTCATCGTCATCAAGGAGTTGATGTACCATCTCAATTTCAACGTGTGCTTTAGGGCCTCTTCAAGGCGATCCTTGTGATACACGTAATCGTCGCGTGAATCCTCTTCTGTAAAAGAATTAATCTTATTTGCGAATCGGGTATGTTGCTCCACTCTCTAACACGCCTCCTGTTAAGCTTATGCAGCTGCTCGGCGCCGGCCATAGCAAGGTTATAAAATTCCGTTATGGTCTGGATAAGCCTCCAAAATGTTAAGGGTAACAAATTGTCAATCAAGTGGATCTTTGAGCAAAGTGTTGAGTGTTGGCGTTCAAGGAAGTGGTTTGTAGTGGCTAATAGAGTGTGCTTCAAACTAACTGAACCGCCGATAGACTACTTCCATGGTTCTCACCAGATGACAGAACAGAAGGAGCCACCGAAAAAGTAATACTTATACTTTGTTAACGCTAGATGGCAGTGGGGAGCATGCATGCGTAGGATTCTTGACGGTAAAATTACAACGGATCTCGTGCACAACAAACAATACTTATTTCTTTCTGGCTGTTCAACATATTTTTAATCCATGCATGCTAACAAATACTCGAAGGCTTGTATTGCTATAGTGTTGACTAATGTTCAAAACATGCTCTTTTTCAAACACTTAGCTGTGCAAATGGCCATGGCGTGCGTCAATGTGCTGCTCGACTGTTGCTATATCTTGATGTTAATATTCCGTAATGGACTAGTAGCCTTGAGATAACGTGTCCCGGCGATCTTGAAGGTCTTCAGAAAGTGATGCAATCCAACATTCCCGGGTTTTGGCACCATATTATGTCATAGATGGGAATAAATACCACACATTTAGTCATTTTTCAATACTCACGCTAGCCATATTTATTTTATATTATGTATCTCAAATACAGAGAGAAACAGTGCATAGAGTAACCGAGAGAAACAATGCATAGACAATATATTCTTGTTTGCTATAATGCTCACGGCACATATTTAGTAAAAAGATTCGTGACTTATTCACCTCCACACACAATGTGCAAGCTTCTGTAGGACGTTTTCAGATTGCTGGGAATGCGAGGTTCGAAGCCACTTTGGATGTTCTACTTATGAGTAGCGACGCCTACCGGTAGCGTTACATGTGGTGTTCGGCACCGGATTAAACAGGAGGGGCGATATCTGCTGTGATTTACTGTTAGGAAGAAAAGGTATTTGGTTTGAAGTCCATTTTAAGAGAAAGGAAATTATACAAATACCGCAAGAATTGAAATGTCCATAATTATAGAACCAACGAGTGTGAAAACAAAATATACATGGTTGGTAACACACTTTTCACCAACACTAAGGAAACTAGAGGAGGAAGCGTTACAAATGATAAAGAAATGAGGTTTTCTTACGATATATAAAATGACAAGGAATTCAAACTGGAGTGTACAAACAAATTCAAATATTTAAGCTAATACATACATGCAGCCATGTTGAATAAATAGGCCACGTGCATTTTGGTGAATGCATAAATGAATTTCATTAATGTGGACGCTAAACGTCCCCTGATGTTTTTCCTAAATAAACCTAATCAGCTCCTTTTCCGTTCTAAATTTTGACAGTATTCGTTTTATAAAACAACGACGGGAAGCTCTAACAACATTTTTAAGAATCAAAGAAAGAATTCATTGCTGTTTCATCCCTTTTATCTTTCAAAAGTACTGATATTTACGCAGCGAATTCACTTCTCAGGATGCCAGAATCATTCTTTTGCAACAGAAAACCTCTCAAGCAATAGAAAACTGTGTAACAAAATTCGATTTTTGACTAAGTCGTACAGGTTGTAAAGCGGGTATATTTCTCAATGTACATGAAGTACTTTCCCAGGTTTTATTCATACGAAATGAACAGAATACTCAGAGGAGGAAAAATTATCTCATGACTCGGAAGATGTATTTTAGGGGAAAATACTCATGTTTATATCTCCATCCCACTATATACCTGTGACTCTCTAGGGAAAATACTGGATTACTTTTCAAAAATGTACTTTTATAAATACTAGTAGTTCTCGCCTGATTGAGTTAAATATGGACATTCGTACCGATATGGACAGTCGAGCTCGTTAAAACACGGACTCCTGAACGCGAAGTCTGCAGTTCAAATCCCGCCAGGACTGCTCTCTCTGTCTGAGGTTTCTTCCAGGTTTTCCTCAGTATTCATAACTGACAAATGCTGGGAGTTACCCTAAACTTAGTCCTGAAAAATTTTCTACCCCAATTATCATTACAATTCATCCACCATTCGTGTCACTGTCTATGTTGCCGTTTGAAGTAAGAACGGATGTTAAACACTACTCAAAAATTCAATGCTGACATTCTTCTCTGTCTCTCTATCCCGCTATCTCACAGTTTCTTCTTCTCTCCCCCTCCCCCTCTAATTGCCCCTATGCATTCCTGTTTCTCCTCCATACACTCGAGTTTCGCTCTCTCCGGTCCATCGCCCATATCCCTCTCCTGTCTGCATAAGTCACATGTCATGTGCTGTTTTCAAAACCGGTAATAAAACTGATTTTACGGGATATAAACAAAAAATAGAACACAACGAAAATGTTTAATAGTATATAAACAGGTACCTCTCCCTTATGTTTGCAATGCGACAGAAATTATACTATTTCTCGTGGTAGAACGCATTGAACTAATTTTTTTAAATATTTATCCTAGCATTATCTATAACCAGACATGATAATTCTTAAGCAGCTGGCTTTATCTACATGGACCATTCTCACAACAAAGAGCGTATTAAACAGCGGCCAAGGGTCAGTAACAGGCAAGTAAAAATGTGCATGATTGGTGTCTGCAAATACCAGAAGACTATTCTAGGGTTAGGAGAATGCCTTTCTATCTGCAATGTCCCTGCCTATATTCCAATAACAATTGAACCCTATATACTTCCGTCTGGCTTTGATGCTTAGAAATTTCTATGCTAGCTTATGACCTTTGCTATGCAGTTTTTAAAAAAGTCATAATAATAAGTGTCCCGTAGTAATCCCTACGTTTGAGGAAAGTAATTAAGGGAACTAGGACATGAAATTTCTCCCCAGCTTGGCAATGTTAACTTTAGGGTCACTTTTCTCCTAAACTACAAATACTACATGTAACAATCTTTGCAGAAATCTTTATGTATGATTTTTAATAAAGTGTACTATGGGGATTTGGCTCCAAATAATTAAGTTTTAGGCTCTTAAAGTTTGAAAAATGCACTACTTTCGAGGCGAAATAAGTTTATAAATATTTTTCCAAAAAGCATTTCTTAAACCTTTGCATTCTAGTGCAATTTATAGCACCAATGCTAATACGTTTCTGATAAAAGTGAGACCGAAGCTATTTGATATACGATAAGGTAGTATGGCCTCCACTCAAGGGGAGCAAGCTAACGCAATTAAAGCAATTAATAATAATAATAATAATAATAATAATAATAATAAGTAATCATGTGATTCAAAGGAAAATTCCACAAAGAATAAATGTAGCAGTAGACAATAAAATTATTGAGCAGGTCTTAAATTTCAAATACTTGGAATGTATAACTCAAATTTTGGAAATTGTAATTTAGAAAATAAGTTAACTAAATTTATAAAGCTAAATGGGAATATTATTAAATGATCATTATTAAATAAAGTCCGTAGATAGACGATTTTAAAATTGCGTAAAATGATGGCCCTACCAGTTACGAAACTGAGACTTGTACATTCACCAAACAAACAAAAAAGAAAAAAAAAAGGATGTTGAAATGACAGCTGAAATAACTAAGACCTCTGGATAAATATTCGCTTCTGGACCATCAGAGAAACGATGACATTGGGGAAGAACTATAAATATAATCAACATATCAGAAGTAGTGGAACAATACAGAAAACAATGGTGTGAAAGATGAATACTTCCCGTATTCCAGTCAGCATAGATGAATACAAGCCCAGAGGAAGAAGAGAGGTCGGAAGACCGAGAAAACGTTGGTATAACAAATTTTAAAACTTTGTGAAGTCTTAAAGGGACCAAAAGGAGCAAACCGTGCAGTATTTGATGATGATGATGATGATGACTATGATAATCTAAGCATGATAAAGCAAAGTAAACTCATGACACGGAAGCTTAACATGTTATATATTACTCATCATAATGACAAGAAAATTATTGAGAATTTAAATTCGTTGGATACAGCTGACTTAAGCTGTTCCCTTGAGCAGGTTTTGTGTTTTTACAGCCTTGGGGGTTGCTGTGAGGAAAGTAATCATGATATTTCTGTTGGAGATTCTTGTCGGAGGGTACGTAGTAACGCTTGGATGGTACTTGCACTTCACGCCAAGTCAATTGTAGGAGAATATGCGGGACAATCCATCACTCTGGCTATGTTGACCATGTTTAGGTGCAACAAATCATTCATGACCCGCTGCAT
This sequence comes from Deroplatys truncata, assembly GCA_030765065.1. Taxonomy (NCBI): domain Eukaryota; kingdom Metazoa; phylum Arthropoda; class Insecta; order Mantodea; family Mantidae; genus Deroplatys; species Deroplatys truncata. The sequence goes on along the minus strand of CM060981.1, from coordinate 255,736,913 downwards.
TACAACAACGTTACCGCACCCAACCACATATGAAATGAAAACGCCAACCAAGAATGCTGTGACGATTGAACTGGACATGCATTACAGTTCCAGAGATGGACATTAAAACATCTTGTAGCTGGAAAAGTTGGCGATATCCAGCCAGGGGGGAAAGGTAATGTATGCTATGACCCTTCAACTCCCAAAGAACTGTTTTCTTGGGATTTTATTCCATTCAACTTTAATGCACATACAAGCCATCAACAAGTTCGAAACTTGCGGAGGATATTAACACGTGTATGCAAAATAGATTGTATGTACTGGTTCTGTTTGTCTTTTCAAGGATTTTTCCTTATTTGTACAGCGTGTAGCAGTACACGGGAGATTTTGGTTTCACTTAACCAAGCTGTAATCCGGTATACATTTAATACTGCTAAAAATGTGTTAGTAAAATAACTATCAGTATGGAAAGCTCTAAGAATAACATCTACAACACTTTCTTTTCATAGTATTCTACAAAATTTTCACCCAAAAGTTTATTCTTCTATTTACTTTATGGTACTCAGGATAAATATAGAATGAAGTAATGAAATGTATTTGTTATTATTCCAATGTCTAAAACTGACAGGGATCAAAAATTGAACCTCTGTACAGACAAGCATGTCACAACACAAATAATAGATTTCAGAACCTTTAATTTCCTATAAAGCTTGAGATAGGTGGTTGATTCACGTGTGGAAACCAATTTGTAGTTGTTTTTTTTATTTAGCTCCACGTATGGACGCCAATTTGAGGCAGATAGTTTGTTACGTTATTTTTACCACGCTTTGTGCGTCAATTTGAAGTAGTTTGTATTGTAGGAGTTATATTATATTTCAGCTGTTGGGGAGCCGAACTTGTAGTAGTTGCAACCGCACCTATAGTACCCGGTTTCCGGTAGCCTTCACCCCAAGTTAAAAATATTAGATTTGTAATTTGACTGTTTCTTTAGATATTTAAATATTTATGCTTCCTCGGCTGCGTCAGTATTTGTTAGGGACATGGAAGTCTTGGCAGGGTTGTGGTACGACTGAAGAATGTAGGCTTACACATCTTTTAAGTTTTAATTCACTCCTTGTTATTATTCCTTGGCACAAATTAAATAGAACTTCACTGATATTGAGAGCTGTGAGATTCTTTTATTTAATACTTGCACTTTTTAACACGTAAATTGTTTTCGTCTCACACGGATACGCAATTAATTTCTCGAGGACACATCTCGCGTCTGGTTATGATCACTGTTTGGAGACAACTGAATTGATTTCAACCGTCTAAACTTGCAAATTTCTGTATTTCAAGTCTCTGATGGGCTAATCCTACTCCAATAGAATACCTTCATTTAACTAAAGCTTTTTCTGGTTGTTGATTGGCTATTTTATTAACTGTCACTAAAATTATATTAATGCTTCCAAGAATCACAAGTAACATTTAAACTACCAAGCTCATTATTGCCTCAAGGCTACCTCATTGGTACCTCATTTTTAGCAACTTTTAACCTATTTCTCAAGGGCTCCTACATTATTAAAGTACGCAATGCATTCACATAACATTATTGAACATGTTTACAATAATATGATCATATGCAATGACTGTTACATACATTTTACAAACTATTACATACAGATATGGCTTCAAGATGGGCTGTTATTGAATTTGCATATTATATAATTTCACTGAAATCATTTGAGTGTTAATAGTACTGCCTCAAGCTATCACGAATATCATTACATACTGTATAATATGTATAATACTGTGACTCTGTCCAGTTTTTAACTGTCACTTCCCTAATATTTCATTCTCTCTTCGTTAATGTGATCTAGTTCAACATTTCACTGTCACATCAGTTAGTTTTTACTATCACTTCACTTTCTTCGTGATGTAGCGGCGTAACGAAATACGCACGACATGGTCTCTTCTTCAGAATGGTGCACTCTCTAAGGAGTCGAACACTAATACCGTCAAATTCTTTAAGTTTTAAGACCTATTAATAATACTTTAGTTTACAGATTTACCCATACATTTTTACTGGAACAAGTTATATAGTTATAACCCTATCTTTTGCTATATCAATTTGCTTTTCCAATCTCTCTCTCTCTCTCTCTCTCTCTCTTGCATCAACACTCACTACGCGTCGCAGAAGTCGTGACAGGCTCGCTAGGAGAAACGCACTCGCCAACTCGTTCACCAACTGATTGACCAAATCAACTGACTCTCACTCGCGAGAACGCTCGCTTATATACCCAGTGGAATCTTCCACTGAATATTCTAGAGCCTTCTGGATACACATTCTGAGGCTGGGAAAGGAAACTTGCAGAAGATTCTGGTTATCTGACGATTGCGCTTCCGATGTTTACGCTGGCGAGCACTACTCATCTTTGTTTATCTCAGACTGTCTGGTGTCGACCTCTCCATAACTTTCAGCTATAGCTGCTGCGTTACAATGCACAGAATACTGTGACAGTCGTCAGCTGCTAATAAAATAAGTAGCTAAGGTCTTTCATTAACACATACGAAGCAAGAGAATAAACATCTCTTAAAACCCGGGGCATAAAATCTAATACATTTTAAGGGTAAACCTTGTAGCAATGACCATTGCCAGGAAATAAGCACTGGAAATAAATAGTTTGTTTCAATGCGAGTTAAAATTCTCATGGAAACAATAAATGTTTCATATTTTTATAAAATTCACTAAGAACGAATTTATCTTCACCATCTGCCGAAAATTCCAGATGCATGGTTTATTCTATATATCATTATTGAAAATTCGTAGCTACTACTATAAAGGTATAAAACAAGGATTGCTTTCGCATGCAAAGGAAATTTTAGATAGAATAAAATTCATGACTATTACCCTGTGCATTATTTAAACACGCCCAATTTTAACACAATGGTTTTCCCGTTTTTAGCTTCTGAGTTAAGCTATTCTGTCTCCGTCTCTCTCCACCTGTTTCTCTGTCTTACACACACGGATATATATATATATATATATATATATATAGATATATATATATATATATACATACACACCTACAGACATATTTTTCTAAAACAGCGTATAATCTGAAAAATAGTTTTAATACTGTACTTATTAAAATCAGGAAAACAAATATAAATGTACCATCTCCTTCGTAATTTTAATTAACCATAATAACCAGGTTCAAATTATCTGTTTAAACTCACATCTTCGTTTCCTTTGGACTTCTAAATTATTTATTCCCTCTAGGACGGATTTTGGTTTCTTCTATCCTTCTTTTTGTGGGGGAGCATTTACATTGCACATTCCTTTCAGTGTCTAACGTATTTTTTATCTGACTTACACCTTGTACATTCAGTTCTTTACTTATATTTCCATTTCTTTTAAAGTCGAAAATGCAGTCGATGGCGAAAGGGGATTTAAAGACGGAGAAAAGTTATAAGGCAGGAGAAAAATACTTTGTGATATAGGAACTACGTCATAATCTCAACATTTTGATTATTTGTGCTGCCTAGTATTGCTTTCTTAATATTCTAAATTCAATAATAGCGGTGTTTGTCGCAGATTACCTGAAGGGTGTTTCTCTGACTATATATTACCTGCAAATTAAGGACCCAAAACGTTTTAGGAATTTATCTTATTATCAAGTATTAATATCAGCTTTTTAGGCATTTCTAAAGTGTGGTACATTTTGAAATACTTATTTAGCATAAGCCACATAAAGTAATGCATATTCTTCAAATACGTTTTAGATTAGGTGTATGTATATTCAAGATCATGCAGAAAATAAAAGTAATTTTGAAACTTCTGTATGCTGACAAAGGTTTCAGTAGGAAGCAGCAAGTGCTTTGTACTGAATCATACATCAAAGGACAGTAAAAATTATGTAATGATGAAATACATTTATTCTGCCTTTCTTTTGCTTTATAGAGGCCATGCCTCTTTATTTCAGTGTTTGACAATCCAATGGGGTAACTTAAGCACAGAATAGACTACCTGAAGACTGGTAATGCTCATTAAAGTAGTAACAGTTTACAGGAAACAGAACTAGAAAATGCCGAAAAACTAATAAGTTTAACGTTCAGGTTCATAATTTATCTGATGAGTAAGCTACAAAACTGGAGTTCATTCGGTCAATAGGGGCGTTCTCTTTATCTCCTTTTCTGACCAAGAAAGCTATATGCTAATAAATTTTTTCATTAAATAATAGCTTTTGGTAGGTTAGTAAATGGTTTTTTTCTTTCGGATTTTAATTATACTACACAATAACAAAATTTGTATTCATTTAGTGTACGGAGGTAAATATCTGATGAAGTTCATAAATATTTAATTTATGTATTGAGAGGTTGCATAGTTTTGTAATCTACATTCTGTTTCGCAATGCTAATCATCTGTTGCATACCATTATGGTGAAGGAGTTAACATAAAATAATAAGCAAAATTATGATGATACCAGTATATTCTTCTTAAATGGTTAATGGAACATCTTCTATATACGACCTTAATACTAAACAGCCTTAAAAGAGGCACTCTTAGCAGGAAAATGATTCCCGGATCTAATTTCCTGCAAGGGTTCTGCGTGGACAGGAAGTTTATCTCATTTCTATTCTGCTACTACAGAAGTAGACATGGAGAACATAAAGAGGCAAACAGCAGAAGTAAATGTTGGAAGAACAAAAGCGAGCCTCTTGGTGAATTGTGTTTTTCTCTTTATACCCGCATGGATTTCCCTCCTTGCCCTCTCCTTAAAGCTGCAAACAAGCGCTGAAATGGCGGTCGGCGTTGTTTCCTCAACAATTAAAAACAAGTCCTAGCGGAAGCTATTCAAACCAAATTCATTAGCATCATTGTTGTTATCATCATCAAGGACGAAAATGCTACGGAGTCTCTTCTGTGCTTCTCACGCTTTCATCCTCGACGTTATCACTGTAAGGGCGCTCTTGGCAGACCAAACTTTGTATATCAAAGTAAAGCTGCTTTGTTTCTGAAGAGCGTTTCAAGCACAAAGAAGATGAGTTATTTGTTTTCCCTTCCTGTTTTAGCATCAGTTGATACAAAATATCAAAGTACATTAAGATATATTCAAAAAGAGGCACTTTAAATAACCAGATAATCAGAAAGTACTTTGGGGACTACACCGAAAGTAGATACATCCTTTGATATGAACAAATCATGACGAAGCATGTGTTAGATAATAACTAAGAAACACTATGATTCACTATTGAAGTTTCTTTGTATACCAAAAAAAGTAATCAAAGTCCATTTTTCTTTATCACATAATAAAGTTTATTTTTGTTAATTGCTTGATTTCTTTCATCTTATGGTACTAATGAATGCAAATCTTAGGTTGAACTTTCCTATATAAATAGACAGCCACTGTTTATTCATTTCCTTTAAAGATACTTGCAAAGTGATTCATATTTACGATGGGATTACCGCCAATGCCGCGGGTTTATATTTACGGTGGGTCTAGAATCAAACTGGACCGAGTATGCCTGAAGCTTCATATTGATACCGCAATTACTGACAGTAAGATATAAATAATTAAATAAAGAAACGAAATTAAGATAGAGGAATAACTGCAATAAATAATTTCCGTACGTTAACTCACTGTATAATGTAACAAGCTTGATTGAAAACATATGTCCGGATAAAACGGTCATTAGCGCGACACGTTAAGGAAAGTCAGTAGTAGCCGAGTAGCGAACGCGCTAGCATAAAGCTTCCTGAAATACAGTTAGGGTAAGCTCAGTACGTTTGAAAGGTCACGTAGACAGGAATTCTGTAAACTAGAAGGAGGAATGAAATTCTGAGATTCCAGCAATGTACCGCATGAAAAGTGTCGGATACGTATACGTAGAGTTTTAGTACTGGAACGCATAAGTGGGAATGTTAGTAGGGTTAGCGATAGGTAGGCAGAGTTTAAGAAATCAGAGTGCATTCTAAATCAAACTTACTTTTATACTTAATTATGTAATTTGTTCGTGCGACGATTCTTGTGATTACTTGTTTATTATTTAGTTTCAATTTAAGTTGCGTAGTAACTAGGGACGCGCTTCAGTTAGAAAGATTTAGCGGCTATTGCAAGGGATCTATCCGAGTAACATTTCTGCAACTTAGGCAACTGACGCTTCGTATCATTATTATTCGATAAATAACTTAATTCTTTAATTCAACAGTCAGCGACTGTCTTCAACAGACTATTTTAGACAACATTAAAATTAATTCAGATTAATCAAATTAAACTGGTGTTATCATCTCACATTATACTCACGTATACCTTGAGACAAATAACTCGTAGCTATGAAGCAGCTGGCGGACAAGCCAACGCGCATAACGAGCTGGGGGATGACGACATCGTAGAACTCAGCAACAAACGAGATAATATTAAACGTTATCTAAATGAATGCAACTTGAGATAGTAGCATCAAAATCTGAAGCAAAGGGAACGACTTCAAAGTTTTCCCACCGTGAACGGCTTCAAACATGGCGCAACATCGCGTGGCTTCTAATTGAGGACCATCACAAACTGAGGAGGCCACACTGGAACTCAGATTCAATAAACAGCAGGTCGAGAAGAAAGGAAGAGGATATACAACGTCGATAACTCAGGCTATATAGGGGCGAGGCGAAAGAAAACAACAATAGCAGTAAACAAGGTACTTGGTGTACAATATTTAATAGAGTTGACGAATGTAGATATAGTTAAGGAGTGGAAGAATGTTAGGTAAAAATAATTTAATAGAAACAACGGAAGTTCAGGAAGGAGAAAGTAGCAGTAGAGAAGAAATTGCACAAAATAGAAGAACAGGTGAAAATATGCAGAATAGTTCAGAAATGAACAACAATAGAATTTAGGAAGAAAGAGTAAATAATTCAGGAATGGGAGGATGGACATTTTTAAAAGTATGGGGTAAAAGCTAGAAGAGGAATTATAAAATAGTTCAAGAGATAGAATACAAATTAGAAAATACTTAACAGAGGTTAGAAAATAGTCAACAAAAGCTAGGAAAGAAATTAGAGGAAAGATGGAAAGTAATAATCATAGGTTAGAAAATAGTCATCGAGAGCTAGGGAAGAAATGAGAAAGTGCTCAGCAGAGGTCATAAAATAGTAACAGAGATTAGAGGAAATGGTGAAGGGTAACGATCAGAAAATATAAAATACTCGACAGGATTAGGAAAGAAGCTGGTAAATCAACACCATGCATTAGAAACATTCAATGATGAAATTAGAGGGGAAATAAACAGTATTAGAACTCAAATAAAAGAAAACAGATAAGTTGAGGGGAGAAATAGAAAATATTAGGAAGGAAATTAGCCAAGAAATAGAAAAATCGGGAGAAATGGTAAACAAGTTATGAAAAATCAGTATATAGTAAAGCAAACTAAGGGAGGAAGTATCAAGAAATTTGAAACAGAAAAGGAAATAGCTGGAAAATAATTAGAGGAAACTAGAAATATACATGAAAAAGTAGGAGACAAGCTAGAAACTTTGAAGAAATCACATATCAGGTTAAAGATATAGCAACAGAAGTAACAGAAATAAACAGGCTATATATGGGGCCTGTTATGAATAGGTATAAATGTGCCGAATTCAAATTGTAGTAATGTACGTGAATCAGCAGCACGAGACGATGCAATGCAAAATGTGTTAGGAGACATCGGTTGCCAAATGTAGCTCAAGAACTTCGAATAATGAACTTAGACGAATTAATGCGCAGAGAGATAGAGATTAGAATCATAATATATGCTGGCCAAATCATATTTTAAACGAAATTTCACCATCAAATTTTGAAAATTAGGACTCAAACGATCCAAAATCTTTCATTCGAGAGTTTCAGGAACATTTCACTATAAAATGTATACCGGAGGAGTACAAAATGACAATAGTTAGGAAATGTTTTAAGGTAACATATTCACGAGCAGATATTGGGGAGTAAATAGGCAACCAAGCATTAGATTAGAGATGAGTAATGAAAACATAACCTACGAAGTCACTATTAAGTTATTAATTATTTTATGAAATTCACAAGAAATATAGTAATAGCAAAGCCAAGTAACGTATTAAGAATGATTGATTTACTGATAACACTTGAGAGTAATAAACAGAAGTCCGAGGCAGAAAATAAGAGAAATCAGGCAAGAAATGTAATGGAATATTCAGATTTCTTCGGGCAACGGGCACAGTTTCAGAGAAATGAAAATCAAAATGACGTTAAGAATACATATAGTGCTCCAGTTCCTAGGTCAGAACCACCACATTGGGAGAACAGAAACAGAAATCGTTTTGATAGGAGTCATCAAAATAGAAATTCAGATAACAGAGGTAGACGTGCTCAGGTTAATTTGGGAAGATTTCATAGACCTAGAGGAAGAATTCAACAATTTAGGGGTAATTATATCTCAAGTAATGAATATTGGAGACATGAAAATAATTACGAAATTCGACCTATATCGCCTAGACAAGAAGATAGAAGTAGAAGTGGGAGAAATTCACCAACAGAAAGAGATAGGGAACAGGCAGTTGAAATGACCACAATAATAGTAGGAAATAGCCAAAAGCAGAATAGTGAAAATAGAAATGTAGCAGGACAAATGGAATAGCAGGATACAGAGAAACGCTGGTCCCAGTCACACGCGTCTGCACTAAAGGCTGTGAATAAAAACGAAATAAGATTGTGTTAATTACACGGAAGTTATGTTTTCCAGAAAGTAAACAACGATGATTGAGAAACAGAGTGGGAAATTTCAAATAGGTACGATGAAAACGGAAAAGTATTGGTTCCACCGAGGATAAAAATAAAAATCATTGGGAAATCATACAACGCGGTAATAGAACTGGTGCAAAGTGGCATTAAAGTAATGTCATTACCAGTAAGTGGAATATTTTGTTCATTGGCATTTGGCAGGATGAAAGAGAGAGTAAAATTTCAAGTGATGTTATGTGTAGAAGTGAATGTAATTGTCTTTGAAATTTTGTTGCTTGCAGTACCAATATTAGTCATAGGTGTTAAAATTGGATGTCATTATTTATATCCCTGGTGTGGCAATATCAGCTTTGAAAATAGATTTGTGAATTTAGACACAGAGAAGAAAGCCATTGTAGTACCATTCATTGAGGATAGCAAATCAGAACAAAAGACAAGTGATATAAAGGAGGAAGAAATAAGGGGAGATGCTTTCTTTGTAGAATGTATTAAAACAGGAACTATGGAGTTAGCGGAAATGGATGTAGAAGGATTTGATTTTGAAAATGAGCCAGAAATAGGATTTGGTGAAACAATAAAAATAATTGATGATTGTATACGAGGAGATTCCCGAGAAAATCTCTTTAAGGTTCCATCAAAGGGAATAGGTAATATAATACAAAAACAGTGAAGATCTAGAAAATTTATCTAGAGTGAAAGTGAACCAGGCAAATTACATAGTTGAAGAGCAGAGGAAAGAATTACTTAAAGTTATGTTGAAAAACCGAGAAGATCCTTAGAAAAGCTTGGGAAACGTATAAATCACACACATTCTTTTGAAAGGACACTTATTGAATCATATACACATAAAGCAGGAGAAATTCCTTTCGGTATTCGAGAAGTAGCCAATGCCACAGTTCATCGAAGCGAATGTTTTACTGAGACTTAAAAAATAATGGGATAAAACTGTATCATTGCTCATCTTATTTTGAGTCTGGTAACCAAAAAGAACTGCAAAAATACAACAATTAAAAAATCCTTCAAGTTTGGTTACCATACATGAGGCTGTAACTACATCAACGATTGACCTTATTCTGGAATTATTAATAACTATCCTAATAGGAATAAAGAGAAAATAAGCCCTTAAGCTTAATAACCGAATACCTATCGATAACCTGTATGCATTTATAAGCCAAGAACGGCGGCCGAGAGGTCGGCTTCGAGGCATCAACGTCTCATTTTTTACTTCTCTTTTGTTATCTTCTATCCCCTAACTATATAGTAGATACGGATTAACACCGCCTCGTTTAACGAATTTTTCATTTAGTTTTGTGAAATCTAGAAGTTTCAGGTTTTCCAGGGACTTGTTTTTGCTGGGGAAATGTGGAATGTAGCTTCTGACACATGAAAATATTTCATTGTGTGAATAATAGTTTTAATGAATTTTATTGTAAAACCAACTTTTCTCTGCACTTTCCGTCATAGCTTCCACAAGAGCTGTACATAACCGGAAGTGAGATACAAGTGACAAGCAGAAAGTGTAGGTAACATTGCACGGGTTTATGGATATCAACCTGAACAGTTATAGGCTGAAATTTATTTGCTTTTTTATACTTTATTTGCTTCGTTAAACATATTTAATCAGCATTCCCAGGGTGCGCAAGCACAAAAATGTATATAATTAACTATTCGTTCATACAAGCCGTGTATAGGATAAGATTATAGAGGTAGAATCATACTAAAAAGTATAAATCCATACCCGGGAATTGAACCACAGATCTTCCTCTTTCCGTGGGATTGCTCTAACCAGCTGAGCTACCATGGCAACATGCCGACAGGAGATTAAAATTCCTACTCGCAACTCTGCATAAGATAAGAAAAGCAACAAAGAAAGTAAAAAAAAAAAGAAAAAAAGAAAAAGGAAAAATGTTTGTATTACATTTACTAGATCTTTTCTACCCCCTATCGTTTATTTCATATAGACCTGGAAATTCTTCTTGCAAAATTTCGTTCTTCGGTCTACTTCTACTTAATTGAGTGAATAGTTTAATTACACAAAGGAGACAGTGGTAGTGAAATGTTTAGAAAAAGTTTGATATATGCTGGCCTTTAAATTCTATATCCTCTCTGAAGGTCGGCGGTACTTCAAACGTTTTAGCGCCAAATGTTGAAAATTTCAAAACAATAATGCCGGATGAAAATGACTGATATTAGTAATAGAAGTACTTCAAATAAATTGTATGGCTTAAGTAGATCTACATTTTTTGTATGGTATACAAATATTTTGTATACGTATATTACTTCTGAAATAAATATCTTCCTAAGAATCGAAACAAATATTTTCGGGAAATTCAGAACACCCCAAACTACTCTTTACATGGAAATTCTTCGAAATTTTTATTTCCTGAAAAATGATTCTAAACATGATTAAAATACATTTAACTTGCTTATATGAGAAGTAATATACATATAAGTTGATGTTGGATAGACTCTGGGTTCCTGGGTATGCAGGAATTGAGGGCATGAGATGGCAGATACTCTTGCATAGAGGGGATTGGGGCATGATTTTATTGGGCTCGAGCTCCTCTGCGAGGTGTCGTCTAGAACTTTCAAGTGTGAGATAACCCAGCTTTCGTTGAGAGCTCATCTTTAAATCCGGAGTAAGCAATCCACCATACAGGTCCGTGTTTTGATATCGGGGCCTGACCAGAAAGTGAGGAATTTCTCCTGAATTTGACTAGGTCTAAGCTCAGGGTAGTTGTGGGCTACCGTACAGGCCATAACACTTTGCGCAGGCAAGACCTTACAGCATAAGAATGCGAAGATTTCGCTATGCATAGGTAAGTTTCGCTAGAGTCCTTCTTGAAACCTGAGGAGATAAGAAGGGCAGATATGACGTGGTCCGTTTCATTCGGATCATTACACTTGAGTAATGCCCAGGATAAGTGGCACAAAGGGCTCCAAGAGCTTACGCGCAGGCCTCCAAAAGGAGGTCACTCAGGACTCATCATCCACAACATCAGCATGAGCATCATCAATATACAAGCTCATATATTTATTCAATGTTTCGTTTTTGAGTTATGCATGAATTATGCTGTTCATATGCTCAGGCATACCCACTCACACTCCTACACTCTCCGCACACACACACATATAGACAAACACTGCAAATATTTTTCTAAAACTGTTTTTCTTGGGGGGGGGGGGGAGGAATTTACATGGACTGAAAATATGTATTTTCTGTGAAATCCCAATATCGAATTTTTCAATGAAATGCAATACTCCCTGTACCTACTAGGTAAAGGTAAAGGAATGAATTACGGAGGGGCCCCCGAAACAGGCCTTTGTGCTTCTAACGTGAGTCCTGGAAGGGAGGGATGAGGGGAGAGACCCGAAGGGCGGCCAGATCTGAATGCCGACGGGTACAAGCATGTACGTGGTCTCTAAAATTTCCAGATAGGATGCATCATATGCCACCTGGTCCCTACAAGTCACCAGTTTCCAGGATCCCTGGGATGAAGCCCACCGGAGGAGAGACCTAACTCAGCGGTATCACAGCAACGCCAGGGAAGAAACATTTACAGAGCGCAAACCACTGCCCCGCCGAACACCGTCGCCTGACCCTACAACCCTGAAACAAATGACAAGGAAGATAATGGGTATAGTGAGTGAGGGGAAGGAAAGTCGTGGTCGAAGATGAATCACCCAGCGTTCACCTGGCGGCCCAGAGAAACCACGAAAGACTCATGAGCCAGAGTGGGCAGTCGCCGTGGTTTGGTGCCGGACCTCCCGAAGCAGGCCTCAGACGTTGTCTCTTGAACCATTCCGCTTGGTATATCTACTAGGCAAACAGACGTGCATAAAAGATTGCCCATTCCCCTAGATCGCTTATCCCATGGTAAGTTTTCCACCTTCAGGTGACCAACTTTTGATTCCACCCAAGCTGTATCAGTTATCTATGCAGATTTGATTGGTTACGGAGGGGACTTGGCACTGATCCACATATCGTACCTACGCTCCACAAGGGGGTATCCCCGGGAGGAAGTTCGAGGCGAGAGGAGACACCGGGCAGCAGGAACCAGGAGTAACGGCACATGAATGGCAGGGTCCCTAAATTTCCAGATAGGGTCTAACACCCCTCAAGGGGGTTTGGATACCCCCGGTAGTCAGCCGAAAGCCGAGGGACGCAGAGAGTCACAAACAGCCAGCATCTTTTTCCCCCGCCACACCGCACCGAAACAGCATCGCGACACTTCCAACCCTGAAAGAGACCAAGGGATGAAAGATGAAGTGAAATATGAATGGAGATGAAATGGAGGGACAGGAAATTCTGGATATGTGAGAATACTTCAGAGCATTCGCCTGGGGACCAGGGAAAACCCCATAAAAACCCATGGGTCAGGAAGGTCGGCCATGAGAATCGAAACCGTGACCTCCCTAATGCGCTTATCTATGTGACTAGGCCTGAAAAACAATTCAGTGACTCAAAACGATGCAATGAACATTATTATAATTGATGTGAAATGTAGGGGTGGTTCAGATAACGCTCCATAAATTAGTTTCGCTATAACTTGTAAAGAAGGAGAGGCTAAACCAATACAAAATAATTCATCCTTGTAGCGGAAGGTATGAACAATCATTTGCATGTATCATTAAACTGACAGCTTCGACATTTATATGGGAACATGGCGACATGGAGACGAAGGTTAAAGTTATTGCCGCCTTCGAACTGTGATAAGAAAATCGACTTCAAGAAAACAGCAATACAAGTGGAAATGCCAGATTTAAATGTATTAAAAGAACACAAAATAAAGAGCTCTTAACTTCCAGCTTTATTTCTACATTTTTATTATGTTATACTGCAATTTTGCACCAAAATTCAACGAAGCATTGTCTCAACGGTACTCCGCTAGTGTAAAGAGACAATTAAATTGCAATGTTACCCTTAGACAGTTAGGTCATATTCTGAGAGAAGTGAAGTACCATAACAATCTAGTGACTAGACTTTGCTCGAGGAGCAGAGAAACGCTTGTCCTCTGTCATGGCACTATGGGCTAGAGCTGCTCTGGTTTCCTGCCACGGTTCGATCCCACACATTTTAGTTAAGATATTGATTTGTTATAACATGTTCCGTTAAATTTTGGGTAATACTACATGTTTGAATTAGCTTCTTTGCATGAATATTTTACAAAAATAATACATTTTACTTTCAACATTACTGTGAATAACTAATATAATTTTACATGGTTTTTAGATCATTAAAGTTAACTTTGTTAACAAATACGATAAACTATTTTTATATTTTGTAATTATATATTGTAATTGAGGTGGCCACATTCCATCATTCGACCCCACCCATAGGGATGTGGTTTTTAAGTCCCGCGGTATAGGACCAGTGCCCGCTCAGTACTGTAAGGAAACTGAGGAGCAATGATAGCTAGCGATTTCGGCCACTGAGGCCAACATCCTGGCTGGGGATGCGTGATGCTGACCACGCCACCTCCCCGTATCGGTTGATGATCGCCTACCTCTGCCGTGCGTACGTGGGCGAAAGACCGGCAGTCGAGTTGGCAGGTCAAGGCCCTTCATTGGTTGTAGCACTATAGGATTATTATTAACAGAGGACACTTCTATGGTAGAGGGTGGCGCAGCATTTGTTAGTACCAACACAAACAGATTTGTTACATTATAGCCACTGTTTATGCCTAGTAGAGAAAGAAAAAATGAGGAGGAAACGGAGATTTTGAGACATCAGCAGGTCTCAAAATGTCTCACATCAGGAGTAGCGCTGCAGATACTGACATGCAAACTAACTAAGTATATTTAAAATGTTTCTTTCTATAAATTGCTGTCAATGACAGAAACTGCTCCAGCGCGTAGATTCACATTTCAAATTTTTATCGACCTCGTGTCTCCAGATTATGTATTCCCCTCTTGTGAATATGGAGTCTAATACTTCAGAAAACTTTAATTTGTAGGAACGAATTACAGTTCCACTGTGAGAGGCTCGTTTCAGAACAGCTTACTAAGATTCTACTTCTGATAACATAATCAATGCTTCATCCGTCTTAAAACGATATAATTGATACGTAACATAATAATTAAAATTCCTTCGCTCCCTCTCTTAGTTTATTCCGTGTTACAAGACCCTATGTTTCTTTGCTATAGATCTGCTTCTCAAAGGATTCCTTGAAGCAAGGGTTGCTTTCGCTGTGAAGTGATGTATATGAGGCGATAAGGATTTTGTAGGGATTTGCAGTAAAGTCGCTTCTGTTATCCGATTCCGATGTAAAATGTCAGGTGCATCTGTTCAAAAATCCTTCTTGCTGGTTACCTATTTCAGGTTTCCTAGCAAGGCAAATTTCCGCAGTAAAATCCTTCTAGAAGGTGATAATTCCTATGACTTTCCACAACACATATTACAAACAAAATATATACATAAATGAAATAAATTGTATTACAACTTGAGCCCTCATCTACTTTCCTTTTCGTTGAATTAAGGTACGTATGTCATAGAGGTGCACCTGGCACAACGAAGCTCTAGCTCCCGAGGTCGCGGGTTCAAACCCGGCGGAGGGCGATGGATTTTTTCGTGGCTTCCTTCGGAAGGGAAGTAAAGCTGGTGGTCCCGTATCGTACTTTTACGGCACGTAAAAGAACCTCAAGCCTTATAAAGAGGACGTGCAAAATTACCGGTTATCACGTCTAATATAGAAGGGACGCTAAGAAGCATAGCAGTTAAAGAGCGCCCATAAGTAAAGCTCAATTTAATTTAATTTTGGCACAGCGAAATGAGTATTTCAGCATGATTGATCTTATGTTGTTAACGTAACGTAAGTATATTATATGCTTGATTTTAATGAAAACTACAGTGTTACTTATTTTATAATTTTAACAGTTGTCTTTTATGGACAGTCAAGTCCACGGAAAGGTGAGGGAGCTTTTGGTTTCTTATAACTTATAACAAATTCAATCAGAATGGGGATAATTTTACACCCTATTAACAAAACGTTTTGACCCACGTTTTATTTATAATGTCAGTTTCTCAAGCATATAGTATTTTAATAAAACAAAGTCTTAGTGAGGCTCGGAGAAAATAAAAATTAAGGAAAATTCTTCCGCATCAGTTTATTTTATGATAGAGGGAATCTAATGAAAATATTCTTCCTTGAAAGATGTATACTGGCGTGCATAAAATGTGGCTGATAGTGAACGCAGCTGTTTATGTTGGTTCTGAAAAATTTAACCCCTTGTCTGCCAGCGTGAACACATCTACTTCTTGAGTATGATTCTAACAAGTGGATTGGCAGGGTACATACCAAAATATAGGCCGAACTGCTGAAGACTAAAATTACAAGCTGGTTATCTATGTTCTGTTTATTGGAATACCGTTAAGACAATGCTTCATTTAATTTCGGCACAAAATAAGATAATAAACCGTAGAAGTGTTGTCGCCGATGAAAGCTCCCATACAAATGTCACAGTCATGATCAATTTTAACGAAGTATGCAAATAATTCTTCACCCCTAGAGGGCCGAATCATGTTTCATTGGTTTAGGCTTTGTTTATGTACTAATCGTAACGAAATTCTTTCATAGAGGTGATATCCGAACCATTCCTTAATTTCACATTGATTATAATATCATTCGTTGATTCATTTTTGAGTCTCTGAATATTTATAAGGCCGTTCACTAATATCGGTTGTCGTCCTCTGGTGTAGTGGTTACCATACTGGCCTATAGTTCCCGAGGTCGCGGGTTCAAACCCGGCGGAGGGCGATGGATATTTTCGGGCGTAGAAATCCTTAGCGTGTCTTCCTTTGGAAGGGAAGATAGATTTACGGCATGTAAAACAACCTCAAGCCTGATGAAGAGGTCTCTAAGCGAAATTACCGGTCTATCACGCCCACTATAGAATGTAACGCTAAGGACCGCAGCAGTTAAAGCGTCCATAAATAAAACTCAATTTAATTTTAACTAATACCGGCTGTGTGGAGTCAAAGGTTGTTTTTCTAAATACGGAAACATTACGGAAGAAAAAAAAACTATTGCTAATGGGCCACTTTTTATACACGTAAAACTTCTCTGTTGAATACCTACCTACTTTCACTCTACTGACCTACTTTCACTCTACTGATGAGCAACTGGCAGCAAAGGAAAATTATCGAGATACGATTATTATACATATTATTACTGGTTATTGGTTTCAAATACTGAAAAATCAGATATCATGTTGTGTTATTAACTAAGTTGTTTATTAGAATTTGATACCAGAGGCAATTTTTATTTATTATTAGGCAAAACAAAAACATCAGCTTTTAAGCATTTATTGTGCATTTAAAGTTTCTTCAGTTACTAGTGTTTCATATAGAAAGCAATTAAAAATTTTATTCAAAGCGTTGTATAAAGTTAGCATCAATAGTAACGCTTAGTTATATTCTTTTGCTTCTGTCTACGATCTTATTCAGTATAATCCTCTATTAATGACGTATCATTACAGGGTACTTGGTTACTCTTTTCCGTAGTAGTGCAGCAGGGTAGGAAGGATAAATTGTGTAAGTGCTTTGGGTGTGAAGAAGGAAAGAAAAAAAGGAGTAATTAAAATCTACAAAAATTAAAGAGAAAGTTACATTACAGGCGTAAAAAATTAAAACCTATAAAGGAAGAGAAAAATTAAGGAAAGGCTTTACGTCTTTATGTTCTTTCCACTCTTTCCTCGTCTGAATTTCTTTTTCTTTGTGCTCACCATCTGGACGTCATGTCGGACGTTAGATGCATTTATTTTTATTCAGCCTGTTTCTACATCTCCTGATATTAAATAAGTGCCTGGTTATATAAAATGCATTTTCAGTTACAGGAAACAGTTATTATCTCTCAGCTCTCATCAACGTTTCCTATAATGTTTCTCCTTTATAGAATATTTTATTTCGTTATGTTTATTCAGTTTTTCATAGCCTTATATTCAGAAACCAATTGTAATTGTCACCATCATTCACAAACTGAGAGTTATATTTTCTTTATATTTATAAGGTAAAGGTTCTTTCTCTCTCATCTTAGATTAAACGCTCATTAAGTGTGTATATCAAAAGGTAACCTAATGAAACGATCCCTATCATCCATATTCGACATTTGAACTCAGGACCTCTTCTATGTGAAACAGACGTACTACTATTACTACTACTACGTGAAACTTATGTTCTCTCCCATTTCATGAATTAGCATTACTTCACAGTTCCCTCCAGCGTTTCCTTAAATAGTCCATTTTCTCCTTCTCTCGGTATGCATTTGGATATACCTACATTTCCATTTATTTTAGTCAAATGTATAAACCAATTACGCGGTTTAATAGTTTTTTTAGTGTCCACTCTGTTTTTAATGATTTCCTTTTATTCATTTCCTATTCTTCCTTACATGGTGCAGCCTTTAACTCTTCTGAAAAATTCCATATCCGGAGACTGTATTATGTCAATTTGCTTTTCTATACGTACCCAGTCTCATTATGTTAGCCTCTAGTTCCCAAGGTCACGAGTTCAAACCCGGCGGAGGGCGATGGAATTTTTTCGGGCGTAAAAATCCTTAGCATGGCTAACCTTCAGATGGGAAGTAAAGCCAGTGGTTACGTGTCGTAGGTTTACGGCACATAAAAGAACCTCAAGCCAAATAAAGAGGCCTCTGAACAAAATTTACGGTCTTTCGCGCCCAATATAGAAGGCTAATATAGGCTAATGTAGAAGGGACGCTAAGGACCACAGCAGTTAAAACTCAATTTAATTTTAATTTTCCAAGTCTCTCTGTCATAACAATGTAGACGCTGTGACTGCTTTGCATAGTCTCATTTCTGTTCCTTTTCCTGCTTATTGCGCTACACATTATTTGAAATCTGTATTATTTAATCTAAATTTCGTTATCATCAAACCATACAATATAGTCAATATACGTACCTAAACCATATTAAACTCATATCTATAGAAAATATTGTATTGCATTTCATAACGTTTCCTGTATATGATGTATATTAGCTGACCGCTGACTGTAACGTGACCGCTGTCGTTATATACAGGTATAATAGCCGTTTGCGAGGTTCTGGGGAGGATGAAAGCCTATTACTCTCATAGTACATTCTGCAAGGATATAGACAATTAAGAAATGGAGGTTATATGAGAATACAAATCCATGATAATTATACTGCAGTGTTTTCCATTCATATTGCGGTCACTGTACGGTTGCTGGCGAGCCGGCCGCCGCAGCTCGGACTGCGGCCGAAACAGTTATAATAACCCTGCAACCGCCTCACGTTTCCATAGTTACAGTTACAATTACAGTGATCATAGACATACACCTTATCATAAGGAATGCTGTGAATGTCCTTTCTATCCTCAAATTTTTGGCATTTTCTCAGGAAATTTTCATTCACACTCGAGAGTTCAATATCTGAAAGCACGGCACGAAGGAGAAGATCCAGTTGCTATGCGCAAGGGTCTTTGTCAACACGACGAAACGATTGGTTACAGGGATGAGACCTAGAAGGATAACTGTCCGCCACATCTTGGTCTAAGAGTTATCTACTACCAGATCCGTCGCGATATAATCCTGTAGTTAGTGACGTACGAGGGCAGTCCCAGAAGTACCCGATGTGACGAACATATAGCGGTTGTTGTTTCAAACAAAAATGACTATGGTAGAAAGTACCACCCTTATAAAGCTTAAGTTTGAAGTTTGACCATGCTATGTTATTTAGTGGTTGTTTGACAGGCATTCATAGTGAACTCTCCCAGCGAATTTGTAAACATGGATAAAACTGGCCATCGTTGTGTGATACAATACTTTCATTTGAAAGTATTAAAGCTGAGCTAGATTCTACTCTGAAGACGTCTGCTCATTTGTTTACAACAGTAAAATATCGGAAGGCGGAGTTTAAGATGAACACCGCAGTGGTCGACCAAATGAGGTGACCACGCCAGAAATCGTGAAGAAAATCCACAAAATAGTATTGGATGACCGTCGACTGAAAGCGCGCAAGCTAGCAGACATCGTAGGCATTTATAAAAGTGCATACTAACTGAAAATTTATACAGGAGAAAGTTGTGAGTAAGATGGGTGCCGCGTTTGCTCACAATGGAACAAAATCAGCGTCGTGAGGATCTTTCAGTCTAGTGTTTTTCCAAAGTTTCGCTGCAATAAAGCTGAATTTCTTTGTCGATTCATAACCATGGATGAAACATGGGTCCATCACTTCACACCTGAGTCGAAGAAGCAGTCAAAACAGTGGACTGAAAGGGGAGAATCGGCTCCAAAGAAGCCGATGACAATTCCATCTACAAGCAAGGTCATGGCGTCAGATTTGTGGGACGCGCGTGGGATAATTTTCATTGATTATCTTCTAAAAGGAAAAGAAATCAATGAAGTGTATTATGCAACTTCTTGCAGCGTTTGAATGATGAAATCAAGCAAAAACGGCCGCATTTAGCGAAAAAGAACGTCCTGTTTCATCAAGACAATGCACAGTTCCCACATCCATTTTCACCACCGCCAAAATCATTGAGTTAAAGTTCGAATTGATTCCTCATGCACCCTATTCGCCAAACGTAGCCCCCTCTGATTATTTTCTGTTTCCAAAGTTGAAGAAATGGCTTGGTGGTAAAATATTTGTCAAGGTGGAGTCTGTAGTTGGTGGCTATTTTGCAGAACTCGACGTTCTCACTATAAACAGGGTATCGAAGCTATTGAACATCGCTGGGAAAAATGTATGGAGCTGAAAGGAGACTATATAGAGAAATAAAAATGTTTTTCCTACATTTTTGTGTTTTCTTTGATAGGTCGGATACTTCTGGGACACCCTCGTAAAATAATGAGAGTAATAAAAAGATATAATATCTGAAAGTGAAAGAATTTTTCACCCAAAGTTTCCTTTTAGTTCTTCCGGCGCACAAGCAGCCTTGCATGAAGAAACTTTGTATGCGGTATACATGATTATAATATCTATGTATGTATTTCTATATAGTACTGGTTACAGCATATTATGCATTATAAGCAACGGTCTAAACTGTATTATAAACGGTAATTGGATTTACTAAAGCTCTTATGGTATAGTCATAAATATTTCAGCTTCGATGGTGGTTTAACTTGCATTGCTGTTACCGAGCGAGTTGGCGCGGGCAGTTGCGCATGTGACTCGCATTCGGGAAGTACGGATTCGATTCCCGCGGCCGATCTTCCTAAATCTTGAGTTTTTTGGGGGGTTTCCTAGGGTTGCTAGGCAAATGCTGGTAAGGTTAACTACATCCACGGAATGGGGGCAGTCTCCGAGTCCTGGGCACCCCAGTGTGTTGTGTAGTCTACAAGCGTGGAACCGGTTGTACCAGCTGCCACCGGGGAGTTACAACCTGGAAAATGTAGGAACCCTGCCCTCTGCTCTGTCGTGCCTACTGTTCCAGCAGCTCTCTGTCTTCTCTCACCTCACCCCTCCCGGCGGCGCACCGTTAGGGGCCTAGCACAAAAGACGAGGTGCTAATTCCCCGCCACCGCTGCTGGCCATATACGTCATCACACCACTGTTGGCTGTATCAGTTGTACCACCTCTTTGACTTATCGCTTAGAATATCTTCGGAATTAAGGTATTCATCATCTCTATTGGTAAGTCCTACCTTGATTATATGTTTCCTCTTCAACAATTATCTTCATCAATGCTTTTTACTTTATCACATGATTACTTTTCCGGTTGTCAACACTTATGCATGAACTAATCTTGCTTAAATATTCCCTATATATTTTTATGTTTTAACTATTTATGTATCTATATATACGTATATATCTTTTTTTATTTTTTGGACACAGCACACGATTGTAGACCTCCTCCAAGGTAACCACGTAGCTCTGAGCTCATAAAAAATATTCAGGCATAAGAAAAACGATAGCATTAGATTTATAAGGTGTATATATATATATATATATATATATATATAAGCATAAATCTCGGTAGATAAATAAAACATATCCCTTTAAGATTTATGCTTATATTTCAAATTACCCCAGATGCAATATTCTGCAAAGTTTCAGAAATTGTTGTCTACCTAATGCCATTTCGGTCAAAGAACTCCAAAGCAAAAAGTAGTTAAAAAAACAAAAGAATTTTCGTTTTACACATGTGAAAAAATTCCAAGCTCAAATTTGAAACCAGACATTTCAGATCCATACCCAACAATACGTGTGTGTTAGTTTTTAAGAAACAAGTGATTCCTCAAAATCCAAAACTCATAAATTGCTTTATACTCTAACAATTACTTGATAATTTTCGTGGATTACGGAACAAACTTCTAAGGATATATCACCAAATATTTAGACTTTGCTACAAGTTGTGGAAACTAGTTCGCTCATACCTAGTAGACCGTCTTGCATTTTCCTTCTATGCTATACCTTCAATTTTGTTGGTGGAGACCGGCCTTAGGATTTCCTGTTTTACTATTCACCTCACTGAACTAGATTTATGCCTTTGCCATGAAACTACTATAAACACTTTTACATATTTATACGCGTAGCTAATTTTTCAAAATGAAGCCTGTATGACGTCACTGGGTACATTGTAAATGCATCATCGCAATCTAATGCAATGCAATTATGGAAGAAAATGGAGTATTTAGAAAGGTCTGATAAAATTTAGAGTTTAGCATTTTAAGAGCAGGGTTATGCGTAATTCGTAACCACAGGATTTGACCAGGAAGTTTGAGGAACAAAACTTTGGCGGTAATTTCATCAGCAGGTACTTTCCAAAACGTTAGCTTCCACGTTCACCAGTTTACAATTTGCCTTTTACTTTATTGGCACATCCATAGCATCTCTTCCATTGGTATATTCTGCTTCACGAGAAATTTCAAATATTCCAATTTACCATCTGCTAATTGTTGTGCATAAAGTTACAGGAAAACAATTCGAACAAGACAAGGGCTGATACGTGCCCAAAGTTTGTTTTGTTTTCTATCTTAAATATTACATTATTTATAATTATTTAAAGTTTGGTGCCACTTTTGAAAGCCACTATATACTTAAAAGGGTCCTATAAACATTTTGTTTTTCAAACATTGAAGTGAACACCGATTAGTGTTCAGGAAACAAGGTATCGAAACAACTTTGACGAACAAAACGTATGAGAGAGGAAAATTAGGTGAACAAGTGGACATGCAGTAATTACGGGTGATATTATGTTATTGCTACTGCTGACCTGGTGGCCCAGCCCATCGAATCTAGGGCGAGATAATGTAATAGCTGCAAGTGTTCCACCTGACATGCAATGTCCGTTGTAACAATGGGATGGCTGCCAAGGAGGGCGGTACTGATCGTTACTCACAGCTTTACACTTCATTGTCTCCCCTCTCCCCCACTCAAAATGGGTGCCAGACGAAGAATACCTTTCAGACCAACAGCACCTGTAGGTCGGGAGTGCAGGTCTGTAGGCGTGTTAGAATCTGCACATTAATACATGAATCTGTTTAAGATATTATAATTAATTATTTATACCTTTTATCTTATACAATTAAAAGGGTTAAACCTTGCATTCCGGTTTCTCTAAATCAGTTGAGAGGATTGTGAATAAATTTGAATAAATGAAGGGATTCGGGAAATCAATCTAGATGGGAGTTACTTATATCCATGATAAGTCATTCTCATACAATTTTTAAAGAGTTACAATAATTAGAAGCAAAAGCCCATCAACAAAGTCAAAGCTGGTGATATGGGCAGGAAATAAAAGAAAACAGTCTGTCAATATTTATGTCACAAAAGACAAATATAGTATGACATAATGCGAATTGCTGCGAAAATTATTTCTATAATAGTTTTACAAACATCTAATTGTTTTATAGTGCAGTTTAATCTTAAGTCATGTAATTCGTGAAATACCTATTTATTCAATACTATTAAACGATTGAACTGTTTACGATCTAAGTAGAATAAAAAAATCACCGAGCGGGATGGCTCAGGCGGTAACGTCTGAGACACGCATTCGGGAGCTCCCTGGTTCAAATCCCGTGGGCTGACCAAACTGATTGAGGTTTTTCGTGGTTTCCCTCAGCCGCTAAGGTAAATACCGGATTGGATATTTAATACCACGACCCAAACTTCCACTTAAGTCTAAAGCAATAGTAAAAATGATAAATAGGTGGTAATAGTGAATGCTGCTTCAACTATCCACAAACAATGTAAGCGGCACCTAATGTCATCTGCACTGTACGAAGCAGAAGATACAGTTGCTATGCACTAAGATCTCTGTGGATGAGACCTAGAAAGCTAACTGACTGCCTTTCTATATGAAAGAAGGTAGACTGGACGGCACCTTAATGCCATCTGCGCAACACAAAGCAGAATATACAGTTGCTATGTACTAAGGTTCTCTGTGAACACGTGACGAAGCGGGTGGTTACAGGGATAAAACCTAGAAGGCTAACTGTCCGCCACAAATTGATCTAGAGTTATCCACTAACAGATCCGTCGCGATATGATCATGTAGTTAAAGCGACATAAAATAAATGGAGTAATAAAGTAATAGAATAAAATAGTCCATACTAATCATTGGTTAAGTTTCCAGAAGGACGTAAGACTGTAAATTTGTACCACTAAAAGTTTTGATAATCAGTTATAAGTTATTACACTATTGTATGTTTAATATTCTTTGTCGTAACTAACTTTGGATGTAGTAAATTGTTTTCATAACCTTATTCACACAACATTTTGTAGTTAGCTGGTGCAAGGCTTTGTGGAGTTCTATGAACAGTGAATGATCATTTTTCACTTATTGTCTTACCCAAAATTTCACACACGTATTACGAAGTAAAGATTGAAAATAAAGGTGGGATGCTTTTTAATAGTTTGACGCTGACCTCTGACTCATCAGCTGTGGTGTTCCTGGCAGTTGCTTCAATGGACTCAGAGTCCTGGGTTCGATGGTTGGATGGCAGGGATTTGGGATTTGATTCGGTAGAGCTGAGGTTCTTGTTTTTCAGGGGTGGTGACACTGCCTTGATGAGATTAATAATACTGCCGGAGAAGTTTGGGTGATATCTTTATTTTGTTACGTAGATTCCTATCTGGTCAACCCGCCACCTTCGTCGTCGAAACCACTGTTGTTCTTATTACTCTCGAAGTCGCTACTTATGTGTTTCTCCGACTAGCCCTCGAATTGCCTAGATTTCACAACTTCACTTTTACGCTATAAATCTTCTGATTATTTTTTTCTAATTCTGTTTCGTCGCGTCCTCGTGGTTAATTTGTACCGGAATGTGCCTCGGCCGTTGTCATGGTTAGTTTGTCCCCAAAAGTCTCGGCGTGTCTTTCCTCCTTCACGCCTTTCGCCAAAACTGTCTCGAATTTTCCCCTCTCCCTTTCTTAAGTTTCGTTCTGTTTTAAGTTCAAACGTATCATATGATGCCTACGCGATCTTTCGATTGGCTATAATTTTTGTTTCATGATCTTTTTTTGTTATTGGCTACCCCCACGTGACAACTTTCACATCTGCTTCTCACAGCTTATTTTGAGTTTTAAAATCTTCCCCCGAACATTCTTAGATCGTAGATAAGGCACATCTACTTCCTCACCCTTTTAAGCCTTGAAAACCGTTGTAAACCCTGTCCGAGCCAAAAGTATAAAGGCGAGACTTCCGGTATGCAGGTTCGTTGACCATCGCAGGTAAAATACCTCTGCTTCGAGGGAACAACTTTGTTTCTCTGTCTTCCCGACAAAACCCATTCCTAATATGAATTCAGCACATTTTCGTCGCTATGTTCGATCGTATATTATTATTATTATTATTATTATTATTATTATTATTATTATTATTATTATTATTATTATTATTATTATTATTATTATTATTTCTCCTGGGTCTCGATAACCAGCTTCATATGCCCTGACGGTAAACTTATCATCGGACCTTTAGGTTGGATGATGGGTTTATCGTTAATGTCCCATCTAAGCTAATCTAAAGTCCCTCTCTCCCTCTGTTCCTTTCATTTATCATTTTATTTATTTGTTCATACGTTTGCTTAGTGGCTTACGACGATTTGATGGCGAGCCCACCGTTACACATTTATTCTGTTCACAATACATTTCAATCACTGTACACAATACAATTTCAAATTTACACAAGTATTTTCACCAAGTAAAAGAAAAACAATCTACATAATATCTGGCCGTCAACAACCAGGCTACAAAACATTTACATTTTAGGAATCTGTTTATACACACAATACATTCTGCAAACAATAATTTTTTTTTTTTTAATTTAATTACACATCTTAGTTCCATCTTTCTCTCTCTCTCTCTCTCTCTCTCTCTCTTGCACTTTACATACAATACTGGTTTTCTGGAAGCTATTAGCAGCCTCCACACTCAAGACCCCTTTTGGTACCTTTTTTGCCAGGTATACATTCTGTCCGGTTTTCTTACTCTATGTCATTAACATCGTGAATGTCAAGCACACTGTTTTAACAGGACATTGCTATCCCGAAGCTACCAATTTGTTTGTAAACAATGTTCGCATATTTGACTTTCCTTACTCGTGTTCCGAGTGCGTTTGTACATTTTCCCTATCCGACTCTACTAAATTTCATTGACCCTGCTTAAATGGACGATTGGAGTTCATATACCCTGTCCCCGAAGGTTTGTGATATCCAATAAGGACCTTTCCAACACATATGCATTCGTCGGTATTCCTTCTTTCTCTTGATGGTTTAAGCAGTCTGTTGATGCTACATATTCGCGTATACCTGATAGGGTCATGTTTTGATCACTGACTACCTGCAAGTCGTCCGGTCTCTCACCGAAATAAACATTTTCATTTTCTGTGTTTAACTCACAATACTGGGGTGCTTGACCTACTTCCGATTCATCAGCTGACTGCAGAGGCGTGTCGTTAAGATCTCTCCCTTCGCACAGTTGTTGCGTGAAAATTCTTACCACGTTAATGCCTTTTCCCAATGTGCAAATATTCAATAAAAATGGTTCTTCTGGTATTTTTGTTCTCGTTCCCTGTGTAATGCGAGAACCTGCGCGCATTCTCCGAGGTTGATCCTGGGAACGCTACAATTCTTCCTGTCTCCAGTTTTCCGACCGTCGTGGCCACGATCCTTGACTGGGGCCTATCCCTTGGCCTATGCTTTGTCCTGCCATTGCCCCGCTTCGGTGACCTATCGCGTCATCCATTTCGCGGTGGACATTTTGCGGCTGTCGTGTCTGTGATAGATATGCGCTCGGCGTCCATGCGTAGCTGTACGTAGGCATGCTTGAGAGCCCATGGTCCTCATCTCTACGTCGTGGGGTCGCTGGCCGGCTTGGAGGTGTTCTTGGCCTGTTCGGAGGTGTCCTTGGCCTGTTCGGGGGAGTTTCTGGGCAATTCGGAGGCGTTCTTGGCCTGTTCGGAGGTGTCCTAGGCCTGCCCGGGGTGTTTCCAGGTCGGTTCGGGGGAGTTTCTGGGCGGTTCGGAGGCGTTCTTGGCCTATCCGCTGTTCCACCGTGGAGGTTATTTCCCCGGTGTTGCCTACCATTCGCCGGGTACCTGGAGAATCTCAGGTAGTGAACGGGATACTCCTCATGTTGCCTCGGTGGCCTACCCGTGCCCGTTTGGTTCCAGGGCCTATAGCTTCTCTCCCGATTTCTTGCAAATGGCTCTTGATAACGCTGTCGGACTGTGGAGTAGTTGTTCAACGCACCTTGTGCCCTCGTCCCATCATTACGATGCGAATTTATCCGATCACTGTGTCTGCCTTCAGTCCTGATTCTGGGCCTATCTTCTTCCCGCGTTCCGTACCCCTGCAGAGCGGTAAGTAGTTCAATGGCTTCGCTCAGCGTCCTCGGGCGTGCTACCACGAGGTGATGACGTATAACGTCTGGGAAGTGTCGTGTCAGGAGGGATACAAATTCACCTTCGGGCATCGGTGGGTCCAGGAGTTGGCTTAATTGGCCGAGTCGCAAGAAGTAGTCAACCATCGACTCACGCTTCTCATCCCTGTATCGGCCATTATTTATTTCTGCGCGCACTCTGTACTGTGCAACGCCACTCCAATATTTTTCCAAAAATGCAGACCTAAAATGTTCATATTGTGCATGCTCGCCTACCGTCAATCGAAACCAACTCAGGGACGGGCCTATCAAGCTCCTTTTTGTAATTACCATTTTGTAACGGTCGGGAATTCCCCTAAGCGCGAAATAAGATTCGAGGTCATTAATGAACTGCTTCGCATTATCGACTTCACTGTTGAACTTGGGGATTGGTAGTTCATTCAAAAATTGTATAGGTATATTGCATTGTTGCAGGGGCCCTACGGTGCTTGACATTTCACTTGCCGGGTGCGGTGAGGCCGAAGGAGTGCAGGCAGGTTCGTTCGACCTCGGTTCGCTACTCGGGTTGTTACACTGGAACGACGAAAGCGCGGAAACCTGAGAGGTAATTCGCGCGTCCATGGCTCCCTGAGATCGCGGTTCGATTTGTTCTACCGCGTCCCTGCGAGCATTGACGGTCTGTGTCAGTTCCTCCCTTAATTTGTTAATTTCATCATTAACCCCTGCTTCAAGTGCCTGCTGCTTATTCTGTAATGATACACAGACTGTCATTGCTTATCACTTGCCTTATCACTAATTGTACGTATTAAGTTTTCATTGTTTACAA
This sequence comes from Deroplatys truncata, assembly GCA_030765065.1. Taxonomy (NCBI): domain Eukaryota; kingdom Metazoa; phylum Arthropoda; class Insecta; order Mantodea; family Mantidae; genus Deroplatys; species Deroplatys truncata. Next base: position 255,708,582 of record CM060981.1, on the reverse strand, counting down.
TTTGTTGGGCCCTGATGGCGTCCATTTCCACGACAAGTTCCTTCCTCACTACTTCTACACTATTCTGTGTTGCTTTTAATCCGTTTCTTATATATTCTACATCCTCGTAGATTACATTTTGACTTGCTCTAATTTCTAACAAGACACCCTGTATTTTATTTTCTAAGCCCTGACTGATTTCCTTATGTTGGATGCTTAATTGTGAGGCTATCTGCTGCTGCAATGTTTGTTCTTGGGTGGACAATTGTTGTTTTAGTGTTTGCTCCTGTTCTGATAATCGTTGAGTCAGTGTTTGCCCAAGTGTTTGCTCTTGTTCTGATAATCGTTGAGTCAGAGTTTGCCCTATTGTTCGCTCTTGTTCTGATAATCGTTGAGTCAGAGTTTGCCCTATTGTTTGCTCTTGTTCTGATATTTTAGTGTTGAGGAGGCTCAATTGAGCCAACATTTGTTGCATCATTTCGCTCGTGTTAAGTGATCCGGTAACTTGGTTTCCTAATGTTTCGCTAACTCCGTTTTCTACACCTACCCGCGTGCTATTGTTAGTGAAATTTTCCCCTTGTTCATTGCTATTACCTTCCATATCGTTGCCGGTTAATTTCTTGCTTCTTAACAGCATTTACGTACATACATAACCCAGTTTACTTATATCTATTGCATATACACTCCCTTCCAAAATTTTATTAACCTATGTATCATGCAGTTAACACTTACTCGGTGCTGGGTTGAGCTGCTGCGAAGTGTTGTAATAGTTCACAAAACACTTCACTACACTTACACTTTTTGAACACTGATGCTGTCTGCGCTGAATGTCTGCTTCCTCGTTGTAATGGAGCGGCGTCGATGTCGCTTGTTGCCCCACGTCTATCGGTACACTCTGCTGCTGGTGGTTGCTGATGTCGTCATCGGCGTCGTCTTCCTTCCGTTGTCGGTTCTCCGGGTGCGTTATCCGCTGGCAGTATTTCGAGCCCCAACGTAGTGGGCGCCAAATGACGCTGACCTCTGACTCATCAGCTGTGGTGTTCCTGGCAGTTGCTTCAATGGACTCAGAGTCCTGGGTTCGATGGTTGGATGGCAGGGATTTGGGATTTGATTCGGTAGAGCTGAGGTTCTTGTTTTTCAGGGGTGGTGACACTGCCTTGATGAGATTAATAATACTGCCGGAGAAGTTTGGGTGATATCTTTATTTTGTTACGTAGATTCCTATCTGGTCAACCCGCCACCTTCGTCGTCGAAACCACTGTTGTTCTTATTACTCTCGAAGTCGCTACTTATGTGTTTCTCCGACTAGCCCTCGAATTGCCTAGATTTCACAACTTCACTTTTACGCTATAAATCTTCTGATTATTTTTTTCTAATTCTGTTTCGTCGCGTCCTCGTGGTTAATTTGTACCGGAATGTGCCTCGGCCGTTGTCATGGTTAGTTTGTCCCCAAAAGTCTCGGCGTGTCTTTCCTCCTTCACGCCTTTCGCCAAAACTGTCTCGAATTTTCCCCTCTCCCTTTCTTAAGTTTCGTTCTGTTTTAAGTTCAAACGTATCATATGATGCCTACGCGATCTTTCGATTGGCTATAATTTTTGTTTCATGATCTTTTTTTGTTATTGGCTACCCCCACGTGACAACTTTCACATCTGCTTCTCACAGCTTATTTTGAGTTTTAAAATCTTCCCCCGAACATTCTTAGATCGTAGATAAGGCACATCTACTTCCTCACCCTTTTAAGCCTTGAAAACCGTTATAAACCCTGTCCGAGCCAAAAGTATAAAGGCGAGACTTCCGGTATGCAGGTTCGTTGACCATCGCAGGTAAAATACCTCTGCTTCGAGGGAACAACTTTGTTTCTCTGTCTTCCCGACAAAACCCATTCCTAATATGAATTCAGCACATTTTCGTCGCTATGTTCGATCGTATATTATTATTATTATTATTATTATTATTATTATTATTATTATTATTATTATTATTTCTCCTGGGTCTCGATAATTAGCTTCAAGTTGTAGGTAGCTTATAGTATTGACTCGTATTTAAAGGCCAGATTCCAAATTTTATGCAGATTGGTAAGTTGGAGCAAATTTATACTTACGTTTTTGAAAACATAAGTAATGATAGTTTATTGAAATAAAAATAAAAATAAATTTCAATTTTTATTTTTTTAAGTGCTATTGCTTAAGCGCACAAAATTGTCTCCTGATTTGAAAACAAAGCATGAGTTTAATTTATAAAAACGCCAAAGTAACATATGAGTGAAAATATGGGTTGGGTTGCCTTTGGAAGTTGTACCTAACTTATGACTTTTGCCAGATCCTGTAGTAAAATCATATTATATTTTGACCAGGTGAACTGTTACACAATTCCGATTAAGGAGTTAAAAATAACGTTGGGGTATTTTTTGAGAATTATAAGGTAGCTTATAATGTTGTTGAGTCCCATAATATGTATGTGAAGTTTCATCCTAAAAGTCCTAAAGTGTTGATTTGCATATCCGGGGTTGTAAATAGGATTGAAAACAAGAGCAATCAATGTTTTCTGATGTTATAGGTTAGCTGATAATTTTAGCCATATTCTAAAATCAAAGTGCACAAAACTTTGTCAAAATCATAACAAAAATTCTACTTGATGACAACTTGCGGCAAAATATGGTGGAAATTTGATATTACCACGATATTCAAAGTCCGCCTTCCAATAAATAAATTATAAAAAGCCCTCCTCAGTTACCCCAGTAATTACAAATCTGCCATTTTTGCAATAAAATACAAAAATCATACTATGTTATTCATATTCGACGAAAAAGGATTTAAATTAATGAAAACTCCCAAATTTGTATGTATTTAAACATATTTTATAGCCTGTGATCGTCCAGAAGAATAATGCTTTTCAGTGGTGAAAGACTGATCAAAATGCGTTGAGTCATTTCGGACATTACCACCCCCACATGCACACGCAATCTCTCTTTATAATATTAGGATTGTGCATATAGACTAGTATACAGATTTTATGCATTAATACTGCAAATCAAGGGTCGTATATGTTCAGACTTATCATTAGCAACAGCGTATTGGTAAGAAATACACGAAGAATAATATGCACGAGCAAATAAGTCTATTCCTTAGTCCATGACAATCAGCAGCTGATAATGCAGCCAGCATAACTTTTATAGTCCACAACGAAATGAATAATTGCACCGAACCTTGCAGTGCGGAATTCACTTAAAGCGTAAGCTTATGCATGAAAGTTCGGTTCGTATACCCATAGAGTCATAAAGGTGGCAAATTATTACCTAGGTCACCTACCAGAACTTACACACACTTGCATATAGGCTTAAACTTATTCCACGTACAGATTGATTCTAAAATACGTTTACAAAATTTGGGGGCGAATTCCTTAGACCAAAACGAGGAAAAAGGTCCATATAAACATATGTCCCAAAATTCTTTGTTTCGTTTTCGCGCCATTAATTTATTATTACGTTCGAGGTTTCCACTCCAACACAAACTTCATTTATCTATGCACACATTCATAAAGGTTTTGGCTCATTGTATTCCACACAGACGGCTATGTGTTGTCATGGAAATTTGGAAGCCTGCGATACCACTCGTCACCATCAGGGAGTATTTGACAGGGTGCGACAATCAATGATACGAATGCATGCGTGTTTAGAGGGCATTTCGAGCATTTGATGTGAGTGTATGTGTTGAACACTTTTCTAACAAACTGACAATGTCAATATCAAAAGCATATTAATGTGTCATTTTTGTCAATAAGAGTTTGTACTCTAATATACAGAAAACGAAGGATTTTGAGACATATGTTTATATGAACTATTTTTCTTCTTTCGATGTAAGGAACCCGTCTACAAGCTTTGTAAACGCATTCTGGTATAACCCTGTATCCTAATAAAATACAGTGTGTTATTCCCAGGTGAATTTTAATTAGGAAAAGTATCCGAATTTCCTTTCTTGACTACTGCTAATCTTTCCCTAAGCATCAGCCGAGAAAAATGTATTATACCCAAGATTTAACAAATCATCGAGCAAATCTGGAGCGTCTGGATACTTCATTTTGCTTTTATCTGATTGCTTTATTTTTACGACTTTCTCTGCCGCTTACCTGTGGAAATAAGTGTAAATTAAAATCCCACTTATTTGCACTACTAGTACTACTCTCCCCTATTGCAGTAATGCGAATATAAGCAGTATACTTAGTTTTAAGCAAGGATTTACATGGCTAGAAACCTGGAGAATTCTTAAATTCTTACATAGCCCCAAATTCTTAAGCAGTTACAGTGCAATTTGATTGATTAAAAATAAAATTCTCGAGTGTAGTTCAAACAAATGTTTCATTACTTACATGATTTTACTTAAAACGTTAAAATTCATTACTGGGAAAAATTGTTAATTTGTTTAAATGTTATCAGCTGTGTCAACATAAAGAAAAATCTGATGCGTTACACTCACATGACTTTTTCTACTCTTGTACAAACTATTTTTACAAGCGCTTATTCTCCATCTACTTCATGTTAATTGATATAAACATTTGCAGACTCTATCTTATTGCTAATTTTCTTGTAGATGTAAGGGGAATATATATTTACAAGGGTAATATAGAAATACAGTAGCCTTTAAGCACATACATCTCTCTTAATAGCTGGTTGCTAGGTGCAGCACCATTCCCTTTGTCACAGATTAATACTCTTTGTATATCCAAGACAAAAAAATGAGTAACTAATTCCCATTTGAGAAAATACGTATTGAAAAATTTAAGGGCATAACAAGCAATATCTCGAAAATGGATCACTCAACAAAAAAATTTATACGACATAAATTGTGTATTTTAACGCGATCTACATTTTTTGTGTAGCACAATTTTGTCTATCTCTTATGGTTTACCAGTTATGCAAAAGTCGTTCACAATGAAGAATGCTTTTTGAGACTTCCCATAAAATTCAAAATCTACATTTTATTTGTCATGAAAATATCTTAAACCTGACATTTTAATCAAAATCGTTAGAGCCATTTTTGGGAAAATTAAAATTTTCGAAAAATGTTCCATATAAGGGGTAATCTGGGGTGGTGGGATTTCTTTGAAAACTTCGTGTCACATCTCTGGAAGATACTGAACCTAAATACCAAGTTTGGTGTTTATCCGACTGTTCGTTTCTGAGTTATGCTGTTCACAGACAGACACACAGACACACAGACAGACACACACACGGACATGTTTGCAAAAATGCTTTTTTTAGATTCAGGGGGTCTCAAAACATGTATTTCCGGTGAAATCTCGGTGTCGAATTTTTGGGTGGAATACAATACTTCCCCTACTTACTATACGTAGTAGAGAAAGTAAAAATGTCAATGTGAATTTCTTTAATCAGTAGTTTCGGGAGAAGTGGTATACACTGTCTAGACCTAATTACTTTGCAATATATTTAAGTAACGTTTTCCAATAAGCTATGTAAGCATGCATTTAAGGCCCTATTTTACGCTTTAATTGTTTTGGCAGAAAATATTGCAAATTTAGGGGAAATCGTTGTGTTACAGACTCCTTTCCTTTTTAATTAGGTAACAATATTATATGTTTTAAAGAGAATAACACATGCCGGTTTACGAAGTATGCTAGTGGAGTTCGCGTTTATGTTTTTACCATATTTATTGATCTGTTAGGCAAACCGTGTACTTAAAATAAATCAACACAAAGAACATCGCCAAAATTGAGTCGTTTCGTAACCAAGTTTATCTTTTAATAGGTAAATGGAATAAACTATTCCAAAGTATTTTATGACTATGAAGGCAATTTTTTTTAAAAACTACCACTTTTTTGATACTGAGAAAACAGACCATACACAATACAATCTTCTGGAATACTCAATTCTGTTCCGGAAGTCGCGAAACAACCGGATATCTACTTTTTGCATTTTGTTTTTATTATGGAGTGGAAAGTTACGCACCTTTTCTTGTACATAAATTTTATATTCAATACATGTTACAGGAAACTCAGTAAAATAGCTTTATGTTCTACGATAAATACATGAGAACTTAGAATTCCTGAAACAACTGACAGATTTTATAATACTAAACTGTTGAATACGGAAGACCAAGTTGTTTGAAATATAAATATTGTGTAAAGATAATGAGATTATTTACGTAACTTTTTTTAAGAAATCTCCACTCACTCTTCTATAAACTATTCTTACAAAAGCTAATCTTCTGTATATTTCTTGATGATCGAGAACACACCTGCATTATACATTTACTCATTCGTCGAGAGTATAAGAAGGAAGGAGGTTATATGCTTAAGCGATAGTCATGTTTTTAAAAAGTGATTCTTTTAAAAACCTATGTATTAGTTTTGGAATTCAATTCTCCTTACATGAACACGAGAAAAAGACGAATAGCGACTTACCACCTGAAAAAGTATAAGTATTTGAAAAATCAAACCAAATACAAAGAGCGCCTGGGAAACTGTTAACGCCATAAAACAATTTACTTGACATGAATTGCGTGATTTAATGAAATTCACACTTCTTATATAGGATTTTGTTTACCTATTTTGGTTTACCAATTATAAAAAGCCGTCAGAATGGGTATTTTACAAAATATTTATACGAAAATTAATATATATATATATATTTTATTAATTGGCGTGCAAATATCTTATACAATATATGCTTAATCAAAATCGCTAGAGCCATTTTTGAGAAAATAAAAAATAACTAAGACTTTTCTATGAAAAGGGTAGTATGAGGTAAGAGATTTTCTTGAGAATCATCATGTTGCATCATTGGAAGAAGACGCTGTACCTAAAGGCCAAGTTTGGTATTTAACCATATTTTCGTTTTTGAGTTATACGCTATTCACAGAAAGGCAGACAGCTCACACGTAGATAAATACAAATGCACATAGACCTTTATTTAAAGATATCTTTGTTTACTCAGGAAGCCTCTAAATATGTACTTCCGGTGAATTTTTTTATATTGAGCTTTTGGGTGAAATGCTACTAACTGTAATTAAGTACGAAAGGAGGCCATAGTGACAAGTCTTCATTAAACAATTGTTTTTCTGAACTTTGTTAATACCCTCTTCCTTCGAAATTTATTTAGCTGTTCCTAAATGTTCTACAATTTTCTATCATTTCATTAGCTATCTTCACGAGTCTCTCCTACATTCAAATTCAACTTCCTATGCCATGTATTCCTATTGGCTAATAATCAATCATGTGATTCCTCACTTAAATGTTTAAACCTAACGTCTATCTTCCCCTATTCACAGACTTTGCCCTTTCTTTCAGAAATTCGTTGCCAGTAGAAACCCTGACAGAAGGTCTCACTTTACCAACTGTCTGTTTTCTCTAAAACTTGAGAGTGTGACTGCTTATAGCTTTGAAAGTTTGGCATATACAACTCACATCTTTATAAAGTTAGAACTTAAAGTATATCTACATTTGTCTTATATAACATTAAACATACATGCATATCAGATAGAGTAATAAGTCGTAAGTAATTAAATCTTTAATTGGAGTACCCACAGTATGGAATTCATGTTTCATTTAACAATAATTATTCTTTGATAATGATTTACTAGATTGTTATTACGATTAATTTTATGATAAATTTTCCATTTCAATGGTTTATTTATTAAATTATTTATGATTTCAAACAATTACGCTATTTATTTAACTAACACGTATGAAGTACTACCGTAACTTATTCACCCGTTTGTAATTCCCCACTTATGTCGACAGAGACCTTAACGTCTTTCTATTATAATATGCTGTAAATTTGCATCTATGCAGGAAGGTTTTTGTCACTCCTAATTTAATGTATAATGTATTGTTTAATAAAGCTAGTGTTTCTGTCACAGTTCAGGTTTCAGCGTCAGATTTTCCGTTTGTTCATATTTCCACAACACACGACCCAACTGGTTCAAATGATCTTGTTAGTCATGCTAATTCTAGCACTAAGCAGCGCGTTACTCAGTTTGAAGCTTCAAATTGACGGGTATGTTACCTCCGACAGCACTTAGCCAGCGATGTTTGAACTGAAATGCCGGCCATATGTGTGCTGCATCCCTTGCTCTTCAGGTACTGATCGCGATTGTAAATAAGCCAGTGATGAAGCAAGCAGCCTCAGATGGACATTACTTCCACGAAATCAGTAGTATTTTGACCTTGCAAATCAGTCTCGAAGCTTTACCTAAAACTTTTAATGGGACTATATTGCCAAAATTTAATTATTTATACCATTTCTAAAAACAAATGGGCCGAAGGTCTACTCCCATGGATTAAAGATAAAGGTAAAGGTACCGACAAATGGAAGGACGCACGAAAAGGGTTAGAGTACCGCATGTAGGCCACCCGAGCTCTTGTGCTTCTACCGTAGCCCCTGGTGGAGAGGGATGAGGGGAGAGATCCCGTCCGGAAGACGACGGGAGCAAGCATGGACGGGCTCCCGAGGTTCCCTCGAAGTAGAGAGCAACTGTAACGACGTCAGAAAGAAACCTTTACAGAGCACACCGCCATCGTCAGCCCCAACTCGCCAAACATCGTCCCTGGTGGTACAACCCTGAAACTGAAGACAAGGAAGATTATGGGTACAGAAAATAAGGGACATAAAAATCATGGGGAAGATGAAGCCCACCATAATTTGCCTGTGGACTCGGGAAACCACGAAAAACACGTGGATCAAAGTGGGTGGTCGCTGGAGATCGAACTCAGGACCTCCCGAATGCGATTCGTACAGGCGCCACCTCGATCGGTACTCCTATGGGTTACTCTTATTTTTTAGTTTTAGTTTTTCTACCGCTTGCTTATGGTATGCAGAAGTATTGTTATTCATCAACAAATGTGACATAGAGAGTTCGACGGAAATACACATCTTTAAGTTCAATGAACATTAAGGATAGGATAAAATGGGATAGGATAGACAGTGGAGCGGAGTACCGTCTACAGCACGATCTAGCAGATATATTGCGACTACAAACCAACAGGAGGAATGGATAAAGTGAAGGAACTAAAGGAGGCTACAGGCAGATATACCACGAGACTGGCAGAAGTCCCTAACAGTTAAACCTCTAAGAGCCGACCCATCACTAGAGCAGCTCAGACAGAGCGATGGACGAACCATACGAAAAGTATTTCCTCCGGTGTCTACAGGGAATACTCTTTACTAGGAACAAGAATATGTGACGGCGCCTTACAAGCCGTGAAACCCGAATGCACATCCGAAACATAAGAAGAAAACGGAATGATAGGGAAAGAGGAAAATGTAGTCACGGTAGGAGAGAAACCACCCGTAGACCAGGGAAAACCACAAAAAACACAATGTCAGGATGGGCAATCTACGGAACCTGCAGAATATAAGTTTCGCACTGTACCTTAGAGGCAACTTACTCGAACATCAATACCTTACCTCCAGCATGTTTTAAGGATACTTCATAAGGTTTTCATACTTCTCTTTGCGTCGGGATTTACTTGTGTCTACGTCATTGTTTTGAATGTGTACATAATTATTGATTTTACTATTGGATGCCACTGCTTATAATAATTATAAACAGTAAGAGATGACACTCGTATTGAATACATTTGCATTAGATATTTGTGTTATTGTTCCGGTGTATTGTGTTATTTATTAAAGCTATAGTTTTAATACTATTTTAACTACTTCAGAAACAAAAACAGGGTAATGCACATAAGTTTATTTAATACCAACATACAGTGTTTAAGATATGAAACATGTGAACCCGAAACTTTATACAAGATAAAAGCTGAAGTGGGATGTTGGTCGTCACTTTTGAAGCCGTACCCTTTGCTTCAGTATCTGCTGTTGATTCTGTTGCCGGCTGCTACAATCCTTTCACTGGTCAACATTGATTCTACCTTATAAAGGAAAATATGCGACTTAAATAGAAATCAGTGCCCTAATTTAAGAAATCCATCTTTAGCTATAGGTTGCGCCATGGATTTTGGCGTGTGAAAGATTTAAAGAAAAGCTACGATGCGAGTCATTTACCGTATAGATGTGTGACACTCACAAGGCTGCAGTTCGAAGAATGGTGAAAGTTGAGACGGGAGTTGTATACGGTGGGAGGAACTGGACAGAAAGAGCCACAAGCTACTTGCAAGGGAGGTATTGAAACATCAGGGAGCTGGCTGACTGGACTAGCCCTGTAGGTCATACGTCAATATCCCTGGCGAGACCTATACCACCTCTAGCTTTTATGATATGTGCATATAATCGGCGCAACAGTTCTAGACACGTGAAAATCTTAATGAGAGCTATGATGCGAGTTGCTTACCAGATCAGGTGGTGACCGGTCGTCTGCATGCTGCAGGAGTGCGTGGGACAGTCATCGTCAAATATCCACACCAGTTATGCACTGGTTGCGCTGATAAACTTAGTTATATACAGTATATTAAAATCCACGCTGTAAAAAGCGCTTAATATAAAAAAACGCTGTCAATCATTGCCTCCAATTCTTCCACATCTAACAACCCTTCCTCTTCTGCGGAATCACTCACATTATTGCCGTCATCACTACTGTCACTACTTTCTGCACCATTATCCTGGATGAGAAGTATTTCTATTTGATTTTCTGCAATTCCTTTTTTTTCGGAATAATGATTCTTAATTTATTCAGCATGTCGCCATACATTTTCCCATTCTGGCCTTCCAATTTCAGCAAATTGCTGGCGTTATAAGTGCTCCACATATTTTAATTTAAAAGTGATATTTATGCATGCCCTCATTTTTTGATATCAGCCCAGATTAATTTGATTGGGTTTAGATCTGGGTGATACGATGACAGTCTAAGTACATTATGGCGATGTTGTATTACTATCTGGTCAAGTATGTATGACTTCTGAAGCTGTTTGTTGGCTTTAATTAAGTTATATAGCTTTGCTTTACTCATGCTTTCATCTAAAGCTTTATTATGTTTAAGTAACCAAGCTCTCATTTCTTCTTTCAAGAAATTTGAGGTAGGTGGTTTGTCAATTGAGTGTTGACGCATTGTGAAGCATTGTCGATGACCAGAACAGACCCAGCAGGCATATTAGGTCTCAACATGGCGTTGATTCACTTCATGTACTTTTCTGTATTCATTTCTTGATGAAAATCTCCTGTTGTTTTTGCAACTTGTAAAAGAAGGACATTTGGAACGAAGCCGATCTTTCCAACAGCATGAACGATAATAAGTATTTGCCCTTTAACAACAGGAACCTGCAACCTAATTCGCTATCGTCACTCCAACTTTTAGATGCTGTACGACTGCTGTGTATGTGTGACTCATCTTCATACACTATAGTATTTTTCTGAAATTTGTAGCACCACCTTAAAAATTGATGCTGATATAAGTACACACTGATATAAGTACATATAAAATTATACTCATTTGGAAAGGTAGAATCAGACTGAAAAATTCAATGCCATAGCCGGGATTTGAACCACGGATCTTGGGCTTTCCGTGCCGTTGCTCTAACCGACTAAGCTATCATGACAACATTTAGTTTTTATTTTTATTTTTTTATTTTATTTATTTATTTATTTATTTATTTATTTATTTATTTATTTTGCTTTTCTGTTAGAGCTCTTCTATTTGATTTCGGTTTCTTCCACTTGAACCCTAAATCTTTAATAATTTTTCTGAGATTTGTAGCACCACCTTGTAAGTTTCTGCTGTCTTTCAACTTGATGAGCAATCTGCTAATTGTTAGCACAGTTTTTTCCTCCACATAGGAATTGTGAATCGTGCGCCGAATGACGCATTCGAAATCGTCTATTTCTGTAATAGAATTGTGAATCGTGCGCCGAATGACGCATTCGAAATCGTCTATTTCTGTAATACGTTTAGGGACCTTATGTTTCTTCCCAGGTGTGTCAAATGGTACTCTTTCATCCATATGTTTTTTTTTCTTATCTTTGAGAACTCTGGAATCGGAACTCGGTGAAACACCAGTTGCTTTGACTACTCTTTCTTTCACTCTCTTAAGGTTTTTGTGGAACTCGGATGAACATATATTTTCTTCCTTCATCTCTGCTTCTTGCTTCATGAAGTCGAGGACATTTGCAATTATTTCCCTACTTTGACGACGTAACACCTTACCACTTAACTTTGAAAACATAGGAGCCATGGTTATAAATATAACAAATATAAAATAAGTACTATTTAGATACTGCTCTCTTTAAAATTACAACCAGATGCAGACACTTTCTATGCAGACTGTATGTGTTATGCACTGTGAGTAAGCAAAGGTATTATATCGCTTTCGTTGATTAAGCTAAATATAAGCCATTCCTAGGCTCGGCAGCTGGGGTAGCAATCAAGGTCACGATTCCAGAAGTTTTGCGCGAGTAATATACGTCTATGGCGCTAAGTTCATTCAGCTTGTGCAGCTTACTGCTCCATTTCATTATTATTCTAAATCTGTTGTTGATTTTCTTCCTAATCGGCTCGTTCCCGTCCTTCCTTATCACCCAGATGTTTTCCCAGCACTTATTAGTTTTGTTCTATGTGTTAGCCTGTCTTGTTGTGAAGTATTTATGTTTACATTTACAGCTATCATAGATTTTAACTTCATTTAACCTGAAAACTTGTGTTAATACGCACATTCGTCTTCTATACCTGTAGTGCTAAAATAAAAGTTAGAGTATGACTTCTACATCAGGATTACGCAGGAGACAGTGCCTACAAATCAATAAAAATGTGCTATTCCAGCCATGAGTTGACTACCTCTGAGGATGCCCGAGGAGAGACGGGCGAAACGTTAGGTGCTAAAACATCTACTACACCACGGCCTAGCCCGGGATCTTCATTTTCTTGGATTAACGCCGGCCATGAAAGCCTAAGTCTACAAAGTCCTCAAAAGTTTTGCTGCACTCAAAGGTTTTATGTGTTGGACGGGAAGGTACGTAAAATAGACTCACAAACAAAGAAACTACATAACTCACATTCCAAAGAGAAAGTTGGTGATCAGGACAAGTCGTTCGCGGCTCATATTGCTTCTGACAATTGTGTTGGGTGGCATGAAGGAAAACGGAAGGTTATGCCTTTTTCCATGCCAATGATTTGGAGAGAGCAGCGGCATCACCATGACGATTATTACATTTGCATGTACAAAGTTGCGGGCTACAACAAGAGAAAGAAGGCAGGAATTAGATATCCAAATCTGGACTCAGCTACACAGCCTATTCCTCATGGACCCGAAGAGCTCATACCTACACCACCAACAGAGCTCAATTTTAGTGAATCTGAAAGCAGCTCCGTGACTTCCAACAATGAATTCCTTTCTAATCCAGAAGAATTTGACAATTCACCACTACAGTGTAATCAATTTTAGTTAAATGATATAGTGAGGGATTTAGGCCTCGCAAAACAAAAACTGAATTACTGGGCTTAAGACTACAGGAGAAGAATTTGTTATCACCTGGCGTTACATTTTCGTGGTATAGGAATCGCGAAATACAGTTCCACAAACACTACGCAGAAGAAGATTAATCTGTGTTTTGTGTGGATGTGTGTAATTTTAGTCAACAGTTGGGCAGAGAATCATATGAGCCAAACAACTGGCATCTTTACAGCGATTCTTCTAAACAAAGACTTAAGGCAGTGTTACTTCATAATGGCAAGAAGTTAGCTTCAATACCGCTTACATATTCTACGAATCTACTCTGAAGCGTATTTTTGAGAAAATTAAATACCGCAGCCATGAGTGTCAAAGATTTGGTGACTTGAAGGTTTGTTACTAGAACAACAGCGAGGATACACAGAATTCCCTTATTTTCTTTGCGAATGGGATAGCAGGGCGAAGAACAAACATTGGGAAGCTGACCAATGGCCTGAGCGGCAGCAACTGGAACCTAGATAAAAAATGTTATTAATGTGTCTCTTATTGATCGTAAAAACATTTTACTGCCTCCATTACACATAAAACTTTGCATAATGTAACAATACGTGAAAGTGCTTGAAAAACCTTACCCTTACTTCCAGTGCTTATGCACAAAGTTTCCATCATTGTCACTGGTTAAAATTAGAGAGGTATATTTGACAGAACATAGATAAGGGAATTGATGAAAGATGTTAATTTTACCAGCTCTACTAATGAAATTGAAAACGCCGCGTGGAATGGCTTCAGAGAGGTTCTTAAGAAATTTCTGGGCAATGTTGAGGACTCTCAACACAAAGAAATTGTCAGAAATATGAAAAATTATAGACTGCTCGGCTGTAATATGAGTATGAAGCTTCATTTCGTCAAATCACATCTTGACTACTTCCTGTCGAATTTAGGAGCCGTCAGTGAAGAGCAAGGTGAAAGGTTTCAATAGAACTTGAAGGATCTTCAACGACGTTATCAGGGACGTTGTGACGTACATACGATTTTTTTCCAGTGAAGGAGAAAATAATTTAATCACTGACCCCAGCCCCGATGGGAGTCGGGACTGAGAGTGTGCAACTCACCAATAGTCGACATATCCACTAAAAACTCCTCCACCGGTAGGAAAATGGAAGAAGGAGAAGTGGAATAAACGTGCGTTTGTGCGGTCCCGCATAGCACCCGCGTTAGTATATGAAGGCTTTTGGCTGCCGCCCTATGGACGGTAACGGGTAAAGGTATTAACTAGTTTGAAACCTGACTGCAACACTAGTGGGAATGGCGAGGGTTTGGAATAGAATGGAAGTTAGATTTGAGGATGGTACTGATGCTGCTGCTGTTGCTGGTTAAACTCCTTGCATTGCTGCAAGAAGCCTGCGACTCTCTCTGGATCTTTCTTGATTCTGGAAGCTGGAGCAGAGTTTCGGATGGTGTCGTCTATGGCGTTGAGTCGTGATGATATGGTGTCGAACTGCTCAGTTAGGAAACCTTGCTGAGCAGCTGATGCAGCTTGAAGTTCTCGGATGAGTTCCTTCAGGGCTGTCAACTTCGCCGACATGTTCACGAACTCCGCGTGAAGATCCTGAACAGCGTCACGTAGACCCTGTACTTCCTCGATGATCGGTGATGGTGATGGTGCTGGGTGTCGGCGCTGATGATGTTGCGGGTGTCGGCAGCTGTGGAGCTATCACTGGCTGCGGCGTAGGTGCTGGTGGGTTTAGCGGTGCCTTCCTGCGAGGATGCAGGGGGCAGAGCGCTTGGCCTGTGAAGTGTGTTGACCCACCACAGGTTGCACAGTAGCGGCGACGGCGGCGCAGGTCGTGCTGGGTACACGATGATTTGGTGCAGGCGGAACCACAGTAGTTGCACCTAGGTTGTGCTGAGCAGGTCTTCTCGTGCCCGTAGGCACAGCAGCAACTGCAGGGTACCTGGCGTTCTACTCGGTTAGCCTCGATGCGGAAGCACCGCCTAAACAAGATCAGGCCCACCCTCAAGGCAGCTTCATAGTCGCCAGGGTCTGCGTACTCCATTCTCACGAGCGAAGTGGTTCCTTGAGGTCAGAAGATCGGGTGACCTTCAAGGCTGAAGGTCACTGCTGGTGAGCTGCTCTGATGAGGAAAACCTGATTGGCAGGTCCCTCGGGACAGCTCGAATGACAGCGGTGTACCTCCCATGAGGCACAGGCTGGATTTGCGCAGGGTGGGAAGATCCCAGGATCGGCGGCGTTGGCACCGGTGAAGTTGGCGGCAATGGTTGCCCTGGCCTGCGGCGAGTTCTCCTTGGTGGGTGCCGGAGGGGACGAAGAGGTTCTGCCTTAGCAGGAGCGGCGATAGAGCGACCCTTCTTCTTCGCCATCTCGGAGCTCTGACATATGATGGCCGATTACTGCGATGAACCTACCAGAGAACACTCAAGAAAATCATGTACACTGAAGTTGCATGGGAAAAGAAACAGGTATGCACAAAATAACTAACATAAATTCTCAAATTCAGGTATGCTTTCGTGTTTATTCTTCTTTATTTTCTTTAAAAGTGGTATATGAGCGTGTATTTTTTTATTTTATTTTATTTTTTTTGCAAATTTTACAATTATATTTTCATTGAATTCTTTCATATTGAGAAAACAAGATGTGCTACGGAACAACGGAATTCTTTTTTGAGTTCTGCGCACCGAAATCACTAAAAGTCGCCTATTTTTAATCGTACAGCAGAAAAAACGTTTTCATTTGTAACCTAGTGATTGAACTAGTTTGAACTACTGAGAAATTTAATGTGGTCTAATAATTGAGCAATTCATACGAGTTTTCGACCGTTTGAAGATAAAGAATGAAATTTATTATTAGTAGTAGCACTGGAAACTATAACAATTGAATTATTGTACCTGCTAATTCTGCAGCATCAAAGTTACGGTTGGAAATAACTGTTTCCGCAATAAAAGAAACTAGAAACGTAACTTGCCGTAAGTCGCTAAAATGCTTAACAGCAAAACTCCTCACTAAAGTCGCTAAATCTTACTCACATAAGCACGTCACTGAGTGCTTAAAATAACACACGAATCGTCACAAGTATCCATAGTAATGAATGTATGCTCAAAAAGGGTGTGCACGAACGATGTGCCTCTTATTAGAATGCACGCCCTTTATCAGCATAAGCTTCGCCTATTTTAGAACTACCCCACCAACGTCCTATCTCGGGCCAATCTTAACAGTGTACGTGTGCGCCTCTTACTTTGTTACTTCGCAGTACCTCCCCAAATTTCAGAATTTCATTCTCCTTTTCTTTCGCAGAATTCTGCTATAAGTGGCTGTTCAAATGTGCTGAATTCACCCCTTAACTGCGCTCCAATAGCTTTTATACTAACGCGGTTGCAACTTGGTTGTTGCTAATGACTTTTCTTAAGATGACTCGCAAATGACATTTTCCTCCGGAAAATCTTTCAACTCAAGCTGATTACATTCACATCGATTTAATGTACGGAAATTATTCATTGTAATTATTTCTCTATAGGTACATTTCTACTAATTCTTCCCGTGAGTAATTACGGTATAAAAACCGTACATTTTTCTTTCTTCTGAACAGATGAAAGAGAAGAAATGAATGTATATGCTTCAAATGGCTAATTTAACAGCTATCTACTACTTAGTCAATTTAAGGAAGGCGGTGCTTGCATCCATATAATCAGATTATTGAATATTCTTTAAAAGATTTGTCATATGCTTCCATTAAGAAACACTTCGAAGTAGTTGCAGTGCATTAGTATCCGTTACCTGGTTTTAATAACGATATATTGCTCTCCTAGCAGTGGTTGTATTTTGCAAGAGCTTCATTAAATTATCTAAGATGCAACAAACTGAAAGGATAATTTGTATATTTACAGATTTTAATATTGAAATGTGTGTTAGAAACCGCGATAATCTAGAGGTTCAGAAATTACTTAGGATATATGGATAATGCGAGTATTTTAACCATACTAAAGGTGCATATAACGTCAAAGTAAAGTATCCTTCAATTCGAGATCACTAATCCACTATATTTTTATTCAATAATGTTCCTTATTTTGTAAACCTTACTAGGTTGTTGTCCACTCATAAAATACATATTTGTTCATCATTTGTATCAATTTATTTCTTTCGTTGGAGGTTTAAAAGATGTTTTGCTCTTATTTTTGATTTAAAAGACCAATGTTTTACTATAAACTATTAAAACATTTTATTATTACATATGATGATCTATTAAGCCGTCATATTCAAAATTAAAATTCTTTTTAATAATTTTTCAGCATGTTTATGTATTGATGTAAGATAACATTTCCTCTTAAATTAATTACAAATAAGGAGTAAGAATGCGAATAAATATATTAATTGGTTTTCACCTGAAATAATCTAAATTAAGAATAAAGTTACATTACACACAATTCATAAGGTTATAAGTAATAAAACCTTAAATGTTTACAGACAACTTCGAAATAATTATAAAGTAATGTTGAAAAGTGCTACACAGACTTATATTTAGTTATACATTCAAGCATATAAATAAGTGCAAGCTGACTGGGACGTTATTAAAATCACAGTGCAAAAGTATATCCTCATTGCAGGTATAATACTCCAGTTTATCCTAATGGTTTCAAAGATTATTTTTCAGTAGTAATTAAAGTCGCACAAGAGAAAAGAAATAGCAATTCAATTGAGGACTCAAGAATTATAATAAATTATTTTCAGACTAATATTGTAAGAAGAGTTTCTTTAATAACAAAATCCGATGGCGAACAATTACAGAAACTATTATACAAGTATTAAGTAATACAAGGAACGTCCATATTATGTTTATATATGCCATAATTAATATTAATTAAAATGTAGTACATTTATTTCCTATAAACTCGTGTTATATTTTAAGGTATTTATGAAAAAATGAAGCTTTCCTCCAGCATTAAAAATCACAAACAAGACTCCAATTTTTGAAAAGCAGTAGAAAAGATTCAGAAAACTATAGGCTATATCCTTTGTTTCAGCTATTAGGAAAAGGTTCGAAGCTGTAGTACTTTATACAACTGAACAAGTTATACACCTCACAATATAATTAGTATCTAACATTCTGTTTTTTTTAATATAGAGTCAATTGAAAAATTCAACTTGCTTATTGCAAGTACTTCAGTGCTGGGTGCATATATTATTATTAAGGGTTTTAGTTATTTTTTGTTGTTATTATATAAATTAATTATACTTTTAATAGACCTTATCCCGGTCTAGGCAAGTTTTTTTTTAATATAGAGTCAACTGAAAAATTCAACGGCACACGGGATTTGAAGACGGTTCTCCCGCTCTCCGTGCGGTTGCTTTATTGAGCTACTGTGTAGGTCGCTGCTAAGTTTGTCATCTCGAGGGAGATGCCTTTGTAGGTATGTCTGGGAAACAACTTGAGTCAGTTGGGGAATTCAATGCCCTACCGCCGTGTGGTGACAGTAGCTCAATGGTTAGATCAACCGCACGGAAAGCGGGAGAACCGTGTTCAAATCCCGGCTGTGGCGTTGAATTTTTCAGTTGACTCTATATTAAAAAAGAAAAACTTGCCTAGACCAGGCTAAGGTCTATTAAATGTATAATTAAAATTCTGGTTTTTACTTTGGTAAAAACCTATTCAGGCCTTCAATAATCTATTAAACATGATATCTATATCATATGAGAATGTCTATTATGCCTGTACAACATTTAGTAATTTAAGCAAAGCCTTTGACTGGATCCCAACACAGTTCATTACCCCTGAATTGGCATTTTATTGAATTGGAGGTAAGACATACAGTTTTCTACAATAATGTTTGAAGGATGGTAGCTAGATTTTTGACATTAAATCGCAAAGAAGCGCAGAAAATTTTGCAAAAGTTGTCATTCCCGAGGGGCAATATTGTGTCCTTTTTGTTCTTAATAATGAGTCTGCAACTGTTGCGACTGCTCTATTACAATAATCGAGAAAAGCGTTAAAAGTATTGATAATTACATTGAAGAAATAATAAGCTACTTTAAAATTATTTATGCTAAAATACAAATAAGAAAACTAACGGAAAATTTACAAAGTCAATTAAATAAATTAATAGATAGGGAATCAAGTTAAAATGGGCTTATAGAACAATGTGCAAAAGGTTCTCTAGTGCTTTCTATTTACTTAGATTTCCCTCAAAATGAGTTTTAAGGTTTATCTCATGCAAACTTACCATGTTCTATTTGAAGGTGCCTTAGAATGGTGTTAGTGATATGATTTTATTGCAGAATATTGTTACCAAGATCTTTACTCAATCTCCCTGTAAAGATTTATTTATATAAGAGGATATTATGATATTATAATCTTTTATATAAATTGTGAGCGTATACTTGAGTAAAAAGAAGAATATTATCAAGCTATTTTAGAAAGACGTACTTATAAATACACTAAGCTAACAAACCTAACTGTTACTTGTAAGATTGTAGAAGACAAAGTGGATATTATTGCCTTCAGTATATTAATGAGTTGTCTGGTAATATTAAATCCCTTGATAGAAATAATTTAAAAAAAATAAAACACGTATATGGATAATAAGCAATACGTTATCTAATGTGAATCAACATTTTATCGTAATGTTGTTATTTATATCCGTTAGCTGTTTTTTTTTCTTTCTGACGGTCTAGTAAGTGATGCATTACATACAATGTTAACTATAGGTGTTACTATGAAGAATAAACGGTGCATCTTATTTGACTGATGCCGAGAGTTCTGTTGAAGTTTCATAGCCTCATGCGCATTAGCTTAAAGGATTATTATGCAAACCCTAAGGTACGTCTTAAATTTTGTGTAAATAACTGTGAAGTCCTCGTTATACTGACTGACCTTTTATGTAAGTTTTGCGCACCTGGGAGATACTAAGAGATAAACAAAAAATAACACGATAAAATTTATTAAAATACATAATATCCGTTAACATTTTTGTTTTCGTAAACACAGCCACTTTTTAAACACTATTTACATTTCCACTATATCGTATTCTCAGGTAAAGCTCTGAGCTCTGTGATTTGTTCTCAATGTCTAACCTGTCTTAGGTCCTGCGATCTTAAGACATACCACTGTTCCTGGGAGTAAACAAATACGTCCATTCACTGATTTTTTGTACTACAATATACATAATTTATATAAATACGCATATGTTCCTCGTATTAATCAATATGTTTATGAAATATACCGCGGATGGCACCCTTTCAGTTGTATCTCGATTCACACTGCTAATTTCATAAGTTTAAGTTAACAGGTGGAAAGTGTATTGATAAAATATATCTATTACATGAGATATATATTGAAAACAAAATAACCCTGTGAAAGGAAGCATTTGATGGTTGTTTACCTTATTATTACAACTTGAGTAAACATTAAGAATGTGAAACGTAGAATGCTTAAATTGTGTTTCCTTACTGTTAGTAAAGTATTCCTACATTTTGAATGTCAGCAAACATTTATGTTATTGTAAAAGTAAGAGATTAATGTGTGTCAGATGTTTAGGCAAAAGTGCCTCAGATTCCCTTTAATGGCAGCAGCACTCGTGGTAGCTGACCCAACGGTGCACGACAAGGTTGCATATATCATAGACAGCGAGGAACAAAATCTCAACATATGGTGCTTCCATTTCCATTACTGCAAAACTAAATTTACACTGTCACTCAGAAGTGAATTCATGGCTTGCCAGAGCTTGCACACAGTAACACTCCACGGTATAAAGCCTTCATTATGAAGCAACACGAGAGATTTATGATCTGTTTACACGTGTGCAAGTGGCGGTTTAGTCGATGCCTCTATTGGCACTGTGCAGGAGAGTGGGATTTTCTGCGTTAACTGTTCCCAATTGTCTCCATGCTCAATCATTTTTCGTGGTTGTCTGTATGCTTCGGTACCAGCTGAAGAGCCTTTGTCAAATGCTTTTATTGATAAAAACAGTAGAGCCGGGATAACCGGTTTGTTTAATTAGTGTAATGAAAATTGAGGATGTTGCACACTGGCCGCAAAAAGGTAAATAATGAATATAGAGTTAGTTTACTCCATCATGGGAACAGAAGGCAAATGTCCAATGCACAAAATAAAATTATTGTTACCCATGACATAAGAGCCCCCAAACGTATTTATCGCTTTACAGCAATTAATAACGTCGCACAGAATACAACAATTTCGTTAATGTAATACAATGGAAAATTTCGTTTATTTACAACATGAAATAGCAACTAATTTGATGTGTTGCAACAGGAACACCTCGATTTCAATAGTAATAGAAAAATTGAATGGTTGAAAACTACCCTGTGGCACACGATGGAGAAGTTATAACGACATTATTTTATTATTATCTGACATATAACAATATGTTATTAGTGTCATTTTTTCACCATGATAATTATATTGTTTCCTAAGGACATTTTATTGATACCGTAATTTTAGTTAAGCACATAATACTTTCCACAAAGTTTATACATACAATTTAACTGATATATGCTCATGAACCCTTAACCCTCCGCCAGGCGCGCGCTTTGGTAGAACGCCGTTAGTCGCGCGGGGCCTAGTAGACCCGCGCTATATTTTTGTTGTTAGTGTTTGTATTTTTGTTTTCTTTCGTTTATTTTCTTTTTTCCTGTGTTTACCTTTATTTAGATTAAGCGTACAAGGCGTTCATTAGTAGGTATTATGTTACAAAATAAAAATGCAAGCTAAAATACGAGTACATATACGTTATAAATTGTATTACAGTAAGTATAAAGAAATACATGGCCATTTCCAGGTATACATACAAATTGTAATTTCAAATGTTCAGTTACTCAGAATCATCTACTATTTCACCCGTGTTTTCCCCGACTAAGCAACTTTCGCAAATAATTTTAGCATGTTTGCTCAAACACAGGGGGGTGTTGCATTTCCCACTGCATATTTAGTTTTGCAGTTCATTTTGTCTTTGTTGCAGGGTGCACATCGTTTCCTTTTCAATGTGCATAGTGGTGTATTTGACAATTCATCTACCCCGGATTCTTCAGGTTTATATTTTGTCAAAAGGCCTTTCAAATCACCGGGTAGATTTGATGCTGTTGCTCTCCTTTGTAGCTGTTGCAACAGTAAAGCTAAAGATAGTGCTTTCAAATACTCTTTCCTTGTGGAATATTTATTTTGGTTTCCAAGGAAGATAACCCTAGAATTAATACCTGCAGTGTTCAAGATATGGTAAAAAATTACCATGGGCCACCTTCTCGTTATTCTTGCTACATTGTATTTAGCACACAATTTATCTACTACATCAACTCCAGATTTACTGTCGTAATGCAGGATTATTTCAGGCATTTTCTCAGCACCTTCTGATAACTGTGTGGATGAAACATGTAGACTTGAGAGCAAAACTACTGTTTTACCACTTTTTGGAATATATGAAACAAGCGTTTCATTTTTTGTGAAGCCAAATATACTTTCGTACTGACTGTGATCTTTTGGAGAAGTGAAACTCTTTTTTGTTCTTTCGCACTGTACCGACGAAAGAAAGTTGTCTTTTGCGCAATTCATTCACCAGCGATACAGTGGTAAACCAATTATCTGCAGTAACGTTTCGTCCAGTGCCAGAGATTGGTTCAGTTAGTCTCAGCACTACAGCCTCTGCCGAGTTAGTTTGCAAATATGGTCCGTCCGGCTGCTGTCCACAATAAATCTCCATGTTAGTTGTATAAAACAGTTTTGCATCACTCAAACAGAATCTATTTATGCCATACTTATTTGGCTTGATGGTATATATTGTCTAAAACCACATCGACCACGAAATGCCGGCAACTGTTCGTCGACAGTGACATTTTGTCCAAGAGAATAATGATTTTGACAGTTCTTTAGAAACAATGTAAACATTTCTCTAACAGCAGCCAATTTATCCAATCTTCGTCGCTCCAGTCTTAAGTTTTGTCATCAAAGCGAATACAGCGTATTAGAAAATGAATCGTTTTTCTGACATAGCCATTCGGAATAGAGGAATTCCAAGATCATCGGTTCTCCAAAACTTGTGAATATTCTGGCATCCACAAGCATATGATGTTACCTATAAAATACATGCTATCACACAAGATGCTTTCATCGTCTTTTTCTTCATCTTCATGCTCAGTTTCTGAATCTAAAGATCTCGTTTCGAGTTTATCTTCTGAATCAGAATCATCTGATTCATATAAGTTGTCATCCACGAGCAAGGCATCATAATCGCAAAGTAGGCGATGTACTTCTTCCAAATTATTCGGATTCTGTAGATCGTACTTTTTACTCGTATTCATGACGAAGCAGTCACAGCTCCTTGCAATAGCAAAGCAATATTGTAATGAGAAACATCTGTCAACAATATGTAACGAGAGCAGGCGCGCGGGGCCTGGTTGACCTGTGCGATACGTAACTGCTGATTAGTCATTCCTCCAGCCAAACAAATAAACAGATAAGGTTATCGCTGCAGCAAATAATCGCGCAAGGTGTAATGTTAGATGTCCTAGTCAGGCAGTTGCATAGGTGCGTTCCTTCGAAAATTATAACATTTATATAATGCCAGGGGTCTCTCAGGCCCCTAGCGACTGACGGAGGGGTAAACAGTGGGGGCATGACTTCTCCTCGCGATGTTATGGATATCAGGACACAAAATAACCAAGCCATTATTAAAATACTATACTTCTTAAACTTCTTTATGTTAATGCTTTCTGCATAATCGAAAAATTTAGGAAACTTCCCACTCCAACCTTTCAAGAAAACAAAGCACAGATGCATGATTTTCTCCAATCAGTTTAATAGTCCGATTATGATACGATATCATTATAACGATACTGCTTGCAAGACTTCCACAAACTCAAAAAAGAAAAAAGAAAAAACTTCACTTCAGTAAGAGATTTGGGTTCGCTTCCTCAATTACCCTGCGTCTGCCAAGCAAATTTCTTCCATTCAAACAGCTGCACTAGTTATTCATTCTTGAGAACCATCCTGAGAAGAATGTGTGGGTACAGTCTTGAGAGGAAAGCAGGGAAAACACTATGACAGCTTCAGTGAGGTCACGAATCATCGTAGTAATTATACCAGGTAAATCAGCTAACCATAATTTTTCGTATCTATATAACCTGCAGATCACTGTCTCACTTGAAAACATCGCTCCATTTGTCAAACAATAATTTGTTTTGTTGTATTGTATCAAACATAGCTAATCGTTTTTGGGTCTACCTGATATCAATGAAGAAAAGTTTCTTGAAGACTAATAAGCTGCTAAGAGCTAAACAATAATTTTAATTTCGCAGACTGGAAAACAGTTTGATACCGAAATGTTTCATTGAGACAGATCAGCAAAGGCTTGCTGTGTTCGACTGGGCTTGACATCAGTCAAAGAACAATGCCTTTTTAAATCAGCAATTATAATATTTAACGTCCTCTGCGTACTGGGTAGAGATTGGGCACCTAATATCGTTTTATGCGACTTTATTGGATTTTAATCTTTACATTTAGACTCTTTGAACACATTTTTTAAAAATAACAAGAAAGAAAAGCAAACAATTTATAGTAACTACAGAAGAATATACACATCAATACTGTTACTGTGATACATATAAAATCACATGCAAGGGTAAGCTCAGTTCAAAAGTATTTGATTAAAGAAGCAATTCTCAAAATACCGTCCCCTTTCGTTAATACGCATTTGAGCGCGCTGTTACTGAGTGCTGCAATAGGTATTTGTGGTGTGAATGACCGCAAGTTTCACTTATCAACAACCGTAATTGATTTGAGTGCTGTGCTTCTTCTGCATAGACTCTCCTTTGTGAATAGTCCCACAGGAAGAAATACAGGATCAGGAGATGGAGCCGGCCAAGCGATGCGTGTAAGTAATTTCATACAATGACGAACTAATGTAGTAGCGCTCCATCTTGCTGAAACCATATTCACATCCGTTTCATCGGGTGTACAGTTTCGAATAATATCGGCAGATGTTTTTGAAGAAACTGAAGATATTGAGGTTCCGTGAGGTTACCTTTGAAAACCTATGGTCCTATTAGTTGGTAACCTAGGATTCCACACCACACCATTCCACTCCATTGCACACGAAACGCAGTCTCTCTCACCCAGTGTGGGTTATTTATACTCCAATAGCGCATACGGTATCGGTTCACAGTTCGTTATTGTGGAACACGTGTTTTTCGGTAAAGGGCACATCTTAAGAATCCCATGTCAGTTTTCACGTGTTGCAATAACCGTTGCGAAAATGCCACTAGCGCTCGATGGTTGCTGTAGGTGGTAGTGATGAAATGTATTGCGATGCAATATTCACAACACTGACGTCTGGCTAATGTTCACATCCCGTGCTACGTCCATAGAACTGGTTAGTTGGTTGTTTTCAATTGCATTACCCACCGTTTCTTCATTATCTCCAGAAATCAATGGAGCATTCCGAGCAGGAGGTCACTTTTTGATTGACCCTGTTTCACGGAGGCGTTGATGATCTTCTTCCTGGGAATCGCGCTTGGTATAAGCCTCTTGCTTCCTTCCTCTGCATACATCTTGCTTCACCATAGAGCAACAGCATATACACATATTCAGTGTTTGAATAGTCGCTGTGTATGCCTTAGTAACAACTGAGACTAGAAGGTTTAGAAATACGGCAAACAACACAGCAAGTTATGTCATGCCAGATTTCGACGCATGTACCTAAACACTTAAATTTTGAAAGAGACACAACTTGGCAGATTGGGTGAAGTTTAATTAGAAATGTATACTCTATGATGATGCGATAATATTTTTTTAAAGCCGAGCGGTGGTTGTCGTGGACCCACTTTTTCAAGCCGTATTCTTTGCTTCAATATCTGCTGTTGTTTCTGCTGCCGGCTACTACAGTGCTTAGCTATAAGAATCTTCTCTCAGGTTATGCGTGGGCGTATTTTGATAGGATAACTTCAGTTTAAATTGACTGAAAAATGGAATATGACGTAATACTAGAGCTACTGAAGTGAGTTGCCGAGTGGTTGAGGTAAAGAATGAAACCTTCATTCTTAGCATTCTGAAAGGGGATATATCATACTTATTATACATTGTACATATGAAAGGGGAACCATACACATAAGAATTGTATAGCAATAATTTAATTCACTGAATGCTAAAACATTCAACATGTAACCTTGTACAGAGCTATTTATAAGCAACGGGCGCGCTAGCTAATTGAATGGGAATTCCTGGAACTCATAACGACCGTGCCTAGGACAGAGTGGTACGACGCTACATGATGGCGCTGAAGCGCAAGGTTCTAAAACCTCATATTTTCATACATGCATGGGTAACGCGGCCTGAGGGCCAATGGGAAGCATCGTTACATTTTCAAACGTAGAAGACAGCGTGGGTAAGCCGCCCTATATAAGACCAGATTTTGCCGAGGGGGCACTCTTACGTATTCCAGTTCAGCGCAACAAGAAGTCACGCCAACGCAAGGTGCTACAGATGCACGTGGGTGCATATAAGGGCGGGGATGCGTGTGAAGATAGATAGGCTCCTGATAAATATTCAAGTGGTGGGATAAACTAAATGGGAAAAGCTAGCGGCCCACATTTATTTGAATAATGAAATAAACATCAGTTATAAAGGGAAAACTTGCAGTGTATTTTTAATTTGCCTCACCCACTAGAACCTGAGATTAACGAAAATTAGCAATTAGGTAGGAATTGAATACTCAACTACCGACGAGTATCACTAGCCGAGGAAGAAGAACACTACAAGAGCACGCTGCAAGAGTCGACCAACCATTTCCCGGTACAAGTCGTAGCTAAGGAACCGAGGTTCAAGTTGGCAATCAATAATTAACACACCTCTGCCGCGCCTTCTGTCTCTTATTCGGTTACAGAGATTAATGTTTGAATGCCTAACCAATAAGAGCCGGACTCATTCAGGCGCTAGTATGGACAATCTTTGGAAGCATTTCGTTTCAGCCATTCAGGTGACATATACCGATTCTCCACCCTTTTTATTTCCCAGCTAGGCCTGACCTTTCTTTTTAGGGTACTGCTAACGTATCGGACTTTAGCTAAAACCAGTTAGAAGATGGCTCACCTAAGGCAGGCGGGAGCACAAGTGATGAGGAGATTCTGCCAACATTCAAGAATGGAAAACACTAACAGTAACCATAAGCATAGGCACGTTTGTTTACACTCGACTGTACATACGTGAGGTGTGGTGTGAACGGTTAAGATAGACTCAAGGCGCTTTTGTTTCCTAGTGGGTTGCATAAATTCAGAAAAAATAGGGGTAGATGATTTACCTGGTATATTAAAAACATACTAGAATATTACTGTTCGAGTGTGATTCTTTGGAAGCAATATTATGTACCGTTATACATTGCGTCCATTATATTTCGAGATTCTTGAATCCTTTTTTTGGCTATAAAGTCGTATTTAAAGACTTACTTATTTAGTTATTTGTTATTCAGATTTACAATGTACTTAGGTTGTTTGCGTGTCATTAATTGCTTTTCTGCTTCCCAGCTTATCTTTAAGAGTTTCCTCCTCTAATTCGTTTTGTCTCATTAAGTTGCTAATTGCTGGTTTCCTCGATGTTTACGATGTCTCTTTTTTTGCTTAGTTCTTCGGGGGTGGGCTGTAACAGCCCATGTAGCACAACTTACCATTCCCTGTCTTCATTTAAATGTTCCTAAATCCTGCAGGCTTTGCATTGGTTTTAATTTATTTTATGTACAATATTACTGTTTTTAGATGCGTCTACGTTTTGTAATTCTACTATCAATACCGACATCCTAATAAATTTCGGTTTGTCAATAAATAATGAGAAAACTAAGAAAGAATATGTGGACAGCGTTAATCAGATTAATCTCATTATGGACTACTTACTTTATATTGATTAATAAATATGCGGTTATTATTTATTCTTCTATTTTCTCTACGGTTTACTTAAAATAGATGATATATTGTAGTGGAAAAATTTCGATATCGATATTTCAGTAGAGTTTTTTTACCTCCACAAGTCCCAAAGTGTGCATGTGTGAGTGAATAGCATAATCGATAAAAACGAAAGGTCATATGTATACTAAACTACGTATTCAAGTCTAGTATACGTTAAGAATGGAAAGAGACAGTTATCAAGAAATTAATCCCTCAAAATAACACAACATATTATAGAATAATAAAATTTTTGTGGTTCTTACATTCTCAAAATTTTAAGCCTTAAAATCGTATATTTCATATATTAGCATTCAAAACACACAGTATATTAATTGTTGTGTAAAAAGTCTGTGAAACCCTCTTCGTACTCACTGAATTTTATATAGATAATAAGAAGTTATGATACATCAGAAAACAAATGTGAAGTTCATTAATACAAGCAATTTGGTTCATATAACTTGGTGTTTAAGTACCGTAGCTTCCACAGATATGGCACGAAGATTTTAAAGAAAAAAACAAACTACCTTTACACACATCATTTTTCGGAACTTTTTATTTTCTGAAAAAAGCTGCAACATTGATTAAAATACCATACATTAAGGATATTTACGTGACAAATAAAATTTATATCTTGAATTTTCAAAAAGTAACATGTGAAGTTTCTTCATTCAGAATGAGTTTTATATAACCTTGTATAATTGGTAAACATTAAGCGCTAGACAAAAATCTAGTGTACAAAAATGTAGATCCCTTTAAAATACACAGTTTATTCCGAATAACTTTTTCTGTGGTATAAGCCATTTCCGAGATGTTCGTTATTAATGGTCCAAATTTTTCAATAGTTTATGTTCTTTTAAATTTCTGATATTTAGTTGTTTCTTGCGATTCCAATGAAAGGTCATGGTATTTTAAGGTCAGCGTATAGCATCCAGTTCCTAAACATTTCGCCATTCCCTTTGTAACTATAACGGAATGAGTAATGTTGCTATTGCTGCAAAGGTTTACATGAATTAAAACGAAGTAGAGAGAGAAATAAAGTTTTGTAAGAATAGTTTGTATACTCACAAATACCGAGCGAAGTGGCTAGTTGCGGTAACGTGTGCGATTCGCATTCGGGAGGTCGCGGATTCAAACTCTTACCCATGGGTTTTTCGGTATTTATATGCTGGGTTGGTTACTCTTATACCATGACTTTCCTGCCTCTCATTTCCTGTACCCATCATCTCCTTCCCTTGTATCTGTTTCAGGGTTGTAGAACCAGGCGACGGTGTTCGGGGGTTGCGGCTGGGCGGTTGATATGCGCTTTATAGTGTTTACTTCCCTGGTGTCGTTGCGGGACTGCTCAATTAGGAACCACCTCCGAGTGGGCCCGACCAGGGGGGACCGTCGGCGATGTGCGTGCTTGTGGTTGGGCCCGGGCGGCGTCAGATGCGTTCGATCTGAAAGCGTTATGGGCCGCCATGCTTGCGCCCGTCGTCATCCCGATCTGGTCGCCCTTTGGGTCTCTCTGTACATCCCTGCCTTCCAGGCTCACGGTAGAAGCAAAAAGGGCCTTTGGGGCTACTTTGGTTCTCTGGCCCGGTTGCAGAAGGGTGTCTTTCCATTCATCCGTACTTTTGCTTTTATGCCCACTAATAAACAATAGAGGGTAGAGAAAGCCAGTGACTGTAACACATCTGATAATTTTTTTTGTAGCAGAGCAGCCGTTTCCGCTCTTTTTGCTGTTATTCCTTGAATTAGTCATTACTGAAAGTTTGAAATTCTTCTTTGCTTCATCATTTTTACCGTTCTATTTAAAATAATGTTTAACATTTCGATATATGCACCACCTTCAACAGAATACAAAGTGGTAAGCGTTTAATCGGAGCACATAGATGTTACGTTAGAACATTTTGAAATATGCCTGGATTTCATTCACAAAAATATTACACTTGTAACCTTTTTCCCTAGAGTAAGCAGTGTTGAATGAATTATAATCACTATTTAACACGCATTTAAAATCCTTATTTTGCAAATAGAAGCCATTTCAAGGTGTCATCTAGGTCTAGGCGTGGTCTAGGGGTACCATGCTAACCTCTGGTTTCCGAAGTCGCGAGTTCAAACCGGGCGAAAGGAGATGGATTTTTTCGAGCGTAAAAAGCATGGCTTCTTTCGGAAGGGAAGTAAAGCCGGTGGTCCTGTGTCATAGATTTACGGCACATAGATTCCTAGAGACCTCTAAGCAAAACCTTGGATTCTTTCATGCGCAATATAGAGTGGACGCTAAAAACGTTAGCAGTTAAGAAGGGTTCATGAATAAAACTGAATTTAGTTGTCATCTCAAGTGCACTTATGGCATAATATGTTGTACAAATATGTTTCACTGTAATAGTTGCTTAAGAAACTTACCGCACTGAATAGAATACCGCATGGGACATTTTATGCACTACGGACAGGTATGGAAGTGAAGGAAGACAAGAGGGATGTTTTGCTTAAGGCAGAAGGGCATCTCAAGTGTTAAAGTGCTGATGGGCTTAAGAGAAGAGCTATGTATATTTTTGTGGCGTTTTGAGCTGTTTTTCTTAACTCTATATTCAATATTTTTCACGTTATTTAGTGGTTTGCAATCATCTTTAGAAGATGTACCTTATTTTTGTTATACCGCTGTAGGCAGAGGAAGTATTGTATTCCATGTAAAAATTGGATATCGCGATTGCACCATAAATATGTGTATGCTCTTACGTCTTCTAAAAACAAATAGTACATATTTTCTAGGGAAAATATGCGTGTTTTTTGTGAACAGTATAACCTAAATACGAAATACCCGATAAATATCTCACTTAGTGTTTCTGTTCAGCACCTAACTTTCAGAAATGCACAATGACTACCATTTACGTGGTAAGAAATTAACTTACTTTTGTATTTTTTAAAAAATGCCTATAACAGTTTTGACTAAAATAGCACACATTTTAGGTAATAAAATGTTAATCTTGAATGTTCTGGGAATAGCACATGTTATCTACTTCATTCGGAAGGAATTTGGTATCATTTTTATTACGGGGCACTATAGGTAATCGTAGACGAAAATGTGCTACACAAAGTGTGAGATCTCAAAACACCCAATTTGTATCCAATAAGTTTTTTTGTGGAATGAGGTATTTCCAAGATATACGTTATTATTGGTGTGAAACAAACGTTACAGGGTATCTTTAGGGCACATCCCTGGCATTTGCTAGTTGTGAGGACTGGGGAAAAACTGCAAAGGTGCCTAGTCAGGGAGGACGGTCCTGGTGGTATTGAACCACACTTAAAACATAATTCTTGACTTACTCGATACCAAGGTTTCCACCATTATCCTTCGGTGAAGAGAAGCGATACATTGTATAGCGTAGCACTGTAGTTGCATGGGGTGTAATCGATAAGTAAAGGGGCATATTATTACAGCGTTCAACAATGGATACCAGCAGGGTTAGCATAAACTACGGTGCTCGGAATGCATTTCAAACTGCTGGCCACCATAAAGTGCACGCATTAGCACACCCAGGCAACGAGGATCGACTCGGGGGAAGGGGTACAATGGGACAGAAATGACGCGATGATTTATGACATTCTACGTCTGCAGTTTCCATACACTCATATGGACATCCATCCGTCCCTGCACGCTCTATATATTCACGAAACGTTGCAGCATATGCTGCTATTAATGCAGGTCTCGCTTAGTGTTCATGTAGAAGGTCATGAAATAGGCAACTTTACATGCATATTGCATTAACATTTTCAAAAATTATCTACAAGAAGTCGCTTACATTAATCTTGCTATATTTCCCATGTTCTGTGAGGAACTCTAGGATTAGGAGAATGAAGGGAAGGATGGGATACTTAATATTAAGTGATTGTGAGCTGCAATTAAAACAAAGCAAATATAAATATTCTTAAATTTAACAATGTCTTACCTACAAAAACAATAGTTAAAATCAAGAAAGCAACTTAAGTAAATTTTACAGAATGTTTTTGAAAAAATGCTTTCTTCCCCATCTTGCCGCAGAGAGAAACAAGGGTGCAATCAGTGTAGAAAATGAATCAGAGCAGTTAAGTTGAATTTTATAAAATTATTAACTTAAGTGTTGTAATAATCGTAGCCTTGTCGTTTGTCAGCGATTTATCGTCTAAATTTAGAGTTGTGGAGGTAGGTCAGGACTCAACCTTGGTTAAAATCAGTAAAGCAAGAATAATTTATTGGCAGATAAGAATTCCTATAGAAACATGCTTAAATTTTAAATAGCCCAATTAATAAAGAAGATGGAGTAGAAAATCTGAGTATCGTGGAGACAGCCAATGCTGGCATGCTACTGCTTGCATGAAACGTCTTTAACTCCTTTATGCATATAATTATCAAACACTAAACAATTTGAAGTACAGAGTAACAAGGGGTTATTTGGCAGTCTTGAAAACTCTTATCTAAGCTTTGCTGTGCGCGTTCAAACGTTTACTCTCGTTCAATTCACTCTTCCAGTAATTGTCTTATGTGTACAAACTGATTTAATTCCTGGCAATGTCTAATAAACATTACCAACACTAAAAGTTAAAATGACTTGACAGAACAATTATGAAGGACATGAGCCATCGCGTATTGAAAGGGTTACAAAATACACTCCACGTTACTGAAATTTTGAAATGCACACCAATAATTGTTTTGTAAAGGATCTGGTGTGTGATCCCATTGTGCTTACAAGACATTGTCAGTGAGCTCCAAGTTTACAGTGCTACCATATTCAACGCCTAGAAAACATTATTATTGCTGCAATGAGCAGATACTGTCGTCGCTGTGCAGGGATGTATATTTAAAGACAACCAAAACCAAAAGGTGAAGATTATTAATGTTTCACGGCCAACATATTTTAATGATCTTGAACTGAGACTCGAGCCAGAAACAAGGTAATTGTGCAACATATCAGAAAGGTTAAAACCAGAGAAACTCAGGAATCGCTTGCAGTAGATTCCGATGTTTTTTGTCAGCATTAGAAAAACAATATAAGCTAACCCCAAACAGAAATTAATTTAAACTTTACTTTAACTGCTAGTTCTGAGCTTCCCATTCTATCTCGGGCGCGAAAGACCAAAAATACAGCTCAGGGGTCACTTTATCAGGCTTGAGGTTCTTTTTACGTACCGCAAATCTACGACACGGTGCCATCGAGTTTACTTCCCTTCAGATGGAAGCCATGCTAAGGATTTTTAAGCGCGAAGCCCTCCGCCGGGTTTGAAATCGCGACCACGGGAACTGCAGCGTAGCATGGTCCCCCAAGACTACGGACAACACCCAAGTAAGTTACTATTCCTCAGTGTCTCTAACAGATGCCCTGTTGCTGTCGCTCATGTCGCCGGAGTCGTTTAATATTTATTTTGCGTACATCAAGAACATCGTTAACTCTCAAAGGTATGTGAATTTGCTAACATGGCTAGAATAGGAGCCTAGAACCGATGAAAACTCAAATAAATCTCTTGGGCATAATGTGAGACGGAATTCAGCATTAGTTATTCTTCATTCTAGCTCCTTTCCCTTCGGCCCTTAGCGTGTAGCTTCTGCCTTGAGCTACCCCTCCTGTCTGTATCCAGGCTTAAAAATTCGCTAAAATGTGATGCATATGTATATAAGTTTTGGAGAAAAGCTCTTAATTGGGTTGGTGAAAGAAATCCCGAATGACGACTTTCACCTACGAAGAATTAGCGTTCAGCGTTTAACAGAAATGTACACGTCTTATGGATTTTGCTTTTATTGACAAATGTAGCGAATATAACGCTACAGTAACTGAGATTTAAGCTGAAACATGACCATTTTGACACTACCTGACCGTCTAGGAGGGGACGTGTATTAATGACGGTCCGAGTACTGAGAAACCATGTCATAGTCACTGCCTAGTCTTTCATTACAGGGTTATTCATAAGTCAGTATCACATTTGGATAGTATCTTGTGCGTGATGTATGAAACGTGCGAGTCCGAATCAACTACGTATGGAAACAAAAACTCTCCAAGTTTAGTCATGTGAAGCGCGCATGTTGTGGTGACGCGGTTGGTCGCTAGGCGGCAGGAGTGTACAAAATGGCGTTCGTAGGTATCGAGAGAGCGTTTTGCGTGATACAATTTGCGAAAACAGGGGTTACTGTGACTGTTCAGCGGCGATTTCCCACTGGTTATCACAAGGATGCGCCAGATCGCAGGACCTCAAGAGGCGGTATGAAACGTTCGAGCGCACAACAGCCTTTCCACTTCAGAAGACAATAACAAAAACAACAATAATGCAGGTGCGGGCAGAGTGGGAGGCGGGGAGCGCCGGCACTCGCGAGAGGACGGTTCGGACTCCACTAAAGACAAACGACCCGGAAGGACGGGACCGTCAGACGCCACTGTTACAGGTGTTCGTGAGTTGCAGCTGGGAATGTCTCAGTCGACTATGTTGCGGATTCTTTGCAAGCAACTGAAGGTGAAACCGTACAAACTGGAACTCCTGCAGGAGCTCACAGATCGTGACAAGCAGATTCGCACACAATTTGCCATCGACATACAGGCTGCAACGGCAGATGATGATTTTGGTGACAGACTCTTCTTCAGCGACGAAGCAACGTTTCACTTGAAAGTGAACAGTCACAATGTGCGCATTTGGGGAACCCAACACCCACATGTGACAGTCGAGCATGTGCGCGACTTCCCCAAAAAGGAACGTGTTCTGTGTCCTATCAAAGGACAAGGTTTACGTGCCCTTCTTCTTCGCCGAATCCATAGTGACTGACATCACTTATCTGGACATGTCAGGACAATGTCTGCTGCAACTGATAGACAGAGGTGACTGCGTTTTCCATCAGGACGGGGTCCCACCCCACTTCCACCGACTCGTGTGCGCGTACCTGAGCCAGAACTTACCGCGACGTTAGAGACATTCTGATAATGGCGTCGCATTGTTTCGATGACTGCCTTTATCCCCGGACTTAATACCATGTGATCTCTTTCTAAGGATATGGGTTGGGATGTTCATTCCACTACTTCCAACAGACTTGAAGGACCATAGAGATGGCATTACAGCAGCGATAGCAGCGATCGGCCGTGACATCTGGTGCGGGTGTGGGCGGATGTCTTCTGTGTAACCAGAGACGCACACATCAAACACTTGTAAGGTATACCAAACAAACTTTGAGAGATCGCCTTTCATTTGGTATATGATTTACACTGATATGTCAATTACTTATTTCACAAGAAACTTCGGAAATGTGACATTGACTTATGAATACCCCTGTATAAGTTGCACTGGTGATAGAGTTATTGCTAGTTGTACTTTTGGCAGTGGAATATGAAAAACATCCTGATATCTTCGGCCGCCCTTGCTTCGCTGGCTTTCGTGTTGTTACAAGCGGGTGTTGGTTATTCTCTTCTAAATGTCATGTTTCAACCCGAACCAGATTTTAAATAGTAGGTTTCATTAGTAAAGGTTTTGAGATTAGGCAGTTAAGGATTACAAACCTCATATACAATACAGTTCAATCTCTTTCTACTTTTCATGGTTCAACTTAAAGCAAATGCATCATAGAGTTCTACTGTATTCTTCCTAGCCCAGATAATCCACGTTAGAGTCACACCATCGGGAATCCCCATTTTCCAAACAAGGTGAACCTTTATTTCCTCAATAATGTGATAGTTGAGCTTTTCATAGATAGTATTGTCTTAGGAGATTCTAGACCTCAATGCTAAAAATCGCGAATATTTCGTCAAGATTGGCGCATATATACTAGCTCGAACTCAAACATTTACCACCGAAATGGTCAAAATTCCAGTGGATTTATAGATCAGCATTGTTTGTTCTCTGCTAAATTCGTTAATTTTACAAAAATTGGGTATTATGTCCATCTTTTCTATTTCGCAAGTACACAATATTTAAATATAAACAGGAAATAGCTTAAAATCTCTTGCCACTATCACTTATGCTGTTTCATTAAGTACCTATATCACGAAAAAGTTTACTTCCTTAACGCGAGTTATTTTCCTGCTGTTGGGTTACTAATTAATAGGGGACGACACGGAAAATAAAACGTTCAACACTTCATCTATTTATACTGTCGCGGTATCGTTCGTGTTATCTTATTTGCTGAGCGCCTGTTGTTTTACTATTTTGAATGTTGAGTTCTTTGTCCTCCGGCTAGCTATTATTACTCAGTCGAGCAAATCTCTTAAACAGGATGTGTAAACGGAAAGGAGTTGTTACTAAAAGATAACACTGATGAAAGAATTTGTTTTTTCACTTTTATTGTCGTCACAATTAATTAATTTCACATAATTACTCTTAATACACGCCCGACTGAAACTGTTATATTTTCGAATGTAACTATAATCACTTATTTGCCGCACATTATTAATTCGCATATTTCACATTTTTGTAACTAACTTTACGACATGAGAGATTCTGTAGAACTGTGTGACGTGTAACCCGCGAATGATTCTGTTGGACTGAGCGTTACCCGAATCCGAGTGCATCTGGTAGGTTCGTGGTGAACCTAAGTGGATTTTTTCCATGTACCTACCCTTGGAAGGGCTTAACCATAGGTAGAAAGGACATTTTAGGGTGGCGGTTTGGTTTTGATGTAGAAGGTGTATGGGAGGTAGCGCTAAGTTTTTATAGGCTCCTCATTGGCTGCCTTTTCAGGAACAGAGCCCAATACCCAGCTCCGCTGCTGTTTGTTTTGTTTTTAAAATTTGGATTGATGATGAAATTTTGATGACCTCTCCCATAGGAGGGAGGGGGGGAGTACTTGTCAGCATGTTCTTGCTGTTGGGTGGATTAAAGCCTTTGTTACCGGGGATGCCCGCATGCCATGCGAGGAACCCGGTAACTTCTGAACTGGCGTTCTTGAGGTACGTAGTCCCCCAGAGATCTGACAAGGGCGTTCTCATGGTAAATCAACTTTCCGTAAAATTTAGTTGCCCGGTGTCTAATCACCTCCTCCACATATGGTATGGCCGAGGTTTCATGTAGTAGTCTGACCGAAAAGCCAATACCGACAGAATAGATGGACCGAAGTCCCCTATTCTGTATTCGCTGGAGCCAGAGAAGTCAGCTATCCGCTGCCATGCCCCACACCTCACAGGCGTAGAGCATCAGAGGTAGTATAAGCGCCTTGTAAAGGCGTAACTTTAGGTGAACCGGCATGTTGGAAGCCAGAACCGGGTATAAGGCGGCTACCGCCCCCTTAGCCCTGTTCGTTGTTCCCTGCACGTGTTCACGAAAAGTTAGGCCCTTGTATAGAGTGACACCTAAATAGCGGTTAGAATTTCCCCACTCTATCTGTTGGCCTCGATAGAGTAAGTGTGGTCTGTTTGCGGGAATTCTTCTCTTGGTGAGCAGGACAGCTTGGCTTTTGCCCGGATTAACGGACATCCGCCACTGCCTGCACCAGAGTTCAATGAGACGGAGGTGTCGTTGTATGGGGTTGAAGGCTCTGAGAATGTGTCTGTTGGATGTGTATAACAGGACGTCATCAGCATACTGGGCCATTTTGACGTCCTGTGCCACTGGAAAGTCTGTCATGTACAGACTGAACAGTGTGGGGGATAATACAGAGCCTTCGGGGACTCCGCCTCGTAGTGGGTGTTGTGTGGATGTTTTTCCCGCTACTGCTACAATGAATGTGCGTTGGTGTAGGAAGCTGTGTATGATGTGGATTATCTGATTGTGTAGACCAAGGTGAATTAGTTTAAATAGGAGTCCCTCATGCCAGGTCGTAGAGAAGGCCTTCTCCACGTCCAGAGACACCGCAGGAGTGAAAGCCCTGTCCTGGAAACCCAGGGCAGCGGCTTCCACTACCCGCAGCAGCTGTTGGGCGGTGGAGTGCCCAGGACGAAAACCGAACTGATGGGTTGGGATTGCTTGAAACCCGTCTCTGGCTTCAGAATTTATACTCCCTCACCCCGATATGCCTAAACATCATAACACAGCTGCTATTGGTTAATAAAGCGCGCCAACATTAGCGTCTATTTTTATATCCAATCAAAATTACGAACACATATGCCCTAGGGAAGATATTTCCTCCATTTCTAAAGAAATGCACGCTACTCTGACGTCATTTGCTTGTCTCTTCTAATTAATAAACAACTCACCCCCTCGCTACATTGTTATCCGCTCCTATTGTCAGTTTCCTATTTCCTAACAATGCTTATAAATAACAAACATATCAAATCATTGTCATACAATAATGTTAATTTACACTACAATCACTCTGGCATTCACAGTGTTGTGATATAAAATACTGCCTCAATACGCATTAATCAATTATTCTACTACCTATGAATGTTTTTTTCGCCTCTAAAATATACTGATCGGTTGTAAGTTAATTTCGAAACCTACAAGATTCGATATGTCATAAAAATTAGAAATAACATATTATTTACAAGAATACACATAAAAGGAGATTTTTGACCCTTTTAGAAGTTTAACCTAAAAAACTAGGGATGGGACCACGATACCTTTGATACCTCGATACTCTCGATACTCCGTGGTATCGAAGTACATCTAATACTTTGAGATTAACCGTCGATATGTTTTCGATAATTTTTAGTTTTTAAGTTTTGCATTATTGAAAATTGTTGCGTTTAACTTTATGCTAGATAAGGAATGAAACGGGTCGAGACTTCGCGTTAGTCGTTGCGCGTGTCCCCAAAGAGTTGCTGGAATATAGTTCTTGATAGACCTTGACTGCATCTCCTGTGAGTGAATGAATGTAACATTCCATAGACTCTTGTGTATAAATGGAAGCATGCCGAAAAATGAGGGAAGGAGTAGAGATACTCATGTAACATGCAGCGATAACTGATTTAGCTGACGTTCGTGCTATAGTTTGGCTGGATCACTCACTCTCAGCCATAACATTTACCTATTCCGGCGACGAAAATTTGTGAATGTTGCAGAAACAAATCAGAACCAGACATGAGATAATACAGCGCATGGAAATATTTGTTCTTTCATAAATGCTCGTGTTCTTAAACAAAGATCTTTGATTCCTTCAAATCTCTGCATTTAGTATAATACTTCCTTGATATTTTCTTTCAATTTTTAATAGTGTCTAATATACCTTTGTGTAAAACATGTATATACTAATGTATGAGGGTGGGCAGTACATAGGTTTAATCCACAAACTTACTATGTTCCCGGGTGTTATATGACTAATTATTTATTGCGGATGAAGAAGTAAATGTGTGGAATTATTAAGAAAAACCTTTACATTTGTTATAAGGTGAGTATCAGGTATCGAATATCGGTGCTCAAAAATCAGTATCGGTATCGAGTATCGAGAAATAGTGGCATCGTTCCATCACTACTAAAAACACTTTTGGTTATTCATAGACTCCACGTCTTGGGTATACAATAAACAGACATTCAGTATTTGAAAGTAGCGGTTGAGAGGTTACACTTGCATCCTTAAAACTAGAGCGAAATGGCTATAAGTAAAGCTTTGCACTTCACTAAGGTCACTTTTCCTTATAACAGAAGCTGGGGTGGTATTCCGAAAGTCACTCAGTCTGCATTGTAAGAATAATATCCTTTTTTATTGGTATTTAGTTCTCAAGGTAGTTGTTCCGTGCGTTTACAGTGAATACATATCAAGAATTAACGCCGGAACACTTGCTTTAAGTTTGAAGAACAAATAGAACATAAATCCTTTAACTTAAGAATTTGTTTACATGCATTTAAAGTAGAAACAATGTTGGTACGCAATTCTTAATTTCTAGATAACAGTTTAGGTGCATTCAATTAAAATATATAAAATAAAATATGTGTTTTATAAAGCAATTTATGGGGTTACTTCATCTTCATTCTCTGATTATCCTCTCCGTTAGTAGGGCTTACACCACCCAGGACTTACAAGTGGGTGCTTGAGGTCAGACGCGTGTCGGGGAACAGACAGACTATGGACTATAGCCAGGATGGGTGATCAGCTCGAAGCCTAGTATGAGAGCGAGGAAGGAGATAATATATAAAATGACAATGACAAGTATGAAAGGAAAGGTGATGATGGTGGAATGAATGGCAGAAGAATCCGGAGAAAACCCTCCCAGAGGCCACTTTATCCACCACAAAACCTACATACGACTCCCTGGAATCGAAGCCTTGGTGATAGATAGACAGATAAGGTATCTTTATTGGTTTCAAATTATTGAGGTTATTTCACAAGTATTTAGTGCATGGGTCATTGGCCGTACTTGCATATTTAAGATACAATAGGGTGACAAAATAAACAACAGAGAAATAAAACACAAAAAAGGAACAAGAAAAAGGGAAATAGAAATAAATTACCTTTGTCTAACTTAACAAATTTGACCTAGCTTCGCGTACTTTAGCCAAAAACTTACCCATGTTTTGTCAGTTCCTCTGGTCAGCCAGTAGATCCCAATATGCCAATCTCTTTCTTGAGGGACTTAGGAATTTTTCTTTCAGTTTAATCGTTCGCTGGCTCTCCCGAGCACATTCCGCCAAAATATGCATCCAGTCCTCATCAAAATCACAGAATGGGCAGATTCTCCTGCCAGAATCGTCAGTCATTTTCTGTGCCCTCTAGCCCCCCAGTCTAAACCATGTCATTCCTGATTTTTCCTTTCTTCCTAAATTAAGAATATATGCCTCTTTACCCCAGTTGAATTTTATTTCATTTGCTAGACTTAGAGAAGGTTTAATTTTACATTCCGATTCTATTTCCTGTTGGTTGATGTCTCTTAGTCCTCTTTTAACACCTTTCCATAAGTTTTTGTCATTTGTTTCAGCTCTTAGCCATACTGACCCCGGCGAGCGGTCTAAC
Source organism: Deroplatys truncata (assembly GCA_030765065.1). NCBI lineage: Eukaryota > Metazoa > Arthropoda > Insecta > Mantodea > Mantidae > Deroplatys > Deroplatys truncata. Next base: position 255,667,486 of record CM060981.1, on the reverse strand, counting down.
CACTCGGTCACGGCGCTACCAATTTATAGGGTTGCAACATTAAATTAACTATTCTATTTAACGTTCAATAGAATAGATTAAACTGTGATGTCACATTTGTATTTCAAACAGCAATAAACAAAACAACGGCGCGACAAAAAGTATTAGTTACGTTTATCGAGAGAGTGGTGCCGCAAATGTATGGGTGCAGTGCTAGGTCATTGCAGCACGCGAGTTCAGCAAAAGAACTAACGCCGAAACACTTGCTTTAAGTTTGAACGAATAAACCTAAAATAAATACTTTGACTTAAACGCTAAAGTAGAGACGAGGTTTCTAATGTGGTTTGTAGCTGTTAAATAAAAATTCATGTGCATTCAATTAAAATAAATGAAAGAAAAGGTGTGTTTTATTAAGCAATTTATAGAGTTACATTAATTAAACTTACTATTCTGTTGAATTTTTAATAGAATAGGCTAAACTACCGTTACATTTATATTTCAAACTGCATTAAACAAAACAAGTACGCGGCGTACAGCATTAATTATGTCTAGAGCTGTAACACGTTATACGAACACAAATTGCCTTTACACGGCAGCATCTTACGTTACTTGAAGCCGGTTATCGAGACCGAAGGAAGAAATAAATAATAATATAATACAGTATAAACATTAAATATAAATATAATACACAAGACAAGTAACTCCTAACCTGAGATAAGCTTGTGAAACAGTATTGGGTATAAGGAGTAGGCAGTTAAAAGGTCATAAAGTGTGCAAAAGTAAATCAACAGAAACAACTCTGTAAATTCTTACCAGTAACTTGCCGAAAAGGAAGGAAGGCAAATTATGTTTTTTTAGCGAAAGCCAGATAGACACTTACATGCTCTGTGGGAAATAGCCTACGGTTACATATGGTGCCATGAAGCATAGATCATAAGCTTAGCACAATCAGAGTGTACGTACACTTCGATCTAAGAAGGCTCTGGGAAGATTTTTGACTTAAAAGAAGTTGTCAGAATTAAACGTGGAAGTTGCCGAAGTGGAGAGGACCAATAAGAAAAATCATGCAATAAAGTGATACCAATGAATGATTGGGTACATAACAATGAAACGTTTTGAACCAAAAATGGAACGCAATATAAGGAAAGTGGGAGAGATTTTACAGAATGGCGAATAGTGTGGAAACACGGTGAGACACTCTTCCGAAAACTAGCAAGAGTAACGGCCGGTAAAGAACTTGACGGAAAATGATCACGAGATTTTTTTAAGTCTGGCATAAGGTGTCCTAACATAGGTAACCTGAATAAAAAATTAGCAGGAAGGATGGCCGGAAAACATATAAGTCGCGACTTCGAGAATTTTAAAACAAATGAAAGGTTGCGGGTCGACCAGAAAGGAAAGCTTTAAAAATAAATACTAGTTCAGTTTAGCCAGCAGCATTATAAAGACAGTTAAGGCAGTGTCACCACTGAAAAGAAAAACCTCAGCTCTATCAGGAAATCATCTCCTGAATTAATTTACTATTTCCTTCCATCCTCAAATCGAACCGTGATGAGTGTTCTCGAAGTAGCAGCGATAATAATACCTATGCGACACAGGTCGTGTCTTATTATTCGCGAGGGTTGGAGGAAGGAAAATTAAAGATAGAAACCACTGTAGCTCTAGCTAGTTTAAACTCAGATCATGTAAGGTTTTCAAGGTTCAACTCATCTAATTATTGAACATTTGCATCCAAAAATAATCTTAATCGAACATGAAGGTCATAATCACGTTTTAAATATGAACTCTAAAACGATTATGCTGTTATCCCTAAGGTAATTTAATCTTCCTATCATTAACTATGGATCTCAAAACTACTTATAATATTAAATTCAAAGAAGAGATTCACTTACCTTCTAATCACCCCAATAAATACTATTCCATAATAATGAAACATGTATTGTTAATTTAATTCATCATTTTGTATATTAAACTCTATAAGGTATTCTCGTCCCTTAATTTTATTTAAGTTTTGTAATTCAAAATCTAGGTTCATCTAAATTAATACAAAATAGAATTTATCTCTCCAATCATTCATACCAACCTTCTATTAAAACACCAATGAGGTACCTTTGCACAGTCAAATACTGCGGCCCTTCAAAATATTTTTCAGTGGGCAGGTTAGATCTCTTATATATTATCCAAACATAATGTTTTTAATAAATATGCGAGTAAATCATTTGCCTAATTCCTTATATTGACATTACATTCTATTAAAATATTATTCAAATTTTACTAATTAAGTTATATTTTCTAAAATTCTCTAATTAAGCTTAACATTTTAATATATGAATGACATAAGAATTAAAAATATACTAAAAAATAAGAATTAAATTTTAACATTCTTACATAAAATCCTTTCATACAAATTCTCTTATAAATACATTTCAAAAAGTTTTCGCCTTTAAAATTAAGAACGCAAAATATCTCAATAATTAGAAATTATATAATTTACAATCTTCGACTTAAATTCGTTTATTAATAAACGAGATATCTTGAAAACGATTAACATTTCATAACCAATTCAAAATTTCTAATATTTATGATACAGTAACTAAAACAATTAAATCTTTCAAATTAAAGAAACAAAAATACAATTAATTTCAATATAAACTGATACACAAGATACAACAAAGCAAGTTAGCTTTATTTAATCATATTAAATAAATTAAATTTGGTTTACACTACCAATCCACTACAGTAAATGTTACCTTGTAAATTCATCCTACAATAACAAAAATTTATTCAATTTATATCATGACAAAATATTAACAAAAGAATTTTATCGCACGATAAATAATTTCAGTATGAATGAAAATCTCAACTTTAAGTTCAATTTGTTATAGTTCTTTCTAGATACACCTACTTTTGTTACAACTTATCTAATCCTAATAACGAGTGCGACGAGAAATGTGTACATATTATACAGCTATAAGTCATTTTAATAATCTTTATAAAATTACAACTAAATTCAGCTTCAAAGCATCTTACAATAACAATTAATAAATAAGTATAATTTATTGTAATCCATTATTCAACTTGACTTGAAATACTAATTATTTTTATATTTAGAAATTCACCTAAAAGTGTATTCTTAAACAGTGGTATACGAGAATTAGTACAAGTAAGGTTTAATCCGGATTATCGATTATATAACATATTCCTCTAAACAGACTATAATACCGCCAAATTCTTTCAGTATTAAGATCATATATATTAATACCCGTACCTATAAAAATAGTAGGGTATCTAATCATAGATTACATTTTTTAACTTCATAACAATCACACTAATTCACACACACACACACACACACACACATATATATATATATATATATATTTAAATTTCACCCTAAAATACTTTAATCATTATATACTTAATAAATATTAATTACTTAAAAGCCAATAATGCTCATTTAATTCTGCTGTATAACAGCGGATGCTGACACAGATTTTATTAAACCTAAATAATATTTAACAAATCTGATGAACTTAATATCAATAAAAGTATCTACTGCAGAATTATTAATAAAAGTCTTCGGCTCAACAACGACATGTGACGCAAGATTTTTTCTAAGTATTTGGCGTATTTTTTCGAAGTAGATATATGTATTTATAATTATTTATTTGGATTATTTCGTATTGGAAAATGTTTTATTAACATAATTTAAGCTTTATAATTATTTATATATTAACTTACTGCTAATGTAGCTATATAGAAGAATGCGGGGCAGCCAAATTCTCCACCTTGCATCACTCAAAGTAATGCAGCCAACACTCTTTTTTGTCACTAAATTACATTAACTACAGAATCATATACACTGTTCCTGAATTATGCTGAGTAGCTATGTACACTAAACACCAACCCGTTAATTTAACTACGTCTAGTCTAAACTTTAAACACTACACCACAAACTAGACCTGCCTGTCTTCCATTTAGTTCCTGGAAAGGGTCTGCTCAACGGTTCTTGGTGTCAGGATGCCAAAAATACTTACAAATGTGAGCATCTAGGTGTTCTTTGTATCATTGAAGTGTATCTACAGATTCGTCTTATTAATCGGATGTGCCATTTCTAAAAGTTTTATTATTTGCAAGAATATCTCCAAGAACATACAAAATTTGCTTCTCACACAACAATAAGTTCTGCTTCACTGCATGACCGTGATTGTAATAGAATAAAACCCGTGAGAAAGCATGGCCAGAACTTTTCAAAAGTGACCGGTTGCTAATAGCTTCCAGATTGTTGTGCGCATGTATGGGATTTTTCTTTCAGATGTTGGCTACGGTTGTTACAAATGAAGCACATGTTGGGTGCTATATGAGAAGCAATAAAAATAATAGTAATCGGTCGTTACTGTGTGCTTGCGCATGCGCATTGGAGAACCTTCCCCATTAGAGAATATCTCGCCTCTTTCTTTAAGAAAACTTACATGTAAGATCAATAATAAAACGAACAAACTAAACAAGAATAAAACTCACATTTCATTTCTCTATAAATCAAGGATCACATAAATTTTACTGCTGTTAAGAATCAGTACAACAAATAAGATCAAAATGAAGCAGTGGATCAAGCAGAGCTTTATATGTTATATTGACGGTGGCGACTGATCTTTACTCCCCGCCTCAAACAGGTAACATAGTTTGCGTCAGTCGTCGCGCCGTTGGTTGCAGTCCCGGGTTTGATGCCCGCTCGGGTTGGAGCCGAACGCGGTGTAGTGGCCGATACAGGAGAAGTAACGGTAAAATTCAGTGTACCTGCTTTATGTTCTCCATCCGACGTGGCTTCATCTTGTTGCCCTGCCTGGTTTATTTAATTGTACAGTAATTCTTGCTGTTGCCCTGACTAGTTGGTTCTCAGCGGAGATGTCTCCATGGACATTGCCTATCAGGATTACTAATAAGCTCGTCGATATCGGTAGTGGTACGAGGAGCTCAGAGGTGAATTCACTACTCATCATAACGTTTGGGTAACTGCAATTAATTGTCACTTCTCACTTTAAAACACTGAATAACGTTCCTGTTCACTTATCACTATATAGAACTCGGGAATCACCGATACATTGTTAATTAATATGTGATTGGTCACATTTACACGTCCGCACAAAGAACGCCATTTGCGTGCCAACTTTGTCATATGAAGTAGCGTGGCTTCCTCGTCTGTATCTACAGGTCAACTCCTTGGATTTTGGGGTAAATCTCGACTATTTATGGAATACGACCACCCACTTGAAATTTTAGGATCGGATTTCTTATTGGAGGAATTTTCGCGGTTCTCTCAGCGTGGCTAAATATTATTTAATTTATATATATTCTTATTGGCTAGTTTGTATATATCACGTGACTTTTTCTCGGGCTTCCCTCGGTAATTTTCCGTTCTGTGTTATATTTTCCTCACTCCATACTTCCGGAGCGGAGACAAATAAGGTCATAAAACTTTAGCCTAGACGAACACAAGAGATCCCGGTTTCCTCTGCAATGCGAATATATATTTTCTACAAACGGCAGAGTTTGCGGCATTCTAAACTAGTGACACAGGAACATTATATATAAGACAAATATTACGTTATACAAAAATGGTTATTTACATTGTGTTTACATTATACACACATATCAATCATATATCAAATTAAACACTAAATAAATTAATACATTATAAAATTAATTCGGATACACTCTGTCTCAAGTTGCACTGAGGTCCAACGTTATAGATGTTACAGCTTTAGTTATGTCTTTCGAGAGAGTAATAACGCAAGTGCATGGATGCATTGCTAGGTCATGGCAGCACACGAGATCAGCAGCTGACTGCAACTCGTTATCTCTCATGACATTTACGACTTATTGAAAATGAATGATGAATTGTGGCAAACCTAGTCACTTAGGTAAGAAAATAACTGCGTTGTTCTATCCTATATTTCAGTAATCCATGTCTTAGTCTCTCTGAATTGGACTTAAAATGGCATCACAGAAAATACGCAAGCTCAAGAGTAAAATGACAATATAATGCATAAAAAATCGCCTCCTAAGAGGATCACATCTACACTCATCCATTTAGCATAATCATACACTTTTAATTTGATGACGGTTAAGCTGTCAATGTCCCCATATGCACTCCCCCAAAACATAACTTCCAATACTATCGTTGTATTCGGCAGGACGAATATCAACTCTATTTCAACTACACCACCGAATACCATTTCATTGAATCAAACAAGAGCTTTCGCCGCGTTTCTATTCTTCAGATCCACAAATAGAGAACAAAGAGTGTTATAACAGACATTTATTGAAACAGAGTTGTATTATATCACGAATAAAAGTTCCACCTTTATTGCCTCACACACAGACTGTTCTGTAGGGAAGTTTTAGCCTTATGTGGCAAATAAAATGACAAGTCGCTTTACGAGGATCTGTTGGTCATTGAAATGATTGTACATAGGAACGAAAGACTTATTTTCAACTGCATAGGCACATAAAACTGAACGACTTGTAAGGTGGTCAAAATAAGAAAGTATGAAAATTAATGGACCTGATTTTATGTTTTTATTACAGAGAAGTAATAAAATTACTGGGGTATTACTTTGGAAGAAGCAGGCCTTGCGTAGAAATGCGTAAGAAATATTGTGTTTAAACTATTCTTAAGATTTTTTACAAATGATAAAAATGGTAATAATTTCCAAAATTGGCTAAGAAATAATCCAATAAATATATTTTTAAAAAATCATCTGACAAAAATCGTAGAAGTACGACTGATGTTACTGCAACTACGATGAAAGGGAACGCACCATTGGAAATGGCTTCTGCAACCTTTCCCTACACAAAATATATGGTACGTAAACTCTGTTTATTGCTTTTATGTACTCTTGTACAATAAACTAGTCACGTTAGGAAAAAATAACCCCCTGATATTATTGTACAACTACTGTAGCGGTGGACTGGAAAGAGCACAGAAGGTTGAAAAAGGAAGATTATACAAGCACACATGCAGAGAGGAAATTGTAGGAAATGAAGCTGTGTTTGTATAATGACCTAAAATGGTAAGTGCCCATATTCTCTGAAGAAAAATCATGCTTGGCCTGAAAGAGCATTACAAGCCTCAAGAACATATTTCCTAATGCATGTCCATTTATGACTGCAGAGTCGTAAAGGAGTTGTTTCGGTGAGATAAGATTTGACAGACTAGGAGCACGCAGCCCTGCTCTACGTGACCACTTTCAATGCGCTTTGTTAGTCACGGATCATAAAGGACAATCGTAAATCTTTTCTTTGCTCCATGGGATATTGCTTACGGTTATTATCCTTCATTTTTCTTCAAGAAAACGTAAAAACGCTTCATTTCCTTCTGAAATACTGACGCTCAGGAATGGTCTTTTTCTAAGACAAACTTGACGTAAGCTCTTACGTCGAGTAAGAGAGTATAATTTATGAAAATGAAATTAATGAAAGGAAAAACTATAAAACCGTACAAGTAACATATACGCGTTTGTTACAAAATAAATTGAGTTTTATTTATGGACGCTCTTTAACTACTACGGTCATTAGCGTCCCATTATATATTGGTCGTGAAAGACCGGGATTTTGCTCAGAGGCCTCTTTTTTAGACTTGAGGTAAATCTATGACACGAGACCACCGGCTTTATTTCCCTTCCGAAGGAAGCCATGTTAAGCGCGTTGGTTACGTTAGTAAAAACGGCCGCTGATGACTTTTACTGTTGTTTCTTGACAGTTATAATGTTTATGTGAATGAAACATTAGCAATGGTTCTGTGGTTGAGAAAGTTTGTGGTTGCTATTGTTATTTACAAAGACAATGTATTCTTCTTCTTATTATTATTATTATTAAATATATCTGTATTAGACTACACGATTAACTAACTTGTGGGAGCCTGTTTAGGAAGAGGGTTCAATTCCCAGCTCCGAGGTGTCGATTTTAAGTCGGACCTACCCACGACTTGTACACATGACGTATCCCCAAGGCCCAAAGTAGTATGGAGTTCACGGTAAAAGCTGCAGGTTTTCTCATTCCACCGCTACCCTTACTATCATCCTGGCATCGGAGGTAATGGACTACACCCGCTGGAGGCCTCCACCTCAGAAATGGGTTTGGTCATCGTTTGGTGGATGTCATAAGCCATATATGTGGAGCGTTAGAGTCGACTACGATCATCTTAATCTGCTATTTTTACGTCAGACGTCATGAACTTTCAAACAGGCACTGCATATTCTTATAGCTTTCTAGAGTATATGGCACATAATACTGACAAATGGATATAAACATAATATATGCGACGATATCACTATTTCCCGATACTCGATAGTGGTACTGATTTTTGAGCACTCACTTAATAACAAAGTTGTAACGGCGATCGATAGCTTGTTTACTGAGTTGTGTTCTTATTACTAGTTTTCATAATTAAACGCATGTAATCAATTTTGTATTGTACGCTAAGGCAGTATTTTTAACACTTAAATGATTTCAGTCTAATTATATAATATATAATTCAATAACAGCCCGCCTTAAAGCAATATGTGTATGCAAGAATATATAAAAAGTGTATATTACAGTCATTGTAAATGTTTATATTATTGTATACATGCGTAATAATGTGATGTGAATGTATTACGCTATTTAATAATGTAGGTGCTGTGAGAATAATAGATTAAAAGTTGCTAACAATGAGGTAACAATAAGGTAAGCTTGAGTCAATAACGAATTTGACAGTTTAATAATGCTACTTCTGATTCTTGGAGCAACAATATTGTAATTTTAGAGACTTTATAAAATAGCCAATCAACAACCAGAAAAAGATTTAGTTAAATGAAGGTATTCTACTGGAGTAGGAATAGCCAATCATTGACTCAAATACAGAAATTTACAAATTTAGGCGGTAGAAGTCAATTCAGTTGCTTGCAGACAGTGTTCCTAATCGGATGCGAGATGCATCCTCGAGAAGTATAATACGTATTCAGTGTGAGATGAAAATAGTTTACGTGCTAAAAAGTGCAAGTAATTAATTTAAAAAATATCATAGCTCTCTCTATATCAGTGAAGTGTTATTTAAATCGTGTCAAGCATTAATACAAGGAGTGAAGTAAAATTATAATCTGTGTAAGCCTACATTCTTCAGTCGCATCACAATCCTGCAAAGAGAAACATGTCTCTAACAATAATACTGACGCAGCCGAGGCAAACGCAATATATAATATTTAAAGAAACAGTCAAATTACAAAGTTAATATTTTTAAACATTTTGGGGGGGGGCAAAGGCCACCGGAGGTACATTTGGGTCAAAGGCTACCGGAAAGCGGGTACTATACGTGTGGTTGCAACGAACTTCAACTTGAAATATAATACAACTCTTTCAATACAACCTACTTCAATATTTCCTTCAATGCTAATTCCGGAATTGTTATTGTTTGACATTCTCCAATTGGCAAAGATTTCCTTTTATCTTGATAATGCTACAGGTTATAATATATCCCCTATTGTTAGTCAAGGATAATAATAGTAACAATAATCATTTCTTTGCTTCCCTTTTTATTAACTATATTTTGTGCTAAAAACCATCTTTTAAAGTATTTTATATCCATATTACGGAAACAACCTAGGCTCGTGACCGAGTTTGACTTGCGCAAACACAAACCAACATATGGAAGGAAAGAGCAATTATTTCCTTGCGCTGCATTATTTCACGTCTTGATTTGTTTCTGCTGAATTTATAGATTTTGGTCACTAGAGTAGGTAAATGTAATTGGCTGAGAGTGAGTCCTCAAGCCAGGCTAATGCAGAAATGTGATTTAGTGCTTCAGCTAAATCAGCTGAGGCACAAAGGTATGACTTAACTCTGCATGTTACTGAATATCTCTACTCCTTCCCCCATTATTTTGCATGTTTTCGTTTGGACACAAAGGTTATGGAATGTTGCATGCGACGCAGTCAGGGTCTATCAAGAACTATAGTCCAACAACTCTTTGGAGATATTTGTGACGCAGACGTGAAGAAGTCTCAAATCCTTTCGTTTCTTACACAGCGTAGAATTAAACGCAACAACTTGCAATTATTCAATCGAGGTATCGATGGCATCGAGGTCTCACCCCTAATACAACATAGGTATAAGTGTATATATTATATATATGGCTGAAGATTAACTTTTTGCTCCTTTGTTTCCCAGCGTACAGATTCTTGCAGAATTTGCTGGCTGATGGGATAGTAGGCTATGGAACGAAGAGCTCGTCGGACCTAGATGTAAACATCAGCAGCAGGTTTCGCAATTCTTAATATCTCAACGTTTTACAGCTATAACATGAGACAGTCAGAAGATAGTTTCTTTTAGATTTACTTCCATTATTTATTTTCGGCATCCTAATCTGGAGGACTAATATTTGAATTAAAATATAAGACCTCACATTATGTAAGTAGATAGCCGTATCTGTAGTATATATTGATACAGAATATCCACGCACACTCATACACACAGGCATGCGAGGGTATTCACTCGACAAGTGTGTTTATATGTATGTTTTTTTTACTTCTTTCTGTTCTGCGTATAACTTCCAGGTGAGGGGAGTATGGAAGGCTAGCAAAGTCGTAAGTTTCCAAACAGTGCTATGTGTCATTTATTAACGCAGAACCTTTAGAGCATATTTAGGCAAGGTGACTCAGGTACGACTCATTGTGAGAGCATCTAGCTGTAACCAACCACCCTACCTGGTGTGCTGAGTTCTATTAACTGAGAGTAGTACCTGATAACTTACTTTGATAGAATGAGAGGTGAACTTTGTTTAATAGTTATAGGTATACACAGGGAAACATCTCGCGCGCCGCGACCTGCAGAAATCTGGTTACCACACCCCAGGAGGGAGGGATAAGGTGAATGAACCAGACAGAGAAGGCTACAGATTGTAGACAGACAGGCCTCAGAGACGCGCGGAAGTTACTGAATTTCCAAGCACGCATATCCATTCCACTGCTAGAGCCGTCCTCCAGACAAGCAGTGTCCACAGGGAACACTCTTTTCATTGAACAAGCATCCACACCATCTGTGAGTCACCTCCATACCCCACTAAACCAAGAGGTACACATGAAAGATGAGAAGGAATTGGAATGAAAGGGATATGATGGAAAGAAAATCGTGGTAGTAAAGAAATCGTCCCAGCTTTCGCCTGTTAAACCTGGAATCCACGAAAAATCCATGGGACAGAGTGGGTGGTCGCCGGGGATCGAAACAGGGACCTCCAGAATGCGAGTTGCAAACGTTACCGTGGTGCCACCTCGCGCGATTTTGAATAACTAAGTACAGGATATGTCTAGTTAATTGGCTGCGCGACACCGTGTGAGGCTCGCATTCGGCAGGTCACAGGTTCAATTAGAATCGATCGCCCAATCTGACCTTTGGGTTTTCATGGTTTTCACTGGTCGGTGGACTAATACGGCAGTAGCTTCTCTCCGATCACGACTTCCTTTCCCTCAGTACTTCTGTATTCCGATTTCTTCGGATATTTTAGGTGTGTTTCCAGGTTTCACGGCATGAGGGCTGCTGGACCGGTGACACGGATGCTTGCTGCAAGGAAGAGTATTCCCTGTGGACACCAGCGACTGTTTGGTTGTAAGGGTTGTTCATTGCCCTCTCTGGCACCTCTAGTAATGTGGTGTTATTCGATCTAGGGCATATTCGGGACTTCTAAGGGTTCCTATGACCTATCTACTTGCAACCTGTAGCCTCCTGTGGTTCCTTCACTTCATCCCGGCGAAGTATCCCTCCTTTCTATCTGTAAATAAACGTCCGCAGTTAAACTATACTTCCAATTTCAATTGCCATGCATTCACTACTCGACTAAGTGAAATCTTCACGGGGTAAAGCAATTCTCATACACCGAATATTGGCAACTCTGCTAAAGATGGCGACTTGCAATTGTTGGTGTAACGCAACTGTTCGTTTTTGTATTACATATTTCAGTACCTACTCGTCAACTACATAGTATACACCGGTATGCAGAGGTATCATGGCAACACATGTCGCAACTGAGTGAAATATTGATCTGTAGGGTGAAACAATTCCGGTGGTAGATAATTATAAATTAAATATGAACAACTCCGGGAGAGAGAAAATGGCATCATCTGAAATGGCAGTGTAAAACTTATTTTAAATACTATTGGTGAGCTACTTCTCTAATGAATTTCTGCATATTGTGAGTATAAAGTTGCAAGGAGATGTTTCTTTATGCGTTTAATTTTTTTAGGAGAGCCTAATGGGAAAAATGTAACCGTAAGCGTCGATGTATATTGACATGTATTGCTCTCAGAAATCACAATATTTCGCCTTCAGATAACAACATCAATTGTTAAAAGGAAAGCTACTGAAGACATAAGCTAAAGGTGGACACATTAGGACTTTGTAGACTGCAGTGCCGGAGGTTGACCCAATTTTCAATTACAGAAGAACGTAAATTAGGTCCAAATTCACGAATAACACGCGTGATGTTATTCATAAAATCATTTACTGTTTCTGGCTTGTTGACTAACTCGTGATTTAACATAACCCCACAAGAAGTAATCCAACGGCGTTAAATCACATGACCTCGGGGGCCAGTTAACATCACCACCACGGGAAATGATGAAACACCTGAACTTCTACTTCAAAAGATCGATTGTTTTGAGAGCAGTATAATGCATGGCACCATCTTGCTAGAACCAGATGTTTCTGAGATCCATACCATCCAATTTTGGCCAGAAATAGTCCCTTATAAGAGACTGGTATCTTTCTCCATTGACAGTTAGAGCTTATCCATCCTCATCTTGGAAAAAGTATGGACCAATGATCCCACCATTCCAAAATTCACACCACACAGTATCCTTTTGGGGATGAAGTGGTCGTTCTTGAATCTGCATTGGATTTTGATTGCTCCAATAGAGGCAATTTTGTTTATTAACACAACCATCAATCCAAAAATGGGCTTCGTCGCTGAAGATGATTTTTTGACAAAAATCCTGCTCAGCTTCCAATTGCTCCATAGCCCAGTCAGCGAATACACGGCGCAACCTATGGTCGTTGGGCTTTAGTTCTTGAGTTAACACCATTTTATAAGCGCGAAACATCAAGTCCAGATACATAATTCGCCAAGTTGTGGTCGGCGAAAGCCCCAAATCTTGCGCTCGACGAGCAAATGATTTGTTTCCGTTCTCGCGTACACTCTCACGAACGGCGCCTATGTTTTCGTTGGAGCGCTTACGTCGATTACGTACAGGCGTTCTTTGATCGCTGATAGAACCACTTCTTTCAAATTTATCGATCAAACGCCGAATCGTTCCCGCAGGGAACGATTATGCACATCTTAAGCTTCACGTAATACACGGAAGGTTTGGCGAACAGATGATCCATTTTGATAATAAATTTTCACAAATTCCACGCGTTGTTGAATGCTGTAACGTTCCATGGCTATTTTTCAATAACAACGGTAACCACATGAAAAAAATGACTGCTGTAATTCAATAACAACGGCAGCTATCACATGTTAAATATAGGACACTCTTGTGAAAGACCTTTATAATATAGGATTTTGTATTCATTTGTATTTGGAAACACCGAAAGACACAGATTTCGTCTCCATTGCTTCTGATTACCAGTAGCTTTCGATATTGTACTTCTAAACGTGCATGTTCCCTATTTGTTGCTCTTCATTACCATTATGATGATAACTCAATACATGACACACGCGTGCGCATGTACAGAATTGACAAATAGGTGGAACAGCGAATACATATCTATTTCACAGTTAATATATTGCCCCGAAGTCATTATGCATTTAGTGATGGCAACCATTACATCGTTGCATATTAGAATGAATCACTTCATAAATGCTGTTTATAGAGATAGAAATTAACGTCCATGGTAATAACGTATCCGGCCTCCTGACGGCATCTGGGTAAGACACTTTATTGGAGAACATGAAACATTTGTCATACACCTACGTGTCTGATCCCTGTCGACAAGAATATTGCTGACTAAACATTTGCTGGTAGGAATTAAAGACCACTCCGAGTACGTGTTTGTAGCTATTATATTGGGAAAGTTATAGAAAGTGATTTCAAATTCATAGAGACATTTGAAGCAAGTATTTCTTCCTTCCTGCTAGATGTATGCGGAATTCCAATCCAAGCAATCAAAATTGCCAACGGCTGCAAAAAAGGAAAATAGAATAGCATTTAAAATGAAAGGTAGGTAACGGTACAATACGGTGCATAAAACGTGCTGATGCTTTTGGTTTCATATAACGTTTTTCTTTATTTAATGTTGGCAGTTTCCACACCTACACGAATGTGCTAATCTCTTATTGGTTTGAACCAAGTGAAAGACGAAAGGGGTGGGAAACGGAAGCATTTTACCTGAATGGTTACAATGGTTCACCAGACACACGTCCTTCTCTTATCGGTTTTGATGTCAAAACCCTGCCACTCAAATTCTAACCAATGAACGGTGGTCAATTTCTAATTCGGTAGCAAAGGATCGCGGGGGAGGTGGTAAGAAACATTATATATATATATATATATATATATATATATATCTTGTAGAGCTTATAAGCCATAAGATAACTCATATAAAATTACAACTTAAAATTAGAGATCATAAGGTCGCACTTAATTACAAGTAATTAATAAAGTGAACTAGTTGGATGAAATTGGCTTGTAAACAACGTCCTCTTTAAAATATGTCACTTGAAAGGAATAAAGAATGTGGACAACAAACCGAAAATTATTGCCCCTAATGCGCAAGGTTATAGAGCATCGAGAGCTGCGGAGCTATGGAATGCTCCAAGAACAGCGTTAAACTGGTTACTGGATACGTAAACCGAGGGGCCTATTTAATTATAAATGCATAATGCAGCCCGCCCGGCGCCGGAAGCTTCAAAAACATATCACAGTGGGACACTAAGTGAAATTAAAACGCATGTGAAGAACACAGTTTAATGAATAATATTTTCAGGAAAGATAAAGAAGTATTTTACTTTGAATAACTCATTTAATCGGTTAGAGTATTAGGAGGTTAATATTATTATTATTATTATTATTATTATTATTATTATTAAACATTTTGAATTATAAAGCATCACAAACCAGCATGGTAAGGAACTGAGTTATACGAAGTGAACCACGTAACAAAAAGGCACAACATAGCACTTTCACATTACCTGAAAAGGTTTGGCAACTTCTTTATATTAATTTTCTTGCAAAACTCAGATTATAAATGTTATTTAAAATAATACTAATTCCGATATTAACTATGGAAAGGTAAACTCAGAATAAAAAGCTCAATGCTATAGTCGGGATATGAACAGATCTTCAGCTTCCTATACCGCTGCTCGTCGTCTGAGTTACGATGTCGATCTGACAGTACGTCATAAAATTCTCTAAGTGACTCCAACTTTCCCGGTATCACACAAGCCATTCTTAACTTCTCTAACGATAATATACGCCCATGTTCACTTAGTTTTTCATTCTAATTCTACCTCTCCAGCCTGCAGAAGAAAAATTAATAAAACTTAATTAATAATGCTTTCTCAACAAATCTCAAACTGCCTTGTATCCTAGGCTCTGGTGTACAACCGCCATCGCGAAAAAAATTCTATGCAAAAGCCGCCAATCAACTTGGTTTGCTCGAAGTAGGTAAGGGGTAGGGTGGAGCCATGCATGAGATGCCTTACCAAGTTAATACACAATTCATTATACAGCCACGGTTTTTGCATGCAAGTGTACATATTACGGAAGAGCTCCGAAATCGGGGCAGATCACCGCAAGTAAGCTGCAAAGCCGGTTTTGCTTCTAATGTAACCCCTGCAAGGGAGTGATGAGGGTTGAGATGTTAAGGTCGACCGGATCTGGATAACGACAGGGGTCCCCAACGTTTCCAAATAAAACGCATCCGACGCAGTCGGACCTACAGTTCCCTAACCCCGACAGACGCCATGGAACCTCTACACAACGCACATCCACCGTCCAGCCGCAACCCGCCGAACAATGACAGGAAATTCGTGGTAGAAGAAGTACCACCCAGCATTCGCCTGCTGACCCAGGGAAACCAGATAAAAACCATGGGTCAGATTGGGCGGTCGTCGGTAATCGAACCCGGTATCTCCCGAATGTGAGTCGCATACGTTACTGTGGGATCAACTCGCTCGGTAATGATAGATGGAGCAAACTGAAAAATCCATTGGCATAGCTAGGATTTGAACGATAGATCTTCTCAATGTCGAGTTAATAATACGTAAGTATTTGTCCCGGGCCAAATAGCGAACACTTATAAGGTCAATCAATGATAATTAATTGTTCTTTTACACAAGCCTTACAAGACTGTTGACGCTTCGTGAATGGTTTCATCCTGAAGCAGAGATCAGGCTGTGTACCCATGTCTGTGGATGGGTGGTGGATGGAAGATAACAGCCATGCCCTTTTGTTTACCATTTAAAAATCCCTGTGGCCACCTTGATTTGTGATAATTATTTTAAAAGGTAAGGTATACCTCAAGATTGGAAGGTCCTCCATCGTAATTACCTGACTCATATGTGACCTACATTTTTACCGAGCGAGGTGTGTGCGATTTCGCATGTTGGAGGTCGCGCGTTCGATTCTCGTAGACCGCCCTCTTATTTATCGTGGTTTCCTCGCGTCGGCAAGCGAATGCTGAGGTGGCTTTTCTTCTACCACGACTTTTCTACCTCTTCTTTTCTATACTCATTATCACCATCATTGTCATTCAGGGTTGTAGCACCGGGTGACGGTGTTCGGCGGGATGTTACTGGGAGATGGCTATACGTAGATAAGACATTGCATTTCACGCAAAAATTCGATACCGAGAGTTCACCGGAAATACATGTTTTAAGATCCCTTGTATAAAAACATTTAAAAGTGGGTTAGATACCAAAATTGGTATATTTAACCTCAGTATTTCTCAAAGATGCGGCATAAGGATTTTCAAACAATCCACGCCCAAACTACCCTTTACATGGAATACTTTTTGAAATTTTTGGTTTCCTAAAAACGGCTCTAACGATTTTGAATGAAATATATATTTACATTGCAAATAAAACGTATGTCTTGAATTTTCTGAGAAGTTCTGTTCCTCCGAAAGGAATTTTGTACAATCTTGTATAACTTGTAAACATTAAACGATACATGAACACATAGGTACTACACATAAAATGTATATCTCTTTAAAAAAATTCAATGTATTTACTATAACCTTTTGTAATATAAGCAATTTCCGAAATATCCGTTGTTAATTGTTCGAAATGTTCAAAAATTCCTCACTCTTTTTACGCCCTGTAGATTTTTAGTTTTTTCTTGCGATCCCGTAAGGGAGGGGTTCCGACTCCTTCCTCTGCGGGCGTTGTGTACCCCTAGCACTCGTGGTACTTCAGACAGAACTAGAAGTACATCGGCCCTAAAACCTAAGACCCTTCGAATTGAGTTGGGTTCGACGGGAAGCGGTTCCCGATACCCATGGGAGACTGTTTACGTCTGGGATGCCCGGGTGGGGTTTGAGGATCCTCAAAGTTTTCCGGTGGCGCCCTGAATAGGTGGTAGATGGTGTGCTAGTTCACACCCAGCCTTACCGAGGTTTTTCGGTAGTCTTCCCGTTTGGGGTGATGCGCGTATTGCGCAAAACGGGGAATGCCTTTTTAAGCAATAAGATATACGGTATAAGCAGTAAGGTATTGGAAAGCCCCATGCGAGGGCGTGTCACTGGGTTGACGCTTTCCCCTAGATTAGAAGGGGTGCATTATCTCCGGGTAGATCTTAGCCCCGAGCTATTCCTTGCGATTTCATGCAAAGAGAACGGAATTTTAAGGCCAGCATGTAGCGCCCAGTTCTAAAGCATTTGACTATCGCTATTCCCTTGGTATCTTTAACGAAATGTGTAACGTAGCTATATCCCGAAAGATTTATCTTGAATAAAATGAAGAGGTAGTAAAGTAAACTTCTGTAAGAATAGTTTTTAAATTAAAAATTAAATTGAGTTTTACTTATGGACGCTCTTTAAATACTATGGTCCTTAGAGTTCCATTCTATATTGGACGTGAAAGACCGGATCTTTTGCTGAGAGGCTTTATCAGGCTTAAGATTCTTTTACGTGCCGTAAATCTACGACACGGGACCACCTGCTTTACTTCCCTTCCGAAGGAAGCCTTGCTAAGGATTTTTACGCCCGAAAAAAATCCATCACCATCCGCCGAGTTTGAATCCGCGACCTCGAGAACTAGAGGCTAGCATGAAACAGTTTGCATATCTACTAATAAAGGATAGCGTGTAGAGAAAGTCATGTGAATGAAACACATGATGTTTTTTTATCTTTGCGTGAAAATTAAGAATTTTTACGTAAACGCGGCCGTGTAATTACGGTTCTTGTCTCCGTCAGCATCACATACAGATTGAACTTTCCGTGACGTTCCTTTTCGCTGGCGATAATCCCCGATTTATGCTTCTGATTGATTACAATGTACAATTAATACTGAAGAAAAGTGTTTTGTGTACTTATTGACCTGATATGTCACATTAAATAATACACATATTCCATTTGTACACATAAATCAATTGTAAATATATACACTTAGTATATACATATCTGAATTACAATGTTTTGAGGTTTCCTGAATCTAACATTTAAAATCTGATGTGTTACATTTACATTATTTTCTCTACTCCGTATACTTTATTAGTGGGTATGCAAATTATTCTTACAAAGGTTAAATTTTTATCCACTTCATTTTGAACACATAAACCTCTGCAAAAATAGCTACGTTATACATTTCAGTTCAGTACAAAGGGAGTACTGATACTCACGTGCTTAAGAAATACACGCTATACGCTGGCCTTAAATTCTATACTCTTTCCATGCAATCGCGAAAAACAACTGAAAATAGACGGGACCTCCAAAGAATAACAAAGTATTGAACAAATCGAACCATTAATAACGGATAGGTATCTCGGAAATAGCTGACGGCACAAAAACAGTCATTTGAAATAATATGTTTATTTTAAAGAGATCTACACCATTTGTGCAGTACTTTTCGTCTATCACTTTACGTTCACCAGTTATACAAGGTTATATAAAAGTCCGTCCGAATGAACGCGGTTTCAAGGTTGTTTCCAGAAAATTCAAGATTTAAATTTTATTTGCCATGTAAATGTTTTAAGTAAAATCGTTAAAGCCATTTTTGCAAAATCAAGAACTTCGAAAAATTTCCATTTAAACGGTAGCTTTGGGTAGGGAAATTTTCATGAATATCTTCGTGTCACATTTTTGCAAAGTGCTGAACTAAACACAACTGATAACTGTCCGCCTTTTCGTTTTTGAGTTATAATGTGGATGGACACACTGACACACGCGCACAAGTGCGCTTGTACTGATACGGCCCGACACGGCGCGGTAATTATCTAAAATAAGTTAACCAGATATAAAGTAACACTATTATAATACTTAGATGATGTCTCATAAGTAATGTCGATTTTTTAGCAAAATCACTGTTTCTTTTAATTAATGCCGGGTACCTTTACCTCAAAACTTGATGAACTAGTTACGGTTGTTGTGAATAAAGATTCGCATCAACTGCACGTTGATTTGAACAAATTTCCAGTGAATCACACCTTCAAAATTCCACCAAATACATATCATTATTTTGGGGCCAAACCGATATTTTTAACGACAACGTTTTCAGGTTGACGGTTATCGAGCCCCTGTTTCGAGGTGTCAGGGCAGCGGTAATACACCCACATTTCATCACATGTAACGATTATCCTAATAAATCTATCATCCCAGGAATTAGCGTAAAAATGATGACAGATATCAAATCTACATTGGGTGTGATCAGGTTTCAATTCATGTGGTAGATATTTACGGCTTCTGAACAACTTTTTAAGTGTCTTAATATGTCGATGCATGGTATAATTTGAAGAAGTTCTTCTGACAACTTCCCAGTGCTTGTTTGTGGATTTTCTTTCAAAACTCTAGGTGTATTCTCAATATTCCAAAACTTTGGTCTTCCAGAACGTTGTAAATCCTTAATGTTTTCGTCTCCATTATAGAAACGCTGGAAAACTCGTTGTGCAATTCCCTCACTAATGACACCTTCACCTTCCACTTCACATATTCTTCAAGCCGCGGCAGCAGCTTTTTAAACTTCCTCCAGTAGTGCTTCAGAAGACTCTGACCTAAAACCTTGTGCTTCCATTTTAAAATGTTATAATACCAACTTCTGGCTGCGAACATATTAACATTACAATGTTAACAATAACCATACCACCTTATAAATAGTGTTGACAAAATAAACGTATATATACGTACGATATAAACCCAATTAAAAAACCTACATTGGCGTTTTCCCCTCCCCCACGCTCATGGCTTATGCAACCAGCATAAAGTATGTCATAATGCTTCAGAGATGATGACGTCATTCATCAACAAAGAAAGTTAACATCGAATAACATATCGCCATGAGTGACGTAATACATCATGTACTGTCATCATTTGCTGGTTTGCTACACACCACTGACGCCAGCGCCATCATACTCGTGGACGTCAGCAACTCCTGGGCAGGCACGAGCAGTCACTTTTCGGCCAGGGACCGAGGCACGAACAACTAGACCTCGTGACAGCAAGATTTTCGGCTTAATTCATCAAGGGGTGATTCTTTCGGCCTTTCCAAATTATCTTTAAACTTATTTGGTAAGCTTTGAAATTCAACCTTCAACTCTTGGTGTTATCTAAATTCTTTTACGGGAGAGGCATTTATAATTTCGCATTTATGTAAGTTTATTGTGTTCGTTGCTCTTCCATAAAATCTTTAAATTAATATGGCAACTTTAAATGTAGAAAAGTGAAAGAGTATATCACATTGTATTGAAGCATATTAGTTTGTAAATGTTAAAGCCAGCTGACCAAAGAATTGTTAACGAATACATCAATTTAAAGTAAATTGTTAACATACGTGCCGGTGAATGTTTGGAAAAATACCAGTGGTGCATGCGACGACCTATAATGAAATATAATGAAATAATTGTAACCACGCAGTGGGTACTAATGAAGATACAAAATGTTTCCTTTAATATAGTAACTCGTGTGAGAAAAATCGTATATACAATATTGTACGTAACTAGTGTTGGCCACGTGCAACGCTCCTTGGGATAGTCGGCATTGAAATACAAAGGCGAGAAAGCGATACCAAGGTTTATGGACAAAGCGCTTGGAATATTGCGACTCCTTTCAAAGTTATGTGTGCTATCGTCGAAAAGTAAGGTCATAAATCTACGTACGTGATACAGCTTAGAATCAACTAATTTTAACTAGAGCCATGGAAATAAAAGTTAGGAACTTAACGAAAAGCCCAAATTTTAGTCAATAAGGCGAATACAAAAACAGGAAACATGATTAAAACGTGGGAAAAGTAATCACGTAACATATGGGGAGTAGGGATGAAATCGGAAACGGCGAGATTTACAAATCACAAGTAAACTCACTGCTCTGAACTCTGTACTCGCGTAAGAAAGTGCCGCGGCTATGCACGCTACGAAAGATCGTTCTATGAAAGCGTCAGAGAACTAAGAAATATCGCCGTCTCAGAAATCACCGCTATGTTAGCCGCGAGTAAATTCATGTATCAGAAATTGTCACCATCGAGTTGTTTGTTTCGAATGGTTAACGGAGCCTTCCAGAATGTATAGCAATAACTGGATAATAAAGTTAACGTTAATTACGGTTAATGTTTCAATATAGCCAAAGGTATATTTACCCTTCCTTGTAGACCTTACAGAGTCAATATTGTTCATCGCTAGCCAGGCAAAGAAAGAAAAATACACCAGGAGAGCAACCAGTCACAAGCTGAGGATTCTGGCTTCAGAACTACGCAGAATACAGGCAGCTTCAACACACACTGAAGTAGTTAAATTGTTGCGCTCCACGTATGGAAGCCAATTTGAAGAACGTAGTTGCCGCTACGTATGGAATGTCAGTTTGAAGAAGGTGGTTTGTTACGTTATTTTTGTACCACGCTTTGGGCGTCAATTTGAAGTAGTTTGTATTGAGGAGTTGTATTATATTTCAACTGTTGGGGAGCCAAACTTGTAGTAGTTGCAACCGTACGTATAGTAAACATTTTCCGGTAGCTTTCAGGTGGCCTTTGCCCCAAGTTTAAAAAAAAATTAACTGTGTAATTTGATTGTTTCTTTAAGTATTAAATATTTATGTTTGCCTCGGCTGCGTCAGTATTATTATTATTAGAGACATGTTTCTCTTGGTAGGGTTGTGGTACGACTGAAGAATGTAGGCTTACACAGATTTTAAGTTTTAATTCACTCCTTTTTATTAATCCCTGACACAAATTAAATAACACTTCACTGATATAGAGAGCTGTGAGATTCTTTTATTTAATACTTGCACTTTTTAACACTATACTATTTTCGTCTCGCACGGATACGTAATTAATTTCTCGAGGACACATCTCGCGTCTTGTTATGAGCACTGTTTGGAGGCAACTGAACTAAATTCCACTGCCTAAATTTGTACATTTCTGTATTTCATGTCATGGATTGGCTAATTCTGGTCCAATAGGATACCTGCATTTAACTAAAGCTTTTTCTGGTTGTTGATTGGCTATTTTTATAAACTGTCACTAAAATTACATTATTGCTTCCAATAATCATAAGTAGTATTATTAAACCATCAAACTCATTATTGCCTCAATGTTACCTCATTGTTACCTCACTGTTAGCAAATTTTAACTTATTTCTCACAGCTCTTACATTATTAAATTAGTAATACATTCACATGACATTATTGAACATGTTTAAAATAATATAAGCATATGCAATGACTGTTACATACATTTTACAAATTATTGCATACACATATTGCTTCAAGGGGGCTGTTAATGAACTTACATGTTATATAATTAGACTGAAATTATTTAAGTGTTAAGAATACTGCCACAACACGCGCGTACCTTTTTCTAAAAATACTTTTTTTCTATTCCGGGGGGGCCAGAAAACATGTATTTATGGTTAAATCTTGTTATCGAATTTTGGGGTGGAATATAATACTTTCTCAACCTATTATATACATGGTGGGGAAAGTAAACGGTGCGTATGTGTGTCTGTGAACCCCTAACTCAAAAACGCAAAGTCTGTTAAATATGAAACGAGTTTTTTTAAGCTTAGGACCTTTCAAGAATACGACACGAAGATTTTCAAGGGAATTCCCCCACTGCAAATTACCTTGTATGGAAAGCTTTTCGATAATTTTGATTTTTTATAAAAGTGGCTTTGTCGAGTCAATTTTTAGTAAAATATCACATGTTTCAACTATTTTGATTTCAAATAAAATGTATACCTGGGAATGGGTTTCAGTCCTATTTATTCTGAACCACTTTTGTTTACCTGGTAAATCGTAAGAGATAGGCAAATCTTACTTCACAAAAAGTAGAGCTCCTTAAAACACACAAAACTTATATCAAATAACATTTTTTGTGGTCTTAACAATATCCAAGGTATACTTTGTTATTGGTTTGAGTTTTAAAAATCTTACACTGTTCGCAACGAAAAATCACGATTACCCTATTTCTTTTCTTTCTTTCAAGAAAAAGAAATTCATACGGAATTTCATAGCGACTGAAAGTATTTGACTATCCCTTTAGCTTAATATTTTCTTGTTATACCTATACGAAATGTGCAAATTAGTAATGATCTGTATAACAGGAAGTGGATAGAAGAAAAAACTTTCGTAAGAATGGTTTATAGAAGAGTGAGTAGAGAAAGGCATGTGAATTTAGCACAAAGGATATTTAAGTTAACTATATGCAAAGAGAAAATATTTCTTTGTTTCAAAAACTTGATCTCATAACAGGTTTTCGTTTTTATTTTCTCCAAAGTTACCGATAGTGATTTTAGGTGCCTTTTAACAATTATCCGATCAAATATTATAATAACTATTTAAAACTTTAAGTACCTTTAACTTTGGTTGGCAGATATAAGAGCTCTAGCGCTTTGCGAGAGAAGGAAAGTTGGTTTCCGAAGTAAGTTCGTTCAGAAATGATGGTGCTGCGTTCAATAATTTTAGCTATTTTTCTTTCCAGGAAATAGCTATTTAAACAATATTTGTAGCTCTTATTGTTTGTGTTCCAAAAACAATAAAGAAAGAAAAGAAAAATAGAAGTAAGTTGAAACGAATGCCCACAATAATGATAGTTTTGCAAGTCGCAAGTCCCAGTTTGCTGTCGCAAAAGTCGAACTACCAGCATAAAGAAAGAAAAACATTTCTGCCCTTTCACAGCGCAACCTTCATGTCACTGGGGCTCTGCTGTTGATGGGTTCCATGGAACTATTGGGCGTGCAGGGATCCATTACACGGTCTAGTTGCTGCTCCCCTTAGCAACACCCGCGGAATGAATCACAGCTAGATACATTGGAACACACTCCTACAATCATCTCTTTGAATAACGCTCATGTCGCTTTTTCTGTTTCACTGCATCCAAAACCAAAGCCGGAGTACGGAAAGGGCACTGGGTCATTCTTTATATATGTAACGCTCATCGCCTACACAGATTTCTGATGTTCTTGTGGAGATAAAACTCTGTGTTATGTACACACAGCTAAAAAGTACCAAGGGAATAATATTAAAATATATGCCTCAGAAAACAAAGCAAACACCATTCAGAATGATGAGAGACATTTTCCCACACATTTTATTAACTGCGCAACTAACAAACTCCCTTACTGCATGAACGAATGACTTCCAGTAAGTGAATAGTAGCTATATAACCAGACTCTGATTTTCAGATCCTTAACTTTTCATTAATTTATTCCACAAATTTTTACAGTATCTTCCGTGTACTACAATATAATACCATATATATGACTAAAGTTTTATAAATTTAAATTAAATTAAATGTTAAGTGTTTACTATTTTTTTTAGAGAAACATGGAGAATAGGAAATGGACTTCATTTATTTCTAAAAGACTTTCGTTGGGTTGAACAGACTTAAACCGTGGAAAATAATGAATGAGAACTGAATCATATTAGTAACATAAATAAGATAAAACGGATAAACAACAAAAACAATACTTATGATACAAGGGTAAAAAATTATGCTGAATTTTGTAAGTAGGTATATTTGCAATACGAGGTTGAAAGCCAAAAAGACGATGCAGTGAAAATAAAATACTTGACAATGTATTCTATTATACTACGAGAGATAGCCGAGTATCAAAGTCTAGCGTCAAAGCGTTATTAAAAATATAAGTAAGGAATAACATTTTCTCAATAATTCTTTGGCATATAAATTGTGTGGTGGTTTAAAATGTTTAAGTTATTGTTAATTAATTATTATTCAAAACATTGAAAATATATTCCAAATGCGACTTACGTTTGGTAAGTACTTCCAGACCCAGAATTTATAGTTAACCACTATTGAGCCCATGTTAATTAGTTATTATTTCACATATGAAGTATGTAGACTAAAATTAAGAGCCGAATTGGCCAGAAAAAAATCAGTAAAAAATGAAATGTTTATCTAGAATATTTTAGAAATAGCCTCTTAAGACCTCTTCATTCTGAAATACCTTTTGGTAAGCCGTAAGAGATAGACAAAATCGTACATCACACAAAACATGTAGATCTCGTTAAAGCACATAATTAATTTACAATGCGTTTTCTTTGTGGAATTAACCATTTCCGAGGTATTCATTGTTATAGATTTCAATTTTCAAATACTTGTACGTTCTCAAATACGAAGTCGTTATGGGTTTTGTTTCTTTTTTCTCTTAGTCATGCAAAAATAACGGTATTTCAAAGAATTTTGCACTACCTTTGCTACACACATCTATGATGGAGCCTAATCGTGAAAACGTTCGGATCTAGGAACAAGGTCATGGCAACATCCACTACAAGTCAGAGAAATGCCGCCAAAAATGTAAACAGAAAACGCGCAGGTCAAGTAGACGGGCCCTTAATTTCAGTATTTAAAAACTGCGATTCATAGTATATTAATTGAACCAAAGAAAAGTCTTGAATGTAAATGATGAATATTCAATGAAAATGCTACACAATTAAGAAACCGTAATTTTACAAAGGTAGTTATATAAATCTTTACGTTGCTGGACTAGAAACCTTGTAACCTCTTCAGAAATGGCTACTTCCAAACCTGCAAACGGCCTGTCAAAGCTCAGATAGGGAAAAGTTAGTCATTATTTAATACCATCCTTTTTACTTTCTCTACTACGTATAGTAAGTAGGGGAAGTATTGAATTCCGCCCAAAAATTCGATATAGAGATTTCACCGGAAATGCATATTTTGAGGCCTCTGAATCAAAAGAAAAGCTTTTTTATAAACAGGTGCGTGTGTCTGTCTGCGTGGAAGTGTCAGTGAACAGTATAGCTCTAAAACGAAAAGTGGATAAATACCAAACTTGGTATTTAGGTTCAGTATCTTTCAAAGATGCCACACAAGGATTTTCAGAAAAATTCCCCCACCCCAGACTACCCTTTACACGGAATACTTTTTAGAAAGCTTTCATTTTCCCAAAAATGGCTCTAATGATTTTGATTAAAATATAATGTATTTAAGATATTTTAATGACAAATAAAATGTATATCTTGAACTTTTTGGAAATTTCTCCAAAAGTGCTCTTCATTCTGAATGGATTTTGCATAATGGGTATACCGTAAGAGATAGACAACGTTTTGTAGAGCTCGTTAAAACACATAGTTTATGTCATATAATGTTGTTTTTTTTTGCAGAGTGATCCATTTCCGAGATATTCCTTGTTAATTCTTTGTTTGAATTTTCCACTACTTATACTTTTTCTCAAATGGTAATTCGTTATTCTTTTTTTTTTCTTGTCCTGGACATGCAAAGAGAATGGAATGCTCCACATAGCAACCAGCTCTTAAACGATTTTACTATCGCTTATTATTAGCAATAATGCCAAGATCTGATATCTCGATTAACATGAAGTAGGTGGAGAATAATCGTTTGTAAATATAGTTTGTACAAGAGTAGAGCAACAAATCAGACCTTTTCATTACTGATCTGTTCCATGTGTCTACTGAAGTACTTGCTGAAAGTGGATATTTATTGTAAAGATAGTAAGGAATGTTCTTTTGTAAATTTTCTGTCACTCAGTTGTGTTTATAAGGCGGAAATATTACTAGTTACAAATGGTTTACAAATTTAGTTATGGAAACGGATTATTTCAGGATTCAAATCACGCATAGCATAGCTAATGTGAATGTCTTCTGTCCTAATAAGCTGAGGAATGCTTCCATAAACTGTAAATTTGCTTCCCAAGTTTCTCTGACCGTGTGGGATTAACTAGTGCCACATTGAGCCCCACCCCAGGAGGTGGAATGGGAATTGATGTCCAGGCGTGGCTGGCAGCAAGGAAACTTAGTACTCTGGATGTACGAAAGATGTGAATACAACTCATTTATGGTAAATGCTCAAAGCGGTAAACGCGAGTTCAGGAACAAGAGGGTCTAAACTGGGTCTATGCAGCGGTCCTAACGCAGCCTCAGTTTAAAGTTCCTCCTTAGTGACTAGCCTTTAGCTATAATTGGGCTGAAGAAAGTGAATTTGGACTACGGGAAATTAAGAGGAAACGATTCGGAACTGCAGAAAATCTCCAAGTGAAAACACGCAATGTGGAGGGAATTACCCACACAGAAATAGAATTAACTAAATAAGTGCAAGAAGTGAAGGTGAAAATAACCATCCTTGATGAAACGAAGAAGAAAATAAAATCAATTGAACAGCCAGCGAATTATAGTGAAGTCTCAGCAAAACAACTAGCAGCCACATGAGTAGCAATATTAATGGAAAAATCTGATGGAGTATATTCACACGACTTTCTCTATCTTCTATCGCTCATTAGTGGGTATACATGTATTGTTATAAGTTTATTTTTCTATATCCACTTCATTTTAACTGAGATAAACCTTTCCTGAAATAGTTGAATTAAACATTTCGTTATACACACAAAGGGAATGCGATTGTCAAATATTTTAGAATTGGACGCTACATGCCGGTTTAAAAATTCCATAATATCGCGAGAAACAACTGAAAATCGACGGTACTTTAAAAAATGGAGTACTTAACAATTCCAACCAGTAATAACGGATATCTCGAAAATGGCTGATGCTACAAAAATTGTTTGAAATAAGTTTTTTTGTATAGAAAATTTTCGTTTAAGCTTGATGTTTACGAGTTCTATAAGACTATAAAGAAAGTTCTTCCGAATGAAGAGAACTCAATATACATACATATTTTATTTATAAGCAAATATGTTTAGTGTTGTATTTTAATCATAATATTTATAGCCATTTTTCAGAAAAAAATTGTATAAAGAGTAGCATGTGGCAGGGTATTTTCTTGAAAATATTCGTATCGATCTCTAGAAGATACTGAAATTAAAACACCAAGTTTGGTATTTATCCGAAATTAGGTTTTTGTTATGCTGTTTACGGACACACACAGACCTTTTTTTCTAACAGTGCTTGTTTTATTCGGCGGGCCTCAAAGCATGTATTTCCGGTGAAATCTCGATTTCAAATTTTTTTGGTGAACGATGTCTAGCTACTATGTAAGTGATATAGAAAGTAAGAAGAGAAAACAAACTTAGAGTAAATAAAGTCCTGGAATAAGATTTAATGATATTTTGTATTGCATTTTAATATAGATCACAGGAAAAAAAACAGAAATAAATAAATTATTACGACAATTACTGATAAGAGAACTAGAATTTGAATTATTTATTCCAAATGATTAGACCTTTCGGTTGGAAATCAAGTGTGTAGCTGTAATATATAGCGTAGCTCATTATATAATATTTATATTACAAAATCCCCCACAAGAGAAAGACATGAGACAGATTAACTGTAATACTTACTTGGTGGCCTTAGCCTCACGGCATGTAGAGCTTACACCCCCTATGAATTAAAACAGCGCCTAGGGCCTGTCGAGGAACAGACGAACAATCGATTCAGAGAATGAAGAACCGGAAACGGGGTGATCGGCACGTAGCAAGGTATGGGAGTGAAGAAGTAGATTATATGGAATGAAATCGAAATTGATAAAAGGAAGGGTAAAGATGGAGCAATTGGTGGAATGAGTGGTGGGGAAGCCAGAGAATCAGGAGAAAACTCATCCAGGCGTCGCTTCGCCCACCACAAATCCCAGATTGGAGGCGAGCGGTCTAACCACTCAGCCACGGCGCCAACTGCTACTATAATATGAAGGGATATTAAGTATTATGAATAACCGGTAGGAACGAATACGAATTCTAAATGTTGGTATGCTTTCCGCGTACTAATAATTATTTGCAAAGGAAAAGGAAATGGATTTAATAACCAACAATAATTACGAATTGAGCTACACAATTATTATTAATTTTTGACCGAATGTAATCTATAAAATTGTGCTGCTGCAACCACAGCATTTTTGGTTATTAACCTCGAAACTTATAGTTTTTGTTGAGTTAGAAAAAGCGTTTAATACTGTAAATCGGTTACGCTATGGTAAGTATTAGACTAAAAATTACCTTCTCCAAACTTAATGACTGTACTAAAACCACATATCAAGAAACAAAGATTAGCATTTCCTTAGGAAATGGACAGGTATATAAAGAAATTATAATATGCACTTAAGACATAGATGAATATTATCTCCGATATTATTTAATATTTACTATACCCTCCAAAGGTGAAGGAAAAGAAACAGATTTCAATAAAATTAGATAAAAAATCTTATGTGATACATTCACAAGACTTTCTCTACACTCTATGGTTTATTAATGAGTATACACATTATTCTTACTAATGCTTATTTTTCTATCCAAATAAACCTTTGCAGTAATAGCTACTTTACACGTTTCGTTATAGATACAAAGGGAAGAGGGATGGTGAAATGTTTAACAACTGGACACGCTGGCCTTAAAATCCCATACTGTTTCCATGCGAGAAACAACTGAATTTTGCCAGGATCTTAAAACAATGACCAAGTAATGAATAATTTGAACCATTAATACTTCAGAAATGGCTTATCTACAAAAAGTTACTTGAAATAAATTGCATGTTTTAAAGAAATGTACATTTTTGTGTAGTAGGTTTTCGTCTGTCACTTAATGTTTACCAGATTATAAAAAATTCCTTCCGAATGAAGAGGACTTCATAGGCTATTCCCATAAAATCCAAGATATACATTTTACTAGTATGCAAATCTCTTTAGTGTATAGTATTTAAATGACAATCGTTAGAGCCATCTTTTAAGCAATTATTCTTTATTTCTCGTGATACCATTCAAGGACTATTCTTTCAAGGCCAGCATATAGCGTCCTATTTCTAAAAATTTGATTATCGTTTCAGCTTTCTGTGTCTCCTTTGTAGCTACAAGGAAAGTGTAATGTAACAAATTCTGAAAAGATGATTTCGATTAACAAAAAAGAGATAGAAAATAAGCTTTTATAAAAAAACAAGTTGTAGAACATGTAGCGGGAAAACGTTGGGCGCCTTTTGTAGCCGGAAAAATTTGGGCGTCTGGGTTGATGCCTTCTGCTGCAGTGTTCTGTTCTCCGGTTATCTCTGCTCTGCAGTTTATGATTTCTCCATTCCTAATAAATTACCTATCTAACTAATTTCACTGATCTAAAGTTTTCGTAGATGAGACAAATTAAAATACACTTAATTTCTCTTAAAATGTGATTTATTATCAATAAGATACTTATGGACGACTAGCTTTTCCCATCTTAAACAATTCTCACCATAATAGTAAATTAGGAGTCTAATCTAACTGCACACGCTTCCCCACCCATTTGCACACACGTGCATCCGTCGTCCAGAGAACATAATTCAGTGTCGAAGATATTGTATGAGAGAGCGTATAAGAGAGTGAAAATCTGCAGCCTGCTTCCCCCTTTTATGCCTAAACCTAGTGACGTTCACCTTCGCGCCTTAAAATGTAACGGCATTTCTAATTGATCCTCAGACGGCATTACCTTATTATGTATGAAAATATTCTACTCCAAAACTTTTCGCACACGCGCCCAGTGACGCGTCTAGAAGCAAACTCAGTGTCTCCGTGTCTTTCCTTTCTATATCCGTCTCTTTCTACTTCTGGTATTCCTTCAAGTTCCTTGCTCATTAGCTTGGTGAAAGGTGGTGTACTCTACCTAGAATTACTTTTACTTGGAATTAGCTAGCTCGCCCTCCCTTACAGTCTGCTTTGTACATCTCTTGGCTGCTAAATATTCTAATATCTTTCTTGGTGAATTTTATCATTATGTACAATTCTTGTTTGATATTGATTTATACGTCTATATACGTGTGTGAGTGTGCGTGTGTGTCGTATATCCCCTTTCAAAGAGATATAAAAGCAACCGACAGTAACCAGAGAAGGTCTTATGAATACAAGTATCAGACTTGTTTTTACGCTGAATTTATTTTCGTATGGTTTAAATTTTAAGGTTATGAATAAACTATGAGCACTATAGTTTACCAATGGTTGGAGTTAAGTACTACGTATTATAGTTTATTTATTTTTCTAATATTCAACTCTTAATTGAGTTATACACATTTTACACAATTTCACGAAAATAATCCACTTAAATTTTCTGTATACAGGTGTTTCAAAAATAGAGGGAATAAATTCAAGTATGCAGTTCCCATATGTAGACAATGAAAAAGTTCATTACTACATGTGTGTCGGAAATGCTTGGTTTCTGAGTTATAGCCTTCTTCCCGCAGGTAGTTGCCGTGACGAAGATATTAACGGGATGCTCTGACACTTCATTCCGAGGCAAAAGCTATATTGAGTGTTGAGTATGGCATTCGACTGAGCGGCGTGTACTCAAATCAGAAGCTGGCAGGAATGCACTTCATGTACGGCAAGGCGGACGGCAATGCTGCGCTGGCTCGTCGTTTGTACCAAGAGAGGCACCCACAGCGTAATGTTCAGATCGGAAGACATTTGAACGTTTCCATTGCCGTCTGTGCGCGCTTTGGAAGTTTACATCTCTTGGTTTGCAGAGGGAATGAATAAGATCTACAACTCCAGATGCAGAAGAGGAGGATCTGTATTCTGTGCACGAAGGTTAGCGTTGCAAGTGAATGCTCCTCATACGACTGTCTGCGAGAGCAACAGTTCTAACCTGCTTGCGACCTATGGACTCGCCCTGGGGGTTATAGGCGCATAACATCCGAGTTGGATCGGGGTGAGAGGTGGTTATTTTTACTCATAATATGTCTTTGTAAAGTGGTGAAGTGGCGGTAGAAGGTGTCTGCCCGACATCTTCTATAAAGGGGCGGGCACCGGTTGGAATGCTGTCACATTACACATATTATGTTGTACATTGCTCGCATTTTTGTTTTGATTTAGTTTGTGATGTCACATGGCTGTAGATCTTTTAAGCAGGAAAATACAGAGTTGTTTCCATAAAACCGGTTAGGAGTTTGCTAATTAGGTAAGTGGGTCCTTCCGGAGTTGTAAAATACGCTAAATTGTTTGTCAAACAGAGATTAAGTTAGTAATTGTTCAACAATTGTTCAATTTTTCAGCCGCTTGAACTGCTTACTACCCTGAAAGACAAAATAAATAAACAAAAATCTAAAAATACTCCGGCGGGATATATAATTGTATATAACAACTTTCCAAATTCCTTATATTTATTAATTAACCAATAAAATATATCCAAAACCAACAACATTGTTCAAATATCTTAAAACTAGAAAAGAAAGAGGAATATATAAAAAGATAAAAATAAAATAAGAAAAAAGAACTACAATAAAGCTCTACTCAAATTACCCACAAACAAATCAATACTGGTATTCAGTATTAAATAGTTGGTGTCCGTGAAAAACAACTAGCTAGCAGGGTCATAAGACAGAGGATTAAGAGATGTTTAAAATACCTATCCTGCTTATGTTAAATCCGCTAAATTCATGACACACTGTCTCATTTCAAGATCTCGAATTAAAGCTTTTACAGAATGTATATGTATGCCTATTAATCTCACTGATCTACTTTTATACATTAAGCTTTTTTATTAAGGAAAACAGTATTATATTCTTAATTTTACTGTCTTTTGATTAAAATGGGTCACAATTGATTAAAATATAACGGATCTTCTTATTATCATCAAAGTAGATCCACAACAACATTTAGAACATTTCAACCTAAACTTTAGTTAAACTATCTTAAATAATATAAGTGAAAATGGTCATTTATACCATAAAATGTGTACCACTCTAAATCTCCCTCCCTGACTTTGAACACGCCGGAGAAGATTATGGAGGAAAGTGCCAGAAGGATATGTTGTCATCCCTGAGGCAAGCATGGTGGAACGACGTAATAATCTTCGTCCATGCTTGTTCATTGTCTGATTTAAACAACGTCAGCGATCGCAGCGCTTTAGCAGGCAAGAGAAGGAACGTGTTTCTCCCGGGCGAAGACAACGACCAGTGGAGGAAGCGACATAGCGAGTAGACCACCTAGAAAGTATAGCTTGCATTTGGCTTGGCGAACATTTTTCTGCATGTTACTAACAAGGGTATTTGTGGACTCGTCTAAATTTAATTTGATACATGTTGGTAAGTATTTTCACAATGCAGTTCATTACCCTCGTTTCTAAATTGTTTAGTTGGCGGGAGAAACATTCAATTAAATACTTTGTATTTTGTACGTAAATCGAATTGGTAGTTGAAGCAAACAGAAAGCCTTTCTAAAGAATTTGAGGTTATTGTAAAAGAAAGTAATTGTCGAAAGGAAAAGTGAAAGGAAATACGAGAAGTATAACGTATTTAAAGATGCAAACTGTTTTATAATTTTAGCCATGTTAAAGCTGCACGTATAACTGAAAACTGTATAATTGTTTAACGATATACAACTTTTCTGTTATAATAAAAAAGTCTGTTCACTCGTTTGAGTAATTAAATACTGAGCTCTCATAATAATCCATAACTTTAAGGCAATAACATACCATTAAGGTTAAATTGGGCAGCAGCTTCATTACTTTCGTGAAATGTTAACAAGCCCTTTGAAGGAATAATAACATAATAATCAGAGCACCGTTACAAATATCATGCACAGAAAAAGCTTTTAAAGCACAAATGTAGGAAAAACTTGTATATATTTGGAAAGAAAGAAACTCCATGGCTTGAGCACACAGGAGTTGTCATACTTTACAATAGTACTGATTTGTACAGCAAAACGTACCCTAAAAGAGCTGCTAAATTCTACACTTCTAAACTCAAAGTGAGCAGGAGCTATAATTTTTTTCTGTGAAGTGCAGAATTCACATTTTAAAATGTCAGATGCAGTATCATTTTCAAAATTGTATTGCACCTAAAATGATGAAATATGTATTAAATTAAAAGATAAACTTTCGTGTGTAAGAGAGTGTGGAAAAAAAAGCCGTATTTGGGCGCTGCTCCAGTGAGGATATTGTATTGTACATATGCTCCACAAGGGACCGCCCCCAGGAGGGAGGAGAAAGGGAGAGAAGATACCGGACGGGCAGAACCAGGAGTGACGGCCCAGGAATGACAGGATCCCTACAGCTTCCAGATTGAAAAGCCCCGACTATAGGAAAGGCAGACCGGGAACTCCGATCCGAAGGGGCGGCCCATTTACAATGGCAAGCAGTCGAAAGCCGAGGGACGGAGAAAGTTCTACAAAGAGCATCCTTTTTCTCTGCCACACCGCACTGAAATACCATCGTCGACATTTCCAACCAGACCTAAGGGTGAAGGATGTACGAAATGATGAGTGGAAGAAATGGAGGGACAGAAAATTTGGGAGCTGAAGGAAATCGCTCCAGTATTCGCCTGATGACCCGGTAAAACCCCCGAAGAAACCCATGAGTTATAGTGAGCGAATGCTTGGATGGTTACTTCTCTATCACGATTTCCTTTTCACCATTTCCCTTCATTCATTCTCACATTTCAAGTGTGCTTCTACGCTTCGTGGTGCACCGAGGTGTCGGACAGAGCGCGGATCCGTGCTGAATGGAAGGGGTATTCCCGTGGACACCAGACTGCTTGACTGTCGGGTCATTCAAAGCTGCGCGAGCTTGGAAATGTTAAGGACTTCCGCGCGTTTCTGCAGCCTGTTTGCTTACAAACTGTAAGCTCCTGTGGCTCCTGTGGCTCCTTCGCCTCATCCCCTCCTCCCGGAAGTTGGTAGACGCAATAAATGTGTACAGTTTGCAGCACGCAGGTGTTCCCCTCCGCTGAATCACAGCTAACTCTACCTTTAAAGTTATGGAGAATGTTATGCAGAAACAGGTTTAGAATTTCAAAAATGTCTGTTCAACGAAATGTCTCTGGTCTATCTCGTGACATTCGAGAGACTTATTGAGGCGAGAACAAGTGACCATCGCAAGGTAATAGCGAGAATATTTGTGGTATTTGTAATGCGTGGATAATGTGTGAACATTTCTGGCACCAGTAGGACGGGGCAATCAATCACATGCAGGTGAATGACTTATCTGTTGCTGTTTCATCTTAGGTAAATGCGACCCTAATTGGCCGGTTAGATGCTGCAGCCTATGAATACTTTCTCTGCGTATTTATACATTCTCTGTTTATATCAATAGTACGTGAAAAATACTTCCTGAATTGTAGAAGAAGATTAGATGTGTTGCTGGTAAAAACGATTATGTGGGAAGGTAATTGAAAACGTTGCCGAGAATGTTTTAAGAAAGAGAAAGAGGGCATTAATCTAATAGAGTCTTCTACTATTAACAACAATAGGTGCACATGATATTAGCTGATTTATTGGCAAAATAAACTCTAGTATACCAAAACTTTATTTGACGTAAATTGTGTAAAACTTGCCAACGCGAGCTTTTCTGCGTTTCTAAAGGTGTAATAACTGAAAAAAATGAAGTTCGGTTTACAAAAAAGAATCCCTTCTTCTGCTTAATGGTTTTTATTGTCAAACTACCTTTGATATGCTACACTTTGCCGTTCTCTGAATATACTAGTACCAGTTCTTTGTAATTCCTTTTTAACTTCTAAGAACTTCTTTCTTACGTCTTCGTTGTGCTTTTTGTCTCTACTCCTGTAAAGTAGAGCTTCGTTTTGGTTGGCTCTATTCTGATATGTTCATAATTGAGTTTTTACATGCATATATTATGTATGTACTACCAATTTGTTATAGCTCTTATTACTCAGCACGTTTCTTAAAGCATCACGCATATTACAAAATTCACTTAATTTTCTGTTTGTCACGTTTTTTAGTTATGTTGAATCTGAAATATTAAAGCTATTTACCTACTGCATTGTTTTACCATCGATTAGTATTTTGTAATTTATGGCGTGCTAAGAATTATAATTATTTTCGTTTTTGTGTAAGATATTTTTATATCAAACTATTTGCAAACCTTATTAATTTTTGAACTTACATTTGCAACCCATCTTCATTATGACTCGAAATCACTTGATCATATCTCTATAATGCATTGTAAGAACTTGATTATTTTCCACTCCTTACTACATAATTGGTTACGAGGCCTATTGCTGAGGACAATAAACATCACTGATTTACCTTTGTATGGTTATTTGTAGTTTTGTCTGTTTTGTACCTAATGGGATTTTAATGGATATCATTAGGCCGTTACTGGAAAAAAAATATATAGAAAGGTTTTTTCCTTGTACCCCGAGAGCACGGAATCGTGCCAATTTAATGCGTAGTGTTTTACGCAGATAAGGTTGTACTAAATCGCCTTTGCCACGATCAGCCCCCAACCCTTAC
The DNA here is from genome assembly GCA_030765065.1 of Deroplatys truncata. Taxonomy (NCBI): domain Eukaryota; kingdom Metazoa; phylum Arthropoda; class Insecta; order Mantodea; family Mantidae; genus Deroplatys; species Deroplatys truncata. Next base: position 255,630,687 of record CM060981.1, on the reverse strand, counting down.
TGGTTCTAGTACTCCACGTAGATAATGCTTGTCTTACTCCCCCATTTTGCTTCATTCCTAAGTCTGAAACAGACCTGTGTTTACATTTGAGTGCCAGAATTTTGATATCAAGTCAATACGTAAAAATTGAGAGGGATCACCCAGAAGCTGAAGTGGACCATAGTTGCGAAACATGCCTTTCAACCACTCAGGTGAAACACTTCTGTAGGTACTCCTCCCCTTTCGCTGTTCACCTAGGCCTGACCTTTATTCACAAGCCCATGCGTGTAAGTAGGATATGAATTCAAACTAATAAGGTATTGGCTCTCCCAGGGCTGGTGTGGAACACGGATAATAAAGGGTTTCGGTCAACGTTAAATAAAGAATACCCCTTTAGGAAAGCAAAAATATCAGCTAGTTTCCACACACTCGACTATATGTTTGTTTATGATAGGGATTAATTTTACGAGAATCTTCTTCTTAGTGCTTTAAAGCTGTCTTAGTTCACAGATGGTGTCATGCAGAAAGACAGTGAGGCATGATAAGGCGATTTTCTGTTTCTTTTTTGGGGTGGAGGATGAAAGCAACTACCTTAGCAAGAGAGAAAGCAAAAAGTCACGTGTATCCTTTTTAAAATAACTAATTCATTGTCTTTGTAAGTAAACGATATATGTTCCTGGGCAACAAATACCTTTACGTCTTACGCAATATGTTTTCTAGTTCTTCATATCACTTAGGAGTCGTTTCTGCGACATGGTCGTGTAGGAAACAAAGGAAAGGGTTCACTCCTTTGTGGTATAAATTACTGGGATGGAGAAGCCTCTTAACAGATTAGTGCAGCAACAAGACATCATTATGTACACAGTCCTTGTGTTTCTCCTCTTACAGGTACGTAAATCTCCCAAGGAATATGCTTGTACTTATCACTGAGTGTCGTTTACCTCAGTTGAGCTTTGGGGATGCCTTTGTATCTATAGGAAGTGATCATTTCAGTATTATATGCTATTGACCTGTATTAATTATATACAACAGCTTCTTTTATGGTTACAGTATCTTCACAATCTTAACAAAATTATGCTAAATATGTAAATAGTAATACTAAGTTTTATAATAGTGCTTTAATTACATGACTTCAAATTTACATTTTTTTCGAGCTGAATGCTACTAGATTTAAAGGGGACAACCGAGTATATTAAGTTAATGTGGGGATAATAATGATTAAATATGTTGATATATTTGTCTAATTCTAAATCATGCAAGCTAATGTATTTGCATTTGAAAGAGGGAGGTGAATTAACTTAAGTTTACATAAATTTTACTTAGCTATCTGTACGTATCACTACATTTAAAATCATCTGCAACTTTATTTAACTGATTTTATAGGACAGGATTTGGAAGCGAAAATAACTAAGTGATTATATATTTTTGCCCTTCGCATACTATTTTTAACCTACATCAAGAATTTCCTCATATGTATATTCAATAAATCATTGGGACTAAATATAAACGGATCTTTTAAATAACCATTATTTAGGTTACAGAGGTTAATGAGCATCTGTAAACAGCAGTCAAAATAATAATAATTAGGTACATTTTCTCATCACTTCGTCACCTAGTATATATCACCAAATTTATCCGCATTAGAAGTACACGTTTATAGTGCTAAATATCTTCATGCAGTATTCCTTTGGTTATATTTGAGTTTTTAAAATTAAAATATATAATTACTTATACAGGTTTTCATTTTTGCAAAACTCTATAACATTTTTCTTATAAAATCAAATCAGAATTTTCTTAATATCGTATCAATCTTTAAGTTTTCAAGCCTATAAATTAAATCAAATAAGATAAAAGTGTATCCAAAATGAACGATTATACTCTGATAAAAAGGCTAAACAAGACTCAGAATTTTTATTACTTGGCAAAGAAGTGTTCTAGAAATTCCAGCTTTCTAAGAGAAGGTGTACATGAATAAGTGCAAATTTTTTTTCAAAATGAACCATTTTGAAAGTCAGATTTCTACAACAAATATTTAAAAACTGAAACAAAAGTTACCTAATTGCCTAATAATAACATTTATGGAATATAGTATAAATAAGCACAGAATTCCGTTTTTATTGATTATTATAAAAAAAGAAACATTTTTTCGGCATATGAAAACAAAAATGTTTCGTGTAAGTGCAAGTATAGATTTTCGCAATTATTAATCCATTCCTAAGTGTCTTTGCAGTGCTGCAAGGAATATATCGATTCACAAAGTAGACTATTATCTTTAAAGGTATGTAATACTTTCAAATATCTCTTTTTTCAACTTTGCATACGAAAGTCAATAATTTTTTTGACAATCATGATATACAATTTATTTAATTTAAAAGATATCTTATGGATTGTGGTCTACACTAAAATTTACAGAAACGAAATATAAATTTTAATTCTCTAACCGTAGTAGTTTTTTACCTAATATGGAGCGATATATTAAAACCAAAAAAATTCAAAGATGGAATACAAAAAAAAAAAAGATTTCTGAAATAATTAATAAATTTATTCCTACTTACTTAATTTAATATACATAAATAATGACTTCAAAAAATGTTATTAATCCAATGAATTTAAAATTTCTTAATACCTGTTTTGCCTTCTGTATTTTTAGCAGCCAATGTATACATCAGAATGCACCGCTATAGGGTATATACAAACCTTATTGTGGCTGAGTTTATTTTAATATTCAATATATTAAATAAGTGATTATATAGGAGGTTATCATAAATGAAAATATGAAGTTAAATACCTAAAACTTATAGGATCACAAAATACTTAAGTTTTTGTATCTAGTATAGAATAACTCAACTTTGAAGAGATTGCCAATGGATTTAGCTGTTTCAAACAATAATATAACAAGAATGATACCAGAATAAATTACAATCTGCCCTAATACACAAAAAACCGAGCGGGATAGCTCAGGCGGTTACGTCTGTGGACCACATTCGGGAGATCCCTGGATCGAACACCGGCGACCGCCCACTTTGGCCCATGGGTTTTGTGGTTTCCCCGGGTCGCCAGGCGAATGCTTGGGTGGTTCATCTTTTACCACGGCTCTCCTTCCTCTCATTTCCTGCTCTCGTCATCTTCCATCTGCTTCAGGGTTGTAGGACTAGGCAACGGTGTTCGGCAGGTTGCGGCTGGGCGGTGACTTGCGCTCTGTAAAGCTTTCTTCCCTGGCGTCGCTGCGATACCGCTCAGCTAGATCTCTCCTCAGCGTGGGACTCCGCTCTGGGGGAACTTCGAGGTTGGTGGCTTGTGGGTAGGGACCGTGCGGAGTCGGATGCGCTCTATCCTGGAAACGTTAGTGACCCCCTCCATGCTTGCGCCCGCCGGTATCCGGATCTGGTCGCCCTTCGGGTCTCTCCCCTTATTCTTCCCTCCCAGGGGTTCCGTTGGAAGCTCAATGGGCAACCTGGCCTGCGTGCGGTGCTCTGCCTCGGTTCCGGAGGCCCTTCCGTGATCCGTACCTTTAATACAAAAACAGGTAATGTTATAGCATTATTTTCTTATGGTATTAGGTCGCTGCAAAATTGCTTTTAGTGGAGTGATTATACTCTCTATTTTAGGAAATGGTATAGCTCACGCAACAATTATTGCGATATGTTTTCCAAAACATATAAAACTTGTTTTATTATACATTTAGTGAAAAAACCATTACAGACTTAACAGAGTCTTAATGCCTAATACGTCTTGTCTTAAGTTTAACCATTATCACTCTCTGTTTTGCAGTGGTCTTACGTTGGTTAATGCCAATATGTACACTTCCATTTACCAGAAGGAAAGTTATGTTTTTATATAATGCCTAATATTTTATTGAAAAATAATGAGCTTAAACTTTAAATAAATACAATGGTAAACAGATTGTTGATTTTTCCACTTATAACTCATTTAACATTACAAGTATCTTTTTCCCTCACCAAGGCACACGCAAATATGCCAAGTGCCAGAAGAAACAGAAGTGTAATTAATTACATCTGGTGAATAAAAGGTTGGAAACCTTCATTCAAAACACTAGAATTTAACTAAAGGACCGGATGTTAGTGTGGGTCAAGGGTTTCTATAATCAAATATAGGTTTTTGCCAGCAAAGTGGAAAGATCTTATATCAGGAAAGCAAGAGTGTGGGGATACATATACAGTTTGCTTCTTATTGCAAGAGTACATAAGATAGATATATTAATGCAAATATATTAATGGCTAAGAGTAGAAGTGTAAGCGAAGACTGGTTTAAAACAATATTATAGGTAAAGCTGTAAAAGAGTCTCTTGGCACAAGAAAAAATAAACCTCGTAAACAAATGATATTAAAAAGCTGGAATGAAAAATTTAAGAAAAAAAACGTAATTGAAGAATTCAAAAGGGATTACTTAAATTATTTGAAAATATAAACAACAGCAGTTTTAATTGAACATGAAAAAGCTGTGTAACGACTAGACGGAAAGTGCAGAAAGTAAAAAAAAAACTTGTACAAATAGGTCAGTGATGTTCAGCAAGATATTCACGGCTGTCAGCATAAAGCTATAAAGTTATGAAATACTTAAACAGTAAAGAAAGAGAGAAACTTAAATAAATGCCCTCTTCTTCTTCCTCCTCAATATCAAGGATTAGGCTTGGAGCCTCTTCCGTCTTCCAGCCATCCCTTCCCAGTTCATCCTATTTCTTGCACTCCTTCTGATTTCTGTTTATTTATTTTTTTAACATTTTTAAAATTTACCTTTCTTATACTATGTTGTATCAATTGTTATTTATTGTCTGGTATACCTTCTTTAATGCAAAATATTTTTAATTCTGTTCTTATTTCTTCGTTTCATCTTTCATGCAATGCTGCACAACGTTTACTTTTCTTAAAAGGCTAATCTCTGCAGTCTGTATATTGTGCTGCTCTTTTTTATTGCTGTCAATGATCACTTCCATAAGTTAAAATCGGTATGGCCATTATCTTATAGAATTCTTGCCGTGTTTTGTTTTTTAGTGTTTCTGTATTGCGCCATCATTTGAAATATATTGCCTATAACGTTTTCTCCCGTGTAGCTTATATCGAACCTAAAAGTTTGGAATTAGCAGCGGACTTATTAAATATGTTTATTATCACTTAAAATTAGGCTATAAATAATAAACATATTGGAAATTTAGTTAAATAGCACGAATGTTGCAAACGTAGTGTAAATTTGCAAGAAATTAGTTGAACTGGACTGTTGTAATTAATGATTACTAAATCTCCTCGATACATGTTATAAATATATGTAGACAAATTAAAAAGTCTGATGTGTTACACTCACATGAATTTCTCTACTCTTGTACAAACCGTTTTTACAAACGCTTATTCCCCATATACTTCATGTTAATCGAGATATCGAGATGTTAACCTTATTGTTAATTTTCTTGTAGATGAAAGGGGAATTGGTAGACTTTAAGCTTTAGTCAAATATTTTAAGAGCTGGTTGCTATGTGGAGTATTCCATTCTCTTTGCATTACCAGGACAAAAAAATGAATAACGAATTTGAGAAAAAGTATAAGTATTGGAAAGTTTAAGGGAATAACAAGCAATATCTCGAAAATGGTTCACTCAACAAAAAAATGTATATAACATAAATTGTTTATTTTAACGCGATCTATATTTATTGTGCAGAAAAATTTTGTCTATCTCTTATGGTTTACCAGTTATGCAAAAGTCATTCACAATGAAGAATACTTTTGGATACATTCCCAGAAAATTCGAGATATACATTTCATTTGTCATGAAAACGTCTTAAACGTATGATATTTTAATCAAAATCGTTAGAGTAATTTTTGAGAAAATTAAAATTTTCGAAAATGTTCCATGTAAAGGGTAATCTGGAGTGGGGGATTTTCTTGAAAATCTTCGTGTCGCATCTCTGGAAGATACTGAACCTGAATACCAAGTTTGGTGTTTATCCGACTGTTCGTTTCTGAGTTATGCTGTTCACAGACACACACACACACACACACACGGGCATGTTTCCAAAAATGCTTTTTTTTGGATTCAGGGTGTCTCAAAACATGTATATTCGGTGAAATCTCGGTTTTGAATTTTTGGGTGGAATACAATACATCCCCTACTTACTATACGTAGTAGAGAAAGTAAAAATTGCCTGTGGGAACTTAATATATTCAAATGCACAGAATGTGTTTATAAAGGGAGTTGTTTCACCAGCTGTAGCTTTACATTGCCACAATTTATAAAAGTTCACTTGAAAGAAACGTTGGACTATAATGAAACAAACAATATTTTATAGCATTGATCACTCCACTACGCAGTTTATATCTAGAAAATAATAGCATAGTTTAGATAGGTTTTTAAATTCAATAATTTATATTGTTTGATCACCCTACTACGTAGTTTATATCTAGAAAATAACATAGTTCACATAGGCTTTTAAAATCAGTACTATCTATAGCAACAAACCAGAGCATCAGACCAGTGTGCCGATTATCTCCTCCCTCTTTAACTTATACATAGACGAGGTCATGAAATGAAGATGAGTTTAGACCTAAGTTTTAATATAAGAGGGAAGTGCCTAGATAAAATGTATTTGCAGATGATTAAATGGTAATTTCGAGTTCGGAAGACAATCTGAAAATAGCTATTCTAAAGCTATGTAAAATGAGTTGAAAGTTCAAGTTAAGAATCTCTGTAAAGAAAATTAAAGTAATATCTTTCGAAGGAAAAGATACAATAACATATAAATTAATCATGTGTAGTATAGTTTTAGAACAAATTATTACTTTTAAATATCTTGGGTATAATATATATTATAGAAAAAATAAAACGCAAATTGCAAAATAAGGGATTTATTCAGATAATCTCCTCGGTCTAGAAGAAGACATCTTAAATTACTTCTAAAGAAACTAAAATTAAATTTTATAAAGTGGCTCTTGCTGCTCTCATGTTTGGGTCAGAATGCTGAACACTAAGAAACAGGACAAAAATGGCTAACACTTAACTGCTGAAACTGAGATTTTTTAATTGAGTTGGAGGTCATACTCTTCTAGAGAGACAACAAATCTGACGTGTTGCATTCGGTATTTTCTCTACCCACTATTGTATATTTTTAGGCCTATCTGTTTCAGTCATTCGAGATAAACCTTTGCTTAAATAGTTTCATTATACCTAACCTTCGTTGTATATACAAGGCGTACACAGGAAATAGAATCGATAGTCAGATGTTTAAAAGCGGGTCGCTATAAACTAGCCTTGAAATTCCATACTATTTCCATCACATTGCGAGAAACAACTGAATAGCAGATACATAAGTTTTGAAAACCTCAAACCTACAATAACGGATATCATGGAATCGCTGATGGCATTGACATTTGTTTGAAAAAAAAATTCTGTGTGTTAAAGAAACTTATTTATGTACTCTTTTTCCCTGGGAAGTTTTAGCCTATCTCTTATGGTTTATCCCTTATGCATATATTTCTTCAGAATGAAGAGGACTTTGCAGGCTATTCCGAGAATTCAAGAAACAGAATTTACTTGTATGTAAATAGCTTAGATTTGCCGCAATTTTAATCAAAATCGTTTTAAGTCCTTTGAGAAAATAAATGGTATTATAACCTTTTCAATGTAAATTGTGGTTTGGAGTCCAAGGATTTTCTTGAAAAGCTTTATCTCCCATATCTGAAGATAGTGCACTGCCAAGTTTGATATTTATGCAACGTTTTATTTTGAGTTATACCATTAAAAGACACTGCCTCCATCCCTCTCCCCCAAACACACACACAAACTGAAATGTTTCTACACATTTAAAACCGAGGACACCAGGAGTGAACTAGGTACTTTTAAACTTACGGATAAGTTAAATTAAACATTCCGAAATAGATGGAAACATCGTGTTGCTACTAAAGTTCACATGTTTTTAAACTTTAATTAAGGAAAGTAGTGAATATTTTACACAGACTTACTATAAGAGTTTCTAGTGTTTCTACCGATGGTTACCTGTCTGTCGTACAACCTCTAACCTAGAGCGCTAAGCTTTGTTATAGTGGTTTACTCCCCTAATCAAATTGCTATGACTATAGTTACGGAACTCGGACTGCGGCACCTGTTGATCCATAGGTGTTATTTTCCAACTACAAGCGGTCATTAGTACTTTATTATGCAAGTATTGTGTCGGGAACTGAGAAATAAGCAATGGCAAACAGAAGCATTAGAAATGCAGTCCTTTAGATCTACGAGATCGGATAAAACAAGAAGTAACTTATAAGAGAAGAATTAGGAATACAGTCAGTATAGATGTAGTCCCTCAGTACAAAAACGCAAAAAGCATGTTCAATGCATGCCTACAGAAACAATACTAAAATAAATTCTTAAGCACCAAATGTGGTGGAAGAGCTAGCTGACGTCTAGGAAAGGATCTTCTGTGGTGATAGCAGCTAATTAAGTGCACCGTAAATAACGTTTACACATATATTGACACTAACGTATTGCATACATATTCGCGGCTAACATCACTCTGTCTCTCTTTCCCTCTCAGTCTAGCCATTACATGTCCGAGTAAGCATAGTTCAATTCCCGACAGATGGCGTGGCATTTCCAGGATACTCCACATCCTACCCACCATGATCCGTCCCAATCACTAGAGGGACGATCAGCTGGATAGGCCAGGCGATTTGTAACCCCTGGGTAGTCCCCAGGAACACAGTCCGTACCCTGCCATCTCTCCCTGGATTCAGCTCGGTGTTGCGGGCAAGTTTCCACATATGGCGCGGAACACGGTCCTCCTGCAACAAAACGATATCTCCCACCTTTAGTTCTCTGGGTTTACCGCGCGGACTGCGTACAGTGTGGAACATTTGCAGTTCTAGAAGATATTCTTTTGTCCAGAGTCACCAAAAGTCTTCAGCATTCTTTTGTTTCTGTCTGTATAATTGTTTGTTGCTGATGCTACTTGACCGGATAGTATTGCTGTCAACTTATCCCCATTCAAGAAATTTGATGATGTCAGAACGTACTGGTCTTCTCCCGAGGTAAGTGGTCTGTAGTTTAAGGCGGCTTCAATGCTAATCAACAATGTGTTAGTTTCTTCCTCGTCGATGTTTAGTTTTCCCAGAGTTTTCCTTATGCAGTGTTTCACAGAGCCAATCATCCCTTCCCACCATCGTCCCCACCAAGCTGTTCTTGGGGGAATGAAGTTTCATGTGATGTTGTGATGGGAAAAATACTAGTGTGTGTCTGGGTCTGTTAACATTGAATTAAGACCACATAGTTCTTTACTGCCTAGTTTAAAGTTTCCACCACTGTCGGAATAACCAGCAAGCAGTTTCAATCGCGGAAGCGTTACCCTCTTTAATGGGATAAGTCGGCTACAAATCAAATGAACTTTAACTGTGAACCGTGATTCTAGCGTAAAGCACAGCTCCAAACGTCGTTTCAGAGGCGTTACAAAAGACGTGAATTTGGCAACATTCGTGTAAAATGTCAATATGACGAGCAACGTGAACTTGCGACAAACATGGAAGAGTAGACTGGAATTGATGCCATTGCAATGCTAGATCGTTTTACAGGAGTTTATCCCATCCAATATCTCGGCACGCAGTATCTTTGAAGAACATTTTTGCAAGCATAACGGTCGGGGAAAGTAAACCAAGGCTAATCGCATCTGATTCCGTTTTTACTCCTGCTGCGAAGTCATCCATGTACATGTTCTTGTCCAAGAGAGCAGCGGCTTGAGGAAATTCTTCTGTACATCGTTGCTAGCTCTCTCAGAGTTGCACATAGAAGGATTGGGCTGCAAGTGAGACCAAACAGCAATGTTCTGAATCGATAAGTAACAACCTCTGCTGTTGTAGAGTATTTTCCGTTGTCTGTTGGTGTAGTGCGATACCACAAGAAACGTGTCAGATCTCTGTCCTTCTTACATAACAGCAGTTTCAGAAAGGCTTGGTGGATATCTCTGATGATCCCCATGGGGTGCAAGCGAAATCTCAGTAGTACTGACCTTACAGCAGGGAGTAAGCTGGGTCCCATTTCCAGAGTATCATTAAGTGATGGTGAATTTATTTCCCTTGAAGATCCGTCAAATACAATGCGCCATTTGCAATTACCACGGTTTTCTTTTCTAACTACTTGGTGAGGCAAATAATACATTTCTTGACATGTCTCTTCAAAGGGTTCAACTTCAACATGTCTGTTGCCGATGTAACTCGACATCTGTTGGCAGTAAATGTCTCTAAGATGTCCATCCTTCTGCAGCCTCTTTTCTAGAGAACGAATGGCTTCTGCGTGTTTTGGCGGTTGTCAGATGGAGTAATTTCTTCTTTCCTGAGAAGACTGACTGACTATTCTTCGTCCCTCTTCTATATGATAACTGTCATGAAACGTCTGTAGTATCAATGGGTTCTTAGCACTCAAAGTTTGTGGTTGTTCTGGAGATATTCCTAATGTTTCGAGATTCTAGAAGCATTGAAAACTATCATCTTGAAGATAAGACTACCTGATTGGGTCTATATAGTTCACAGTCTTTGCAGTAATACCTGATCGATTGCCGCTATGTATTCAACCCAGTCGTGTAGGTAGCAGAGATGGTGAAATTCGCATGAGTGCAGAGTCTTTAACAGAATTCCAATAATAGTCAGCACCCATTAGAATTTCTATGGGTGTGTCGTCAGAGGTGTCTTTAGGATCGGCCATATGCAGTTTGTGCATTTTTCCTAATGAATGAATATCACAAGGAATGCTAGGATGCGAAACAAAAGAGTGATTGCTCTCAAGGGCAACAATGGATGTTGTGAAGTTGGTACATATACGTCTTAGAAAAAAATGGACTAGCCGTCGTGTACTGGACTGCGGAAGTGAGGACTCAAAGTAGCCTATAGTCAGATATCTATTTTCTAATGTCTCAGGTTACAAGTCATTTACAAGAGAGTTAGATACAAAGGAAGACTGGCTGACCGAATCAAGAATGCATCTCGAGAGCTTACTTGTTCCCTCTGGGCCAATTTTTCGTACTCCGCTGTCTGCAGATACGTAAAAACAACGTGACATTGTGTCAATCTTGCCAACTAAAGTAGAAGTGGTTTGAGATGCGTTGGCTGTCAAGCCACTCTTGGTTTCACAAATTGATCTATGATGGCTTGCTTTACAATTAGAGCATGAAGCTCGACCCCTTTAGTTGCATGTTCGAGAGTTGTGACCATGATTCAAGCAAAGGAAACATCGATTGGTTGCTTTCAGCTTCCCAATGCGCTCACCTATATCGACCACAGTCCTGCAATCCTGTGACCAGTGACCGTTACGTTTACAAAAGACACAGAAGCGTTCAATTGTAGTCTTGCGTGTGGTCTTCTTGTTCTTTGAGCGGACAAGAGGTGTCGCTGCGGTTGCAGTGCAGCCAAAAGAAGTTTCTCCTCGTATCCTTTGAATTGTTAGAGCTCCCCCAGCTTCACTGTCCAAAAACTCCATTAATTTGGAAATGCTATTCTCAGGCGTGTTAGTTCCCTTGTAGTGTGTAATCCAGAGACGACAGAGTTCATTAGGAAACGCCCGAAGACGTCTTGGCGGTAACTTTCGTCCATAAGCATCAACATGTTCCCCCAAAGCTGCGAGTGCTTGGATTCGCAGATTGCATTCCACATAAGTGGCGTTAAGCGCCTCAGCACTTTCGTCTTGACTTGGCTTCAGACCGTCTAAAAAATCCAAATGTGATTGGACTATGCGGTTCTTGTCGCCATATCGAGATTGTAGTATGCGTTTTGTCTGCTCGTAGGTGTCTCCACTGACTTCAATTCCATCCACGAGGTATTTCGGCTCGCCTTCCAAATATCCTCGTATTAATATAATGTTATACACTGCCGACAGTGTGGGATCGCTGTCTACCGAGAACGAGAACTGCTCCCAAAAACCCGTCCAGCATTCTAGGTCTCCGGCTAACGGTTCCAATTTAATCGGAGGTAACTTGACGGAAAGTGACGCCATAGTGAGAGTCGAAGCTTGAACCTGCGACCCTTCAGTACCTGTGGATGCCTTATCTCGTATTCTCAGTGATGCCCTTTGGATTGCCCGTTTTGCCCTCTCAATGTATTCCTCGCAATTTGACACATCAGGATCATAGTCTTCGTCAGTGAGATAGTCGTGTATCTCTTCATCTAGTTTCAGTAAGTGCTCCAAAGTCTCTGGCAATCGTTCTTTATAGTGCTCGTAATCTTCAAGTAATGTGCTATATGTAAAAGATTTAATTGTGTTGGAGTACTTTGTAATCTATCACGTGTGCGCTTTCTTCACAACTTGTGTGTTGCGTCGTCTGCAGACATGGTGTTAATAATTAAACCTGAAAGTAGCAGAATCTGTGCAAATATTCACTTTTACCGACCGATTGTCTTCGTAATTTTTGTAGTTTCCTTTCGTTTAGGTTGCAACCTGCATTATCGACTGAGCGTGCAAGAAGTCTTTTGTTTAGTAACAACAGTCGTCACGAAGTAGCCAACAGAAACGAAAAGGACAAGATGGCGATAAACAGTATGCATGTGTGCTGCTAACAAACAATGCATGCACAATTTAAACGCCTCTGTGCAAGTGAAAACCAGTGAAATATACGTAAATCTGAAGTTTTCCACTCGCCTGTTGTATTTTTGTAATTGCTCTTGCGGTGTTCGTGATTTAATCCTTTCCGTATCCCTTAGCTGTAGTGTCACTTACTTGTTCCTTCCCGGGTTTCGACACCAAAACATGTGGGGGAACAGCTAGCTGACGTCTAGGAAAGGATCTTCTTCTGGTGATAGCAGCAAATGAAGTACACCGTAAATAACCTTAACTGGTACACATTTATTGACCCTAACGTATTGCATACATATTTGCGGCTAACATCGCTCTCTCTCTCTCTCTCTCAGTCTAACCAACGTTAAAATCATACAAATATCATGTTCGAGTAAGCTTAGCTCAATTCCGGACAGATGGCATGGCGTTTGTAGGATTCTCCACACCAAACTGAATTCAAAAGAAATATTGGAAAACCGAAGGAAATATGGTAAACCCGGAACATAAATCCAACAAGCAAAAGTTGACAACTCAGCTCCGCCCTTAACTCAGGGAGACGAACCTCCGTGGTCCTTTCCATTAGGATGGTACTACCTATTAATATTCCGCGCACCCCCCTGCTTTCACAGGGACGGAAGTGGATATGCCACTTACTCGCGTCAACCCCAAAGGGGAAGACTATCGAAGACCACGGTGGGGGCGACGATGCCAGTTTGATGCAAAGGATATTAAGACACCTTAAAACCTTCTCTGTGCTCTCACCAGGCGTACCCAGTCACCTCGGTATCGGGAATCATTTCCCGGAGAGTCCAACCTAATCCAAACAACCACCTTAATAAACCCGAACAGGCTTAGAGCCTAATTCAGGCGAACGGAATAAGACGAAAAAGAAAATGAGGTCAGGGCTTGGAAACTGAGGTATCATAATTGCACTCTTTACCCGACGTTTTTTTTTTCCAATAGAGAAAACGAAGTAAAGAAGAGTTAAAATTCAATTGAGTTTTATTTATGAACCTCTTTAACTGTGGTCCTTAGCGTCCCATTCTATATTGGACATGAAAGACGGTAATTTTGCTCAGAGGCCCCTTTATCAGGCATGAGCTTATTCTATGTGCCGTAAATCTACGACACGGGACCACCGACTTTATTTCCCTTCCGAAGGAAGCCATGCTAAGAATTTTACGCCCGAAAAAAATCCATCGTCCTCCGCTGGGTTTGAGCCCGCGACCTCGAGAACTAGAGCATGGTATCCACTACACCACGGAGGACGATGAAGTAAAGAAGAGAGGGATCATGGTCACAGAGTGACAAACATGCATTGAATTGGATAATTATATCCACATGGCTAGCAACAGTCACGAATTACAATATTGTTCAACCGACTTAACTCTCGAAAGCCTTAAAACTAGTCTTAAAACTCACTAATATTAATTGAAGAAACTAGCTTCAAGAGCCTTAATAGTCTACCCAGAAAATAAATATGAAGAAAATAGCTTCCTGATAAGCTTATTGACTAACAATAGGTATATTATGTAATTTACATAATGGAACGTCTGAACAAACCTGCTTTGAGAACTAAGAGAAACTTAGAGTAATCACATAATGAATTTTCGTAAACATTTGCAGATTTATTGAACATATAATCTCTCTTGATATCTCCATAGTCGCTCTGCTATACGCGGATGATTCAATTTTAAGTCCACATCAATTTTCGTGCTGCAAATAGAATTAAACAGCTTAAAATCGTATTGTAAAAATGGGGGAATGGCAGTAAATGAATTGAAAGCCAAAGCGCTAACGTTTAAGAATGGAGCGGTATATAGCAGCAACGAGATCTGAACATACAAGGACTGGAGAATGTTAAGGAATTTACGTGTCTGGGGGTCACATTATCTAGAATGGAAGGTGAGGGAAGCACATAGACATCACAAAACGTAAATGCATTTAGAAATATATTAGTTATTAAAGTCTCTTATATAGCAATGACAATGGAGATGGTATATGAGCTGTTGTTAGGTCTGGTTTACCATATGGGGCAGAAATTTGTGGCTTGGGAAAAATTGAACCAAATCCAGTCGTATTTACTAATGTGAATTCTACAATTTTCTACTGAAAATTGGAGGGTTTTTAAAGCATTCAGCTTATGCAATGAAATCACCCTTCTAAAGATAAGGGCCGTTAAGTACTGGTTACGTATAGTACGGGGAGATCAGGCACTTCTACGGGCGGTGTGTTTCAAGGAACAAGAAGGGATACGTGTTGGGCAACGAAATTGCACAGGGGTTTAGAAGAAATTGGATCGAGTACATTTAGCTACTGAGGAGGGGCATGGAACGTAGCGGGTGGAATATAATTCAGAGACGACTATGTGATACTAATTGGCAGAATTTAGAATCACGATATACGGCTAAAATTGCACTTAACTTACAGTGTCAAATAGTGCGGGCTGGGGGAGGGAGGTCTATTGGGATAACTGTACTCGAGAGGAAAGAAGTGGTTTGGCGTGGCTAAGATTGAGCGCCTGGAAGGGTAACAAATTAATTGATTATACCGGAGTGAGAATATGTTCACTCCGTGGTGAAGGCGAAACATGGAATTACTAAGAAAACAATATTTACCACCATAGTTTTAGTTCAATGGGGGAATGGAGGCCTGCTTGGATGTCATTCTGGGTGGGGGTGCCATAAAATGGGGTTCTTTTTATCTAAGATTCGACGAAGGAGACTAATTGCCCGGGAGAACGGAAGAGCTAACTCTTAAAGATCTGCGAACTGTGTATATTTTATGCTGCATTTGTAATTGTAATTCATGCTTATTAGTTTTCTTCTCTCTTTTTTCTTCTTTCTTTTCTTTCTTGCTTTATTATGTTAGCATGTAGTTACCAAAAGTATATATTTAGTATTCTACACCAATTGTTAGATTATAGATACAGGAAAAGTATATACGACCATGAGGCCCATGCAATTGTTATATTTAACAAGAGTAGATTGAAACTGTTTACAATATCAAAATAAAGGTTCTTCTACCAACACCACCACTACTATTACTACTACTACTACTACTACTACTACTACTACTACTACTACTACTACTACTACTACTACTACAATGACTAAACTCTGAAGTACTTGTCATGTCTAACTTCATTCTTCTTGCGTGTTTTTGCAGGTTCTACTTGGGGCAAATGCTGAAACTGGTAAGTTTAAATCATTACATACAGCCATTCTCGATATTAATAATATTTTTGTAGCATAACAAAAACACTAACTTTTTTATTTTAGTTGTTTTACTGTTAGTGGTGAAAAGGTAGTGGGGCAAAGCACCGAACGCTGGTCATCCGACCCCTGTGCTTTTACCGCACCCATAGGAGGGAGAAATGAGGTGAAAGCGCCGAAGAACGACCAGATCCGGATGACGACTCTCACAAGCACGGTCGAGGTCCGGGGTCCCTAACAATTCCATATTGATCGCATCCGACGCCGCACTGGCCCGTCTATATGCCTCTAACCTCCGGGGATCTCCCGAAGGAGCGCCTGTCCGAAAACACTCGGAGGGTTGTCCTAACTTGCTGTCCCCGGAACGACTTCAGGAAAATCTCTCTACTTAGTCACCCGTCGAAGACCATAGCCGAGCCCTACAACCTTGAAAACAGATAAAAAGACGGGGCACACGAAATGAGGTGCAGGAAGGTCATGGTAGAAGATGAACCACCCCAGCATTTGTCTGATGATTCCGGGAAAACAACGAAAAACCCATGGGCCAGAGAGCGCGATCGACGGGATCGAACCCGGAACCACCCAAATGCGAGTCGCACAGTTTAACGCTGGCCACCTCGCTCGGTACAGTTAGTGGTACTGTTCACCGTAAGTGAAACGCAACCTTTTACGCGCGAATGGATTTATTGCTAAAATTTGTGTAACCGAAAGAATAATGTTTCCCTAACATCAATATTCAAGTACAACAATACATACAATGGTTAAAGGTATTGTGCTTTGCTGAAATTTTTCGAATACCCATCGCTAAAACCGGAAGTTTCTCATAATATTGCAACCTCGAGATATTTACTGATTTTGTAGAACCATATAACCATACACTTAACATAATGTTTTCGTGCTGCTCTAGGTTCCTTTTCCTAGTCAAAGGATACTGCAATTCATATGTTCCGACTGGAGACTCTGATTTCATCTCCCATTTCTTTAAAGCATGTATTATAGCATTATTAACTTATAACGGTTGAAGTCTCGTAAACTTTGTTTATTATAAAACAAAAACATATAATCGTATATTAGCGGACAACCTTTCTACATTATACATAAATATAACATAGAAAGATTGTCTGATGTTATATAACCCAAACTGTTTGAAGTGCAATTTATGGTTTCGTGGAATAGGTAAGTCTTGACATGTTAACACCAAACATTAACCATAAGTTTGGCGATGTGAAAACATTAAACGAAATGTCTTAGGCAGTAATAGCAAAAACAGAGAAACCTCTACTTAACCCATTACGGTAAATAAGTCACTTTTAATGAAAGCACAGATTGGAAATTTGGGCGTTGAATATAAGAACTATTAGCTGATATAGACAGACCATGAAATTTGACCTCACTTTCGGTGTCTTATCTGCTGAGTGTGTTTATGTGCGTTTGGAGAACCGCTAGCGCTAACGGGAACAAAGTTACCTTAGTTTCTGGCTGGCAAGGTGTATACCTTGCCTCTGTGTTCTGGTGGTTAACATGCCGCTTCAAAATTGAAAGGTACTGGGTTCGATTTCCTGCCAGAGGATAATAATTTTTCTTTAGTTAGGGTTATTCCCCGTTCTAGCTGGAGTCTGAAAGTATGAGAGCGAAAATGTGTGTGTGTAAATTTATTGTCTTTTGAGGCCGCGGTAGGCACAGGTAGAAAACCGGTATTTGCCTGCGGTAGTCTTGTTATTCCAACTGCGCGTCCTCGCGAATTCCTTATCTCCCCTTTCCACTCTCTCAAAAGTCTCAGAGCAGACTTATATAAAGGAAAACCAGTGTAAACAATCCCAAAGATGAACCCACATTGGCCCTCGTAGCCGTGGTCGCTTAAGCGTATAGTTTCGTCGCTCCGCCAAGCTGAGGGTCGCGTGTTCGCGTCTCGCCATGAGCACGGATGTTTGTGTGTGTTGTATGTGTAATTACGGTAATAAGCGGTCAAGTAAACAGTAAAACACAGTACTTATAAACTAGGTAAACAAGGAAATTTAAAAAAAGAAAAACATCCGTTAGAACAAAAAAAGTGTTCATGAGTGAACATCATTGTATATGAACAATTGTTACAAAGAAAAAGCCGCCGGTGTGGCCTTACATTTTTTCTAATTATTATATATAATACATTGGAATTAATTATACTTTTTAGAAAACTTAGCCTGGCCTTGGCTAGCTTTTAATATAGTCCACTGAAAAATCTAATGCCACAGACGGAATTTGAACACAGTTCTCCCGCTCTACGTGCGGTTTTTCTAACCATTGAGCTATTGTGACAATATGCCGGGGGGAACACTGAATTCCCAATTGACTCAAGTTGTTTCCCAGATAGACTACCAATTTCAATTAATTAAAGCCTTAAGAAACTCATAAGCACACAGTATTAAGGTACTGGCAGCAACCGCATGGAAAGCTGGAGAACCGTGTTCAAATCCCAGCTGCGGTGTTGAATCTTTCAGTTCAGCCTATATTAAAAACTTGCCAAGGACAGCCTAGGGTATCTAAAAAGTGTAATAAATTTCAATTAAATATATAATGAACCCATAATCACCCAGTATTAAAGTACTTGCAATGGTAGGTAGCCATTGAGACTGCCATCTCTAGTCAGTTACCTTGGTGATCTATCTGGGAAGCAACTAGTCAATTGGAAAATTTAATGTCTTACTGGGATGTTGTCACAGTAGTTCAATGTTAGAACAACCGAACGGAGAGAAGGAGAACTGTGTTCAAATCCCCACGGTGACATTAATTTTTTACGTTGACTGTATAGTAAAAACTTGTCAATGCCAGGATAAGCTCTCTAAAAGGTGTAATTAATTACAATTAGTTAAATAATAATAGTAATAATGATAATACCTTAAAAAAACTCATAAGTACCCAGAATTAAAGTACTTCCGATGGCAGGTCCCGCTGAGATTGTCATCTCTAGTAAGATGCCTTGGTGATCTATCTGGGCAACAACCTGTCAATTGGGAAATTCGATGTCTCACTGGCATGTTGCTGCGGTAGCTCAATGTTACAGCAGCCGAACGGAGAGCGAGAGAGCCATATTCAAATCCCGGCTGTGGCGTTGGTTTTTTACGTTGATTCTATATTAAGAACTTGCCATGGCCAGGCTAAGCTCACTAAAAGGTATAATTGATTTCAATTAGTTATATAAATAATAATAATAATAATAATAATAATAATAATAATAATAATAATAATAATAATAATAATAATAAAGCTTAAGAAGCCCATAAGGACTCAGTATTAAAGTACTTGCGATGGCAGGTCGACATTGAGATTTCATCTGTAGTGAGATGGTCTGTCTAGGAAACTACTTGAGTGAATTGGGGAATTGAATGTCCCACCACATGTATGTATATAAGAATTGTACATACTAATAATATAATTCACCAAGAAACATGTTAAAATATTTAACAACCAAGAATTGTACAAAGCAGATTGTAAGAGACGGGTAAGCTAGCAAATTCCAGATAAAAAAATAATTCTAAGTAGAGCCCATCTTTCACCAAGCCAAGGTGGTAGCGGTAAGGAGAAATAGAAAGAGACAGATAGAGAAAAGAAAGACACTGAGGTATTGAATCTGCTTCCTGACGCATCATGAGGACGCGTATACGCAAAACTTTGGAGTAGAATATTCTCGTACATGTTAAGGTAACGCGGTTTTGAGAACCAATTAGAAATGTCGTTACATTTTGAGGCGCGGAGGTAAGCGTCACTAGGCTCAGGTATATAAAGAGGAACAAAGCCCCAGATTTTTACTCTCTTCTAGAATTTCGTCGGCACAAAGCGCTACGCTCTAGACGACAAATACACGTGTGTGCATAAGGGTGGGAAGGCGTGTGCAGTTAGTTTAGGCTTCTGATTTATTCAAATGGTGGGAATTGGTATAGTGGGAAAACCTAGCCACGCATAAATATTTGAATTGATAATAAACCACATTTATTAAGGGAAATGCAATATATTTTAATTTGCCTCAACTACGATAACCCTGAGACCCAAGAATTAACGATATAGGCAAAGATTAGGAATGGAAAATACAGCAGCCGTCCAGCATACATAGCCGAGGACAAGAACACTGCAGCAGAGCGCATCATCCAGAAGAATGATGCTTTCCAGATGCTACTGGTTTTCTTAAGAGTGTTGCTGATCTTGTCTTGCTGTCGAATAAGTCGGGGATTGATGACGAAATACATTACCATACAAAAATGGGTAAATGTTCTTTGTAATCTAATGCAAAGTGCAAAATCTATTTTCCAACTCTGTACAGTTTTCCCATTTCTCTCAGAATGTGACAGAAATACTCTACTACAGATGTGGAATCCCTTCATACATTCCAGAAAAATACATTTTGGTTCATTTGTGCATGTTCACCAAACATTCTAACGCAAAAGAACGAGAACAAATTGTCCTCTTCTACTAAAATCACGTGTTTCTTGTTTTGGATTGTTTTCATACATTGCTTTATATTATAACAGCTACTGTCTGTTCAGCGACATTTGAGGTAGTGGTTGGGCGAACTCTTCCAAGCAGGTTTGGCTACTAGAAGGAAGTAGTGCTTACGTGGTATGAGGCAGGTGAGAGGAAAAGACGCGCGATAGTGAAAGACTGTTGGCTGTATTCCGCTGCAACGTGTCACGCGCAGCAAGAGTTCAGCAGGCTGTGTACCTCTCCCATTAGTTAAAGCTTTACCTGAAAGATAAGCCCCACCCCACTAGCTAAAACGTCACTGAACAGACAGTGTATACGTTATCTTAAGATGAAGACTATTTGATCTTCGTTATTATAATATAGTACAAACTTTTGTACAGGTGCTGACACCACTGCCGCGGCCATCTCAACTTCTTCTGGTAAGTGACTGTCAATGAAAGCGCTGAATGAATATGTTGTACATTGAATGAATTTACTAATGTAGAAGTAAATAAAGGGAGATTCTGTAAAACATACTCACCTGTATTTCCAGTCACTAGTGCTGCTGGGAATAATAAGGTCACGATAGCTTCTGTTTGCAAATGTATGAAATTTTTTCAGCTTAATTCGGATTTTACAAGTATTATACTTTGTGTTGCATTAAATCCTGAAGTTAATGATGATCCTAATCCACAAGGAGGAAGAGCACCCAGCGGATCTTACGACGCTCCACCAACAACATATTTACGACAGTGAAATAGAGGCTGTCTTAAGATCAGAGAGTAGATCGACTCGTATCAAAGACTTGCAGTTTTCAGCAAGTGTATATATGGGAAAAAGAGCAAAATTAGTCCGCGAGATTTGCGAGTTGTAATCAAATTAAAAATCTGCTGTTACTTTCAGAACGTAAATAAACACATATTTTAGCAGATAATGCAATTAAAAATTATATATGAGAAACCCGGGTGCTAAAGTTACAGAAAAATACGACTAAAGGCATACCCCTGGCATTTATTTCTTAGAATAAATTCGTTTCAACGTAATAAAAACAATAATTGAACCTTCTGTCTTGAATGTCACTGGATGGACAGTACGATATTTCT
The DNA here is from genome assembly GCA_030765065.1 of Deroplatys truncata. Classification (NCBI taxonomy): domain Eukaryota; kingdom Metazoa; phylum Arthropoda; class Insecta; order Mantodea; family Mantidae; genus Deroplatys; species Deroplatys truncata. Next base: position 255,609,419 of record CM060981.1, on the reverse strand, counting down.
TGGTTCAAATATTTACAGGCTAAAGCCAAGGCACTATTTTGCGTTCCGCTATTTGCTTTATATTAGTGATTTATATGTATTCTGCATCAATTACCAAACTTTAAAAAAATTGGAAAGGTATAATCAGATGACTGAAAAATTCAATGCCATAGCCGCATCTGATTCTACCTTTCCAACCCTGTCCAACACACGGCTTGTGTGAAAGAACAATTAATTCCTTTAAAAAAATTAATCCTCTGTACCGTTTCTAGAAAATGACATTTTTCACAAATATTACACCTTTTCTCTGAGACAACGTAATTCAGAGTAGTGAAAGGTGTACAATGAAAAATTCTATGCAGCGGCTAAATCACCCGGCTGTAATTTTTTTTTCGAATTTATGCAACCCACTAAGAAACATGCGCCTTGAGTCTATCTGGACCATTCACTCTACACCTCACAAGACGGCTTAACAACCTAGTGAAGAAATGATTTAAGGGGCAAAGGTAATCGCGATGTAAATTCATTTCAAAAAATTGTACTCTTACTCTCAGTTACACTGAGCACTTCACCAGATTTCTCCAGAATTTATAAACTTGTTTTTTACACTATACATTCGTTCCCATGTCTCACCAAAAACTCCGTTGAACGACCAACTATCTTCAAAATTGATTCAAAACAAAATGGTGGGTCTATTCATAGGAAAAGTTATAGGTTATGGTCAATTAAAGATACGGCTTTATACATAAAGGAGTTGTACACTCAGATCAATAAGTATTGAATATCTTAATAATTCAATTCTGGCATAAACCACAGCATTTAATAGTTTGTGTAGCAAACGTAATAGCTTGAGCCATCTTATTAATGAAGATAAAACATAAAATCACACCGATGGATTACAACGTACTAGCAAAGCTACGAAGCGAGTGCTAGTTCCCGCATACTTCAGTTTAATAGTCTAGCACCTATAATGTTGTGATGTTCGTGCAAATTATTACGTTTCGATCATAGTGGTGTTACGAGGTTACGTGTACAGATATGTAGTAATGGGTCAAAAGTTTTTAACCTCCATTTTACTTCTTTCGACTAATGATTAGGTATTACACAACAAAATATTATTCTATGGCACCTAGAAATAAATTGCATTAAACAGATAAGAGTGTTCCATGCGTTTTGTGGTATATGCATACTGAATTTGCAAGCAAATGTACAGTCTAAACCATCTTACTTATATCGGCATTCAAATTCACCTATTCAACCAAGGTGTATATGTTTCATAATGTGAAGTGTCTAGGCACCTACGTCGAAATCTGGCATGGCCTTACCTTCTGTGTCCTTTGCTGTCTAAACTTTCTAGTCTCAGTTGTTACTATGGCATAAAGAATGTTGAATTCGAACGCGAATATGTGGATATACTGTTGCTCTATGGTGAAGCAAGATGTAATGCAGTGGATGCAAGACCCCTATGCCAAGAGCGATTTCCAGGTTGAAGATCACCAACTACGGATACGTTTCGAAGAGTTGAAACACGCTTCCATGAAACAGGGACAATCAAAAGAGCACCTGGTCGGGATGCTCCAGCGACTTCTTGGGATAATAAAGAAACGGTGAATAATGCAATTGAAAACAACCTGTATACCAGTTCTATGGTCGTAGCACGGGATAAGAACATAGCCAGGCATCCCCACCACCTACAGCTATGGGCTCTCTATGAACGCACCATCAAGCGCGAGTGGAATTTTCGCAATGCAATGGGGTTACTGCAACACGTGAAAACTTACATGGGATTCTTAAGCGATGTGCTCGTTAGTGACGAAGCCTGGTTCCACAATAACTTTGAACTGACACAACATGTATTATTGGAATATAAATAACCCACACTGGGTGAGAGAGAAACTGCATTTCAGGTGCAATACAGTGTCAACGTGTGGTGTGGAATCCGAGGCAATCAACTAATAGGCCTCTCTTCGGATTCTTCGAGAAGACGTGCCGCTATTATTAGAAAATGGGCCTCTAATGAAACGGGTGAGAAAGTGTTTTCAGTAAGATAGAGCGCCCCCACATTGGTTCGTAATTGTACGTAATTACTTTCACAGAGTATATCCAGAAAAATGGTTTGGACGTGGGGGCCCTATTGCTTGACCGACTAGATCTTCTGATTTCACTCCACCGGATTTCTTAATTCACTTTCCACTTAGGGGAAAGAGTCTATACAGAAGTACCACAGAACCCAAATCAACTGAGGTTGTTGATCAGCGATGCGTGCAGCAAATACCTATTGCACCACACAAGAACTTCTCTGCAACAGCACGTTCAAATTTGTATTAACGAAGGAGGGCTACATTTTTAGCGTTGCTTCATTAATCAAGTATATTTTGAGCTCAGTTTATTCTTGCATGTGATTTGAAACGTGTTAAAATATTAATATACAATTATTTTTCTTTAACTACTATGAACTATGTTTTTTTCTGTTACTTTGCAATTTTTGTGAAAAGATTTGCTAAACGTAATGGGCTGAATTTAATAAAGGTTTATAAAGCGACATTAAGTGATTAAGTGCCTTTTTAAAACTGATTTTCCAGTCTTTACGCAGTACGCCAAAGACGTCAAATTTGAGAATTACTTATTAACAAACAAAAGATTATTCTTATAAAAGTATTAAAGATTTAAGCTACAAAATATCTATTTAGCACATGACAGACTGACGTCAAGCGCACTCGATCACAACAAGCCTCTAATGATCTCTCTCACATGAAACATTACGATATCAAGCTGTTTTCTACTCTACAAACGATATTTATGTTTTGGGCTCTTTGCAGCTCATTAGTCTTCACGGATGTTTTCCTCGTTGATATTAGTCCCAAGAACGATTAACTGTATTTGACACTAAAATAATAATAATAATAATAATAACAACAATAGTATAATATTAAAGGAACTTATTTTGCAGGTGCTGAAACCACTACTTCCAAAGCGGTACCCTCTGGTAAGCAATTGCTTCATGCATCTGGTTAATGAACTGCATTATCTATATATACCTACGCTGAACTAGACATTTGTGCATTCGATTTAAATATTCCATGAAGTATGCAAATAGCTACATTAATAAAATATTAAATGAATTTATTTTGCAGATGCTGGCGGCACTCATTCCAAAGCGGTACCTTCTGGTAAGCAATTGCTTCACCCAACTGGTTACTCAATTGCAATTTTAATGTATACCTTCCAATATATATTTTTTCGTGTCTTCTTTGATTTAAAAGTACTAAAGTAAGGCACTTAACACCAGGTTAATATAATAGGACCACCATTCTACTGGTTAGAGTAAGCGTTTACTCTTTCCACACTGTCCTTTTTTCTGCCAAAAATATTATGTTCAATGGTGTCCAATTACAATAATGTGATGAATCCGTCAGGCTTATAAATAAACATGCCCGCAATTAAAGCCTAAAATGATATTTAATGAACAAGTATTTTAAAAACGCATATATAACGTAAATTTAGTGACGATATTTGCCTATGTTTACACAAATTCGATAGCCACAAGTTGGTGAAGGTAATTGCCCCGAACGAGGGATAACCATGTAACCTCCTTGAACTTTGTTAATGATCCATTCGTCATTGCAAGTCACCACATGATCCGCCTTGAAATATTTATTTTGGCCATGCTACAGATGTATTTCCAAACATTTTTTATCAAAATTTTAATTAATTGCCATATACGACTAATATAAAACAACTTATCTTTTTTTATCGTTTTGGTTAACTTCTTCACGCAATTTTAGCATCTAATTTTTGTTTCATTATATTTACTTCGTTCTTATAATAATAAATAAACCTCTTTTACAGCTGCTGGTACGACTACCGCTTCAACCTCAACTATGAAACCAGGTAAGTCGTTATCAGTGAAGGCAAAGTGTGAGAATTTGGATCAAAATTTTCCTTACCTGTGAACTATGAAAAAATACTTAAATTCATCACTTTTGGCATAGTCTAAAAATGAACAACAACTAAAAAGTGCATTCACATCCTACATCATATCTGTATATTCCGAAGAAGAAAACGTGTGAATTGCTTGTTAAAAAACCCTGTTTTGAGCCAGGAGGTGGACTGTAGCTTCCTCAAAATATTGATAGATTGTCAAACTTCATTTTATTCTTAGTGCACCGTTTTTTTATACGCTTTTCCCTCATCTTCCAGCCAGGTTTTTGGACTTTTCATATTTCCTTATGGAGAAACTAATCGGTAGCGTAGTGTTGTAGAGCAAGTCACGGAGGCTCTTTTTTAAGAAGAGATGCAGGTAAATTTTGTCAAAATGCAGATATTTTTTCTAACACTTTTATTTGATAGACATATTTGAGCACAAGTTTCAAGGGTATTTTATTTATTTTTCCACCTCTAAATTCATTTTAAAGTTAAAAACCGTTATCAGTGCAACTTTGCCACGCCCCTTTCCCAAACAGTCACCAGCTTTATGATTGTTAGTTTGATTTAAATGGCAATTTATTCCAGTAAAACTGCACATTATTTTAAATGAGTAAGTGGTTTACCACAAGTAACCCTAAGAGGCAATATTTCTTAAAAAAGAGCGATAATAATAAGGGCGGCGCCGTGGCCGAGTGGTTAGACCTCGCCTCCCACCGAGGCGGCCCGGGTTCAATCCCAGGGACCTGCATGTGGGATTTGTGGTGGACGAAGCGGCGTCTGGGCGGGTTTTCTCCGGGTTCTCCGGTTTCCCCCGCCAATCATTCCACCAACTCTCCATCATCACCTTTCCTTTCATCCACTTCACCAACATTTCGTTTCATCTACTTCCTTCATCCCATACCAGGCATCGGGCTGATCACCATCCTGGTTGCTCTGTCTGACCCATGAGTGTCGGACCCCAGGCACCCGCTTTTAAGTCCTGGGGGGTGTAAATCCTACATAAGAGGAGGGTAAACAAATAATGAATGAATGAGTACAGTAATATGTTTCGAAAATTTACAAGGAATCACACTGGGTGGTTCTTCCTGCCTCGTCATCATCCAGGCTTTCCGTACTACCGACTATTTAACTGGGCCCACCCCATCTTAATCCATAGGCGAGATAGAGCACCCAGCCAGTGTATATATATATTATGGGGACCCTAATTGCAGATCTCCATTTAAAACATTCAAATTTACCCTAAAATGACTATTATAAAGCCCTCCAAACAAAACACGACTCATGTGATTTACTTTCCCCCATAGTATCAAGAAGCATTTATTAAACACGTTTATTTCTACAACGATTGGTTTGGAGATATTGCACAGTCTCAACTTAAATGGTCTATCCAGTATATATGTGGGAAAAAGAGCAAAGCCAGTCCGTGAGAACTGCTAGTTGTAATCAAATGAAAAATCTGCTGCTGTATATGTATGTTAGTATATAATAATGTAATTAAAATGTTTATTTGAAAAAATCAGGTGTTGAAATTTCAGACAAAATACAACTAAATGCGTTGAAATATATTAAAACAATAATCAAACCTGCTATTCGTGAATGTCACAGCATGGATTGTGTGATATTTATTGGTGGAAATAATTGCAGGCTAAGGCTACATGCACTATTTTCTTTCTGTTAGTGAATACAAAGTGACATGAATTTACATAATTACCAAACTTAAAAGTAAAGTTAATCTTCTGCACCGTTTTCTAGAAAATTACATTTTTCCACAAATAGTGTACCTTTTCTCTGAGACAACTTAACTCAGAGGAGTTAAACTCGGTTAATATTCTCTGAAGGTTTACAATGAACAATTATGTGCAGCGATTTTATATTTTGAAATAATAGTAACTGCGATTATGCATGCCAATGACTTTAAGGGAAAAATATAGATAATAAAATAATAATATTAAACGAATTTATTTTACAGATGCTGGCACCACTACTACTTCCAAAGAGGTACCTTCTGGTAAGCAATTGCTTCATGCAACTAGTTACTCAATTGTATTTTTTATGTATACGTTCCGCTACACGTTTGCGGTGCATTCTTTGATTTAGCAGTACAACTGTCACGCGCCCCTTCAAATTGGCAGCAGCTTCATATTTGTTAGAGTTTATGTTGAAATGTATTGCAGTAAAACTGTAAACTCTTCTAAGCAACGTAAGTTGTTTATTACAAGTAACCCCCAAATGCAATATTTCTTAAATAAAGTGAGTATTGTAATATGTTTCGAAAATTTACGTAACAGTATCACACTGGCCCGTCATTATGCAGGCTTGCCGTATCACCGATTATTTTACATGCGCCCACCCCACCCTAATTACAGGCGAGATAGAGCACCCAGTGGGTCTAGTCAGACTTCACAAACAGCATATTTCCGGCATGGAAATAGAGGCTGTTTTAACTGCGGAGAGCAGTTCGACTGATACGAAATGACTTACGGTTTTCAGCAACTGTGCGTGTAAAAGAAAAAATAAAAACAAAATCAGTCCGTGACAGTTGCAAGTTGTAATCAAATTAAAAATCTGCTGCTGCTTTCAGAAAGTAAATGACATGTATGTTAACATAATATAACGTAATTAGAACTTTTTATTTGAGAAAATCAGGTGTAAAATTACAGAATAAAAAACAACGAAAGGTTAACTCTGTCATTCAGGTGCTGAATTTATAGAACAAACATACAATTAAAGACTAACTCTACCATCTATTACTTAGAACAAATACGTTGCAATGTAATAAAAACTATAATTAAACCTGCTATCTTGAATGTCACAGCATGGATTGTGTAATATTTCTTTGTGCAAGTACTTGAAGGCCCTGTGTTGCACTTTTTAATTCCTATTAGCCAATGCTAATTGACATTAGTTTACATCAATTACCAAACCTTAAAAGAAAGTTAATATTCTGCATCTTTCTGGAAAATTACATTTTTCTACACACACTGTACCTTTTCTCTGAGAGAGCTTAACTCAGAGCAGTGAAACTTCATAGCTTCCTCTAAAGGTGCACAATGAACAATTCCATGCAACAGTTCTTTGATATTTCTTAAATAATAGTATATGATTATGCATACCAGTGAATTCAAGGAGAATTTTTCAAGCAAATTTTAAAACTTTTTATTTAAAGAACTAGGAGCGTAATCAAAATGTTGCTGTATGCAATTAACCATAACTGAGTAAGGATCTTGGGCACAAAGGTTTATTACTCATACAGTTGATTGTTTGAATATATATAGAAATGTAATATAAAGAATTTCAGTTCTTAAATTTTGTTTATAAATATTAATCTTAACATTTAAGGAAAATATCTCAAACTTTCATCATTAGTGAAGAAATGTATGCTGATTCCAGGTTTCATTATATTATCTTAAAAACTGTGGAAGTTATAGCCAATTGTGTGCAACCATAAATTTTCACATCCCCTCTTAAAGTAATTTAACACTCTAAAGCTGTAGATTATGAGAGAAAGGTTGATCGAATGTGTGCGCTGATGAAATGTTTACCAATTGCATTTCAAGAATGATATTTTTGGATGGAATATGAATGATTATTTAAAGTGCATAGACAAAGGAAAAGGGTTTCGTTATCAATATTAAATTATTTCCTTTTCTCTGTCACTTGTTTCAATGTGAAGATTGGGGCGGACGTTGCCGTCGTCATCAACTTTTACGTAGTTGTTCGGCCAGTAGTTATTCTTGGACTTGGCCTTGTAGCTGATGACTGTAGGTATCAGGATAATTAGGTTTTTCTTCTGGTAAAGATTGCAGCAAATCCCAGATGTCCAACAAGAAATGGGACGGTACTCCTCTTCTACACTATTTATTTCCTTTGAGCATTACCACAGTTATTACACTAAACTACGTTCTAGAATTCTTGGAAAGTTAATCCAAAATGTATCTGAAGCACTAATCGCGTATGGACTTCTTATCTAAAATCTCCATTCCGCCGCACAAATTAAACCGCATTTGACCCTTCATTCCTAACTATCTTCTCGGGGATCGTCGCCTCCAACACATGTGACACACGCCGATAATTATCTTACCGAAGTCCAGCTCTTCCCGTTTTACTTTTGTAGTGTCTGTCCCCTTCACATTGAAATTTTGAACCTTTTACTTTGAATTCTATTGATTACTTCAAGTTGCATTCGTTGATGTTCTATACCGAGCGTGTATTTTTCCGTAGCGCTTGGGATAGCAGCCCATTCTTGACATCCTGTCTCCAGCTTAGCTACAAAAGTATCTCGCCCTCGCAATTAACCGTGGCTAATCTGCAACAGGTGGCAAGCTGTCCCACGCACAAAATAGTGTTTCAAGAGCGAAATCGACTATTCTCAAGAATTCTGTATTTTGCTATTTAATAATTCCTTGTCATTAATTTATAATACTTTGGATGTTTCATCCAAGGGTTGAAAGTTCATGTTACAGGATGTTCATTGTGAATCTTCCTTCTCGAAATTTCATTTTTCCTGTGGTACCATACTTTCTATTATACTTCTGTCTTAAATAGAACTTCGTAATTCTTGAACACAAATCTAGTTTTTATTATCCATATATGGAGTCTGTACTTTATTTATTTGGTATTTTTTCGTATCCCTAAAACCGTTTTCGGTGATCTTCCTATCGCATTAACAAAACATTCCGTCATGACTCATTATTTTTGCGTATAGTTTACTATAATTATAAGTATTTGTTTTAGATTTCCTTGTAGAGATTTTTGTTGGTTCCTTTTGAGACAAATGCAATTTCCGGAGTGTTTCATTTGTTTATATTTTGGCAAATATTTTTATGCACAGAATAAAACCCGGGTGAATTTTGTATTTACTGGCAATGATTAGATGGGTGGTATGCTTGTCGATAGACGTTTACTAGTTGTGGATATTTTATCGTTTCCTGAGAATAAATCTAATGCAATATCCTACTACATTGCAACATATCGCAGACAATGCACTGTAGATCTTCACGAATTTTGTTGCACCGCCAATCTCACACATTGGATATTTTCTCGAGTACGATTACAAGGCTCACTATCCTGATAGAAGGTTGTATTATGCCTCTATCATTAAACATATTAAACTAACTTACTCTTGTACTCCTCGAATGATTATCATGTCACTGAACATTTAACTCATAGCGAAACTTTGCTGATACCACAAATACTTGTATGCGTGTGTTAGCTTGTCAAGAAGCCATGATTAACAAGTGTTTGTTTGGAAGTAAATGTAGTCTTTGCAACATTTGCTACTTTCATTTCATTTTACAGTACCGCCAGAATAATGAAAACTAGCTGCAGTGCCCTTGTATACAAAAACTGTAGCTGAATAAGGATGATACAAATGTTAATGCGAGATGCATGTTAAGAACTACGTATAGGGAACGTAACTTAAAACTTGTTATTTATTCTAGCTTTGAAACAGAATCGTAATATATTTTTTAAAAAAATGTCATACTTCGTTCCCTTGAAACAACGAAATACATTTACTGCAAAATTTCCCATGTATTCAAGATGAACGAATCGTAGATTTACGGCACGTAAAAGAACCTCAAACCTTATAAGAAGCCTCTGAGCAAAATTTCTGGTCTTTCACGCCCAATATAGAATGGGACGCTAGGACCACAGCAGTTAAAGAGCGTCCATAAATAAAACTCAGTTTAATTTAATTTTAAGATCAACGAATACATTAAGACATAGAATTATAGCTTTTCTTCTCAGAGCGGCGAAATATTTTTACTTCAACAACCGAATGAAGCACTGGATTAACCAGAGTCCCGCCTTAATTGACTTAAGCATGGATATCCATTAACTGGATCTCCAACTCACTAGAATCTTATTTCACTCACAAACTGTACCTAACGCTTTTGTAGAACTTAGGTTGTTTGTGCAATACTGGTAGTTCGCATACTATAACCGTAAAGCGTTAACCAATCAGAAGGCGTGATAACGAATTATAGTCTCCATGCACCTGTCAGCCTTCTGCTGATAACTCTAAGCATGCGAGTCGGTTAACCAACTGAGGACCAAATTGGAGCTATACCTCCCCTCCCCTAAGCACAGCATTCTCCACCTTGAACCTACCTGGTCTGTACCAGATTTTGGCTATGGAGTAGAGCATATCAGTGAAATGGTTTAGAGATGAATTAGAAAGCCTTTGCATCTCTTCCTTCGATGTAATTAATCCTCTGGTAATATCCTTCAACCAAATTAAATCTATAACTATCAGATATACTTTATTTCCTTTTTTGGGAGAATTTGTATACCTCGGTTTTCTAAGAACTAAGGATGTTCTCTTTAGAGGTAAAATAGGAAGAATGTTATAAGTTGTAGAATTGGTGCTAATATAACCTAAGAGAAATTGTAGTTTTACTTGTGATTTTATGAATCATTCAATATTTCCAATTTACAGCTTCGGATTCTGGGAAACATTTGGGTGATGCCAGTGATTCAAAAGCCAAGGAATTTAAGAATTTCTTCGACAAGGGTTTTAAGACCTTTGCAAACTATGGAGAAGAATTATTGAACAAATATAAGGAATTCAGTGGTAGGTTTTCAGTTTTCCTTTTTTTATAATTTGAAAGCCTATTTCACTGGGTTAAAATTGTTCGAATCAAAATGAATTAAGGCAGAACTTCATAGTAATGCCGAACACTCAAAATTCAATTTAAAATGATCATTATACTGCTACTTGACATTTGGTATTAGAATTGAATAAAATTTTTCTATTTACGTAACGCATGATAATAAGCCTAATTTGGGAATCTGAGTAAATTAAGTTACAGATATACTTTACAACGGTTATTGTATTCTGAACTGCATCAAGCGTTTGTTAATTCTCAAAAGTGCAGGGCCAAATAGCCGTCCTTAGTGCATAATTATTACGTCCCAGCATGCGATTACAGTCCTTGAGGGCTGTAGGTTAGTAGACGAAGAGACAAGTTGTTCTTCGGCTAAATTAACTGCTGCAGGCTTTAAACATCAGGCACTGGCTAAAATGCACCTGATATGAAAATGCAATGACAATTCTTTATTATAATTGCTTAATTTTTATGACTGCAACCTTAGAACTTTTATATTTTATAAAATAATACTTGTCTGTAATTTTCCGAAGAGTATGGAGGGCAGACACAATTCTTAGAAAGCAATTTCTTGACATTGCCTCTTCAAATTCTACAATACTTATCGAAGGAAAGAATACGCCAAAACATTCCTCCCAAGCTTTGCGAAACTTTGGAACACCCATTAATTGGCATTTCTATGAAAAGTTCAAACTGGCTACTAACGTCAGTGATTTTGCTTGGAACACCTTGAAATTTCGAGTCGTATATTTTAACGTCAGAGTGAAGCGTACAAAAATGGGCTATAAACGTATTCACAACGAAGATTTGATAAACGTGTTGCAGACCTATTAGATAAAACAGACCACCCAACATTGTGTATTATGTTGTTGTAGTAATAGTAGTAGTAGTAGTAGTAGTAGTAGTAGTAGTAGTAGTAGTAGTAGTAGTAGTAGTAGTAGTAGTAGTAGTAGTAGTAGTAGTAGTAGTAGTAGTAGTAGTAGTAGTAAGAGTAATGGTGGTGGTAAGATGTCAATTAGTGAAGAACACGAGGTCTTGAAACACGAATTGCATGGAAAATCCTGTTCCTAATTTGTAGTCGTGTAAAATTAATGCCACATAACAAATACAGCATTTTATGATTAGACCTAAACATCAAAGCAATGCCGTAAAAAACCATTCGTATTCGTAATCACTTTACTTTTTTTCGGATATGCATTTGAAGCTACATTAAATAAGTATTCTCATTTTATTCCGGTTCCTGGATCAGTTTTTGTTTCAATACCGCTATTTCTACTTTCTCTACTACGTAGAGTAAGTAGGGAAAGTATTTTATTCCACCCAAAAATTCGATACCGAGATTTCACCGGAAATACATATTTTGAGGCCCGCTGAATCCAAAAAAGGCATTTTTGTAAACATGTCCGTGTGGGTGTCTGTGACAGCATAACTCAGAAACGAACAGTCGGATAAACGCCAAACTTCGTATTTAGGTTCAGTAACTTCCAGAGATACCACAAGAAGATTTTCAAGAAAATTCCCTAACCCAGATTACCCTCTACATGGAACATTTTTCGAAAATAGTAATCTTCTCAAAATGGCTCTAACGATTTTGATTAAAATATAATATTTTTAAGATATTTTCATGACAAACAAAGTGTATATATCGAATTTTCTGGGAATGTCTCCAAAAGTATTCTTCATCGTGAACGACGTTTGCATAACTGGTAAACCATAAGAGATAGACAAAATTTTACTATACAAAAACTGTAGATCACGTTAAAATACACAATTTATGTCATATACATGTTTTTTAGTGAACCATTTTCGAGATATTGCTTGTTATTCGCTTAAATTTTCTAATACTTTTTCTCAAATGGGAATTCGTTATTCATTTTTTATGTTCTGGTCATACAAAGAGAATGGAATGCGCCACATATCAGCCAGCTCTTAAAATATTTGACTATCACTTAAAGCCTACCATATTCCCCTTGCATATACAAGAAAATTAACAATAAGATTAACATCTCGATTAACCTGAAGCATATAGAGAATAAGCGTTTGTAAAAATAGTTTATACAAGAGTAGAGAAAGTCATGTGAATGTTACACATCTGATTTTTATAAGTAGAATTGGCAATGCTTTATTATTTATTTTTAAAGAAAGTTAAGGATACTATTGCTGTAAAGACTCTTTTTTGTGTTTCCTGAATTTTGGATTAACTTGTCACTGAAAACCAGGATACAAGGAAATAAACTGGTAATTCAGAAGTATTTTAGGTTGCTGCGTCTTGGCATGTATACGGGCTGTCAGTACCAAAACTGAAATTCATTTAACACTTCATGAAACATGTGAAATGTATAAAGAACTGTTTATTCCACGAAAAATAACTTTTGGGATTCTTACGCATTCGTATTGGATTTTTAGATGTTCAAGCAGTACCTGGTATAGCTTTTAAAATGACGAATAAGGGTTGCAACTTACACGTCATTTACGCGGTTTGGAGAAAAGTTCTTGACTCGGGTATAACATGTGTTAAAACTATCTCTATGTGGGGATGGCTGCTTTAGCTCATTTTCTGACGCAGCTTCATCCATCTGAATTTATTTAGCTGCTTTAGCCAGAAATCAGCGAGTGAAATTTGCTAAGTGAAGTTATGTTGAGATGCATATAAGCAATAGTTGATATGAATATCGGAACATTTCTAGTGCGACAGTTTTCTTGAGGTGCAACGTATTTGGGATTCGTGATGAATGTGAAATGTGAAATACCTACTTAAATGAAATACTCACGTTAGAACTGAGATTCGTTCATTGAAAACGATGGCAATATCAAAAAAGGTCACCTGAGCTTATTGAACATCAATATTTACCATAAAAAGTTGCAATCATAAGAAATTTTAAACCAGTACCTTCCATTGTGTTTATTCCATAAATTCTTCATATGAAAGCTTTATATTTTAAAATATTTTCTAATTAATTCTCTTAATCACGATGAAATTTGTTTCCATATCTATGAATATTGAAATAGGTACCTACTGCGGAGGCGGACACGAGATTGAAATGTTTAATATAGCCAATGTGGCATTTGACGTAATTCAAAACATGTTAATGCCATTTTCATAGAGATGCTACTGTTCTATAACATTGGTCAACAATAAAAAATCATTAGAATTAAAAATAGCTTGATCTTACGTAAATCGAACGTGCTGATTTCAAATATGCAATTAGTTTCTCTGTAAGGTATAGTTTTGGAAATGAACCATGTTATTATGTAATTTTGCAAATAAAATTGATTAAAATTAAAATGCAGGCTTCTAGTTTTCTAGTTAAAAAGTATATTTTAAAAGCTATATTTAATTAAACAAAAGAAAAGTAGCAATGCCGTTTGCTATCCCCTTGGTTTGACGGGAGGCAAAGAATCTTCATGACGGTTGCTACTTTGTAATGTGAACATTGCTGATTTTACTTAAAAAAACAAAAATGAGATAGTGTTTACCAATCTGCAATCTGCTATAAGAGCAGTTCCCCAATGTGAAAATTTGCCATTTTCTAAACCACCAGAGGCAGAAATGTTGTTTATAGAGCGAATGGAATTTGGAGACCATCATCAGTCGAAAATGAGCAAATCTTTTGGCAGTGAGTACGCACCAGATACTAAGATTTCAGCATAAACATTTAAACCCGGGGGAATTGAATGACCTCTTAAGAGACCTGGCTCTTTCTAAAGAAACTTGCCTCTTGACTAAAAGAAAATAATCTTCTGGAGAGGAATGTTTGATGCATCTTTCTGTAGAGATGAAATTATGTGTTAAAACGTTCTTTACAGTTGATGGTCCTATGGTATTTTGAATGATCTTAATGATCTCTTTCAGGAGTTGAAAGAGGATCATATTGCCACTGACTAGAGACTTTTCATTGATTTTTCAGCGCGAAGTTTGAAAGCAGTATTGTTGCACAATGGGGATACAAAACCATCTATTCCAATAAGTCATTCTGTTTACTTGAAGGAGACATATAACAATATAAAATTGTGTTGGGTGCCATACAGTACACTTTCACCAATGGAGTATATGTGGCAATTTGAGAATCATCAGTATCCTCATGGGCATGCAAGGAGGCCTCACGAAGTTCTGCTGCTTCCTATGTCTAAGGGATAGCCGTGCCACAAATGTACATTATGAGAAACGAGTTTGGGATCTAAGGAACGAGTATGAACTAGGAAGATATAGTGTTGAAAATATGCCTTTATTGAATCGGGAGCAAATATTTCTCCCTTCACTACATATTAAATTGGTCTTAAGCTTTAGTTAAAGCTATGGAAAAGACAAATACTAGAGGATTTAAATATCTGTGTGAAAAATTTCCCAAGGTTTCATAAGCAAAATTAAAAAAGAGATTTTCGTAGGGTACAAATATTACAGAAATTCAAAGATTGTGCTTTTGTGGAAGCTCTAAATGATGATGAAAAGGCTGCTTGGAAGAACTCTGTGTGGGTTTGTAATAATTTCTTGGACAAGCACAAATACTCACATTACAAAGAAGGCGTGGGAAAACTTTTGAGTTGCTACCAAGCAATGGGATGTCGGATGGTACTAAAGTTACGTTTTCTACATTCCTACTCTGATTTATTACCATATAATCTTGGTATAATTAGTGCTGAGCAAGGAGAAAGGTTTCACCAAGATATCTAAGCAATGGAGTAAAAACATCAGGGCTTTTGGAATGAGTCTATAATGGCAGACTTTTGCTGGTTGCTGTATCAAGAAAATCAAAATCATCTGATTTTCAACATGTGAATGTGTAAAATACAGTGATTAACCGTAATTTTGTCAGTATTCATCGTTAATCTAAAGAAATTGTTAATTATTTCTTGCAAGAAATTTCCGGTGCAAATGATTTACTGAGCTTTCAACTTTTGTTGTATACTGATAAAACTATATCTGGAAAAGAAAAACTAAGAACATATTAAAACTTGGTGTTCTTAAATGGTTTAGAAAACCTTGTTTTCATCTCCGATGATTTAAAAAGAAATTGTAGACAAGTACAGCTACATACTACTGCAGCTGCCGTAGTAATAACAATAATCATGTAAATAATAATAATAATAATAATAGTGATAAGATGAAGAGCAATATTACCATTATTATTAATATTCCGCTTAGGCTTTTACTCACGAACATACATTAGGCTTTTCAAGGCGATAGTCATTTTAATTTACCGTTAATTTAAAGTACGTTTTTATTTCTGTAAATTAAAGATTAATACCTTAGTCAATCACAGTTTTGAGTTCAAAGTTCTTACTTACAAGTTCAGCCTCCCCAAACATTACTTACATTGAGCTCTATTATTCTTCTACGCAAATGAAACAGATACTTTGATATTGTCTGTTTATCTGGTATTTTTTCTATTTCAAACCATTTTCCAATGCATTTCTTTAAAATCACATTCTTTCCAAACAATTTTCCTCTAAATTGTTCTTCTTTCATTGGCAATTTCAGCATTGTTCTTCATTCGCCCACGCTTTCTGAAATAGCTGCATTACTCGCTTTTACCGTCCATTTGACATATTGTATTCTTCTGCACACCCACATTTTAAATACTTGCAGTTTGTTCTCCTCGCTCAGTTGTAACATCCAAACTTCTATACAGTAGATTAGATCATAAAGTGGGTCATGTAGCTTTCTGACTTAAAGGATCTGTTTTGAAAACTTGATACTTCTATAGAAGTTAATAACTTTCCTAGGGGAAGTTAGGCGATTTCTTGGTATTGGAAATCTATATTCCAGGTGATTTAATCTTTGGTGTACAATACATTCGCAGTCGCAAAGGATATACCTCGCCGTTTCTTGCTCTTCACTACAGAAGCGACAATCACTTTAATTTTGCCTGTGCTATAGAGTTGGTTCTCAGGAGGCAATGTCCAGTAAGGAGACCTGTTATGGTTCTCAACTCTTGTTTGTTTAATGTGAGTAGCTCTTTAGCTATTTTAGCTGATATAGCTATAAATTCGTTAGAGTGATTCAAACTTGGAATGGATGTCCAAAGTTGTAATTCATTTTGTGTTACCATAGATGTTATATTTCAAATATCTTTCAGATTCTTCAAATAAAATTCCATAAAATAGTTCAGAACTAATGAATCTATAATATATTATACAGTAATAAGTTTATTTCTTATACTTAACTTGGTTTAATTGAGTATAGCATATATAACTGAATTAACAAAATTGATGAAATAATGCACTAATGTTCCCAGTGATCATTGAACTTAAGAATTGCACGACTTTGCTCTTTTGAGGATAAGGATAAACTCTTCATCCAGGTAAATTTCCTAAAGAGATTAGAAACTGGAACCTCCTGTATGCGAAGCGTACACTGTACCCCCTAACTACCGAAGTAGTCAATACCATAATTCATACACAGAGCTTCTCTAAGCCTCTCTTTATTCTGACATCCAAAGAAAACATTAATGTTTTATTAAAAACTTTTTCTATTGTTCTACACTGGATTTTCTTACTGATAACAGCTGATTTTGCTACTTATGATACATCCAAGTATTAGGAAATCTTCCTAATTTGCATGTGTAGCTGCTTTGGTTTTCCCTCACCAATAAGGGTTTATACCCATTTCTAGTTTTCTTTTCCTTTTTTGAGTTTAATTTTATTTAGTAACCTTATTGCTTACTTAGTAGACACTGGTTTTCTTCAGAATCTCTTGTAGAGTTTGCTACAATCCGATGTTTCAAATTCTTTCTACAGCTCCATAAATGCTACATTACATCATTCTCTATGTTAGTTCGATTGCTCTCAGCAATTCATTTATTTTCTCTACCACGTAGCTATAGGTAGATCAAGTATTCACATTTCACCTAAAAATACTATTGGATATTTATACAGAACTAAATGTTTTGAGGCTCAAGAATCCAAACTATATTATTTGGGCATGTGTACCAAATTTGTGTCACTCAGAAATGTAATGAATTGCCTTTTTCAACTAATATTATAAGAATTCTTCCTTATACATTTTGAGAACTATATACTTTATTTAAAGATAAAACGTATTTTGATTTTATAATAATAAATAAATCTCCTTCACAGGTGCTGATACAACTCCCGCTTCCACCGTGGATTCCGGTAAGTGGATATCAGTGAAATCAAACTATAAGGATTTGGGAAATATTTCCTCATCTGTGGAGTAGTTTAAAGAAGAATTAAACAGCAGAAAAGCGGACTATGTATACAGGGTGGACCATTTAACTTGATACTGTACAATATATCCAAAACTAAGCGTTGTAGAAAGAAATGTCTTTAATAAAATTTGCTTGATTTGCGGGGGAAAGTAAATGCCATTAGTCATGTTCTATTTTAAGGGCGTTATGATGATCATGTGTGTATAATATGAATTTTGTAAATGCACTAGTTACTTTAGATGTAAATGATATTTGAGGGAGTGTTGGAGTGGAACACCCTATAGCATTTCACAATTTTCTCATATATGTCCCAGAGCGTTTTATGCACATTTCGTACCTTAAAAATTGTATTTGCTGTGCAGAAATGGCGACTAGAGACTGGTTATGATAAATTTATAAGGTTGGAAGATCAAGATTTTGAACGGGATGACGCTCTAAATGATCCTGGACAGATAACATTAGAAGAAGAATAGCTTAGCATATTTATGTTGGAGCCCTTTCAAGTCATTTTCAACCTATGTATTTAGCTTTGTAAAATAATTCATTTTGTGCATGCTTAATGCAATTAACTTTAATACATAAGGACCGGCAGTTAGTTCTGACGAGTTTCAATATATTGTTTAGTTCAAGAAATAAAAAAGAGTGCAATGTTTGACTTGGAACGTTTTCATGTTCTGAAATTTACACATTTCAAGTTATCTACGCGGTATCTTAAGTTTTGCTGTAATCTTGCCTGAAACTGTTCATAATAGTTAACCCCGGGATTTGTTGATTTCTTGGACACCAGCCAGTATCCTTTTCTTCAGATCCTCGGCAAGTAGTAGTCTGGTTTGAAAAAAATCTTTCGTTTTCGTGTATCCACAGAAAAATAAGTAAGGAGCTACTAGGTCTGGGGAATCAGCCGCCAATTGATATCCCCAAACTGAAAACTTAAGCTCCTGGAAAAAGCATTCATACAGCAGCCATCATAATGGGCTGTAGTCCCTCTTGTTGAAACCAAATTCATCCCTGTTTAGTTAGTCTGTTAATGTATATCTCTCTGGTTTCCATCTTAGAAAAAAAAATAGGGAACAATTATGACTCCAGCAGAAACATCATTTCATACGGTTATCTCTGGAGAATGAAATAGCCGTTCAGGTAGTGCCATAGAATTTTTGACATCAATATCTGAACAGTAGCTTTCTGACGCATCCATTTAAATGTTTTTCGTAAGATATAAAACATTATTCAACGCGGCATTATCGTTTTCGAGAAGAATGACACCAAACTCTCTTGCAAAATTAAGTCGAGAGGCCATATCTTGTGGTTTCAAATTAACATGAACATCCTAAAGCTTGCAAGGATGAAATTTTATATCTCGTGCAATATTCGAAGAAATAACTGACCTGTCACGTATGTACAAGGCTGCAACATGTCGCACTGTCACTCTTGAAGATTTTTGTTGCACCACCAGTCTCAAACATTGCATATTTTCTCGAGTAAGAACATACCGCCCCCTATCATGGTATGGAGACTGTGTATTGCATCTATCATTAGGCATATTAAAACAAATTACTGTAGTGTTCCTCCAAGGGCTATCATGTCTCGAACGATTACTCCACAGTAAAATGAATGGAGTGCTTTCAACGTATGCTGTTGCCAGAAATATCTATACATGAACTAGTCAGGTATCCATTATTAAAAAATCCTGATGTGTTACATTCACATGACTTTCTCAACTACCTGTTGCTTATTAGTGGGTATGCAAACTATTCTTATTAAAGCTTGTTTCCTATACACTTTATTATAATGCAGATAAACCTTTGCTCGTATAGCTATATTACTCATTTTGTTATAGATACAAAGGGATACGGTGGTGAAATATATTAGAGCTGGACGCCATATGCTGGCCTTAAAATTCCATGCTCTTTCCATGATATCGCGAGAAACAGTTGAAAATCGACAGGACTTGGAAAGAACGACAAAACATTGAGCAATTCCAACCATGAATATCTAAGTTATGTGAAAGTTATGTGAAATAAATTGGGTGTTTAAAAGAGATCTACTCTTCTTGTGTAGTACACTTTCGTCAATTGCTTAATGTTTAGCAGTTGCGCAAGATTATATCAATTTCCTACCGAATGAAGAGGACTTCACAAACCATTTCCAAAGATATTCCCAGATAATGCAATATACACATTTCATTTGCCATCTAAGTGTCTGTAATAAATATATTTTAATTCAAATCATTAGAGCTATTTTTCAGAAAATAAATAATTCGAAAAAAGTTTCATGTAAAGGGTACTTTAAGTTGGGGAGGTTTTCTTTAAAATCTTCGTGTTACATCTTTGGAAGGTACTGAACCTAAGTAATAATTAGATATTTATCTGGCTTTTCGTTTTTGAGTTATGCTGTTCACAGACACACACATGCATACACTCAGAAACAAAACAAAACAAAAAAAACACACACGAACATTTTTAAAAGGTTTATATTCAGGCGTGCTCAAATCATGCATTTCCGGTGAAAATCCTATTTCGAATTTTTGGATGGAATACAATACCTTCTCTACCTACTAAGTACACTCTCGTGCATAAAAAGTGGCTCATTCCCCAAGATCACCATAGAAGTGATTTATTCCATACGGAGGTGTTAGAACATCACCTCCGTGTAAATGTATGTTAGGAAGCACCTCTATGTGGAAAAAAGGTATGTTAGGACACCACCTCTACGAAACAGTTTTGTTAGAATTGTTACACGAAACGCCTAAGTAAATTGCAATATAATTCATCTTTCTAGAGGAAAGGGTGAAGAATTGCTGGCATGTGAGGTTAAACTGGACGACGGTTACGACATTTACATATATGAGAGCTTTTATCAGTGACATGGAGACGAGGGTAAAAAGTTGTTGCCACTACTAAACGACAATAAGAAAACCGGCATTAAGAAAACAGTAGCGTAGCATGAAAATATAAGCTTTAACTTGTAATGCTATCCTTCGGCAGTTCCACCGTACTTTGGAAGAGGCAAAGTACGATGCCAATCGAGTGGCTAGAATTATAGTCGAAAAACAGAGGTGATCACGCGGGTAGTAGGTGGGGCTATGTTCTGTCAGTACCAAATAAACAGCTCAGCTCCATTATGGCTACATTTTATGCACGTCAGTATGAGTGATAGATAAAGTAAAAGCTGTTTGAAAGTGTCGTATGTTTACGGCACGTAAAAGAACCTCAAGCCTGATAAAGAGGCCTCTGAGCAAAATTGCACGTCCTTCACGCCCAATATAGAATGGGACCCTAAGGACCACAGCAGTTAAAGAGCGTACATAAAAAAACCTGTTTGAAAGTAGACGTAGCCTGACACCATTTTAGTATCAGTAATCTCTTTTCATTTCACATTTCTGTCAAAGTAGTCAGAACTAGCTACTATAACCTGCATATAATAAGCGTAACTGCATAACAAGTAATAAACTTGTTAATTAGGGAAAACCAAGATATGTGTAAGACCTACGTTTGGGGAACATAACTTAAAATTTGTTATTCATATTGTTTTAGAAACACAACCACTATGGATGCAAATGAATTGAATTTCCAACCCTCCAGAATCCTATTTCACCCGCTAACTGGTCACAACAGTGTTATGTAACTTGTGTTCTTAGTGTAATAGTTCTCATGCTACATGTGTAAAAGATTAATTAAACAGAAGGCTTGATATTGCATCATAGTGTCCAGTTACGTACCTTTCAGCCTGCTGTTGATAACCCCTAGCAAACGAGTCCGGTTAACCAAATGAGGACCAAATTTTCGCTCTACCTCCTCTCTTCTAAGTACTCATTGTTCTCCTTGAACTTATCCGGTCTGCACCTATTTCGCTTGGGGAGTAGGGTACATCATTAAAATGATTATGAGATGAATTAGAAAGCCTAAGCATTCCTTCTTTCGATATAATTAACTCTCTGGTTAGACTCTTCAACCAGATTCTTTAATTTTTGTTTTGATTTTATTAGGAGGAGTTTTTTATGTTCTTAAGAAAAATGATGTTTCCTTCTGTAATTTAGGATAGCTTAGGAGGAATGTCAAATGTTGTTATGATGATAATATTGTTTATATTTTTGAGATCTCATATGTTTGTTTCCTTCCAATTTTCAGCTTCGGATCCTGTGAAGGAGATGAGTGATGCAGCTGATTCACAAGCTACAGCAACAAAGAATAACTTCGAAAAGGGTTTCAAAGCATTTGTTGACTACGGACATAATTTAATGAATAGATATCCAAAATTTTCTGGTAGGTATTTTCAATCTTCTGCTTTCTTTTCACTTGTTGAAAGTCTGTTTATTTCTGTTCAAACTCTTCTATTCATAGCAAGTGCAGTCGAAATTTGTGAATACACGCAGTACGGAAGAATACTCAAAACTCAATTTCAAACAGTCAATTCCCGTTTAAATGATATTTGAAATCCTGAGTGATATATTCATTATTATACACAACTTTTATTACAAACCTAATTTGGCAACACTAAGTGAACTAAGTTTAACTTCTAAATAGTCCAGATTAATTATACAGGCATCATTTATTGATGATATACAAGTCTAAACTGTAACAAGAATTTGTTACTTCTCGTTAATTTAGCTCAACGCTAATTTGCCGCATTTCGTTCTAAGGTCCCGGGGAAAGATTATTGAGATTGTTCGCTTGAAGGTTATCCGTCAAAAATCAAAGAGAGACATTTGTCCTTCAACCAAATTAGCTGCTCTTAGGTTTAAATATCAGTCAATATTGTCTAACACGAGAATGCAATGACAGTCCAATATTTTAATAGCTTAATTTTGTCTGTAATTTTAGAACTCATATATTAGAAAGTAATTTCTCCAACTTTCGTTTACGATTTTATCAAAAATATGCAGAATGAACACAATTAATACAAGGAAACGCGTCACATTGCTGCTTCAGATCTATCATCACCTAGCGAATGATAACATACGCCCACCCTTACTTCCCAAAATCTATGAACATTTGTAACACCTAACAAATGGCATTTCAATAGTGAGTTCCACTTCGCTGCTAGCGCAACCTTGAACTTTTGACACAGGAATATTTTGGTACCAAAGTGGAGTATATATTACCGACCTGTAATAATTCCATTGATAAAATGGATTGCAAACTCTCTTAGATCAAGCACATTATCCAAAATGCTATGTGATTGTAGGATTGCTAATGCCAGTTAATATTATCATAGCATAGATGCAAAAGTCTTAAGAATTACTTTAATAAAACCTGTTTCTTCTTTGTGCTTGGTCGGGTAAAACTGATGCCATATTACCTTCAATAGCTATCTCTCATCGAGCATCAAGCCAATCCCATAACAAAAACACTCGTTACTGCCAGCCACTTGACGTTTGTTTCTTTCGAAAGTGTAAGTTATTTGCAAGAAGGAGGCTGGAGAAATAATAGTTGTGAAAAGCAAGGACCAAATTTGCATGAGGGGATTGTTTAACTCAAACATGCATAGCGTTATTTATAATCAGTTGATTTCTCCAAAATATTACCCCATGCATGGAAAGAACCTAGACATTTGTCATACATTTGTGTTAAAAATTATGCTTGATATAAATCACTGCTTCTTCTGAGTGTGTTGCTATATGCAGAGAAAATTTGCCTTATGGTATGTAGCTAAAAAATTGAGTTTTTATTTATGGACGCTCTTTAACTACTATGGTTCTTAGCGTCCCATTCTATATTGGACGTGAAACACCGGTAATTTTGCTCAGAGGCCTCTTTATTAGGCTTGAGGTTCTTTTACGTTCCGTAAATCTACGACACGGAACCACCGGCTTTACTTCCCTTCCGAAGTAAGCCGTGTTACGGATTTTTATGCCCGAAAAAATCCATCGCCCTCCGCCGGGTTTGAATCCGCGACCTCGGGAACTAGAGGCTAGTACGGTACCACTAGTCCACGGAGGACGACTAGTATGTAGCTGGTGTGAAATTCAGCTGTTTTGGAGTTACACTACCATGCACAGGAATAATATTTCTGTAATGCTTCATATCGTTAATACGTATGGGACATTCTGTATGTCCACAATTTGTTTCATTCCCTCCTCAGCTCAACGTCCTTTAGGGTATGCCTATGCACTGATTTATAGTAAATTAATTTAGTAATTTTCTTTGAAAAATAATGAAAATAAAGTGGTTATACTTATTTATTTTATATATTTTCTTACGTAGGATTCACACGGAGTTTTCGGAAAAGTAAATATGATAGCTGCATATGTGCAAGATGCCATCTGTACGGAACAACTCACATAAGTGAAACGAATTAATAAGTGTTCAAGGCGTTTGTTACGTAGAACAGCATTAACAGTATTGCTGGAAAAGCTTCTAGTGTATAACTTCTAAACGGAATCTAACTGGTGTTCTAACTTCGCATACTGGCTCCTCAATACTTTTCCGTTTCAAAAGGCCGTTTTATTAGGAAAATAGAAAAAAAATAAAACAAAAAGAAATAGGCAACGTTTAAATGGACATGTTTGCGAAGTGCATGTATGTATTTATTTATGCAGTTATTTATTTGTTTGTTTATCTTTCTTACTGAAACAGCAACTAGCGTGGCTTCAAAGGAAAAGAATCAAAGCCTTCGCCCCTAAAGGCAGTTATATTTATTTTAGTTTACTCTTAGTTTAAATTACATTTTAGTTCATGTAAGCTAGACATTAAAATTGTAGTCATAGTTTTAAAACTATGTGTAGATCGTTCCTTGCAAATTCATCTCCACAAACATTTCTTCCATTCCGTTGTCTTATTGTTCTGTACAAATAAAACACGTGATATTTTCTATTATCTGATATTTTTTGCTGCATTGGTTTACAGCCAGTTTCTTTCTAATTAATGTTCCTTCCAATTATTTTTCCCCATACTTGGTAGCATTGTTCTTCTTTCGTTCAAGCTTTCTAAAAGCTTTCGTTCGTTCAAGCTTACGGTTCATTTGACATATTTCATTCTTCACCAGCCCCCTATTTTGAATAATTAAAATTTATACTTATCGCTTTGTTGCAATATATACCCTAAATGTAAACAGTTTTACATTTTACTTTTTATTTTAACTTATCTTAACCGGATATCTCATATCACAAGGTGAATGGATGAAAAGGATGAAGAAATGAATGTCTTCTTTACTGTCGGTGATAATTCTATTTATAGCACATCCTAAAGATCCGCGTTGGTCTACGTGCGTGGAGTCCGCTTTCTGGTCATTCATACATAGGTACGTTCAAGTATCAGAAACTCTCCTGAATTTGTTTGTGTAGCCTCTCAGTTTTTTCCCCGTAACCATAGCCTTATTTCCCTTTCTTATTTTATTTTCGAATTTACTTTTATTTAGTACCTTGTGTCTTCCTTAGGACACACCAGATTTCTTCAGAATCTCGTAGAGATAGTTTCAGTCTACTGTTTCAAATGGCTTTCACAGCTCCACTAATTTTACATTACACAATTTATCCTTCTCCAAATAAAATTCACCGATTGTTCCCGCAGTTCATTTACTTTCACTTTCTGAGCCATGTACCTACGAGTAGACGAAATGTTGTATTTCAGTCATAAATTCAATATCGATATTTCACAGAAATACACGTCCAGATATATCTGTGTGTATTTGTACGTTTATCTGGTGTCTGTCTTTCTGTGAATAGCATATCTCAAAAACGGAAAGTGGATTAAATAACGTACTTTAAGTTCAGCAACTTCCAAGGGCGTAACACAAAGATGTTTTACTTTTCTCAAAAATTGCTCCAACAATTTGTTCTGAAATGTCGTTTAATTAATTAATGAAGTAAAATATATGTAGAGGTTTAATGTTCTGAAAATAGAAGTCAATTTTGTTTGGTTGATTTTATTTTTATAATTTTTAATTCAAGGAAATATAAAAACTTTCTACAGGAAAATGCCGATATATTAAAATACTCAGTTCGTGTCAAATAAGCGTTTTAGTAATGTTAGGCTTTCAAAAAATTCCATGCAAAGTGTCACCTAACACACGTGCTTGAAAGCTTGCGAGTTTTTTTTTTGTTATTTGTTTTGTTTTCCTACTCCTCTCACTGTCTCTCCATCGCAATATCTGTTAACAAATACAAACAAGCCAATTACTGTGGTGTGGGGGTAGCGTGTCTGCCTCACATTTGAGAGGCTCTAAGTTTAAATCTCGTTTAGGTTGAGTTACCCGGTCAGGTTTACTTTTTCGGGATATTCCCTTATCCTGAAAACGCGAATGTCAGGCAACTCTAAGCTTAAGGTTCCCGGGCTTACTTGAGTAACATTTCACACATTTTTTTTATTCATCGTCCGGTATAAATTACCAAGTTCAAGGACGTTATACTTCAAGAAAGAAAGAAAGAAAGAAAAAAAGAAAGAATAGGCCAATAAGTAAATATTTTAATGCTGCTAGCGCGTGTACCAACTAAGCTTGTTCTCTTAACTTGAAACACTGTCCAAGCAAAATTGCACAGTGAGCAACATAACTTGGATGGTAGTATCGGCTTTTATATGAGTAATATTGCCTTTTATATTCTGCCCTATCAACTTACTTTAAATTATATTTCCTGTTAAGCATTTTTGTGTTATTCCGTGTCTTTATGGCAAACCCATTTCGAATGAGATTCTTATATAAAACAAATATAATGGGTATGTGTGCGTTTAGAGTATTGTATTTCACTCAAAAAGTAAATAACAAGATTTTACTGGAAAATGCATTTTGGGATCACCTAGACTAAAAAAGTTCTTTTTTAGGAAAACGCCAGTGTGTGTATGTCTGTGTGTATGGGTTTGCGTGTGCGTATGTGTATGTCTGTATGTCCATCCTTATGTATGCCTGAATGTCTATGAATATTATAACTTAAAAACAAAACTTGGATGGAATAACAAGAACAGAATTGAACTTAGTTAAGTACATCTTCCAAGATTTTTAAGAAAATTCACTCAACCCATATTATTCTCAGTATGAAAAAAAATTGCGTTAGCTTTTGTTTTTTCATCTCCAAAACGGCTCTAACAGTTTAGATTAAAATATTATATGTATAATAAATTTAAATGAGATATAAAATATGTATTAAATTTTCTGCAAATACTTTGTGAATCTCCCTTATTTGACGGAATTCTATAGATTTTGGGTAAAAAGGAAACCTAAAGGTATAGATAAAAGTTTATTACAGGAAAAATATCGACTTCACTATAATCCGCAATTTGGGTTGAACAAAGTATTTCAAAGCTTTAGCCACTTTCGAAATATTTATGTTGTAGATTTGACCTCACTTAAAAACCACAGGAGCTTGCTTAAAATTTTGCAGTTCTACCTCTCAACACCGTTCTTCTGTTTTAATCGCAAGCGCTTGTTACCAGAGATAAACACATGAATACCGTTTCCGTGTGTCGAAACCTTCGTGTTTAATTTGAAACAATTTCCAGGTAAAATATAAGTTAATAACGTAATCAAGATTGAACAAGCAATTTTTAAGAATAATATATTTGTAATGAATATATGAAAATATTTTGTTGGTAAAAAACGTCGTCTGAATGTATATCATCCGAATTTTACTTTCTCAAGGACCTATTTATAGTAGTTAGAAGAAGTATTTCATTTCACCTAAAATTAAACATCCAGATTTCATCGGAAGTACACGTTTTAAAGTTCCTTTAATAAAAAGCGTTTTTACGCTTTTGTAAAAAAGATTTGTGTGTGTATCTGTCTATCTATGTGTCTGTCTGTGAACAGCATATCTCCTAGACAAAAATTGTATAGTTACAAAACTTATTATCTAGGTGGGCTCAGCAAGATGCGACACGAAGATTACAAAGAAAATTATCTTTATACAAATAATTCTTTACATACAATTTTTTTTCTGGTGACTAAGGATCTTAACTAAAATATCACAGGAGTAAAATATTTAATGGCTAATAAAATGTATATTTTGAGCTTTCTCTAATAGCCTGTGAAGCCTTGTTCACTCTGAACTGATTTTGTAATATGTTTTATAAAATCCATAAGAAATAAACCATAGCTTACTCCACAAAAAACTACGTATCACAGCTTTTTGGAAATAACTTATTTGACGCATCGCATTTGAAAAATTGTTTATTTGGTTGAGTGTTTCAATGCTTTGTCACTTTTCGAGGTGGTGGGACAAGTTAGGTGTTTCTCGTCATGTCTTAGAAGGTTATAAAGCCTCAAAGCAGGCATATTATAGTGACCTGCACTTCAACCTCCTCTATTCCTGTGTAATGAAACTGTTTCTGTAAACTAAGTAGAAAGAAAAGTAAGGCTTTGCAGCAATACTTTAAAGAGGAGATATAAAAACAACCGATAGAAGCTAGAGAAAGACATGTGAATATCTCAGGCGTCAGTTTTTCCCTTTCTTTTACCTTCTTGTATCCTAAAAACCATTATTTTATCTTAGAACATACCTAGTAGAATCTTTGCCGAATAAGATATCACAAAAATATTTTTGAATACTATAAATTAATACTGTATTTGGAACACAACATTTAATTTCAAGTTTAATCACCATGTGAGCAAAATAAGGTAATTCTAAAGAGTTAAAATTTTTATCAATCTTTTAATTACAAACAGAACCATGATTTATGCTACAGATTTAATGCGAGGAACATAAAATTGCGGCCAGAGTGTACAACAACAAGGGCATAACTAGAGCAGCAGTAGTAAAACCCACAGCAATCATCACCACCGTCACCATCATCAAGCTGGTCAGCTGGTAGTAAGAAAAGCAGCTAAAACAGTGCAACTTAAATTCAACGTTGATACAACCGAGGAATTGGCTAAGGAACCACATGAACTAGTGTCTGCTCGTCTAAACTACAGTACTCACAACTTTATACATTCAAAATAAGTCTTAGTCCATTAATGTTAAAAGTGAAATTTGAAGGTTTGTAATTTACAAATCAGAATGTAAATAAATGTTTGCACTTAATGTGTTTTTTTTTTTTTTTTGCTTTCTCTACTGTTTTGCTATAGTAAGTAGAAGTATTGCATTCCAACCAAAAATCGAATACGAATTCACTCCGTATCGAACCTCACGTTTAGAAGTCTTATGAATCTCCCTTGAGTGAGTATGTGTCCGTTTCTCTGCGAGGAACATAACAGTTGGTTAAACACATAACTGGGTATTTAACTTCAGCGTTTTGAAATGATGTGACATGAATATTTTCAAGTAAATTACCCGCTCTAAACTACCCTTTATATGGAAAAATGTTTCCTTATTTAAAAAAATTGCTTTAAAGACTTTGATTAAAATACCATATATTTCAGATACTTGTATGAAAAATTAAATGCATGTCTTGAATTTAAGTATATTTCGTGAAAGCAGACAGTTTATGTTAAATGAACGCTTTAGGCGTTAATCTTTTTCGAAATATTCTTTGTTCTTGATTTGAATTTTCAAACACATATGTACTTGTTTCAAATGATAAATCCTTATTTTCTGGGGGGGGGGGCGTTTTTCCCTCCTAGTCATGAAAAGATCACGGAACTTCATATCGCCATCACTTATCTATTCGTTGGTTTAAAAATCTGATTATCGCTTTTTCTACTGTATTCTTCTATACCTACAACGAAATGTGCATATGTGGAATTAACAAGAAATAGGCAGAAGAATAAACCTTTGTAGAAATAGTTTAGAGTGTGTATTGAAAGTGATGTGAATACAACACATCAGATTTTTAATAATAACTTAATAGTTTAAAACTTCCTCTAATGAATGAAACGTAAGTCTACTTTCATACAAGCTATGGTAAGAACTGTGGCACTAATCAGTGGTCTATTGCTCGAACTCAAAACAATAGTAGTAATTGTCAGGTCTGGTGTGCTTATTCAAAATAATTTATACGCAGCTTATTAGAAAGTATAACTTATACTTGGTGGCTCACGCAAGCTAAGGTTTGTTGAAGTTAATTTATCCCGGATAAAGTGGATAGCAATAGGTTTGCCTAAATGCAGCTGTAAATGCTTCTGCATACTGACATGGAGGAAACCTTAAATGAAGGAACAGTCATAGGAAACAAAAACACTTTACTATTATTTAATTTTTTGCCTATGCATTCATGTTGTATAACAATTATGTAATCATTTATATATACTGTTAGTGCTTTATTTGCAATAAAAGTGTTCGAACGCATTTCCTTCTTGGTGGCTGAAGTTATATAAGCGCCATTCTACATCATAATGGACACCTTTTTTGACGATACTGAAGCACAGACCGACTAGTCTTTCTTTTAAATAATAATTTCAGATGTTCTAGTTTCGCTACTACCACCACTTACGCCCCTTCAAAATACACATTGTTGTGGAGTTTGAGCAGAATTAAGCTATCAAGCCCGGGATACTTTTATTTTGTGTCATTTTATAAGGATTAATTTAATATATGCATGTTGTATGTAAAATGTCAGGAATAGCTGTAAATATTAACTTTATGTTTATGTAATACTTCTTCTGTAAAAGATGTCTGTGGTCCCACATATTTTTATAGCTTAAACGTTACAGATATTTCGAAAATACTCATTATTATGGCTGAGGAGGTAGTTGGACTCTTTTGTATTCAAGAGTTAGTAGAAAACTATTGTTTCTTTGTAGCAACTTAAAAATGCACAGTAGTAGGCATAGAAAGCGAAATTCACCAGATACCTGAAGAAATACTGTATTACGTAAGGGAAAAAGTCATTTGATAGAGAAGGACGATCTATCAGATTTTAGTTTAGCCAAGTCGTCAGAGAATAACGCGAAAGAGCCCGCGAAATCTTACTCAATCGCGACTTGAAAATGTTATGTACCCAGCTTGAGGAAGACTGACTTGCAATGTAGAACTGTGTGAAATACACGGCGGTAACTGTCGCAAATTGCCGGCAAATAGTGCCAGAAACAAGTTCTACAATTCCTCGGAAAGAAATTATTGCTAAACAGAACGTCAAAGTAATTTACTGGTACTTGCTACGAGGATAAATCAATAAGTAGCTGCACATAACTTTTAACAATTATTATAACAATAATAGATACTTACAATTACCTCATTTTTATCGTAGTACTCTTGCTTCTCTATGCACATGAACCCCTCAGAAAAAATGTTTTCTGATCCCCTCAGAAAAACTTTTTTCGGCTGAGCAACAAGCCATACACTGCTTCTTCACTTCTTAGTATGTAGTGAAAAGACGGCCCCTCAAAGCATTTTTAAGAGGACCCAAAAAGATATGGTTTGCCATTTCATCGACAGTCAATATTCTGTTCTCTGAATCAGGACACTAACTTGCTCATTTTTTGGAGTCACTAGTGGATATAGATGGGCGTCCTACTCTTACCTCGTACTTCACGGTTGTCCGAGAGTTTTTGAACTTTCAATCTATTCGTGCACATTTCCCGAGGTAAACATTGCCCCCACATTGTGCGAAAAGTCTCCGAAGGATTTTGGCTCCTGATACACCTTGAGACGACGAAAAACGGATAACCGTACGCTGTTCTTCTTTGGTACAAACGGTTAGGGGTGCAGCCATGGTTATTATGCAACAATGCAACACTCACTGGGGTGATAACGGTCAAACATTTCACAAACGGAAATAAAGGAACAACATGCCGACGTGAGTGCGCACAAACCGATACGCCAACCTACAAAAAATTAAAAATAGTGTGCGGATACTTACGACTCACTCTTGTACATAGAATCCGCGAAGGTTTGTATAGTTGCACGGATATTAATGTCGGATACTTACGACTCACTCTTGTATATAGAATCCGCGAAGGTTTGTATAGTTGCACGGATATTAATGTCGGATACTTACGACTCACTCTTGTATATAGAATCCGCGAAGGTTTGTATAGCTGCACGGATATTAATGTCGTATAAATGTGAAGAGTGAAGCACAAAGTAATGAAAGTTGCCGACAAGTAAAGTGATTAACAATAACAGTGCCATTTGCGACCAGCAGCGAAATTGTAAGTAACCAAGAATACTTGGGAAGTATAGTGGAAATACATCTGCAATAAATTCAGCAGTAGTTAACTTTACTAGGCTGCATCATTATCATGTTCCACTCCCTCACCCGAGGTCTTCGACGCCTAGTAAATTCCAAAAGCAAGAGCTGAGACAAAAATAGTCAGGGCAATACTTTATCTACTCATTGCAGTGGAAGAAGAAGCTACATCTACAGGACCTCCAAACAGGTACAGACTGAAGTGTACCGAGCCAACCAGGTCCGCCTCAAGTTCTCTAATTGCTGTAGAATAATGGGTTTTTACGTCACCGTGCAAAAATTCTGATTAACTGTTAGCCGAAGCAGGACATATTCCATTAGACTCTCTAGATTCAGTTACTTGTGTAGGAATTACAAATAAATCTGACCATTAAGCTTAGAAGTCAAACAAACCGGCCGCCTTACCTAGAATATCGTAGCACACAATAATTCCCACTTTGCCTGCTTTTGACGTTATCATTACCAATAAGGCTTCTTAATGAAAACAATTTTTGTTCACCCTGGAGTCATTCACTAAGTGACATTGATGACTCTATGAAACTTATTGATGAACATGGGGTTTCCTTTTATTTTATTTAAAGACACTTTACAAAATGATAAATATTTGCGGAATTGTTCCCTTGAAGCTATTGATTTGTAAGCACTGCTTATAGGGCATGCCATTGCCTATTTCGCTACTTTAAAATACGTTTTAATGGATTCCTAGAAAAGCCCAGGTCAGCGGCAGCTTGTTTTACCCACCTGTGTTGGGGAAAAGCATATAATAATAATAATAATAATAATAATAATAATAATAATAATAATAATAAATCGAATTAATTGTTCTTTCACACAAGCCGTGTGTTGGACAGGGTTGGAAAGGTAGAATCAGATAACTGAAAAATTCAATGCCATAGCCGGGATTTGAACCACGGATCCCCCGGTCTCCGTCCGATTGCTCTAACCACTGGGCTACCATGGCAACATGCCTACACGACATTAAATTCTCCATTGGGATATGATATCTCAATACAATTTGAGATCTCCTTGTGGTTTACCGGAAAAAATGCGAGTCAGCTGGAGAATTTAATGGCGTGCCGGCATGTTGCCATGGTAGCTCAGTGGTTAGAGCAACCGGACGGAGACCGGGAGATCCGCGGTTCAAATCCCGGCTATGGCATTGAATTTTTCAGTCATCTGATTCCACCTTTCCAATAATAATAAAGTACGCTAAATCATAACTGATAATGGCAAAATAGCACAAACGTTTACTTAATTATTGTAACTTCTACCTTCCTTCAAATTTATTTCCGCCTAGCTTCGGTGGAATTTTCTCCTAATTACCTAAGAAGCATTAGAATCGTTGCAAATATGTCTTTCCAGAACTCATTGGACGTGAAATGATCCGAAATGTCTAAGGCAGAGGTGGCGAAAACGTCACTCGCGAGGCATTTTGACTCGCAGGCGCACGTTCCCTCTCTGCAACCGTCCGTTTGATTTTCCCATGTTGCTGAGTGACGCAGTGCGTGTTGCATATTTGGTGACTTGCTGAAGGAAGTCGTTTTCGCCACCCTTGGTCTAAGGGATATATTTTCTGTGTATATCCAGACAATAGATTCGTAAGTTCCTTATGTCTTTCTAAATGATGAGTGTGGGGCGACTCACTGCCAATGAGCTGTCTGTATTATTCTCGTTAGTTGATTATCATTAACGTTACCCACTTATATTCATGATAATATCAATGAGGCTGATAACATTAATCCATTTATTTAATGACTATTTTGATTACTAGGATCACATCAAAGTATTTATGTAACACCACTATTATTACTATTATTATTATTATTATTATTATTATTACAAAGTATTAGTAGTACCTGCAATCTTCTATAGCTCAGAAATATGGACTCTGAATTAACAAACAATTGAAAGGAACGAAGCTGCAGAAAATAAATATTTAGTATTTGTAGCAGGGTATACTTCAATGGATAAAAACGCAGTGAAGATATCGGTAAGGAACTGATTATGTTTAACCTTACAGATAAAATAGAAGAGCATAGGATACAAAGGTATGAATATGTCTGCAGAATGGGTACCAATAAAATGTCTTGGAGAAGTTTGACCTATCGACCGAAAGGAAAAAAGAGAGACCACGGAAGAGATGGATACTGCCGGAACGAACCAACAATGGTGCAATCCTTGAAAGAGTATTATTATTATTATTATTATTATTATTTCCGCATATAAATATTTATGAACCGAAGAAATTATTGAAATTTACAAATATATATAAACAGTATCCACCTGGCGGCAATAATATTTTACTTCATTTTCATGTGTACTTCACAAGAAATGTGATAATTACTATGGCTGCTATGCATTTTATCGCTACAGGTAAATAATTTCTCATAGAACCCTCCCTCTATAATTTAGAGTCGCAATCACATTACATTGGACTAGTTATCCACTTGTTAGAGAAATTAGAGTAGAATTCATCAAGAGAGATTATTTCTGCCTCATACTTCGTTTCACACCGAGCACAGCATCTCTTTTTGCTTCATTTTTGTTTCTTGCGATTTGTTTGAAGCCCGTCATAGAGAGATGTAATAAGGGTTAAGTTAAATTTGAGCTGATTATATACATGAGAAAACCTCATGGAAGATAAAAAAACACCATTGCGATCTCGAGAAGTGGGTCGTGTTTTCTGCTACCAAGTGCACTTTGATTGAAAGCAGACAACGCTAAGCCTATCAATTCGAAATCACGAATAAACCTCAATGATGATTTTATTCTATAATATTCTACCGGTGAGCAATATTACCACTTGAAAGTCATTGTTAACGCACGTGTGTATACAGGAAATATGAGTGTCCATGGGTATCCGTGTAAAACACGGTGTTCAGAGGTCACAAATAACTAAAAACATCTTGCAAATACTTAGTGCCTATTTCGTAAAAATAACTGGCATTTAAAGATGAATTTTGGGCTATATAAAAAAATGTCATTTAAATAGTTTGTATATGTGTACACAGACACTACGGTCTGTTTCAAACAACTTCGACCACTATCTCTTAACGGTCACGTGCACTTGGCTGAGGTCGTAGAATAGGTTGTTGTGAGGTACTAATTAGTTCCTTATTTAACATGATCATTTATTTTAATGTATTCGAAGAGAATTGTGAAATTTACATTTTCAGTACTGTATCTATCAAATACTTATATTACGTAAGAGGGTTAATGTATCTGGAATGCATGTCGATTCTCATCATGGAGTAGTTATAAAAACATCCTTTGCTTAAAATCTGCCTCTCAGTATGACGATAAAACGTACATCTATCATGCGTCTATCATAACATAGTGTTTACGTATTGGTCCGAAAATAAGTCGTACCCTAAAATTAGAGGGGCAAAAAGGGGGAAAAAACGTTCGCCATTTAAATAAGCCGCATCTCGATTGAAGCAAGCAAAATTAGTACAAACGTACATTTCCTTGTGTTTACATGTGCGTAAACTTTTTACTTTCTATACTACGTATAGTAATTAGGGGAAGTATTGTATTCCACCCAAAAATTTGATACCGAGATTTCACCGGAAATACATGTTTTGAGACCCCCTGAATCCAAAAAAAGCATTTTTGGAAACATGTCCGCGTGTGTGTCTGTGTGTGTGTCTGTGTGTCTGTGAACAGCATAACTCAGAAACGAACAGTCGGATAAACACCAAACTTGGTATTTAGGTTCAATATCTTCCAGGGATGCGACACGAAGGTTTTCAACAAAATTCCCCCACCCCAGGATACCCTTTACATGAAAGATTTTTCGAAAATTTTAATTTTCTCAAAAATGGCTCTAACGATTTTGATTAAAATATCACAGGTTTAATATATTGTCATGACAAATAAAACGTATATCTTGAATTTTCTGGGAATGTCTCCAAAAGTGTTCTTCATTGTGAACGACATTTGCATAACCGGTAAACCATAAGAGATAGAGACAATTTTACTACACAAAAAATATAGATCGCGTTAAAATACACAATTCATGTCATATACATTTTATTTTGAGTGAACCATTTTCGAGATATTGCTTGTTATTCTCTTATATTTTTCAATACTTATTTTCTTAAATGGGAATTCGTTATTCATTTTTACTTTCTCTACTACGTATAGTAAGTAGGGGAAGTATTGTATTCCACCCAAAATTTCGATACCGAGATTTCACCGGAAATATATGTTTTGAGACTCACTGAATCCAAAAAAAGCATTTTTGGAAACATATCCGTGTGTGTGTCTGTCTGTGTGTCTGTGTGTCTGTGTGTCTGTGAACAGCATAACTCAAAAACGAAGAGTCGGATAAACACCAAACTTGGTATTTAGGTTCAGTATCTTTCAGAGATGCGACACGAAGGTTTTCAAGAAAATCCCCCCACCCCAGACCACCTTTACATGGAACATTTTTCGAAAATTTTAATTTTCTCAAAAACGGCTCTAACGATTTTGATTAAAATATCATATGTTTAAGATATTGTCATGACAAATAAAATGTATATCTCGCATTTTCTGGGAATGTCTCCAAAAGTATTCTTCATTATGAACGACTTTTTCATAACTGGTAAACCGTAATAGATAGACAAAATTTTACTACATAAAAATGTAGATCACGTTCAAATACACAATTTATGTTATATACATTTCTTTTGTTGAGTGAACCGTTTGCGAGATATTGCTTGTTATTCCCTTAAATTTTCCAATACTTATACTTTTTCTCAAATTCGTTATTCATTTTTTTTATGTCCTGGACATGCAAAGAGAATGGAATGCGCCACATAGCAACCAGCGTTAAAATATTTGACTATCGCTTAAAAGCTACCATATTCCCCTTGCATCTACAAGAAAATTACAAATAAGATTGACATCTCGATATCTCGATTAACATGAAGCATATGGAGAATAAGCGTTTGTAAAAATAGTTTGTACAAGAGTAGGGAAAGTCATGTGAGTGTAAAACATCAGATTTTTTTGTCTTTGATATGCAAAGAGTATTAATCTGTGGCAAAGGGAGTGGTGCTGCACCTAGCAACCAGCTATTAAGAGATATGTATGTGCTTAAAGGCTACTGTATTTCCAAATTGCCCTTTAAATATATTATCCCCTTACATCTACAAGAAAATTAGCAATAAGATAGAGTCTGCAAATGTTTATCTCGATTAACATGAAGTAGATGGAGAATAAGCGTTTGTAAAAATAGTTTGTACAAGAGTAGAGAAAGTCATGTGAGTGTAACACATCAGATTTTTCCTAGTAGGAAATTTACCTAGTAAGTATAATGCATCACATTGGCACCAAGCACGTCGCCATATTTTGCGTTATTTACTGTCATCACTCATCACTACCAATATTCAATTCATCACGCTCACTCTCACCATTTCTTCATTCAGCTCCCACAAAACGTCACTCTCACTGCCATTCGGCGCGTTGCATAGAAGGTAACGAAACTATATACACAATGTTAACGCCAAAACGCGGTTAAAACTTTGCATTGTTGCTTAATAAAATGTACCCAGTTTCCTTTAGCGGTATTGTTGCAAATGAACATAGAGTGAAACAGCAAAGACATGTAAAAAGCCAAGGTAGCCATTGAAATTGGACCAAAGTTGCGGCTTATTTTCCGACCAATAAGGTATACAATTTTTATCCCCTGACCTTGCAGTACCTAGGACCTGTCATGCATCGCCAATCAAAAGTGTACTGTAATAAGTCTTATTTTTCCCTACAGGATTAGGCCCTTACGTCCTGTTACCTGGCTCTTGAAACTGTTCTATCCACCTATATCTCTCCGTCTATATGATTTATATAATAATGCTTGTCTTTGCACATGATCCTTCCATTGCCGCTGATCTTGCTGTATTTCCTTTATAACATATGGCTCTCCCAATCGTTCCCGTATATCAACATTGCTAAGTCGATCTGCTCTTGTTGCTTCCACTGTTGATCTTAATAATCTCATCTGTGCTGCCTCCAGCCTTTAATTCCACCGATTTCTCAACCATACTTCAATGCCGGCTTAGCTACTATCCTATGAATCCTTAATTTTGTTCCCCTTCTCATATTTTTCCCAAAATTTGTTTTTTCATATATATTAAGTTTATTATATTTCTCAATGTTTACTTCAACATCCGCTTTCCTTTCACTGACTGATATTTTAGATCCTAAATATTTGAACGTTGCCACTTGCTTGATTAACTTTCGCTCTAAGTACTGTAGTAAGTGTGAAAGTTAAGTAATGATCTCTTATTTCACGTCTAATTACTGCACAATGACAAAATCTGCCACGAGTTTTCATTAAAGCATCGAAAGGGTAAAGTTACGAAGAGGTGGAAAAGGACTTGTGATACATGTATTTAATATACTCACAGAGATGAATCCATCATTGCCAGTGAGAGAGGTCGAGCAGCTCTGTCCTGAAATTACAGGTGTAAGTGTTCGATCCGAGAATTGGAGGCGAGATTCTCTATAAATGTGAGAGCTGAGTTTCATTGTAAAGTTTTACTTTGCATTCCTTCACATCTTTATTTGGTTTATTTATATTTTTGGATATTGTGATATTTACTGCAGGTTTGCACGTGGTGTGAAAGCCACTTCTATGGCACCAAAACCATTAGCCAATCAGGAGAAAGGGGAATGAATTGGTACGCGGAAGAATACCTATCAGTGCGGCATGGTTATAAGAAACAAGCCTTAAATACGTAGTCTCCCAGGTATTTCGTATTTTAGTAATCAGTTACTGGTTTAATTTGAAAACCCAGTCATCTTCTACAGTTGGTGATACTTCAAGCATATTTGATTATTTCTGTGCTGACGATCATTACTTTGGCAAATACTACAACGGGTAAAGAAGCTGCCGAAAGCTGAGAGTACGTTAGCAGAGAAAGCTGGATAATGCCTAGATGTTTCATTGAGACTTTCCACCAAGTTGTGGAAATCGATTGAACCAGTAACGTGAAATTCATGCTGCAAACGCTAAGATGGAAGTTCCAAAACGCTCCTCTTCACGTGATTAGATTTATATTTTGCCACCTGACTATAGTAGGTTAACCTTGTTTTAACTAATATTATTACAACCATGTTTTAATTATTAAGGCCTTTATGTAATTATGTACTTGATGTTGAAGGATATTTTTATTTATATACAGTTAATTTATATTTTCCCTGCTGCTTACGTACGGTAAGTAGAGGAAGTATTGTATCTCATCCAAAAGTTTCACACATCGAAGTTTCACCGGAAATACAATTTTACAGCTACCTGCCCTGAATAAAAAGGGTAATTTTTTTAAAAAATATACCGTGTGGGTGTGTGTGCGGGTGTAGTTTGGTCGCCAGTCTGTGCGTGAACATATTACTAAAAGCAAGATGTTTGACAGATACCAAACTTGGTATTTATGTTCAGGAATGTCCATCATTTTCGAAGATTGCGAAATGAATACTTTCTAGAAAATCACCTAACCTCATACTACCATTGACATGGAAAACTGTTCGTCATTGTTTATCTTCTCGGAAATGCTCCAAAAATCTTTATTAAAAGCACCACATGTTCAATATATTTACATCAAGAATAAAACATTGATATTGAATTATACTGATAAGCAAGCTGTGAATATCTCGCATGATATTTACTTTTTGATGCAGTGTTTATACCGATTTCAAACCTGAAAATCGTCTTGCTCTATCATGCCAGGTTTCGAAGATATCAACAAAAATTAATTTTCATGGAACACCACTAATTTTCTCACTTTCAGTAATTTATCATGCAAAGTTGCGCATTGTTTTGTCGTTTGTGAAAACAGTTAAAATGCATGTAATTCGTTAAGTGTTTTGCTGTCGCATTGCTGTACTTTCATTTATTTCTTTTTATATGCAGTTAAGTGAACATTATGGCCTCCAGAGGTTGCATAAATTCACCAGATCTCTTTTGGTATGTGTGCGGCTATCTAACAAACAACTCCCATCGGAACAGTTTTACACCGTTTCTGA
Source organism: Deroplatys truncata (assembly GCA_030765065.1). NCBI lineage: Eukaryota > Metazoa > Arthropoda > Insecta > Mantodea > Mantidae > Deroplatys > Deroplatys truncata. The sequence goes on along the minus strand of CM060981.1, from coordinate 255,569,732 downwards.
ACAAAGCATATGAACTGTACTTAGATTCAAAGGTGAATACTGGTAAGGCGTGGACACCGCAGTTCATGTGTTTGACATGTGTACGCAATTGTGCAGTGGGATAAGGAAGGTGAAAAAGAACAACCATCTGGCATTCGGAGTTCCTATGATATTATGTGTGAATCTAGCAACCACGCCACAGACTGTTATTTCTGTTTGGCAAACATCACGGAATTTTCCTACAAAACTCATTCTCTACAAACTGTAAAGATGTTTAATCGGTTTTTAAAAACATTCCCAGATCCGTTGCTTGTCCAATATCAACAGCACTTACAGAATCCACACTTGATGAAGAAGCACAAGAAGAACGTTCTCTATCATCTACTACCAATGAATAAGACTCTGAGTACCAGTAAAACTTCGGGAGTCCGTGCAGGACCTACACTAACAAAAGGTCAACTCTGTGCCAAATTGACCCTCCCCCGGAGAAATCTACTCTAGGCGTCTACGGGCTGCACTAAAGGAAGGTTGACGTCTACGGGAACAATAGTGAAATGAGTATGGTGGTGCTTTGTAAAGGAGAAAGTCAAGGTCAAGAAGAAAGGGCACAGTTAATTTGATTCACGTAGTACGTCGGCGAATGTGGTCGTCGATTGCGCAGGCGCCGGTTCAGTCCCAGCTCTGCTCGCCGTGCAGTGAATGAAGCTGAGGTTAGTCTTTCTTCGACGGTGAGGAATTTCACGAAGAAAGCAACAGGGCAAAGTTTAGTCAGAGGGCATTGCGGACAGTGTTTCTAGATTCCTTTTGGTTTAAATTATTCAAAATTATCTTTAGTAATTATTAACCGGGAAAGATTTATCGTGCGAAATATAGACTTTTTGGTGTTCTAAATTTGAAATATAACGGTAAAGTGAGAGCTGGAAGCATGCATGTAATAATTGTAATTTAATTCAATGGATTGAAGCCGTAAAGAATTTAAAGAACTGTGAAAGAACAAGGGTTTCTGAAATTACAATTATGTATTTTATAGAAGTGTGAATTTATTAAATGAAAGAAATTCGGTTTATTAATAAATTTATGTAACATATTGTCAAGTAGTACTCTGCTATCATTCCTACTTTAATTCACTTCCTATTGGGACAGAAAAACATGCTTCAACTCAGCTGCTCGATTCTGGCCTTAAGGAATTTAATCTGCTTGCACCGGGTACTATCACGACTATAATAGGTATATCTGTGGTATTTTAAAGGCTATCACTATTCTCATGGAAATGCAGACAGGATATGCCAATTACTGCTGTTTTATCTACGAGTGGGACAGCAGAGATAGAACGCAACACTACATAATTAAAAATTAGTCCATTGGTGGCAGAATGCTGCCAGAAATAAAAAGGTCCTTCGTGTGCCGTTGACTGACCACAACAAAGTTATTATGTCAACGCGTCATATAAAGCTTAGGCTCATGAAGAATTTTTTAAGGCACTAGACAATGATGGCTCAGATGCTTTTCGGGACCTGCACAACATGTTTCCAGAGTTGAGTTATACGAAAGTGAAAGAACGTATATTCTTAGGTCCACAAAAAAGGTAAATAATTGCTGACAGCCACCAGCCATTTCCAAGATTTACGGAATGGTACTGAAAGAGATGCATGGGGGTATTTAAATCAATCTAGCAAATTTTCTTGGACATTATAAATCTGCTGACTATGTGAATATTGTGAAGAAGTGCATTTGTGCGTATAAAGCTGGGTTGCAACATGTCCCTCAAAATTCATCTCCTCCACATCTTGAATTCCTCCCTGAGAACATAGGTATAGTCCAATGACGAACGTGGTGAACGTTTCCATCAGGACATCTCGGTGATGGAGTCCATTTATCAGAGTCAACGGAGTGTAGCAATTTGGGCTAATTAGTGTTGGACGCTTTAGCGAGACATGCCAAATGCTCAGTAGAAACGTAAGTCTACAGCCAAGAAATTCAAACGAAACACACCTTACGTTAGTGAAGTATATTCAATGTATATGGATGTTATATGTGCATTATACTTTCAACTAGATGTTAATATGTGTCATGTGGCTCAATTGCACTATTTTCTTAGCTAACTCCATGTTCATTGGTATTCCATATAACAGTAAGTTTTCTAGTGAGAATAGAGTCAAATTTGCACATTTTGAATCAGTATGTTTCAATTGTCTTAAAAGAAATTGGGGTAGTATATCTTCTGGCCCCACGTTAGGGCGGCAATTTGGGGTGGCATTTCTTCTTGTTACTAGGCCCCACGTTAGGGCGGCAATTTGCAGTAGTACGTGGCTATTTTACGGCACAGGATTTGTAGGGATGATCCCGGGTTCGGTACTAGCTCAGGGTTCTTTGCATGGATCTTGGATCTCGGGTTAGTGGTGAATACGACTGTTTGTTTTCCTGCTCTTTATTTACCGTCACCGTTTTAACATTTGATTCCTGGTATTTCTTCGACACACACACACACGCGCGCGCGCGCGCATTTCCTATTTGTTACACTTCATATCATTCGACACTTTTCTTTAGGGACCATCTCCATGAAACTACTACGGCCCAGTGTGTATTCTAAACTTTCCTATACATTTTCCTAACAAACATGTCCAAGGAGCTACAACGACCAAGTGGGTATTCTAAACTTTTCTGTTTCTCTGTTTCAAACGTTCTATATCTCCTCATTCCACTATCGCCTGATTTATAGCTTCTTTCATTGGAGGCCTAAGGCTATCTGTCTTTTGGCGAACATTGACCCTTTTCTACACTCTGCGTTCCAGCAACCTAACGGGACACTTAATAGAGGGAAAAGCCACCCGTTTCCGGCCGCTGATGGCACTGTCTAACCCTGTGCATTTAGTAACATTCCCTTCCCAATCTTTTTCAATACTATTCCTAGTGTTATTGATATTTATTTTTCCATATGATTATAATTTTATTTTACTACTGAAAACATACTGCTTCAATATGTTGGACACCATGATAACCGCGAGAAGCTTGTGAAGTTCTCTTCATTTTGAATTCATTTTGTATTATCATTATTATTCATTTTGTATTTTTTCAATAATAAGAGATGTATAGAAACTTATTAACTTACTACTTTAAAATTAAATCTCCTCAAAACACAACTTATATCAAACAACTTGTTGTACATTTACAGTATCCAAGATATTCTTTTTAATTGGTATACATTTTCAAATCATAAATTTCAAAACATCCATTTTATCTGTGGAGGTTATCCCAAGAATGGACTATTAAAACCATCACAAAGTGACCTGGTTTCTTTAAAACCTCGTGATGGCAAAGAATGTCTCACAATGCAGACGGACACCACTTTCAACACCACCTATAGCTAGTTTAGTACTCATTATAGTGCACATTACTCTATTATTCACGAGTATACAATGCGGGAGTTTTAGAATGGAAAACTCCCTGGTGCAGTAGATAAGATGCGGAGCACGCATACACGCGACCTGGCCCGGGCATAAAAAGATCGCTGTGTATAAGGGATGGACAAAAAATACTAGAGGCAAGCTGCGGATCTCACTAAGATGCACAATTAACATGAAATCATCATTTCCGTTAGCTGTTTCCGAAAAAAAGATGTTTAAAATTTGCACTTATTCATTCCAAATATTAGTGCACCATCTAACGATCACACTTAAAGTTTTGTAATTCTTTTCTGTTCTTTCTTTGTTTTCATCGTAGGAGCTTTTTAATGCAGTTTCCAAATGTTTTATACAGCACACACTTGTTGCTTAATGCGCAACCAGTCCTATGAAAAAAAATGTCCTTACCTCATGAGTAATGTAACGTGGATAAAAGAATCATTTTTATATCAATTCTATAATGTGTAATGAATATACATGGCTGTGTATGTGGTAGAGAACGTCGAGTAAATGTATAAGGATTTTAACATCAGTAGCAGTGTGAAAGTAGCGTGTCTGCCATTAAATTGAATCTCGGTTACGGTGAGTTTTCTTCCGGGGATTCTCTTTATCCAGAGAAGAGAATAGGGTAACTCTAAGCTCTAAGGACCTCGGAATCATTTGAGCATCATTTCAACAACTGTGTTCATTCATCGTTCGATATGACCTATCCGGTTAAAAGACGTTTAACTTAAAAAATAAAAATGCATATGGAGCATGCGGTGTATTATGTATTGCCTCAACTCTGAATATGTCATATGTTTTGCAGAATTATTAATCTAAGGTGCCTTTAGAGCATTTTTATGAATAGCTTTGTTGAAAAAATTTGCCTTCAGTTCCTATTTATTTTTATTTCCTCTATCAAGTAAATAATAGGTCGAAAAGGTATTGCATTGCACCCAAAAATTAACCAGAGTTTTCACCGGAAGCTTATGTTGTGAATAAAAAATATTGTTATAAAAATGCTCACGTGTGAGTGTTAACAGTATAACTCAAAAACGAAATGTCTGATAAAATCCCAACTTGGTATTTGCATTCAATACCTTCCAAAAATGCTGCACGAAGATTTTCAAGAACATACCCCACCCCAACTACTCTGCATGGAACGTTTTTATAAATTTTTGATTTTCTTTAAGATTCTGTTTAATTGAAATACGATATAGTAAGAGGTATTTACATTATAATGCAATTTATGTCTTGAATTTTCTGAGAATAGCTTGAAAGGTCCTCTTCATTTGGAAGCACATTTGCATAATTTTGCACAACTGGTAAACGTTAAGCGATAGACGAAAATGTACTACACAAAAAATGTAGATCCCTTTAAAATACACAGTTTATTTAAAATAACCCGTTTGCAGCATTAGACTTTTCTGACATAACTAATACCAATGGTGCGAATTATTCAATACATTAGTATTCTTTTCAAGTCCTTTGACTTCCAGTTGTTTCACGCGATTGCATGGAAACAAAATTGAATTTTAAGACAAGAGTATAGCGTCCAGTTCTTAAACATTTGATTATCATTGTTCTCATCTTATCTATAATGAAATTTGTAATATAACTAATTTTGCAGAGGTTTATCTCGATTAAAATACAGTATGTAGAAAAATAAGCTTTCGTAAAACTAGTTTGTACACCCACTAATAAACAAAGAGGGTAGAGAAGGGCAATGTGAATGTAACACCTCAAATATTTTTTATTCTTCTCTAAATTATCAATATTGATTTGTTAAACGTATTTATAACAAGCATACAGGTGTACATAAAACATTCGCTTAAATAAGCAGGTATAATGAGATTACTGGAAACACCATTTGCACTGATAGTTAAAAACCGTTTCGATTATTAGGAATCTGTAACTATATATCTGAAATAAGCTACTGAATCAATGACAATTATAATTAGATAAGCACGATTATAGTCAAATTCTGTTTCTATATAAACTCAGACATATTTATGAACCACCACATCAAACTGACAGGAACAGAGTTTTGTAACAGGGAGAGAAAACATAAAGGGAAAGCTCTGCTGGTAAGAAAACTGGCATCTTGTACCTAATCCCGTGTATTCTCCGGATTTACCCTCAAGCTTTCTACATGAAGTATGAATAGCGTTTTTCCTGGAACGAAGATTCCCAGTGACAGTGTCTGCGGTTTGACGAGCAGGAGATTCTTTTCACGTGAATATATGAGCTACAGCTTCACTAGGGAGTATGTATTACATCTCGTTGGGCTTGATGCAAAATTGAAGGTTCCTTTGTGGCAGTAATATCACTTTCTATCAAACTTCAGATTTATTTGAGTGGAATATTATCACAGTGTTCATACTGATCCTGATTCGTACTGTAAAAACTACATTTACCACAAATGTGTGCTCTCTGTGATCTTTTAGCTTCTTAAACACCATTCGCAATGATTACACGCGGAAATAATCTTACATCACCTGCACCTTTCCTGTGATAGAGGAAGTATTTTTGCCACGTAATAATATTACATGAGTAGTTCTGAGTAAATACACTTTTTCCATCCCCTGAGCATAAAAAAGCATTTCTTAAGAAAATATAAGTTATGTACATAATCTTGGAAGGAAGAAGGTCACAATGCAAAAATTACACCAGAAATATTGACAGTTTAATATTCAAACTTATGTTATTTTTAATTTTTAATATGATCGTGTCTTTGATTGGTTATGGAGGACAAATTGTACTCTTTTATATGAATTATTCCATATTTAACATAAATTGAATTATAAATTATTTGTTTGCACCTGTGTCCATATCGAAATAAGAATTAACATAATGTTTTGCTTATGGTCACACTTACTTCAAGTAAATGGACAAAAGATGACTTTGAAGAGCTTGATAATAAATGACTTAGAAGGTCTGAATATCCATCAGAACTTATAATTTCAAAATTTGCGAATTAATTAAGAGAGGCAGCGTAAATATACTGAAAATTAGTAATTAACATTAACATACTTGTTCCACGTAAAACGGATCTGTATTATAAATGTTTTTCATTATTTTGTATTCATTCTATTTTAAAGAGATGAGCAACAGTACACCCTATGTTACCAGAGTTTCCTTGTTTAATATCTTGGACATAATTTTCACTTTTATCCTCATATTTAGTGTAAACTCTAAGTCCTTTAAAAAAGGCGTGTTACTGTGGTTTTACACAGGTCAAGAAGATCTCTTTTCTTTGCAGAGCTTATTCCTGCGGACTGGATGTAAACAGCAGTAAGTCCAAGTCTCCAGAATATCTTCCACTTTTCTGGCGACAAACGTTGATGAGATTGTATTCATTAGTTTCGAAGCTGTACTTGTATTTAATTATATAAAGCAATGCCTTCTCCACTTTAATTTCTTTTATTTCATTCCACACTCCTTTCTGGCCATTGTCATTTAAACTGAACCTTGAAACAGATGTAGTGGACAATTTCTTTACATCATGCATATCCTCTGTCTCCATTTCATTTATTTAAAATGGGGAAATAGTTCTCTTTGCAGATTGTATGACTGTTACCCAAGGGATGGAACATAGTTGGGTCCTCTCTTTAACGTATGTTTCTTCTGTTTTTCAATAAAGGAGTGCATGTGATCTCCCACACTTTGCTTGTGACCATAAATTAAACATTGTGACATATAGAGGGGAATATAGCATTACATTACAGAAAACATGTAAAAGTAAACAATACATTTGTTTTTATTCTGGTTCGCAAGGTTATCGGAATAAAATACGATGGGTTTTCCAGCACTGTTTTCTCTACAACAGTATATAAGCAGGAACCAACTTCATTAGGGCCACGTTTAGCTTGGTCTTCATGCCAAATGAAGAATGTACATGCTAGTGCCGAGATTATGTATACTGAAGTTGTATGTATACAGTCTACGTTTGTAGTAAAAATTTGAAATGTCTCCACATGGTGGAGCAGAATAGCCTGCATATGAAAACAGGATATAATGATTTATTTTCTTTACGTGATTTGAGCCCCCTTTTTTATCTGTCTGCTGAGCTCACATTCTTTCTTGTATCTATCATATTTTTTCTGCAAGGTTTCTTTATCAAATGAACATTTTCATCCAGTTGGTGCCCTGGATAACATCTGATTTCTGTATGTTGAAAATATGAACTAAGCGGGACAGTTCAAGGGGTAGTGTCTAGGGTCCGCGTTCTCGAGTTCAACTCCCCGGAGCGGACCAATCTGACTGAAAGTTTATTCGTTGTTTTCCTAGGTCGCTAGGCGGATGCTGGGTTAGATCCGCAATCTGAATAATCGTTGAGGTATTCCGGCTAAACCTTGGAAGTGCTGTGGAAAGAATGTTAAGTTAACTCCTACAAATTTTGTGAAAAATTGACTATTTAATCAGTTTGAATTCAATGACAATCCGGTAAATAAAGGGTATCAATGAACAAATTCTGCTATAATAGCAAAAACTGCTCCATTTTCCTGCCATCCCTTTCATCACTATATTTCATTTCCTTCTTCACCGCTATACCAGACATTAGGCTGATCACCCATCCTGGATATGCTATGATCCAGAGTTTGCTTGCTCCTCGACAGATTACTGATCCAAGGCATCAGCTTGTAATGTTTGGGAGTGTAACTCCTACAACGAGGAAAGTAATCCGTTGAAGAAGAAGAAAATCTTTTAAAACTTTATATTGAGAGAACGTATAAAGGAGTTTTGATTTCTATAACAAATGCAGCTTACGGGAAATACCTAACTGCAGACCTTAGGGGGCGCGGAAATTTTCTAAGTAAGAACAAATGTTGCTATGGATGGAACCAAATGTATCGTTACCCACATTTATTAACGTAAGCTATTTATGACGAAATGAATAAATTTCTTCAAATATTTTAATATTGTACAGGCAACACAGAACTCAGTAACCCACTTGGGTAGCTATAGTCATTGAGGTACAGGCGAATGAACGGGAGATACGTCGTTAAGAGTCCGCCCGTCCTCCTTGACTGAGGTTCTTTCAAGGTTTTCCTTAGGCCTTATATACAGCCCAATGCCAGGTAGTTATCCCAGCCGTACTCCTCTAATATCTTTCCCTATGTTTAATTTCAAGTATCTTCAGTTTAATCGAGTCCGTTTACAAATTTAACTAACAGATGCGAACATCTAAACTTTAGTACAGGACAGCTTTAACCTCCATTCCTTCATCGAATGCCCTAGATAAAATAGCTTCCCCCCAAGAGTTAAACACTAGAGTTAAACACTTACACATAAACATGCTTTTCAAATGTTCATTGCTTAAATTTGTGTGGTAAATGTCCTTACCGATGGAAATTTCCTTCGTAAACAAAAAGTCTTATACTTCCAGTCATGTTTTTGCAAACTGCGTCACGTGAATAAGAAGGCACTAATGCCGGTTAATATTTTACTTGAATACGATTTTAACAACGTATTTTTAAACATTTGAGACATGGCGGTGCTTATGTTGTTATATGTGCTGTTGCATATATTTGAAGTCAGCAGCACAACACAGATCTATACAAATGTTCATGTTTTGTACTAATTCAATACACGAAACCTATTCAATCCTAGTTGGTATCATTTATTTCATAGTTAATACCAATTAAAAGTATATTATATTTCTACCTTTAAATTATATGAACTACATTTGTATATCAATGACATTCATTAATATAACTACTTTTCAAAATACACTAAACTCTCGCCAATCCGGCCTCTTTGTAATCCGACCCACATTTGGTTCAGTGCCGAACATCAACAAAGTATCATTCATCATTTGGTATTCTTTTAGCAGTGTTTTAACATCCATTATTACTGCATATGGCACCACAAATGGTGGACACTAATGATATATGAAATAAGTGGGGAAGGAAATTTTCTAGGCCTAAGTTTTAGGGTAACTCCCTATCATTACATTCGTATGGCATGTATTCGGTAGTTGCATTATGTACTCCAGGAAGGTATCTGCTGGAGAAATGTGTAGCCATCCGTTGATGCAGAATTGGAGCTAGTACTGAACGACACCGATAAGCCAATCAATTCGGATGACACTGTGTACACTGAGATGTTCCACAAGCTTTCAGGAGGAGAAATTGATGAAGATGATTTTGCTAAATGGCTCAGTGAGGAAAACTGTGATGTTGATCACACTTTAACAGATGAAGGACTAATCAAAAACGTGCAGGAAAGTAATGATGAAAGTGATGAAAAACTGGGCATAGGAGGGGAGATCATGAAGATTTTTCACACCGCTGGTGCTAAAGCTACATTGTTGTGGTAACTAATACTGTTATATACGTACACACACAAGATCTAACTTTTCTATGAAAATGAATCTATCTGTGGATTTAATAAAGTATAGTCTCTAAGTGTTTGAACTAAATTTCAGACACTCCCAATAATTCGCACTTCCGCTAATCCGGCCCCCATATGTACAAGGAGTGGCCAGGTTAGCGAAAGTCTAGTGTATTAGTTATATGGTCTCAGCCGATAGAATACACAAAGTATAGTAGGTTTCTGCTTGCATGCTCGTTAGAGTTTTAGTTAAATCAGCTACAGAGGTTTCTCTGTTCTCTGGACCCATTCTCTCCCCGGGCGAATATGTTCATTTGATACTTTTAAAGTTTGAATAAATCTTTAACTTAAGCTTTACTAAGCTTTAACTGGAAAACTATATAATGCTTATTACTGTTCTACTTTTGCAATTTTAGCGTTTTTAATCTAATCGGAGACAACCATAAAGTATTATCAAGGATCATTATTGAATAAACCAATATTATAAGTCATATTAGATGGTCTAAACCGTGCGTGGATAACCTTTTTTTGGAAAACATGTCATAAAGGACACCTAAATATAACAAATACAATGACGTAATCCGTTTTTTCAAATCTGTATCTTTAGATTGATTATACCTGAGTGGCCTCTTAAAGAGCCGTGCACACAGGTTCAAGAGCTCATTGTGCTTCACATTTTGACATTATTCAAGTTCAACGGTCCATATGAAACGGACCACGTGCTTGATGTCTGCTTGTCTTATCTCCTCAGGTTCCAAAAAGAAGGACCCTAAGGATACACATTTATGCACAGCGAAGCCTTCGTATTCGCATAGTATATGCTATGAGGTCTCAAATCCCTTGCAGGAGAGCCGCTTTCAATTGCTTCTGTACATTATCACAGAAGTGTCTCTAATATTCCCGGAGGCCTTCCTAAATTGTTTTTTTATCAATTCTTTGGGACTCCTTATAGGAGTTCCAAGTTGCCTGAAACTTGTTGGGCGCATACGCAGTGTATAGCCATTGTCTTTTTCGTGATGACCTTAAAAAAGAATTCCACTGAGTTTATCTTTAGCCCGAACTTAATGTATGACAGGACAGTTTCTTTCATAGGAGGACACTAGAGTGTTCGCGAAAAGCTCCACGTACCCATCCGGGTACTCCGTATATCTTAACTTGATATGGGGTTCATTTCTCAGATCGTCTTCCAGGTACTTTCTAAAGGAGCACGAATTAGTGCTCCTTGGGTTCCTGTATAGGTGGCGCTTTGTTTTCCCTCAAGATCAAAGGGTATATATGGAGTTTAAACGTGTGGTGTGGGATAGTGAACCATCAGTTCATAGGCCCTTTGTTCATAGAAGGAACAATGAACTCGCACAATTCTCGCAGCCTCCTGACAGACCATCACAGATGCTAGAAGACGTTCCTTTGCAGACTAGTAGGAACCTGTGGTACCAACATGATAGCTGTCCAGCCCATAGTGCATGAGGTACTATGGCTTGTCTTAACGGAGTTTTTCCAAATCGTAGGATTGGACGAAGAGGACCTGTACCTTGACAGCCCGTTCTCCGGATATGGCTCCTTTAGACTTTTTTCTGTGGGGAAGCCTGAAAGACACTGTCTACAAGGATGTACCATCTACACCAGACGATATGAAACGACGTACTACTGTTGCCTGCTCTGAAATCTCCGCTGAAATGCTACGCAGTCTTTCCATAGCAGACCAGAAGCGTGTTTTGAAGTTGCCAGTGGTCATTTTGAACACAACCTTTGAAGGCTTTGTTCTCTTTAATTGTAAGAATCAACAGAAGTATTGTAATTCCGTTTTGTTTTTCTGTGCTACCACAGGTTATACAAGTGTCGGTGCGTAATAATTTCAAAATAAGATTTCTCGTAAACCACTTGCACTAGAATCTTGCAACAAACGCCACTGACATTCTAATTTACCCTACATTTATTCTGTTGATGTAACTAGGCATTATTATATTTAAAAATTGTATGTTGCTCAAAAATATATTTTCTAAGTATTATTAAAATCTGTTTATGGGCTAAATGTAAGAGCCCCTGATTACCAATCAATGATTTGAAAACTGCACATCAATAGCGCTTTCCATTTTCGAAATATTTGCCGTGCAAGTTTTAGGTGATTCACTGGCCTTAAAATTACATACCGTTTCCATGCAATCGCGAGAAATAACTGAAAATCAATGAGACTTTAAAAGAATGACAGATGTTGAATAATTTGAAGCATTAATAACGGATATTCAGAAACGGCTCCTGACACAAAAAACTTGAATTGTTTGTTTTAAAGGGTTCTACACTTTTATGTGTACTTTCCCGTCTATCGCTTTGACATTTACCTTTTATACAAGATTATTCAAAATTCCTTCGAATGAAGAGGACTTTCTAGGCTATTCCCAAAGCATTCAAGATATACATTTTATTTACCATGTAAGTATCTTTAATATATATGGTGTTTTAATCAAAACCGTTACGGCCATTTTTAGAGAATATACAATTTAGAAAAATGTTCCATGCAAAGATAGTTGAGGGTTGGGGGATTTTCTTGAAAAGCTTCCTGTCGCATCCTTGGAAGATACTAAATTCAAATACGAAGCTTGGTTTTTATCTGAATTTTAGATTTTGACTTATGCTCTTCACAGGCAGACACACAGGCATACACACTCACAACAAACACACACTTACATATTTCCAAAAATGCTTTATTTGGATTCAGGACGCCACAAAACGTGTATTTCAGGTAAATATCGGTATCGAATTTTTGGGTAGAATGTAATACTATACATAGTAGAGAAAAGTCAAACGTGTTACAAATCAATATAAGTAATGTTATGTAGCAAACCTGCTATTGCTGGTAATTGGAGAAAAGCTACATTGGAAACTTCTGATGAGTATGGATATATAGATGTTGGTAACAAACAACAGAAGATAAGGCAAAGATCGATGTTATACAAGAGGATGAATGGTTGAAGTATTATGAGGATTGTTGGTAAATAGGGACATTATACAAAACACAGAAACTTATGAAAACATTGAATGCAATTCACTAAAAATGAATGAACCAGAAGTAGCATTGAAACTGGCAAAACATAGGAAGGCTCCAGGGATAGATGGATTAAACATGGAACTTTGGAAGTACGGAAGGAAAAAACTGAAAACAGATTGCTACAATTGTTTAATGATATATGAGGTGCCGGGAAAATACCTGAAGAATACAACACAAAACAAACTATACATGTTTACAAAAAGGGAACACAAATGAGTGTAAAACTTACATAGGTATAGCTCTCTTATCTACCTGCTACAAACTGTACACCAGTATTTTGAAAAAAATTACAACCAATTGAATAAAAATTACTGTTGGAAGAACAGTGTGGCTTTCGTAAAGGAAGATCATGTACTGATCCCATATTTACACTAAGGCAGATTACGGAAAGGAAGAGAGAATTTAATGAACCACTGTACCTTCTGCTTTTAGACTATGAAAAAGCATATCACCAGGTTAACTGTGGAAAACTATGGGAGATATTATATCGCTATAAGATATAACCTAACCTAATTAATGCTATTAAATCACTGTATAACAATAATAGAATATCAATTAAGACCAATAGTTACGCAGCAAACATAAATACCCTCCAGGTAAATAAAGGTCTTAGACAAGGATGTGGTTTATCACCTCTGCTGTTTGTAATATATATGAATAGAATTCTGGAAAAAATAGTTTATAAAAGACCCGAAAGGAATCCACTTAAGAAAAGTAAAGGAAACAAAAACCATATTGTTTGCTGATGATCAATTACTGCTATCAGATTCTGAAGATATCTTACAAAGATCGGTGAATGCTTTGAATGAGATGAAAAAGGAATATGATATGAAGGTATGATCTCAGAAAATCAAACCAATGGCCATGTATGGGAAACATCGAAGACGAGTAGAAATAGTAGTAGATAACAAAATAATAGAACAGAGCTCAATTTCAATCACCTGGGATATCATATAAGTTTAGTACTGAACGAGTGAATGACGACCTGGAAACGAACATTGTAAAATACAACAAACGGGATGGATGTGTTAAGAAACATTTTGAAAGGAGCATGAGAACTGAAATAAAACATAGATTATATAATATATTATCCAAGCAAACCCATAGACATGGAAGTGAAACCTGGACGCTGAGAAGCCGGGATAAACGCCGTTTAGAACAGCACAAATGTATTTTATCCCTTATCTAGTGGGGAAGACTAGAAGAGACAGAGTTAGAAACCAAGACATAAGAACACAGTTGGGAGTTGAGAATATAGCAGACGAAATATGTAACTCCCAGAAGCAATGGAAAGAGCATGTTATGAGAATGTAATCTTATAGATTACCTAAGCTAGCAATGTATTATAAACCTAAGGGAACTAGACGACACGACGACGATGGAGTGATCAACACAATTTATATTCAAAATTTGATTCGGAACAGATCATTGGCCTATACCTTGGAAGGAAGAATAAGAATAAGCTGTTGGTAACATGGACTTTGGGTTATAGAGAAGGCAACGTTGCAACGTTTCAAGCCTATTAGCATTATAGATACAAGTGAGAAATACATGAGTAAATCAGTAATATATACCGCGTCTGTGCTAAGACACGTCGTTTGTGTATTCATACTGGATACCTCAGACATTAGTAGTGATTTTCGTAATGTCATTAAAAATAATATTGCAAAGATATGAGTGAATCTAATAGAGGAACACTGCCAGTGAATGAAATACAAAACACAACCATCAGCACCGGAAGCAATGAGGATGGGAGAAGCGACGGAAATTATTGTAAATATATGTAGAAAAGAAATCTGATCTGTTGCAATTCACATGACCCTCTCTTCTTACTCTTCTACAAACTATTCTTAAAGGAGCATAATCTGAAGCAGATTGTTAATCGAGATAAGCATTTATTACACATTTTGTTGTAAAGAAGGTTAGAGTAGGCTTAAGCGATAGTCAGGTTTTTAAACAACTAATCGCTTTGTGTTTGCTTGGAAATTCCATGCTCTTTGCATCACTACAAGAACATGCCAATATAGACATACCACCTGAAAAAGATTTAATTATTTGAAAACGTAAACCCATTACAAAGAATATCTCCGAAATGGTTACTTGACATAAATTGTGTTCTTTAAAGAGACCTAAAAAATGTTCATAGTAATACTTTGCCCAAATCTAACAGTTTATCAGTTATACAAAAGCCATTCAGAATGAAGAGGACTTCATAGGCTATTCCCAGAGAATTCAAGACACAGCTATATTTTATATTTCATGCAAATTTCCTAAACTTGTAGAATTTCATCAAAATCGCTAGCAGCATTTTTTAGAAAATAAAAAATAACAAACAATTTTTCTTGTAAAGGGTAGTTTGAGGTGGAGAGTTTTGCTTTAAAATCTTCGTGTTGCATCCTTAGAAGACGCTATCTTAAATAACACGGTTGGTATTTAGCCAATTTTTTCCTTTTTTGAGTTATGCTGTTCGCAGCAGAAAGACACACAGGCACCCACCCCTTAAACACACACACACACATGTGTACGACCGTTTTTTAGTTTGTGGATCCTCTAAACGTGTGCTTCATCTTAAATCTGTATGGAATTTGTGTGTAATTATATAGTTATTCTTTGTACTAAGCTAAGTGGTAGAGAAAGTTAAAAATGTTTGAGGGGAAAAAAAGAGTAAGAGAGAATGAATATGGATTTGAAAAGTTACGCCTTTTATCGTTTTACATGTTTTAAAAACATGTTTTCTCTGATATCGCTACTATACAGTAAGTTCGCACTGTAAAACTGTGGCAAACGAAAAAGTGTACCAGTAATTGAGGAAAGTTAATAGCGTACACAAAACTAAACATGAAAGGATGGATTTTGAGTTCTTTTATGTATTTTGAAATCCTGAAATTATGACCATTTGTGTTTAAGCCTTACATTTAATTTATTTTAATTAGAAACTCCTTTTTAAATTTTTGACATCTAACTGTGAGGAGGAAAACTACAACTTACTATGTTGTTTTTTTATACTATCAAGTGACGAAACATTTAAAAACGTGTCGATGAATTGTTTTTTTCTAAGCCATAAGTTAATAGTTTCTTTTCAAGATAGGAAAACAATTGCAAACATTTATTTTTCTATACGATTATTTTTCTGTGCCTTAGAGCAAACCTATTTTGGGTCAGATTTTTAATAAAATAAATTTGACGTTTCAGTGTATTATTTTGTGAAGCAAAATTCTGTTCTCTTTCTGTAGTCTTTTGTACAGAAAACCAAACAGTTTTTCCTATAAGAAACTTGCACTTAAGTTCTAAGGTACGTCATTCTACTGAAGTGAGCGATACGGTTACAACGTTTATCAGCTTTGCTACGCAAATGTGTCACGTTCATGTCCATTTATGTACTGTGACCCACAGGAAGTTTATACTATGAAAGTCGGTAAGAACACCTTTTTTGTCATTTTTGTAACTTCTGCAACAACAACATGTTCAGCCTTCTCCTCTTCGTATTCTGCTTAAAGGTTAGTATGTCAGAGCAATTATAATTGAAGTGAGTTTGATGATGTTGAGATGGTGTGGTTCATATACATATACTCATTGAAGTCAATTATATGAAATAAATTGGGACAAAATGGATTACAACCCATAGGTTTTACATTTCCAAAATAATTAATAAAGAGAGAAATATTTGGGACATAAAATACAATTGCTTTCTACAATACATAGCTATAAAAATGACAGGAAATCTGTATTCCATAAAAAAATTCCATACCAAGATTTCACCATAAGTACACGTTTTGAGGTCCTCTGAATCTAAATCAGCATATGTACCTTTTCTGCCACGTACCTAGTAGGTAGAAAAAGTACTGCATGACACCTAAAAACTCGAAATCGAGATTTTATCAAAGATACACAATTTCAGTCACTCTGAAAACAATTTATGTGTGAGAACAAGCATAACTTGAAAGAAATATCGGATAAATACCGAACTTTGTACTCAAGTCCAGTATCTTCTAAAGATGTATAGTAAGAATTTTAAGAAAATGCATCCTTACCAAACCAAAGGGAAATTTTTTTATACTTTTGAGTTTTTAAAAAATGCTCTAAAGATTTTGACTAAAACACCATATGTTTAAGATATTTACTTGAAAAATAAAATCTGCATTCTTCTTGAAATAGCTTATGAAGTCCTCTAAATTCTGAAACAATTTTGTATAAGGAATAAACCATTTGAAATAAACAATAGCTTACTGCACTAAACATTTAAGTTACGTTAAGAACACATAATTTATTTTAAATAATCATAGTGTAGCATGAGACATTTTCGAATATCCATTATTAATACCTTGAACTTTTTCAATACTGAAGTTTTACTTTCTCCACCACGTATTTAGTAGGTAACGTTTAATTCCGTTTAAGAGTATTAGACACCGACATTTCACCGGAAGTACACCTCTTGAGGCCCACTGAATTCAAAAGATGCGATATGAAGATCTAAATAGATATCCGCCAAAACAAACGTCTATTTGCATTTAAAGGTTATTTTTTATTTCCTCGATGATGTTTATTAAAACACCACGTATTTAAGAAAATATTTAAATTGACCCTAATGATAGGTTTCTTTCTAAAAAATTAAATTTGCCCTAAAATGACCACCGTAAAGTCATCTAAACAAAACATGATTAATGGCATTTAATTTCTCCCATAATTAAAGAAACTTTTATTAAAGAAATTACTTTCTACAACGCTTAGTTTTGGAGATATTGTACAGTCTGGAGCAGTATTTTATATCACAACACTGTGAATGCTAGAGTGATTGTAGTGTAAATTAACATTATTGCATGACAATGATTTGAGATGTTTGTTAATTATAAGCATTGTTAGGAAATAAGTTTACACGACCTCACGGAAACTGACAATAAGAGCGGGTAACAATGAAACGAGGGGGTGAGTTGTTTATCAATTAGAAGAGACAAACAAATGACGTGAGAGTAGCGCGCTTTTCTTTAGAAATGGAGGGAATATTTTCCCTAGAGCATGTGTGTTCGTAATTTTGATTGGATATAAAAATAGACGCTAATGTTGGCGCGCTTTATTAACCAATAGCAGCTCGATTATAATCTTTAGGCATATCGGGTTGAGGGAGTTTAAGTTCTATGCCCAGAGACAAGTATCGCACAGTTTAACAGAATCATTCACGAGTTATACGTCGCGCAGTTCAACAGAATCGTTCACGAAGTACACGTTACGTAATTCTACAGAATCTCTCGCGTCGTAAAGATAGTTAAAAAATGTGAAATACCGGAATTAATAATATGCGGCAAATAAGTGATTATAGTTACATTCGAAAATACAACAGTTTCAGTCAGGCGTGTATCAAGAGTAATTATGTGAAATGAATAAAGTGTGACGGCAATAAAAGTGTAACAACAAATCTTTTTTTATCAGTGATATCTTTTAGTAACAACTCCTTTCCGTTTACACACCCTGTTCAAGAGATTTGCTCCACTGAGTAACAGTAGCTAGACGGAGGACAAAGAACTCAAAATTAAAAATAGTAAAACAATAACAGGCGCTCAGCAAATAAGATAACACGAACGATACCGCGACAAGTCTCAACTTAAATGGTCCACTCTGTATAACTGGTAAACCGTAATAGAGAATACCTTACCTAACTAAAAGATGTACATATCATTAGAGCACACAATTTATCTTTAAGAATTTTGTGTCAACAGACATTTTGGGGTTATCTGCTGTTGTTGGTTTCACTTTTTCAATCATTATTTTATTTTTTTAAGTGTTGACTTATTCAATTGTTTCTCATGTTGTCTTGGAAAGAGCACGCTATTTCAAGACCAGCATAAAGCCACCCGCTTATAAACACTTGACTATAGGTTCCATATATCATGGAAATGAGTATAAAACTATATCGGTAAACCTTTATCGCAATTAAAATGAGTAAGATAGAATAATAAGTTATTATAAGAATATGTTTTCTTTAACGATTTTGGAATTGTATTCAAGATTCCATTGATCATTTGACAATGGAGGAACTGAGTATAGTTCTGGAGACATTTCAAAAGAAAAACTCTGCAGATTCAGCTGGATTATGTAAGCATCCCTCTATGAAACTGAAAGTAAGGTTGATACAGATAATTAATATATGCTGGATTACACATGAAATACCATAGCATAAGAAGGTGGCTCTTATATACACCATTTTTAAAAATCTGATGTGTTACACTCACATGAGTTTCTCTAATCTTGTACAAACTATTTTTACAAACGCTTATTCTGAAATTTCTTCATGTTAATCGAGATATCAAGATGTTAATCTTATTGTTAATTTTCTTGTAGACGCAAGGGGAATTGGAAGGCATTAAGCTACAGTCAAATATTTAAGAGCTGGTTGCTATGTGGAGTATTTCATTTTATTTGCATTACCAGGACAAATAAAAAGAATAACGAATTTAAAAAAAATTATAAGTATTGGAAAATTTAAGGATATAACATGCAATATCTCGAAAATGGTTCACTCAACAAAAAAATGTAAATGACATAAATTGTGTATTTTAAGCGATCTATATTTTTTGTGTAGTAAAATTTTGTCTATCTCTTATGATTTACCAGTTATGCAAAGGTCGTTCACAATGAAGAATACTTTTGGAGACATTCTCAGAAAATTCGAGATATACTTTGCATTTGTCATGAAAATATCTTAAACATATGAAATTTTAATCAAAATCGTTAGAGCCATTTTGAGAAAACTAAAATCTTCGAAAGATGTTCCATGTAAAGGGTAATCTGGGGTGGGGGGATTTCCTTGAAAACCTTCGTGTCGCAGCTCTGGAAGCTACTGAACCTAAATACCAAGATTGGTGTTTATCCGACTTTTCGTTTCTGAGTTATGCTGTTCACAGACACACACACAGACACACACATATACAGACACACACAGACACACACACAGGCACAGACATACACAGACACACACACGGACATGTCTCAAAACATGTATTTCCAGTGAAATCTCGGTATCGAATTTTTGGGTGGAATGCAATACTTCCCCTACTTACTATACGTAGTAGAGAAAGTAAAAAGGAGATCAAATAACCGGAATAATTATCGGAACATTATCATTTTAAACACCTTCTATAAGATATGTGCTAAAATATTTACCAGACGTTTGAATGTGATTGCAGAAGTGTTAATGTAAGAACAACAGCAGGCTTTAGAAAGAGGCGCTCTTGTGAGAGCAAGTCTTTACAGTACATCATATTATACAAAAACATCCTTTATACAACTTTATACAAGGTATACAATCTCATAAAAAATATGGTTCCAAATTCTTCCGGTTCTAAAAACATTTTCGCAAGAGCATATAATATGCTGGGCTGTTTCCATTTCTTTCTTGCACAGTCTGCAGTCTAAGTTACCCTGAAACACCCACATCGTGTTAAGGTGCTTTTTCACGGAGGCATGTCCTGTAAGAGATGCATAATTATTCTCGGCTGAACTCTATTAGATTTAAGGAACTTTCAGCACTTTTCTTACCTGGTTTTCTAAAAAAATAGTTTACCGAGTTTTCTTTCTGGAGTTTTATGACGTTCTTCTTTGGGCAGTTCTTAATAGCCTCTCTTACTAACATCGAAATGTTCCTAGAGTCAGTTGTGGCCGAATAAATTGTGAAGCTGCCCCTTGTCTTGCAAGTTCTCTATGCCACATGACCCAGCACCCAGATGAGTTGAACTTCATCCGTTCTGCTAATCTTGTGAGCATGTTTAGGCAGTTTAAAAGCAGTCCTGATGTTACCTTATGACTGCTTAACACAATAAGTGCAGCCTGGCTATCTGAGAAGACAAGGATCTTTTAACCAGAGTAAGCTCTCTTTATGTTTTCATGTATACATGGAATAATAGCATACATTTTGGTTTAAAAAGTAGTAGCATATTCACCCAATAGAAAACAAAAATATTTACCTTGGTCTTATACGCTATACTCCGCATTCTAGTCTTGAGTCAACCTTTGGGCCGTCTGTAAAACACATCAAACTTTTCTCAGGAGTTTTCAGGGTTTATATTTTCAACGTTAAGGATCAATAATGACTGTTAACTTCTTTATAAAGTGTGTAATTGGAATTATATACATAGTCTGACGGAACTTCTAAAAAAGCATCCCTCTCTCCTATATATTTCCTAATTCTTAGCAAACCTAAGTCTATTTCAGGAATTCTCAGTTGCTTAGCGTGTTGCAGTCTATAGAGTGCCATTCTTGCCGCCTTCACTACAACTAAATGCAATGGAGTCAGGTTCATGAGTATCTCCATTGCTGCTGTGGGAGTTGCTTTCATAACTCTTACACTTACATATCAATACATTAATATATACATATATGTACACCGGCAAAACAGGTTCTAAATTATACGCCAGGACGCTCCAAGAAAAGTTGGCAAGACGACCTCTGAGGAGGAAGAGGCTTTTAGCCTATAACCATGCAATAGAAGAAGAGCAATGGTATTTTGTAAAAGCTATATGAAACGAACGATATAGAGTGGAGAAAGTCAGGTACACAACAGTTATGGCGAGAGGGCTCCGCGCTAACTTATGAGGCTCGCATTCGGAAAGTACCAGGTTCAAATCCCATCGATCGCCTACCTTAAGTTTTTCGTGGTTTTTCCTCATTAGTAAGGGAATGTTGGGGTGGTTTACAATTTACCAAATTTTCTTCCCTCTATTTTATTTATCGCGGTAATCGGCTCGTGTTATCTTATTTGCTGGACACCTGTTATTGTTTTATTATTTTGCAATTTGAGTTTATTGTCCTCCAGCTAGCTATTATAACTCAGTTGAGCAAATATCTCTAAGCAGGGCGTGTAAACGGAAAGGAGTTGTTACTAAAAGATAACACTGATAAAAGAATTTGTTTTTACACTTTTATTGCCGTCACACTGAATTAATAATTCACATCTTTAATCTTTATACACGCCTGACTGAAACTGTGGTATTTCCGAATGTAATTACTGTCGTATTAGTTGCCGATTACTTCACATTTTGTAACTAACTTTACGACGTGTACTTCGAGAGAGATTATTCCAAACTGTATGACGTGCACCTCACGAGAAATTCCTTAGAACTGCGCGAAACATGCTTATGGCTCGAGAATATATACTCCTTCACCTCGAAATCCTGTACAATCAATAATATTAACTTACACTGCAATCACTCTGGCATTCACAGTGTTGTGATATAAAATATTGCCTCATATTTGAATCCTTTTCCTTGTCATTTTTTCGTGTGCCTCTAAGTTTCGTGGTGAATAGTGGTGCCGGATAGATGGCGCAGATGCTTGCTCAAGGGAAACAGGGCTACTTGGTTAACAGGTCATCATCGCCGTCTCTGTCAGTTCCAGTAGGAAGACGGATCTTCGAGCCAGGAACTATTTGGGACTTCCGCGCGTTTCTGTGGCCTGTCTAACTGCGGCTTGTAGACTCTTGTGGTTCTTTCACTCCATCCCTTCCTTCTTGGGGTTGATAGCCGTAATGTATCTCCCATAGGTTTTAGTGCGCAAAGTATCCATATTCGTTGTTTAACCTATGCCTTATTATCACCAGAAATAGAAAACCTGTCAAAAATTATACAAAGGAGGAAGAGAAGGAAGGAATAAGCGTTTATTCAAGTAGTTGCACTTTGCAGAAGCAGACATAAAATAGGTTTAAAGTCCTTTGCAATTTAGTATCTGCATGTGTTTGTACCTATACCTACATATATTTGATAT
Organism: Deroplatys truncata; assembly: GCA_030765065.1. Taxonomy (NCBI): domain Eukaryota; kingdom Metazoa; phylum Arthropoda; class Insecta; order Mantodea; family Mantidae; genus Deroplatys; species Deroplatys truncata. The sequence continues at coordinate 255,547,238 of CM060981.1, read as the reverse complement.
CAGCTAAATATTGTGCAAACTGAGACCCATAAATTATTGCAATAACTTTGCGAAAACATCAAAATTCCGTGCAGTACAACAATTTGCCTCACACGTTCGTGTACGCGAAACGTGGTGGTGTTGGTACATGCTCCGACAGGCAATTTTTTTTCATATCCTGGTGGCATTTAATTACTGGTCGAATCTCTGCGGTTTGGTGACGTCACTCCTATTTGGATCATGGTGATGTAAAACTAAATAAACGTAATTACGGACGACTCTAAAACACCACCGGCAGTAAAATAATTGCCTGTCCAATTCTGATCAACAATTTGCGAGTATGGGTCGAGAACAGGTAACAAATTATGACCTGTGTTGGCGGTCAGCTAAAGCACACACTGATAGCGGATTGTAACAGCGCATAGGTGCACGCTGGGATGTAAAACAATGTCGCTCAACACCACAACCATTAATAATACATTACGAAATTTGTTTTATGATTTAACAGTATTAAAATGTTTACGTGAAGCCTTCATATAACCTTCTCTACTCACTCATCTGCAAACTGTTATTAGTAAAGCTTATTCTTCTGTCTACTTCTTTTCAACCAACATATACCTACACTTTCATTGTGAGTATAAGAGGAATGTAGTAGGCTAAAAAAATATTCAGATTTTTAAAATTCGATTGCCTATGAAATTTAATGCATTTGTAAGATCACGATAAAAAATAGCCGATGTGATATATTCACAACTTCTCTATCCCTCTATCGTTTATTATTGGGTATACAAATAATTCTTACAGAAGTTAATATTACTATCTTATTTTTTAATCGAGATAAACTTTTGCAGAAACAGCTACGTAACACTTTCGTTACAGTACAAAGCAAAAGCGATAGTCAAATGTTTAAGAACTACACGTTATATGCTGGCCTTAAAATTTCATACAGTTTCCATGGAATCGTGAGAAACAACTGAAAATCGACTGGACTTACAGAGAATAACAAAGTATTGAAACAATCTAACCATCTATAACGTAAATGGCTGATATCACATAAAAATATTTTAAATAAGTTCTACGTTTTAAACGGAGATATCCTTTTTGTGTAGAACATTTCGTCTATTGAAGGTTTACCAGTTATACAGGATTATTTAAAACTCCTTCTGAATGAACGGGACTTCACAGGCCATTTCCAGATAATTCGAGCTACACATTTTATTTGTCACGTAAAAATCTTGAATATATGATATTTTAATCAAAATCGTTAAAGCTATATTTTATAAAATCACAAATTTCGAAAATAATTCCATGTAAAGTGTAGTTTGGGGTGGGGGATTTTCTTGAAAATCTCCGTGACACATCTTTAGAAGCGTTGAGGCTCAATACTGAGTTTGGTATTTATCCTTCTCGTTATTGAGTTACCTATTCTGTTCACAGACACACACACACACACACGAACGTTTTTCTAAAACTGCTTTTTGAATTCAGGGGGCCCCAAAACATATATTTCCGGTGAAATCTCGGTATTGAAGTTTTATGTGGAATGCAATAATTTCTCTACCTATTACTATGTGGTAGATATTAAAAACTGTAGCACCTTACCACTTGAAATATTTACGTTTTAAAATTCAACCTTTTAATGAAGAATGCCTTGGAAATGCTCAACACCATAAAAAGTTGTAGCTGACATAAATTGTGTAGCTTTAACGAGATCTGCATTAGTTTTGTGCTAAGAATTTGTTTATCTCTTACGGCTTACCAGTTATACAAAAGTCATAAACAATGAAGAGAACTTCGGAGTCTGTTCCATAAAATTCAAGATATAAAGTTTACTTATCATGCAAATACATTTGTAATCATATTCGCCTTATCATTTTTGAGAAAATAAAAATAATGAAAATTTTCTATTTAAATGTTGGTTTTGAATAGGAAAATTTCTTTGAGATCTTCTTAGAAGACCTGAACTAAATAATAAGTTTTATGTTAACCGGATTTTCCATTTTTCAATAATACTGTTCACAAACAAACAGCCAGATATATACACTCACACACACATACACACACACACGCAGAGAGATCTTTCTCTAAAACTTTCTTCTTCTAATTATTTTAGTATAATACAGAAATAAAAAACAACTAAGTTGCATAAACAAAACCCTCCATGTTTTAACTTATGGGTTTAAATTGCCCTGGTTTTAATTCTTATTCAAACTGTAAACTCCCGGTTTTGCACAAACTCCTAGAGAAGAAAAACGGGGTAGTTTAATACGGGAAAACTAAAGGCCTTATATCCTTGAATGGTATTAGTATATTTAAATCGCAGGAATTCTAACAGATAGCACGCCGAAATATACCCAAGGGCTGTACTGTATTATCCTCGTTATTTATAATGCAGGACATACCAACAAAACTGAAATAGAAACAAAGTTTATTCAAAAGACACTCATACCTATGGAAGCACTGCAGTCGTCGTTCATAATTTGGGGCTAACAGAATTTGTTATGGAATAATTTTTTACTAGCTGTTTTATCCGATGTTGTATGGTTACTTAACAAACCACAATGGCGAGAAATATTAATTCTGTATTCCTCCTCCGGGTCTTTATCAAATTATTGTATAATGATCTAAAGCATTTCTTTAGGGTGAATCATTCTCTTTACCCCTTATAATTATTATTATTTAATACAATTAGATGACAAATTCTCCGATATTGTTGCAATAGGATCAGAAATTTCAGCCGAAAGTCTGGCTTCTTTAAACTCCCCCCGACGCTCTTCCAAGATCTGAAATGTTGCACAACCAAAAAGTACTGTTTGGCGGTGAAACAAACTTCGTTGAAGATGTTGCAGTAATTTTTAAATTAATTACAGTAATTTAAAACTGTACCTTCTCTTTGGACCCATGATTACTTAATAACAAAAACCTTACATAGATTTCACATAATACAGAAGTCCCTAACATGTAGATACAATGTAATAGCTACAGTACAATGGTGAATATGAAGATTCCGCACTCCCAGGCCACCAATCAATCCCTTTAGAAAAGATACATACGACAGACACTATTTATATTTGGAGCCTAATAATTAAAACAAAGTAATTTATGATTGAAAACTGCTTTATTGTTTTCCAAAATATACTCCTTTATGATCAATACACTTTTGCATCCGTTTGAACTATTTGTCAAAGCATTTATTCCAGTCTTCTTGAGACACCTCCAAAACATGTTTTTTTGAAGGCATCAACAGCTTCTTCTGCCAACGAAAATCGTTGTCTACGCAATTTATTCTTGATGTTCGGGAACAAACAGAAGTCATTGGGTGCCAGATCAGGACTGCATGGCGGATGATCCATCAATTCGATTTTTTGAGCCTTCAAACACTCTGTTGTTAGTCGAGATGTGTGTGCGCTCGCATTGTCTTGAAGAACGATCCTAGGGTTCTTGTTAGTTTTCCTTACTTCACCGAAGACTTCCGGCAAACAAATGGTTGTGTACCATTTGGCATTGACCGTTTTACGTTCCTCTAAAGGCACTGTTGCCACATGGCCGGTTTTGCTGAAAAAGCAGGCGACCATTTGCTTCAAAGTGCTTCGAGTGCGAACAACTTCTGTTGGATTTGCTTCATCTTGAAACACCCATACAGTCGACTTCTGCTTACGCTTCGGCTCATACGCATAGATCCATGATTAGTCACCTGTTACAATTTTATATGGTACATATTTTGAGACACCGCCATTGTATTTCTTGAGAATTTTTGTACACCAATCGACACGAGAATCTTTTTGAGATTGCGTCAAATTATGTAGGATCCAACGAGAGCAAACCTTTTTCACGGCTAAATAATCCTGCAATACTTTATATATGCTGTTGGAACTAATGCCTAGGGTTGCCTCAATCTCACAATATGTCGCATGATGATCTCTCATTATTAGTTTTTGCGCAGCATCAATTTTTTCTAGCACAACAACTGATTTTGGACGACCTTCACGAACTTCATCATTGAGCGAACGGCGGCCACGATTAAATTCGTTATACCAGCGTTTCACAGTGGCAAAGGATGGAGTTTCGTCGCCAAATGTGGAAGTTAGATGATCGATGCACTCTTGTCTTGATAATGTACGTCGAAGGTCGTAATAAAGCGTTGCACGAACATTTTCACGAGTTAATTCCATGTTTTTGTTGACACACAATTTTCAAGTTAGTGCAAACAAAACAAATGACGCTCTATTGTCAAAAAGTTTGAATTAAATTATGGCAAAAAACGTCAAACTTTCCATTGGAAACGTCAGATGGCACCTACAACATTTAGGGTTGCCAAGGCTCAAAATATAGGTAGTGCCCTTCGTAGTCTGCGACCATTGAGAACAAAATTCTTCTCAGTACTTAATTATAAAATATCGGTTCACTGAGTTCTAATATAGCAAATTTCATCTTTTATACAGTTATGTAGCATGCCCTGCTAACGAAATTGACTGCCACATTATTACAACGAAAATAAAGGTGGTCTATTAAAATGTTTTAGTATTGGTATCGCATGCGTTATAAGCACATTCGATTAGTTTTTGTTTTGTTGTGTCTTACATTTTCTTAATCCTAAATCTTTACCTTCTATATGTATTATTTTGAATGAAGTGTTGGCGGCTTCTTTCTTATTTTACATGCATATTCTGTAACAACTATTTTCTACTCTATGGAAATCTCAACGGAATATCAAAGCATTCTTCACGAGTATGTTCTTTTGTAGCAGCAATGTATTCGTATTCTAATACATAGGCTTTGTAATTCTTTTAGGTTTATAGTAACTTATGAATTGAAGTTAGAAAGTATATATTTATGTGTCATGCATAGTAGTAGTGGTATTTATTAAGTATTCAGTATTACATTAATTGTATAACACAGTCACATGGGCCATAAGATCGTACATGCTCTCTAGAAAAATAGCTGGTATACGTAACTTGCAGTATCGGCCAGAAAACAACTATTTTTTATAATCACCACATTATATACATACATATAAAATTGAAAAAACACTCTGAATCACACACTCAAACACAAACACACACACACAGTCGCGCACAAGTACTCAAGCACCACATATGTTTAAATAAAAATTACATAAACACCTTATCTCTTAGTACACGTTCTTCCATTAAATGTGTGCCCAAGTTTGGCCAGTTTTGGGTGTTTAGAAAAGTCCCAACATGCTGTCCTCCGTCTGTTGGAAGCAAAAAATACTTCCGGTAATAGTTTTTTTCCTAATACCCTCCGTCTGCACGCATGCTGCCAAAATATGCGTCCAGTCTTCTTGTTCCCCGCATAATGGGCAAATCCTTCTGCCATCATCATCAACAATCTTGCAAGCTTTCCACCCTCCCAACCTAAGCCATGCTATTCCAGTCCTCTGTTTTATACTCAATTCCAAAATATATGTTTCCTTACCCCACCTACTTTTTATTTCATTTTGTAGCTCCAGTGTTGATCTTTGTCTACATTCAGATTATATTTTCTGCCTGTTTATATCGCATAGTCATCTTTTGACTTTTCACACGGCATTGTGTGTATTTTCATTACACCTTTGCCAGATATCATTTAAGCCAATTTTTGATAATTCGCGTTGCAATCCCGCCGCCCACCATTTTGAATGCTCTATGTTGTTCATTTGATGACGATAACATATTGCTTTGAGTTGTTTGATCACCTTTAATTATTCGCAGCCAGTACCTAACTACGTTTAGTTTAACAAATACAGCATCTTCCCAGCGTCCTACCTCACGAAGAACTCCGTAGTTGGAAGTACCCCTCCCCAACCCTAGAATGCGCTTCCAGAAATTGCATTGTATTTTATTTACATTATCCACCCTCTCCCATCCCCACACTTCACTGCCGTATAGTAATGAGGACCTAACCATTGCTTCATACATGGTCTGTAATGTTTTTACTGGCATATCTGGTACCCGGGTCAATATCCTTAATACTTCATAAAGTTGTCCAATCGCTTTGTGTTTTATAAACTCCACATTCTTGTTCCATTTTCCGCCCATATCAAACCTTACTCCTAGGTAATCGAAGTGTTTAACATTTTGAATTTCTTCCTCCCCGTAGGTCCACTTTTCATGTTGGCCGTACACATATCCATTTTTAAAGGTGACTGTTTTAGTTTTAAGAATATTTACCTCCATACCCCATTGCCTACAATATTGTCGAAGAGCGTTTAAACCAGACAGCAAATCTTTTATCGTTTTAGAAAGAATTACAATGTCATTCGCGTCCAAAAGAATGTGTCATGCATAATAAAATAATGGGATTTTTCAATGGTGACAAAATGGTGGAGTGGCTTTTGAGCTTTCGCTACATACACACACATAATTGAGTCACGAGGTGTTACGCGTGCCGTTCCTGTCAATAACAAACCGACTTTACCTGCCGACTTCACACATTCTCGGTTCCCATCCCGCAGCAAATAGCGAAACGCTTTTACCTGCTCTCCCGGCTTCACACATCTTGATTCCCATCCCTAATATCTATATATACTAACATAAAAGTTTTCATTCTTTATAGTATTAGTTTAGATTATCCGGTAAATGCAATGTTGAAGATTCAACAGAAAAACAGTTTAACAAGTTCATAGCAACATAGGCATACTCGTGATTTTGTAATTATCAATGAAGTTTAATTCTTTAGTTTAAAAAGTGAAATAATAATGATGATAATAATAATATCACTTACACATGCCAAAACTAGAAGAGGTAGATTAACAGAACAATGGATATTATGATAATGCTTTTATGTTTTTGTTAGAAACATGCATGCACGTGTTCCTATAATAGCCTGACAAACTAAATTTGGAAGTGAACCTCAAACCATAAAAGTTAATGACGATAAGTCGTTAGAGGAACGGTAAGTAGTGCCAAATTTCTCAAAAAGAAAAAGCAGGACATCACGGCAGAAAGGAAGGTTGAACCGTTCAGCAAATACATTCGGCAACAAGTTGTAAATTTGAAGCGAAACACGAAAGTAGTGGACCTTATTTACACTGAGGTGATTTAGTTCGACTCTCGTCACTTCAGTTCCTTCATCATGTAGCCTCTTCACGCCGGGCGGTGCACTTCACTTGAGAGTCGAACATAAGACCTCTACAACCCGTCGCTCCGCAGTAGCACTCGCGAAACGTCACACTAGTCATCACCAGCTCGCTCGGAGAAGCGGTCTTGAAGTTACACAGTTGCGAACTCGCTCACTCACTCGCTGATTGACTTAACCCAACCCTCTTCATCTCGCACTCGCGACAGCGCTCCCTTACATAGTCAATGGAATCTTTCCATAAAGATCTCGAACGTTCTAGAACTATTTCGACACTTTCTGGAGGAGGTACGGTACAAGAAGCTTTCAGTAGATTTTAGTTATCTGTTCATAGCAGGCCGGTGTTTACACTGGCGAGGGGCCGTTATCGCTGTTTCCTCCATTCGCTCGGTGCTGACTTCCTGATAACCTTGGGCCATAGCCGCTGCATCACAATACTCAGCAACTACAGTAGGGACGATGGTTCTGTGCCGGTGAAGCCCGGATGCGCACTGGTTATCTGGACAGTGGGCGAGCCCCAATTCTCTGGCATGCGCAGTGAGTGCAATCAGTTCAGTCTAGCGGCAGCAGTAGTTCGAGTAACATCTATCTTTCCAGCCGTCTGTTTATGACTCTATGCTACCCTGAACTTTGTGTTTATAAATTAGTTATATATGTTTCTGTAGGAGCGTCATTTCAGTTTCTGCATACGGGGGGGCAAGATTACTTGGAGCGGTTTCACAAATTTTTATGTGGATATTAAGGATATATTTGGCCTAAAAGGAAATAATTTTTTATTTCTTAAATATGAAATATTTGTATTAAAATACAGATGTAATTTTTCTTTTGGTAGCGCAATAGTGTAACCTAATTATTTCTTGTGACTTGGTGGAGGACCCAGTTGACTCCCTGCCCCCCCTATATGACACCCCTGTATTTCTGTAATTAAACTTGGATTTCATATATTGTGTATTTTGGTGTGGTTATTCGAGGTTTTGCATTCTGCAAATTTTTATGTAAAAATAAAAAACTGATGGGGAAAAATACAAAAAATGGCTAATGGAAAAACTAATTCCTAACTTGCCTCCCAGATCTATTTTGGTTATTGATAGCGCACCGTACCATAGTGTGCAGTTGAAAAAGGTCTCAACGTCTCATACCAAAATAAGATGCAGAACTTGCCCCATTCCATGAAAGGATGCTAAGTTTGGAGCTTTACAACCTGAGTAAGGTTCAAAGCCTGTTCCGAAAATTTACGTTAATAGTTTGTTGGCCATGCACACAAGTTCTCCGATTACCGCCCTATTCATCGGGTCTTAATTGAGTAGAACTCATCTGGGCTCATATAAAGCAATTGGTAGCTTGGTAGAACACTCTTTTAAACTAGATGATGTTATTTATTAAGCTTGGTTAACAACATGTTGAGGACATTAGCGTGGAAAAGTGGGAAAATGCCTGTCAACACGTTGTTAAGTATGAAGACAATTATATTGAACAACAACAAGGCCTGTTTGAAAATGTCATACAAAGTTTTGTAATCCAGCGAAGGAGAATATAGTGGCAGCGAAGGAGAAGAAGACTAAAGACGATGAAAGGGAAATATCTGAAGAGGATGAAAGTGAAGGTCTTGCAGAAGAAAACCACGGTGGTGATATTTCTGGTGTAGAGTATTTATCACACTAATAAAGCCCCTGGTAGTTTAAGACAATGCATTTGCGTGACAAAGTTTGTGTATAATGTGTAAATATAAAAGAATGATAGAGCAATCTGAACATATTGACAATAAACCAGTCATGCAGTGGTGTGGTGTTGTGTGTTTACTCGTATGTCGTAGCAGCAGAGTCCCACGTCTTCCAGCAGGCAGAGAGCTGCCTGGCGTTAGGCATAGACTCTCTTCAGTGCGCGAGCAAAGAAGGTCACCGGCACAGAACTATTGTCCGTACTGTACTGTATCATATTTTTCTCGTGCACATCGTGCTAAATAGTTGTCAAATTTAAATAATGGGTTCCCTTTATTAATTTCTTTGATCTAACCGTAGACTCATCGATATTTTCACTTCAAAATACTAAACCCTTCGTGTTCTCTGTCTGTTGATTGAATTAGCTTTCTAGCTGGAGTTAATGGAGCATAATTAACATTTCATTCAACAGATATTAATATCTCTGAAACCTTATTGTAACAATTACATTACAGGTCTGTTATAATACAAGTGATATCTACCTCTAAACAGTGATTAATAGGCATTTATATGAATTAACACCGTTTAATGGTACAAATATGATTATATTACAAGTTGCTCCAAATTACAAAGCAATAAATAAACGTCGCCTCTTTTATTGAGTGTGCATACTAAATATAAGGGGGATTATTATTCGGATTTTGAACACCAACATACATATTTGAGTATGCATGCAATAAACCACATGAAACAACCCGAAGTTTATTACTGACTCTTTTCTAAGAATGCAGTAAGGACGCTTTAAACAGTAACGAAGGAATTACTAAAACAGCTAGATATTTAGAGTATTAATATTTCCCTGTGAAAATATTTATTAGCTGGAAAATTCTAATTGTAATATTGAATTTAAATGTTTCTGGCATATACAGGTTTAAATTGAATTATAATATATTTACATTTAAAAGGTAGATAACTAAGTGTTAATAATGTAATTTCATTTTCAGGCCGTTAGCGGATCATTCCCAACAGTAAACGGTAAGTTAGTAGCAAAGCATTTCATGTGTATTTTAACAGGGGCTTTGTTCTAAGTACTTGTTACCCTGGTGACTGTGCGTGTTTAGTAACACCCAATATGTATGAGAAGTCTGGAAATGCAGTATAATCTGTTGTGTGTAAATGTAGAGTTGACCATATAAAGCGCGGTTTCACCACCCTCCGGCAGAATCTGCGGCAGCCCAAGCATATAATTAACTATGCTTCGCTGCAATAAGTGGTATAATATGACGTTTTAATTTTACGCGTATTATATCAATTAGATTTTTGTGTAAGGGAAGTGAGAATATTATTTGAGGAAAATCCATGCAAAACTAAGCGAATAATTTGTTGCTACATATAAGGTTAATAGAAAAACTTAATCCTTACCTTCATAACTAGGTTTAAACATTCTGTGTTACATTTACATGATTTTTCTATCCAATATAATTTATTTTTTGTAAAATGACTATAAACTATTCTTGCAAAGATTTATTCTACTTAAAGTAGAAACGTTTACACAAATAGTTTCTTTAATGTTTATTAGAGGTCAAAACAGAAAAGCGATGGTCAAATGTTTAAAACCTGGCTTCTATATATGTACTGTTACTGGCCTTCGGTCATCTAGGAACATTTAGTCATCTGGATGTCGTATTTTGTGCTTGCTTTGATGATTAATTAACGTCCTTTAAGCGGGTAGGTCATATCGGACGATGAATGAACGAAATGGTTGAAATGATGCTGAAATGGGCCTCGGCAATGCCTCCTAGGAACAAGAACGCAACATTGAGCGTAAGGCGTCACTGTAAGGGTTATCATGAAACTTAGCACAGGTATGCTAATCCCAGTGCGCAATTTTCCATCCTTGGGACGTAAAAGTTAATTTTATGGGTAGAGGAGGCTTAGGGTTAAAAAAAAGAAAAAAGAGAGAGAGGGGGAAAAAGAGAAATTGCTATGCCGTTTAATTTTAACTACATTATTATTTCGCAGTGCAACGTATACGAAATTATTAAAAGCTAGTGTTTGTTTCTGGGGCTGTAATAAACATTAAAACACGGGTAAATGCTTAACTATATCCAATTCGCTCCTTCCTGTACACTTTTGCAATCCGAATTGTTATAAAGTTTTCCCCTGATAACCAGAAATTTCTCTATATTTAAAATGGCATGTCACAAACCTTCAAAATACACCTACACCTTCGTTTAATACTGAAACATTTTCTATTAAAAGACTATTCTTTATGCAACTCGGGATTTTATTAAGAATTTCGAAATTTTAACAGCTTGTATCACCAAAATCAGTTAATTACTATTCCAATTGTAACTGAAACCGACTGAATTTAAAGCACGTAGTATTTAATGACAAATATAAGATGTCTGTAAAATGCTTTTGGATTCATGGACATAAGAACATTACAAGCAATGAAACGGTAGCTAAATTAGCAAATCATGACAGTGAAACACGAGAATTTTTGACCACAGTTTGCCATATACTTAAATTTTAAGACATTGAAAAAAATTAATAATTGACAAATGGTAAGAAAAATTATGATCAACTAAATGCTACTAAGCCTCTTAACTTCTACAATATTAAGAAAATTATACCAAAGATTTCCTGGTTCAATCATATTAGTCTTCCTAGGATATGAAAGGCGATATACAACACACACACATATGTACATATAAATCAATATCAAACAAGAGTTGTACATAATAATATAATTCAGCAAGAAGGATGTTAGAATATTTTGCAGCCAAGAGATGTACAAAGCACATTGTAACTTAGATAAGACTTCCAGGTAGAAGTACACCTTTCACCAAGCTAATGAGCACGGAAATTGAAGGAATAACAACAAATAGATAGAGAGAGATGTAGAAAGGAAAGAGACAGAGATATTGAATTTGTTTCCGGACACGTCACTTGGACACGTGTGCGAAAAGCTTTGGATCAGAATATTTTCATACATAATAAGGCAACGCGGTCTGAGGACCAATTAGAATGTCATTACATTTTAAGGCGCGAAGGTGAGCGTCAGTAGGTTGGGGTATAAAAGGGGGAAGCAGACCCCAGATTTTCACTCTCTTATAGAATCTCTTCGACACTCAGTGATACTCTCTGCATGACGGATGCACGTGTGTACATATGGTGGGGGAAGCGTGTGCAGTTAGATTAGGCTCCTAATTTATTATTATGATGGAAATTGTTAAAGATGGGAAAAGCTAGTCGCCCATAAATATTTTATTTGTAATAAATCACATTTTAAAGGAAAGGTAGTGTATTTTAATTTTCTTCACCTACGAAAACCCTGATAGCAGTGAAATTACTTAGACAGGTAATTTATTATGAATGGAGAAATCATCAGCCAGTGAGCAGAGACCAGGACACTGCAGCAGAGAGCATCAACTAAGAGGACCAACGATTTCCCTCTACAAAAGACGCCCAACGTTTTCCCGCTACAAATGGTAACACTTACTTACTGTTCTTAAAATCAGATCAGAGCACATACCCACACCTGAACAAATACACAGAATTGAAATTAAAAAATTATTCCTACTATGATTGTTGAGAGCAGGATTCAGTAAATCATTTGTTTTTGACAGCCCCAGTGTGTTTATTCTGAGTCAGTTACAAACAATTTTGAAATACCGATAAGTATGCAATTTTTTGTTAAGCATATCATCTCTAAAATGTTGCAATATATTCAGATATATTGCAAACTACAAAAAGAAAATTTAATGTAATATATGTATATATGTATGCATGCATGCATGTATGTATTTATGTATGTATGTATGTATGTATGTATGTATGTGTGTATGCATGCATGTATGTAAATGGTATATACGTATGTAGCAATTACGTATGTTTGTTTGTATGTATTCTGTATACATATTTGAAAGCCCATTTTGAAAGTAGACTTTCATTGCGTAATTGAACATGACTGTAACAACGTAACTTATACCTTTAAATGCATATGCGTGTTAATTTGAACGTATGTTTGTATAACACTTTTGTGGCATTGCAACCATCCATTGCTAAATGGATGAAATATCACTGATAATAGGATGCAGTCCAATTTACATTAAAAAAATTAGCCGATTGAATTTTATTCAGTGGTAGGAGGAAACCGATACATCATAATAACTGTTCCTAATTTTCAGTTAATAGAGGAGATGAAAATTTTCTTATCCTAATAGAGTGGTGTCTGGAAATGCTTTATTTTATATAAAATCTGAAACTTATTTTTTATTAATTGAGATCTCTGGTGTCACATAAATTACTTCATATCCTAAGCTTCCCAATATCTTTCAGAAATTCAAACAGGATTTCAGCTTGTAGTGCTTTCATAGACAAAACACATCAATGTACTGTGTGTCTAAACTGCATGCCATAAACAAATATGCAGCAGATGCACATTCAACTCCATTGTATGCCATTATATGTCTGGCCTCTGGGGCCCCTCCGTTCGTCCCTACCTCTACTATTCAAGTAAATATATTCATATATAAAATCATTAGATTTGTTTTTATAATGTGCCCCATATATTTACAAATGTTATAAGAATGAAATCAACGGATTTCGAGAAATTTATCAGAACGTCTTTACCTCAAATAAGAGCTACAGTTCAAAAGAATCAAAACCTGCGTTAATGGATTTCATTGCAAATGTTGTATTACTTTCACTCTTAAGTTGAACCGATTTATTCCATTTCTTCACTTTTTTGTATGCATATATATTGAAATACTAATAACACCAACATATATAAACGTATTATGTATACATGTATACATACATATTAGTTTTTAATGCTATCTTGTGTTCATTATGTATCAAGCACTATATGCTTTTCTTTGTTAATGCAAAATATTATGGTGTAGAAAGCACAGCTTTTAAAGTACAATTAAAGGGTCGCTGTGTGTTATACAGGGTGGACCATTCAAGTTGACACTGTACAATATCTCCAAAACTAAGAGTTTTAGAAATAAATGTCTTTAATAAAAGTTGTCGGATATTATGGGGGAAATTAAATGCCATTAGCCGTGTTGTATTTAGAGAACGTTATGATGGTCATTTTAGGGTTGAATTTCATTTTTTAAATGGGAATAAACTTTTTATATGTTGTTTTATCACTCCTCATAAAAAACTAAACAACATTTGTATAAAGCACTTGCAACTGTTCTTACACCAACGTAAACAACAAGGAAGATTCTAAATGACTGTATACGAAGAGCGCAATGCATGGTTGGATCATCCAGGATGACATTATAGGTGACAGAGAATAACATTAAAAGGATTTGTGGAAGAATTAGCGGGAATTACAAAATAAAACACAAATGCATACAAAATTAAAGTATTATAAATCATTGACATGTTCCAATCTTGTTATATACCAGCGAATGCTGAATATTAAAATTAAAATATAACAGTAAGTTACAAGTCACTGAAATGCGTTTTTTGAGAACAGTCAAAGGCTGCACAAAAAGAGGCTTTTGAGAATTGAAAGTATACATAAGAAATTAATAAATTGCATATACTTGAACTGATTAGAAAAGTTACAGAATGTAATTCAGTCTAGGAAAAACAAGCACAAAAAGAATGAGGATGATATCAGAGATTTTATGTAACTGTATACGTCATGGTAAAAGAAATAAAATAAGAAACATTGGGCGCCGAAGGAATAAACATTAAGCCACAAAACTATAGAAGCCTTTGTGTGGATACTTCGTTTTCCGAGATTATCATAGAACTTTTTATTAACAGTTTGGAAAGTTAAAAGTATGAGCTATGCTATATTGCTCAGCTGTTGGAAAGATTGCTGTTTCTAAAATCGTAATAGGGTTTGATATTGCTATCTATGTATATTCCATAAAATGATATGTATTAATACATAAGACAGTTCCCTCCAGATACTCAGATCGTTTTGATTCCTTCCACTCCTTCAGTTCTCATCTAGACTTGGTCTTTGTTCTCGAACGATATTTGTGTGACGCAAGTTATTTCAAATGAAAAACACAACGATTCATTAAAGAGCTAGTCTGGAAACCAAATCACAAGGGGATTATGCTCGTTCTATAAGAAAATTTGCAATTCCGTACACTGCAGTGTACTTAACAACTTAACACACAGATTTATACCGCTTAAGGACGGGCATGAAATGATACCCCAGATTGCGGCAAAGCCTGGGTTCATGGTGCGCAACGATTTATTATGCTGATTTTGTTCAACGCGGTAAAAAATAAAGAAAATCCTGTCAAATTTTGACTGACTTAATTTCTGGGAACTGCGTGAAATCTTTTGCACCATATGAAATTTGCTTACAACAGTTTTCAACCACGACTTTGGTTCTGTAAAGAAAGTAAGAGCAAATATTAGTCAACTTAATGTTTGAGTGTCCACATGCGAAAATCATGGAAAGATTTCATAAAGTGTATTAGTCACAATAGTGGGATGACCTCCCATGAAAGCACGCGAATTATTCTTACAAGCAGAAAAAGGATTCTTCGGGACAGGCGTCTCAAAACCTAAAACTCTAAAGCCCCTTTAGTCAAATTATTAGTATTTAAAAATATGAATGTAAAAGAAACTGTAGTAACGTAATAACATCAGTTTACTGTAAGAGAGAAAGTAACACAAAGTTTAAGATGAAATCTATTAACGTAGGATTTGATTTCTCTGAAATATTTGAGGTACAGACCTTCTGATGAGTTTCTCGAAATCAGTTGCTTTCATTCTTATAACATTTTACATACAGGTGGTGCACTATCAAAAACTATTCTAATGATACTGCGAATATATTTACGTAAAAGTACGGACGAACGGAGGGGCCCTCAAAACGGAGACACAGCACTGCAAGTAGGCACTTAGGTCCTTTTAGCTTCTATCGTGACCCTTGGGAGGGAGGGATGAGGGAGGAGACCCGAAGGGTGACAGCTCCGAATGCCGACGGAAATAAGCATGGGCGGGGTTCCTAATGTTTCCCGTGGAATGTTTTTACGCCCGAAAAGATCCATCGCCCTCCGTCGGGTCTTAGAAGTAGGGATTACTTGTGAGAATAACATACATTAATAAAATTTCGCCAAATAAATTTTTCGTAATATACGGTTCATAAATTTCATGCTCTAAATGTCATATGAAGTGCTATTATATATTACATACTACGCATTCCTCAAGCATGCGAGAGCTGCTATATTAACGAAATATTATATGGGAAAAATGCCCAAAAATGTATATATTTATCGTTTTGTCCAGTTATATATTCACGCCGCCCGGGCCCACCCACAAACTCCTAATCTCCGAAGGGGTAGTCGAAGGCGGGTCGTAGCTGAGCAGTTCCACAGCTCCTCCAGTGAAGAAAACTCTACAGACCGCAATCCACTACCCAGCAGCAACTCCTTGAACACCGTCACTTGGTTCTACAACCCGGAAACAGATGACAAGGAAGATGGATATAGGAAATTATGGTCAGAACAGTCGTGACAGAAGATGAACCACCTTAGCATTCGCCTGCGGCCCGGGGAACTCACGAGGAACCCATGGTTCGGAGTGGGTGGTCGCCGAGTATAGAACCCGGTACCTCCCGAACGAAGCTGAATGCGTTTCCACGGCGCCACTTCGCTCGGTATATCTTAGGGTAAAGCTGCGAGTTTATATAACTGGACAAAATGATAAATATATACATTTTTGGGCATTTTTTCCCATATAATGTTTCGTTAATATATCAGCTCTCGTATGCTTGAGGAATGCGTAGTATTCAATCTATCATAGCAGTTCATATGATATTTAGGGCATGAAAACTATAGCTGTATATTACGAAAAACTGATTTGGCGAAATGTTATTAATGCATGTTACTCTCACAAGTAATCCCTACTCCTAAGATCTGGCGTAGGGCGATGGATCTTTTCGGGCGTAAAAATCCTTAGCATGGCTTCTTTCGAAAGGGAAGTAAAGACGGTGGTTCCGTATCGTAGATTTACAGTACGTAAAAGAGCCTCAAGCCTGATAGAGACCTCTGAGAAAATTTTCCGGTATTTCACTTCCAATATAGATTGAGCCTCCAAGGAGTAGTATTTAAACAGCATCCATAAATATAAACTCAGTTTAATTTTCCTAATCCTAGGGGATGTGTTTTATAAGAAAACAACATCTTCACTAATAGCAATGAAAATCCATTTATGGCGCTAGTACAGTGATGGCTACCTCCCACTTTCATCATGATACACATCTTTTTTCATTCTTCTGTGACCAGTTTATGAACTGGCTTCAGCATTAAGTGACGCGGTTTGCGCTTGGCAGGTCCATACAAAAAGCAAAAAACTCCCAATTCCAACAGATGCTGATAATTTGCTCCGCTGTCATTTCCTTTTTTCACATTTCCCCGACTCAAAATTTGTCACCTAAGTTTTCAATGGTTTATTTTCTCTAATGGAACTAATAATGGTCGAGTGAACATGAGTAATTGCTGGTGGTATGAAACTGGAAATAAATCATCAAATATCAAATAGCTCGTATATTAATAGGAACCTTCAATATTTTGCAATCTCTCATTTGGGACGTACCTATACATCATCATTGTTCATTACCATTTATTTGCGCTGCATAGCAATAATCCATTTTACAGGGAGAAACATAAAGACAATGTCACTTTAGTATTCACTACAATTTCTATTTGACAGTTATGGATCAATGACAAACTGTCATATAATGAGAATAAAAATGCCTTTGTTTTAAATAAAGGAAAGTTATAATCGTTTAGTTATCGACTTGTAATCATCATAATTTGAGAAACCTGGCATCCTTTAGATACCTCTTTGGCTTCAGTATATGTGCATAAACCCAAAGGGTAGATGAGAGAAATCTAAAGAAACTTTCACTCTATGAAATGAATAGTAGAACAAGACAGGAAAGAATGTGCTGTAAATTACATTTTAGTATTTCTTCACAGTTAATTATTGTAAAGGAATTTAAGTTTCGATCAGGTGCAATCTTTTGTCATAAACACGTGTTTAGGAAAATAAAGGATCCTTTTGGAATAAATATGGATTTTCCAGAAAATCCTTGAGTTAAAATTAATGTTGTTGCTTGGAAACACTCTGGTTAAATTAAGATATAGGCTTCATTGAGAGCAACTTGATTAGTTACTGACAACACGGATACGGGAAAGATTTCCTTTCTGGCTTAGTTGCTATAATTAATAGGTTCATTGACTAACAAGTTTTGGATACCTGGAAGCCGAAAGGTTTAGTTACTTGTGTAAGTTATTCAATCAGGCGTACAACTTTGCGACATAATGAAACTGATAATTGAAAATGGCCAGATAATTCATCTTCTCCGACATACAAGGTTGAAAGTTCCACAGTCGAAGTAGATGTGCGGATTGTCATTTTGGGAGCAGCTTCCTCACTTGTCAGCATGTGAAACAAGAGTTATTCCTTTCTGAAGAAATAACGATTTAACGAATTTAATAATATAAGAAAAAAATTAGGTGATTACTTTTGTTTTCAAATCTGCATAAGTATGAATGAGAACATGCTACAATAAAAATATTCAGATTGTAATCAAACCATGCCTCTTTCGCTCTCCATGGATTCCCTCACCGCTTGGGCTTCCGTAGTGAGATGCCGTGAACTCCTTAAGCTTTTTAATCTGAAATGGCAATTGGCTGAAGGCAACCGTGGTTTGAGTCCCGGCAGTTATAGAGAATTTTTCAAGTGTGATTCAACTTTCAAACTTCCTGTCTACTATCACGTGTTGTGAAAGAATAGCTATCGAACATAAAATGCCTCTAATGGAGGTTAACTAACACATAGATCAAAATGTACCGAGACTAACTACTAAAAACATTTTGTTTTTTGCAAAATTGGACTTTATACATGAACATAGCCTCATTTAAGTAATACATTCATTCCAACGCATCTCTAGAATTTCAATGTACTTCTTATTCTAGAACGAATTGTCGAGAACTTCAAAAAAAAAAAAACACCATGACTTTGATTTGCGTCAAATCTCTTTCCCTGGAGCATCCTTTTGATACTTGCGAACAGGTGGCAGTCTCTGGGGCCAGTTCTGGAAAATACAGTGGATAGGGAAACAATTGGGAGCCCAATGGCGCAGTTTTCCCATCGTAGCCATTGACTTGTGATATGGTGCATTTTCTTGGTGAAAGTGAACGTTCTTCTCCATATAGGGACGTTTCTTCTTTATTTCATCCTTCAATCGGCCCAATAACGCTATGTGATACTTACTATTGATGGCCTTTCCTTTCTCTAGGTAGTCGATGAATATTATGCCATGAGTATCTCAAAAGACACTCGGCAGAACCTTTCCGGCCGACTGTGTACCTTTGGCCGCTATGGCCAGATTTCGCCCGCTGCTTTCCGCTCGGATAACTGTCAATTTGATTCTCGAGTGCAATGGTGGATATATTTTATTATTAGTTTTATTCATTGTCACAGGCAGACACAAAAAATCTGTTTATTCCACCTAAACAGCTCCAAACACATTGTTTTTGTTCTATAGTGAGCAAACGCGGCATCCATTTGGAAAACAGTTTTCTCGTGCTCAAATGTTCTTGAAAAATACTGTATACACTGCTTTTGATATCCTTAGGATGTCAAATATCGCCTGCAACTTTAATTTACGGTTATCTAACACAATTTTGAGAACTTTTTATGTTTGCTTGTGTTGTCACCTCATTTGGACATCCCGAGCGTTCAGCAACAGCGGTGTCCGTAAGGACCCCTTTAAACTCAGCAAACCATCAACAAATAGTTGTTTAGACGGAACAGATTCCTTATAATACTTTTGAAGCCATTTTTGATCTTGAAACGCATTTTTTTACATTCAAAGCAGTGTTTAATCAACGTATAACATTCAGTTTAGTCCACTGTTTTGACAATGTGACAAGTAGCGTCATTAAAACTTCAATATCTCAATAAATAATGATCGATGTGCCCTGAAATTGTGACACGTGTCCTTTGATGGTTAGTACTATCTAACATACATAGAATGTATGATATGTGGCGCCATCTGTGGATTAGTCCCATGACTGTTTGATCGATGTGTTATAAAAAGCACTTTCGTCATTACAAGTCGCAGTAAGGATTTATATGCCGATTATTAGAAATCGCCTTGAATATTTACACGGATACTTGATTCAAATGAGAAGATTTAACGCGTATACGGGCATGGTAGTGATAGTAACTCAAACGGTAAGAGCATCGACAAGCTGTGTCAAAGATCAGTGATTCAATTCCGGCTATGATTGAAGTCTGATTCAAACAATACTATTTATGTATAATGGAGTTTGGATCTTAATTAGTATACAGTAATATTTTTCAATACATTTATACATATATCTTCACTTGCTCGTTGCCCATGTTGTTGATTGGCAATGTCCTTTAAGCTAATCTATAAATTCCGGGATATATCTGGAAGTCCTCTAGGCCCTGCTGTATCTTAGTGTCCACTATATTGTTTGTGTATACGAAGATGCTCCTGGCCGACTGCTGTAGTAGCAGCAACCGGGTTTTTGGCAATACCCAGCCACATGGTGGCCACACCTCCGCTTTTCCTTCGGTAGCCTGCTTCCTTAGTCATGTGGCGGAGGTTTGATTGACGTAGTAAATAGCGTGCGCGCTTCACTTTGCATGCTTGGTAGAATGAAGATGTATTAAAGTTGAGGGCACTTTCAGTTAGCGATTAGCCATACTGATAAATTAGATAACATAATATAGGCTGTTCCTTATCACCGTGAATGAGGGAAGGTCTGCATTTGGTGTGTGGCGCTCCCGTTATATTGGGGATGCACTGGTTGACCAATTGTCACTGCGGTCCTAGCAGCTCCTCTGGTAGGCGATTTCTTTTGGTTGTCGTAAGCACCTGTTGACCGCGGCAGCTGTTTGAAGGCGGCGTTGTGAGGTTGGTGTAGGCGGTTTTTGCAGCCTAATTGCGGAGAGCAATATTTTGTGGCCTCTACAGGTAGTGACGGAGCACCATATCCCCAATCCTTATAGTCATATGAGATAATTGCCAGAATAATGACTATATAGACTAAGCAGTTGGAGTAGAATAAGCCCGCAAGCTTTCTGATTGAATTTACGGCTTTTTCCTCTTGGACACTCACGTCGCACATGGTAACGGAATGTCAATCTCTTGCATAATGTCACCAAGAGGCACTTCATTTTTGTTTTCTAGGCCATTGCCTGGTCCTAAATGCCAACTGTACCTGGTTAGCAAGTCTGCGGTGTTTGGTAATTGGAAGAGCTTCGCTTGTCTCTCCGCTAAATATGAAGCGCAATGCTGCAGCTGTGTTAATGTATACGGAGCTGATGGATCGCATTATCCAACTTGCTGCTTTATGCTAATATCATCGAACGCAGATCTTGGTTATAATCCATGTTAGGAAGTCGAATATGAAGACAGATAACAACCTAAAGACAAAGGTTGGCTTTCGTAGCCCGACTGTAATTTGCGGACTTTCGGATAATTTTCCTTACATTTTACTTTAAAAGTACGTCTCCTAAGAAAGTGTATGTTAGCAGCTATCACATCTTTTGGCACGTCTGCTCGGTCCTGACCCGTCACCTGCGTAGTTCGGAGCTGGTCTATTGCCTGTAAGGTAGTCTGCCACTATCTCGAGAAGCTTAGGAGGCCGAGATTAGGCTGAGAATAGAGGGGACAAGAAAAGAGTTCAAGGATGACGATTTGATATAGTTGAGGTCATTATTTTCAGATTAGTTTACACTACCTTGGCAGGCTTAATAACAGTTTGCCGGATAAACTGAAATATCCTTTTTATTCTTCAATGATGCTTTATGCTCGTCGATCCTCCAGCTCCTATATTAAAGCCACTTTAATTTCTCAAGATTCACAAAACCGCAATATATGAGTTAGCATACTTTGGGCCCCTACTGTACATTTGCCTATTCCATTAGCGCAGTTTAAAAACGCGTTTGTATGAGTTCCCTTACGCGTAGAATAGGCCCCACACAAGCCATCCTTAATTGTAGTTAGTTTATACTGGAAAGCATGGATGCCAAGAGGTTTGCCTAAGCAGAAAACTGCAAAGGGAACTCTATATCAGTAACTTAGTTATGTTTTCTTCTGAACGGCTCATGTATCACTTATATGTATTTATAACGAAATAAATCCAACTCCTTAATTTACTTTATACACATCATATTATCCACATAATTTTTGTTCCTGATAATCAATCCTGTTTTCATAATATCATTACTTACCCAGCACGGTCTCGATAATTGCCCTCATTATCCGGTGTTCCAGGTGCTAAGAAAAGCCTTTATAAACAACGCTTCTGTTGTGAACAGTAAGCTTCTGAATCTAGGGAGGCTTTCTTCATCACCAAGAGCTGTTACTTTGTCAAATGTTTGGATTTAAACCCAAGTTGTTCGTCGTGTATCAGTATGAATAGGAGCTCAAACCGGATCAAAAGAAGTCTCATATACCTTTGATACTGCCGACAGGAGGCTGAACGGGCGATAATTTGAAGAATGGACGGGATCTTTCCTAGTTCCAAAATGTACATCGTCCCCGCTTTCTTACTTTCTTTGGAAAGGAGATGTATGCGGGTATTGCAAATTTTGGTCAGGTGAAAAGACCTGATAGATAATCTGCGAAGGATGACTGGAATATGCCGTTCGTGCCCGACCACTTTGTTCGCATGTAGGACTTTCTGAGTGAATCCAACTTTGGGATCTGTCCTACCCAATGACAATCAAAGTTTCTAGCTCT
This sequence comes from Deroplatys truncata, assembly GCA_030765065.1. Classification (NCBI taxonomy): domain Eukaryota; kingdom Metazoa; phylum Arthropoda; class Insecta; order Mantodea; family Mantidae; genus Deroplatys; species Deroplatys truncata. The sequence continues at coordinate 255,524,738 of CM060981.1, read as the reverse complement.
GGTTGTTACGACGTCTAAATCAAGCCTTCTGCTTATGTCGTCAATACAAATACAATTACAATAAGTACATTTCTTTAGCTTACCGTAGATTTTACATGACAACTGTCAGAGTTCCAGCACAAAGAAATATTATAAAGTAGTTGTACTTTCTTTGCCTCCTACTATAGCACGAAGAAGAACTGTAAGTTACTGCAAAATTCGATATATAAATTAATTGTAAATACAGTGTTTAAGGTCCCCTGGATAAAACACTAGGAAAAGGTGCGCGTGTGTGTTTCTGTCAACACCATAATTTAAAAATCTGATATTTTACATTCACATGGCTTTCTATACTCACTTCTTTAAAACTATTCATATAAAAGTTTATTATTCTACTTCTGTTAATCCAGATAAGTCTTCAATTCACATTTACACATTGGATATAATAGGTAAAGCGGTATTCAGAGTTTTACTTTCTCTACCACGTACATAGAAGGTAGAGAAGGTATTGCACTCCACCCAAAAATTCAATACCGATATTTTGCCGGAAATACATGCGTGGATGTCCCCTGAAAAAATTGCGTTTTTAGAAAAAAGATTTGTGTATGCTATGTGTGTGTGTGCTGTGTGTCTGTGTAACCAGCATAACTCAAAAACCAAAAGTAGGATAAATACCAAGCTTTGTATTTGGCTTTAGCATCTTCCAAAGATGCGGCACGAAGATTTTCAAGAAAATCCCTCCACTCCAAAACTACCTTTTACATGGAATATTTTTGGAAATTTTTGATTTGCTAAAAATGGCTCTAAAGGTCCTAATTAAAATACCATATATTAAAGACATTCAAACTACAAATAAAATTTATCTTCAATTTTCTGTGAATCGTCTGATAAGTCCACTTAATTTGGAAGAAATTTTGTAATATTGTATAACTTCTAAACGTTAAGCAATTAACGAATATATATATATATATATATATATATATATATATATATATATATATATATAAGAAATCTCTTTAAAGCATACATTTTTTTTCAAATAAGTTTTTTGTGACATCAACCATTTCTGAGATATCCGTTATTAATGGTTCGAATTCTTCAGAACTTTGTCATTCTTTTCAGGATTTTTTCAATATTCATGTATTTCTCGCGATTGCGGTAAAGGAGCTCGGAATTTTAAGGACAGTACACAAGGTCTAGTTCTTAAACATTTGGCCATTGTTCCACTATAAGAAGGGTGTAATGAAGCTTCTCTCGAAAGTTTTGATTAGATTAAAATGAAGAATAATAAACTTTAGCAAGAATAACCTGTATACCCACTAATAAGAGCAGAGACCGGAGAAATTCATGTGAATGTAGCACATTAGATTTCTAAAGAGTGTGTCGCTATGTTATGGCTTTAAAATTCGATGCCCTTTGTATGACTGCGAGAAAAAAAACAAATAGCAAGTTCCCAGTTCAGAAAAGTATAAGTATTTGAAAATTCACATCAGTAACAAGGAATATCTGGGAAATAGTTGAGTCCACAAAAAATTTACCCGCCATAAGTTATGTGTCTTACGAGAGCTACATTTTTTGTACAGTAACATTTTTTCCATCTCTTACGTTTTAACAATTATCAAACGTCATAATGAAGAGGACCTCACAGGATATACCCAGAAAATTAAATATATGCGTTTCATTTGTCATTAAAAAGTCTTAAATGTATAGTACTTTAGAGTACTGCAGAGTAGTATGTAAATGTATGGAAGCAGTTATTTTTTAGAAAATAAAACATAACGAAAAATGTTGCATATAAGGGGTAGATTGGGGTGGGTGTTGCATCTTTGAAACATGTTGAACTTAAATACTAAGTTTGGTGTTTAACTGACCTTCCATTTTTTAGTTATGCTATTCAGAGTCATATACAGACACACTCACACACACAGACACAAAAACACATGATTTTCTAGAAATGCACTTTTCGGGTCCAGGAAGTCTCAAAATGGGTATTTCTGCAGAAATCTTTGTGTAATTTTTTTTTGTGGAATGCAATAGTTGCCCTACTTAGCAGTACAGAAATTAATAAATGTCGCCTAAATATCAAACTTGGTCCCTGTATGCAACCATTTGGAATGAAGTGCACTTGTCATAGTATTACTAGAAAATACAGAATATACATTTTATTTATCGTGAAAATAGCTGACATGTTACGGGACCATATACAATTACGACTTGTTTTGTTCAAATAAAGGCTAGTATAGTTTGGGATATTTTTTAAGTGTTAAAGCGTCACATGATTAGAAATGTTTAATTTAAATACGAAGTTTAGTGTGCATTTGATATTTCTTTTTAACTAAAACTGTTTACAGACGATGCACTGACGCAGAAAAACGATACAAAGGGATGTCTTCATAAAAATTATATTTATGTACTGGGACCTCAAAACACGTATTTCCAGTTAAATATCGATATTAAACTTTTGATTGGAATGCAATGCTTCCAGTACTTATTGTAGGCAAACGGTAAAGAAAATACTCCGAGGTGTAAAGCGTGCGACTCGTATTCAAGAGGTTCCTGGTTCGGTCTGAAGGTTTTCTCTTGTCCCAGGGTATGCTGAAATGATTTTTCTACTACCAGGAATTTTTCCGGTCCCTCATTCCGCATCATTTCATTTCATATCACCTTTCGGCGAACGGGGATTGACTGGGTGGTTTGGTGGTGTGTGTTGCGCGGTAAATAAGCGCTCTGAGACGGTTTCTTCTTCCTCTGGTACGGAATAAGGGTAATTTTTCAGGAGGTGCGCTGGGGCAGTGCTTGAAGGAGTGTTTGCATCTGCGAGCTTTAACAAGCACGCAATATACGCACCTAACGCTACTTGACCCGGAGAACCTCCGTTCGGATCTTTCATCTCATCCCTTCCTCCCGGAGATTGCATACGGTACAATAAGGCCTCTGGCAACAGTGCTTCTAACAAAACCCGAAGAAAGCACAATAAGAATAACCTAGCATGTGAGCTTACAAGAATAAGCTGGTACGTTAATGAAGTTTTATAAATGGTGAATCTTTTGGTTGCCAATACATATACTCATCTAATAGGTTCAATGACATATTTTCAGCCTTACACACATATATGGTTCTGAAAAATCAAAAGGTGCTGTACGGATAATAATAATCTTGCGGTAGTTTAGGATTTGTTATTCGCATTTTAATTCATTTTAAAACGTCTCAGCCATATTGGCTCACATAAAGTATGCGAAATTGAGCAGTGCTATGTGTCACATGTTCTCTTTTATACCTGCTTAATAAGGCACTGGCTATTCCCTGTCCAATGTTCGTATTCCTAGCATTCTTCACGTGGTGTATCCTTGCGTCTGTGCACATCAACTGCGCCAGAATCTACCCTTCAAGAGTCGTCCATCACATGCGTTAGGGTTTCAATTCTCGATAAATTGACCGTAAGAATCGCCAATCATAAAACTCTTCTGTTATATTTTTCATAAATTATGAATCAGTATTAAAGTTGAAAATATACCGTTTATGAAATGTGGTCGAGAGAGTGGACATATCTGTGGAAAGACAAGGAAAGTTTAAGAGCAGATTTAAGTAGGCATCAGACATTTCTTGTACTAGAACGTGAGAAAGCTTTTGTTGGTTAGCTTAATCTAATATTTTCCTCGTCTACATTTAATACTCCTCAGGAAAAGGCATAGAAATAGGAATCAATGCTCAAGATTAGACGACTGCTCAAGACATTTACAGAAAGCGTGAGGAGGGCACCGAGATCTGATATTACTCAAACTACACTTGTTAGAATGTCCACTACCACAACTTAATCTCTAAATGTAAAATAAAGTCATGTTAGAGTTATTGACTAGAGTCTTGGAAGGCAACAATGAGGGTTATCGAACTATGTGATCAAAAAGTTAAGTTCCCTGCTTTTCCCTCGCAAATGAAACAAGCTTATCATGTAATAGACCTTTACTCTGATGTTTACACCTGTATATAACTGTAAGTATTGCATCAGAGCTCTACCCTGATCCCTTGAAACCTGCATCGCTGACAACGACGAGAATGGTGTGTATAATCAAGAGCTGCTAGAGCTAGTCGGAGGTGATTCACAAGGATCACTTTGCTCGTTAGAAGCTGGGATCTTTCGAGTAGCACGGAAAAGTAGCTGAGGTGGTGCATTTCTCAGAAAATTAAACTAGTTTAGCCCACAGAGATATTAAATTTGTTTCTGAGGATTTGCTTTCAGCGACCAGCTTTGTAATTGGAGCGACGAGTCGCTCATCATAGTTGTAAATATCACTTTGGGTCAAAATCGCCTTAGTTTCTGAAAATCACATCTCTTGAAACAACTATCTCTGCAATTTGAAGGAAATGGAGGTTTCGAAACAACAGAGTGTTACTTATAAGTGTAAAACCTTCAAAATTGCGCAGCAGCAACTCATCAGTAAACGCCTCGTCAGAATCACCTAATCAAAATATGAACTCCGTGATAGTATGGTTATTGCTACGGTTATAGTTTCGTAAAACTTTAAAACGGGCCGGGAAAAATTGTAAATGAGAAACCTAGGAATTGAACCGCCTGCAATATAGCGTTAAGTCTTGCATCGCTGAAGATCTTAATGCTAATGTTGGCGAAGTCTTAATTTTTCTTGTAAGTAGTAGTCCACGAAATTTGACCGGGAATACATCTTTTGAGGCACCCCGAATCCAAAACATCCATGTGTCTGTTTGTGTATGTATGTGAACAGCATAAACCAAGAACCAAATCTCGGATAAACACCAAACTTATTATTTAATGATAAACCAGAAGTATTATTTATAGTGATGTTATGTAACATTTAAAATTTTTTGAGTTGGAAAATGTAAATTCCCATCACATATGTGCGCTAGATGTTATCGCAGGAGCGCTTTCGAGAGATGTTTCTCCCATCTTCAGCTGAGAATCCAACTGACGGATCTCCCTCCCCCCTCAGAGCTCTACCCTGATCCCTTCAAACCTGCATCGCTGACAACGACGAGAATGGTGTGTATAATCAAGAGCTGCTAGAGCTAGTCGGAGGTGATTCACAAGGATCACTTTGCTCGTTAGAAGCTGGGATCTTTCGAGTAGCACGGAAAAGAAGCAAGAAGCTTTTCGTTAAATGTTATTTCTGCCCTCTGTTGGGAAACCTTGGAACCTAAAGCTGTTGCTGCCCTCTGTGTTATCTGTTGGTCACTTCTCATGCTTCTTTCTTCTCTCTTGTGATGTAATTGATCTGCATTCTGTTGAAAAGCCTTGAAAACACTTTATCTTGAATTTGCTGCCATCTGTGGAAAACCTTGGGAACTTCTATTTTTTCTCTTGTTGTTTAAATGGATCAACTGCATTAAGTGGTCTGTCGGTGGTATCTCAAAATTCAAAACATTCTCAATGTTGAAGTGAATGAAGATCTTTTCCCATATTTCCAAATGTGATGGTATCTGAATAAATTTGAGTAGTTTTATCTCTTGTCCAATCTCATGGTTGCTATTCCAAAAATGATTAACTACTGCTGATCTGTCTGTTTGTTTCAATTTTATGTTTCTTTGATGTTCACTTAATCTAATTTTTAAATTTCTTTTTGTTCTTCCTATGTATAAACCTTGACAGTCTTGACATGATATCTGATAAATTCCTGATTTTTTTAATTTATCTCCCATCTTCAGCTGAGAATCCAACTGACGGATCTCCCTCTCCCCTCTCCCCAAGAAGCTTTTCGTTAAATGTTATTTCTTCCCTCTGTTGGGAAACCTTGGAACCTAAAGCTGTTGCTGCCCTCTGTGTTATCTGTTGGTCACTTCTCATGCTTCTTTCTTCTCTCTTTAAACCTCAACTTATTAATAACTTACTTACTAAATACAAAAAGAAACAAAACTTACATAGTAGTAGCACTTTACAAAACCCAAATAAAAAAGATGTGATATATAAGAGGTTCACATATCATCCAGTCATGTTCAAAAAGTTTGAAAAGTTATTCAGAAAATACCAAATTCAATTAGCACCTCAGAATGCTTTCCGTTTGAAAAATATGTTAAATACACCTTTAAGTAATACAACTGATAAATTAAAAAAATCAGGAATTTATCAGATATCATGTCAAGACTGTCAAGGCTTATACATAGGAAGAACAAAAAGAAATTTAAAAATTAGATTAAGTGAACATCAAAGAAACATAAAATTGAAACAAACAGACAGATCAGAGTAGCTAATCATTTTTGGAATAGCAACCATGAGATTAGACAAGAGATAAAACTACTCAAATTTATTCAGATACCATCACATTTGGAAATATGGGAAAAGATCTTCATTCACTTCAACATTGAGAATGTTTTGAATTTTGAGATACCACCGACAGACCACTTAATGTAGTTGATCCATTTAAACAACAAGAGAAAAAATAGAAGTTCCCAAGGTTCTCCACAGACGGCAGCAAATTCAAGATCAAGTGTTTTCAAGACTTTTCAACAGAATGCAGATCAATTACATCACAAGAGAGAAGAAAGAAGCATGAGAAGTGACCAACAGATAACACAGAGGGCAGCAACAGCTTTAGGTTCCAAGGTTTCCCAACAGAGGGCAGAAATAACATTTAACGAAAAGCTTCTTGGGGAGAGGGGAGAGGGAGATCCGTCAGTTGGATTCTCAGCTGAAGATGGGAGAAACATCTCTCGAAAGCGCTCCTGCGATAACATCTAGCGCACATATGTGATGGGAATTTACATTTTCCAAGTCAAAAAATTTTAAATCTTATTATTTAAGCCCAGGATGTACCAGAAATGTGACAAGTAGATTTTCAAGAAAATTTCTCAGCGTAACAGCGCAAAAGCTTTAGTTATATTTTATTTTCTTAAAAATGCCTCTAACGATTTTGATTAAAATGCTATATGCTTAAAAATTTGCATGACAAATAAAGTGCATATCTTGAATTTTCTGGGGATAAACTGCAACTTCCTGCTCATCTTGAAAGACTGTATAATCAGTAAAACTAAGAGACTGATAAAATCTTACTATGCAAAAATGTGTAGACTTTGTTAAATTGGGCAATTTCTGTTAAATAAAAAATTTATGACTTTAAGCATTTCCGTGATATTCTTCGTTATGGTTCGAAATTTCAAATATCCTTTCCTGAAGCATTAAGCCAGTATTGTTCTTTTCCTCGTGTTTATATAAGGAATATGGAATTTCAAAGTATCACATAGCGTTCCGCGTTTTAACAACATGAATATCGGTTTAGCCTAATGTTAATTAATGAAAAATTTAAATGTATAATGAAAATCTATCTCGATTAGGAAGAAGTAGATAGAAGAAAAAACATTTTGGTATGTATAGTTTGTAGAATAGTGAGGAGACAGACATATGAATGCGTCCGATTTTTAACTTACAAATATATACCCATTAAATGCTGATTATTAATGCTCACCCAAACTTAATTCCGAAAATTGTCAAGAAATGGCACGTTTATGTTTATTATGCAGTGGGTATTATTAATTGGAATTTCGTCTTTAATTTTGTATATATATATATATATATATATATATATATTATATCATGCAAGCACAATAGTTGTATTTTAAACATGCTTTTATAAATGGTACTCCTTCTGCCATCTTGTCCGAAAAATTCTGCTTCACTTCATAAAAAAGAGCATAGCTTCTACATATTTTTAAGTAGAGGGTTAGACTTTAACCCATCCTTTAGGGAAGATTGTTCTCTACAAATTGACTTTTATTAAGTATGGTGGCTTCCGTATGCTAAAACCATGTAGTTTCTTTCTTTGCTAATATATGCGACTTTGTTTTCTCTATTTTTGCTTAGAATAGCTTCTGTGAGTGACATTTTCTGATATAAATAATCCGATTTCTCAGAAATTATTCAAGATAGCTGAATTGAATTTTAGAATAATAAAAATATTCTATAAGATCTGGTGTGAATATACTTCGATGTTAGTAACACATTTGGATATTATTTTCCAAATAATTGCTGATAAATTTTAATCAAATGGTAATAGAGGTAATTAAGAAAATAATCCTCTCTCCCTTAATAAAGACAAATTTTGTATAAAAGTATATCATTACAATTCTGTATTCTGTAAAATGTTCAGTCTGATATGCGAAATAGTTTTTGAGATGATGTAACTACTACATATAACTTTGGTGGGATAGGGCTTTTAATCCCATTTTGTGCCTCATAAGGGAAATATGATGTACTTCAGTATATGATAGTGCTGTAAAATTGTTAAATGTAACACAGTGTATGTGTTTGAAACTTTTAATGGTTCCATTTATCATCTATGTTGCTTACGGTGTTCATCCTAAATGCGATGAATTTGTATACAATGCGGGCTGGAGTTTTGCTTAGCTACACATCCACTGTGAGTATTTGTTAAAAAAGGGACTGTTGTGACATTTTTCAAAGCTGTTTGTTTTTTTTTCGAAAAGACGTACACTGTCCTACTTAAAAAGAGGACCATTCACCTAGATCGCCATAGTGTTTTTCCCTCCGTGCGGTTCCCATCTTCAGGTAACCCCCTTTTGACTCCTCCCAGCCGATATGAGTTCTCTATGTAACTGGCCTGGAAAACAATGCAGGAACATAAAACTAACCAATGAGCGATGTTTATAATGTATATGAAATGGAAAGATGTTTCGGATACCCCCTCTAAGAAAGATTTTCGCTACGATTCGTACACAAAGAAAGCCTAAACCAATTACAAATAATTAAGCATTCTATAGGAAAGGGTAAAGAATTGCTTACATGCGTGGTTAGACTGAACGATAGATACGATATTTACATAATTATATGAGATACTTCATTAGCCACATAGAGACAAAAGTTAAATTGTAGTTTCTACTAAACGACAATGAAGAAGCCGGCGTTTAGAAAACTGTAGTGCAGCTCGAAAATGTAAGGCTTGAGTTGTAATGTTATCCTTTAGCAGTTCGGCCATACAATGGCCAATGGTAGTGGTCATGTTGGTAGGAGGTGGGGCTAGCCCTTATCAGTACCACATAAACAGCTCCGTTCCATTATGGGCCACATTTTATGCACGCCAATGCATAAAAACAAGCACTCATCTTCCCCATCCTTCATTCATTATAAAAAATAGTTAAAAATAAATAGCTATAAATTACATAATGGTTAAAGTGATTGAAAATTCAAGTTGGTTTCAAACAGCGTTCCAAGTAAATTAGCTGATGGCTAATTAACTTCTAATGGACGAGGTTCATAAATTTGTCACCCTCAGCATGGGCTATGAGAGCGTTTAAACACAACAGCTTTGCACAGAAAAGAGAAACTGCTACTAATAGTCTCACACTGCTTAAAAGTGCACAATCCGATTTATCAATTAAACCTTTTGAAACATGAAATTTAGAACTTATTTATATTTCCAAAAAATATGTTTGTATCATAACAAATTAATATCATTCCACGAAGTCGGCCCAGTGCCGGATGAATACATCCTTAAGTTCAAAGCAAACTATAAATTGCAATAATGTAGAAGAAGAAAATGATAACGAAAAAGAAGTAGAAACGATGCGAAGAGAAAAAGCATTGAATTCGTATCTCTGATATTTATATACATGAAAGTGCAAACAATTATGATTACATTACTCAACAATTTCTCCATAAAGGAGTACGAATGTTTATATGCATTAGGTTGGTATTTGTATTAAGAGAATTAAAAAATAAATCTATAAAAAAACCTCACGCTCACTACATGCCTACATAGAGCTGAAGTGTGAACCCTCCAATCTGCAGATTAAAGAAGAATCCAAACACAAGTAATGAGTGTCTAAATAAATATAGATTGTAGAAGGCATAGGACGAAGGGGAGGAATAAAAGGAATTACAAATGAGCACATAAAAGGTCGTTTAAATGTGAAAAATATGAATTATACAATAATACGGCGAGAAAATGAATGGTGGATACATTTAAATCGAACGGATAGCAATAGAACCAAAACAAATGAAAAAGCAGCTGGAAAAAGAAATAGACAGTCGAACAAGTCTTTGCTGAAGACGTAACGGCTTATATAATAGTTAATTGAGTTTTATTTATGGACGTTCTTTAACTCCATACCTCTTAGCGTCCGTGTCTATATTGGGCGTGAAAGACCGAAAATTTTGCCCAGAGACCTGTTTATCAGGCTTGAGATTCTTTTACGTGCTGTAAATCTACGACACGGTATCACTGGCTTTACTTACCTTCCAAAGAAGGCCATGCTGAGGATTTTTACGCCTGAAAAGATCCATCGCCCTCCGCTGGGTTTGAAACCGAGACTTCAGGAACTACAAAAAATAAAATTATATTGAGTTTTATTTATGGACGCTCTTTAAATCCTATAGCTATTAGCGTCCGTGAAGATCGGTAATTTTGCTCAGAGGCCTGTTTATCAGGCTTGAACCTCTTTTACGTGCCGTAAATGTACGATGCGGTACCACTGGCTTTACTTTCCTTCCGAAGAAAGCCATGTTAAGGACTTTAACGCCTGAAGGGATCCATCGCCATTTGCTGGACTTGAACCTGGACTTCGGGAACTAGAGGTAAGCATTGTATCTTCAGAACAGGAGGACGACAAAGGGTTTGTATTGTCCAATACATCTATGATGTTTATCATTAGCGTGTTTCAAATTAGCACATTGTGTTCATTTTAACAGCACTTCCTTCTTTATGAATAGGCCCTTCTAGTGCACCGAATTACTCCTTTCAATGTTCGGGCCATAATAGTTATCTTTTGGTGGAGAGGAACTAATGCCTATATTAGTGAAAATCTTTGTCATTTAGATTTATTTGTCAAAAATAAATTGATAAAGCAAGTCTGGCATTAATACGACTATTAGATTTTTAAGACATAATTATAAATGCTGTACAGCAATAACATTCAAGATAAGTTGGTTCTATTAATGTTTCATACTGCAATGAGAGAAACACTCGACGATTGTACTTTTCGTTATGCAACGATTAAAAAACGTATCATAATGACTAATATTCATCTATCTCTTATTTGCAACATTTGTGTGTATCTAATAACGGTACAGTTAGACAGTTCATGCTTTGCAAATATTTGTTGTACTTCCAAAATTTGTACTTTTATTTTCCTTATTAAAGAATTTAGCTTTTAGATTGAGTATTTTCTCATATTCTTTTAAATTTTCTCTAACACAGCTTATAGACAACAACGATGAATCAAATGCTGAACTGATGGTCTAAGAGCTTAAAGTTACTTTCAACTTCTGAGGATGAGGGAAAACCTCGTAAAAACCTAATCTAAGTAACTGAAACTCGAAGCCGAAACCTCTTGATTTTGAGGCACGTACGCTAACCCCATATACGGAGGTGGGCTCCAACAACGATTTGTATACACAGAGTGAAACACTTAACATCCTTACATTCAGTATTATACAGGATGATATTAGTTATTTCGTAATACTATTTTTATAAGACTGAATGTCACTTAAGGGCGAAGAAATATAGTGTATAAAGAGTTTCTGTTACTCAGAAAACATATAATTGGAGTACAAATATGCTGAAACATGTATGGAAGTACGTATGTAGATATTTGTACGGAAGAAATTAAATTACATAAAAGTAGAATATTATGACATTTATCAGAACTTCAAGGGTAAACAATTAAGCAGTAAACATCTATTAAACTTTCACATATGAAACACCTATTTGTTTCGTATGATTCGTTTAATGGAAAGATGTGCCGAAAATGAAAAGTAAGAAAAAGAAGAAAACAGCTGAAGATCCTTACACAACTGTTCACTGGACCTATAATTATTCATTATTCAAAACTTTGCTTGTTAAATACTTGCATTAGAAACATTCCTTTTAACGCCATTATTGTTTAAATTTATGTTATTTTATTCTTGTTATATTTGTAACTGTTACTTATTCCGTTAAATATACATTTGTATTTAAATTTGTATTTAGAAATATATATTAATTCATTGGAGGTTTTTGCCTTTGTTTCTTCATTAATATCACTAATAGAATGGAATATGTGTTTATGATGGTATAATCATTCCGTAAAATGTTTGTAATAAACTCTAATAAGGTTTTTGCTATTAATTAGATCATCTGAAATAGCCGTCTTTGTCTGCTGCCTAACCGTCTAGTTGTCTATTCTGCTTTCCAGTTGCTCACAAGAGTGCACAAATTTCTTAAAGAAGTACTCGTCTCCATTAAGTTAGGGAAACATATTAAAGTAATAAATGATACACAATGATACTCAATATTGTTAATGGAAATCTGTATGAAAATATTCCTAGCAAATATTACTAAAAAGGAGTATTTCTTATCAATCTACCCTAGGGACCACGAAAACGGTTATTTACAGCAAGAGCCCCGGCCGTTCCTCTCGAAAAGTACCACTACGCTACAAATAAGCATCCCAAGATCAAGTAAGTATACGGTGTGCGTAAAATGTGGCTCTTAATTGAACGGTGTTGTTTATATTGGTGCTGCCAAAATCTAGCCCCACATCTACCAACATGACTATCTCTGTTTTTCGAGGATAATTCTAGCCGCTGGATTAGCAGGATACTTTACCTCTCTCAAAGTATGGTCGAAGTTCCGAAGAGTAACATTACAACTTATATCTTATATTTTCATGTTACACTACCGCTTTCTTAATGTTGATTTTCTTATTGCCATTAGTAGCGGCAACAACGTAACCTTCATCTCTATGACTGACGAAAGCTCTCATACAGGCTGTATCTTTATTGGTGTGATATATTTGGGGGGGGGGGCGTGTTGTTGACATCAAAACAGTAAAACAAGTTCATATTTACATGGGTCTGAAAATCAACAGTTTCGTTATTAAAGGTCAAAGAAGATGTATTCCATGAGTGAACAGACGGATATGCACAACACGTATGGCCGTGCAGACGGCAATGCAGCACGAGCACGTGAACTTTATGCAGAAAGGTACCCTGAGGGGCAGTTACTGTGTGCAAGAACATTCACACGAATTCACCAACGCTTGAAAGAGAATGGCGCATTTGAGAGGATACTATGGATTTTGGGAGAACAAGAGTGGTAAGAGACATTGAGCTTGAAAAACGACTTCTTGCTGTGGATGCAGACCCATCACAAAGCACAAGACGTATGGCTGTAAGGGAAAGAATTAGTCATACGACTATCTGGAGAATTCTGCATGAAAACCTTATGTACTCGTATTTCCTTCAACGTGTGCAGGGATTAAATGAGGCGGACTTTGAGCCAAGAAGACGTCTCTGTCAACGCATGTTACATCAGTACGCTGTGTTCATCAATTTCCTAGCCTTTATCTTATTCGCGGATGAGGGTGGTTTTACTCGCGACGGCATCTTCAATTTTCATAACAAGCATAACTGGACATTTCTTAATGAAGAACGACAGGACAACCATCAACAGAAGTTCGCCCTCAACGTTTGGGGTGGAATCTTTTATGATCACCTTATTGGTCTCTACTGCTTCCCTACGCGTCTGAATGTACAAACCTATCAACAGTTTTTCAGAAATGAGTTGCGTCACTTAACTGATGAGTTGCCTCTGGACATTATCCAATGAATGTGGTTTTTACACGTTGGTGCTCCAGCTCATTTCAGTATGATAGTTCGTAAGGTTTTGAATGATCGATTTCCGCAAAGATGAATTGGTCGAGGGGCACCGATTGCATGGCCTGCGCGATCGCCTGATTTGAATCCAATGTATTTCTTCGTCTGGGGACATTTGAAGCCCTTGGTTTATGTCACTCCTTACCTGATGTCGACATTTTGAGAGGACGTATCCAAATTGGATTTGACCAAATACGAAACATACCAGGAATTTTCAACAGAGTACGCCAGAGCATGGAACGCAGGCTTACTGCATGCAGAGGAAGCCACTTCAAGCAATTTTTGTAACTTTCGATTTTGTGTTGTAATTCTGAAATAAATGATAGTCACACCCATGTTCATATGAACATTTTTTACTGTTTTTATATCAGGAACACGTCCCCCAAATATATGACCAATAAAGATACACTCTGTATATGTAAATGTGGTAGCTCTCGTTCAGTTTAACCTCACATGCAAATAATTCTTCATCCCTTCCTCTAGAAGACTGAATTATATTGTAATTGGTTTAGCTGTTCCGTGTGTACCAATCGTAGGAAACTCTTTTATAATGGTGGTATCCGAATAACGTCTTCATTCCACATACGTTAGAAACATCTTTCATTTATTAGTTTGTGCGTCCATATATTGTTTTTCAGGCCATTCACATAGAGAACTGATATCGGCTGGATGGAATCAAAAGTTGTTTACCTGAATGTAGAAACCTTACGGAGGGAAAAACACTATGGCGATATAGGGAAATGAGCCACTTGTTTTGACTATAATGTATGTCTAGGAGGACTGAGGCTTAACCGTAACATAAGCTGCTTTTGGTTTACTGTTGCTTCGGGTTCCTTCGCATCAAGTCATGATTCTTCGTCCGTTCCGAATATTGCCAAGAGGCACATATGCTTCCACTTACCTCTCTCCATCATATTCTATATTATGCAAAATGCACACGCGATTCACAACGAACTATTGAGAATATTATAGTATATAACGCGTTAAATATTGTTACATATTGTGGAAACCTCTTTTATATTTACTCCATTACGGGGGGTAGAGCACAGGACCGAGATCTAAAGCATCACATCACACTTTCCTAACACGAGGTCCGACGAGGGGCAAGCTGACAAAATACTTAATAACACCTGGAAACCACGGAAGTATTATTAAATCATCATGGACTAGGAAGGAACGAACCACGTACATAAATGATTCCCATAGTATGAAGTTAGATATCAAATATATTATACCAAATAAAAGTGATACTGTTTACCTTTCTGTTTGGCGAAGCGCCATTCCTGACACACATCTTGCTCTGTTCACTAGCAAGGCTCAAAGAGGAAGAGAGCTACATGCTACCTCAAGATAAAAGCAGTTAACCCCTCCCCTTTTACGTCACTACCTGTTTACATTGCCAACCTAAGCGTTAACCATACAGTGTTACCACACCAAATATTCTCACAGTGTTACCACAACCACATAATGAATGCTTACTTCTCACGTTAAGGGAACCCACATCCATTATCATCATGATGATTGTCGTCGTATCAGTTTCCCTGGAAGTAATAATTAAATGTTGCAAAACAGCTGTCGTATTGTACGCAATGCTTTCTCTACGACCAAAGTGTTACTTTTGGAACTGGTTATAAAAATACCCTTAAAGGTAGCATTAGTGCATAGTTGGAGGATTGTTATTTTGGAAGGGATAACTGGACCTTTGGTAGTTTTTTGATTGGTTCCATACTACGTACCGTTTCAAAATATTAGTTAAGGAAGGCAATACCAAAACTAATAAGTGGTATTTCTGCAGAGTTATGCAAAGTGATTAATCAGACTAAATAGGTTCTACATTTTGACCAATTTGTGTTAAAGTGCATTATAAAGTGTGTATCTTATTTTAACCCCCATTTTGTTTTTCTTTCATTGCTAAGTATCAGCTCCAAAGAAGGATGATTTTGGAAGCCTCAGTGCAAAGGTCCAGGAGGTCAGCATGGTTATGTTAAGTATGTACATATTAATGTTTTACTTATTATTATACGTGTCATTCCTAATGCATAGCTTTAAATAATACCCCTGATATTATTCACGTATACAACTTTTACATGTGCTGTGGAGAAAAATTCATTGTATACTGACATAGTTTTATTTGTAGAGCAAGTGCTTCTTTATCTGAAAATAAATTTTGGTTTTAAATTTATAAGGCTGATAAAAATGTATTATCCCTCAGAATTTAATATACAGTAAACTGTGAATTATGTTTGAATAATATTTTAATTTGTGCCATTTTAAGTTTAACTTTTTGTTGCAATAAATCATTATCAAGGAATATGGTTTTTAATTGTTCTTCCACACAAGTCATGTGTTAGACAGGGTTGGAAAGGTAGAATCAGACGAATGAAAAATTCAATGCCATAGTATTGGTTCAAATCCCGCTATGCCATTGCATTTTTCAGTCGTCTGATTCTACCTTTCCATAAATAATGTTTATTTTTCTTGCTGTTAAACTTTATATAATGCCCTGTGTATTTGTATATCGTATTAAATTTAAATGCTATTTTTTATTTAAACTAAACTAGAATAGAATACAACTTTTGTAGATATTTGAACCAAAATTAATATGGATAAGCTATGGATGGTAATGCTTAATAAAATTTTGAAATTAAAAAGGCAAACTTTTTCACGATATTCAGTTAATAGAAGTGGACCATTTAATTTGAAACTGTACAATATCTAAAAAACTAAACGTTGTAAAAAGAAATGTCTTTAATAAAAGTTGCTTGATATTATGGGGAAAGGTAAACGCCATTAGTCGTGTTTTATTTGGAGGAAGTCATTCTAGGGTCAATTTAATTTTTTAAAATGAGAATATAATTTTTATGTTGTTTTCGCATTAGAAAATGGTTTATGGAAATCTGTGTATTTGGTGATGTGGAATAAGGAAACAAAATACAAAATGTTGGTTCCCAAATATGTCCCATTCTTTACGCTCTTCGTACACAGCCATTCAGAATTTTCGTTGTTGTTTACATTGGTGTAGGAACGGTTGCAAAGTGCTTTATAGAAATTTTGTTTAGTTTTTTATGAGGAGTGAGAAAACAACATAAAAAACATAGGTTCCCATTTAAAAATAATTAAATTGACCATAAAATGACCATCACAACTCCTCCACATAAAACACGACTAATGGCATTTACTTTCCCCTATAATATCAAGCAACGTTTATTAAAGACATTAATTCTTTCTACAATACTTGTTTTGGAGATATTGTACAGTCTCAACTTAAATGGCCCGCCCTGTATATGTATGTGTGTAATATAAAGTTAAGTTTATATTGCGACAAAGTAAATTGTTACAAAATTATATATATAAAACCAAGAATTTTATTTATTTTGTTGTGAGTAGGATATGGACCTAGTGGGGTGGCTCAGGCGGTAACGTCTGTGGTCCGATTAGGGAGGTGCCGGGTTCAAGTTCCCTATCTGACGGAAGGTTTTCCGCAGTTTTTCTCTGTCGCTAGGCGAATGTTGGGTTGGATAATTTGATCCGCGAATTTTCCTATTATTCCTTTAATAACTACATTTCATTCTCTTCTTCTTCATCATCGCCAAACCAGGCATTGGGCTCAACACCATCCTAGATATCTTATGATCCATTGATTTGCTTGCTCGTAGACAGACTAGTGATCCAAGTAGCAAGTCCTGGGATGTAAGTCCACCGAAGAGGAGGATGGTTTGAAGAAGAGTAGGATAAAAAAATGTTTTTTCAATACTAAGCATGCCATATTTAGGTTTCACAATTTTAAATTTCAAATATTAAAAATGTTTCTTTTCGGCTCAATAAGAGACGAGACTTTTAAATTAAAAACTCCCAATGTAAATGAGAAATAGGAATTGCATTATTTGCAGGTATCAATTTCTTTGGTTGCAAAAGAACTTTCAAGGAGCACAATTCCAATTAAATAAGTATGTACGTATAGTTAATAAACACACACAGAATACAGGCAAAACCTTAAGCCTGGTAAATCTGAACTTACATTATTTACAACTAATCAGAGAAAGGATAATTTGGAAATTCTGTGTGTGTGTTTTTGTGTAAATGTTAACTTCATATACACATAAAGATTTTTATTTTCATTTAAATATGTATCCCACTGTAAGTTAGTAAGACCTTACAGATGATTTTAACTAAATAAGAGTTAAATATAACCAAAGCATTCCCAGATGGAAGACAATATGAAATAGAACGTATGGTGTTGGGAGTTTTATTATGAAAGGGAACGTAGTATAAGCTGACATTTTAAAATACTGAACACTGTTCCACATTCAGATTATAATTAATGTTAATACATAATGCAATAAAATCAATTTGCAGGAATACAAACACTACTTTAAGAATACTGGAAGAAGCTCGGTACAATGCGGTGAATGGAGCCAGTATATTCGTGATGAAACTAAATTAGGCATATTCTTAGACACCTAAGAACTCTTAAGATAGTAATCGGTGAAAATAGACTTGCAACAGGCTCATGTTATTTGGAGGAAATGACGCTGCAACATTATATCCTCACTAGGGTTAGGAGTAGGATTACGATACGGAGGCACCTAGCACCTCGACCCACACGGGGGATCTTTTGTTCATACACCCCTGGGAGGAACGGATGAGATGAAAGAGCCGCAGGTGACGTATGGGCTGCAGGACCGGCCAGAACAACCGACAGAGACGCGCAGAGGTTTGTAGCAGTTACATGCCCTGACCACCCAGCCAGAGAGCGCTCAAGGTATCCTCCCAAGCCAGCGGAGGGTGGCTCACAGATTCCCCTCCAGCGGAGACAGGGGAAAACTCGACCCAGCAGCGGAGCCTCGAGAGGCCTCTAGCGGACGGGGCTGAGAACATTATCCAACTCACAAGCCATCTGCGCCATCTGTCCGCAGTCGTCCACACGGCTCCGAGCCAACATGTAACGTGAATGAGGAAGGTGAAATAAGAGGGAATGAGGGAAGAGAAGTTCGGGGGAGTCAATGATCCTTCCCAGCATTTGCCTACTGACCCTTGGGAAACACCGAAAAGAAATATATGGGTCAGGAAGGTCGGCCGCGGGGTGGAACCCACGAACTCCCGAATGTGAGTTACAGACACAACCGCTTGAGCCATCACGGTCGGTAGTTGCTTACTAAACGGTCTTTGAAATTGAAGCAGGAGAAACCACAATGTTTTTGTCATTTATTCTATGCCCATTAAGTGACCAACATTTTTATGCAACCAACAAAACTGTAACCTTTGTGCAATAAAATTATCTCTAATGTGCTAAACTTTTTATCTTTCAGATCCAATGGGCGATCCGCATCCAGGTAATTCCCCTTTACATTGAAACCAAGCAAGTGATTTTATCAATACTATACAGAAATGTGATATTATCGTACATGTTAATGATTCAGGAATTTAATTTCATTCTTTCTTACATTTCTGATTTATTTTTTCTTGTATCAACAATTAAAGTATGGTGATTATTATTAATACAAATATGTGTGTGTTAAAATACGTATATTCAAGTGTTTTGCACTACTTTACTTGCAAAGCATCAGGTCATTGATGGAGCTTGAAAGTTATTGAAAGACAGATAAATATGAAGAAAGACAGACGGAGAATACACAAATACGTGGACAAAATCATACTTGAGGCTGAACACTGGCAATATATTGCAGAAATCTACGTCTAATAGCAACCTGGCTGGTTCTGTACGCGGCGGTCACTGGTAGCATAGCGTAGTCACACAAGCACAGAAGAGATAATGATGGATTTGCGAAGCCATTGTATCTATTTTGAGGTCGTCTCGATGTGGCTTCTTCTTCTACTTTCTCCGTGGATGAAGATTTGTAGTTTTTGTTGTCTTTGCCCTGGTTATTTTTATTTCCGCGGAGGAACAAGGATTCTGCCTATCAGGAAGGAATATTCGTCGTAGATCTCGGTGTGGGGAAGGAAGCACAGGGTAACTAATGAGGCACTGCAAATTTGACTAAAATGAAATTGATTCACTTTCGCTTTTTCACAACACTGCGCAAATATTTCTGGTCACTTGGAAAACTTATTTGTTCTCGAATCACACGATTATCCTTCACTTCGTGCTACGTGCCGGTAACAACAACTCTTTGAGCGTTAATCCTTATACGCAACACTAAATAATTTCTATTCGTGCAATAACTAACGCCTTCGCGCTTCTAAAACAAATATCACCGGCATGTACCTCGACACTGTCAACTGCTTACCTCGAGCGATGTGGGTTTTGATGCAGTGTCTACATGAGGAATACTTGAAATCTGAAGAGAACGCGTATTGTTTATTAACTTCCACCCCACGCTTGATACATAGCGTTACCGTCTTTAGTTAATATTTGATCATAACGTTAATTGGTTAATATTTCGCGGGGTTACAAGCGTGGGTCTATCATTACGTCACAAAGCTAACATTTAATACGTCATTTCATTTCATCACATGACATTTTTAATACGCCATTGAGTTATTCCTCGTTCTGACTAGAACGTTTCTTCGTCTACTACTACCACTGTACGCCCGGAGCGTACAACAATACGACAAAGCGAGTTTCCCCTCGTCCAGAAAATAAAAGATTTGAACTTTCTCTAGCGTCATAAACTTGAGTTTTCGCAAAACAACTTCTATTTTTAAGCCTCTAAAATCTATCTCATCAGAAACATTTGGTACAGGCAAGTTATTACTCCAAGAGGTAATGAATATTTTCATTTGATCCACATTACTTACTTATAACATATGTATATCAAACTAGTCACCAAAAATAGCTATATGATAGCTATATTCTGTCTCATACCCAATTCATAGGATTTATTGTTTCTTCTAAACAAGTACATTAGTTATAAGTTTTCGTCTTGGAGTATAAATAAGCACATTAATATATCTCTATTACAAGTTGGAGGTGTGTAATTATATTATAGTTGTAGTCCAATTCACTTAGATTCTGAGCTGCAGCCATTGCTTTTCGTATACAAACTAAAGGCTGTATGTCGTCCTCCGTGGTGTAGTGGTTACCATGCTAGCCTGTGTTCCCGAGGTCGCGGGATCAAACCCGGAGGAGGGCGATGGATTTTTTTCCGGCGTAAAAATCCTTAGCATAGCTTCCTTCGGAAGAGCAGTAAAGCCGGTGGTAGATTTACGGCACGTAAAAGAACCTCAACCACAATAAAGAGGTCCCTGAGAAAAATTACGGATCTTTCACCCCAATATGGAATGGGATGCTAAGCCACAGCAGTTAAAGAGCGTCCATAAATAAAACTAAATTTAAATTTAAAAGGCCAAATGCGATTTTCTTCTGCGTTGAATTCGCCTTTGTCTTGTTTCTTATGTTGTACTTAAGCTGTTTTTATTTCTTCATTCAAAGTTTTTTGACGACAGCTATCATACGAGGCTAAACAAATAAGTCATTGCACAGAAGAAATAGGACATTTGTTGGCGGTTGTGAATACCTTCTGTTATGGATGTAACTACCTCAAAGCTGTTGGTCGAATTGGAGTATTATAATCAGTTATGTAATGTACGTTATAAATGGATGATATGCAAATAAAACAAAATGATCACAGTTTGGCCATAACCAAAATATTTCAGTGAACGCACGAATGTCTCCTAGAAATGTGTTTCTTTATAAACCGTATTTTCGAATAATGGAAGACTGTCATTATTTGTCATGGGCACGAACCCTCGTTACTGTTCAGGATAATACCAGGAATGGCTCAAAATATATAGCAGCAACAGAGACTGTGAGCAAAAGGGCAGCATGGAGAATCCTGACAACTCCTTCATTCATATCTTCTTAGAGAAGCGAAGTGCCTTGTGCTTCGTTACAACAACTTGTGTTCAGTGTCTGTGCAATGCGATGAAGTCCATTTTAGTAGGAATGGAGCGCAGAACTTTCACAATCTCCTTTAACCAATTTAATTACACTCTAAAACCAATACTGGAAAACTCTCCAATGTTTCAATTTTTTTCGAATATGTAGCATACTGTGTTTTCACAACTTTTCAATTCATTGTAGCAATAAATACAATTCTAATTAGTAGTTTATAATACATAAATTCTCAAAACAGATTTGACGACAAACTTAGTGTTTTAAAGCAATAATACATTAATAATTGTAGTACACAATGCATACATATATATACAGTTTGTCAAATTTCTCTTCATTTCATTGAATTTCCGTTATACAATTCCCTAGCAGTTTTTACAAATTATTTTCGATCCTTTTATTAATGTCTGCCTCACTGTGCATTATTCTTAATTTTGTAACATTTCCACAACTCGGATTCAAGGAACAGTTTAAAGGCAGCTATCATCATACCACTTATATGTTATAATTGTCACAGCTTCTCCTCTTCGACATTATTATGGTCACAATAACTATGGGGATGTCAATAGTATGCCCTTTAGTTTTGCTGGTAGTAGTGTTATTTGAATAGTTGTACACAATATGTAATATTGTTTTCAACACTAACAGTTGAGTCAAGGATGTTCACCTTAACAATGAAAAAATTTGTATTAGTTTTATAATGGTTCAAATTTGAGAACTTGTTTTCATATCATCAAATGTTATTGCAGTTCACGCTGTTGGAATAGTATCGGACAACGGACCCCACATGCACAATGGTAAGTTCAACAATGAAATATTTGGTTTCAGATGTTTCAATGAGAGTTCCGCGTTTTAATTTTTTGAAGTATACAAGTTGACACACAAATGTCCTTGGCATGACTGAAGGATGCTGAAGGATCATTAATTATTTTGTTGAAACTATTTGCTTTCAGGAAAACTCGTTGAAAATAATTCCTCCTGCTGCCAAAAAGGACACCGTAAGTTTCAAATAACATCACCTAAAGAATTAAATGTTAGTTTTGAATTTTAGATATCACAGAAACAAATAGTGGACCACTGTTAATGCTGTACTGAAAATTACTTTTACATAAGACTGCATCTCCAAATACAAATCCCAAGACAATCTCGTTCTTTCCCGAGTAACTAAGAGAAATTCAAACACTTACTGAAATCTCGTGAATTTTTCTTTTGAATTTCCAGGCGTATAGTGTTATCAAAACGATGTTACAATTGTAGTTTAAGAACTACTAACGCAAGTCACTAAGGACCTGATTTATTCCATATTTCATTAGAGCTTGAGTTTCTGCCCAACAAGTGAACTTTCACTACATGATACACCATTAAGCCGTTTGTATATTTTTTTTGTTAAAAACGTAAAACGCCGCTATTTATAATTAAAGTAAAAATACTCCCCGTATCGTTCACATTCTTGTTTGTTGAATTGAACCATAAAATTGAATCAGATCTTTTGTAAAATCAACATAACTACGAAAGAGTATTTTCTTTTTAGCATAAGTAATACATACATCTGTATCATTATATTCTATCATATTGAATTAAACCAGGCATGGCATATTTTATTCTACAAAGAAGGCTCTTTTTTGTACTATATGGTCATCTTGTTCAGATCGTGTTGCAAACAGTAGCAGAACTAGAAAAAAGTACGGACTACTGAAACAGTTTAATATGTGTTTCAGTAATAATATGACGCAAGTAGGGTATAAAGGACAGACCTGGCGCAGT
This sequence comes from Deroplatys truncata, assembly GCA_030765065.1. Lineage (NCBI taxonomy): Eukaryota > Metazoa > Arthropoda > Insecta > Mantodea > Mantidae > Deroplatys > Deroplatys truncata. The sequence goes on along the minus strand of CM060981.1, from coordinate 255,501,525 downwards.
TTTTTGCGTTTATATGGGGAAAGATAGGGAAAACGAGGGTATATGCGGAGGTTCACGGAGGAAAATGCGTTTATATGGGGAAGATAGGGACTACGAGGATCGATGCTAGGCCAAGTCATGGGTTGAAGGACTGGGGATGTGTTTTATATGAGAGATACGGGGAATACGAGGAGAAGTGTTGGACTAGATAGGGGTTGAGATATGGAATATGCATTTATATGGGAAAGATAAGGAAAACGTGAACAGAGGCTAGGATAGACAGATGCTGAAGCAGGGGGAATATGAACATATTTACAGGAGAGATAGGGGATACGTGGAGAGGTACTAGACTATTCAAGGTTTGAAGGGTAGAGTATGACTTTTTATATGAAGAGACGAGGAAAACGAGGGTATATGCTAGGTTGAGAGAACCTTCAAGGAGGGAAAAATGCGTTTATATGGGAGAGATAGGGAAAACGAGGAGAGTTCTGAGGTAGAGCAGGGACTGAAGGAGGGAGAGATATGCTTTATACGACAGAGATAGGGCATGCGAGGGGAGGTGCTAGTGCAGACAGAGGTTAAGGAGTATGGTATACGTTTATATGAGGAATATATGGAAAACGGGGGGGGGGGCAGGCGGTATGATAGACAGAAGCTGGGGCCACTTTTGCGCTTATATGGGAAAGGATAGGGAAAACGAGGGTAGATGCGACAGTTCAAGGAGGAAAATGCGTTTATAGGGGAGAGATAGGGAATACGAGGGCTGATGCTAGGCTAGTCAGATGCTAAAGGAGGGAGGGATACGCTTTATACGAGAGAGATAGGGAATACAAGGAAAGATGTTATACTAAACAGGACTTGAAGGGTAGAATATGGTGTTTTATATGACCGAGATAGTGAACCGAGGAGAGGTATTAGGCTAGGAGTTTTGAATGATAGAGTAGGCGTTTATATGCGAGAGATAGGGAATACGAGGGTCGATGCTAGGCTAGACAGGGTTGAAGTAGGGAATGCGTCTTATATGAGAGAGGTAGGGGAATATGAGGAGAGGTCCTAGTCTAGACGTGTCGAGGAGCAGAGTATACGTTTATATGGGAGAAATATGGAAAACGGTAGAGATACAAGGATAAGCAGGGGTTGAAGGAGGAGGAATGTAGGTTTATACGGTAATATAGGAGTAATTCGATTATAAAACTTTTATCGTCCAACGTTACAACACTTTTATATACTTTTTCTAAACCTTACAAACTTTTTATATGTTAAACATTAGCGCGCGAGGCGGCGAGGGACAAACTGTATATCGGTTTACAGTGAAGTATACGTCCTAACCTATGCCCACCTTGTATGTTCTGCATCTTCTCATTGTCTATTCATTCCTATCAGACGTAACCAACAAACGTAACCACGTAACAAGACGTAACATAACGGTACGACAAGACGTCATACTAAGCAACATAAGCACGTAACCACGCAACATCACGTGACATCTCGTAACCAGAAACGTTACACGACGTAACAACACGTAGCAACTATGTAACCAAGTAACAAAACGTAAGAACAACACGTAACCAATCCATTGCTAAGGCGATCTAAACTAATTCATCCTTCATAACTTAGACAATAAGTACGAGAACCTAGCCTAGATTAACCCGGCCAATCCTAAACGTTCCTCTCATCATCCTTTCTAGTCAGGCATCGACTAACCTAATCTGGCTAACCAAAGATAACCTCAACTTTCTTTTAGTGAAATTGCAATGTTTTATTCAGGTTTTATTATTCGAGAGTTTTAATTGAAAAGTTTACGCCAACATACCTTTATTTTAGTTCCTTGTAGATGTCTCTCCCCTTTTATCTAGGCTTGAGACTAGCACTAGGATTACTCCTAATGGCAGGGTTACCACCTTCCCTTCCATCTTCTTCTTTCTTCATCAGGCGTCAGCTATCTGCATATACAGCACACAGATAACCTTCTTTTTTAAGATTGTAGACTCACGAGAAACCCTTTATCTTTAACTTACATTCTTTTAAGCACTGTTTGTAATGGCGTAATGTCCATATGCATATGTCGTTATCCCATCCTCAGCAATAATTCTTTTATCATCAAACGGAGTCAATGCAATTTTATTCACTTGCACTGTAGCAAGAGCATGCTTTCGTGATAGGATCAGATTCATAGGTGTTCTGATGATTTCACAGGTTTTAAGACAGTCTGTATAGCTGTCAAACGAAATATGGTGCTTAATAGCGCTACGTTTTATACCTTTAATCTTTTTTATCATTGACCCTTGAATATCTAAGGCATACATCTTAGGACGTAGTCCAACAAAGCGTAGGATGATTTTGCTATTAGCCTCATCTTTAAATTTTCCCAATACCTTCTTGTTCTGAGTAGAGTAACATATATGGTTGACAGGGTAATCAGCTGTATCGAGATGCTCAAGAAAACGTAACTTGTCCTGGTACACATCTTCAGTTGTAACACGATGAATGAACGAATCAGTGTCCATATACATAAGCTTCAGGTTTTCAGCTCCATAATAAGGTAACAAAACGTCGTAATGATAGTTATACATTAATGTCTTGGAGATGTCCAACACACTCATACCAATGTATATAGGCTTGTTGAATACAATCTGTCGGGAGGCCATATGTACTGCAGCTAGATTATCAGCATATATCGTCCTGTCGATAAACGTTGGCTTAGCAATTAACTTTTCCAGAGTCTCCTCATTTGTCACCAGTCGTATATCCATACGGTTACGCAGGTTCTCCATAGTTTTTCCGAACATAGCATTGTTGAACAATTTGTAGAGATCCTTCTCAAAATCATTTCCAGCTTGTTGTCGTAGTCTGTTGTTAAATTCCACATACGGTTTTAACCATCGAGACTGTTGGAATTGTAGCACACGATGGATTTTTGTTAACCGTAGCCCATGACTAAGAGCTTGCTTCAAAGCCTTGTAATGCACTACATACTTCTTTCGAGGTCCTAGATGAGGTATCAGTTTCTTTGTAGATGCTTCCAATGGTTTCATACACTCTGGCAGGAAAGGTAGATCGTTGTGTAGATCGTGAAGTTCTGCAGGATACTCGATGTCGACTTCTAATATGTAGCCGTAAGGATCATCTTCTTGTAGTCTTTCTAAGTCAATTTTTTCAGGCGATACCCACTCAAATCCACCATAAGGGAGAGCGTGACACATTGCCCACCCATATTGGTTATTAGCGTCGTCATATGTAATAAATTGGGTTGGTCTCGACGGATCAAACTTCTCCATATATGTGTTATTAGCCTCTGCATACCGATGGGAAACTTGACATAAACCTCCTCTTATACCAGATTCCACCATGAGTAATTGATCATAATCCTGTAACAGTTCCAGCTTAATTCCAGTGTACAGTAACATAGCGTCCCATGTAAGACCTGGAGAGGTAAAATAATGTGCAGGATCAACTTTGTGTGTTTTGAGGGTTTGCTCTCTGAACGTCTCAAAGACATCAGCTAGGAGAAGTACATCCGAAGTTAAGTAGAGATCGCTGTACTCTCCCAGGTTTCTCACATTAAACAGCTCCCATACATTTTTAGCATGATCGTAGTCAGCATCACTAATTTCTTCTTCATTTAATCTATTGTAGAAGGAGTCCTTAGGAGGTAAGCAGGTTTCGTTCAGGGCATCCCATGATGTAACAAAATCATATGGAAATACACCCTTACGGGTCATCAACTTCAATTTGTCTTCTCCAAAGTACTTTAGCGTTTCAGGATACGAGGTTAGATTTTTCACCAACTTATCCAAGCTTGTACTGAGGAATCGGAAGCTATCCACAAATCGAAGCTTTATATCTCCTACATACTTGGTGAATGAGATATAGCTTTCTTCGGAGTTAGGAATTACCTCCACACGTTCACTTGTGCAACCCAGCTCCTTAACAATGAAATGAGAGTCATATCCGCTAAGGTTATGCATGAAGACTGGTACATATTTAGGTGTTTTACAGGCTAAATTACATTCATTATGAAGACTTCCACGATATTCACCGCTGATGTGATCATGGTCGCGTACTTTATAGTTCTCTTCTGTAAAGGGTTTTCCACACAAGTAGCATGCTGAAGAAGACTCAAAATCCAACTGCTCTTGATCCGTAAGTTTCAGAGGCTTAGCAGATTTGTATATGTCCTCAATCATTTTTGCAAGAGATGTCAGGTACAGCATAAACTTCTGAGCAGCATCAGCACCACGATACACATAGGGTTGCTTAGGAAGACCAGTTTCGAGATGTTCAACACCAGATGTAGGCTTCACGTAAACACAGAAGCTCATTGGTGTGTGCTCTTGATAAGGGATTGTATAGGAAGTTTCAGGATTGGGTATACACGTATGGCATGGAGTGAGAATACTCTCAAAATCAGCATAGATGACATAAGGTACTTTCAGCATCCTCTCAACATTTTTAAACTGTACAATTGCTTTCTCCTTTGTAGGCATAACTACCCTTGCAACACCATGCTGATTACAGATGGTTGCATGTTCTTGTAGTTTTTCCAGTCCACTTCGTCCATTTCGATTATCAAAATGTGTAAAGCAACGCTTGCAGGTATATATCACTCCATCATGCTTAGTTTTCTGGCGTCGAACGAGCTTCTCAAAATTCTTTATATACACGTAGTGATGTTTTCCACTACTGTCATTCAATAGTAGCAGGTCGCGATGTTCAGGTAGTTCAATATCAACAACCTTTATCGGGTACAATTCATGCTTCTCATCCAACCCGAAAACGTTAATAGATATCTTGTTAAGCTTCTCAAATTTAGGTATTTGAGAAAGTGGAGTAGGGTAAGAAACACAGCTGAAGTCGTACTTATCTTGAAGCTGCTTGTATTTGCTCACACGTTGCGCATCCTTCTCAACGAATTTAGCTAGTACAGAATACATGTAGCATTTCTCATCACTAAAGTTCTGAATGTTTATACACGCTTTCCTTGCTTCAACAGATGACGGTAGTGGTATGTAGCTACTTCCTCGCAACGGGTTGTACTTGTTGATACGAAGTCGAACTCCTTCCACAGTAAGCAAGGCCCAGCTGCTACCCTTAAGGTGAGAGTCCCCCATTTCAGTCACCAATTTCTTGAATTTCACTTCCAGCATAGAGTCCAGATCTGTTTCTAGGAAAACAGCTTGATTTCTGGTTTTAAATGTTTTGTCACAGGTTTCACCAATACTGTTAACAAATCGACACTCAGCCAGCAGATTAATTTTAACACTCTTATGAACGCTAAGCTCTTTATGCACAGCCTGGATTATACGTTGTTTTGCCTCTTGCAGATACATATTTAGGTCCTTAGCTGATTCGCATCGTATAAAATACGATTTCAATCGTCCTTCGAATGAAGTTTCGTATTCTTTCATATCACAGTCCTCCATTGTTGACAGTAACTGATGTTTAGTTGGCTCCAATCTTCTTTTCTTCTGAGGGCTGCTTATTTCACATATATCTTCGTGTCGCTGTCCCTTATAACCATCTTTGAAGGTTACATTACAATGTTTACATTTGAAGAGCTTCTTGCAGCTCATCTCGTGTCTTCTCTTGTCATAACCTCGGAGGAACTTCTTCCCACATTTTCCGCATGCATATCCAGTAGCGCTTGGAATAATATCCTTATACGCTGAGTTATTCATCTTTATTCTTGATGTAATAACGTATTAATCACCGATCAATGAAATGTACGCCTTGACACCACTTTAGAAAGCTGATTATTCTTGGAGAGAACACGATGTTAACACCTCAGAGATGATCAACAGAATGAATTTCAATACTCAAGTTCGCTCTATTTATAGAGAAAGCACGAACCTTTTTTAATCAATTATATCCTGATTATTAATACTAAAAACGGTGATGAAGCGTGTAAGCTCTTATATATTTCAATTCGTGTTACACTGATGTTCGAGCTTCTCCGTATAGCTTCGTATGTTTAGAGAGAAAGTGTAAAGTATTGTGAAGATGTTATGTATTGTTCGGCTATAATCGTACAGATTCGGAGAGCTTGACTGGTGAAGGTGATGAACGATCCGTCAACCGAGCAGGAGGCAAGCAGTCCCTTCGCGCAACGAAACCTAGATGCAAAAGAAAGAAAATCGTGTTAGATGAGAAACCACCCAGACATTCGCCTGCAGACCATGGAAAACCATGAAAAAATATGTCAGAGTGAGCGTCCAACGGAACTCGAACCAGCGACTCTAAAAGCACACGTGAAAGATACAGATTATATAGAATGAAAGGAAATCGGTGACGATGAGAAACCACTCCAGCATTCGCCTGCAGACCAGGGAAACCCTAAAAAATATGTCAGAGTGATCGACCAACAGGGAAATCAAACAAAAGACCTTAGAAACATATAGGTTAAGATGTAAATCAAATAAAATGCAATAAAATCGTGATAGATGAGAAACCACCCAGACATTCGCCTGCAGACCATGGAAAACCATGAAAAAATATGTCAGAGTAAACAACCAACGACAATCGTACGAGGGAAACCATCAGATTACTCTAGAAGCAAAAAGTTACAAATGAAAGAAAATCGTGATAGATGAGAACCCACTCAGGCATTCGCCTGCAGACCAGGGGAAACCATGAAAAAAAATCAAAGGGCTGAGCGACTGGCGGATAGAGTGTCTCTAAAAGCACACGCGAAAGATACAAATTATATAGAATGAAGGAAATCGGTGACGATGAGAAACCACTCCAGCATTCGCCTGCAGACCAGGGTAAACCCTAAAAATATGATGTCAGAGTGATCGACCAACAGGGAAATCAAACAAAGACCTTAGAAACATATAGGTTAAGATGTAAATCAAATAAAAATGCAATAAAATCGTGCTAGATGAGAAACCACCCAGACATTCGCCTGCAGACCAGGGGAAACCATGAAAAAAATCAAAGGACTGAGCGACTGTCGGATAGAGTGTGCGACCACCAGGGAAATCAAACAAAAGGTCTCTAGAGACAAAAAAAAGATACAATTGAAAGAAAATCGTGATAGATGAGAACCCACTCAGGCATTCGCATGCAGGCCAGGGGAAACCATGAAAAAATCAAAGAGCTGAGCGACTGACGGATAGAGTGTGCGACCGACAGGGAAATCAAGCAAAAGGTTTCTAGAGACGAAAAAAGATGTAATTGAAATGCCACTACAGCATTAGGCAGCAGACCAGGGAAAATCATGAGAAACGTAAGGTCAGAGTAAACAATTGATTGAAATCTAACCCCTGAACCCTAGAAATTCACAACTGAAAAAGAAACCCAGATGTAAAGGAATTTTGTACACCCTTGACGAAAAAACCCCGTCCGCTGGGGGAAGTAACCTTTAAGTATACAATTGACGTCTGTCATACCGATAAGGGACGGTTTGAAAGGCTTCCTAATTGCTCTACGCAAGTCACCCGAGCAAACACAGGAAATTCCTAAACCAGACAATTACAAGCCTGCTAAAACATTTTTTCCTACAATAAGTAATTTAAATTCTACATGAAGATTATTCCAAAAGTTTCATATCTCTTATTTCCTTCAATAAAATATCGAATATGACTCTAGCACCAGGAAAAAAAATTAAACGGAGGGAAGCGATATTTTCTTTTTACGCTGAAATTATAATTAAACGCATAGCGTTCTTGCCGGAAAACTCCGCCCATATAGGTTATAGGAATGGATTCTGTTTAAAGCATGTATTTTCACGCGGGGTGTATAGATTGTATCAGTAAGCATTCGTGACTATTACAATTATTTCCAAGTATTATTTTAAAAAAGGTTGTCTTATTCTCTTAGTAAACATAGGTCGAGAACGTTTTTTTACTTGGTATTTAGGGCAGTTCTTGCAGGAAAACACTGCCCATATAGATTATAGGAATGGACTCTGTTTAAAACATGTATTTTTCACGCGTGGTGTATAGATTGTCTCAGTAAGCATTCGTGACTATTACAATTATCGCCAAGTATTATTTTACAAAAAGATTGGCTTATTCTCTTAGTAAACATAGGTTGAAATCGTTTTTTAAACAACTCTCCATTCGAGAGATATTTTTTGATTATTCCAGCAGAGAGAGAGAGAGAGAGAGAGAGATCGAGTCATATTTGTTTAAAAAAGCTTTTTTTTTCATTCACAGGAAATCTTCGAGAAAATTCGAGGAATTATTCAGTTGTACACCCTTGCTAAAATAGTTTGTATACCCTTTGAAGAATGTTTACCTGGCTGAGGGTGTCTTGGAAATACCTCTGTCGACAGGCTGTCGCCCCGCATGCCATCTCGGCCATTTATACATTAGGAAGGCTATTGTGCTTTAAAATGGGATAGCTATGTTTTAAGCTTTCCACAACAAATTTTTTTCCCGATAATTAATATAATTCTACATGAAGAATATTAATGATTTAAGTTTTCAATTAAACGTATACTGTATAGATTCTGTACTTAAACATTCGATTGTATCTTTGTCATTATTTAAATACTCGCGTACAAGAATTGCAAACATGATATCAAAAATTGTAGAAGTTTTTCCACCCTTATTTAATTAAAATTCATGTATATACTCTATTATTTAGCGATTTTTTCAATAATCATGTACATCATTCGTCAAAAAATCAGCGTACAATACGCATTTTTATACGTTTTAATGTTCGTTTATTTTTAAAACCGCTGCATTTGCCTCTAATTACGAACAATAATTTTTTCAGATTTACTCAGATGTGTAGCTTGTAGAATCGAATTAGAAAATGTTTTAATAAATGTATTGTATTTTTTAGGTTAAAGCATCTTCATTTTTAAAGTTAGCATGCCAGTTATTTGTATTCAGCGTAAAGATATTCATATATCATTTTTAAATCCCTCTTCTTAAATATAATGTATCGCAATCCATTTTTAAAATCAAATCATAAATGCGTTTATTGCATATAATGGATGTCTTCATATACCCAATATGGCTGCCTTCACGTGTCGGGAACCTAACATGGCGGCAGTCATCGTTTAGAAGCGTAACTTTCATGTCGGCATCAGCCTGGAGCGAGCGGCTGGCGGGGAGGAGAAGGGTTGCGAAAGGCGGCTGAGGGATGGCGGCTGGAGGGAGTAAGGTAGGATGAAAGGCCGGCTTCATAAGACGTTGAGAGCTAGCCAAGCCTCCAGTCGGCCTGAGAGCCTCGTTCAGGGAGGTCGTATAGTTCTCGCAGCCATGTTAATACGCGTCGTTGTATCGCATGTTCGTTACGTAATTTTTTTGTTTTTTTTGTTTTTACCTTTCTTAGTCATACATTCATCTAAGAGATATAATATTCGCAAGGATGACAGATGTCCAAATATACATAACAAAGAAATTAGTTACGGACATAAATGTAATATCGTATGTTCACCATTTTATTTTAATTACTTTTTTATTTTATTCGAGGGATGAAATTTGTATTCATGTCACTGGATTCAATCCTAGTCCTCCAGCCCGACTTGGAACAACAATCAATAACGAGCTACAATCCAAGGATATAATCGGTAATAATAAATTTTTTTTTGATAAAGACCGTCAAATAAAAAGCCCTTTAAACGTATGTATTTCCCCTCACTTCCCCTCTGCCCCCCACCACACAGTAGATATATTAGGTGAGTTCCAGCGCAAAGGATTTGCCGCCATCTGATAAGCTTCTTTGATCTATGCCGACAAGCTCCGCCCCCTCCCTTTGTGCGCTACTATTTGCCGCCCTGGTCGCACGTGCCACTAGCCCCGCCCCCTCCCTACATGTGGTCTGGTCACGTGCTGGCGGCCACCCCTCCCCCACCCCTTTCCTTGTGACCTCACCCTTAAAAGCTACTGGACACCCGATCTCCCTACCCCATCCTTTCTAATCCTATCCCGTACACTGGGCCCGCCCTCTCTTTGTGCTCTACTCCCACGCTGACCTCGGTATTGGAGAACAATGGACTATTGTTCAAATCGTCTAAGCCAGCGTGGGAGTAGAGCAGAGAGGAGGGGGTATCATGCTCCAGTAGCTTTTAAGGGTGAAACCACAAAGGTTAAGTGTTTTTACGTGTGCTATTCTTTCACCGCAAATCAGAGATACAGGACAATGCATTATTGTTCTCATCGTAAATGGCGGTGTCGGAATAGCAAAAAGCGGGGTTGGGGGTCGGCGGCATAGAAGAAAGGAACTTATCAGTGGTTGCATCGGCTTTGAAGCTGTGTTCTCTCGTAATATATCTACTGTGTGGTGGGGGGCAGAGGGGAAGTGAGGGGAAATACATACGTTTAAAGGGCTTTTTATTTGACGGTCTTTATCAAAAAAAAATTTATTATTACCGATTATATCCTTGGATTGTAGCTCGTTATTGATTGTTGTTCCAAGTCGGGCTGGAGGACTAGGATTGAATCCAGTGACATGAATACAAATTTCATCCCTCGAATAAAATAAAAAAGTAATTAAAATAAAATGGTGAACATACGATATTACATTTATGTCCGTAACTAATTTCTTTGTTATGTATATTTGGACATCTGTCATCCTTGCGAATATTATATCTCTTAGATGAATGTATGACTAAGAAAGGTAAAAACAAAAAAAACAAAAAAATTACGTAACGAACATGCGATACAACGACGCGTATTAACATGGCTGCGAGAACTATACGACCTCCCTGAACGAGGCTCTCAGGCCGACTGGAGGCTTGGCTAGCTCTCAACGTCTTATGAAGCCGGCCTTTCATCCTACCTTACTCCCTCCAGCCGCCATCCCTCAGCCGCCTTTCGCAACCCTTCTCCTCCCCGCCAGCCGCTCGCTCCAGGCTGATGCCGACATGAAAGTTACGCTTCTAAACGATGACTGCCGCCATGTTAGGTTCCCGACACGTGAAGGCAGCCATATTGGGTATATGAAGACATCCATTATATGCAATAAACGCATTTATGATTTGATTTTAAAAATGGATTGCGATACATTATATTTAAGAAGAGGGATTTAAAAATGATATATGAATATCTTTACGCTGAATACAAATAACTGGCATGCTAACTTTAAAAATGAAGATGCTTTAACCTAAAAAATACAATACATTTATTAAAACATTTTCTAATTCGATTCTACAAGCTACACATCTGAGTAAATCTGAAAAAATTATTGTTCGTAATTAGAGGCAAATGCAGCGGTTTTAAAAATAAACGAACATTAAAACGTATAAAAATGCGTATTGTACGCTGATTTTTTGACGAATGATGTACATGATTATTGAAAAAATCGCTAAATAATAGAGTATATACATGAATTTTAATTAAATAAGGGTGGAAAAACTTCTACAATTTTTGATATCATGTTTGCAATTCTTGTACGCGAGTATTTAAATAATGACAAAGATACAATCGAATGTTTAAGTACAGAATCTATACAGTATACGTTTAATTGAAAACTTAAATCATTAATATTCTTCATGTAGAATTATATTAATTATCGGGAAAAAAATTTGTTGTGGAAAGCTTAAAACATAGCTATCCCATTTTAAAGCACAATAGCCTTCCTAATGTATAAATGGCCGAGATGGCATGCGGGGCGACAGCCTGTCGACAGAGGTATTTCCAAGACACCCTCAGCCAGGTAAACATTCTTCAAAGGGTATACAAACTATTTTAGCAAGGGTGTACAACTGAATAATTCCTCGAATTTTCTCGAAGATTTCCTGTGAATGAAAAAAAAAGCTTTTTTAAACAAATATGACTCGATCTCTCTCTCTCTCTCTCTCTCTCTCTCTGCTGGAATAATCAAAAAATATCTCTCGAATGGAGAGTTGTTTAAAAAACGATTTCAACCTATGTTTACTAAGAGAATAAGCCAATCTTTTTGTAAAATAATACTTGGCGATAATTGTAATAGTCACGAATGCTTACTGAGACAATCTATACACCACGCGTGAAAAATACATGTTTTAAACAGAGTCCATTCCTATAATCTATATGGGCAGTGTTTTCCTGCAAGAACTGCCCTAAATACCAAGTAAAAAAACGTTCTCGACCTATGTTTACTAAGAGAATAAGACAACCTTTTTTAAAATAATACTTGGAAATAATTGTAATAGTCACGAATGCTTACTGATACAATCTATACACCCCGCGTGAAAATACATGCTTTAAACAGAATCCATTCCTATAACCTATATGGGCGGAGTTTTCCGGCAAGAACGCTATGCGTTTAATTATAATTTCAGCGTAAAAAGAAAATATCGCTTCCCTCCGTTTAATTTTTTTTCCTGGTGCTAGAGTCATATTCGATATTTTATTGAAGGAAATAAGAGATATGAAACTTTTGGAATAATCTTCATGTAGAATTTAAATTACTTATTGTAGGAAAAAATGTTTTAGCAGGCTTGTAATTGTCTGGTTTAGGAATTTCCTGTGTTTGCTCGGGTGACTTGCGTAGAGCAATTAGGAAGCCTTTCAAACCGTCCCTTATCGGTATGACAGACGTCAATTGTATACTTAAAGGTTACTTCCCCCAGCGGACGGGGTTTTTTCGTCAAGGGTGTACAAAATTCCTTTACATCTGGGTTTCTTTTTCAGTTGTGAATTTCTAGGGTTCAGGGGTTAGATTTCAATCAATTGTTTACTCTGACCTTACGTTTCTCATGATTTTCCCTGGTCTGCTGCCTAATGCTGTAGTGGCATTTCAATTACATCTTTTTTCGTCTCTAGAAACCTTTTGCTTGATTTCCCTGTCGGTCGCACACTCTATCCGTCAGTCGCTCAGCTCTTTGATTTTTTCATGGTTTCCCCTGGCCTGCATGCGAATGCCTGAGTGGGTTCTCATCTATCACGATTTTCTTTCAATTGTATCTTTTTTTTGTCTCTAGAGACCTTTTGTTTGATTTCCCTGGTGGTCGCACACTCTATCCGACAGTCGCTCAGTCCTTTGATTTTTTTCATGGTTTCCCCTGGTCTGCAGGCGAATGTCTGGGTGGTTTCTCATCTAGCACGATTTTATTGCATTTTTATTTGATTTACATCTTAACCTATATGTTTCTAAGGTCTTTGTTTGATTTCCCTGTTGGTCGATCACTCTGACATCATATTTTTAGGGTTTACCCTGGTCTGCAGGCGAATGCTGGAGTGGTTTCTCATCGTCACCGATTTCCTTCATTCTATATAATTTGTATCTTTCGCGTGTGCTTTTAGAGACACTCTATCCGCCAGTCGCTCAGCCCTTTGATTTTTTTTCATGGTTTCCCCTGGTCTGCAGGCGAATGCCTGAGTGGGTTCTCATCTATCACGATTTTCTTTCATTTGTAACTTTTTGCTTCTAGAGTAATCTGATGGTTTCCCTCGTACGATTGTCGTTGGTTGTTTACTCTGACATATTTTTTCATGGTTTTCCATGGTCTGCAGGCGAATGTCTGGGTGGTTTCTCATCTATCACGATTTTATTGCATTTTATTTGATTTACATCTTAACCTATATGTTTCTAAGGTCTTTTGTTTGATTTCCCTGTTGGTCGATCACTCTGACATATTTTTTAGGGTTTCCCTGGTCTGCAGGCGAATGCTGGAGTGGTTTCTCATCGTCACCGATTTCCTTTCATTCTATATAATCTGTATCTTTCACGTGTGCTTTTAGAGTCGCTGGTTCGAGTTCCGTTGGACGCTCACTCTGACATATTTTTTCATGGTTTTCCATGGTCTGCAGGCGAATGTCTGGGTGGTTTCTCATCTAACACGATTTTCTTTCTTTTGCATCTAGGTTTCGTTGCGCGAAGGGACTGCTTGCCTCCTGCTCGGTTGACGGATCGTTCATCACCTTCACCAGTCAAGCTCTCCGAATCTGTACGATTATAGCCGAACAATACATAACATCTTCACAATACTTTACACTTTCTCTCTAAACATACGAAGCTATACGGAGAAGCTCGAACATCAGTGTAACACGAATTGAAATATATAAGAGCTTACACGCTTCATCACCGTTTTTAGTATTAATAATCAGGATATAATTGATTAAAAAAGGTTCGTGCTTTCTCTATAAATAGAGCGAACTTGAGTATTGAAATTCATTCTGTTGATCATCTCTGAGGTGTTAACATCGTGTTCTCTCCAAGAATAATCAGCTTTCTAAAGTGGTGTCAAGGCGTACATTTCATTGATCAGTGATTAATACGTTATTACATCAAGAATAAAGATGAATAACTCAGCGTATAAGGATATTATTCCAAGCGCTACTGGATATGCATGCGGAAAATGTGGGAAGAAGTTCCTCCGAGGTTATGACAAGAGAAGACACGAGATGAGCTGCAAGAAGCTCTTCAAATGTAAACATTGTAATGTAACCTTCAAAGATGGTTATAAGGGACAGCGACACGAAGATATATGTGAAATAAGCAGCCCTCAGAAGAAAAGAAGATTGGAGCCAACTAAACATCAGTTACTGTCAACAATGGAGGACTGTGATATGAAAGAATACGAAACTTCATTCGAAGGACGATTGAAATCGTATTTTATACGATGCGAATCAGCTAAGGACCTAAATATGTATCTGCAAGAGGCAAAACAACGTATAATCCAGGCTGTGCATAAAGAGCTTAGCGTTCATAAGAGTGTTAAAATTAATCTGCTGGCTGAGTGTCGATTTGTTAACAGTATTGGTGAAACCTGTGACAAAACATTTAAAACCAGAAATCAAGCTGTTTTCCTAGAAACAGATCTGGACTCTATGCTGGAAGTGAAATTCAAGAAATTGGTGACTGAAATGGGGGACTCTCACCTTAAGGGTAGCAGCTGGGCCTTGCTTACTGTGGAAGGAGTTCGACTTCGTATCAACAAGTACAACCCGTTGCGAGGAAGTAGCTACATACCACTACCGTCATCTGTTGAAGCAAGGAAAGCGTGTATAAACATTCAGAACTTTAGTGATGAGAAATGCTACATGTATTCTGTACTAGCTAAATTCGTTGAGAAGGATGCGCAACGTGTGAGCAAATACAAGCAGCTTCAAGATAAGTACGACTTCAGCTGTGTTTCTTACCCTACTCCACTTTCTCAAATACCTAAATTTGAGAAGCTTAACAAGATATCTATTAACGTTTTCGGGTTGGATGAGAAGCATGAATTGTACCCGATAAAGGTTGTTGATATTGAACTACCTGAACATCGCGACCTGCTACTATTGAATGACAGTAGTGGAAAACATCACTACGTGTATATAAAGAATTTTGAGAAGCTCGTTCGACGCCAGAAAACTAAGCATGATGGAGTGATATATACCTGCAAGCGTTGCTTTACACATTTTGATAATCGAAATGGACGAAGTGGACTGGAAAAACTACAAGAACATGCAACCATCTGTAATCAGCATGGTGTTGCAAGGGTAGTTATGCCTACAAAGGAGAAAGCAATTGTACAGTTTAAAAATGTTGAGAGGATGCTGAAAGTACCTTATGTCATCTATGCTGATTTTGAGAGTATTCTCACTCCATGCCATACGTGTATACCCAATCCTGAAACTTCCTATACAATCCCTTATCAAGAGCACACACCAATGAGCTTCTGTGTTTACGTGAAGCCTACATCTGGTGTTGAACATCTCGAAACTGGTCTTCCTAAGCAACCCTATGTGTATCGTGGTGCTGATGCTGCTCAGAAGTTTATGCTGTACCTGACATCTCTTGCAAAAATGATTGAGGACATATACAAATCTGCTAAGCCTCTGAAACTTACGGATCAAGAGCAGTTGGATTTTGAGTCTTCTTCAGCATGCTACTTGTGTGGAAAACCCTTTACAGAAGAGAACTATAAAGTACGCGACCATGATCACATCAGCGGTGAATATCGTGGAAGTCTTCATAATGAATGTAATTTAGCCTGTAAAACACCTAAATATGTACCAGTCTTCATGCATAACCTTAGCGGATATGACTCTCATTTCATTGTTAAGGAGCTGGGTTGCACAAGTGAACGTGTGGAGGTAATTCCTAACTCCGAAGAAAGCTATATCTCATTCACCAAGTATGTAGGAGATATAAAGCTTCGATTTGTGGATAGCTTCCGATTCCTCAGTACAAGCTTGGATAAGTTGGTGAAAAATCTAACCTCGTATCCTGAAACGCTAAAGTACTTTGGAGAAGACAAATTGAAGTTGATGACCCGTAAGGGTGTATTTCCATATGATTTTGTTACATCATGGGATGCCCTGAACGAAACCTGCTTACCTCCTAAGGACTCCTTCTACAATAGATTAAATGAAGAAGAAATTAGTGATGCTGACTACGATCATGCTAAAAATGTATGGGAGCTGTTTAATGTGAGAAACCTGGGAGAGTACAGCGATCTCTACTTAACTTCGGATGTACTTCTCCTAGCTGATGTCTTTGAGACGTTCAGAGAGCAAACCCTCAAAACACACAAAGTTGATCCTGCACATTATTTTACCTCTCCAGGTCTTACATGGGACGCTATGTTACTGTACACTGGAATTAAGCTGGAACTGTTACAGGATTATGATCAATTACTCATGGTGGAATCTGGTATAAGAGGAGGTTTATGTCAAGTTTCCCATCGGTATGCAGAGGCTAATAACACATATATGGAGAAGTTTGATCCGTCGAGACCAACCCAATTTATTACATATGACGACGCTAATAACCAATATGGGTGGGCAATGTGTCACGCTCTCCCTTATGGTGGATTTGAGTGGGTATCGCCTGAAAAAATTGACTTAGAAAGACTACAAGAAGATGATCCTTACGGCTACATATTAGAAGTCGACATCGAGTATCCTGCAGAACTTCACGATCTACACAACGATCTACCTTTCCTGCCAGAGTGTATGAAACCATTGGAAGCATCTACAAAGAAACTGATACCTCATCTAGGACCTCGAAAGAAGTATGTAGTGCATTACAAGGCTTTGAAGCAAGCTCTTAGTCATGGGCTACGGTTAACAAAAATCCATCGTGTGCTACAATTCCAACAGTCTCGATGGTTAAAACCGTATGTGGAATTTAACAACAGACTACGACAACAAGCTGGAAATGATTTTGAGAAGGATCTCTACAAATTGTTCAACAATGCTATGTTCGGAAAAACTATGGAGAACCTGCGTAACCGTATGGATATACGACTGGTGACAAATGAGGAGACTCTGGAAAAGTTAATTGCTAAGCCAACGTTTATCGACAGGACGATATATGCTGATAATCTAGCTGCAGTACATATGGCCTCCCGACAGATTGTATTCAACAAGCCTATATACATTGGTATGAGTGTGTTGGACATCTCCAAGACATTAATGTATAACTATCATTACGACGTTTTGTTACCTTATTATGGAGCTGAAAACCTGAAGCTTATGTATATGGACACTGATTCGTTCATTCATCGTGTTACAACTGAAGATGTGTACCAGGACAAGTTACGTTTTCTTGAGCATCTCGATACAGCTGATTACCCTGTCAACCATATATGTTACTCTACTCAGAACAAGAAGGTATTGGGAAAATTTAAAGATGAGGCTAATAGCAAAATCATCCTACGCTTTGTTGGACTACGTCCTAAGATGTATGCCTTAGATATTCAAGGGTCAATGATAAAAAAGATTAAAGGTATAAAACGTAGCGCTATTAAGCACCATATTTCGTTTGACAGCTATACAGACTGTCTTAAAACCTGTGAAATCATCAGAACACCTATGAATCTGATCCTATCACGAAAGCATGCTCTTGCTACAGTGCAAGTGAATAAAATTGCATTGACTCCGTTTGATGATAAAAGAATTATTGCTGAGGATGGGATAACGACATATGCATATGGACATTACGCCATTACAAACAGTGCTTAAAAGAATGTAAGTTAAAGATAAAGGGTTTCTCGTGAGTCTACAATCTTAAAAAAGAAGGTTATCTGTGTGCTGTATATGCAGATAGCTGACGCCTGATGAAGAAAGAAGAAGATGGAAGGGAAGGTGGTAACCCTGCCATTAGGAGTAATCCTAGTGCTAGTCTCAAGCCTAGATAAAAGGGGAGAGACATCTACAAGGAACTAAAATAAAGGTATGTTGGCGTAAACTTTTCAATTAAAACTCTCGAATAATAAAACCTGAATAAAACATTGCAATTTCACTAAAAGAAAGTTGAGGTTATCTTTGGTTAGCCAGATTAGGTTAGTCGATGCCTGACTAGAAAGGATGATGAGAGGAACGTTTAGGATTGGCCGGGTTAATCTAGGCTAGGTTCTCGTACTTATTGTCTAAGTTATGAAGGATGAATTAGTTTAGATCGCCTTAGCAATGGATTGGTTACGTGTTGTTCTTACGTTTTGTTACTTGGTTACATAGTTGCTACGTGTTGTTACGTCGTGTAACGTTTCTGGTTACGAGATGTCACGTGATGTTGCGTGGTTACGTGCTTATGTTGCTTAGTATGACGTCTTGTCGTACCGTTATGTTACGTCTTGTTACGTGGTTACGTTTGTTGGTTACGTCTGATAGGAATGAATAGACAATGAGAAGATGCAGAACATACAAGGTGGGCATAGGTTAGGACGTATACTTCACTGTAAACCGATATACAGTTTGTCCCTCGCCGCCTCGCGCGCTAATGTTTAACATATAAAAAGTTTGTAAGGTTTAGAAAAAGTATATAAAAGTGTTGTAACGTTGGACGATAAAAGTTTTATAATCGAATTACTCCTATATTACCGTATAAACCTACATTCCTCCTCCTTCAACCCCTGCTTATCCTTGTATCTCTACCGTTTTCCATATTTCTCCCATATAAACGTATACTCTGCTCCTCGACACGTCTAGACTAGGACCTCTCCTCATATTCCCCTACCTCTCTCATATAAGACGCATTCCCTACTTCAACCCTGTCTAGCCTAGCATCGACCCTCGTATTCCCTATCTCTCGCATATAAACGCCTACTCTATCATTCAAAACTCCTAGCCTAATACCTCTCCTCGGTTCACTATCTCGGTCATATAAAACACCATATTCTACCCTTCAAGTCCTGTTTAGTATAACATCTTTCCTTGTATTCCCTATCTCTCTCGTATAAAGCGTATCCCTCCCTCCTTTAGCATCTGACTAGCCTAGCATCAGCCCTCGTATTCCCTATCTCTCCCCTATAAACGCATTTTCCTCCTTGAACTGTCGCATCTACCCTCGTTTTCCCTATCCTTTCCCATATAAGCGCAAAAGTGGCCCCAGCTTCTGTCTATCATACCGCCTGCCCCCCCCCGTTTTCCATATATTCCTCATATAAACGTATACCATACTCCTTAACCTCTGTCTGCACTAGCACCTCCCCTCGCATGCCCTATCTCTGTCGTATAAAGCATATCTCTCCCTCCTTCAGTCCCTGCTCTACCTCAGAACTCTCCTCGTTTTCCCTATCTCTCCCATATAAACGCATTTTTCCCTCCTTGAAGGTTCTCTCAACCTAGCATATACCCTCGTTTTCCTCGTCTCTTCATATAAAAAGTCATACTCTACCCTTCAAACCTTGAATAGTCTAGTACCTCTCCACGTATCCCCTATCTCTCCTGTAAATATGTTCATATTCCCCCTGCTTCAGCATCTGTCTATCCTAGCCTCTGTTCACGTTTTCCTTATCTTTCCCATATAAATGCATATTCCATATCTCAACCCCTATCTAGTCCAACACTTCTCCTCGTATTCCCCGTATCTCTCATATAAAACACATCCCCAGTCCTTCAACCCATGACTTGGCCTAGCATCGATCCTCGTAGTCCCTATCTTCCCCATATAAACGCATTTTCCTCCGTGAACCTCCGCATATACCCTCGTTTTCCCTTTCTTTCCCCATATAAACGCAAAAAACTGCGCCAGGTCTGTCCTTTATACCCTACTGACGCAGCATGTGATTGCTTCAAAGTCTTCCAATTTATACAATTTGTCTATTGTTATGAGTATTTTTGGTAAGTAGATGTGCTCATATAGTTATACTAACTTTCCCGTCAATCTGCTTATAGCCCGTCTAAAATTATAGGACAATGCAGGACATTGCGGAATAGCAAATTGACAACATATTTCATCACTAAATATAAACTATTATCGATTTTATTGTGATTAGAAGTAATTAAGAAATGCCTTTCTCTTACGAAAATTGCTGAACATCGGGCTTAAAGACTGCATTATCATTCACGTTCCCTACTCCCTAACAAAAACATGTATGGCTTCCCGAGGTTTAAGATGTTATGTTGTCATAGCATAGTTATTTATTTCAAGTCTTATAATCTTCTAAATTATGGCAAGGATGACCTTTGCGAGTGATACAACGAGGATAATCACACATACATACACACAAACACACACAAATTCACATAAATATATCTCCGATGTACTTTAAGATTTACGATCAAGGTTTTACAAATTAAATAAATTCCTGAAGCACTAATGGTATCTTAAATGGTGATGTGTTTAACGTTCTTTACATTTTCACGACGAATTTGTGGTTAGTTTACTTTATGTGTGTTGCATACCTACTACAGTTAAATTTTAGTGATATGGTTCAACGCGCATTAGCTGACATCTGCTACGATAATTGGATAGGCAGGGGAGGGCTACTTCAGTGGCCTGTACGCTCACCCTATCTCATCTCTGTAAATTTTTATCTCTTGTCAAATGTACCTAAAAGAGTGGCCTTAAGCAGTGAGAACTCCAAATACAAAGACACTTTTCGACATGTTATGAGCGCCTTCGAAACTGTTCCATAAATTTTGAGAATCTTTGAAATAATGCGATAGTTAATTATCTGACGGGTTAATTCATGTGTAGGAATTAGAGAAATTTTGAATAATTTCTGAGTATATAAGAGATGAAGGTACTTTAAGTACTTTCTACGAGCTGACAACTTTAAAGTGTGGTTGGTTATTTTAAAACATTTTTAATAATGACACCAAAACACTGAGTATTATCGACATAACTGCAATTTTTCTCGTTTTGATGTGAGAAATACGCCTCCCAAAGTTTGTCCCAGTATTACTGATACACTCTTTATAACGTCAAATTTGACCTTTGGGATATCATGTCATTGTATTCGTTGCCAACCAGCATAAGAAAAAACGATTACAGAAGGATTTTGAATTCCACAAGTTAAGAGAAAACTTAAAACGCGTTAAGAAATTAATGCATTGGGTATAATTGACTCATATGTCACCTTGAGCCAATTGTGCAAACTTTTGATGTGAAATTTAAGCTAGGGGTTTCATAAAAGCATTTTAAAGTTATTTATTTTATTTTATGCGTATATGTGTCAACATCTCAAAGCAAATACAACAATGTATTAGACATATTTTGGCGTAATGCAGTCATAACATACAGATTTTGATAGGTGCATTGATAGAATGTTTATAAGCTTAAAGCTTCAAAAACAGAACAACAATTTATTTAATTGTCAGTGAGAGTGTTTGAGGATTTTATTTAAATGAGTATTCATGTTTTACATTGCTATGAACTTGATCCTATGTAGACATACAGGGCTGGTTGCCCACCCGTGCGAATGATTTGCTGAAGGCTTGGTGTGCTTTATTTTTTCCTGTAATATGGCAGCGTTTCAAATGCACATGCCACTTGCAAACGGAGCTGTTAATTATGGAACGCAGAACAAAATGAATTAATTCGTTTTTAGACAGCAACTACGATTTCCCTGAATCTGAATTATGAAGTGCATTAAAAATAACATTACAGGAAATGTAGAAGAGGAATAATGGAATGCTGTCTGCGTTATTTGATGTATTTATGTACCAATTACCAATTTATAGATATAGATGTAGTATAGATAACAGTAACAAAAATAACGAAAATGCATCTCACAATAACAAAAATAACAAACATAGCAATAAAAATAACGAAAATATATATAATAATAACAAAGATAACAAATATAGCAATAACAATATCACAGTAACTAAAACAGTAACATAAATGAATGGTTCTAGAAAATTTAAACCTTAACACCATTAAGAAGACCCTGGATGTTGATGGATTGTAAAATGGTTTGAGTAAAGTAGTTCAGGCTTCAATCATTACCCTTCTGAGACTGAAGAATTCTACTGCTGACCTGCAGACCTTTTCAGCTCTTCCTTGACTTTTGTGGTTTACTTTATATGATCCTCGAAGTGACAGTGGGATCATGAATGCATCCGTGCGGTGAAGGAGGCTGTAAGGCAATAATTTCGATTCTTTGATTACTAATATAACTTGTTCCTTTAAGTCACTATTTCCGATCTTATAGAGGTACATAGGATACTGAAATGGAAGTCTACTATTTAAAAATCCAATCTTACATACTCGTTTCTTATGCTGATGGATAAGAAAATCAGACTACTAGATATTTCATTTATACTTAGAATATTGAAAGAAAAAGAATAACAACAAATGATTAATCCTTTGAAAGGTATTTATGGATAATGATCCCTACATCCTTCCTATAGCAAGTAATTGTTTGTGTCTTATGGTTTCCCAGTTTCACAGCATAAACAACATTTTAGAACAAAACACAAGAGGTTAATCTAGAAACTCATGTTTCATTTATTGATTTGAAGAAGGTTTTTAATTTTAGAATGGACTAAAATTATGGAATATAATGGAAAATAAGGATTTCCCCTTGCATGTTATAAGGATATTAAAAGCTTTATATAAGGAAACGTATGTAGTTATAAATATGAAGGGATAAAAAGCACAATAAATACAAATAAATCAAGGAGTTAGACAAATTGTAGCCTGTCTCCAATTCTCTTGAATATATATTTATAGGATTGTATTACACAAAATGTGAAATTAATCCAGGTATTAGAACAGGAAACACCCATATCTGAATGAGGTTGTAATTATACAAGGTGGTGAAGATAATCTTCAAGTTTCATTGCATAAGCTATACCAACCAGGTAAATAATATAATTTAAAACTTTTCACCAACAAAGTAATGGCACACTATGGCAAATAATATGCCGTCCAATCAAGAATATATATTGAAAGAATATTCTTATAGGAACTTTATCACTTCAGTTACCTGGACGTGAGTAAGGATTAATTCTTAATGATAAGGATTTAGAAAATAAGATCAGTAAATTCCAGCAAATATGGGTCACAATAAATAGAACACTGCAATGTAAGACCCTAAGAGGGACAAAATTGAAGTTACACAACACAATGGCTGTTCCAGTGCTAATGTACGGGAGTGAATCGTCAACAAAAAGATAGATTAAATGCTGATGAAATGCTATTTTTAAGAAGGCGAAAGGGATAGAATAGGAAATGAAACCAAAGGGGAAGATTTAAATATATTTGAACTGAATGAAAAAACTATAGAGAATAAAGAAGACTGGAAAGAGTATATCAGCAGAATGGACAATCAGAGAATACCATGGCTTATCCACAATTAGAAGTCTAGTGGAAGACAAGGATTGGACAACTAGGAAGAGTTGAGAATAATAGAGAGAGTTCGGAACAGGCCGTCAGCATAATACCTGGATTTGAGGAGAAGAAGAAGAAGAAGAAGAAGAAGAAGAAAGTTTCCCACTCATGAACATTTTGATAAAATAACTAAAATCACTTTAAAAGTAACTTAAAGCAACCAAAACGTTTCCATGCAAAGGTATACTTGTATGACAAATTTCTTAAAGTTGTGCGGCTTTCAACTTCAAGGAGTTCGAATGTTGTAAGGATTTCATTAATAGCTGAAAAAGAAATCTGGGCACATTTTGTCATGCCAGCTAAAACAATTAAAATGAAGTTAAAAATAATAAGTAATCATTTGTTATACAAACTAAATAAAAATGCATTTCATCTCCCAAAATTTAATATTTATGCAAGAGCTAAAAATCTACGCCTCGCATCTGTAGGTGCCCTCCCGTACACGCAAGTGTTCCATCTAAACGATTCTTCATTTACGATTTATGTGTTCACGGACCCAATAGGCCACCCGGCATCTTACAGACAATACTGTATAAAATTCCTTGTTTTCCTACGAGACCAACTCTCTCTCTCTCTCCCTCTCTCTCTCTCTATGTATATATACATATATATATATATATTTTAGTGTAATCCAATTCGATACTTTTTTGTCTCAATTGTTCTAACTCTACTTTTGGAACCTAAGGGAGAATAAAAATATGAATCAAACCTTTCTAAAGGTATTAAATATATGTTTACATAAATGGAAACTTATTTGTAGGAAAGGTTAGAGCAAGAAACATCTTTAAAAAATAATTTGACATCGATTATATATTTTAATATACTCTAAACTTTCGATCTGTCTCTTTCAGTTTCCAGTTACATAAAATTCAGTGATAATGAAAACGGCTTAATCAACTATACACAAGATATCCAATAATATATGTTATTTATCATGTCATCATTTGAAACCTCTATGTAATTCAATAATTGTCAATTAGTTGCTGATTATTGATGCTATTAGGCCGTCGGCTGATGCTGTAATTGGAAGCCCAGCGATCTTTTATATCAGAGTCGATGATGTTCAGGAAAGGAAAGTCGTTGTCTGTCAGTTATGATAACACGAAAAATGTTAGTGCTATCAGTGACATACGGTCTCTTATATCACAACGATAATCCGTATCAAAAGCAGATCTATCCTCGGTCCATGAAATTGCATTCTTGTATTTAATGTAGCCAAGAAATAATAATTTTTTGTCCTTGTCGAAACACAACTCCTCCACATATCCAACAAATGATCAGGTGTCAATTAGCAAATGAAATAAATAGCAACCTTTTACTGGAACGATAAATATTAATTGTTATGCCTCCACCAAACTGCAAAATTATGCATTTTTTGCCACAAGCAATATGGTTTTGTCAATTATTAATTAATTCTATAAGTTTCTGTGTAATTTCCTAATCCACATTTTATTCATGAATGATATAGATTAAGAATCCTATAGATATCAATTATAGAAGTCTGTGATCTATACATGTTATATGTCCGACGTCTGTGATTGGAATTATAAATTCGTTTCTTTCAACACATCTGTTTATAATGTTTACAGGTATGTGACCTAGAACAAGGTATTAATATACAAGGACTGATCAATAAAGACTGATACTGATTTTTTTTCGCAGATATTTATTACTCCATTTCAATGTTGACATGATATTTTTCAAAGTAGTCCCCTCCTAACTGAATGCACTATTTATAGCGTCTCTGCCAGACCTCGAACACATGGTGCAGGCCATTCTTTGTCAGGTCTTTGAGAATCGCCTCACTTTTCTTTAGCACTGCTTCAGTGCTCTCAAATCGAATGCCCCGGAGCTTTGCCTTTAGTAATGGGAATTAAAAGAAATCACAGAGATTATGACTGGGGCTTTAAGGCGGATGCGGCACACACGTAATGTTGAATTTAGCCAAAAATTCCTGGACGTGAGGCCGCGCGTTGTCGTGATGAAGTCGCCACCCATTCCGATGATGTTCTGGACGTTTCCTTGTAACGTGCTTCCTCAGTGTAGCCAATACTGACGTGTAGTAGCTGCTGTAACAGTAGTGTGAGGGGGGAAATGCATGCTGGTAAATCATTCCATTCCGAAACACCAGGCCCACCTTGCTTAGCACAGAGGACTCGCCCTTCTTTGAAGTTCTTGAACCACCTAAACACCGTTGCAGAGGTAGTGTATCTTCACCGTATGCTTGCTTCAGCTTTTCGAAGGTTCCAAGGCTGTATGATTTAAACGAAAATAAAATTTTATTGCGCTGTATTGCTCCTCTCGCGTCACCTCCATTTTGTGGTATGCGAAATTCAAGTAGGGTCAACAATATACAGCATTACTACCAACCTACCGTTACGAGAGTGCTGTCGCTTATGGACATTATACATGAAACTCTGCTCTTTTCAAGTATTCGTGGTAGAGACATAAAACTATCAAGGAAACTACAGAAAAAACCAGTCTCAGTTTTTATTGATCAGCCCTCGTATAAACAGGAAAATTAACAAATTCAATAAATGGTATCTTACCTTTTAAATTAAAACTTATGCATGGAAAATGGTTCTGTTTGTCTCTATTTAAGGACGGATATAGTGCCTATGACGTAATAGCCAATATTTGTGAGAAATCATGCAGGTTTCTTATTGAAATAACTCCAAATATTTAACATAACCTAACATTGCTGTTTAATAATTTGTTAATTTAGCCAACTTACAGTTGTGAAAGCAAACCATATTATATACAAGCAAAAAGAGAATTCTAAATTATACTTCATGCCATGGTCTGTAATTCCGTATATATATAGTAACTTTGGTTTACAGTAATGGTGATTAATTTGTATAATTTAGCGATATCATCCCATAAAAATAAGATAAACTTGTCCGTTTCCTAACTGTATAGTCTCAATATAATTCCTACTTAGATATTGTGAGATGAAATACTAGTGATTATTTAGCCACCAGAAATTTTAGGCTGCGCAAGATGAAGTAAAACAAAATTATATTTTTTGAGAGTTAAGAATACCGCATGTTCCAACGTGTAAGCGAAGCAATCGGATATGTACTTATGTAATAAAATCAAGGAAAACACAGGACAGTATGCACCGGTAGCGGGAAGCCTTGCACGTAATCAACAGTGCTATCTCGCCTTGGATGCTGTATTATGGTGGAAGTTCTTCAAAGTTCTCTGCCTAGGGTGTCAGTCGTAGAGCTGAGGACAAATGCCTATCCTAATTAGCTATCTATTGTAGATCTCGGAATTTTGTGGGTGAAGGCAAGTAATAAAAGTTGAATTTCCTTAAACAAGTGAACTTATTATACATAATACATATCGAAGCGGCTAGCAACTTTTCCTCTCCTTTGATAATGATAAGCAATATGAAAACTGTAAATCATTTCTCCCCGCTACTTTAAATTATGATGCAGACCTAACTACTGGGTCACACGCTATCTCCCATTCACCCTCCCACCCACCCACCCACCCACAGATCTGCCGTTTTATCTCAAATGAGATACGTCGATGTGATTCAGTAAGAGACTGTTTAATCTGGGGCAGTTTCCTCTTTTTATATCCCACGGATATGACGGCAATATTCGAGCCTTTATACGTAATAACTATTCTCACTGGTGATTTACTTGGCTTGCTTTGAAAACAAAATTCTCCAATTTTAGAAGTCAAGCTTCTGTTTGACTCCTCTGGTAAAACCCACTATCTCTGTCTCAGTTATAACTTCTGGTTTCTCTTTCTACTTTCCTAGCTCCTTTGGCTCTACAGAAACTCAGCCCCTATCTCCGTCTTTGTCTCGGGCCTCTCTCTCTCTACTTTACCTAAACCCGTGTGCATTAGCATGTGTTTGTTGATAGACTTTTATTTTGCTGCTAGGAATTACATGTTCCTTACCTACGAGTACATTTTATGCTACAAGGCATGTTTACAATATTAGATTACATTATTGTTTACGTTGCTATCTGAATTATTGATTCCTATTATTACAATTGCTTGTCCTGGCGGGTGTATGTCCCCTTACAGATGAGTAGTGGAGTTCTTTAATTGGGACGTAATGACCCACAAAGCCCAGCATTAGGCATTAAGGTTTTCAAAATAGAGAAAAAGAGAATTGGGGAGAGGGAGAGAGAGAGAGTGAGAGTGGATTACGTCTCAAGTAACAAAACCGTTGGAACGTAAAGATTAAGTAAGATAGGCTTATCTTTTAAAATAAGTACACTTTGAGGAATTTGAGCGAACAGTTAACGTTAAGAAATGTGTTTTAAAAACACTCTTTTTTGGTAGATGACCACAATATACTGGTAAATTTAGAGAATAATTTACAGAGGATGAAGTAGCCTAAACATAACTCCAAATACCTCTTATTTTTTCACACTGTGAAATAAATCGCATTATTCCAAGGCTAAAGTTTGGAAAGAATTTTCAGCTCAGCTTCATGTCTAATTTTCAGGGCTCTCGTGTCTGTAATGGGGTGCACGCTGGTCATGCCAGCTTAAGCATGAGTCCTCGTTTGGTCATCTGAGCGTCCTGGGTTTGCTGTCTGATAGCTGCTTGTTCTCTCGTTCTCGGAGATGCTGAAATTCAAACCTAGTCCTATGGTTTCAATCTCAGAGGTGTGAATGAAGCCGAATCATTACATGTGTCAGCTTTAAGGCTGAACTTTATTTCAGGAACAACAAATAAAACCTGTAGATCGGCTGGCAACACTATTATTCCCTTATTTACATACCTGAGTTGTTTCCTGTACCCACAATCTCAATAGCTTTTGGAAGAGCTATTTGTCATCGTCACACGCTATTCTTCTCCCTCACTTCACAATATGTAGCAGATGCAGTGTCTCGTCTCACCATTAGTAGCAAATGAAGAGTGCGGGTCAAATTCTGGGTGAATTCCTGCCATTATACAGAAATGTCCTGGCGCAAACATTTGCGCCAGTATTTGTAACGTGTCTTTTGTTTGACAACTGCCCTGATATGAGAGTTTAAATTTGTGCAATGTTTAGGATTCAGTCTTCACTTAACTCTTGGGGAATTTCTTTATATCTCCATCTCTTTTACACTGCGAATTTCTCTCTCGTACAGTCTCTCATTTTACCCAACTTCCTGTTCTGCGACTGATGCATGTAGGACTTCGCTATCTCCATCTCTTTCTACCATCAGTCCTCTCTCTCTTGTTCCAGATGCTATTTTCCAACTCCATGTGTTAGAAAACTCACTTATTAATGTCCCAAAGTTTCTACCTCGCCTTTACCTGGTTAACAATTTTCACAATATTATATATAGGAATTTCTGATATTTACAATGATATTTATAATCTTTCTGATATTTATATTTATTCTATTTACATATTTTTGCCCTTTACGTATATCTTTTCTGCTATTTATTCCCTGGTTACTTATTAGCATACGTGTGCTTATTGATGATTGATATTTGTGAATCTTGATTATTTACACGTCTATATGCTATCGTTTGGTGTTCCCTTACATATCCATGAATAAATCAGTGTTATAGGATCAGATAAGCTGTATTATATTTTATTAAATAATTTGGTTTATGTTCAACAAAATTAGTAAAGAGGCTTATTTTAAATTCTTATAATATTTTGCTCTATCTGTATAGTTGTAATAAATTCAGAAGGACAATTTTTGCTGACTGAACAGTTCAGTCAAATCTGATGACAGCTTCAGTGGATTACAAGTTTAAATGGCATTAAAGAAACAGGAACATTCGAGATTTCCAAGCATTGAAGAACGGAAAGAAATAGTAGGATAAAGTATTTGTTAATGGAGGGAAGTCATACTCATTTAAAGGAGCATAAACTTTGGGAGATGTAATCAAAGCACGTAGAAGCACTAACCCCAAAAATTTTGGTTTTGGAATAACTGTTAGAGGGGGTGATGGTGGTAGTGATAGAGAAAGTGGTGATCGTTGCAGTGAAAGTTATTGTGATGATGATGGCTGTGGTTCTGGTAGTGCTTATTAAAATGAATACATAATATTATGACCAGGCATAGGTATCTTAAACAATTTGCTTGAAATTATCTGCACTCAAACCATTATACCACAGCAAATCATGTATGAATAATGGTTTGAGTGTAGATATCAGAGACCAAGGGTAATTGCCAGGCAGGTAAAAACCGTTCCGAGTGCTCTCTGCAAACACCAAAATACTACGGGGAATGGGGGGGGATGGTTTTTTATCTTACACTTCCCTGCCTATAGTCAGTCCCTTTCTAACTTATTTCCTTCGGACCTGGTTTCAATTATTGGAAATTCCTATACCTGATAATGACATAGGAATATCTATACTAACGAATACGTAGACTAACGTTCTGAAGAAAACGAAAATGAACTACGAAACTTTTAGAAAACAAAATCAACATGAACAGCCTCTTTTTATACAACCTGATAGAGTTACAAGTTTGGGGGAAACTGCTCAAGAAATTCAAATTTCTCTGAGACAGTCCTGAGACGTGAGAAACTTACAATCAATCAAGGACGTCGTAACTCAGAAGTAGAGGTTCAATAAATAAGTCAAGGGTCGGTGGTACTTGTGGCGGTAATTGCTATATATTTTCATTGCGACTTCTCACTTCAATTGTTATCTTACACAAAAACTATTCTGAACAATAGCCATAAATCTAAAAATATACTAATCCGATTAATCTGATTTGGGCTTATTGCGTTACGATTTATATAAAATCACGTTGCAGCTGGCAGGGTGTTGTGCTTCACGTACGCACGTAATATATCATCTCGGTGGTGAGTTGTGCAGGTTGAACTTCTCAGAAGTTCCCTACTTCGGCTGCCAGTCATAGGCTGTGAATAAATCCCTATTCCTATCTATCTGTATCTTAGGATATTGTTAGTGGAGGCAATTAATAAGCTGAATTCCTTTAATATTTCATTTATCCTAAAACAACGAATTATCGAAGTGGCTAGCAACTGTTCCTCTTTGGATAATAGAAAAGTAATTCATAAGCCTATTATATATCTTCCCTCTACTTTGGATTTAGCCTAGCTACCTATGTCACACGTTATCTCTCCCCCCCACACTCACACGCGTTACAGCCTGTCACCAAATAGCTCACATGAGAGAATATGAAAGTGTTTTTAAATGTGAGGCCAGTCTTTATACCTTGCTGCTATAACGCTAGCTGTTGGTCTTTTTACCTAATATTTATTTTGATTGGCTATTTCGTAGTGTGCTATGAGAAACAAATGCTTCACTTTAGAAGTCAAGCTTCTGTCTGACTCCTTTGGTAAAACCTACTATCTCGTCTTACTTATAAATACTGTTTCTCCTTCTAATTGCTGACTTATATTCCGATTCCCTTGGCTTTCCAGGAATTGTCCCCTACCTCCGTCCTTGTTTCTCCTCGGAGCTCTCTCTCTTTCACTCTCAAAGTTCGACGCAATTCAGCCTAATCCTGTTTTCGTTAGCGTGAGTATGTTAGTGACATGCTGCTAGCTCGCTTCCTAGCTAATTCCAGTGTTTCTTACATCTGTATACATTTTATGGTACAGGTTATCTTGGAGTATTATATTATTACATATTTTTATTTTGATTGATTTATGATTTCCCGTTGCTTTTTACATTGTTTGCCCTGTCGGATATATGTTCCTCTACAATGTATTCATCTCTCTTTCAGCACCACAGCCTGATCGCACTCTAACAAGGAAAGATTCTACCAATTTCAATGGTCAACGTGAGTATGACAATCTATATAGCACTAGAACTGTTAAAATAAATAAAATAAGATAAAGAAACACATTAGTTGAAACGTTTCTATACGTTGATCTATAACTTCCATAATTGTTAGTGTGTTGAGAGTCAGAATCTATATAATTTTCAAGTGCAAACAATACTGGTTTAAAGGGACATCTACTCTAGACATTTAATTCTCTCACTCATTTTTAAAAGCGCTGAATTTCCTTTGACGAAAGACACTCCCATTATAATTACATCCAATTAATCGGTTGTTACAATAGTCCAAAACTCTTCAGTTGAGGATATATTTACAAAGTGTGGTTTTGGGGAGAAAATAAATGTAAATGCCGTTGCTATGACTTAAATCAGAAACATATTACCGCAGTTATAATATTTCACACATTTTTTTATGATAGTGTAATTAAATATTTCGGATGAAATGCAATATGTCAAATATTTCAAAATAACGCTGAGAACATACAGATATCGGTAACATGGGAATCAAGGATTGAGAAAATGGACATAATGTGGTTGCATTTCTTAAACTAATCCTTCTTCCTTTTCCGCCCTGTATATATATATATATATATATATATATATACAGGGCGGGCCATTTAAGTTGAGACTGTGCAATATCTCCAAAATTAAGCGCTGCAGAAGGAAATGTCTCGAATAAAAACTGTTTGATATTATGGGGGAAAGTAAATGCCATTAGTCTGTTTTATTTGGAGGACGTTGTGATTATCATTTTAGGGTCTACTTAATTTGACCCTAATCGTAGGTTCCCATTTAAGACAATATGGAATATGTATGAAAAGGAAGAATCAGAACTGAAAAATTAATTAGAATAATTTATTGCTACTGATTGAACTAATAGTTGGTTAAACTATGAAGCCCGCAACTTAAAGTGCTTACAACCTTGTAAGTCACCAATGGAGTATGTCATCACAAACTCATTTGAGATCTCTTATGGTTACTAAGAAAAATACAAGTCATTTTGGGGAATTGAATGTCGCGCGACAAGTTTCCAAGTTAGCTCAATTGCTTGGAGCAACCGGATGGAAAGTGAAAACCTACGTTTCAAATCCCAGCTATGGCAATGAGTTTTTAACTCTGATTCATCTTTTCGATACTAGGTCTATTTCTTATTAAGCTTCACAGCAAGAGAATAATTAAGGACATTCTTAACAGAACTGTCCCGCAGTGCATAGCGTTTCTTTTGATACTTGTCTCCTATATATCCCAATATAAGTATGGTGGTTCTGCTGAATTTTGTTTCTGTAAAGTCAGGGTGTAACAAACAAATCTGATGTGTTACACTCACATGACTTTCTCAACTCTTGTATAAACTATTTTTACAAACGCTTATTCTCCATATGCTTCATGTTAATCGAGATATCGAGATGTCAATCTTATTGATAATTTTCTTGTAGATGCAAGGGGAATATGGTAGGTTTCAAGCGATAGTCAAGTATTTTAAGCGCTGGTTGCTATGTGACGTATTCCATTCTCTTTGCATGTCCAGGACATAAAAAAATGAATAACGAATTTGAGAAAAAGTATAAGTATTGGAAAATTTAAGGGAATAACAAGCAATATCTCGAAAACGGTTCACTGAACAAAAAAAATTCTATATGACATAAATTGTGTATTTTAAACGATCTACATCTTTGTGTAGTAAAATTTTGTCTATCTCTTATGAGGGGATTTTCTTGAAAACTTTGGTGTGTCGCATCTCTGGAAGATACTGAACCTAAATACCAAGTTTGGTGTTTATCCGACTGTTCGTTTCTGAAGTATGCTGTTCACAGACACACAGACCCATACACACAGACACACACACGGACATGTTACCAAAAATGCTTTTTTTGGATTCAAGGGGCTTCAAAACATGTATTTCCGGTGAAATCTCGGTATCGAATTTTTGGGTGGAATACAATACTTACTATACGTAGTAGAGAAAGTAAAAAAGATGCATATATTATATATATGTTTTATAAGTTCCTATAGCCAATACATGCATATGCAGTTGTTTCAAAAGCCCCGCATATCTTCTGCTACAGCTAAATATAAATATTTTCCAAAAAACCCTTGGATACTCCAAACAGTATATTTTAAAAGACACTTTTTCACAGACACAAACTAATCTTAATATCAGTGTTGTGCAAGTTGTGATATCATCTAGAAGCTTCTTAAAGACACCCTATATTTTTCTGTACACCATTTCAAAGATTTTATTATTGTTTCCAGTTGTACAAGCTACCAATTGTTTACACAAAAGCGTTGCTGTGGTAACCAAATAAATAGTTGAATTTAGTGGTTACTGATGCAATTTATTTGTGGGAATTAAAAGGATTTAAAGTAAAAGAATTGAGATTTCATGATGATTGGATATGATGATGGGAAACACACACAAGATACAGCAAAATAAGACAATCAGATACACATATACGATTTGAATTTGTAGCTTTTTTTATTTCAAAGCAGGCGATGTTACTGTTAGGCTGACATACAGAAATAAACGTTTCGTTCAAGTATTATTTTGGTTACCATAGTAATAGTTGCATATAAAATAATAATTGATCGTTTGTGCACACGCCACATTTAAAAATCTACACGACTTCCTTGCCTGATCGTTTTGGGCGACTTATCATGCCTACAGTTCATTTTCTGGGGTAGTCAGCTTGCAGGTGGAGTTATCGCTTCAGCTGTATATCGCTCCAATAAGCATACATATCCTTTGTGTTGCTTAGAATTAAATGAAACGTTTCACCTTCTGTCTCGCATTGGCTAATTGCTAATGGTGTGACTGCAAAAGACCCTTTCCACAGGCAAAATAGTGGCAGCTCTTCAGTTTATGCGCAGCATGGCTTTCTCATGTTCTTTATTAACGTTTTGTGTTTATGAGCTGCAAGGAATTTAACTGCACACGAAGTAGGGACCTACATACCCGTAACATTATTTTGCGCCTGTAAATTATTGTTCAATTTGGTTTTTGAAATTTTCAAATATTTTAATACTACGGCATATCAAAAGTAACTAAAATAATTAAAGATTGAATGCTTAACAACAGACCTGCTGCAATCCCAGTCAGCCGTTTAACAATTAATTTATTCAGGTCTAAAATCCACTAGCATAAAGGATTGAAAAGTTACATTACTCAAGAAAGTTAAATTACGTATTCCTTGTGCAATAACGAGTGTTATTTTATGCGCTTACTTTTTGCGTCAGAAATATACAGCTATGAAATTTTAGTGTTTACCAGTAAAATTATGAATCCCTTATTTGGTTCGATTTTAATGCTTTCTTTATTTAATATCGTGAATTTAGGTGCAAGCATTAGCTGCTAAGCAAGTTACGGCTTATATGAAAGATCTGTTATTCTGAGTTATTGCAAAAGGGGGCCTTAGTCTTCGTATATAAACATGTTTGTTAAATATCAAACAATATTATATCGTTCAACCCATTCATAAACTTTACAAACATACGGAAGAATTCCTTTTTACAATAACGAACACAATTAAAACAAAATCAATGAATTAGTTTCTTTCTTCTACTGAAACGCATTTCAGATTTCAAATATTGGGTTCACCACTCATTTCTATCTAAGACTACATTCAGTCGCTAATTCATTGATTTCACTAGGGAAATATTTCATATATTGGGCCACTTCCTCACATTTTCCCATACTTCAAAAGCACATTTTATTAGAACATCCGTAGTTCGTTTCGGAAGAGCTTCCCAGTCAGGAGGCCCAAATATGTTATATTGGGTTTAAATCGGGACTCTTAGTAGTCGAATAGATTACCGAAATTTCTGGATGCGACTGTATCCAATCTTTGATTGCTTTAGAAGTATGGACACTGCTGCTATCCTGGATAAACAGATCGAACGCTAGGAAGCATACAGTCCTCAAGAACACGTCTATACTCTTCAAAATCCAAGAGATTATATTTGGAATAGCTCTCCGGGTCCTGAAACAGATATCCAGCCCCAAAATCCTACGCCTTTGTGTTCACTTCTTTTGGGCAATAATATGTTCCGGGGCATTAAGCGTGTTGTTTGGCCGCCACAGATATATTCTCTCATTCTTGTGAGATGAAAAAAAACCTTTTACCAGAAAAATCACAAGCACCCAAAAGCTGCTTGATTTCACCAGGTACTCAAGCGCAAACCACTTTTGACTGTTGTGGTAATACTCAGTCATCCTGTTTCTTGGCTGCCTTTCTGTGATGGATGCCAGTTTGTTGAGCCGGCTTCTTACTGTTGAAATGGAACAGGTTAGCTGTAAATCGCGGCGTAAACTGTAACAGTCTGAATGGAGCGTTTCTGCTAGCACTTACAATTGCAACATCGACTTCTTTAATAGTCTTACGGGGTTGACCTAATTTTGGGTGTGCTTTTAGGTCATGAACCCTATGTTCTTGGAATAGCTTAATCTAGTGCTATATCACGGACCTACTGGTTTGCACAATATTTACAACTTCCTTAACTGTGCTTCCTCCTTCCCATAACCCAACAATACTCCCCGAGTTACCTCTCTTGTATATGGCATGTTTTTGGTGTCGTCAAATACCTTTAAGCTGTAGAAGACAAACTGAAGTAAGTAAGCTGCAAAAACCTATTTCCTCTACGTTTCCGTAGTCGAGTGTTCGAGGGAGGACAAGGAAGTGCGTGGCCACAAGTCACAGACAGATGATTCAATGTAGATGTGCACAATCACATATAATAATAAAATCTTTGAGATGGTATACAAAAATGCTGTCATTTAAAATGTTTCCGATGACGTCACAATTTGCACAGCAATGTTATTGAGAATGGTTAGTTTCTGTGATGCAATGGTTCCGCTGTTTCTCCTAAAACACAACACTGGAGCAAGGCAGCGAAACCATGCAGACGCTTAAGAAAGGTTTGACTGAGTTAGGGAACCCCGGCCAAGCGAAAAGGGAAGCCCTAACGAGTGCCGTAGGGGAAAACAAAATGGAAACCAGAACTCTCAAAAATATACTACTATTGATACGTTTTTTTGGGTACTTTAATGATAATAATAAACAAACATTAATAACCAGAACCGTAAAGCAACCTTAATAGAATAACTGTAAAACAAAGATGGCTTAAATAGTAAACCAACCAAAACCAATTGAGCAGAGCAGTAACTCAAGTTTTAAATACAGCAAAAATTAAGTAAAACAAAAATTCAACAAACAAAATCAATTTAAAAACTTTATAAAACAAGGCCACTATAAACATCAGACCAATATATTTAATTATGTTTATCTAGTCAAAGACTTGCTAAGTATGTTGACCAAGACCCAAACAGACTTTTATGAATTCCTAGTAACAGTGAGCTTCAAAGTCCAGCAGAGCTAGATGTACTTTACAACCCAACCGTTTTCAGTTACAAAGCTCAGCATGGTAGGGATTTTTTGACTGCAATTACTGCTCCCATAATTAACATAACAGAATTTCTGTAACTTTAAACTAACTATGCACTGAAAATCACGTACTGAAAATATAACTCAGCTAGAAAAGACCCAAAACACACTAAACATATGACAATTCCAAGAGACAGTCACTTTACGAATTCGTATTTTAAAACACACATTACGTTTTCCGCCCCAAAATTCACTCACCATTACCAAGATATAAAACTGATAACAAAGCCTACCTTTACATAAGGGCGATCCACAAATAATCCCAAAAGACGTTCCTTAAAACCATTAGAAAAAAAATTCCACAATCCGGATGAGTAGTTGCCGGGCAGAGAGCTATCCCTGCAATGCGACAGAAATCCACCACTCACCGCGTTCGGCCAAAGCACATGCCACGTAAGCAAACCAAGAAAAAAAAGAGCACCAAAGAGTGCGTTAAGCAAGGGGACAAGCAACTTAAAGTGACTGGCTGGATGTATAACACAGATACAAAACATAAAAGGAACACATAACAGCACAGTGAAAAAAAGTTTCTTCTAAAATATATACGTTTGGCGAGTCCGAATGTTATTAGAAAAATATTTCCATTTAGCTGTAGTAGAAAATATGCGAGACTTTTGAAACGCGCTGTATATAATATATTATACAGGGATTTCTTATCTTATTGACATTTATGATAAATATAATAGCTTTGCTGACTGCGTGCTTCGCATTTAGTTTGTTCCATCCTGCTTTCCCAGAAAGCAAAAAGAAGGTATCTGAAAATTCAATATATATACTATACTTACTCTATATACAAGGCATATATAGTAAGGCACACAAACCTTTTAATCCTGTGGCAGCTCAATAAAAAAGGACGCAATACAGCATTGAAATAGTTTGTTGCTTCACGTACGGTGCAAAGTTTCCGGTGGCCTTCGCCCCAAGTTTACTTTCCGGTAGCCTTCGCCCCAAGTTTACTTTCCGGTGGCCTTTGCACCAACGTTTAGGAATCAACCTTTTATTTTAATGTTTCTTTAAATATTATATATATTTATGCTTGCCTCGGCTGCGTCAGTAGTAATTTGCAGAAACATGTATTTGTTTGCAAGGGGTGATGCTACTAAAGAATGTAGGCTTACACAAATTATAATGTTTACTACACTCCTTTTATTAATCGTTCACATGATTAAATAACCTTTACTAGTATAGAGAGCTTTTATTTAACTTTCAAATTTTCTGGTTTTTGAATGGCTATTTATAAACTGTTTTAAATATTATATTATTGTTCCAAGAATTACTAGTATCATTATTAAACTTCCCAATTCATTATTGCCTCAAGATTACCTCATTGTTACCTCATTGTTAGCAATTTTCTGGCTCTATTCTCACAGCTCCTACATTGTTAAATTACGTAATACATTAAGATAACATTATTATACATGTACATAATAATATAAACATAATACAATGATTGTTACATACATTTTATATATTATATTATACACATATTGCTTTAAGGCGGCCTGTTATTTTTTTATATTATATTATTACACTGAAATCATTTAAGTGTTAAATATACTGCCTCAGCGTGTAAACATAGGCAGTTTTCTGAGTAAATAGCAGAATTGAAAATCGTAGTACATATAAGCATTGGTCACACTGCCTCTCGCTCTGTTATTACTCCGTGAGGCTGGCACCATTCCCACCACGTGTCATCTGTCAGACCACTGTGTTTACTTTCCTGCTTGCCGGAAGGACGTCTATGTCCGATATACAACATCTACTATATGTTATTGTTTTGAATTTGTGTTTGTATGGTATTTTGATCACCCTGGGTAAAAATTTATAAAATTAATGCACTTTTCGTAAATCAGAGAAAATTAATCAGTTACTTGACCAATGTAGCAAACGATTTAATAAATTTGCATAATATGAAAACACCAGTTCCCAAGAATTTAGGCTTAATTTCATAGACTGCCTTGTAAAAATCCTTCAGCAAATATTTTGAATTCAAATTATTATATAAACTGTATTTGTTGACAGTGTCCCTTTGCGAGCATAAATGCATTATTGGTTGTGTTTTTGCATTGTACTGTATTATTATATTCTTATATTATTAGTTATATATCATCTTATTAAGGTAAACTGTATGTTGATAGTCGAGAGAACATTTGCAAGTATCTAACAAAAAAAATTGGGGTTAAAATTCCACTCACAAGAGTAAAATCATTTTAGCCTCAAATAAACAGAATCTTTGTTACTTACGTGATAATATAATTGTAAATTGCAAACACATATTTTATGCTCACATTAGAAGCTGCAGTGCTTAACTTTCTTTTAAAACTGGACATGACATTGAAAACGAAAAACCAAATAAAATATAAATTATTATCATGTGCAAATAATTCACTTCTAATGCTATCGTTATTCTTAGTGGCATTTATTTTATAAATGGAGACGAAATTTTGTTTAAAAATGAATACCTTGCATTTAAAGTACAGTTTGGCTATTACAATATACAGTACGGTTGTGTATTCAAAATTAATATGACTATAGCGGTATGCACCTTCTGGGGTATTCTACATCTTGTGCAAGAACTCGGGTGACACTGTGAAACTGTGAATACAGCATCAATAATTAATACAACCAACAAGTCTCACTTTCTGGCTACTGCTCTTCTTATTCTTCTTGATTGTTTCGGTCTTAGGCTGTAGGTAAGGCTGAACACTTTGTAGTGTCAAATTCAGAAGCACGTGTAAATGCAATACTTTAAATAGAGAACTTCATTTCAGTTACAAGCAAGGTACGAAAAAGCGTTCCGATATGAGGAACCGCGGTTTAAATTGGCAATCAACAATTACCACACATCTGTCGCACCTTCCATCCCTAATTCGTTTACAGAGGTTAGTGCTTGAATGTCGAACCAATAAGAGCAGGGCTCACTTAGGGACTAGTATGGACAGTCTTTGGGAGGTATATTGTTTCACTATTCATGTGACGTATACCGATTCTCCACCCCTTTCATCACCCAGCTAGGCTTGTCAGAGTAATACTAGCGTATCGGAATTCAGCTAAGACCAATCAGAGGATAGCTCACCTAAGGCATGTGCAAAACACAAATGATGAGGAGATTCTGCCAACATTGAAGAATAGAAAACACTAAAAGTAACTAAAGGTATCGACACGTTGATTTACACTCGACTGTACCGGTGACATACAGAAAGGCCAAACCACATCTTCCCGGAATTATCGCAATGCTTTGGAATTGAATCAGTTTGTTGTATTATAACTTATAATTTACAAGCATATTCTGTGAATTATCGCAACTGTTTTGTAAAATCATGCTTTACCTAATCTATAAAACTACAATAATATTAGGAAATTAAATTTGCTGTTCCTGTGATTGAAATTTAAGG
Source organism: Deroplatys truncata (assembly GCA_030765065.1). Taxonomy (NCBI): domain Eukaryota; kingdom Metazoa; phylum Arthropoda; class Insecta; order Mantodea; family Mantidae; genus Deroplatys; species Deroplatys truncata. The sequence continues at coordinate 255,461,549 of CM060981.1, read as the reverse complement.
GCTCTATAAGTGGTAATAAGAACCAAAATAATTTTTACTTTCTCTACTACGTATAGTAAGTAGAAGAGTTAATTCGATACCCAGATTTCACTGTAAATACGTGTCGTGAGGTCCCTGAATCCAAAAAAGCCTATTTTTAGTTATTTAAGCTTATAACCTTCGAAAGACGTAACACAAAGATTTTCAAGAAAATCCTCCACCCCAGTTACTTTTACCTGGAACAGATTTCGAAATGTTGGATGATTTCAAAATTGCCTCTAACGATTTTGTTTAAATTACCACGAAAAGGTAGAATCAGACGAAAATTTAAATGCTATAGCCGGGATTTGAACCACGGTTCTCCTGGTCTCCGTCTGGTTGCTCTAAGCACTGAGCTACCAAGGCAACTTGCCAATGCAACATTAAAGTCTCCTATTGATTCGCATTATTCCTGGTAAACCACAAGAAGATCTCAAATGAATTTTTCAGTCATCTGATTCTACCTTTCCAACACTGTTCAGCACAAGGTTTGTGTGGAAGAATCATTAATTCCATATAAAGATGTTTATATGGAAAATAAAAGTTATATTTTGAATTATCCGGGAATAACCTATGAAATCCTCTTCTTTCGGAAGAAATTTTGTAGAGTTTTATATAACAAGCAAACGTTAAGCCTTAGACTAAATTTCCCTACACAAAAATGTAGGTAGCTTTAGATCACATAATTTATTTTTATAGGCCAATGAAAAATACATGGGGTAGGAAATAATATGTAGACATAGTAAATAAAGAAGAGAGAGAATCTATTGCATGGTTAAGAACCGGAGCATGGAGGCTAAAAGGGCTAAGACAGGGTATTCCTCAGAACCAATGTACGATGTGTGGTGGTAATGAAGACATTGAACACATAATATTTAAGTGCCAAGGAACAGAAAATTGGAGAAAAGAATTTTTCAATAAGAAGTGGTTGAAGGGGGATAGAAATACACTTATAATTGAAATGATATGCAAGGACGCTAGAAGGATTGGACAGTTTTTGTGTAAAGTAAAAAAATAAATGGCTTTGGACAGTGGAAAGAGAAAAGTAAGAGGTAGTGCATCTTACTTTGAATGGAAAAATATAGTGAATGTGTGATGGTTAAGCAATCAATAAATGAAAAGTGAAAAAAAGTGTAAATGGGACATGAAAAAAAAACTGAAAAAAGAGCAATATAATTTAGTGACAAGAAATTGTAAAATGTAAATAAACTGTAGTGATTGTCTACTGAATAAGTGACCAGGGTCAAAATGCAGTAGACAATCAAATTTGTAAAAATCTTAGCACAATAAAATACTATACTATACTATACAATAACTTTTGGTGGAATAAGCCATTTCTGAGATATCCGTCATTAATGGATTGAATGGTTCAATACTTTGTCATTCTTTTAAAATTATATCCATGTTCACTTGTTTCTGGTGACTGCATGGAAAGAATATGTACATAAGACCAGCATGTAGCGTCCGGTTCTGAAATATTTGACTATTGTTACTCCATTTGCATGTATAACGAAGTGTGTAATGCAGCTTTATCTGCAACCGTTTATCTTGATTAAAATGGAGTAAACAAAAAAATAAGTTTTACAACATAAGTTTTATACCCATTAATAAATAATACAGCTACAGAAAGTTTTGTGAATGTAACACATCAAATGTTTTTCATTAATCATTTTTCTCAATGTAATTTAATTAATTTGAAGCCATTATTTAAACCACTAAGAAGAATATCATGGTCCTTTAAATGAGGGAGAAATCTCGGCATGTCCTACATATGAAAAGTAAAATGGACCAGCATTCTAAAATTCCTTGTCTTTCTTTCCCTGTTCACAGAAATAGTTCATCGACCAGGGGATGACAAGCCAATTCTCATTAGCACAATAACTGGTAAGCTATACCTCGGATGGATGGTTAGAGAAATGCAAAGTCAATATAGTGGAGACAGTTAAAATCATGGATAGAATAAGACTTTCACTCTTTGTCTTTGTATAGCGAGATTAATAAGTTCCCACGATAGTGGAGATTCTATACTAGTCTTCTAGTAACACAGATTGCTTTAAGGCTAGTAAGAGGAACTAAGCAATTATTGTTATAATAATCTCCTTAAGCTATTTTCTGTATAGTTTATGTTAACACTTTCATAATGACCGTTTAATTTTGGTGCCGATTGTTATAAGAGAAATATATGAAACTGCTACACTACCAATAAGAGCCAGTCCATGTGGAAATTCAAAATTCATCATTATTTTCTTCTCGTTTTTGGTCAAGATATTATCTCCATGGGTGCATATCATGTTGGCAATCACGTCAAGTGCACCGCTCTTTCTAGACTTCAAATATTCGCTTTCTCAAAGCACCGAGAGAAGGAACACTACTGAAGAGGCTGTAAAGTACATAACGGAAAATTTAGAGGGTATGATAATGTTTGCTTTGTGCACATATACATGATGTGTTTCAAAGTCAATTCTCCTTCATTACCCTTCAGTTCGTTAATAGTAAAAACTGTCTCGTTATATGAGCAGTAGAGTTTTGCTTATGCATCTTGCATGTCATAAAGACTATACATCTAATTTGAAACTTCTTCTAGGAAAGCATCTATTGTAATCACCGTAAAATGAATAGCAGATCTGTTTTTCTCTAATGTATGCGAAATAAGATAAATAAGGTATACTGGTAATGGGTGGAATAGTCTTGTGAGTGTTAAACTTAAATTTTTATCTATAAATTATTAGAATTTTGGTTGCAATGTGCACGCTTATTGAGCTGTTGAAGTGCTGTTAGATAAAAGTTAAAATGAGGTCATGCATTACAATAAAAGAATTGCTGAAAGATATTTTCCATTTTGTTATCACATATTTGGCAATAAAATAATTCTCATCTAAAATATTAAAGATAAATGGAAACATTTGTGACTTGGATTAAGTTTTTACTCATGCATACAGGTTGGTCCATTTAAATTGAGACTGCACAATATCTCCAAAACTAAGCGTTGAAGAAAGAAATGTGTTTGATAAAACCTTCTTGATATTATGGGGGAAAGTAAATGCCACTAGTCGCGTTTTGTTTGTAGGATTCTATGATAGTCATTTTAGGGCGAATTAATTTTTAAATGGGAACGTACAATTAGGGTCAAATTAAATGACCCCCAAAATGACCATCATAACGTCCTGCAAACAAAAAACGGCTATTGACATTTGCTTTCCCCCCATAATATCAATTAACTTTTATTCAAGGCATTTTTTTCTAGTTTTGGAGATATTGTACAGTCTCAACTTAAATGGTCCATCCTGTATATGACAGTGATTATTTTGGAATGTGTGTATGCCTTCATTCTTTCTCTTTATAATTATTGAATATATTGGGATACATTTAAGAAATGTCTTAATTTTAATTCTGATTTATTTATTTGTTTTCAGGAGAAGTTAATACCACATTCTTCAACCAATACGATGTCAATAATAACGCTTCAAAAGGTAAAGAATGGTGATAGTAATGATAAAAAACCATAAACCTACTGCAAGTACCTACCTAATTAATGTTCTCTTGAAATTTCATTCCAGGGGTGAATGTGACGGCCGTTCGTTCATTCAATAAAAGTAAGTATCGTTATTATCGTAAACAACATATCTTAAGCCTGCTCCTTCCATCTTTCTTGGTCTTTCTTTATCTTTCTCCTGCTGATGATATTCTAAATGGGATACGAATGTTACCCATTTTTGATACCTGTTTATACAAAAGCTTGCTGTGTTCATTCGGACAATTATAGTTTATTTCTTATCGAATATCTTAGATCAGAGGTGGCGAAAACGTGACTCGCGAGTCATTTTGCCTCGCAGGCGCAGTTCCCTCTCTGCAATCGTCCGTTTGATTTTCACATGATACTGAGTGATGCAGTGCGTGTTGCATATTTGGTGACTCGCTGAAGCAAGTCGTTTTCGCCACGTTTGTCTTAGATGGTCAATCAAGTCTATTCTGCTAATGACTGTAGCAGTTGCATTTCAAATCCTTCTATTTTTCTGATGCACTTTGATGTGAGTGTTGATGGTTCTGATCAAAATAAAAAGCATTTATCCCTTATCTTTCGCATAAGGGCTCGTAGAGGCTGCGCGCTGGTCACGCTACCTTAAGCCTGAGCACGCCTCTGGTCATCCGGGGGTTCTAGATTTGATGTCTTCCGGCGTTCATTCTCTCGTTCTCGGAAATGCTGAAAAGCAAACCTAGTCCTATCATTGTAATCTCAGGTGTGTGGGTAAAGTGCAATCATGGCCACGTGTTCGGCTTTAAAACTGGACTTTATTCCAGAAACAACGAATAAAAAAATATAAGCGGCTATCAGCACTATTTCCTTATTTACTCTGATTACATATCTGAGTTATTTCCTGTACACGTGATCACAAGTTTTGGGAAAACTAATTTTCATCGTCACAAGTTATGTCACCCACTCTTCACAACACATAGCTGATACAACATTTTGCCTCACCATCAGTAGCAAAGTAAGAGTGTAAGTCAAATTGTAGGCGAATTCCTGCTTTTAAACAGAAATGTCCCGATGTGAATTTTCCCACCAAATTTTGTAACGTGTCTGTTGATTGGTAAATTGCTTAGCGGGGTATGAGAGTTAATTTTTTTGGGAGTCAGACTTCATTTAATTCTTGGGGATTTTCCTTCTACCTCCATCTCTTTCACACGCCGGCTTTCCCTCTCGCACAGTCTCTCATTTTATCCAACACTGTTCTGCGACAGACAGGAATTTCACTCTTTCTATATCTCTTTCTACCAGCGGTCCTCTCTCTCCTTGCAGCAGCTATTTTCCAACTCCATGTGTTATACATACTTCAGTTATTAGCCATGTCTAAGTTGCTAGCTCGCCTGTCCCTGGTTTACGATTTTTACTGTATTATATATGTGAAATACTGATATTTTATAATATGTATTATATCTTAGAATGATAAGTATTCACAATCTTTCTGATATTTATATCTATTCTCGTCTTATTTCCCTTGACTTATTTCTTACCTATTATTTATTTTATGTTGTCTTTATTTACATATTTGTGCATATTGATTACTAATATCTCCGAATATTGATTATTTACATGTATGTTATTTTATGGACAGACTTTTATATAGTTCCAAATAAGTTGGTACATGTATAACTTTAATTTCACATCTATAAGGGCGAGGAATTATCCACCTTAACTAACGAAAAAATAATTCACTCGCTCTAAAATACTGTTATTAATTACTATATTAAGACTCATATTGCTAGCTCCCTTAAAAGCGAAACATTTACTATTTTTGTTAAAGAGTTAAGTTACACCACTTCACAGTAAGATATAATAACTCATAGCTTTGAAGATTGTTTTCTGTGTCAATAAATCAAATGTGGTCACCAGCTAAAAGTAAAGTATTGAAGGTGACCTGCTTATAGAATACCTATGTGTTAATATAATTAGCTAAACAGTAAGTAACGCATCGCAATTACTGTGTAACCAAAAGTTAACTCTCAATAACATTTGAGGCTGTAACATTCGTCCCAGAGTGAATAAAGGAGAAACATAATTATATAATAATAATAATAATAATAATAATAATAATAATAATAATAATAATAATAATAATAATAATAATGTGAGAAGGCATAGTTAGATTGATAGGCATACAGGATAGAAGCTAAAAAGCGAACAGAACGCAATAAGTACGGTAATTTAATATAAATGAAACTAAATAAATGGTAAAATATACGAAGCAGTGTATGAATGGTGGAACGTAGATTTTTAGCAAGTTACAAGCAGCGACCGACCTGAAGGTAGTAAGAAGTCAATAGTGACATTGGAATTTTTATGTGCAGGGAATGTCCGTCTGACGAGAGGTACAAGATACGGGAAAGCCAAAGTCGTTCAAGCGTACAGAAAATTAAATAAAGTAGAAATAATGAAATAATGTTAGACGCGAGGAAGACAGACTCATGTTGAACAACAGAAACAGAGAAACATTTGTAGAAATAGTCAATGAAAATATACGAAAACCACATGATTAAAACAGAAAAGGTGAGCAGGTTAGAAAATTATCTATGACGGGAGTGCAGTTTTAGACATGTGAAAGATCTTCACTTCGTGTCGTCTTGCTGTAATGTGAAACTATGTCGCTAGATGTAAAAGTGCAAGGCAATGAAAGACGTACTAAGTTTTCAGGGTAACAAGGCGTTGTCGATGTAATTGTCATATAGAGTTTGGAATAGGAAAGAGGAGGTGTATTACACAGAATTTCCTCTATCCTCAGAGTGGAGAAAACTCTACCTTTTCAAGAATTAATTCCCTCACCTATAGATCATTAACCACAAAACCTTGCCAAATATCACTTAGAGCTACACATTTTAACCCACTGTGATATGCACTTTTATCATAAACAATGCCCTGGTGAGGCCCTGCGATATATATCTTAATTTGCATATCCTTTGATGTTTTCAATATTATTTTAGTGCTTTAGATTCGTTTAGGAAACCAAGTATCTTGGGATAATTATAACCAGTGTCGTTTGTATTTGATAAATAAATCACCTTCAGCACGATGATGAAGAATATTTATGTTAGCTAAATATCCACTTTGCTCTTTGAACTTACAATTTTAGCTTGAAAACAAGCATAATGGGTTTTTCACATCAAATTTGGGTTTATACTAGCTTTATTCAAGTGAAATGACAGGAAAACTTACAATAATTATTACTGTATACAATAATCATATGCAATTTAAATGAAATGCAGTCATGAGAAATGGATAAAAGAATAAAAAAGTAAGCGTTTTACTGCCGTATGACTCATGTGCCTTTCGCGTTTCAAGCTCAGCCTCCAGCAGGGCAAACTGTGCAGGTAAATACAGATATAATCACTTATTAGCATAAGGGTGCATGAACTATGGAGCTAGTATAACTTCGTTATTATTTCCCCCGCTTAATATTTACAATTTTTTCCCCTATGAAGTGCTCCATGCATGGACATTTTTATCCAAAACTTTCTTCCAAAACTAAGGTCTGGTGAAATATATTTAACGGATGGAATTACTTTTACGCTTGCAGAGCTCTCAACCGACTCCTAAGGAACCTACCGCAGTGTTGGTGTGACGCAGTAATAGTTTGCTAGTCGGTGAGAGCGGAACGCAATGGCCGCGACAATCATAGACCCTGCCAGTTGTGAAGTGCACGGTGTGATTAGATTTTTGCTGGAAAAAGAATCGTCAGCTGCGGACATCCATCGTGAGTTTTGCCTCGTGTATGGACCGGACATAATGAGTGACAAACTGGTTCGACACTGGTATCGAGAATTTCGAAATGACCGCACAAATGTACACGATAAACAGCAGAGTTGTAGGCTCAGAATTCGGACCGACGACATCGTTGAGCAAGTGAAACAAAAACTTCGAAGTGATCGGCGTTTGAAGATTAGTGGTCTGGCTGATGAATTTACAAATGTTGCTCGAACCGCACTTGACAGGATTGTCACTGAACAGTTTGGACATGAGAAACTTTGAGTGAGGTGGGTGCCAAAAGTGCTCATCGGTCAGCACAAAGAGCAACGAATGCGTAGTGCACGACAGTTTCTGGAGCGCTATAGACAAGATGGAGATGGTTTGCTTTCCCACATTGTTACGGGCGACGAGACATGGATAGCATACACCAAGGGTGGCAAAAATGCCTTTCTCTCTCGAGTCATCAAATATGCAACACGCATTACACCACTCAGCAGCACATGGAAAACAAATGAATAGACTGCTAGAAAAGGAGTTGCGCCTGCGAGTCAAAGTGCTTTGCGAGTAGTGCTTTCGCCACCACTGGCCTACACCAACGCTGAATCAAACAAGAGTCAATGCAGTGGCGCCGTTGCGGCTCACCTAAACCAAAAAAGTGTAAGCAATCGCTGTACACGAATAGCAAAACAATGACTACGATTTTTGAGACAAAAAGAGCGTCCTTTTGATTGATTTCATGGGCTGTGGGTCAACAATCACAGCTGACGTTTTCTGTGCAACGTTTATTAAGCTGTCGTCTGATACAATCCTCCTGCACGACAACGCACGCCCGCCCGCATATCGCTGTCAAAACCAAAGAGAAGATTCAAGAGTTTCGTAGGGAACTCTTTGACCACCCTCGTACAGTCCGGATCTGGCACCAAGCGACTATTTCCATTTGAAACAATGGCTGGGTGGACAACGATTTCAAACCGACGATGAATTCAAGACGAGCGTTACCAACTGGTTCAAGTCTCAGGCGGCAGGCTTCTATGCCGAGGAGTTAAAGTAGACGGTGCAGCGTTACAGGAAGTGTATACATGTGAACGGCGTTTATTTGGAAAAGTAAAGTATATATGTAGACACATATTGCTGTCAATAGAAACCTTGTCTCATGAGCGATGTTGTTATTGTGGCCAAATGGACCTTATTTTTGGAATACGCCTCGTAAGTTATAAAACTTGAAAAATGTAGGAATTCATGTAATAGAAAATAATCCTAGATTTAAGCATGTAATAAGTTTTTTAAACACCTTGAATTATAACAGCAGTTAATTTTATAATAGTTCATATAAAGGAAGGTATAAAAATGCTTTAAAAGGAAAATATTTAAATGATATACAACAGTATAGCTTCTATTTGCATATACGTAGAGAGCATTTCGCGGATTTAAATATTATAACACGGATTTAAATGCAAATTTCCTCCTAAATTCATTAATAAGTGCGGCATTTTTAACTTATAGATTCACATTGTCAGAATTTAGTGGAGCAGCATATGTTAGGCATATAAACATGGGATATGATCTTTATGGCTTAAAATATTATAACTTAAAAGGCTATATTCACAGGCCATCTAAAGGAATCGAATTAGGGGGACGAAGCACCTTTGAAACAAAAATTACTAAGGTAATCCAAGTTTGTCTTTTATACTTTGGGTATCAGATTGGAAAAATGCATTATATTTTATTTTGTAGTCAAGATTAAAAGAAATAATATGCAGACATGTTGTCTTATTTCTGACGATTACAAAATGCTCCGTTCTGTTGAATAAAAATAGTAATTATGATAATATTATGAATATTTTTGCTACTACACTATTGCAGGGAACGCTGTAAGGGCCGTCTTCACTTTAAGCTGTTTATGCATTTATATTTTTCTTGGAAACTTCTTCTGGGGCATCACACATTTCTTTTCCTCCTAGTTTATACTTCTATAGAAACAGTGTTATTTCCACTGGTGTAAGCACTCCATTAGTACGCTGAAAACTTTTATTAGATATTTTACAAATTTCTAGAAAACACCCTTTGAACAGCAAGCTTTCTCTTATAGGTGGGTGGGAAAATCACACTTGGTGGTACTCTGAAAAGTAGAAAAGAAAGTAAATTTGTTGCTGCTTTATCATGTAATCGTACTTCAATAACACTTAGGTTAATCGTTTCGTATGTGAATTAGAATAAGACGAAATCTGTGGCAAACTTATTCTTAGAAAAATCTAAAAAAGATATAGAATTTCAAGAACACCCAGGAAATAATATTAGTACTTTATTGCACTAGTACTATGAAATTTTTATGCTACATCATTGTCACCAACTTTGGTTTCATATCCAGTTATATGGCACTTATTCTTATGTGTATTTGCACACGATTATTAAATTGGTTTTTATGAAAGTTTACTACACTATGACTCTTTATGCCGCTTTATATGATTCATTTCTCTGGCAGTCCCAGTATCTGTACATAATACAAATCCTCATACTTCAATTTATTCCAATCAGTTAACCGTTCTTGTGTTGGCAACATAGTACTTTCTTTGATGTGAATAATCGATTACTATAATACCGGGAGGTGTAAGTATATATGGAAGCACTGGATAAAATTCTGGAAGAAAGGGTAACACCAGAATTGCTCAAAAACGTCCAGAAAACAGTATGATATACTTAGCATACAATCGTTTCATTGATTACAAAAGAATTTAAGGTCAGTAAAGTAAGGTAAGAAAATATTGTGACAGGATGTTGAAAATAATTTGACTTAAGATGTGCTGTTGGCCTACTAGAAGAGAACGGGTCATTTTCTTAATGTCAGATAGTTGCAGACAGGTCTGTAATAGTCTGATATATTGTAGTTATACTTATTGTCTTTTATGGCAATATTTGGGTTATTTTTTGACATTGCTAAAGCTTTATGGATTAATAGCTAAGCATCCCTTTAGTAATGTAGGTCTGCAAAATCAGCAAATCAAATGGTTTAATGGTTTTTAAATTAGTTCTGGAATACTTAGACCTGAGCGTTGCCGATATTTGTGTAGTAAGTATAAGGCAAAAAAAAACAGTGAAAACATCCAGAGAATTCCGCAAGATGAAGATTTGAACTCAAAAACCTCCAATTGTAAGACAGGCCCACTACTTCCACATCATGGAGGAGGGTTGATACTACAAAAGCCTTATTTGCATTGCATCACTTCAATAACCTTAGGTATTTTACGTGTAATACTACATTCTTGTTTGTATTAATTATACATCCATTTCTGTTGCAGTCCATTTAAAATTATTTACAATTATTTTTGTGTGTGAAAAATGTATTTTGAGTTAATCTAAGCTGAAATATTTATCAACTGAAATAGACCATTGTTTAAAAGTATCTCTCTATTTATGCCTACTACGTCTTTATGGTACAGCATATTGACGTTAAAATCATTAGCAGCAATTACATAAATATTTATTGTACATTATTTTAAAATGTCAGATGTTCAACACAAATTTAAATTTTAAAACATTTTAAGTTCCATTTGGAATATTTATTTCTTTACTGCAATATCCCATAACATTCTATAACCCTATTTTAAATCCTGGCTGCTACTTCCTTTAAGTCGTCATCAGGGACCCAATATGCCCATTTTAGCTGTATAGAGATTAGGAATAAAGTTAAGAAATATATGAAAGGTATAAAATAGAACATACTAATATTACTAATGCTAGGTTTTGTGTAAACGTTATTAATAGAAATAATTTGTATCTTCTTATATCTTATTAAACCTATTTAATCTCAACAATTAAACTAAAAAGTAAGGAACAGACTAGAGGTGCTAATTCTTACTAACAGCCTCTTAAAACTTTCAGGTCACCCATCTCTGGAAGCACGTCATTCAGGTAATGCATTTAGCTAATTATTACTACATTTAGGATGGCTATTCTTGCTATCTTATAATCCCTTCAAGTATCCTTTAGGAAGTTAAAATTGCAAAAATTCCACGTGTCAAAGTTAAATTTATTATTTTCTTTCCTTTTACATTAATTTTACTTGCATGTAAACATGTAATATGCAATAATAGTACGCTTTAAACCAATGAGTATCTATCTGCTTATTAAGTAACTTAAATTTTTATAGGTTTATTGAATTTACATCAACAATTATCAATGTTATTTCATCTGAATTTTGACAACAATGAAACATCATTCTATACCAATATACTTTTTTAGTAATGAACTGAAAATTTCATTTTGATTTTTATCTAAATTCAATAAATTGCATTGGAACATCGAAAAAACTTATAAAAATCATACCTTAAGATATATCTAAAAATAAAACTGAGGTTATGAATTTCCGTGGAGAAATGTTAGTTTTGTTTTCTCTTCGTTTATGTGGTGCTTCACAATAATTCTTATTTCATGTTTAGTTACATTGAATTTTGGTTGAATATCTCAACTTTATTTTATGTATACATCTAAGGAATGTAACTGGCAAAAAGATGTATTTGAAGTACTATTTGTTCAGGAATAAAAACCTTTCTAACACGACGCTTTTAAAAAGGAACACTTTTCGCATATATTTTAAAACACAGTAACAGGAAATATTTACTCAAAATAATGGTTAACTATTGTATTTCTTTTCAGATGCTGCTTTATGGAAAGTATCCTGCTGGTTCATATCGACCATAACATTATCAGTGGTTCTGTATTTTTAATTTTGCGCAGTGAAAACTGTAGTTTGTGAAGATATATGTTTTTGCCCTTAAATCACCACAATCTCATTAGTTGTGTCATTAATATGATCCACCAAAACAGGAAAATGTTTAATATTCTAAAATAGTGCAATATAATTTCATAAAGTCTATCCAATAATGTAAAACGTTACATATTCATGTTAGAAATATTGTGCACTTATTTAAATGGTCATATAAACAACGACAGATTTTTACATCATAATATTCTAAAATATTCAATAAAATGTTTTAATACTAATAAATAAAGCCCAAAAGTAGTACATTAATGCTATTTACTTTAGCGGCAAAATTCATAAATAAGAAATACTATGCGCATATTGAAACTAAAGCTTGAGTAATTTTGCTTTGAATATTTGGATAATCCTAGAATATTCAAAATTTGTCTTACACTTTAATGTTTGACTTAAGCTTGTTCTTTAATATCTTATTAAACTTTGTACTGAGGTATAAGACTGTAAAGCAATTGGTTATCAATTACGGATTTTGGAAATTCACATAGGGTTGCCTTAAAATGCTAATTTTGAATTCATGGAGCCTCAAAACATGCATTTCTGGTGAAATTTCGATATAGAATTTTTGGGTACAACGAAATACCTTCTCTACCTTTGAGGTACAAGGCAGAGAAAGAAAAAATGTCAGTGAGTGTGGAAAAATACACACTGGCATGACTAGAACGTAGGTTTGGGTAAACATCAATGACACATGAGACCGAAGCAGTCAGAATAATTACAATCATGTCATAAAGAAGGACGCAGAATACAATTTGGTATTACGGAAATGCTGGCAACCACAGCAGGATACTTTAGTTAAGACGTAATCAACATAAATAAAACAACCTACAAATAACATAAAGACAATTAATATGGTGTGAATAAAATATGGAAAGAGGGTTTGATTAATTAATAAGATATAGCCAGGTCCTCTCAACCACCTACTCCGAGATATGCAAATTAGTTAATATTCTGTAACCTACCTTTCAGGCGGCAACGGCTGTGGCCCGCGTTCGGGAGGTAACAGATTCGATTCTCGGTGACCGTCCACCGTGACCATGTGCTTATTCATGGTTTTCCCTTGATTGCCTAGGCGAATGCGGAGGGTGTTCTATCACGATTTTTCCTTTTCTCCATTTCCTCTCATTTCGTATTTTCCTTTCACGTTTCAGATTCGTCTTCGGGTCCTGCGGTGCCCGAAACTGTTGAGTAAATGGCATAGTTGCTTAAGCATTAGAAAAATTTGCCCCGTGAACGCTGGGTTGCGTTGTTCGTCCGTTAGGGTCATTCGTCGCCCTCTCTGAGGATTCTTCGTCTCTAATGGTGCGTATTCGTACTGGAAATATTAGGGACTTCTGAGCGTCTCTGTGGGCGTGTCTGCCTGCGGGCCTGTGACCTTCTACGGGCCCTTCATCACATCCCTGACTCCCGGGGAATGTAGCTACAATTGATCAAGCTGGTCGCAGTGGCGAGTGTCCCCCTCCGAATAAACACTCCTACACTCTATATCCTACCCATCTCTTCTAAGCGTTGCAACAGAGATTACCTTCGACCGCGGCACAATAGTGTTGAAGACTAGTTTTGAGAACACTGACAATAAAAATCTGATGTGTTACACTCACATGATGTTCTCTACTCTTGTACAAGCTATTTTTACAAGCGCTTATCTCCATATGCTTCATGTTAATCGAGATATCGAGATGTTAATCTTATTGCTAATTTTTTTGTAGATGCAAGGGGAATGTGGTAGGCTTTAAGCGATAGTCAAATATTTTAAGAGGTGGTTACTATGCGGAGTATTCCATTCTCTTTGCATTACAAGGACAAAAAAATAAATAACACATTCCCATTTGAGAAAAAGTATAAGTATTGGAAAATTTAAGAGAATGACAAGCAATATCTAGAAAATGGTTTACTCAACAAAATAAATGTATATGACTTAAATTGTGTATTTTAACGCGATCTACATTTTTGTGTAGTAAAATTTTGTCTATCTCTTATGTTTTACCGGATCTGCAAAGGTCGTTCACAATGAAGAATACTTTTGGAGACATTACCAGAAAATTCGAGATATACAATTCATTTGACATAAAAATGTCTTAAACTAATGTTCTTTTATTCAAAATCGTTACAGCCGTTCTTCAGAAAGTAAAAAATTTCGAAAAATGTTCCATGTAGAGGGTAATCTGGGCTGGGAGGATTTTCATGAAAACCTTCGTGTCGCATCTCTGGAAGATACTGAACCTAAATACCAAGTTTGGTGTTTATCCGACTGTTCGTTTCTGAGTTCACAGTCCTGTTCACAGACAGACAGACACACAGACAGGCACACGCACAGACACACACGGACATGTTTCCAAAAATGCTTTATATGCATTCAGTGCACCTCAAGCATGTATTTCCTGTGAAATCTCGGTATAAAATTTTTGGGTGGAATACAATACTTCCCCTACTTACTATACGTAGTAGAGAAAGTAATAAAAGCAGTCCTTCAGCATCAGCTGCAGTTTATCTGATTTGAATAAGAATATCGAGATTTACACTCCAAGAAAAAAACAAACAACTAAAATGTCTTGCTTTCATTGTTAACGAGTAGAACTTTTTATTGCAACATTATTGCAACCACCAGAAAACCTGTTCTAGCACCAACTATTTTCTAATACCATGAGAGTGTTATTAATTATCTGGGTATAATATTTCGTTAAATGGGATGTATCGTGGCTGTTCAACTCTCCGATATATCATCCACACTTTTCCGTATAATCGTAGACGTCTTATTAAGTACTAACCCGCGCAAAATTGTTGGATCAGTTATATCCTGAGCTTAAACAATATTATAGTTTCCGTTACTTTTAATAAATATGTGGTACCACACTATGTTATCTCTGCACGTCTTTGATTATGAGTTTATGGAACCAAAATTTAAAATCATGAATAAGATATACAAAATTTACTTTCTCGCTGTACTTTTTTTGTCCATTGTTTACAAGGCTTACTACTGACTGAAATCAGAGTTGGTATAATTACAGAAAATATAACCAATAGGTTGACACTCTTAGTGTAAAACCGATAGCAGAGTGGATATCACCAACATGATGGCATTACACAATGAGTATAGACTACATCTTAGGTTGTGCGACAGTTGCAGCATTCTACGTCGAAATTACGCAAAAAGAGCCAAGGAGTTCCGCACAGTGAACTGAAATTCCCACACACACATACATACACCTATACAGTTACTCAAGAAACAATTCGTCTGCACTTTAAAAGAATTCTAGCAGTCAAATTAATGCAGGGAAAAATGCATATCTGTTGGACATAAAGATCAAACAGTAATACAGCTTACGTGCTTTGGCAGTTTTTCAGATGCTTTATTTTTCAGTTACATAAGTTTTTGAAAAATATGCCAAAATTGCAACTTTTTTGTACTTGATGTTTTAAATGTTTTGTGCATAGATCCACACACCTTCATGGGCATGTGACAAATTGGTGGAGAAATAAATTCGTGAAGTCGTAAAAAGTCAGCCGAAAATTTGGAATTAAGGCAAAAACGTTGAAAATTCCTAACTTTGACATTTTATTCCTCTGTCATATGAAATCCTTTTTTCACCACAGAATCAAGTAATACAAAAAAGTGCTCTACTCAATGCATGTAAGATAATTTTGAAAACGCCACCTAGAAACGCTTG
Organism: Deroplatys truncata; assembly: GCA_030765065.1. Lineage (NCBI taxonomy): Eukaryota > Metazoa > Arthropoda > Insecta > Mantodea > Mantidae > Deroplatys > Deroplatys truncata. The sequence goes on along the minus strand of CM060981.1, from coordinate 255,445,849 downwards.
CAATATTGGCACATTTTTAAACAAAATATAAAACTGATAAAATCAACGTTCTGAAAAACCACCAAAACACGTAAATTATATTACCATTTTATCTTTATGTCCGAAAAAAGATCATAAAGGAGTTTTCCCTCCATTAATTCGGCTGCTAGAATTTTTTAATGAGCGCTTTCTTCACTAAGCATGTATAAACATATATGTATGCTTGGCTTAGAAAAATTACAATTAGGTACTGAAGATTGTGATCTTGATATGCACACAGCTGTTATGCAGTTATAGTACGGGGTTGTGGGATTGTTCTTTGAAGTTTGTAACAGTATTTGCCCCACGCTTGAGAACCAATTTGAAGATGTTGTTTTTTATGTTACTGTTGCTGCAGTTGTTGAATGTTTGCACCATGCTTTGGTCGTCAAGTTTAAAAAAAGTATTAACTATTATTATTAAATCCGTTTTATAGATATTATTTATGTTTATTTTTGTCTCGGCTGCGTCAGTATTACTTTAGAGACACGTTTCTCTTAATCAGGGTGTGGTGCGACAAGAATGTAGGCTTACACAGATTTTAAGTTTAAATTCACTTCTTTTTATTAATCCTTGACACAAATTAAATCGCACTACACTGATATCAAGAGCTGTGAGATTCTTTTATTTAATACTTGCACTTTGTTAACGCGTATACATAATTTTCGTTTCACACGAATACGTAATATTTCTCTAGAGAACACATCTTCCATCCGGTCACTACCAAGGTCTGCAGGCAACTGAAAGATTTCAACCGTCCATACCCGTAAACTTCTGTATTTTAAGTCTCTGATTCGTTAATCCTGGTCCAATAGAATACCTGCATTTTACTAAAGCTTTTTCTAGCTGTTGATTGGTTATTTTTAAACTGTCACAAAATCTACATTATGGTTGCTCTAATCATGACTAGTAGCATTTAAACTCTCAAACTCATTATTGCCTCAAGGTTACCTCATAGTTAGCAACTTTAAACTTATTATTCTCACAGCTCTTACATTATTAAATTACCTAATGCATTCACATAACATTATTGAACATGTTTAGAATAATATAACCATTTTCAATGACTGTTACATACATTTTTACAAATTGTTACATACATATTGCTTTAAGGCGGGCTTTTATTGAATTTACATATTATATAATTTAATTTAAATTATTCAAGTGTTAAAAATACTGCCTCAGTTGAAGAAAGAAAAATAAGGTACATTTAGTTTATTCTCCTGGTTATGGATAAACTGTCACGCTAGAAACTACCGTTTGGATACCTGAGATGGAATTTTGTACCACAGAAATGGGAACCGAAAGTTGCAATACGTATAAATGACCGACCATATACAGGGTTATTCTAAATTAGTTACCTGAAAGTATGGATGAATTATTTCGAAACTGTTGACGGAAATTTATTCCGATGTTCATCAAACCTTCTGTCATATCATCAAGTTTTAAACATGGTCGTTAGACTTCGCTACATGCACTCGCTTGCTCGTCTGGCGGGGAAAATGTGAAGCAGTCGCAACACCTGGAGCCTAGTAATCAGTCGCCATGGAGTCTTACAGCGCGCGCACTGTTGTCTGTGGTTTCATGAAACTAAATACAAATTATCAATAAACTCCCTCGCAGGTGAAAACTATCAAAACATGGTATGATCCATTCGTAGAAACAGGTTGTGTGGGACACCGAGTGGAAGGACAGGGACGCCCTCCTGTAGTAGGCCACGTTGTGGAAGCCGTGAGAAGAACTTGTGCACGAAGTCCAAAGAAGTCTACAACTAGAGCAAGCTTGGAGCTGAGCATTCCACAATCTACGGTATGGAGAATTTTACGACGACTGCAGTGTAAGGGGTACAAGTTGCAACTGGTTCAGGCATTGAGTGCTAATGACAAGCTTAAACGTTATGAGTTCTGTGGGGACATGCTGAACAGGATGGAAGAAGACGATAGTTTTCTTAATAAGATTGTGTTCAGTGACGAGGCAAGTTTTCACCTTAGTGGTATAGTTAATCGCCACAACGTAAGGATATGGGGTACACAGAAACCGTCGGAATGCCTGGAACATACACGTGACTCACCAAAACTGAATGTGTTCTGTGCACTAAGCTCCGTGAAAGTGTATGGATCATTCTTTTTTATGAGAAGACTGTGACTGGCATCACATATCTAGATATGTTAGAAAACTAGCTGATGTCACAGCTGCAAGAAGATAAGAGAGATAATTTCATCTTTCAACAAGATGGAGCACCTCCTCATTACCACTACGTATCTATCCCACACCACTCCCGCTTGGATTGTACGTGGCGGGAACATAGCTTGGCCTCCACGATCTCCCGATTTAACACCACTGGATTTTAGTCTGTGGGGTTACATTAAAAATAACGTGTACAACCCTCCACCGCCGACCAATCTCGATGAGCTTCGTCAACGAATTAACGTATAGGTAGCTCGGGTAGATGCAAACATGATCACGCATATCTGGGATAAACTGTCGTACAGGTGGGATATCTGCCGAGTGACAAAAGGGAGTCACATTGAACATTTGTATATAAAACTTAATGTTAATGTCAATGTATGTAATGGAAATGGAAATAAACTACGTAAGATAACTGTGTATAATTTAGTTTTATTATCAGGTAACTAATTTAGAATAACCCTGTATATCGCCGGCGAGATATAAACGAGAATATTCCCGCGAAGTTTACCAAGATAACATTAAAAAAAAACTAGCGTTGTGTGAGTGAGCAGTATTGCCCAAGTTACATGCCGGCAAACTTGAAGAAGGAAGACGATCTGATAGTAGTATACACGAGAGTTGTGCGTGAAAGTCCGAGATTTCAATATAGCGACTGGAACATTCGATACTCATGGTAGCATTGATAGATACTAGTGACTTTCCTATATTACATCATTCACCTTCTCCAGGACCTAAACGCCTGAGATCTAATTCCAACTTGACGGCATCTGTATACCGCAAGCAGAGTCCATCCTCACCGTTGAGCACTCCAAAGAAATACCCAGGTCAATAACGACTAGTATACCACGACAAAATCTAGAATCGTTCGTACTAGCATACCGTCGGAGACAGGCGAAGAAGCAGAAGCCATTATCGGGGACCTCCATCCAACCATTCGGGGATCGAGCCCAGTAATCTTCCTTCTCCCCCAGGTTAGTGGTGAGACGAGACGGCCTGATATTCGGTCGAGGAGGTATACTTTACATATGCATTAAACAGAAAAAAACCTCTGCTGTAATAAATACTCAGCCATAATGAATAGTTTAATATCAATATCCAACACAATCCACTTCTAAAAATGACAAACTTCCGTCGAATGCATCTTCAAGAGTTTTAATGAAAACAACGCCACCACGTATGCCGCGAGCTTGAGAAGGAAACCTAGCAGTCACCCGTTCCAAGGCCGTTGTTACGACGGTTTAGTGTAACTTTAAACTCAATACAATATATTATTGATGCTGAAGAAGATAGTACCAACATGATACTATAGATAAATTAACATCTATAGATAAAAGTCTGATGTTTTATTTTTGCATGAGTTTTTCCTCAGTTATTCATTCAAAAGCTCACTATCCTTTGCACTTCAGTTTATAGAGATAAATGCTTGAAAAATGGTTTTATTACATATTTTATTGCAAGCGCAAGAGAGACAAAGCAATTGAAGCGATAATCAAACCTTTAAAAAACGGGTTGTTTTGGAATTTTACTCTTTGCAGGTCCATAACATTTTTAAAAATAGCTATAAAGTGTATGAAGTTTCAGATAATGCCACAAAATACCTCGGAGTGATAAATGCCGCGAAAAAAACTATTTGGCACAAATTGTGTATTTTAACAGAATGTATATTTTCTTTGGCTAGTCAGTGAACTTCTACATTTCACCACTTATACAAGATTATACATGATTTATTCGAAATTAAGAAGACTTCACAGGCTATTCGTAGAACATTCCAGATATACTTTTATTTCTCATGCAGTTGTCTTAAGCATATGGTATTTTAATTAAATCCGTAAAAACATTTAGAGAAAATAAATAATAACTTTTTTCTACATGATTTTGTGAGTTCAATCAACCGCAGTTTTCTAAAGGCGTTTAACTCCTATTCTTAGTACATAAGACATCAGTAGGTGGTGGTCGCTGGTCATACACAAGATGAAATGATAATTAATAAAGGAGCATTCCAGACCTAAGTTCATGGTGCTTTCCCATTTGTCAGTTATTAGGACTGTAAACATGCCGAATAAATAACCTTCAGGGAAGACGGTCCTGGCAGGATTTGAACCTTAGACCTCGCGTCAATGAGTTTGCACCTTAACAACATCGGCCATCCCTGTTGGTTCTGACCTCAAAACGTGCATTACCAATGGAATCTTATAACTACTATTCTGGAGAATACAATTCGTCCTCAGGTAAGTAGCAAAGAACGATACCTCACCATCAGAATTTTATTGAAGTAATTTTTTCCTTGTGTGCAAAAAATTATTAAATAAATCGTGTAGCGCTACAGAATAGACTGGGGACTGCCAAACCGACTGCCGGCCTCACGACCACGTAAGCACGGTCGAGGTGGGCAATCATCTAACCAATATGGGGAAATGATGTGGCCAGCATTACGCATCCCCCCAGACGAAAAACTGACTTACGAGGTCAGGACCGCTGCCTAGCGCAGCTCCTCACTTTCCTCACGATGCTGAGTGGGCACCGGTCCTATACGCGGGACGTAAAATCCGCACTCCCATGGGTGGGAATGAACCCGGGCGCATTCCGTGGCCGGGAAGCAGAGCACCATTACTGAATGTAATTAATAATGATACGTTCTATTTTAACAAATTGCTGTGCATATAAAAAGAAAGGAAAAGGAAAAAGAAAATGACACCCTACATTCTGTTAGGTAAAGTAAATCAGAAATTAATGCATGCCACAAACAATTAATGCATGAGAAGTATTAAGCCTATGAAATTAAATGCTTGAAAAGAGAAGTTGGAACCAAATTGGGGAGAAACACAATGTAAATGAAAAGTTATCTTTAATACATATATGTAAATTTGGATTGCAATGATATAAATTGTAATGTAAGAATTATATTCAGACTTATATGAATTGATGAATGATTTGTTATGTCCTTTGTACTTACATGCAATTTATACAACGTTTACAATACAATGTAGTTGCTTATTCTTTCTCTTCTCCTCATATTTAACAATCTATATATTTCTTAGAAGACTGGATGAAACTCATCTACACTGGAGATGTAACGGAAAACCTAGAGAAAAGTGTTATTCATATGTATGCTTAATGCGTGTAATGTCCCATGCACCAAGTAACTATACGTATAAAATTGACGTTTTCATACAGAACTAGCAGAAGTAGCAGTCCAACGGCGCTACAATATTGAATGAAGACTGCCTCTGCGGTCGAGTGGTCGGCGACCTGGCTTCTCAACCCAGAGGTGCCGGGTTGGACCGGTTGGGACAAGGAAGTAGCCCTATCCTCCACAAAGACTGGTAGTATGAATGTGGGAGTGAAAGTGAGTGTGTTTAATAATAAAAATCAACTTTAAGAAACTCTTCAGTTCAGTGAGCAATAACACCATGAGTTATTTCTCAAGTCAAAAGCCCCGATATGACCACAGAAGTTAAAGAGGCTATACAAATGAAAGAACTTAAGTATATTGAATGACAGATAATCGTCCCTCGCTCTCGCTTCTTCCTCCGTCTCCTCTTGTATTTCTCTCTGCAGGGTATAGTACATGTAATGTTTTCGAAGTAGATAACATATACCCATTTATTCGGTGTTAATACAAACTAAAGCATATTCCTTATACTACAAAAGAAAGTGTGTTTTTCGATTTGCTTAGTAAACATTCAAAACTACCCGGTTTATATGATAACAAAAGAAACAAAAACAAAGTATTAAAATTATGTAATTCTATGAAACATAACAGGCTTCAATATGCAATAATAACGAGAATGACTTATGTGTTCATTGTAACAAAAGTTTGCAGTTAGCAAAACTTGACATAAGCACTATGCATGCAGGATATATTATTCACTTTTTTTCCAAAGCTTACTGAAATTGAAATACACGCTTCTGTAGCGCGTGTCTCATTGTAAATACACCTTATGGGAAATAAATAAAATGCTAGGAAACCTTTATTCCGGGCCCAAATGTGGGTTTTATAACTAGATTTGCACTTATCGTTTCAACATGTGCAAAGAGAAATTATAAAACACACACTCTCTCTCTCTCTTCCATTCTCACTCTCATACATGCAACAACAGAAATTTAGAAATACGAGTTTTGGCTTCAGCATAATTCATTATAATTATTAAGGCCAGTTATTTATCTAAAATTGGAACGTAACAGAAAGGTTGTTGGAAATTATTTTACGTACAGATGGACAAAATGTGTTTTTATAAAAAATTTTCATTCAGAATAACTGCGATTTCCAGTTAAATGTACTGTGATGACCCAGCGGGAGACTGTACGCTCTGGGAGATAAGAGAGGCTAGAATGTGCTTCTCTCTTTGATGTTTGTCGCATTCAACAGCGTACGGACAGTACATCGACTGAACCTTTTTACATACTGAAGATCTGAATAACTGATTACATACTTCATCCTTTTGAATATAAACGCAAAAATAGCAAAAACAGAAATAAATGGCAGTCTTCTAAGCACTTTGAACAAAAACAGATTTTTCAAAGAGACTGCTAAACTACAGTCCATAGAAAGAGGGGATACATAGACCCTGATCTAGATGGACATGTGAAAAAGATGGCAAGGTAGAAAGGCCTGTGACGTGATCATGACAAAGTGGAAGAAAGAGAGAGTAACATCAAGCATTGTACTACTATCCCAAAATGCATAAAGAGGATGCATAAAAGAAGGAGACTTCATTGAATTCTTTGGTCATCAGTAACACAAAAGTAACCATATTTAAAATATTCGCTACATTTGAAGAAGATTTCTAGACTATAGAATACCAACTGCGTTTGTCAAGATTGAATCCTGAAAGTGCATCAGATCAGAGCCCAAACATGAACATATTATAATACAGTTAAATGCTGAAATACGGCACAAAGGTTGACGCTGACCTCTGACACATCTGTGTTGTTCCTGGCAGTTGCTTCAGTGGACTCAGAGTCCCGGGTTCGATGGTTGGATGGCAGGGATTTGGAATTTGTTTTTGGTAGAGCTGAGGTTCTAGTTTTCAGGGGTGGTGACACTGCCTTGATGATATTAATAATACTGCCGGCGAAGTTTGAGTCATTTCTTTATTTTGTTACGTAGATTCCTATCTGGTCGACCCGCCACCTTCGTCGTCAAAACCACTGTTATTCTTATCACTTTCGAAGTCGCTACTTATGTGTTTCTCCGACTAGCCCTCGAATTGCCTAGATTTCACAACTTCATTTTTACACTATAAATTTTCTGATTATTTTCTTCTAGTTTCGTTTCGTCGACCGTTCTCGTGCTTAGTTTGTACCGGAATGTCTCGGCTTTTCTTTTCCTTTTTCACGCCTTTCGCCAAACTTAGCATTTTCCCCCACCTTTTTTATGTTTCGTTCTGTTTTACGTTCAAACGTATCATGTGATGCATACGCGATCTTTTGATTGGCTATCATTTTTGTTTCATGATTTTATTATTGGCTACCCCCACTTGACAACTTTCACATTTGCTTCTTACAGCTTATTTTGAGTTTTAAAATCTTCCCACGAATATTCTTAGATCGTAGATAAGGCACGTATACTTTCTGACCCTTCTAATCTTTGAAACCGTTGTAAACTACCCGTCCGAGCCAGAGTACAAAAGCGAAACTTCCGGTAGGCTTGATGTCGCCCAAGCAGGTAAATACATCTGTTTCGAGGAAACAAAACTTGTTTTTCTGTCTTTCCTACAAAACCCATTCCTAATATGAATTCAGCACATTTTTGTCGTTATGTTCTATCGTATATTATTATTATTATTATTTTTATTATTATTATTATTATTATTATTACTTTTATTATTATTATTATTATTATTATTATTTCTCCTGGATCTCGATAATCAGCTTCATATGCCCTGACGGTAAATTTATCATCGGACCTTTAGGTTGGATGATGGGGTTATCGTTAATGTCCCATCTAAGCTAATCTAAAGTCCCTCTCTCCCTCTGTTCCTTTCATTTATCGTTTTATTTATTTATTTAGTCATTTATTTAGTGGCTTACGACGATTTGATGGCGAGCCCACCGTTACACATTTATTCTGTTCACAATACATTTCAATCACTGAATACAATGCAATTTCAAATTTGACACAAGTATTTTTACAAAATAAAAGAAAAACAATCTACATAATATCTGGCCGTCAACAACCAGGCTACAAAACATTTATATTTAAGGAATCTGTTTATACACACACAATACATTCTTCAACATTTTTTTTTAATTACATATCTTAGTTCCATGTTTCTCTCTCTCTCCCCTCTCTCTCTCCCTTGCACATTATATACAATACTTGTTTTCTTGAGGCTATTAGCAGCCTCCACACTCGGACACCTTTTGGTACCGTTTTTCTGCCAGGTATACATTCTGTCCGGTTTTCATACTGTATGTTACTAACATCGTGAATGTCAAGCACACGGTTTTAGCAGGACATTGCTATCCCAAAGCTACCGATTTGTTTGTAAACAAGGTTCGCATATATGACTTTCCTTACTCGTGTTCCGAGTGCGTTTGTACATTTTCCCTGTCCGACTCTACTAAATTTCTTTGGTCCTGCTTAAATGGACGAATCAATGATAAATGGTACCTACCGATTATTTTCCCGGTCCTCAATTGTTGGAGTTGATATACCCTGTCCCCGAAGGTTTGTGATATCCGATAAGGACCTTTCCAACACATATGTTTTCCTTCTTTCTCTTGATGCTACATATTCGTGTATAACTGATAGGGACATGTTTTGTTTACTCACTACCTGCGAGTCGTCCGGTCTCTCACCAAAATAAACACTTTCATTTTCTATGTTTAACCCACAATACTGGGGTGCTTGACCTACTTCTGACTCATCAGCTGACTGCAGTGGCGTGTCGTTAAGATCTCTCCCTTCGCATAATTGTTGCGTAAAAATTCTAACCACATTAATGCCTCCCCAATGTGCAAATATTCAATAAAAATTGTTCTTGTTGTATTTGCTCTTCTATTTCGGTTAGTACCGTGTATTCCATACTCGGAGTTTGAACGAACGGTATTCTTCTTGGCGATCCGTCTACTGTAAGTGTCAATAGCGCTCGTCCATAGTCTATAGTGGCTTGGATTGCATTTAGCACGTCGCTTCCCATCAGTATGTCTACTACCAGTTTGTCTATTACTAAACACAATATTTCAAGTTCAACATCCCCTATGCAAGCATCATTACCTGCTGCGATATCTTTTGTTTCGCGCGGCCTACAGCCATTATGCAATACGCGTTCTTTACGGGTAGTGTCTGTAAGTTCTTTTTCTTTTCACTGAGGTGGTTTAAGAGTGCTTTACTGCACGCAGAGATCATGGCTCCTCTGTCTATTGTTACCAAGTACGTCTCATTTTCGATTACTGCCGCTACTCTCGGAGATTCCGTTATTTCCTGGGTTTGACTTATCTCCGTGTATCCGAATTCCTTGTCATGACAGTTTCGGCTGATATTGTGGCCTACACTATTCGCTTCTGTATTTTTGGTAATGCGAGAACCTGCACGCATTCTCTGAGGTTGAGCCTGGGAACGCTATGACTCTTCCTGTCTCTAGTTTTCCGACCGTCGTGGTCACGACCCTTGACTGGGGCCTATCCCTTGGCCTATGCTTTGTCCTGCCATTGCCCCGCTTAGGTGACCTATCGCGTCATCCATTTCGTGGTGGACATTTTTGCGGCTGTCGTGTCTGTGATGGGTACCCGCTCGGCGTCAATGCGTAGCTGTACGTAGGCATGCTTAAGAGCTCGTGGTTCTCATCTCTACGGGGTGGGGTCGCTGGCCGGCTTGGAGGTGTTCTTGGCCTGTTCGGAGGTGTCCTTGGCCTGCCCGGAGTGTTTCCAGGTCGGTTCGGGGGAGTTTCTGGGCGATTCGGAGGCGTTCTTGCCCTATCCGCTGTTCCACCGTGAAGGTTATTTCCCCTGTGTTGCCTACTATTCGCTGGGTACCTGGAGAATCTCATGTACTGAGCGGGATACTCCTCATGTTGCCTCGGTGGCCTACCCGTGCCCGTTTGGTCCCAGGGCCTATAGTTTCTCTCCCGATTTCTTGTAAATGGCTCTTGATAACGCTGTCGGACTGTGGAATAGTTGTTCAACGCACCTTGAGCCGTCGTCCCATCATTACGATGCGAATGTATCCGATCAATGTGTCTAACTTCAGTCCTGATTCTGGGCCTATCTTCTTCCCGCGTTCCGTACCCCTGCAGAGCGGTAAGTAGTTCTAGGGCTTCGCTCAGCGTCCTCGGACGTGCTACCACGAGATGATGACGTATAACGTCTGGGAAGTGTCGTGTCAGGAGGGATACAAATTCACCTTCGGGCATCGGTGAGTCTAGGTGTTGACTTAATTGGCCGAGTCGCAAGAAGTAGTCGACCATAGACTCACGCTTCTCTTTCCTGTATCGGCCATTATTTATTTCTGCGCGCACCCTGTATTGTGCAACGCCACTCCAATATTTTTCTAAAAATGCAGACTTAACATGTTCATATTGTGCATGCTCGCGCACCGTCAATCGAAACCAACTCAGGGACGGGCCTATCAAGCTCCTTTTTATAATTATGAAACGGTCGGGAATTTCCCTAAGCGCGAAATAAGATTCGAGGTCGTTAATGAATTGCTTCGCATTATCGACTTCACTGTTGAACTTGGGGATTGGCAGTTCATTCAAAAATTGTAAAGGTATATTGCAATGTTGCAGGGGCCCTACGGTGCTTGACATTTCACTTGCCGTGTGCGGTGAGGCCGAAGGAATGCAGGCAGGTTCGTTCGACCTCGGTTCACTACTCAGGTTGTTACACTGGAACGACGAAAGCGCGGAAACCTGAGAAGTAATTCGCGCGTCCGTGGTTCCCTATGATCGCGGTTCGATTTCCTCTAGCGCGTCCCTGCGAGCATTGACGGTCTGTGTCAGTTCCTCCCTTAATTTGTTAATTTCATCATTAACCCCTGCTTCAAGTGCCTGCTGCTTATTCTGTAATGCTACACAGACTGTCATTGCTTCTTCCCTTGCCTTATCACTAATTGTACATATTAAGTTTTCATTGCTTACAATTTGTTGGGCCCTAATGGCGTCTATTTCCACACCAAGTTCCTTCCTTACTACCTCTACACTATTCTGTGTTGCTTTTAGTTCGTTTCTTATATATTCTACATCCTCGTAGATTACATTTTGACTTGCTCTAATTTCTAACAAGACACCCTGTATTTTATTTTCTAAGCCCTGACTGATTTCCTTATGTTGGATGCTTAATTGCTGCAATGTTTGTTCCTGGGTGGACAATTGTTGTTTTAGTGCTTGCTCCTGTACTGTTAATCGTTGACTTAGTGTTTGCTCTTGTTCTGTTAATCGTTGAGTCAGTGTTTGCCCAAGTGTTTGCTCTTGTTCTGTTATTTTAGTGTTTAGGAGGCTCAATTGAGCCAACATTTGTTGCAGCATTTCACTCGTGTTAAGTGATCCGGTAACTTGGTGTTCTAATGTTTCGCTATCTCCATTTTCTACACCTACCCGCGTGCTGTTGTTAGTGAAATTTTCTACTTGTTCATTGCTATTATCTTCCATGTCGTTACCGGTTAATTTCTTGCTTCTTAAGAGCATTTACGAACATGCATAACCCAGCTTACTTATATCTATTGCATATACACTCCCTTCCAAAATGTATTGACTTATGTATCATACAGTTAACACTTACTCGGTGCTGAGTTGCGCTGCTGCGAAGTGTTGTATTAGTTCACATATTACTTCACTACACTTACACATTTTTTTGAACACTGATGATCTGCGCTGAATGCCTGCTTCCTTGTTGTAATGGAGCGGCGTCGATGTCGCTTGTTGCCACGCGTCTATCGGTACACTCTGCTGCTGGTGGTTGCTGATGTCGTCATCGGCGTCGTCTTTTTGTCCTTCCTTCCGTTGTCGGTTCTCCGGTTGTGTTATCCGCTGGCAGTATTTCGAGCCCCAACGTAGTGGGCGCCATATGACGCTGACCTCTGACACATCTGTGTTGTTCCTGGCAGTTGCTTCAGTGGACTCAGAGTCTCGGGTTCGATGGTTGGATGGCAGGGATTTGGAATTTGTTTTTGGTAGAGCTGAGGTTCTAGTTTTCAGGGGTGGTGACACTGCCTTGATGATATTAATAATACTGCCGGCGAAGTTTGTGTTATTTCTTTATTTTGTTACGTAGATTCCTATCTGGTCGACCCGCCACCTTCGTCGTCGAAACCACTGTTATTCTTATCACTTTCGAAGTCACTACTTATGTGTTTCTCCGACCAGCCCTCGAATGGCCTAGATTTCACAACTTTATTTTTACACTATAAATTTTCTGATTATTTTCTTCTAATTTCGTTTAGTCGACCGTCCTCGTGCTTAGTTTGTACCGGAATGTCTCGGCTTTTCTTTTCCTTTTTCACGCCTTTCGCCAAATTTAGCATTTTCCCCCACCTTTTTTATGTTTCGTTCTGTTTTACGTTCAAACGTATCATGTGATGCATACGCGATCTTTTGATTGGCTATCATTTTTGTTTCATGATTTTATTATTGGCTACCCCCACTTGACAACTTTCACATTTGCTTCTTAAGCTTATTTTGAGTTTTAAAATCTTCCCACGAATATTCTTAGATCGTAGATAAGGCACGTATACTTTCTGACCCTTCTAATCTTTGAAACCGTTGTAAACTACCCGTCCGAGCCAGTAGTACAAAAGCGAAACTTCCGGTAGGCTTGATGTCGCCCAAGCAGGTAAATACATCTGCTTCGAGGAAACAAAACTTGTTTTTCTGTCTTTCCTACAAAACCCATTCCTGATATGAATTCAGCACATTTTTGTCGTTATGTTCAATCATATATTATTATTATTATTATTATTATTATTATTATTATTATTATTATTATTATTATTATTATTTCTCCTGGGTCTCGATAACCAGCTTCAAGGTATACAGTGGAGCTGAATGATTGGTATGATTTAATGGTATAAGGACCTACTATTTTATATACCAAACTAATTTGAATAAACCATGAGTATGTGATGGTGGAACATCCAACTATGAAATAATTAAAGAAATTATTACATACATATCACCAGGAGTTGGTGAATTGATGCAATATATATACACCATCAAATTTAAAACTAAGATAATTAGATCGTTTAAATAAAAACAGGCCGAAATTACAAGTGTTAGGGAGTGGTGCACAGCCACAAATTAAAAACAATACTTAAACAAGAAAACAGAGAACATGGAAGAATTGTAGATAATTGCGTATAAAACCAGTTACGATACTGTTACTATATAGAGAGAAACACTAATTCAGACGAGAAAGATACTGTGCGTGATGTTCATAATTAAATAATTTAAAAAAGGAAGGAAACGCAATTTCCCTGTTTGTGGAGTATACAAAGCTGTTTGATAGGATAGTGTGCTGGCCGATACTGGCATTATAGGAGAGACACATGGTTTTTACCCATACCTCTGCTTCTATTGTATTAGTACTGTGTTGCCGTTAAGTCCGACTACTCCCAACACACAAAGTTGGAGGGAGAAAGATGGAAAATAATGCGGAATGGCGCAAAATGCCAATTGTTGTTACCAGTGTTAAGTTAGAAACAGTTCTTAAAATTTTATTGGACGTTGATTATTGATTTCTGAGATTTAATTTTATTACAGACAAGTGAATGTTAAATTTAAAATGAATTCAAAGTTAAACAACGCTGGAAAATGTATTTAATGTTATTACCTATTGTCGATGTCAATAGTTTTGTCGTTGAGAAGTGTCCATAAATGGTTCACAGAAATATGGTCGGAGGACACCATTAGAGGTTGGACGTTGACCGATAGTCATGGGTAAAGTCCTGCAAAGGATATATTAGTTAAGTGATAAAGCAAATGAATGACAGAAAGGTCATCCACATTGGCATAGATACTTTAAAAGTTCTAAGTTAGAACATATTAACTTTGGCGTATGAAAAGTCAGCTCTACGTTACCCATCGCTATAATACATCTTAATGTAATTATTGCAGTTACAAGCGCTAACTAAAATTTATTTTAAATGCAATGGTATTTCTTGATGGTTGGGTTGTATTTGAATATAATGAAGATAGAATTGGAATAGGATGGGACTAGAAACGGAGGGGGACTTTGCTTCTCGACCTACGCAGATCTTTTGTGCCTAGGACCCTGACGGGGCGCCACCAGGAGGAAGGGATCAGGTGAGAGGAGGCAGACGGCGACCGGACCAGGAGGCACGACAGGCAGATGGCAGGATCCCTGCTGCCATTTACAGATTCGAACTCCTTGGGTGCCGGTTGGTGCAGCTCTGTAGGCTTACACTTCACTGGTGGGCCCGGGACTCGCAGACCGCTCGCAGTTGGGGGACGAAGTATCCTTAGAGAATCTTTTTTCCCTGCCATGCATACGCCGACACTTGCAACCCTGAAACAGACCAGGAAGATGAAAGGTGAAGTGAAATGAGAATGTAGATGAAACGGAGAGTCAGGAAACTCTGGAGATGTAATGATTCTTCCCGAATAAACCCATGAGTCAGGAAGGTCGGCCATGGGAATGGAACCCACAACCTCCCGAATGCGGGTCACAGACCTAACCGCTTGAGCCATCCCTCTCGGTGAGATAGAACTCAACTAGCCTTATTTTAGATTTGGAAGACTGAAAGTTTGTTTTAGGAGTATCAATTAACAATGAAGCATCATGACCTTCATTGTAAAACATCAAAGGAGTCCTCAAATTCCAATAAACAATAATTTAGACCTTTAGTTATCTGGAAGGGCATCTTGTGATCTTGTTAGTGCGTCAAGTATCTTAAACAAAATGTGTATGAATTTCAGGATATTTGTAGTACTGTAAAATTTAGATTTAATAAACAATCAAGGAAGCATACTACATTCAAAGTTATAAAAAGATGGTATACATTTTAGCTTAAATATCTGAGATATGGACCATGGGGCAAAATGACATGAGAATGAAAGAAAGGCCGAATGAACCCTTCCTGAGTTACATGACTGGTTGTTCCCCTAAAGACCAATCTAAGAGAGTCGTAATTAGGGAAGAGCTTAGTAGTTATAACACAAACAACAATCTTAAACAAAACAACAAATTTGGATACATCATGTTTTCCAAATGGTAGAGGAAATATTAATAAACAAATATTTATAAATAAACATCAGCCGAAAGGAAGAACGGATACAGAGAGACTAGACGCCACTAGGAACACTGTTTCTAAAAAGGGAGGTCAATTTGACCTATCTTGATCATTAATTATGATAATTGATAATTGCTTATATTCGCAGAAGCAATAGCTCAAGAATGCTAACAATAGACCTATACTAATTTGTGAGGGTTCTTGTCTTAGGCAACAATGTTCCCATATTTCATGAGTCTGGTTATCTTTCGGAAATGAAAAGTATAGTATATATCATTTTTGTTTTGTTTTCCTATAGTAATTATCATACCCATACACTGCACAATGATTCATTTTAAAACTGAAGCTCCAGAGCAAAAGGAAAGCTATCAATCCACTCTCGGTGACATCGTAAATGTCGCATTAACGCACATAAAGCACTAATAATGAATTGTCAGCAAGAGTATTTGCAAGCAAGGTGACGTCACCTTCTCTCGCGTAGCCCCGCCCAACGTGCGCATCCCTACACCTTTACTACGATTCCACCATAACTCCGCGTAAAGTCTGAGGCTCGAATTCGGAAGGTCCCAGGTTCGATTCCCGTTAACCGCCCACTCTGATTCGGAGTTTTTCGTAGTTTTTCCCTGGTTGAGAGGGTTATTGCTGCTCCATGTGTGATACAAAGTTTCCGGTGGCCTTCGCCCCACGTTCATGAATCAATTTTTTATTTTTAATATTTATTTAAATATTATATATGTATGTCTCGGTTGCGTCAGTAGTAATTTTTAGAACACGTATCTCTTAGTAAGGGCAGTACGACTAAAGCATGAAGGCTTACACAAATTATAATGGTATTTAATTTCGTTCTATTAATCTTTCATACGATTAAATAACATTTCACTGATGTATCCAACTGTAGAGTACTACTACCGAGCGAACTGCTAGCATCTGGCGTCTACCTATCTTGTAGCGTCTGCCGCTATTTCAAGTCTCTGATTGGCTAATCCTACTCCAATAGAATAATTTTCTTTACTTAAGCTTTTTCTAGTTGATGATTGACTATTTATAAACTGTTTTAAATATTACATTATTGTTTCAAGAGTAATTAGTAGCATTATTAAACTTTCTAATTTATTGTTGTCTCAAAGTTACCTCATTGTTAGCTCATTGTTAGCAACTTTCGGCTTCTACTTTATAATTCTGTTTGCTACGGAAAGCAGTTTGTTTCTATTCTCACAGCTCCTACATTGTTAAATTACATAATACATTCACATAACATTATTATACATGTACATAATAATAATAATAATAATAATAATAATAATAATAATAATAATATAAACACAATACAATGACTGTTCATACATTTTATATATTGTTACATACACATATTGCTTAACGCGGGCTGTTATTATATTTTATATTATATAGGTAATTAGATTGATATTATCTAGGTGTTAAAAATACTGCCTCATGGTCGATAGCCAATCCTTGAGGTAGTTTCTCAATTAATACGATTTCCTTTCCATTTTTTCCCTTTCGTTCCATCCCTCAGGCGTTCTTCCAGGTTTCGTGGCTAATGGAGGTGCTGGACAGATGGCATAGATGCTTGTTCAAAGGAGAGATTACTCCCAATGAACCCTCGCCCAGCAGTGGGACTGGTCTTCGAGGCTGTAATTTGTTAGGGACCTCCGCGCATCTCTGTGACCTCTTTGCCTGCGGCCTGTAGCCTCCTATGGTTCCTTCACTTCATCCTTTTCTCCTGGAGAATGTAAGCCGAAATGGATATAGGGGTCTAAGTGTATGAGATGTCCCTCTCCGTCGCATAACATGCTATCTACAAAAAGTATGGTATTGTTCCGTCATATTCTATCAGCGCTTCTCCATTTGAAAGTATTACTTCACCAATTTTGGAAATGACTAATTTGGAGTATAGGTATATATGGTTCAGGTTACAGGTTCTTCTTAGTCCTCCCTGGAAATGAGCTTAACTTTACACTGCAAAAAATTTTGAATATTGAAAACAAAGGATATTTCAGAGGTTTTCACAATTTCAGGTTCCTACTATATATCTCATTGAAATATCAGTTCATTATGGTTAAAAAGTCATAATGATTAAGAATAAATAACTTTACATAATGCTAATGCTGATTTTAGATTAATATTTTACCATTATTTTATGAACATGAGATCATTAATCTAGAGCAAGCAACATTGAGTTTAAGCTTTTCTGTCTTCCTCTTCCAACGCCTTTGGTTGTTACCTAGACTAAGGAAAAAAATCTAATGTGATACATTAGTAGGGTAGAAATAAGAGTTCTTGCGCACTTAATATGCATGGAATGTCAATTAATATTCTAATAAGCCCCCACCCCCTCCCCCTCCTCCACCCCCCGCTGTGCCTTGGTAGTTTTACTTCCACCTGAGGGTCATAAATCTTGTTGAGCACAATGGAAGCTTGACAGTTAAATAATTAAGGCTGTCAATCAACTGTCAAAACGAACAAAGGGGTCATAAATTTAAGTTTCTGTAACAAAGGCGAGTTGTTTTTCCTACCCCTTCCACATCAGGGCACCTCTGCACCTGGTCAGTTACCCACCCCCACTTCCATTGTGTGTCGAACACGTGGCCTACTCATCCCACAACCCAATAACAAAGCCTGACCCTTTCCATTGTGTAAGAGATTCTATTGTGTGTGCCTTTCTATTGTCCTGGGCAAGGCTAGTTTAGAAAGACACCTGCAGTGTTCCCATCCCACAAACCAATAACAAAGCCTGACCCTTTCCATTGTGTAAGAGATTCTATTGTGTGTGCCTTTCTATTGTCCTGGGCAAGGCTAGTTTAGAAAGACACCTGCGACGTTTCCCATCCCACTGCTCCATAACAAAGCCTGACCTTTTCCATTGTTTGGCCACCTGCTAGTTTAACAAAAGAATTCGAGGGTTGCTTTATACTCGTCCTGTCCTTGTTTGTGTGAAAGAGAGAGAAACTTGTTTACCAACTCTGCGTAACGTCATAGTCGGCCATCATGATTTTGCCTGAGGGAGTTCTCTCCGATGTTTTACGACCTCCTACGAATATACCCGAGCATAGTTAACAAGCATTCTGTTTCAGCCAACGACTCCGAAAAAGCGCCTAATATACATTTCATTACGTGCATTAAACCTCTGAGTGATATCCATAGATCGGTGTTCGATTCTTACTGTAATCAAAAGTTTATTGCTAATGAGAAATTAATGATTGATATTATTATATCATTACCTTAATTAATAAAAAAGGCGTTCAGAGGATTGTAGCTCGACTCTTACCAAGTGAAACTCTAACTCGAAATAACTATTAAACTATGCAAGACCAGATTGAAAATGTATTTAACAAATATAATTTAATTTTGTTATACATTATTATCCTAATTAATGAAAGACCGTTCAGAGGACCCTAGTTCGAATCTTACTCTGCAAACTCTAATGTGTAACATCTAGTAAATTACGGATCAGTGCTCTAAAAATATATTAAACACATGCGTATACTTAGGTATCCAAGTTGATATTTTCTTAGGGTAAAACATTATTATATCATTACCCTGATTAAAGCCCGTTCAGAGGTTTCTAGTTCGAGTCTTACCCTGCAAGCTCTATGCCTACTAACTATTAAATTACGGAAGCGTGCACGATAAGATTAAAAATGTATTTAACAAATATAATTTAATTTTATACATTACGCTGTTTTAATGAAAGGTATTCTTAGGAACCCAAGAAGCCCATAGTTCGAACCTTACCCAGCGAAACGCTATAATAAATACTAAATTATTGAAGAGTGAACGGGTCAGATTAAAATGTGTTTAACAAATATAATTTAATATACACGACATTACGCTGTTTAACGAGCTGTATTCTTAGGAACCAGAGGTCCATAGTTCGAATCCTGCCCTGCGAAACGCCATAATAACTATTAAGTTATTGAAGCGGCAGGCGGACGGATTAAAATTGCATTTAACAACTATAATTATTTATATTAAACCCTGATGCATACTTAGATATCACAATGCCTAGACACCATTCTTTCTTCTTCTCTCTTTTTCTTTCTATCTATCTCTTTCTTTCTCCACGACTTGTACACATTCAGGCGTTCGCATATACACGAGCACTTGTACACAAATCAGCAAACATACACAGGTGCACGCATGCACACACACGCACACACACACTCACATACATACAATAGTACACACACACACATACACGCATTCACACAACTCATGCGTATACATACATACACCAGTGCTCTTACACACATACATATACATGGACACACACACACACATGCACACACATACACCAGTGCACACACGCATTCACGCACCTCATGCGTATACCTACATACACCAGTGCTCTTACACTCGCACATACATACAATAGTACACACGCGCATTCACGCACCTCATGCGTATACATACATACACCAGTACACACACGCATTCACGCACCTCATGCGTATACATACATACACCAGTGCTCTTATACTCACACATACATATACATGGACACACACACACACACGTGCAAGCACATATGCCTGTTCACTTACACCCAACAGCGCCAACCCACACACGCACACGCCAACTCACGAGCATGTCCTGAATGAAAAGAGACAAAATGATGCAATAAAAACTAATTATAGCTCGGGATGCAAGGCTCCATTTACGATTTCCTCGAAACCGGTCTTCTAATAACTCCAAAACTAATTAAAATAAAGACAGTAAATAAACTTTATTACTTTTATGTCATTAGCTCGTTTCTTGTGCATGTATATTAGAGTCCAGGTGTCATGGGTTCGATCCTTAATTTTAAAATCTCAATTATCTCAGAAACTAGCAGGGATTAAGGTGCGGACCAAAGCACGATTGTTAGCTCCTATGATGGGCAATTAATGCTTTATATAATTTCCAATCAGTGTCCCTAGCTCGAATCCCGATCTTTCAGTGACTTCCTCAATTTTCCACTGTGTTCTAGAATATATCACTTTGATCAATGTTGCAACTGCATACAGGTCTTTTAAACACATCAAACTAATATTATAAATAATTTTGTTTCTGGCGTTCTGAGTTCGAATACCGATTCAATGAAGTTTACTTATAAATTTAATAACAGTAAATAATTAAGATAAAGGTACCAAATAAACCTATTACGTTTATGTCATCAGATAATATCTTGCGGGCGTATATTAGGGTACCTGACGTCCAGGGTTCGATCCTTAAGTTTAAATCTCAATTATCGCAGAAACTAGCAGAGATAGAGCTGTAGACGAAACCATGTTTGATAGCTCATACAATGAACAATTAATGCTGTATATAATTTTCAATCAGTTGCCCATAGTTCGAATCCCGATCTTTCAATGACTTCACTGATTTCCCTCTGTACTCTAGAATGTAACTGTATGCAGCTTTGTGTAACGACATGATGGATGTACTCTGTGTGTGTGAGAGAGAGAGAGAGCGAGAGAGGGAGAGAGAGAGAGAGCGAGAGGTAGTGAAACAAGTAGGGATAGAAGTGCTGAAAGCCTCTGCGCATGCGCAGCAAGAGATGATGTCATTGGCTGCAATAATCACGTGACGTGTAAGCATCACAGCCATGATGACGTGCCGGCATCGCCTGGAGGGGGTTTAGATCCCTATATAAACAGATATCTGCCCATGTTAGAACTGTTGTGTACTTATTAACTTTACATTCAAGTTTTAAAGAGCATTAAAAGCAACGTGAGCTGCAGGCCGTCTACACATTCAGCACATATCAAAACGTGGCAATGCAAGGTGAGTTTTACATAACTATACAAAATCACTGTTGGCTTTTACAATACATTTAATTTTGTTTAAACGTTACAGTACATGAAAGACGATTCGTTACAAAGAGCATCATATTTTCTAATCTGTGCTTTACATTCACATTGATTTCACTGCATACTCTTCTCCAGTTCACATGATTTTCGCCACACATTCTTCTTACATAAACATTCATACGATTTTCCCCCTCATTCTTTGTTTCGCTATACACTCATATGATTTCCTCTACTCATTCTTTGTTCCCCTACAGGTTCATGCTCTGTTAACATTCACATGACTTTCTCTGCACATCCTTTGCTTCCATTAACATTCACATGATTTTCGCCACACATTCTTCTTGCATAAACATTCATACGACTTTCCCCCTCATTCTTTGTTTCACTATACACTCACATGATTTCCATTACTCATTCTTTGTTCCCCTGCAGGTTCATGCTTTGTTAACATTCACACGACTTTCTCTGCACATTCTTTGCTTCCATTAACATTCACATGATCTTGTCAACACATTCTTCTTACTTGAGCATTCATATGATTTTCTCCACTCATTCTTTGTTTCACTATACATTCGCACACGATTTCCTCTACTCATTCTTTGGTTCTCTGCTGGCTCATCTTCAATGAACATTCACATGATTTTCTGTACTTATTCTTTGTTTCTCTACACATTCATAGGCTTACTTACAAAACATGCACACCCTAGTTCTAATATAAAGAAGTGTAAAACTCGTTCTTCAACTTGAATAATGTAGTGAAAATAATAATTCATGACACTGTCTGTTACAGATTGTTTAGCTGATAGACTTAACAAGATGGTTGAAGAGCGTAGTTTCCTACCGACTCGTCGAGTTCAAGATCTCGAAATAGGTCTTAACTATGAGATAAAGTCCTTAAAGAGAGTTCAAACAAGATATGGTACCAGGATCGTATCTTCGCTGGAGGATTGTCAAGTGTTCTTGCCAGAGCGCTATAATTCGTTAACTGATCAAGAGATTGCAGAAATACCTGGGAACATATACCTCCAGTATAACGGCATGACAGAG
Organism: Deroplatys truncata; assembly: GCA_030765065.1. NCBI lineage: Eukaryota > Metazoa > Arthropoda > Insecta > Mantodea > Mantidae > Deroplatys > Deroplatys truncata. Next base: position 255,423,595 of record CM060981.1, on the reverse strand, counting down.
ACGGGGAAATTTAAGACATGTAAATTGTCTTTTTTACATGCAAAGAAGGTGCGTAGAAGTGTCAAACTTAAGTATTGAATGTTCTCCCATTTCACAATGAAAAATTCATAAATAAAACAACTGACTCATTGATATTACATATAAAGATACAAAAGATGCATATTACAGAATTTTATAAAAATATTTATTACAATATCATATGCTTTGAGTTTAATTATATCTAGCGCATTGAAATAACTCTAAATATCCGAATGTTTATACAAATCTTTGTGCTTCTTTTTACATGTGCAATATGCTTCAATTTACATGTATCATAACAAAAAATGTAATTCTTTCCATGTTGCCTTTACTTGACCAAGATAGTTTTCTAAGACTTTCATTGTGCAATGTTTCAGGGTGTGCAATAAGAGGAAGAAGAAGAGGAATAGCCTGCTGCCATGCAAAGGATGCTGACGCTATTGGAGGGTGGAATAAGCACCATCGGCACCTACAAGAAACATTTCGGCAAGAAACGGGTGCTGAGACATCTACATAACCGAAACACATTAAGACAGGATACTTATATAACATTACAGGGTATACAATGAAAAAATACGGTCAATTTTGTATACAATTCAATGCATGGCTGAGAGTTAGCTCGAACTAGTCTCCCTATATTCACTGAAATTAAGCATTGTGAGCAATAATTTAAGTGACTGTGAAAATACTTTAAGTAATGGTGAAATTTGTATTCTAAAAGCCTTGAGCCCTGTATATGTTAACAGCATTAAGACTGTTTGCCACGCTGGAATACAAATTATGAAAATAAAAAGACTTTCATTTAAATAATAAGGAAATTTGCATAACCTGCTGTTACAAGTGTAATGACATATACAGAAACAATGAGTCGGACGAGAAAGTGATGGAAATCTAAGATAAATAATAACAATAAAAGAATTAAGGTATGCTTTTACATAGTGTTTTTATTCATAAAAAATCCTCGCATTCCTAATGAAAAATAAATCATTACAATGATTAGTTTAAGTTATGTCGCAATGATCAAAAAGAGAACCGTCTTTAGATGCATTACTCGATCTTAAGTCTGAGCACCAAAAAAAGACAAATCACGGCTTCTCCATTTTAGATGCGGTGTCACTATTCAGGTAAATTCCTGTAACACAGCAGGTTGAGTATGCAGATCCGTGGTCCTAAATGGGTGAAACAGAGTCTTATCCAGCTTAACAGTCTTGAGATCTCAGCATCAGAAAGTCGAATCACAAGCCTTCTCCACTCGATGAGTACAGGTTTAACAACAGCATTCTCTTCACCCTGAGACGATGTAAAGTATATAAATGTTCAACTTGACAAGGGATTCTAAACTCGTTGTTAGAGTCCAGAACTGATGTATTATATGGTGAAAACACATGTTCCTCTTCTTAGTGATCTTGTCGTCGAATCTCGGTGTCATTGAGGTGTCGATAACATTGAAGATGCCCATGATTATAGGATTCTGAAGCCCAATAACTGTAGGAACTGCTGATTGCGTGATGTTAACTTGATGGGTGTCAAGGGCAGAGCATGATGTGTGCGTCGAATCATTCCATTATTATATCCTCGACGTCGTTGACTTCTTCTAAAATCTATAGGCATTATGCTTATATCCTTGTTTCTAAAGGCAATGATATTGCTGTTATGCTCCCCTGTTTGCTCTATGAAGCGGATCTTTATGAACAACAGGTAAAATTTGATTTGATGGTTCCTGTGAAATACGGTATCCAGCCGTAACAGATGGGAAAACTGGTAGATGGAGTGTCCACTTTTACTATCGAGGAAGGAGACTGATGCAATACTGCGCTAAATTCGTATGATGCTCAACTTAAATATATTCACTAGGAAATCAGATTCAGACAGCTGATTAGATGGAATAACTTTGTCACTGAAGGGCCACAGAACGTTCCTATAGAACAATCACTGGAAAAAATCAAGAGTGAAAGGACATTTTAATGACATTTTTATTATTTTTATTATTCACTGATCTAATAAAGAAGACATTCGCATCCTAATATGAGGAATCTTTAAACGTCGGGCATAAAAGTCAAGGTCTATGTTACTCAATGCTTTTTACGGGACAAGTATAGCCCTCTGCCTGAATTTTTTGAATTACCTTTCAGGCTCTGTCTCCTCTTCGTTTCTGTGTTTCTTCCCTTATTCTTCTTCACTCGAAAACCTCTCCCTCTTGCTTCAATTTTTCTGTTACGTCTCACCATTTCAGCAAGTTGTTTATCTGCAGCTTTTTTCGTATTTACAGCTGTAGCAATTTGTGATGCACCTCCAGCGGCGGCTCCTAGTGCTGCAATAATTGGTATGAGCGGTAGAAATCCTCCTCGTTTCTTCTTATTGGACCCTCGCCAACAGATACCCTTCTCTCAATTTCTCTCTTATGCCTCATCATTTCGGCAAGTTGTTTATCTGCTGCCTTTTTTTATTTACTGCTGAGGCAATTTGGGCTGCACCTCCAGCAACAGCGCCTAGAGCTGCAATAATTGGTATGAGAGGTAGAAATCCTCCTCGTTTCGTCTTCGTGGTTACTGCACCTGGAGCTACCTTTCCCTTCATAATTGCTGTTACTAGTCACGCTGCCAACTTTTTCACCTAATGTAACATCAGATTGCACGCTTTTCCAAGTCGTTTCAGCCAAATCTTGTCAGCAATGCTTCTCGAAGCAGAGACCTTATGCTGAGCGTTGGCAATGCCACTAAGATTACACGAATCGTCTAACGGAATGATTCCAGGGTCTCCTATCTTTAATTTTCTCTAGCTTTACCACAGTTCCTCAGCCTATGTAACCAGGTAAATGTACTTCAACGGTTGCAGGCTAGTGAGAGTGTTAATTAAACCGAAACCTTTGCGAGCTTAACCACCTTAGCTCTCACGTTATACTAATCGATTTTTATTCAGGATAGTTCTTTTATACTTTCTTATTAGCGTATATACATTAAGAGCGATTTATTTTACTTTAGCTGTCAAGCTAGAGAGGATAAAACAGGAATGCTCACAGCCTATTGATATGTTAGGCTTTGAAAGCGACTTTAGATGTGAACTTAGTGAAAAACTGTTCCATGTCAATGTTCTTGACTTGCCTATCATGTAACCAATTCAGGGAAAAGGTGACCAGCATAGGGAAAAATGTTACCAGCAAAGGGAAAAACGTGACCAGCAAAGGGAAAAATGCGACCAGCAAAGGTAAAAAAGTGACCAGCAAAGGGAAAAAGCTGACCAGTAAGGGGAAAAACGTGACCAGCAAAGGGAAAAACGTGACCAGCAAAGGGAAAAACGTGACCAGCAAAGGGAAAAATGTGACAAGTAAAGGGAAAAACGTGACCAGCAAAGGGAAAAACGTCACCAGCAAAGGGAAAAATGTGACCAGCAAAGGGAAAAACGTGACCTGAAAAGGGAAACACGTGACCTGCAAAGGGAAAAACGTGACAGCAAAGGGAAAAAGGTGACCAGCAGAGGGAAAAATGTGACCAGCAAAGGGAAAAATGTGACCAGCAAAGGGGAAAAAATGTGACCAGCAAAGGGAAAAAGGTGACCAGTAAATGGAAAAATGAGACCAGAAGAGGGAAAAACGTGACCTGCAAAGGGAAAAACGTGACCAGCAAAGGGAAAAATGTGACAAGCAAAGGGAAAAAGGTGACCAGCAAAGGGAAAAAGGTGACCAGCAAAGGGAAAAATGTGACCAGCAAAGGGAAAAAAGGTGACCAGCAAAGGGAAAAACGTGACCAGCAAACGGAAAAAGGTGACCAGCAAAGGGAAAAATGCGACCAGCAAAGGTAAAAACGTGACCAGCGAAGGGAAAACCTGACCAGTAAGGGGAAAAACGTGACCAGCAAAGGGAAAAACGTGACCAGCAAAGGGAAAAACGTGACCAGCAAAGGGAAAAATGTGACCAGCAAAGGGAAAAACGTGACCAGCAAAGGGAAAAACGTTACCAGCAAAGGGAAAAATGTGACCAGCAAAGGGAAAAACGTGACCTGCAAAGGGAAAAACGTGACCTGCAAAGGGAAAAACGTGACAGCAAAGGGAAAAAGGTGAACAGCAAAGGGAAAAATGTGACCAGCAAAGGGAAAAATGTGACCAGCAAAGGGAAAAAAAATGTGACCAGCAAAGGGAAAAAGGTGACCAGTAAAAGGAAAAATGAGACCAGAAGAGGGAAAAACGTGACCTGCAAAGGGAAAAACGTGACCATGCAAAGGGAAAAATGTGACAAGCAAAGGGAAAAAGGTGGCCAGCAAAGGGAAAAAAAGGTGTCTGCAAAGGGAAAATGACCAGTATCTCCCTTAACTCTCGCATTCTCTGTGCTAACTATCAAGAAAACTTGTACTCTTACCTCTATGAATCCATTTCTAGCTACTTGAATCTGCTTGTGCTTAATGAGATAGTTATAATTAACGGAATTACAACTATTATGCCCGAATGCTACAATATTTTGCTTAGTCTAATTCGGACATGGCTGTTTATATGCATCAAAACCTGAGTACATATATAAATACATAAATGTTAAAAAATAACTCAGTCTCGTGTTATCGTATACGAATTCAACATCTACAGTATACATTGACTAGTTTATATATTCTGCTTGAGCATGAACACTCACAAAGACGGACAATTACAGTCAATTTACGAGAATCTTGATTTTTCGTATGTTTCTCAAGGGGGGAGTAATCGCTTTGTTAAGTGCTGCATATGTAATAGAACTTTAAAAAACAGGACAATTTCAAGGCTTAAGCAACATAGGAGAAGATGCTGTAAAGCAATGACCAGCTGTGCATTGACTACAACACTCAAACGAGATCCTGAAATCTTCTCAACTCCCGAAAGGCGGGATTCAAGATGTACCGTACTTGGAACCAGTTCAAGCGACCCTGAAATAACGTCAAGAGCTACCACTGATGAAGCATTGAGAGCAGCTTCTTTGAATGAGCAAGCTCTGAATAAACACACCAATGAAAGCAAGCATGCTAGTGTCAACTCACCTAGATTACAAGATATATCCAAACGAATACAGAGGAGATGCTATGCCGCTACACCGATCCTAATGATTTGGTAAACATGCTAAGGGTACTCATGATGCTTCATACACCTGATAAAAAAGACTTTTCCGATGCGATTAACGACATTATTCAGGATTTAAAGCTGGGTGGTTTTATAGCGTGATTAGCATCTGCAGAACCTTGAAACCATGAAAGAGTTAGAAAGATTCCTCATATTAGGATGCGAATGTCTTCTTTATTAGATCAGTGAATAATAATAATAATAATAATAAAAATGTCATTAAAATGTCCTTTCACTCTTGATTTTTTCCAGTGATTGTTCTATAGGAACGTTCTGTGGCCCTTCAGTGACAAAGTTATTCCATCTAATCAGCTGTCTGAATCTGATTTCCTAGTGAATATATTTAAGTTGAGCATCATACGAATTTAGCGCAGTATTGCATCAGTCTCCTTCCTCGATAGTAAAAGTGGACACTCCATCTACCAGTTTTCCCATCTGTTACGGCTGGATACCGTATTTCACAGGAACCATCAAATCAAATTTTACCTGTTTTTCATAAAGATCCGCTTCATAGAGCAAACAGGGGAGCATAACAGCAATATCATTGCCTTTAGAAACAAGGATATAAGCATAATGCCTATAGATTTTAGAAGAAGTCAACGACGTCGAGGATATAATAATGGAATGATTCGACGCACACATCATGCTCTGCCCTTGACACCCATCAAGTTAACATCACGCAATCAGCAGTTCCTACAGTTATTGGGCTTCAGAATCCTATAATCATGGGCATCTTCAATGTTATCGACACCTCAATGACACCGAGATTCGACGACAAGATCACTAAGAAGAGGAACATGTGTTTTCACCATATAATACATCAGTTCTGGACTCTAACAACGAGTTTAGAATCCCTTGTCAAGTTGAACATTTATATACTTTACATCGTCTCAGGGTGAAGAGAATGCTGTTGTTAAACCTGTACTCATCGAGTGGAGAAGGCTTGTGATTCGACTTTCTGAAGCTGAGATCTCAAGACTGTTAAGCTGGATAAGACTCTGTTTCACCCATTTAGGACCACGGATCTGCATACTCAACCTGCTGTGTTACAGGAATTTACCTGAATAGTGACACCGCATCTAAAATGGAGAAGCCGTGATTTGTCTTTTTTTGGTGCTCAGACTTAAGATCGAGTAATGCATCTAAAGACGGTACTCTTTTTGATCATTGTGACATAACTTAAACTATTCATTGTAATGATTTATTTTTCATTAGGAATGCAAGGATTTTTTATGAATAAAAACTCTATGTAAAAGCATACCTTAATTCTTTTATTGTTATTATTTATCTTAGATTTCCATCACTTTCTTGTCCGACTCATTGTTTCTGTATATGTCATTACACTTGTAACAGCAGGTTATGCAAATTTCCTTATTATTTAAATGAAAGTCTTTTTATTTTCATAATTTGTATTCCAGCGTGGCAACAGTCTTAATGCTGTTAATGTATACAGGGCTCAAGTCTTTTAGAATACAAATTTCACCATTACTTAAAGTATTTTCACAGTCACTTAAATTATTGCTCACAATGCTTAATTTCAGTGAATATACGGAGACTAGTTCGAGCTAACTCTCAGCCATTCATTGAATTGTATACAAAATTGACCGTATTTTTTCATTGTATACCCTGTAATGTTATATAAGGATCCTGTCTTAATGTGTTTCGGTGATGTAGATGTCTCAGCACCCGTTTCTTGCCGAAATGTTTCTTGTAGGTGCCGATGGTGCTTATTCCACCCTCCAATAGCGTCAGCATCCTTTGCATGGCAGCAGGCTATTCCTCTTCTTCTTCCTCTTATTGCACACACTGAAACGTTGCACAATGAAAGTCTTAGAAAACTATCTTGGTCAAGTAAAGGCAACCTGGAAAGAATTACATTTTTTGTTATGATACATGTAAAATGAAGCATATTGCACATGTAAAAAGAAGCACAAAGATTTGTATAAACATTCGGATATTTAGAGTTATTTCAATGCGCTAGATATAATTAAACTCAAAGCATGTGATATTGTAATTTCGTAAATTTTTTATAAAATTCTATAATATGCATCTTTTGTATCTTTATATGTAATATCAATGAGTCAGTTGTTTTATTTATGAATTTTTCATTGTGAAATGGGAGAACATTCAATACTTAAGTTTGACTCTTCTACGCACCTTCTTTGCATGTAAAAAAGACAATTTACATGTCTTAAATTTCCCCGTCTCTGTCATGCCGTTATACTGGAGGTATATGTTCCCAGGTATTTCTGCAATCTCTTGATCAGTTAACGAATTATAGCGCTCTGGCAAGAACACTTGACAATCCTCCAGCGAAGATACGATCCTAGTACCATATCTTGTTTGAACTCTCTTTAAGGACTTTATCTCATAGTTAAGACCTATTTCGAGATCTTGAACTCGACGAGTCGGTAGGAATCTACGCTCTTCAACCATCTTGTTAAGTCTATCAGCTAAACAATCTGTAACAGACAGTGTCATGAATTATTATTTTCACTACATTATTCAAGTTGAAGAACGAGTTATACACTTCTTTATATTAGAACTAGGGTGTGCATGTTTTGTAAGTAAGCCTATGAATGTGTAGAGAAACAAAGAATAAGTACAGAAAATCATGTGAATGTTCATTGAAGATGAGCCAGCAGAGAACCAAAGAATGAGTAGAGGAAATCGTGTGCGAATGTATAGTGAAACAAAGAATGAGTGGGGAAAATCATATGAATGTTTAAGTAAGAAGAATGTGTTGACAAGATCATGTGAATGTTAATGGAAGCAAAGAATGTGCAGAGAAAGTCGTGTGAATGTTAACAAAGCATGAACCTGCAGGGGAACAAAGAATGAGTAGAGGAAATCATGTGAGTGTATAGTGAAACAAAGAATGAGGGGGAAAGTCGTATGAATGTTTATGCAAGAAGAATGTGTGGCGAAAATCATGTGAATGTTAATGGAAGCAAAGGATGTGCAGAGAAAGTCATGTGAATGTTAACAGAGCATGAACCTGTAGGGGAACAAAGAATGAGTAGAGGAAATCATATGAGTGTATAGCGAAACAAAGAATGAGGGGGAAAATCGTATGAATGTTTATGTAAGAAGAATGTGTGGCGAAAATCATGTGAACTGGAGAAGAGTATGCAGTGAAATCAATGTGAATGTAAAGCACAGATTAGAAAATATGATGCTCTTTGTAACGAATCGTCTTTCATGTACTGTAACGTTTAAACAAAATTAAATGTATTGTAAAAGCCAACAGTGATTTTGTATAGTTATGTAAAACTCACCTTGCATTGCCACGTTTTGATATGTGCTGAATGTGTGGACGGCCTGCAGCTCACGTTGCTTTTAATGCTCTTTAAAACTTGAATGTAAAGTTAATAAGTACACAACAGTTCTAACATGGGCAGATATCTGTTTATATAGGGATCTAAACCCCCTCCAGGCGATGCCGGCACGTCATCATGGCTGTGATGCTTACACGTCACGTGGTTATTGCAGCCAATGACATCATCTCTTGCTGCGCATGCGCAGAGGCTTTCAGCACTTCTATCCCTACTTGTTTCACTTCCTCTCGCTCTCTCTCTCTCCCTCTCTCGCTCTCTCTCTCACACACACAGAGTACATCCATAATGTCGTTACACAAAGCTGCATACAGTTATATTCTAGAATAGAGAGGAAAATCAGTGAAGTCATTGAAAGATCGGGATTCGAACTATGCGCAACTGATTGAAAATTATATACAGCATTAATTGTTCATTGTATGAGCTATCAAACATGGTTTCGTCTACAGCTCTATCTCTGCTAGTTTCTGCGATAATTGAGATTTAAACTTAAGGATCGAACCCTGGACGTCAGGTACCCTAATATACGCCCGCAAGATATTATCTGATGACATAAACGTAACAGGTTTATTTGGTACCTTTATCTTAATTATTTACTGTTATTAAATTTATAAGTAAACTTCATTGAATCGGTATTCGAACTCAGAACGCCAGAAACAAAATTATTTATAATATTAGTTTGATGTGTTTAAAAGACCTGTATGCAGTAGCAACATTGATCTAAGTGATATATTCTAGAACACAGTGGAAAATTAAGGAAGTCACTGAAAGATCGGGATTCGAGCTAAGGACACTGATTGGAAATTATATAAAGCATTAATTGCCCATCATAGGAGCTAACAATCGTGCTTTGGTCCGCACCTTAATCCCTGCTAGTTTCTGAGATAATTGAGATTTTAAAATTAAGGATCGAACCCATGACACCTGGACTCTAATATACATGCACAAGAAACGAGCTAATGACATAAAAGTAATAACGTTTATTTACTGTCTTTATTTTAATTAGTTTTGGAGTTATTAGAAGACCGGTTTCGAGGAAATCGTAAATGGAGCCTTGCATCCCGAGCTATAATTAGTTTTTATTGCATCATTTTGTCTCCTTTCATTCAGGACATGCTCGTGAGTTGGCGTGTGCGTGTGTGGGTTGGCGCTGTTGGGTGTAAGTGAACAGGCATATGTGCTTGCACGTGTGTGTGTGTGTCCATGTATATGTATGTGTGAGTATAAGAGCACTGGTGTATGTATGTATACGCATGAGGTGCGTGAATGCGTGTGTGTACTGGTGTATGTATGTATACGCATGAGGTGCGTGAATGCGCGTGTGTACTATTGTATGTATGTGCGAGTGTAAGAGCACTGGTGTATGTAGGTATACGCATGAGGTGCGTGAATGCGTGTGTGCACTGGTGTATGTGTGTGCATGTGTGTGTGTGTCCATGTATATGTATGTGTGTAAGAGCACTGGTGTATGTATGTATACGCATGAGTTGTGTGAATGCGTGTATGTGTGTGTGTGTACTATTGTATGTATGTGAGTGTGTGTGTGCGTGTGTGTGCATGCGTGCACCTGTGTATGTTTGCTGATTTGTGTACAAGTGCTCGTGTATATGCGAACGCCTGAATGTGTACAAGTCGTGGAGAAAGAAAGAGATAGATAGAAAGAAAAAGAGAGGAGAAGAAGAAAGAATGGTGTCTAGGCATTGTGATATCTAAGTATGCATCAGGGTTTAATATAAATAATTATAGTTGTTAAATGCAATTTTAATCCGTCCGCCTGCCGCTTCAATAACTTAATAGTTATTATAGCGTTTCGCAGGGCAGGATTCGAACTATGGACCTCTGGTTCCTAAGAATACAGCTCGTTAAACAGCGTAATGTCGTGTATATTAAATTATATTTGTTAAACACATTTTAATCTGACCCGTTCACTCTTCAATAATTTAGTATTTATTATAGCGTTTCGCTGGGTAAGGTTCGAACTATGGGCTTCTTGGGTTCCTAAGAATACCTTTCATTAAAACAGCGTAATGTATAAAATTAAATTATATTTGTTAAATACATTTTTAATCTTATCGTGCACGCTTCCGTAATTTAATAGTTAGTAGGCATAGAGCTTGCAGGGTAAGACTCGAACTAGAAACCTCTGAACGGGCTTTAATCAGGGTAATGATATAATAATGTTTTACCCTAAGAAAATATCAACTTGGATACCTAAGTATACGCATGTGTTTAATATATTTTTAGAGCACGCATCCGTAATTTACTAGATGTTACACATTAGAGTTTGCAGGGTAAGATTCGAACTAGGGTCCTCTGAACGGTCGTTCATTAATTAGGATAATAATGTATAAAAAATTAAATTATATTTGTTAAATACATTTTCAATCTGGTCTTGCATAGTTTAATAGTTATTTCGAGTTAGAGTTTCACTTGGTAAGAGTCGAGCTACAATCCTCTGAACGCCTTTTTTATTAATTAAGGTAATGATATAATAATATCAATCATTAATTTCTCATTAGCAATAAACTTTTGATTACAGTAAGAATCGAACACCGATCTATGGATATCACTCAGAGGTTTAATGCACGTAATGAAATGTATATTAGGCGCTTTTTCGGAGTCGTTGGCTGAAACAGAATGCTTGTTAACTATGCTCGGGTATATTCGTAGGAGGGCGTAAAACATCGGAGAGAACTCCCTCAGGCAAAATCATGATGGCCGACTATGACGTTACGCAGAGTTGGTAAACAAGTTTCTCTCTCTTTCACACAAACAAGGACAGGACGAGTATAAAGCAACCCTCGAATTCTTTTGTTAAACTAGCAGGTGGCCAAACAATGGAAAAGGTCAGGCTTTGTTATGGAGCAGTGGGATGGGAAACGTCGCAGGTGTCTTTCTAAACTAGCCTTGCCCAGGACAATAGAAAGGCACACACAATAGAATCTCTTACACAATGGAAAGTGTCAGACTTTGTTATTGGGTTGTGGGATGGGAACACTGCAGGTGTCTTTCTAAACTAGCCTTGCCCAGGACAATAGAAAGGCACACACAATAGAATCTCTTATACAATGGATAGGGTCAGGCTTTGTTATTGGGTTGTGGGATGAGTATGCCACGTGTGCGACACACAATGGAAGTGGGGGTGGGTAACTGACCAGGTGCAGAAGTGGCCTGATGTGGAAGGGGTAGGTAAAACAACTCGCCTTTGTTACAGAACCTTAAATTTATGACCGCTTTGTTCGTTTTGACAGTTGATTGACAGCCTTAATTACTTAACTGTCAAGTTTCCATTGTGCTCAACAAGATTTATGACCCTCAGGTGCAAGTAAAACTACCAAGGCACAGCGTGGGGTGGGGGAGGGGGAGGGGGTGGGGGCTAATTAGCATATTAATTGACATTCCATGCATATTAAGTGCGCCAGAACTCTTATTTCTACCCTACTTACATTCACATGACTTTCACTACCCTCTATCTTTATTAGTGGGTATATAAAGTATTCTTACTAAAGCCTATTAATCTTTCTACTACATTTTAAGCGAAATAAACTTTTGCAAAAATAGGCACATTACACATTTCGTTATAGATAAAATAGAGAAAAGCAATAGTAAAATGTTTAAGATCTACATGCTAGCCCTAAAATTCCATACTGATACAATGCAATCGCGAGAAACAACTGAATGTTGAAAGGACTTTAAAGAATGACCAATAAACGAACAATTGGTACCACTAATAACGCATATCTCAGAAATGGCTTATGGCATTTGACATAAATTGTGTATTTTAAATAGATCTATATTACTTGTGTAGTACGTTTTCGTCTATTGCTTAACGTTTACCAGTTATACAAGATTATGCAAAATTCCTCCCGAATGAAAAGAACTTCAAAGACTATTCCCAGAAAATTCGGGATATACATTTTATTTGTCGTGTCCAGGAGAAATGGACTCCATTTTCAGAATTTCACATACGTATTTATTTTAAAATGGTAGTTAAAAATGGTGTTTAAAATGGTAGTACCTTATCATTTTTGTGGCATCAGCATAACACATATAGCTGTGTACATGCAAAAGTCGTATAAACAAAGTTGTGAACTATGAAAAAAATTATAAAAGTGGCCAATCTAACCCATAGCACTCAGGGTTAGATACGCCGTGGTATATGGGAAAGGTGGACCTTCATAAAATAAAAGAGGAGTTAAATAATAAATTCGTAATTAGTACTTATTGGTATATTGTAAATCATTTATCATGTAGAACAAACATTTGTGACACTGGTATTTTACGGAGTTCACTTTTGAGTATGGCTTTTAGATTTTGACTCTCTCTTCCCACAATAGTCGCACATTATTCCGTATTTGGTGCAATTCTCACGAAGCCAACGGGAACTAATTTGGGCATTCGATCCAGCCTTCATTACTTTTGGTTACTTTGTAGTCCTCTCCGCACCCAGCACATTCATTTACATTCCACTCATCAAGATCATCGTGATTTCCATTGCACATAACACCATCGTCGTTTAGCGACTCTTCGAATCAGAACTTACGAACTTCTGGAACTATTCTTCCTGTTCTCGCCTTTTAGTCTTAGGCACATCAGACTTTCCATTAACTCTACTCTTCTTAGCTTTCCAAAGTTTAATATTCTCCTCTCAGTATTTTGGAAACACTTGCTGCCTTACCACGTAGAGTAGCTTTATTCTTTAAACTTGCTATTGGAGAAATACATTTGCTATTGGAGTTATTTTCCAATTAGGAAGTCCCAAGAATTACAAAGAAGTCATCAGTTTGAGGATGTCTGGAACTTGAAGCATCAGTGACAGATGAAAACTTTGTACTTGTAGATTCACCATTATTTCCTGCTGATTCTCGCTGAAGTACCACAAATGCGTATTCTGGAATAGCTAGTCTAATTAAAGGTAATACTCCTGTTGTCTTGAAATCTGACAATGCATTCTCCACCGTAGCTGATTTACACCAAGCCAAAGTGGAGCCTTGTAATCTGCCTCGTAGGGTTGTTGTGCTTTATTTCGTTTTTTCTAAGATCGTGCAACCAGTCCGCATTACTTGTACATGGGAAGAGAGGCGAGACTTCAGCCCAACACTGCTACCGCGATAACCTTTGCAGTACTTTGAATATAGAGCACTATAGGGCAACTACCGCTGACCCACTGTACCGGCAGGTTCGAAAAATAATTAACTGGTCCATCCCTGCTAATGGGACGTCACTCTCGGAATTACCGTATGATATTTTAATCAAAATCGTTAGAGCCATGTTTGAAAAAAAAAACAGAATGTTCGAAAAATGTATTTCGGGATAGGGGGATTTTCTTGAAAATCCTCGTGTCACATCCTTGGAAGATACTAAACTCAAATACGAAGTTGTGTATTTATCCGACTTTTCATTTTAGAGTTATGCTTTTCACAGACAGACACACAGCCAGATTTCCCCCAAAAAATTATTTGGATAGAGGGTGCCTCAAAACGTGTATTTCCGGTGAAATCTGGTATCAAATTGTTGGGTGGAATGCAATACTTCTTCCCGTTCTTACTTTATGTGGTAGGGAAGGTCAGTTTGTAGTAATGGCACTGTAAACTTTGCTGCATATTGTTTAAAATTCAACCATCAAGATTTTTAGATATCTAGGGGTATTACGCGCAAACAAAAGAGTTCTTTTATATTATTCCGAATACTGGGAACTTTATCTCAAATGTCCAAGGAAGTAATTTTTATCCAGAAATAAAAGATGATTCTGTTCCTATCGTTTGAATTCATGTGTGCAAATAAAAATGACATGAGATAAGGAATGCTGAAACATTAAGCAATGTCTAAAAAGGAGGTAGCTTTTTCAAACAACGGTGTCCACTCATAAGTGAATGGTCTCCCTTATCTTGGCAAAGGACACTACTTGCACAGAATTTTCTGTGTGTCTGATAAGGCTGTGATGCAAATTATACGGTTCTATTTGTTTAAAGCAAGAAATGTCACAACAATTTATTTAAGATTACTGAAGCTTTTAAGAATGTGAAAGAAAGATCCACAAGCTTTGTACCTAGCTACCTACCTACCTACCTACCTACCTACCTACCTACCTACCTACCTACCTACCTACCTACCTACCTACCTACCTACCTACCTACCTACCTACCTACCTACCTGCCTGTGTGCCTGCCTACTTTGGATGACTGATTCGCTTCATTGAGAATGTCATATAATAAAAAATACAGATTTTGTTGTTACTACACTAAGAATGTGGGTAAGAACAAAACTGTGATGTGTACTGTTTCTCAAGGAATGTATATGTATGCTTAAAATTTAAATGCCGAGAAACCGAATACAGGAAGAAAGAAACAGTTGGATCCTAGTTATATCCATGCGATATGCATATGATATTTCTATATTTTACATTTCATTTCTTCAATTAGTGCACAAATTACTCTCAGAACCTCTTCGTATCCTTTGTTGTAATTCCACAGAAGTATTGTTGTCAGAAGTTTCAGAAAGCTAATAACCTTTTAATGGATGTTTTCTCAATGGTTACAGATTATATGACATAATAAAAATTTCCGGAAGTTAAGAACCTTCATACCACCTAGTTTTGCCTATCTTTAGTACAATTTACATGTCAGATGATTCTGTATTCGCTTAATCCTAAAGTAACCTTTAAATTATTAAATAACTGCGGGATGAAGGTAAACAGTTTTAAACTGTCATCTGCTGTGTTTATCTAAAGTTACTGGACTATTCAAACAATTCTTCATGGCTAAAATATACCTACAGGTTATAAAACTTTTCCAATGTTTGGAAAATCATTAGGAATAGGTGAAGGAAATCTGATATTTCATTCCTATTTTCGTTAACATTAGACTTCATTCTTCTTTTGTTTTCATGCTTTTTAAGTCTTTTGGTATTAATACTGGCGAATTAATACTAGCGTATAGTGAGGTATGTTTGTTCTTACCGCTCATGGATGGGCATAGTTTGCCTGTAGACTTCAGAACATTGCTTAATGAACCGTCTTATATATTCCTTTTTCCTTTTGAGTATTGGCTGCAAGTAAGTTCCGATATTCTATTTTAAAAAACTTCCCAGAACACGATATTTTCTAATTTTCTATATTTTCTAAAATCTTTCAATTGATAGAAAATAATTACAATTGCTTTCTCCTACCTTCTTTTATCCTTTTGTGTTTTAGGAAGCATTATTTTACGGATCTTTACAAGAATCTTGGGCTGTTTTAACTTGTGCTGGCTTCAAATTCTTTTTATATCCATCTCTCTTTGATCTTCTTTGCCGTATTATTCCCTGGTGTCGATAACTGAAAGTTTTTGTTTTTGCATTCTGATCTCTGTCGTTTTACAAAAGTTCTGCATTCAGTTTTCCTTGTATTTTGCTGTTGTGCGATTTTGATCCTCAAAATTTAACTGTTACCTTATTTCGTTATCTTGCTTTTGATTCTGTCTTCGTATCCTACTATTAGCCGAAGAAATTTAATTTCTGTTGACTATAGTATATGAGTTTTAGTTACATTTTACTTACATTTACTTAATTCACATACTGCTCTTTGAAGTTTTTCTTCCTCATTGATTATAAACAGATTATCGGTAAATATTTTAACAAACCTCTACAAAGGAAATATTTTAACATCTTTAAAACACATTAAGCCAAAATTTATAAGAGCATGCTTCTCAAGGGAAAGCTGTGTGGACAAAGGCTGAAGGTAAAAGGTGTCATTACTTATGTAACTGGTTTTAGTATTTACTGCATTCACTTATACCTATCTCTTTACATATACCAGTGAATGTTAATACACCTGTGGGGTGTGTATATTTCCTATTCTTCTACGACACCCTATGATTACACTCGCAGGTACTCGTCTTTCTTATTCATTATTGGCCGAAACAAGCTTCGTGTCCTCTCCCACACAGAAGAGCGTCACAAGATGACCTTCTGTCTGATGGTTCCTTGGCTAAGGCATCTCGTCACAGATCTTGTATATCTCGTACATTCTGTCTATAACGAACAAGCTAACAAAAGATCTTATACTTTTTTTAACAGATATATACGCATCCCCAACCCACATCATTAGCATCACAAAAATGAATAACCCTTAATAACCCTGTGTTTTAATAATTATATACTAAACAAAGTTAAGCAGAGATTGCAGCCTTAACGAACTCCTTGGATAGTTAGTATTACTTTAATTAATTTATAAGAAAATAAAATTCAATTTTTGTGCTTCTTAAACTTTCCTAATTAGGTTTACTAAATTCTTGGAATAGACGTGTTTTCCCATTATGCTCTATAGCTACTCTCTGTCCAATTTATGAAATGCTTTTTCATAATTCATTTTCTATGAGATGGAGGAATAGAATATCACTGTAAACCGATTATAGCAACATTTAGTAGAAAACACTTCTTCCCCAATGAAGAATTGATTATTTTACTTCCATTAATACATAAAGTTTAAGGTTAAATCATGTGAGTCAAGAAATAATTTACAAAAAGCCCGGACTTAGGATATGGAATAACGAAAATGTCTGAAGCGGTAAAGAAAAACAGAAATTCTACTTGAAAACGATACAAAGCCGAAATGTAAATTACAGAGATAATCAATTAAGAATACAGTTGATACAATAACTAGAGAACTGAAAAAAATCATAGAATGTATTTATAAACAATAAAGATGTGTAACGGGAATTACGATATACATATATATATATATATATATATTTACTTATTTAGTATTACGTGTTAATTAAAAAGTTAATTTCATTCAAACTTGTGCGCACAATACCATTTAAAGAGTTTCAGTATAGTGCAGAAGCAGTGGTGTGCAGCGTTTACCTAATCAGTGGCGTATAACTCTAAGGTGTCACAAAGTCAAGGAGTGTTATAGATTTCTGACTAAATACAGTTATCCACAAATCTATAACAGGGGCATATGCAACGAGAATTATGATATATATATATATATATATATACTTGTTTATTAATTATTAAGTGTTAATTAACAAAGCCGACCTAGCATGGTTAATGCAATGGAACTAAAAATGTAATATATCTGTAATGCTAAATTTTTGTGTACATTTAAGATGAAATAGAAGTAAGTGATGTCATGTGAGTCGTGAGGGCGAGACACGACACGTGTTTGTCACAAGAGTAGTATAAGTCCCGGATGAGCCAATTGGATTAACGATAATCCTTCCGCTAGGGGCGCTAGTGTCGCTAGTGTCGCCGCGAGCGACGGCGGCAAGTTTGAAAACCGCCATGAGCGGAAGGATTATCGTTATTGCAATTGGCTCATCCGGGACTGTTTTCTTTATTTATAATTTGAATACAGTACATTGGATAAAGATATGAATACATAGTTGAGAATAGCATGATGTATTATTTGCTTAACATATGAATACATAGTTTGAGAATAACATAATGGATTATTTGATTACAGGAGATTAACATATGAATACAATAAATGAACAATATAAGAAATATTAGGAGAAAAAAAGCACATTAAAATTCATAGTTTGTTGAGGCACTAGGACACAGATTTCGCGCACAACAATGATTTTAAAGTAGTGGTGCATTTTGAGTCCTCGTCATCGCTGCTGCTGCTATCGACGGTAAATTGGTGGATAGGTTTGGTGATGCAGGTGACGAGCAGGTGAGAGAAACTTTCGTTGACGAACTCGGTGAAGGTTGGTATATAGATGGGGATGGTAAATTCGTTGTAATGGCTGGTTGAGAAGCATCCTGTGGATGTGACTTTGTTGGTTAGAGCAGGAATGTTGCTGTTGCCGAGGTATATGATGCATAGTGCGTCTTGTTGATGCTGGTGCACTTTGGTAGGTACGAATTTGACGTGGACGGCGTGAGCCCCTTGGACGTCGAGTGTGATGGTGACAACTCTGCTGCTGCGGAAATAGGAGTTGGAGATGCAGAGGATACGGATAGGTGAAGCTGCGTTGAGAATGAGTTGTAGGTTAAGATTGTTCCTCACGGGGACGGGATAGGTTTCGTCGGACATTATTTAGGGTTATATGGGGAGAACGTGACGATATGACGTTTGAAACCGCTGCGTAGTTTTTCTTCGCCTGCGTATATGATGGAGAACGAGGTAGAGTTGAGTTTGTTGATGAGTTCTGGAGAGGCTTTTGCAAATCTTGTTGGTAGGAAAACTTCTGTGTCGTTGTAGAGTTTGGCGACGAGCTTTGTACCGTGAACGGTGTCGAGTGTTTTGACGCCGACGACACGATACGGTACGTGATGTTCAAGCGTAGATACGCTGAGAGTGTCAGCGCTGCGGGAAAGTTCTTCTGGCTCTTTAAGGGCGTCCTGTGACATTATGACGGCACATATGGCAGTTTTTGATAAACGGGGGAGGACCGTCTATATGAGTGGTTTGATGAGGAAGGTTGTAGTGTTGTTTACACCTGCGATAAGGTGCGCAAACTACCTGTGCGTCTCTGGGAACTTGGTTCCACACAAGGTCGACGTCGCTTGGGGGATAACGTTCAAAGATGTATATGCCGTTCTGCAGCAGCACTTGGCGTTCCCTGGGCAGTAGCAGGTAGATTCTTCGTCCGTTATCGAGATACCGAAAGAGCACGATGAAGCAGTTCATGTGGTGTTTCTAGCGGAGTACCTTCGAAGGAATTGTTGAATTTGCTTGTTGAGTTGATCGAGGTCTTCGTAGAAACCGAGTTGACACTGCGTGCACAGGCGGGTGAGACGGTGCCTAAGTTCACAGCTGCACGTTTGGTGAAAGCAAAACGAGCAGTGGAAGTCTTTACACGTCGGTCCTGGCATTCCCCCCACGGCTGGTTAGCACCGAATGAAGGGGAAAAGAATGCGCGTGCATAAATATAACCCAACTGCCGGAAGCAGGAAATCACTGGTGGGGGAAAAGTTCGTTGGAGATTTACCACATCAGGGGGAAGTACTGGTGGGGGAAAAGTTCGTTGGAGAATTACCACATCAGGGGGAAGCACTGGTGGGGGAAACGTTCGTTGGAGGTTCACTACATCCGCCGGAAGCGCTTAGCGATTATTGCACAACATCCGCAGGAAAAACACTGTGTCCGTTGATTTAACGGTTTTCCTCTTGGAGGAGAACACTGTTTTGAACGGTGCTGAACATGCAAATGCCGTGAATGTGATCGGGTATGATATAGGGTGATTCGCGACCCAAATGCGCCGCTAAGCACGTGCCGTAGCACATGGGGTTTTCGTTTAACATTTGCTGCATTTTGTCTGTGGAAATGTATTGCTGTTCGTAGAAAACGATGTATAAACCTCTTGCAGGCACAAATTGGAACCACTGATGTTGTGCGTCTTCTATATCTACTTTGAAATGGATATCGTTGAAGTACATGTTAGATAGCACAAAATGAACTTTGGTTTCGCAGCTGTGAAGTCTGGCGGAGACGGATTTTCCGTCGTAGGTGCTGTCGACGAAGCGAAGTGCATAAGGTGTATTTTTATGGGGGTGACCGTCCACCTCGTAGTTTTTAAACACCTTACTGTCATGGTAGTACACCGACAGGTAATTTCTGTAACCCATGATGCAGAAGCGAAGGGCGCGAGATTATTGGGTGAGGTGCGGTTGGAACGCTGGTAGAAATACATGCGCACTAAGGACTATTTTGTGAAATACGCAGTGCGAAATGGGTGTTGAGGAAATGATGAACCTCGAGGAATGTTCTAAAATTGGCGCACCGTATGTACTTGGTGAATTGCGTGAAATTCATGTTATGTAAGGGAACGTTGGAGGCATGGTTGTGAAGCATGTACTTGTGGTATGCCATGATTTGATTTTGCACGTCCATCTCTTCCTTCTTTTTGTGATACATGATGTCGGTAATGATGCGCTGCAGGGCATGCAACACGTGCCATTCTTGTTGGTTGAGCGTAACGGATGCGCCTTGCGGGTCTTTGAAAACGAGCTTTAGCTTTCCGAACACAAACTTAAACACGATGGTGACGCTGTCGCTGAATTGAAATTCCTGTAGACGTCCCTGTGGGTCATTCAAGCGTTTGTGAATGATGGGGATGGCTTCAACGAGTTTGTGCCACTGAGAGGAACTCATGACGACTGCGTTGTGCTGTCCACATTTGGCAATGGTGACGACGAGATGGTGCGGCGGCTGGGGGGAGAATCCCACACTGACAAATTTAGTTTGTTGCGGGATGAGGAAGTAGATATCCGCCAGAGGACCCACAACTGCACTGTGTTGGAACTGTGCTGGCGGAGCAGGGCTGTCGGGATGCTGTTGGAGGTCGAAGATGGGTAGTTTCCTTTTTTCCCCGGGTTTTGAGGTGGTCGGGGTTTGACATCCGGTTATACTGGAACACACAAAACAATAATAATAATGTGAGGGATAGAGAGATAAACGAGATAGAAGAAAGCAAGCTAATACATAGGTGCGGACCTACCTGGTCGGCGTGCTGCATGGCATCATGACTGTATCCGCGTGCTGAATGGTACACTCTGAATGAGGCGAGCGGCACCGTGACGTTGCTTTTTATATGAGCAGGAGCGTCTTCTGAAAGCACGTGCAAGAAGATGGATTAGGTTAGATGTGATGAATAGTGACACACACACACACACACACGTACTCACCTTCAAAGGTTGACAAGTTTGCTGAGCGTCAGAGCACTTTGCGTCTTTGTACGTTTTGCGAATGAGGGCATCATTATGCGCGTGATTGCTGACGTGAAATTTTGAGAAGAATTTATGCTTAGGTAAGCCGGAGCAGCGGTGGGTGAGGTAGGCGATGACGTAATGACCGCAAGTTGTGCTGTCGAAACCTTGCAGCCTTCTGGCGTTGGTGGACCAACGCGTCCCGCAGACCGAATTTAAGAACCGGAGAAAATGGGGCGAAAGCGGTCCTATGCCGTAACTGTCAAAATATTCTCCATGCGAGTTTTTGTCCACAAAGATGCAAACCCAGCGTTGCCCGGATTTGGTGCTGGGGTCGGTGTTAGCCACTAGCGCCAAGGGAGGCGTTCGAATGCCGTGAAGTACGGGTAGTTTATCGCAGGGGTAGACGCCTTAAAAGTGAGAGCGCGTAGAGGGGCATGTCGATAGAATCCGTTGAATTTGAAAGGTGTTCATGATACCAAAATGGATCGGTTGGCGTCGATTTCGACCGTGCGATGTATTTCCGCTAGCAGCAGAAGTATGACCGGTTCTGTCAATTTATCGGCAAAACCGATGCTTATAGAGACGGTTCCGTGGCACTGATCCGAGATGTGAGACTCGTTAGCGCTCATGTCTGCAGTGAGATCGAAAACCATTATCGTATATCCTTGCGGGTGGGTTTCTCTGGAGATAGAGTGTCCCTCGTCCTTGAAATGAATGCCTAGGCCGTCCTGCAGGGTTTGAAAGCATTGCAAATAGTGTCCCTTTGTAAAGTCGGGTTGCAGATGTTGGGAGGGAACGGGTTGCCCGTTCACGTAGAGCTGAAAGAAGTTCATTTTAGAATGTTTCAGGTTGTACGGATTTGAGTTAAAATGGCCGAAATAGGCCTTGTCGGTGACCATGGCTACTACCACTCTCCTGGGAAGTTGCCCTACGCACACGTCGCTAAACGTCATTGCCCTGGAATCCTTGGGAATGCTGTGAGCGTGAAAGCTGACGTCCTTGAGATAGTACTTTGCGTTGCCCTTTGCGAGCACGGCCTGGTGCGCGAGCTTTATGGTCGGCGAGGGCCGCACCGATTTTAAGCGCAGCGTGGCAGACACGATGTCAGCGTACCCCTTAAAGCTATCTACGTCGGAAAACAGATAAAACTGGGGAGAGGCGGGAGTGAGCTTGACGGTCATGCTAACGTTGTTCAAAAGCAGCTTATCCTGTCTAAAAAGAGCGTTGGACAGAGGACCGATGAGCTGTACGACGTTGCTCCCTTTGGTAAACCCCTGACGCCACTGAAAACCCGCATTGGCGATAAAAGTGTCCATGATGCCTGCCGTGTCCTTTCTCCAGAGGGTAGATTCTAGTTTGGTGTTCATGGCATCTTCGGAGTAATTGAGAAGCGTCTCGAGGTAGGTTCTATAGGGGTAACCTGCTTGCGGCATGGAGACGATGACGTTATTGAGGGTTACCTCCACCTATTGAAACAGGGAATTTAAGGCGTTGTTGACCAGAGTGGCGTTAGCGTCAGCGTTTAAGGCCTCTCCTTTGTCATCTACAATGCGCACCATGAGTTCGAGTACGACGTAGGTCAAGTCTAGGTAATCGTCCGCATTTCCGGAATAATGAAAGGTGATGGGGGCATTTTTCATTAAAGTGTTTTGAGGGTTTAGGTATAGGAACCGTGACTCCTCGATGCTCATCTGAACCGGCACCTCTGTAAAGAGGTCCAGTTCGGAACTCATGTGGACGGCCGCGTCTGACATTACGAAAAGACGTCTTGCACCTTACGCCTACGCGTTTCATTTTCGACTGCTTGCTCTTTTTGGATTTGCTCGGTTTTATTCTCTTGAGGCGCCTGGCGCCGGAACCGAGCATGGCATCGATCTTTTCGTCGGCTTTTCGCTTTAAATTGTATCCGGACTCCTTGAGCCTACGTTGGAGCGCTTCCTTTGGCGCTGCTCCCGCGACACCCACATCGGACAGAACGTGAGCGCCCGCCTTTAAGGCCTCCTTTCCCACTGCTTTTGCTCCGCTCTTTAAAAACGGTAGCAACCTTCTGAAGAGTCCTCAGAGGGCTGAAAAGAGGCCACTGCCTCTTTGGTAGCGCTTGCCCCTGTAGAGAATGAAATCGCGATCGTCGAACGCGCCGCCGGCCTGATTGAGTTAGTACCGCGTCACGGCGTGCACGTCCATTACGTCTGTTTCGGACGAAAAGCGAGAACTATAGTAGAGGAAAATCCGTCGACGAATGGCAAGAGATCGCCGTAACCGTTCCCAAAATCTATGTTGACTGTCTTGAAGTCTTGCTGAATCAAGGGTACCCAATTTTGGGGAAAAACGTCTTTTCGTCGTTCATGTAAGTATTGTTGCTTCTTTCGTATTCCACGGCCGCGCTCTCTATGACTTGGGCGAAGGTGTCGCCCACGACTTGCGGGGTCACTAGATTACAATAGATGAACATTTCGTAAGGAAACCACATATAAGGATCTACGGGGTGTTTAGCAGCTTTATCTAGAATGACGTTGACGTAGGGCTCGAAACCCAACATTTTTGCCATAGCGGGCGTTAAGAGCAAACTTTGGATGCGGTGTAGAGGTCCCGGAGGGTCCTCCGATTTTGAAACGTTTGGTTTGGGTTTTGTGGTGGATGTCGCGGGTCTGACGGGACGAGCCGCCGCGGGTTTCTGCTGCCCCGAAGGCGGGGGCTTCGGTTTCGGTTTCGGCTTGGGGCTCTGGTGGGGCGCATTGTTCAGAGCTTCGTATTCGCCGACCGCGTACGGTACGGCCGTGCGCGCGACATTTTCCACAAACCCGTCGAACGGAATGTCGGGTAGTGGTTCGGGATGGGCGACGGCGGCATTCACCATCTTCTTGCGCTCGTCGAAGAGGAAGACGTTTTCCACGTGCAAGTGTTCGAGTAGAACGGCGTTGACGAGGTTCACCAAGTCTTTGGGATTGTGCACGATGCCTTGCGGCATTTCCAGGCTGAATTTGGAATGCGTGGGGAGGAGCATCATGGTGTACTTGGTGCCCACCAGACGGGCATCGTCTCGCGAAAGGTTATAAAATTTCACCGGATACCTGACCTTTTGCAGGGCGACCTCCCATTCTCCCTGCAGAACGATTCTCTCGGGCAAGATGTTAGAAAATCTGGCCGTGGTGTTGTCGGTAAAGTGTTCCATGGAAGCGTTGCTCACGAGAGTGATGGAGAAGGGCTTGGTCTTAATCATGTCGAATCGATGGTCGAAGCCAGAACCCACGAGTTAAACTTTGCCGGATACGCCTTCCACTTTACCAAGACCTGCTTCTTGCGCCCTCGGCCTTGGTCTGTAAAACGCGTTCGATCTTAAACGTCCGAGGTAGCGCGACCTTTTGTAGCTCCTCGGTGTAAAATATGCCGTCTATGGCTTCTTCGGCCAGATCCTTCAACTTTTATACCACTGGCCGACCGAGCACCACCTCGGCTATCCGAAATATTTCGTCCGTCCAATTCTGCTCGTAGCCCTTGTCGAATTTCATTTTTTCTTTATAGATGCGCACGTGATTGCTCACGGAAAATCTGGGTTTCCCTGCGCGAGGTAGGGTCCTATTTCCGTAGAGATTGCGGTACACTCGTAAAATGTTAGATTCGTTCACGTCCTTCGGAGCCATTTTTTTGGACCTGTGATGCGAGCTATTGTACGACTCGAGTAAGGCCGGAAGGACCTCCAGGCATCTGTAACTGTTTTTGTGCGTGAAATACCTCCACATCTTGGTTTTTAAGGTGCGGTTGAAGCGCTCCACGACGCTGGCTTTAACGTTATTTTTGGTTGTGTAATGTTTCACGTCGTGTTTCTTCAGAAAGTCGCGAAAAGTCTTGTTGGTAAACTCGGTTCCCTTGTCCGTTTGGAGGACCCTAGGGACGCGTTGGGAGAATATGGAGCGAAACGCTTGCGCAACCTCGGTACCCAGCTTCGATTTTAGGGGTACCGCCCAAGCATATTTGGAAAATACGTCGATAACGGTCAGAATGTACACGTAAGGTTTGTTATGTTCCCTCACGCTGTTCATGACGTTTAGATCGGCCTCCCAAAGATCGTCCATATTCGTCACGTGATAATATCTGGTGGGGAACGGCTTTCTGACCGGATTGTGCAGAGTGTAACTGTCCTGGGTTTGAAGGAAGGACTCGATGTTCGCCTTAGACGCATCCGTGGCCTTTTGAAGGAGCTTGACCGTACCCAAACCGGCATAGTGTTCCGGTTTGGCATAGTATCGCCTTAGCGCCTTCCATTCCTTCATGCTTTACTTGTACAGAGGTTGCCTGACGCGTTTGCGAAAATGGTACGACGCGGAAGGCGATTTCGATTTCTTTTTCGGAGTGGCAGGGTTTGCCATCTTCTTTTTGCGGGCGAGAGGAGGTTGACCTTTATGTTTCGGGGTTCGACCTCCTGCTTCACCGGCACGCGTTCGTACACGTCTTCGTAATCGTCGTCGTCGTCGTCGCCGAGGAATGGCTTTCTGACTTGTGCCACGAGATCGAGGTAGTTGCCCAATTTATATTTTACGAGCCGCCACTTTTCGTCGGCAGAGAGCTTTGCGCTCTGCAGGTTCTGAATTCCTTTAGCCAATCTGGATATGGTGCGGTCTATAGCCTGAAGCTTATCGACGGTCTTTGGTTAGGGTGCAACGAGGATCTGCTTGCCGTACTTCATCCTGTTAATTTCGACACTAGTGCGCCGCCAAGCAAAGCCAAGACGGGTAGGAGAAATGCCGGCAAAAAACCTCCTTTTTGAACCAAGATGCTCTTCTTCTTCTTCTTCTTCAGAGGAACCCGTTTATCCGTCAACTTCCTCCAAGAAGCCTTGTGCTTCTTTAGGCGACCCAAGCACTTTGCGGGAAGTTGCACGTGACCTCTGCACACGTTGAGCATACATTCGCTAATGACCTTGATCAGAACGCCATCGGCATTTTTAACAACTTTTTGCGCAGAGGGGCCTTCGCCTTGGCCAGAGCCGTAAAATTACCGTGCTGTCTCGCTATGCGAGGAATGGTCAACGTCGCAAGCCTTAACCTACCTCTAGCCATGCTTGCGCGATATGACGTTCGCTCCCAAAGCGGTACTTTTTATTTAAAATCAATGGCTTCAGTTGGGTAAGACCTTGCCGGGATAATATAGAACGAAACGAACCCGAGTCCTCTCGGCGGTCTCAGTTGGGTACGAAATAAGAGAGGTTTTCCCCCCGGCAGCACGCCGGTTCGATACCTGTATCGGGCGGTCGTGTACTGAGTGCAGTCCAACACGAGATACCCGTGAGGGCGTTTGCTGGCCTTCTTGAAGGCCTCCAAGAGAAACCTAGACTTCCTGGGTTCGATCTGCTGGCACAGTCTCTCGATCTGCATCTTGTCCCGGTTGTTCTTGAAGACCACGACGTAGTTTGCATTCAGAGAGATGTTCTGATATTTCTGATCCTGCGGAAACACGTTCTGCAGGATGTAGGCGATGCCGAAGCGCTTGTGATGGGAGTCTCTGGTGAAACAATTGGACACGTCCTTCCCGCCCCCTCCAGAATCAGATCGTCAAGGACGACGAGGTCGTTGTCGCCCACCGAAGCTAGTTCGAGTATGCCCGCGTGGGTCTCGCAACGCAGAGCCGAGGGTTCGAGTCTCGGCGAACACTCCGGAGGATGGCACTACAGCACCCTCCTGGGGCGCACGTCGAACATCCGGTGCGCGTGGCGTAACAGGTTTTTCACGAAGGTCGACTTCCCGCAGCGCGACGGCCCCGCCACGAGCATCGTGCTGGAAAACTCGAATCGCCCCAGGTCTCGGGGACCGGACATCGTCTCCTCAGGGTCGCCCGGTTCGAAATGGCGCGGCTCTAGACGTCTCATTTATGCGTTCCTCTTGAACCCGTAGGGATAGGAATCGTGATCGCCGACGAGAACGCGCTTGTTGACCACCATCCTAAATGTCTTCAGCTGGGTTCGGTGACGACCGTCCAAGACGGGTTCCGCGAAATCTGCGTGCCCGCCAGCTTCACCGCACGGTCGTTGTCCCTCAGCACCACGTCGCGAATCACCTCGGCGTTCACAAGCTCCAGGTTGCCCGAATTGAGCGTGATCCCCTTCACCTTGCACACCGAGAAGGTCTTCTCCATGCAGTAGCTCTTGGGCCCCGTGGAGGCGAACCGGGCGATGTAAGAGCCCCGCCCGTACTTCTCCAGCTCGTCCGTCATGTCCCCCAGGAGGCGTCCAACGGACGGCGTCCAGTCACCCGGAGCGTCGGCGACGACGACGGAATCGGTGTCGAAGTAGCAGACCCGTTCTCCCAGCCTCTTGAGGAAGGAGTAGAGCACCAGGCGCGCGTGGGCCGTGGTGTAGGCCGCCAGGACGGCGTTGGCGGTGGGTTTGACCTTGCGGCGCTGCTCGCAGTACCTCCACACCGCGTACATGATCCGGTCGGTGACGGGCACGTAGGTCTGCACTTCCACGCCAGGGTCGTTGAGCAGCTCCAGGAGGCGGTCGTACCGGTCCACCAGCTCGCACGTGGGGAGGTTTTCCCTCTGCCCCAGTTTGCCCCAGAAGTTGTTGAGCATCAGCTTGGCCAGTTCCCGCCTGCCAAGGTTGGTGGCGATGGCCTGGGGATCCAGGGCGACGCCTTCGTGCTCGAAGAATTGCTCCACGCACTGCTTCTTTGCGGCAGGGTCGTCGCAATCCGAGGGCCAGCCGGAGGCTTCCGTCTTGATCTTCAAGAACTGATTCACGTAGTCCTCGAAGAGACCCTTGACTCCGGTGGTCGGTTCGTGCCGCACCACGTCGTACTCCCAGATCTCGTGGACCCAGAAGAGGCGGTACCCCTCCTCCAGGGCGACCTTCATCTCGTCGACCAACCAGGTACCTGACAACGCCCTCTCGCGCTATCCGTGGTGGCACTCGTCTTGGGTCTCCGCCTCCGCACAAGCGCGGCATAGCGGGAACATGAGCTTGCCGCCGATGCGCGCCGGGTGGTACAGGTGTTGCGGCGGTAGAACCTCGCACTTCACCAAACCGCCCCTCACGTCTTCCAAGCGCGGGAATCGATCCACGTGGATCTTGGGATGGCCCGCGGGGTAGGGCTTCGTCTTGTTCACGTACGGGTACAGGCTGCATACGTCGTAGTAGTAGATCTTGCTATCCCCTTCGCCTCGCAGTACGTCTTGGTGCAGTTGGTGCGACCTCCGTAGAAGGCGTCTCTGGGGTTCAGGGGTTCCGGTACCGCAAAGTCCCTTGCCTGGCGCGCGAGGTCCTGGTTTGCCTCCATCGCGGCGTTGAACTCGCACTCCCGCATTTCCACCACGGCGTAGCCGGCGGTCTTGATCTTGGCCGTGACCTTCTCGGTGCTCTCTAACCTGGAGGTCATGGTTTCGTGTCCCGAGTTGTATATCATCCCATGGCGATTGTGAAAGCACTGCCTGCATCCGTGGTAAAAGCAGCCGAGGAAAAAGTACGCGGTTTTTTCAGCCTCTCTGTACCCGTCCACCTTGTGCCCCACGATTTTAACTTCTCGTCCTTCGCATGGCGTACTGGATGACGATGCGGTTTTGCATCTCTAGCCAAGTTAGCCATATGCATGCGGCGCGAGACTGCCGGTCCGCTAGTCGATACCCGCCAGCTGGCAAGAGAGCAATTTTTTTAAGCGGCATGAAGTGCTTTCTGTACACGCACATACACGCCTGCGCGATGGTGACGCATTCTCTGAACGGGTCTATTCCGTTCTCGTCCAAGAATTCCCTTCTGAATTTGGAAACTCCCTGACTGAGTAGAAATACGTCCATCTTGCAATGCGCCACCATTTCCGCCCTCATGTCGAAGACGTACCCGGAGGACGCATTTTCTTCGTGCCACTGCTCGAAGGCTTTCCGACCCTTCGCCGACATGCCCTCCGGACAGTAATGCCTTTTGTCGGGAATCGAACCCACGTACTGCTCATCTTTCTTCGTGTTAAACAGGTACGGGAAGTAACCTTTGCATTCCTTCAATCCGAAGGTCTTGGAAAAGCGGGAGAGTGGCATGGGTATGATGTTGAGCGAGTCTAGAAATGTGACGTCACCGTACCTCATCCTGTAGATCTTGCTCCCGTTCATGATGAGCTCCGGCGCCCGGTCTAAGTGCACCACCATGTACTTTAATAAAAACTGCCCGTCGTAAGCTCTGAGGTTATGCGCCACGACGTAGACGTCCCAGGCTTCGAACCTCGCCTGCGCGATGTGCTCGAAAAGCTGCTTCACGGGCTCGTCCATAAACACCCATTCTTTGCATTCGGTACAGTATGCCGTCTTGTGGCGTTCGCTGATGCAGAGCGGGCAGGCTTGGTACAACATGCACAAGTTAGGTACATGCTCGTATGTGTCCTTTCTGTCGGTATATGGAATGTTTTGCGTGCATTCAAAGTCGATAAACATAAACACGTACCGGTTTCTTTTGTTCTTTGCGGCATACGGCTGCATATAGCACATGTGGTTAGAATTCACGTGTGTCTTGCAATGATAGCAGTACTTTTCCCCGCACTCGTGCGCGGTTTTTCTGTGCCTCGCATTCACGAGCTTATTGCAAGACGTGCACACCTTTTCTACATCGCACACCGACAGCGCCTTTGGGTAAAAAACGCCTTTCTTTGCGTGGTTTGCAAAGCATGTCGGTCCCTTAAAATCTCTGTTGCACCCGGCGCAGCGTATGTAGGCGTCAAATCGCGCATCGCACTGCTGATGACATTTAGTACACCTGGCGTCGCACCTATGAAATTCTTTTTTGTGTGCCGAGGGATAATGACACTGGCGGCAATACCATTTGCATTTAAAGCACTTGTGAAGGTTCACGATAGCATTAAAGTGCCCGGCGTGGAGCATGAGGTCGATGTATTTATCGCATTTCTTATCCGACGCGTACAGCACGTGCTTCCCCGTATGATCGCCAAACACCGTCACAGCGTAGCCCTTTAACGCAGCGTCAAAGCGTCTGACGTCATCTATCGTACATCTGTCGTGGCCTTGACCGATGCTCGCACACAAAGTTACGGCCTTCGATTTTTGCAGATAGTCGGAGCGCGTCATCGTATTATAGTTGACGTCGCGATCCACTTTGGCTTTAACTACAACAATGGCTCTTGCTAATCACAATTTGTCTTTGTTGGCTATTTCGACAATGCCTTTATTGTCCCTACAGGCATCGCAAGGTTGGTGGCACGAAACCGAGACCTCCTTGGTCCACACAAACGTTACATGAAGAGGCCCGCTTAGCAAGAATTGTTGGTTACTTTGCATTACTTTTTCGATGCTTCGAACAATGACATCCGCATTCAATTGCTCTACGCGCCTTACGCTTATATTGAAGGCTTTAGACGCCTCCTTTTCGTCTGTTATGGATATGCCTAAATATCCGGGTTCGTTTTCTAACAGGTTCTCATTCGCAAAGTTTAGAATATCGTTAAACAAATGCGATACCCATTGCTCCGGGTTAACATCTCTGGGGACCGGGTTCACGGTAATTTGCGACTCTGTAAAGCCGGAAAAAAGCCTTGGCAGCATTCTCTGCTTGTGCCCTATAATTTCGAACGTAGGCTGCAAGGTGTCATCGCGACTTCCCCCGGGTTGCGGCTCCATCTTATCGTCCGAATGCACCGATCGCTCTTTACCTGCAAAGTGCTGCTGCTATTTTGTTTTTATTTTAAACTATTTTTCTCGGCTTTAACACTCTGGGAACAACTGCTGCGGCGTATGTTCTGCTATCACTAGGGCGATGGTCAATACCGATCGATGAAGACACCCGCACATGTGCGCGTATTGCTCTAAAACGTATATCACGTCAAATAGCACGATTTTACAGCAAAATCCACTATCGCTCCCGCTTCTCACTACGGCCGGCTGCTATTGGCACTGGGTTTTTATATGTTCGCTTATCGCAACCGCAGTTTCAGCATGCGCGTCGAGTTAAATGCCTCATTAAAAATCCTGACGCCTTATTTCGCCACAACTTGCCAAGTTGTAATCGCAGTCATTTCCGGTGCACTTCCGGTCACACCATCCATCCATCCATCCACCGCTGCACTTTTCCCTACCATCGACCATAAAACCGCATTTAAAAATTTTTTCGCTGATGAGTATCCGTTCGCACGGCCATTTTTAAAGTTATCGCGCAGTTTGCAGCTCTTTAAACGCGGCTGCTTTATCAGCACCCGTTCACACGGTGATTTTTCAAGTTATCGCGCAGTTTGCAGCTCTTTAACCGCGGATGCCATATTGTAACGCACATCGACTGCTTCATCAGCACACGGTCATTCACGTACTGCTGCTTCCGCTGCGCATGAGAATCGTTCTTTTTACTGTTTTCTCCGAGACTAACGTGAGCAGAACTATAACGCTTGCTACATGTTGCTAATAGCGGTTGAGCTTGCACCCCCACTAGCGCTTTTCGCGGAAGGTTAAGTATTTCCGCACGGTTATGTGATTTATTAAGTGCGTGTGGAGTTAAAAACAGTACCCTGCCTCAACTTCAACATCAGTGTCAAATATTTAAAACTATCAGTGTCGTGTGTAGTGATTTTGTGTTGTGCGGTGCATAAAATCTGAGAAAAATCACGCACAAACTTTCGACGCGAGCAACAAGTGGCTGTGTGCCCTTGTTGCACGCATTGCAATAAACTGCCGCATATGGCCGCCAACCGCACCATCAGCATTAACATGGTAGGTGGAAAAAGCCTGGTTAAGATGACGGAAGCCACCTCCCACACAACAACATGGCCGCCGGGCGAAGTTTCCAACCGACTTTTACCATCCCCTCCACTTCTGCCGCTGCACGGCAAGGTAGATCATTCCATGGCTACTCAAACCATGGTAGGTAGAAGTTCCGCGGAACCCAGTGTCCCCGGCCCCGTAGATCCTACTATGTACTATCTAAATGGCGGTGATCTCAAATCATTCACACCTCGACGGATGACTTGGACAGTAGCTACTGTGAACACCTGCTTTCGACCGGCAATGAGAACCCTGCTCCTACGTACGCTAGCGACCATTACGATGGTCCAATACCAGGTTTTTGGTATAGTTAAATTACGTCTGTGCAAAGGGCGTCTGTACCGCTTTAAAAAACCTAGGTATATCAGTGCGTAGTGATGTTGGTTGATCTTAAAGCTGGTTAAGCACTTTCAAAAACAGTTTGCTTATATTTTTTCGCGTCGCGTGAAGCTGCTGCGCTTTTGGTGACGCATCAACACCAGTAAGAGGTAAGTACCACAGGCATAATTATTTTTCGGGCCTGCTTGGCGTAGGAATATATCCTTTGGTGTTTTGGTACTGGGTTCGAGTCCCAAACTACAAACTCCACATTCCACCACATTTTAAAATAGCGTTGCGATAGAAATACATGGTTTAGTTTTCTGGTACCGGGTTTGAGTCCCAAAGTAAAAAAAAAGAAGTCCACATTCCACCAAAATTCCTATTTAAAATACCGTTAAAGTTCACGTTTAATTCGAAGTTGTGATGTCACATTCAAAACCAAGGTTCAAAGAGTAACTTTCTAATGTGTTGGGTTTTGGTACTGGGTTTCAATCCCAACAGATGCGTTAACGATCACGGCTATCGTCAATACCGCCGCAAATCACCTTCACTTCGCCTTATTTATTCCTTTGTCCAATCCAATCACGTTTTATTTTCACCAATCACAAATCGTCTTATTTTCTCCAATCATAAAATGCCACGTCACTTCCTGCCTTCCTTTTTACACAAGCATATTTCCGCGCTCTTTTGTGTTTTCAACTTTCTTGTTAGTTACCTGGCTGCTTCCATTCTCGTTCAAGGTATGATATTTATTTTTTCTTTTGTGAAATCTTCTTGACCACGCGCGTCCGCCATCTTGTTTAGTTTTCACAACATCAAATCTCATCGTCACCATCTGTCGCGTTCGGCATCTTTCGCATGTTGACCATAACCTCAAATCTCTTCGTCACTCGACTTCTTGCCTCCGCCATCTTGTTTAGTTCCCATTTTCACCACTACGCTTCCGCCATCTTGGTTTAAGTTCTCCACGTTTAACTCATATTTTTTAACCTGAACTTCCTGCCTCCGCCATCTTGTTTAGTTCCCATTTTTACCACCGCGCCTCACATCTCCTCGTCCCACCCTTGCCTCCGCCATCTTGGATTTAGTTCCCTTTCTTACGTCCTGTTTTAACCTAAAAATCTTAACCTCAAGTCTCATCGCCCCCCCACCTCTTGCGCCCGCCATGTTCACCACTAACCTCGAAATCTCCTCGTCCTTAAACTTTTTGTCTTCGTCATCTTGTTTAGTTCCCATTTTCGCCACCGCGCCTCACATCTCCTCGTCCGCACCATTGCCTTCGCCATCTTGGATTTCGTTCCCATGCTTACGTCCTGTTTTACCCTAAAAATCTTAACCTCAAATCTCCTTACCATTCTCTTGCGTCCGCCATCTTGTTTAGTTCACACGTTGGCCACCGCATCTCCTTGTCGCCGAGCCTCCGCCATTTTTAGTTCCCACTATTTTAACCTCAAAATCTGCTCTTCTAAGCTCTTGCTTCCGCCATCTTCTTTTAGTTCCCATTCTCACCACAGCGTCTCCTTGCCTCCACCTCTTGCGTCCGCCATGTTGACCACTAACCTCAAAATTTCTTCGTCCTTAGACCTCTTGTCTCCACCATCTTGTTTAGTTCCCATTTTCACCCCATCTCTCTATCCACTCAAGAAAACTACCATCCAACGTTCAAAAATTGCTGATCAGTTCTCGACAGGCTTTTGCAAATCTTGTTGCTAGCAAAACTTATCTTTCCCATCACCTCCAACATACCCCACTCTCACACCTTTTTCTTTCCACCAATCATAATCTCTCTCATTCTTACCAATCAACAACTTTCATTTGTTCCTTTCCACCAATAACATCACTTCTTATTCCCACCAATCACAACTTCACACGTCACTTTCTGTTATACTTTTTATCCCTCGTTCGCCATCTTTTCCCTCTTTCAGTCCCGACCTCCGCACAGAAAACACCTCGCCGCTCCGCTCCTCTCCATCACGTGTCCTCCATACTCTTTCATCTTCCTTCCTTCATCTTCCACCCGAATTAACGAAACAATCACATTTCGTCTTATTTTTACCAATCAAAACACTCCACGTCACTTCCTGTTTTTCGTTCATCTTTCCCTAATCCTCAATTCTTTTATCTCGTCCCGGATGAGCCAATTGCAATAACGATAATCCTTCCACTCATGGCGCTTTTCAAACTTACCGCCGACGCTCTTAATCCGCGGCGACACTAGCTACACTAGCGCCCCTAGCGGCAGGATTATAGTTAATCCAATTGGCTCATCCGGGACTTATACTACTCACAAACACACAATAGTAAGGGAGAGAAACCCTAAGTACAAAGAACAAGTCAAGGTCTCTAACAATCTCTATCTCTAACTCTAACTATCTCTAACAATAAGCCACCCTCTCGAGAAAGCTGGGTGACAGTTTAGTCAACAAACAAATAAATATGGAAAAACATTGCTGTTATTGGCTATATAGAAGGATACGTTATCCTTAGAGCCAATCATGGTTAACTTACAAGCTTAATTCAAACTTAGAAACAACGTTACAACACTCCTACTAAAACAACTCAGTTCGTGGCTTGTTACTCTCCGTGGCAGATGTGTATAAACAGTGCTGTACAAAGATCATAACAATAGACATACATACACGTTAAGGTTCTCTACGACTCACAGGCAATCTTCTTTAGAATATACAAATGTATAAACGTATTCATCTTTTTGTGTGTAAACAACAAGAAATGTTTTAATATATATTACTACCAGTTAATCTATATAATTCCTGTGTCTTCCCACGCCCTGCAAGAGCAAAGTGCCTCCCTGAGCTACCGTAGCATATTAAAACAATTACATACACTTTAGTACTCCACACCCACAATATTAAAAGTTACACACACAAACTGGAATGAGAAGATTATCCCAGGATTACCACTACAAGAGATGGGCAACGTGCACCACTAGACCTTCAGAGCTTCCAACAGGTACGTGTCTCACCAGATCTTCACACCTCATAACAAAGATACGTGGCAGAGAATTGCAATCAACCACGGTAGGTAAATTACCACTTACACTTTGAAATATTTCAACAAGGATGAAAGAGAAATGCCTCCATAAAGGTAGTTAAATACAAATGATTTCATTACATTGTAAATAATTCGATATAATAAAATGAAAAAGAAGAGCTAGCACTGAAAGAAAGTGGTACTAAATTAATAAATACCGCCTACATTAAGCAGCGTAATAAAGCTCTAAATTCATTAAAAATATCAAAATCCGTGATTAGATAGATTTAATTTTTACCAGGGTCATTTCAAAAGTCATGGTGATTATTTTTTATCTTCCAAATAACCGAATATATGGTTAGTAAAATATGTATAAGTTTGAAAACATGTACACAGTAAGGGATGCCACCACCAGTTTTCGTCTGAATGCATTGGTTGCTAGTAGACAGCACATGCAAAGGTTAGTATACTAGCTGTGTTCCAACATAGATGTAACCAAAGTTGAACAGCGGTCATACGTAAAAATTGAATTTCTGCGTGGCATAAATGCTCGCCAGTGCCATGCCAAGCTACCAGAAGCATTGGGTGAGGCAGCGTTGCCGTATCGAACTGTTGCACGTTGGGTGCAGGCCTTCAAACCTGAACGCGTAGCAACTGTGGACCTACTGCTCAGTGGATGTCCTAAGTCTGCTCACACAGAGGTACAACTGGCAGTTATTGGACAATATTTAACAGACAAAAGCGTCGGACTGTGATGGAATTATCCGCACATATTAGTATTTCTGCATCTACAGTGTTCCGAATTTTACGAGAAGACTTAAAGATGCAAAGGTTTGTGCAAAGTGGAGCCACATGAGTTAGGCGAGGTACAAAAATTGACTCGATACGAGACATACGGTATCCATCTGGAGCGATTCCAACATGAAGGAAATGTCATGTTGAATCCAATGTTTGCATTTGATGTAACCTGGGCACGAGTATATGAACTGGACCTAAAGAGTCAATCGAATGAATGGCATTGTCATGGTTCACCACGAAGACACAAGTTTCGTGGAAGCCATTACCCAAGAAGATCATTATCATTTTTGATTATGACAGACAGTTATTCTAGAGTATAATTCTATTCTTGATGGTCTCACTACAGATCATGCCGCGTACTACAGAGCATTCTTGTTGCACAATCTGCGTCGTACACTGCCGAGGAAACTTCCAGCACTTCTAAATAATGTCGTAGTCCTTCATGATAATGCAACAAGCCACACTGCAGGTGGTGCCCAGAATCTTTTGCATTGATGGAGGTGGGAGATCTTGCAACATCCTCCGTACTCCCATGATCTCAGTACATGCGACTTTGATCTCATTGCAAAATTTAAGCTGTTAGAGCAGAGATTTGCAAACAGGTCATCTCAACAGCGTTTCGACGAAAGGTGATGCACAAAGATGCATCGGCCACAGTTGATGGTATTTCCTTGTCGTTGGCAAAGATGTGTGGATGCTTTGGGAGATTGCTTTGGAGGGTTTTAGCTGTAGCATAAGTACTTACTGTACGAGTGCTTTCTTTGTGGATATGTGATACAAGTAAAAAAATATTTATATTTACGCATTTTCAATTTTCCTTATCCATAGCTTCTTGTAGCCGGATTCCAACTTTATACCAGCATTGCAAAGGACATTCAACTGACTTTCAATCTATATACTGAATTTTGTTTCCTGCAGCTTTACTGGCTGATAAAAAATACTGGTCACGACTTATGAAATGACCCTCGTAAGTATTTAAGAATTTTGAGTTATTTTAAAATTAAATATTTGCACATTATCAATTTATCTTGTAAAACATTTCGTATAGCGGAATAACGGAGAAGAGGAAAAAGAATTCATAAAACAACTGCCATGGAATATGTTTAAATGCAGCTTATAAAATATGACAGAATAATAAAAAACGGTGTTAAAATGTAGTAGATAGTACAGTTATTGGGGTAATAATGTGGAGTTAGAAAGGAGAGTTCTGCAGATAAATGTCCAGTTTGAAATTAATACTAGACAAAATATGCGAAATTAATTTTAGGCATATTTTTAACGCCTTACGTTGGCCTTACTTTCGATTACGTGAATGGATAGAATTAATGGATTATGAAAAAAGAGTACCATCTTATGTTTCATATTAATTATTCACATTTATTAAAAAGAGTATATAAATATATATTTCAACAAGGATACGTATTAAATAAAAACATCTGATGTGTTAGATACACGTGACTTCTTCTACCCTCTGTAGTTTATTAGTGGGTACACAAATTACTCCTACCGGTGTTTGTTTTCCTGTATATTACATTTTAATCGAGACAAAGCTTTCCGAAAGCAGCTACTTACACATTTCGTTATAGATACAAAGGGAATAGTGATAGTCAAATATTTTAGAACCGGTCTTAAAATTCCATACTACTTCCATAATAACGCGAGAAACAATTTAAAATCGACAGTACTTTAAAACGAATGAACAGTTGAAGCCATTAATGAACCATATCTCAGAAATGGCTGATACTAAAACGTTATTTGTATATTTTAAAAGATCTACATTTTTTTGTGTAGTATATTTTCGTCTATTCCTTAATCTTCCATCCAAATGAAGACGACTTCAAAGGCTGTTCACAGAAAATTCAAGATACACATTTTATTTTGAATGTAAATATCTTTAATATGTGGTACTTTATTCAAAATCGTTAAAACTGTTTTAGAAGACCAACAATTTAGAAAAAATTCCATTATAGGGTAGTTTGGGTGGGGGATTATCTTTAAAATCTTTGTAAATCATCATCAGAAGATACTGAACTTAAATAGAAAGTTTTTTGTTTATCCGACTTTTCGTTTTTGAGTTATGCTAATAAAAGGTACACATACACACACAGATACACGCACGGATTTATTTCTAAAAATGCTTTTTTGGTTTCAAGGAGTCCTAAAACACGTATTTCCTGTAAAATCTCGGTATCAAATTTTGGGGTGGAATACTACCTTCTCTATCTATGAAGTACAAATAGCACAAAAGAAAATCCTCGGCGGATTTTGTATCATTTTCCGGGGTCTTTTGAAGCGTGTCCTTCACCTTACCTATCTCAGAGTGTAGTGGATTGATAACACAGCATAAAGGGGGAAAAGAGGGGAGGTTGATGGCTTTGTTTTTTTCTGGTGTTACTGAAACCAAAACA
This sequence comes from Deroplatys truncata, assembly GCA_030765065.1. Taxonomy (NCBI): domain Eukaryota; kingdom Metazoa; phylum Arthropoda; class Insecta; order Mantodea; family Mantidae; genus Deroplatys; species Deroplatys truncata. Next base: position 255,385,266 of record CM060981.1, on the reverse strand, counting down.
TGTTTATTGTCTCAGAACCAGTCATGACGTATACTAGTGAAATTACTCGTAGACGTGTCGTGGATATGTGGGAGGCTTGTCGCGCTGTTGCAGCACTTGCAACGGCAGTGCATAAAAGTATTTTTGTAGTAAATTACTGGATGAAAATATTCCAGGAAAGTGGGGAAGGCAGTCTACATACTCGACAGAAAGTGGGCACTCCGCGTAAAATATCCGCAGTTGATGGTATTCATTTACTAAATGCAAATTGCTCTTTTGTTATAACTGACTGATCGTGTATATGGTATGCCGAATATGAAGCACATATTCTGGTAATAAAATTGGATTATATTTTTCTCTATAATCCTGTTGTATTCCTATGATCAGCAATATGTTAGTAAAGGTACATTAACCACTTTTAGGTTGAATTATAGGGAAAACATGCTACTTTATTTATTTATTATTTAGTTTGTTTGCTTCTATGCAGCAACAAGCATTGGTACCACTGTTAGAATACGGTTCTGTTTACCTTGTGTTATAAACCATTGCTATGTATTTAATGAATACCACTCAAACTTTAATTTGAAAATCTTTTTACACTGCACATTTCGCTAACCTGGGCGCTCATCAAGTTTTCCACTTAGCTTTTAACTCTTTCAAACGCGTGTCCTGCACTAACCGACAAGGTATGGGCTACCTATCACGATAAGAGGTGTGCATGACAAACTGAATGCACTCACTTTACCTCTTTCTCTTTTAGCCAATACGATCAAGAGCGTAAACATATATTTCTTTCTACGCCATTTTGTAACCTTTGTTGCGTTTAGCAGAAGGACTTTCTAAAACAACCAATAAAATGGCCATGGCTTCGCAAGGCCACGTACAACGATAAATATTGTGACGTAGACGCGAGGTGCAGTGAGATTTTCTTTGGCATTCTTTGTACGTGGTAGAGAAAGCAAAGAGCGATATCTGATGTTTTAATTTATTTTTATTTTTTTATTTACATCATTACATTAGAGGAGTTCTTTTTTTGAAAGCCCAAATTTTTTATTGCACTCAAAACAAATACAAAATGCATGGCTACTTCGTGCAATTTTCAAAAGAATAAATATTATATAATTCAAGCTTTTATGCGAATCTACCGTTTCAATTAGTGACACCATCTAGAATTGTTCTAAAACATAACATAACCTCATATGTAAAGGAAAAATCCAAGACATTTTCTACCAAAAGAGTAATGGGTCTCGCCAGGAAATGCTTTCATTGTAGCGCTGAGAGATATGGAATTCCTAAGCTCTTGTTTCTTCCATCAATTTGGATTAATGCTTAGTCTGTGTTTTCAATAGCGAGAAACATCACCAGGTTTTTCTTTCAGCCACAAAAAGTAATGCACTGAACTCAGGTGGGACTCTGTCGAGTCTAGGTGGTTGCAACTTTTCATAATTAAATGGATCCTACGGAGTACGTGGGGGTCTTCAGTTAATTACCACACAACGTTACTTTACAGAATGCTGAGAATAGGAATCGCTGGCAGAGAGAGAGAGAGAGAGAGAGAGAGGGGAGAGAGAGTAATAATAAGGATATATGCCATCAGCTGCGTGTTAAGCAAACTTAAAACCATAAGATGATGCTCCTGCAATGTTTTATAGAATGCATTTTAGCGGTAGTTAAATAATACAGAAGACTTGTGGTTATGATATTGCTGAACAGTATCCAGCAAATACTTATCCTTTCAGATGAGAGTTTTAATATTCGAATACATTATTAAATGCAGATTTAAATGCGACTTTGGAAGAAGTTTTAAACTCATTAAAATCTAGTAATAAATAATTATTATTATGATCGAAAGTACTAGACAAAACCAACAAGAAGGTGTAGCTATCTGTCCTCGTGGTTTCTGATGTTTATTGGGAAGACAAGTGAGAAATCTGTACAATTCCTACGCTAATACATTATACTCAAATATGTCCTTAAAATCTACAGGATGAATTTTCAACATGACGGGACTCCATTGAATTCTTCGGGATCATCCGAAAGTGTGATATGTATCCAGTTAAATGGGAGGTCTTGTCCGTTGGTCCGTCAGATCTCCTGATATTCAACATGGTCATCTTCTTTTGGGTTCATTCAATAAAGTAGTATTGTTATATAAGTTAGAATCACACGACTGAAGAATTCAATACAATAGCCGGGATATGAACCTCGGATCTTTCGGTTTTTGTCCGTTTTGTCTAACCAATTGAGCTATGACGATACGTCATTAAATTCCCCAATTGACTCGCATTTTTCCAGTCTTCGAATTTTTCAATTGTCTGATTCTGCCTTTCCAACCTTCCTACACACGGCCTGTGTGGAGCAACAATTAATTACCATAATACTTTTATAGAAACTGCAAAATTCTGAAAACCAGCCAATCACTTATGCCTGCACATTCTCTAAGCTCAGCTGTTACAAGTAAGGAAGTCTTTATAACTCCATGCTCAGGTCCGTTAGACAACCGGGACATTATTTCGAGTGCTTAATTCACTAAATAAGGCAACCAAGCCAATAAAGAAAATAAATAAATAAACTAAATAAACAATGTAAAGGTATATAATAAGGGAAATATATGAAAGTGTACAGTTGGGAAACAAAACAAAGGAAAGAAAACATAAACTTACGTATTTTTAAACTCTATTTCCAAAAATATTTTTGAATGAACTTTTGCACATTGCTACTTTGATAGCTTAACGTTCGGGGCAAAAAATGTGAATATGTGCTATTATTTTCACGTATATCTACTGACGTAGTTCGAATTTGTAATCTTTTTAGAATCCATTCAGTTTCTTTACCCCTGAAATACAGTTAGCGCTGACTATTCCTTCTATAAACGTGTTCCCGTGTAGCAAAAGGGATAATGTGTTTATATTTTCTATAAACCACGTACTGCATAAAACTAAATTCTAAACAACTATATTGCTCATATTATAGCATTATAAGTGCGCAATCAATTTCTAGAAGTTTCAACTTCAGGTTTACCATCTATCACTCCCGCTACTGACTGCGCTATCTGTTCATGGTTTAGGCTATTTTATGTCAATTAATCTCAAAACGTCCGCAAATACCAAAACAGTGTTATGCTTACACTGATAAAATTATATAACTATATATATCTAGTGGTTCACTCGTCCCCTATTTTTTGGTTTTACGTAACCCGCAGGTTACAGCCTAGCCTGAAAATATCGTTCCCAAAACATCCAGGATTAACAGAACCTCAGGCTTGAATTGAGGCGAGAGAATACACCAATATTGCTTAGCGCGCGTGTGAATTTATGGTAGAGACTCCTAAGCTCTTTAAACAACTCCAAATACTAAAAAGACGTACTTGTATGCCAACCCTGTGTGATGGTTTATATATATATATATATATATATATATGCTATAAACTTGGAGTTAGCTATGCATCTAAATAGTAGCGCAGTCAGTTACAGTGCGGAATAATAAATACGAGTTCCAAGATACTCGATTCATGTTCGAATCCTACCAAAAACTCTATTATTTATTTCTTCGTTTTCCGTCTTGCTCACATGATGGGCAAAATAAACATTTCTTGACTTGCTTATGTGTTTGTTTTTCTGTCGTTCTCTTAATTTATGTTTAATTTTTACACCATGTCTAACTTTAATTCTCAAAATAAAGCAAATACAAAAGAAAAGAAAGCCGTGTGGTTCACATTAATTCACATTCAACTAAATCTAGGCATGCACATATTCTCACAGTGTTTTAAAGCTTTCACGTTTCAGATTATACTACAGAATAAGACCCAAATGTTCAGGATTTTTTTAAAATAAATGTACAACTAATAGGTTGACGATCACAGACTATGTATCTAATAACCATTAAACAATTCTTTCAGGTGGAAAGGAAAATAGGTTCAATGCTCATAACTTAGGACACTTCTCAATATCCACTAGAGTAGACAAAGTTTTCTGGTATGTGAGAAAGAACTTAGAAACTTCTTAATTTAGCGAAGCAGCTGTTCGAAATGATGATGTCCATCGTTGAAACAGATCGGTGCGCGATGTTGCAATAACTTGGCATGTAGTAACTTCTGGGGTGTAACGGATCTGCAGGTCTCACTGATCAGCAGCTGAAGATGATTAAGGTGCTTCGGCTGTTGTCTGTACACCATGTGCTTATATGACCCCATAGAAAGTAGTCAAATGGCGTAAGATCGTAAGATCTGACGGGTCACGAAACATCCATCTTCCAGGATGTGCATCGTGAAGATAATTTTGGACGATCATGGTCTGGTGCGGTGGAGTACCATCAAGCTGAACCCACATCCATAATCTTGCATTCAACGGTACATGCTCCAGCAAAGAAGGGAGTATTTAAGACAGCGTCTAAAACCATCTCTTCATTATGACCAGAGGTAACTGGTGCTTCTACAACAGAATGTGTCTTTTCAAGTGCTCCTGTTTTATGTAAACGACGTTCAGCATTCCGAAAAGTTTTGGATATTGGTTCTTGGATATCGTGCTTCTGAAAATCGATTTTCATACAGGCGTTTAGCCTATAATGCATTTCATTGAGCCTCTCCGTAAATAAGTGGTATGTCAACGTACTCAGCACTGAATACCCAAAACTATTTGCTACCCACTTTGGGGTTGATGTAGAGAAGCTGATGTAGGGAAAATTTTCAGTTTTACTTTCTCTACTACGTATAGTAAGTAGGGGAAGTATTGTATTCCACCCAAAAATTCGATACCGAGATTTCACCGGAAATACATGTTTTCAGACCCCCTGAATCCAAAAAAAGCATTTTTGGAAACATGTCCGTGTGTGTGTCTGTGTGTCTGTGTGTCTGTCTGTGTCCCTGTCTGTGTGTCTGTCTGTGTGCCTGTCTGTGTGTCTGTGTGTCTGTCTGTGAACAGCATAACTCAGAAACGAACAGTCGGATAAACACCAAACTTGGTATTTAGGTTCAGTATCTTCCACGGATGTAAAACGAAGATGTTCAAGAAAATCCCCCCACCCCAGAGTACCCTTTACATGGAAGATTTTTCGAAAATTTTAATTTTCTCAAAAATGGGTCAAATGGTTTTGTTTAAAATATCATATGTTTAAGATACTTTTATGGCAAATAAAATGTATATCTTGAATTTCCTGGAAATGTCTCCAAAAGTATTCTTTATTGTGAACGACTTTTGCATAACTGGTAAACCATAAGAGATAGACAAAATTGTACTACACAAAAAATGTAGATCGCGTTAAAATACACAATTTATGTCATATGCATTTTTCTGTTGAGTGAACCATTTTCGAGATATTGCTTGTTATTCCCTTAAATTTTTCAATAATTATTTTCTAAAATGGGAATTCGTTATTCATTTTTTTGTCTTGGATATGCAAAGAGTTATAATCTGTGGCAAAAGGAATGGTGCTGCACCTAGCAACCAGCTATTAAGAGATATGTATGTGCTTAAAGGCTACTGTATTTCCAAATTGCCCTTGTAAATATATATTCCCCTTACATCTACAAGAAAATTAGCAATAAGATAGACTCTGCAAGTGTTTATCTCGATTAACATCAAGTAGATGGAGAATAAGCATTTGTATAAATAGTTTGTACAAGAGTAGAGAAAGTCATGTGAGTGTAACACATCAGATTTTTAATGTAGGAATACCTACAAGGAACGGATTAACAATTTAACAATTTATTATTCTGTTTATCCGTGAACTTATCACATTTACAACTCCTTTGTCAATAGAAGAAGTGAAGCATAAGGTTTAAACATCAAGCAAAAACTGTTATATTTATGCATATCGTCGATATGCGCCCAAAAGAGTGAAAGTTAACTACGTAACATTTACAACACAGATACGGTACAGATTATTAGGGTAAACATGATACACGATTATCTGATTTTAATTCTTGTCTTTGGCTCACAGGAGATCCAGTAACAAAAATAAATAAATTAGTACACTTAAATGCAGAAAATAAACACAAGGAGAGAGAAAAAAAACTCCGAAGCTAACCTTTGCTTCACCACGTTCCGGCAGCTAAACCACTCGGCCAGAACACACTTACTCTATCGTGCTCTTCGGGAAAATATTTCTATATCTCCTTGCAGGCATTATATCCATGAAGCGCCGTCTTTTTTAAGGCTTTCGCAGTTCTTTGGTTCTCATTCAGGCCTTGAATTATTAATGGGTATATAGTACCAAATAGAAGGGCAGAACTACAATAACAGTTTGTTTGCTAAAAGAGTAAATGTTTTCACATTAGACTATAAACTGAGGAATGCATAGATACGTATACCTAGGGGCAGCTGACTCACCTGGTATTTACAGGCTGAATCACCAAAAACTTGCACCGCAAATATTTCGGAAATGGAAAGTGCTAGTTATGTACAGTTTTTACAGCATTGAGTGGTGGTCAGGGGCTCGTACATTTATCCTATAAACAGACGTAATTAATACTGAGATGGTGTATTTTTGGAGAAAACATACTATTTTGTAAAATGGAACAATGGCTAGTTCCCTCAACAGAATAACGGTAGGGTAAATTATGTCAATGGTCTTTGCTGCAGGATTCTAGTGCAAGTGTTTTACGAGAAATGTATTTTGAAAAGTTTCTACCCCGACAATTGTTTGTTCCATTCAACCTGCTTGGTTGCTAGGTACGATGTTGTTATGTTTGTTTGCATTGTGTTTTCTGTTCATTGATTGCATTGCAACTTTCTGGTGAATTAGTTTGAGACAGTTCAAGCAGCACATCGTGAGTAGAAGATGGGGTTTACTAATGCAAAAAAGCCGACATTCTCATGGTGTATAGAGAGTGTAGGAAGAATGCAGTTCGTTCCTGTACGGTGTATGTGGAAACGTATCCCAATAGATGCCAACCATCTCGGCAATTATTTATCAACCTCTTCAACCAATTACGTGAAAGTGGTACTGTAACACCTACAAAACGTAACAAAAACAAACAAGTGACTGGAGAAGAGGCAGAATTTAATGTTTTGGCTGCGTTGCAGTAGATTCGCAAATTGGTTCCCGCACAATCGCACGTGGAAGTGTCATAAGTCAGGCAAGTGTACTGCGTATTCTCCATCGACATAGGTTCCATTCCTATCACATCTCTCTCCATCAAGAGCTGAATGGAAACGATTTTGAGAATCGTGTTAACTTTTGCACATGGCATTAAAATATGATACTCCAGATTCATCATGTATCTTGTTTAGTGATGAGGCAATCAAGGCCAGGTAAACTGCAGAAACAGTACTATTGGTCTGTTGACAATCCCCGTTGGTTTCGTTAGGTGGAACCTCAGCGTCCATGGAGTTTAAACGTGTGGTGTGGGATAGTGAACCATCAGCTCATAGGCCCTTTGTTCATAGACGGAACAATGATTCGCACAATTCTCGCAGCCTCCTGACAGACCATCTGCCACAGATGCTAAAAGACGTTTCTTTGCAGACTAGGAGGAACCTGTTGTACCAACATGATGGTTGTCCAGTCCATAGTGAACGATGTACTACAGCTTGTCTTAGCGGATTGTTTCCAAATCGTTGGATTGAACGAAGAGGACCTGTACTTTGGCCGGCTCATTCAACGGATCTGACTCCTTTAGACTTTTTCTATGGGAAAGGCTGAAAGACACTGTCTGCAATGATATACCAACTACACCAGACGATATGAAACGACGTATTACTGCTGCCTGCTCTGAAATTTCCGCTGAAATGCTAGAACGTGTGCAGCAGCCTTTCCATAGCAGGCTGGAAGCGTGTATTGAATCTATCGGTGGTCATTTTGAAGGGCTATGTTCTCTTTACTTCTATGAATGCACAGACACATTGTAATTCCCTTTTGTTTTTCTTTAGTTTGTGCTACCACAGGTTGTACAAGTGTCGGTGCGTAAAAGTTTCAAAATATGATTTTTCGTAAACCACTTGCACTAGACCACTTGTAGCAAATACCACTGAGATTCTAATTAACCCTACGTTTATTCTGTTGATGTAACTAGGCATTGTTTCATTTAAAAATTGTGTTTTAGTTCCAAAAATGCACTTTCTCAGTATTATTAAAGTCTGTTTGTAGACTAGATGTACGAGCTCTTGACTTCCAATCAATACTGTGAAAATTGCACATCAATTGCACTTTCCATTTCTGAAAATTTGAGGTGCATATACATATGGACCAAATAAGTATACTTCAGTCGGTGAAAAGAAGGCTTTTTTGAAGGTATGAGAGAAGTGATAGATAATTGTCTAAATGGTTATGAAATTCTGATACAAGGGAGCTTAAATGGTTGTATTGGTAATAGTCTAAATGATGAAGGAATTGGACAAATGGAGAAGATATCCAAAATGGTAAGGGTAAAATTTAATTGAATTTTCTGAGGAGGAAGTATTTGTGGTTTTGAATGGCAAATACAAAGATATCCAAAAGTTACATGGGAAGATCCATCAACGAATTTGAGATCAATAATAGATTATATACTTACCAAGAAACAACAAAGAATTGAAATACAGAGCGTTAGAGTAAAAAGAGGATTGAAGTGTAGTACAGACCATTACTTACTGCCACTAGGATTTCTTTTCCTACGAAGGCCAAAATAACGTCTATAAATAAAATTATCAGTGAGGTAAATATTATTAATGGGCCTAGATATTTAGTACACTTGCTGTAAGAAGATAGTGTAAAACATCTGTATAAGGAAAGACTTGACAAAAAATAGTATTTGTACTTCCAAAAGAAGAATGGAATGCGAAGCAATTATATGAATTTTTAAAGCAGTCGGTCAAATAAGCAGCAAAGTAGGCTCTAAGTAAAGAGAAAGAAAATCAACCGAAGGACAATGACTGACTTTAGAAGTGTTGAGAATAAATGAAAACAGAAAGATGCCCAGTCATGGATGATTAAATGTTAAGACGTAAGAAGGTTTATACATACATATAGAAAGAATAAGAATTATGCAAAAATTATTAAAAAATGGGGAAGAAGCGTGGGAAGAATTATGTGTAGAAACAGATCATACATTAGGATTTAGAACATCTGCAGAAGTATGGAAAATAATAAAAAAGTTGAGAAGGTCAAACAATCCTTCACCTACCATACAGGCGGTAAGTTTGAGGGAATGGAAGAATTATTTTCAAGATTTGTTATTGGAAAAAATAAAGGAAATAATGGGAGAAGATGGAGTTCAGGATGGTAAATTCAAACACATGGAACCTATTTTAGAACGAGAAGTAAAAATGACATTGACGAGAGCAACATATGGTAAGGCTAATCTTCCAAGAGGAACACTGGTTAGGACTTGTTAATTACACTAATTACTAAAATTTTCAAGCAAATTCTGGAAGAGGATAGTATTCTGGAGTATTGGTGTATGGTTTTAGTGTATCATGAGAAAGAAATTGAAGGGAAACTATCAGAAGATTAGGCAGGCTTTAGCTCCAAACAGTCCTGTATGGATCTCGTATTTTGTCTTAAACAAATTGGTGAAATGTCACATGGTAAAGGACAAGATATACATTCAATATTTGCCGATTTAAAAAAGGCATATGATTCAGAGCCGATAAACGTATGTGGTAGGCAATAAAGAAAGTAGTTGCTGATGGAGCATTGATGTCTTTTATAACGAAATTATACGGAAGCGGCTAGGCTGCAGTGAAGGTAGCAAATAATCTCTGTAAACCATTTAAAAGAACAAAAGGACTTAGACAAGAATGCTGCATGTCTCAAACACTATTTAAGATATACTTTCAAGATATATTGGAGTATTGTCGTTGTATAGGAATACCAGTAGAAGGAGGAACAGTGCACTCATTATTTGCGGATGATCAGGTTATAGTGGCCCAAAGTCGAGAGGATGCTAAGCTTATAATAAGGAAGCTTATGCAAGCATTTGGAACTAAAGGGATAGAGTTAATATAATATAACAGAATATATAGTGACTGGAGGTGGAGGAAAGGATTTTAAGATAGCTGAAGGAACTATTAAGAAGTTAAAGAATTTAAATATCCGAGATCCATAATTCATGAATCAGGGAGTTGCTATATAGATACGGATCATAGAGTGCCACAGAGGAGCAACCAAAATGCTGAATGGATTTCTATGGAGCAGGAATATTAGTAGACAAACTAAGAGGAGAATTCTGTTAACAGTTGGAAAGTATGTTAAAATATGGATCTGAAGGGTGGGCCCTTAATAGAAAGACAAAAAATAAGATACAGGCAGCGGAGATGAATGCAATTCGTAGAGGAGCGAGAGTATTAAGACTTGAAAAAAGGAGGAATATGGAAATAAGACAGACGATGAAAATGGAGGAGTCATTATAGAAATATTGAACGCAGGACGTTACAATGGTATGGACATGTCAACTGAATGAACAAGGAGAGGTGGCCTAGGACATTTTTGAAATGGTCGCCTTGTGGAAGGAAAAAGAGGAGGCGACCTAGGGCTTCATGGAAATTCAATATCAACCAGATGATAAGAGAGAGACATTTACGACACGGGGATTGGAATGGCCGAGTAAGATGGACAGTGAGAATTCAGGGTAACTGTTGACAAGTGGAGAAGCCCTCAAAAGTAAAAAACGTAAGTAAGATAACTCCACCATTGTAAAGACTTTTGAACAAGAAGCAAAAAAATTCTATATCACTTGCCTCCATTGTTTACAAAAGTGGTTATATTCTTTCCCAGATCTCAAGTGTTTCAATTGGTTGCCAACTTGGGGTGGGCATAAATAAGGCATGTTAAATTACTTACTGGAGTATAGTTACAAAGTTTCAGACTCATTAGCACTCAATCAATCAGTGTGTTTAATAAACTTTGTGAAAGAAAAACTGAATGAGCCTGACTAACAGACTCATGAAAAAATTAGTTATTGACAATTGGGTGGAATTTTTCTGTTCTTATAAGAATATTAAGCATTATTTAAGACTATTAAAGACTGCCAAGTTATATTTCCGTTTACCTGCCCATAACGCATGTGTGGAAATAATTACTCCATGATGAATGCAAAATTGACAGAAATAGTCCGAAATTTAAATCCATTCGAGCAATTCTGATAGTTCAATATAATTTGAAAAACATGTCATTCTTGGAATTTCATTAATAACTCATGCAAAAAAATGTGTTGCTGATAAAGTTTCATTTTCAGAAAAATGACTGGTGTAAGACCAAGAATGATTAATAAAGCAACAAACTTAGTAACACATTCAAATACGAAATTTTAGCACTTGTACATACATACATACATAAATACATACATACATACATACATACATACACACATACACACATACATACATACATACATACATACATACATACATACATACTTAACAAAGGCTCAGTGTTTATTTTATCACCACATAAAGATTAGGTAATAAATTACAATAGTATGGGATGGAGTCTTGAATTCCTTTCTCACCCACAAGGCAACTCTGTATTGGCAGGACTTAGACCAAGAAATGGGCGATTCGAACCTTTAATAATGGATATCTCAGAAATTACTTATGTCACAAGATAAAAATTATTTGTAATAAATTGTGTGTTTTAAAGGAGATCTACATTTTTTGTGAGGTTTTCGTCTATCCCTTAACGTTTACCAGTTATGTAAGATTATACAAAATTCCTTCCGAATGAAGAGGGCTTCATAGGCTATTCCCAGAAACTTTCAAGATATATATTTTACTTGCCATGTAAATGTTTTTAATATATGGAATTTTAAACAAAATCGTTAAAGCTATTTTTTTTAGAAAATTCAAAATTTCAAAAAATGTTCCATGTCAAGGATGGTTTTGTTCAAGGATATTCTTGAACATTTTTTGTCGCATTTTTGAGAGATATTACACCCAAATACCAAGTTTGGTATTTATACGACTTTTCGTTTTTGGGTTATGCTGTTCACACACAGACAGAAAGACACACACACACACACACACACGGACATTTTTCTAACAATGCTGTTTACTTTCTCTAATACGTATATAAGCAGAGGAAGTACTTCATTTCACCTAAGAAGTCGATACCAAGATGTTTTGAGGTCTCCTAAGTCCAAATAAAGCATTTTTGGAAACATGTTCATGTGCGAGTCTGCGTGTCTGTGTTTGTCTGCGAACAACATAACTCTAAAACGAAAAGTCGGATAAATACCAAACTTGATATATTGATTATAATTGTCTACTAACAGTCCATGGTGACTTCATGTAATAGAAATCCCTGATGCTAAAAGTACAGCAATAAAAATTAACCTCAAATAAAATATAAATGAATTTAAATTAGACCCTAAAAAAATTACACACATTAACATTCTTATAAATAAAATTCTTGAATATTCTCCTAAAAATATTAAAGCAAAACCTTCAAAGATGCGACACTAACATTTTCAAGAACGTTCCGCCACCCCAGACTACCCTTTACATCGAAATATTTTCGAAAATATTGATTTTTATTGATTTTCTAAACAATGGCAATAACGATTTTGATTAAACTATCATATGTTTAAGGTGTTTACATGGGAAATGAAATGTACATCTTGCATTTTATGGAAATTTCCTCAAAAGTCCCCTTCATCCTGAATGACTTTGGCATTACTAGTAAACCGTAGGAGACAGACAAAGCTTTACTAAACAAAAATGTAGATCTTGTTAAAAGACACAATTTGGGTCATATAGGTTTTCTTTGTCGAGTGAACCATTTCCGAGATATTCCTTGTTACTTGTTTGTATTTTCCAATACTTAAACTTTTTCCTAATTGGGAATTCGTTATTATTTTTTGTATGTCCTGGACATGCAAAGAGAATGGCATGCTTCACATAGCAACCAGCTCTTAAAGCTTAAAGCCTACCATATTCCTCTCCACCTACGAGAAAATTAGAAATAAAACAGTTTTGACAAATGTTTGTCTCGATTAACTTGAAGTAGATAGAGAATAAGCGTTTGTAAAAATAATTTGTACAAGAGTAGAGAAAGTTATGTGAGTGCAACATATCAGATTTTTTTTGGATTCAGGGGACCTCAAACTTGCATTTCCGGTATCGAATTTTTGAGTGGAATGCAATAGCTTCTCTATTTACTAGGTACGTGGTACAGAAAGTAGTAGTGTATGCTTTTTTCATTTAAGGACGCTCTTTAACTGCTGTGGGCCTTAGCGTGCCATTTTGTATTGGGCGTGAGAGACCAGTAAATTTGCTCAGAGGCCTCTTTAATAGGCTTGAGCTTCTTTTATGTGCTGTAAAGCTACGACACAGAACCACCGACTTTACTTCCCTTCCGAAGGAAGCCATGCTAAGAATTTTTACGCCCGAAAACACCCATCGCCCTCCGCCGGGTTTGAACCTGCGACCTGGGAACTAGAGGTTAGCATGGTAACTACTACACCATGGTGGACGATAATGTATGCGTTGTGATTTGGATGAAGTGACCTAGCAGCTATTCAAATCAAGAAAAGAAACGCATTAATGATATAAAGAATGAACGTGCTTCAAGGAAATTTAATATAATTGAAATTTGACTATTGAGGTTAAATTAGGAAGGGTTTATACATGACCAATTTACACATACAACTAAACGAGTTACGTAACACTTTAGGCAAATAAGGACGGTTTAATTCATTAAGAATGCATGCATACATGTACTTACAGAAAATAATCTATCAAATAGTAGAAATTAATTGAATTTTACAGTTCATATGGAGTGAGAATATAAAAACGCTTCTATTTCCGAAAAGCTGTATTTTTTAATTCAAAGCACTAAACACTACTCTGACTGTCCAACGGATTGTGCACGCAGTAATTTGGTGCAGCCAGCGTTAATTAAATCAGTAGCTTTCGTTTACCAAACCACAGTCAAAAATGCTTGGAACCATCGGATTAGACTCATTGCTGACGTTAAACTGAATTAGTTTACATCATATTTAAATCATTATGCGCAAGATAACCCTAAGATTTCGATTTTAGAGTTGACAGTGTTATAGCTCCCAGCTAATTATAGAGATATGCAGCAGTCAGAACATCCCCTTTAAGAGCACCTAAAAAGGGCTGTACAAGGTTTGCGGCAGACACCGCCTATCCATTCACCCTTTCATTTAGCAAGGAGGACAACTCACATCCGTCAACACTGAGTCATTATCCTGAACGTGAAGGCTAATATTAGCAGAGTTTCCACTGGGACTAAGCGTGCTTTACATTTGTTGACACGCCACGGCGGCCAAGCATGCTGCCATCTTTCTCTATGTAAAGTGAGACGGATGTACAGAAGCTACTTACAGATGTCAATTATTCAGCTTAGAAGCCCCTAGTTAACGCTAGCCCAGCTCCTTCAAGCTTTGTTTCCACCACTGCTTTCAGAGATTTATGTTTTTCAACCTTCAATCTCCGGTAATTCTAACGCAGTACAACTGTATCGAATAAAAAACACTAATCTTTATAAAAAACAACTATATTGTTTAAGTATTTACTTACATGCTCCAGTTTAAAACACGTACTTCTTTCACAGTTATATTATTGTGCAACTATATGAATAGAATAATGGAATAAGAAAATAAATAATTTCAAAATATAGATGTTTTAGATGGCATGAGATTGTTGAATGTAGACCATTTTCTGTGAGGTTTTCATTAGCAGATGTTTCTTATTCTTATACCAACTTTTGCAGCCAAACTTTCTACACTATGTGATCAAAATTATCCGGACACCCCCACAAACATACGTTTTTCATCTTACCTATTGTCTGGTACTCATTATCTGCGACCTCAGTAGTCATTAGACATCGTGAAACAGCACAATGGGACGCTCCGTGGAACTCGAACGTGGTCAGGTGATTGGGTGTCACTTGTGTCAGAAGTCTGTACGCGAGATTTCCATACTCCTAAACATCCCTAGGTCCACTGTTTCTGATGTCATAGTAAAGTGGAAACGTGAAGGGACATGTACAGCACAAAAGCGTACAGGCCGACCTCGTCTGTTAACTGACAGAGACTGCCGAATTTTGAAGAGGGTCATAAAGAGTAATAGGCAGACATCTATCTAGACCATCACACAGGAATTCCAAACCGCATCAGGATCCACTCCAAGTACTATGACAGTTAGGCGTGAGGTGTGAAAACTTTGATTCTATGATCTAGTGCTGCTCATAAGCCACATATCACGCAGGAAAATGCCAAACAACACCTCGCTTGGTGTAAGGAGCGTCAAAATTACACGATTTAACACTGACAAAAGGTTGTGTGGAGTGACAAATCACGGTACACAATCCGATGGCAGGATGTGCGTATGGCGAATGTCCGGTGAACGCCATCTGCCTGCGTGTGTAGTGCCATCAGTGAAATTTGGAGGTGGTGGTGTTATGGTGTGGTCGTTTTTTTCCTGGAGGAAGCTCATAATCCTTGTTGTTTTGCGTGGCACGATCACAGCGAAGACCTACATTGATATTTTAAGCATCTTCTTGCTACCCACTGTTGAAGAGCAATTCGATGATGGCAATTGCATCTTTCAACACGATCGAGCACTTGCTCATACAGCACGGGCTGTGCGGAGTGTTTAAACGACAATAACATCCCTGTAATGGACTGGCTTGCACAGAGTCCTGACGTGAATCTATAAAACACCTTTGGGATATTTTGGAACGTCGACTTCGTGCCAGGCCTCACCGACCTACATCGATACCTCTCCTCAGTTCCGCACTCCGTGAAGAATGGGATGCCATTCCCCAAGAATCCTTCCAGCACCTGATTGAAAGTATGCCTGCGAGAGTGAACGCAGGGCTAAGGGTGGGTCAACACCATATTGACTTCCAGCATTACCGTTGGAGGGCGCCACGAACTTGTGCGTCATTTTCAGCCAGGTGTCCGGATACGTTTGATCACGTAGTGTATATACATTCCTTATTAGAGCGCCGTACTCTGATATCTGTTGATAACTTCCAAACTGGGTTAAAAGCGGTACAAAATTAATGGAGGTCATAAATGATGAACCACATGCAAGTTTAGAATTTCAAGGCGAGCTGTTGCACGTACACAGTTGAGGTTTTATATGCGAGTTAAGTTAAATCTGCGACACCACAACCCTTGTGGCCTTGGCTGCAGACCACATATCCAAATAGCAAGCTAGAGATTGAGAATCATTCAGCCGATAAGCTTAGATGATGTGGTAATATCATACTTCCCCTAGTCGGAACGTAGGCATTCGTGACCAACATTCCGCTACCTATCGTAGTTCCTCAGTGCATCATATATGCCGAAGAATCTGCACTCAGGAGAATCGAAACCCTGGGTATCCCCTTGCTGGGAACCGGAAAAGGTACCTGGAATTTAACACTACATGAATTTTACATTCATGCTTAAGTAACACTATACCTTTTTTATGCACATGGGACTAATTTATACTAACGAGATCAGAAGAGCATATTATTCACTCTACAGTAACACAAAACAAAAGTTTGACTACTCCAGTGGCTAATCGAGCCACTGGTATGAAATTAAATTGCAAACGGTGGGTCTGATAGAAAGGAAACACTGGGAGTCAATAATAAGTACTGGCGTTAGGGTAACGTTAGTTTTTTCCTCGAAGTTTGAACTGAGAGTTATGTGTCATTAGAAAATAATAGAAAACATTTGCTGCCAGTATAAAAATGGATAAGGTTTTTGATTGTTGCGTTGCTGAAGTTTGCAATAATTTTGTCTTGTTCCATATATTTTTAACCGCTTTGGTGGGCTTCTGGGTGAAGCTTTAGGCACCTAAAAACTTTCGCTGCCTCACTGCTTACACTTTTAGTAAATGTTCATGCTCCACGCCTTCCTATTCGAAGACAAGACAATTTTGTTGCAGAGCGTATACTTAATCTAATGGATTGATAATAACTTTAACATATACTACCTTAAATAATATCACACACTATTTTACCGTATTAAAAGTTTCACTTGCGAAATATATGTCGTTCTAGAAAATTTATAAATTCAAAGGTGAATGTAACCTGAAGTACTGAGAATACTTCAAAACCCCAAAATATCACACAAATCCGTTAAAACATGAATAATGTTAATTGCAGATTTGAGTAAGGATAGGCTTTCACGGCCGGAGTCAGAATGATACCTAGGTGTTATTTACAGGTTAAGAACCGTGGTCTACTGGAAGTTTCCTGTCCAGACGTTTCCTCCGCTCTTGCAGTAAACCTTTTCAGTGAGTTCAAGTCTAGGTTCAACCGTTGTAGTACTATTTTGTCTCTTAACATAGTCTATGGACAGTAAGTCTCTATGCACATTAAGTAGCAAACCATTTATTAGTATCACTCCTTATAGTAGATAATTATATACAGTTTGTGAATAGCAATATACATACAGACAAATATACACAAAGACAGTCAGATAAAAACACAAACATAACGAAAGAAAGAGATTTGCACTCCTTATAAAACAAGCACCAGATTGTTTTGAAAAGAAAATAGAAGCTAGCTTCATTATTTTTAATGGTCGATAGATATTCCACCGTTTTAATTTCAGAAGATCTATGATATATTTACTCTTGAAATAGATAAATGATTATAAACTCCCTGTAAACATTTGTTATTCATTTATTTATTTAACCGAGTTACAGAAGTCATCATACAGTTTAGAAAGTGTAATGGGTGAATTTGGATTGTTTTTCAAGAAAACTCCCATTTTATGGAATACTAATTTATAATCCTAGACCTATGTGCTGGCCTAAATTTAGAGTCCTGTGGCGTTTGGAAGCATTATTATCAAGTAAAGTTTAAAGTTCTTTTATGTACTTTCGTTTTTACTGGGATTACTACCAGTCAACTACTATAATATGATCTAACAAATTTCATGCTGGAGAACTGAATATTTTGCTGCATGCTATGTAAGCTATGGTTAAGAACAACCTTGCAGTCCTATTTTGGATGCAGCATTTATTTATAGAATCAGAAATAAAATTACAATTTGAATGTTAAAACAAATCAAAGCTTTTTATTTTTTAAAGCCATTGGATCATTTTCGTATCTATTTCATAATATTAATACTATGGCTCTATGCAAATATAAGATAGGGTATCTTATATACAATGAGGGGGACATCTCGCGCACTGCAACCTACGAGAGATATACTGAGATTACCAACCCTAGGAGGAAGTAATGAAGCGAAGGAACCACAGGAGGTTATAGGCCGCAAGCAAACAAGACACGGAGAGGCGCGGAACTCCCTAAAAGTTCTAGTCTTGAAGACCCGTCCTACTGCTGTAGCTGCCCAGAGAGGGCAATGAACGATCCGTCAACCCTGTAGTGATCCACGGGGAGTACTCTTTCCTTTGAGCACAATTTTCCCTGCACTGCCATATGCCACGAAACCTAAAGCACTCCTGAAGCATGAGTAGGAAACGGAATGAGAGGGAATGTGGGGAAAGGAAATCATGGTATGGCAAATCTCCCCAGCAGTCGCCTTCCAACCAGGGAAAACTTCGAAAAAATCGAGGTCAAAGTGGGCCTCAACGGGAAACGAACTTGGACCTTCCGAATGTGAGCCTCTCACGTTACTGCGGAGGAATCTCGCTCGGTCACTTAAAACGTACTATTCAATGTTTTTCCTGCCTGTTGGCTATGTTTCATACCTCTTAAAATCTGATAGCAATGAAACTTAATGTTAATACCAATACAAAAGAACCCATTTACAAAAAAATTAAGCCTCTAACTTAAAAAAATTGTGAAGAATAGCATCGTTACTCTACTCGTTAAATAAAAATGTGTGTTAGTAGTAATGGCTATGGTAGCCAAATACAAGAGAGGTAATTGTTACAGTATTTTAATCATATTGGTTGTTAAATTATAACATACTTAAAATACTGATTTAAGGAGCAATTTTAAAAACTTACAATGCATTAAATGACCTAAAATATGTTAGTCACATCAATCACATATATTGGATTTGAAATATATAATCTATTGTTAAAATTTGATATAAATCTTATCTTTACCAGATATTGATTGTATTTAATTTCCAACACAAGCCCTAAGTTACACAATTACCTTCTCAGGAATTATTCCACAAGAATATGTTGAACTCATACAACGCGTACAAGAAACCACAGTGCTGTTGAGTGATGTTACAGAAGTTATGTTTCTTTGGTTTATATTTTCCTATTATTCACGTCCAGTGGGTGTTTATTCTTACGATCTAGCACTAGGCGAGAGCAGTAATTAGAGAGAGTGTTTCAAAAGCTCTCTACAGCCTCTCCTGGTTGACAGAGGAAGCACTAAATTTCGATACGCTTAATGCCTTCGCTCTAGGGACTCTCACAAGGTGGGTCACTTGAAAGTGTAGCTGTATGTAACCTTTAGAGGTGAATTAACTCAAACCTTACTGAAGACTGATGCGAATTTTAAAGATGATGCGTTGTTCGCTAGTTAACGTGGAATATTTTAAATAAATTATTATGATGAATGGCTTTCATTTTGATCATGTTATCCCATTAGCATCAGTCTATAGTTATGAGGTTGTTTTAAAATTAAACTGGTATTCAGGTAACTGGTAATCGGTATTAAAATAAAACCCTCTATAATTCGTATGTTTCATAAAATTTTCAGCTGTCCAGTTCTTGGGTTACAGTAGTTCGCTGATTTAGCTGTAGCTGGCTAATTACTTATTTCTTGTTAATTCTGTTTGGCTGATGCTTCCCTAAATACTAAATTACTTTAAATATACACATAATTCAGGTTGGCAATTCTACACTTTCCTAAATGGATTTTTAATATTGTTTTATGCTGAATGGAATTGCGACGCTGTTATTCTGCATTGGCGTTATAACTGAATACTTGTGCACACTCGGTCAATTTAAAATTGGGCGGCAACTGTGAGAAAGAACTCTAATCGGGTACTTTCGTGAGCGCTAAGGAGGGTCAGGCTTTGTTAACAAGACTGCGAATATTACTTTAGTGGTTATAATGGGGAACACAATTATAATCACTTCCCATAAAGTAATTTATATACGAGATTTTAAACAGACAGATGTTTCAGCATTGAATATATTTGTAACCAATAGACAATTTATTGATTTATGGTTCTCATGTGGAGTATTACTAAAGCTGGTTACGGTGCCATGTATACTGCAGCAATTTTAGTTCAGTAGTGCAGATTCTGCTTATTGCTCCGGAGGTTGCTTGGAGCTTCCAAACGTTTTCATCCTTTAATTTTAAATATGAATAAAAGCATAACAAGTTTTCTTCGGAAATGTGTCGTTTATTCATCGTACTGATAGATAGCAGGCATGGCATTAATTCATGTGTCGGGAGTTCGCTATTACTATAATTATATTTTTAAGTAAAATAAAGTAATAAAAGCAATATTATTTAATCTTACTACCCTAAATTTTAAAAAAAATAAAAAATAACAATCCACAACGGAGAATAGAGCTCGTGCTGGTGGTGTAGAAATTACACGCTTGCATACACACACACACACACACACACACACACGCGCGCGCGCGCGCACTATGCAAACTTACTCACTATCCTTATAATATTGGTATAAAAACGATATATATTGCATTTATATTTTGCATTCAGAATATTCTGTTATCAGGCATAAGCGAAACCGTTTAAATTTTAAGAAGTGCAAATTGTCTGTGTCTTGCCCTCATCTGTATCTATGATATTATATGTTATTTCTAAAAAGTATCAAATATAAAATAGATTCGTAATAATGTTATTCATTTGTTTCACTTTAGAAATAAAACGCACCATATGTCGTCTCTTAACAAACTAACAAAAAAGTTAAGACATCACGACTATTCGATAAACCGACTACACAAAGATAGAAGTAACACGACTCTGATAAACAGTCCGTAAACTGTCCATAGTAACTCACAAAAATAGGTTTTTGTTCTGAGCTGCTATTAAATAGCTGTTTATTTGCATAATAGCTGCTAATATTTCTTATCTAATTATTTTCCTGTGTGGTAAGCAACTAATGAGTAGACATACTACCATTGTTCTGTTACAACAAAGCAAACTGCCTCAAAGAAGTTGAGTATGTACTGAAAGAAACAAAAGATTATAAAACAAGATCTAAATGAATCACAAAAGCATTGAAGAACATAAAGGTGTGCTGTTATGTGAATCTTTTTCCCTATTAATTTTATATCACTTTAAGTACCTACGGGGTCATATTGCGACGGAAATGTTAGGAGACACCTCGTGTATCGGTGTGTGGCGGTCCTCCAGATCTAAATCCCGTACCACATCATTTTCCTTCGTCATATGTCCACAGGGCAAATACACCTCTGCTTCTGTCATGGGCAGATGGCAGCTTCGACACGTGTCCACACTGACCTTAGTGCATAGTAACTGTATCTCTGTTTCTACAAGTGCCAAACAGATGGCATTAGGGTGTTGTCCAGTATACCTGCTTTAATTTTCTATGAATAAATCGCAAAGCATTTGCCACTACCAACTATTTTAATTTTTACTGTTGTTCTACACTTAAGGTGGAATATTGGGTCGTAGTTTTAAATATCCAATCCGGTATCTACCTTGGAGACTGAGAAAAATCACAAACAAAATCCAAGTCAGATGGTTCGGACCCTAGGATTTGAACCTGGATCTCCGAATGCGGACCACAGACTTTTCAACAATATTATAGGATGCATGCGATCACACAATACGAGGTTGCTGTTATAAGATTTTGTTATGTTTTATCAATTTATTTTCACACACTTCAGCTCGTAAAGCCTTACTCCCAAGTCTTATCCCGGCTGTAACATTTGTACTTGCTCGTAATGTTAACAACAATAATAATGTACATTGGATTATAGATGACACTAATTAACAATAACTTTGGTGATACAAGTAACAAAAAATAGGAAATTTCTGTTTATAACAATAAGATCCATAGAAAATTAAACATGTAGTTATAATAATAACAATAATAATTTGCACAGAAAGATTTAAATTTGAAGAAATATTCAAAATAAACCTTGAATAGTAATCAGTGAAGACTATTTGAGATTTACATGAATGTATGTTGGAGTTTTAATCCAACCGTAGACATTAATATCTTATGATAACATCTTTATATATACTTTCATTATTAATAACATTTATTTTACCAGGAATATTGTACTTTTTTCTCTGGTGATCAAAGGAGCGCCATGCTGTAAATACATGAGACACTGACAAAGCAATATTGCATGTTGTACATTGTGGTTGAACATCTCTGGTAGTCAGATAGGAGTGAGTCGTTTTTGTATGGTCGATTCTTAGACGGGTGATGATCAGCTAGTGTTTTCGATTTAGGTTTTCAAAATAGCAAGTAGCAATGAAAGATCCCCTAAGTGTGTGAAGTTTGGTTTCTGTCGTTGACACTGCTGAGTTTTTTTATACTTTCTTGATTTTAGTACGACTGTAAGTAGAGAAGTCTGTATGACATATTGAACCGTCAGTGTTACGAGTAGAACTTAGAAGGGCAACTTTGGCCATCTCGTCTTCTTTCTCATTGCCGAAAATTTGTTGATGAGAAGGAATGCAACAACAAAGCACTTGCTTCACTTATTCTATGGGGTTATAGTTAATTTGTAATCTGAAAGAATTATGAATGACTGCATATTAGACTCTGTTATGCACCAAAAGCTTGCTTTATAGCGTACAGTTCACTTGAAAATATAGACAAACACTCAGGAAGTTTTTCAGCCTGAACTTGATTTGGTAGGATTGTTGCTCATCCTACACAATTTGCTGATTTGGAGCCAACATTAAACCTTTTTTATAACCAGAATCTGAACCAGACACTTTTGTGAAAAGTTATTGATAAATAATTTTGCATGTTTATCCTTTTCTGCAGGTTTCCATGTATAAGTTAATGTTTTGTTTTTTAAGTTTCCAGGGAGATACTCCAGGGAGTCTTCAAAATCATCTTTAAAAATATTTTCTTGTTTCAGAAGTTATGGACTTAAGACGAAGCAACTGCAAAAATGCTATATCTGGATTCGTGGTTAATAACATTATCACCATAAAATGTTTGAGGTACTTGCTAATTTCAAAATTATAACACTAGGTTTTCCTAACCTCCATTATTGATCTATTACTTCACTGAATTACTTAATGTTTCTTGAAGTTATAGTTTGTGTTTTGACAAACATCATTAAGGCTAATGTATCCCTAAACTTGCCTTAACTTAAAGACAGTTAAATCAAGCTGCCTACTGTATATGCTTTTAATATACGACTTCACCGAGTTTCATAAGCATTGCGTTTAACAACTCCTTTTTAAATGTTAGAGTTAGTTTTAAAGCCTACGTACACAAAAAAATATTTGTTCCATTAACTCGGTAAGTTTTCACTGAGATACACATATAAATCTTTCACAAAAGCGTGATTAGAAAAGTTAAACACTCTTAGTAATCCACCAGACGGCTCACGCGAGCAGAAACAGAATACCACAACGCAGCCTGTGGAAGAAACTTCTCTATTTGTTTGCTAATGCACTCCCTGAATACAGTAACAAAATAGAAAGGAAGATTACACAAACCAATATGTGTGTCACTCCCATCTGAGGCATATTGTGTAGTTTTTATTTATTTTTTTAATTGCTTTACTCTTGCTTATTTATCCTGAATCCTTAACGAGTATAATGGTCTTTGGGTTTTGAAAATCACTTTTGGGTAAAGAATTATACTCGTATCTATGTGACTCCTCTTCAGTATATTCTAAATGTAAGATTTCTGTAGGAAAACGTGCACCGCGTTTTCCAAATAAAGTGTCATGTAGAGGTGCCTTTAAGATAACCATACTTCTAGGGTGGTGTTTTCTGAAGCACAAAATATGACTTAATGAAGCTAATAAGCCTTTTAATACGGCGTTAAATCATAAACATTATAAGACGAAGTGGCCATTAAAACCTAATTACTTGAGGCAGTATTTTTAACATTTAAATGATTTCAGTCAAATTATGTAATAAAAAATATAACAGCCCGCCTTAAAGCAATATATTCCTTGAGGAAATAATGAATTTGAAAGTTTAACAATAATACTTGTGATTCTTGGAAGCAATAATGCAATTTTTGTCGCAGTTTGTAAAATAGCCAATCAACAACCAGAAAAAGCTTTAGTTAAATGAAGGTATTCTATTGGACTAGGATTAACCAATGAGAGACTTGAAATACAGAAATTTATAAATTTAGGCGGTAGAAATTAAGTCAGTTGCTTGTAGACAGCGCTCATAACTGGACGCGTTGGTTGTAGACGGTGTTCCTAAGCGGACGTGAGATGCATCCTCGAGAAATTTAATACGTATTTTTTGTGAGACGAAAACAGTTTACGTGTTAAAAAGTGCAAGTAGTTAATAAAAAAACCTCACAGCTCTCTATATCAGTGAAGTGATATTTAAATTGTGTCAAGGATTAATAAATGTAGTGAAGTAACAATTATAATCTGTGTAAGCCTACATTCTTAGCCGCACTACTCCCTGCAAAGAAATCCATGTCTCTAACAATAATACTGACGCAGCCGAGGCAAACATAATTATATAATATTTAAAGAAACAGTCAAATTACAAAGTTAATATTTTTAAACCTACGAAACGAAGGCTACGGGTACCATACGTGCGGTTGCAACTACTTCAACTTCGGCTCCCCAAAAAGTTGAACTACAATACAACTCCTACTTCAAATTGGATCCCAAAGCGTGGGGCAATTAACGTAAAGACAATAACTACTTCATACTCATTCGTGATATTTTTAAAGTTATACTCCTCCTACAAAGCATGCCTTTGTTTTACCACTCCAAAAATTAATAATACCTTCTGTGCGCCTATTTATGTGTTCTAACTGAAACATATGGCAATCACTTCATTATATCGGGAAGATATTTGGGCTACGGCCACGTTGGGGTATTGTGGCGCGAACGGTGAGGAACAGGGGGGAAGTTTCTATGCGCATGAAGTAATGGGTGTTTAGTGAAACATAAACAGATATTTAAATGTAATAAGATTATTGTGAAAATAGAGTAATAGTGATCACTGAACCTGTGTTATAATATGACGTGATGAATACCGTCACCCTCAAAAGCAATACATTTCCAGCATGTACATTGTCGTGGATAAAACTTGAACCATTCCCCTAGATTGCCATTGTGTTTTTCCCTCCGTAAGGTTTCCACCTTCAGATAACCTACTTTTGACTCCACACAGCCGGTATGAGTTCTGTGTATGATTTGCCTGAAACAATACAAGAATATACAACGTAACAATAAACGATGTTTATAGTGAATGCAGAATGAAACGGTGGTTCGGATACAACTTCTATAAAAGAGTTTCGCTGCGATTGGCACACAAGGGAAGGTTAAACTAGTTACAAATAACTCTGCCTTCTATAAGAAGGGGTGAAGAATTATTTGCAGGCGTGGTTAAACAAAACGACACCTATGACATTTACATGTATGACAGCTTTTATCAGTAACATGGAAACGATGGTTAAAGTTTTTGCCGCTACTAAACAACAATAAAAACCTGGCATTAAGAAAACGGTAATGTAGCATTAAAATATAAGGTTTAAGTTGTAATGCTACCCTTCGGAAGTTCGGCCATACTTTGTGGGAGGTAGACTATCCTACCAATCTAGTGGCTAGAATTATGCTTGAAAAACAGAGATGACCACGGCATTGGGGGTGTGGCTAGCTTTTGTCAGTACCAACATAAACATCTCCGTTCCGTTATGGGCCACATTTTATGCACGCCAGTATACATATGAAATTCTCAGAATCATCCATAGGCTTCACAGTTCCGTACCGTTGATAAGTATTATGAATGTACATCGTGCATATTTCTCTCATTGTCAGAATAAAACGGGCTAACCTCGTAACTGGACTGAGGAATTGCGGACCAAAAGGAAGCTACAGTCAGATTCTAATGTCTCCATTGCACGCCATCGATAATATAGTTAGTCACAAAGGATTAAGGCCGGGTCTAGGATACATCACGTGAGTCTACTTGTTCCCTCTGAACCAACTATTCATACTCGTGGTGTCTGTAGATACGTGCAACACGTGGCATTTCGTGGATCTTACCAACCAAAGCAGAAGTGATCTAAAATGTTTTGGCTGTAAAATAATTCTTTCTTTCACAAATTGGACTATAATGGCTTACTTTACACTTAGAACGCGAAACTTGATATCTTGTGTGAGGCAGTATTTTTAACACTTAAATGATTTCAGTCAAATTATATAATATAAAATATAATAACAGACCGCCTTAAAGAAATATGTGTATAAAATAATATATAAAAATGCATGTAACAGTCATTGTATTAAAGTATATATTATTCTATACATGTTTAACAATGCTAAGTGAATGTATTACGTAATTAATAATGTAGGAGCTGTGAGAATAATAGGTTAAAAGTTGCTAACAATGAGGTAACCTTGAGGCAATAATGAGTAAGAAAGTTTAATAATGATACTAGTCATTATTGGAGCAACAATAATGCAAATTTTGTGACAGTTTATAAATAGCCAATGAACAACCA
Organism: Deroplatys truncata; assembly: GCA_030765065.1. Classification (NCBI taxonomy): domain Eukaryota; kingdom Metazoa; phylum Arthropoda; class Insecta; order Mantodea; family Mantidae; genus Deroplatys; species Deroplatys truncata. The sequence continues at coordinate 255,358,787 of CM060981.1, read as the reverse complement.
GAAAAAAGCTTAAGTTAAATGAAGGTATTCTATTGGAGTAGGATTAGCCAATCAGAAGCTGAAATAGGGCAAATTGTGCAAATTCAAAAGTCAGTTGCTTGTAAACAGGTTCCTAACCGGACGCGAGAAGTATAATACGTATTCAGTGTAAGACAAAAATAGTTTACGTGTTTAAAAGTGTAAGTAATTAATAAAATAATCTCACAGCTCTCTATATAAGTGAAGTGCTATTTAAATTGTGTCAAGGATTAATAAATGTAGTGAAGTAAAAATTATAATCTGTGTAAGCCTACATTCTCAGTCGCACCACTCCCTGCTAAGACATTCATGTCTCTAAAAGTAAATACTGACGCAGTCGAGGCAAACATAAATACATAATATTTAAAGAAACAGTCAAAAGTACAAAGTGAATATTTTTTAAACTTGGGACAAAGGTCACCGGAAACTACATTTGGGGTAAAGGCTAACGAATGCTTTTTACCAAACGTGCGGTTGCTATTACTTCAAGTTCGGCTCCCCAACAGTGAAATATAATACAGTTTCTTCAAACTGACTTTCCATACGTAGCAGCAACAAACCTTCTTCATTTGCTACAAGTTCATGAGTTGTAGCAACGGTTCAAGCAAACAAATCATCGGTTAGTTGCTTTCAGCTACCCAATACGATCTTTGATATGGCAATCCTGAGCCCAATGATTGTTGTGTTCATAGAATTCGCACAAGGCAGTCAAGAGAAGGCTCTCATACAACCCTTTGAGTTGTTAGAGCTCCCTCTACTCCATTGTCTAAAAGCTATTAATTTTGAAATGCTATTCTCAGATGTGTTAGTTCTCTATCAGTGTGTAATACAACGACGGCAGAGTTCATTAGGAAACTCCCGAAGAGGTTTTGAGGCTAATTTCGTATAATCATTGATATCATCCCCCCGGGAACTGTGGGTGCTTGGATCCACCGATTGCATTTCACGTAAATGGCGTTAAAGATTTCGGAACTTTCTTCAGGACTTGACTTCAGGCTGTCTAAAAAAATAAAATATATTCCTATTCTATGCGGGTCCTGTCGATATATTATTTTAGATTGTAGAATACGCTTCGTGTAACGCAGGTATCCCCACTGACTGTAATTACGTCCATGAGATATTTTGGCTCCCATCTAAATATCCTCGCAGGAACATGTACTTATTCATTGCCGATACTGTGTGACGTCTGTCCACTAAGGAGAGAACTGCTTCTAAAACGGGAGCATTATGTCTTCGCAAACAGTTCCAATTTAATCGAAGGCAATTTGACCGAGTGATATAAACCGGAAGTCTCATTATAGTGGGAGTCAAAGTTTGACCCTTTGGTAACCGTTGAACTCATATTTCATATTCTCGGCGATCCCCTTTGAAGCCGGAATTATAAAGGCAATAATTATCATAATAATCTGAGAAGGATAGTGATATAAAATAAGTAATAATATATTTAAATCAGTGTATGTATAAAAAGGAGAAGCATTGTGAAAATTGTTGACTGTTAAAAGCGACAGAAAGACAGGCACAGTTTTGCTAATTAGGGACCAGTCCCAGGTAGAAAGGGTAAATACCATTGAAGCAAGTTTTTTCCTGGTAACAGCCGAGTACAGCTGCACTTAGCCTGGCCAAGGTCACTCGTGAATTCATGACGCGATGGAGTTGAGGGACGAGAGGGGAAGTTTAGGCGTTGGTTTTCCTGTAGTAGCGTGGGTAAGTCAGTCTGCGTAAGTGCCTGGTGAGTGCAAGACGACTTTCTCGTCGTGTGGAGAAGAATGGTGGCGAACATGCTAGAGAGTAGAACGCTTAGCTGTAGTTAATATTCTTTGGTCTTGGTTAAGACAAAGTATCCTCGTATTCATTTAATAGTGATCGGCAAACCTAAAGTATTATTTTAAATAGTGAATAAAAGTGTTCCAAGACAGCGTTTGTGTGTTTCTCTGTACACACCCACGCATACCCTGAGGTTAAAGTTTCATGCTGGAGCAGCCAATCAGACAAGCAGCAGGAGACAAGCAGAAACCGTGAGGCAAAGGCATTGCTTCAGTTGTTGGAGAATGGAGTGTACCTGCGTCATATTGCGCATAAACGTGGGGCAGAAAGAATTACCTGCGTCACCTTAGTGATTGCCCGTTTTGCCCCTTCATTATATTCCTCGCAAGTTGACACATCAGCATCATAGCTTCATCAGAGAGATAACTATGTATCTCCTCATGTAGTTTAAGTAGGTGCTTCGAAGTCTCTGACAACCGTACTCTACAGTACTCACAATCTTCAACTGTCGTGGCCTCTGTACAGGAATTAATTGTGGGAACAACGCATGTGTTTATTTCTATCAGGTGTGCGCTTCCTTCGCAACTTGTGTAGTGCGTCGTCTGGGAACATTATGTTAAAAGTTAAGCCAGCAGTAGCAGAGTGTGCATAAATATTAAGCTTTACAGACTTATTGACTCCGGCAACTTCCTTACTTTCGATAAAATTCTAATTGCATTATCGACTGAGAGTGCAAGAAGTGTTATTAAGTAGCATTAGAGTGGTGCAGTCATAAGTAGTCAACACGTAAACGAAAGGACAAGATGAGCATGAGGTGTGCCATTATTAGCAAAACCTATATGCATAAATTACACAATGTTAACCGGCGAAATATAAATCTAAAGTTTTTCATTGCCTATTATGCAGTGGTAATTGTGTATGATGTGACATTGATTTACTATTTCCATTCTCCTTGAAGAATGCTGAATTCAGTTACTGCAGTTAGTTAAGTTGTTCCTTTCTGGGTGGAGGAAACACCTTACGTCATCTAGGAAACTATTTTGTGTCTGGTAATAGTAGCAAATAGGTATATATATACGTACATGTGAATAACTTTAACACATTGATATTGTCACGTAACATATTATGAATTGACTTCTCTTCGCGGATAGCATCTGCCTCTGTTAAAGGTAGTCACGTTACAACTCTTCTGGTCCACGTAGATTTAGCTACATTTCTGGTAGATGATGTGGAGTGTCTGAGATTTCTCATAGTTGGCTAGTTATATATTACTCCTCGTAGCACAAAAAAAGCGTTCCTCCGCGAGAGATTTTTTTTTATTTGGGGAAACAGGAATATAGGTCTAAGGAAAATAACAGAACTATGTGTAGGTAGTAGAAAGGAAAAGGAAGAGGAAGAGAAGGATCTTATTCTGTTGTGTCGCTATTTAATGGGGGCATAATGGTGCTCATGTTGGCCGGTACCGCCGAAGCAAACCGGCTGATTGTGGGTGATCAATGAAGTGTGCGGAAGTCTCCGCTGTGGTGATCAGGTATCTCCCATGGCGGAAGCCCTGGCAGGGACCTGTGAACGGTGGTGACTTAGCTGTCGTAACAGGAGATGCATGCTCCAATCCCGGGCCTGTTACCTCCGGGAGTTGGCTCTTTGATGACGATGTGCTGGGCGTCGGTTGTTGCGCACCCGGGCTTTTTCCTCCGGGCAAGTGGATGAGGCGATGCGGCGTGAGGTGATGCTGCGTGTGGAGAGGGGTTGTCGATGTGGTGGTTTAGGTTCCCCTCCATGCGTTTGTTGATGTCTTGTAGTTTCTCAAATGCTTTAGTCATTTGGTTGCGGCTTTCTTCAATGTGTTCCAGAGCCACTTTTTGCTGCTGGGTGGCTTGTTTGGCAATATCCTTTCAGTGAATTTCCAGGGCGGTCATGCAGTCTGTGTGGAAGTACATCTGGCTGTTGATTTTGCTGTTGATGGATTTCGTCGTAGCGTCGTGCGATTCGGTGATTGTGCTGGCAACTTCCGAGAACTGTGCGCTGAGATGCTCTTCCAGGGCTGCGAGCCTGCTGGCAAGGATCAGCACCTCAGCGTGAAGGTCCTGGATAGTGTCAATGGTGGGCTGGTTGGTAGTTGCTAATTGTGTTATCTGCGATGAGGTGAAGTTCTGCGGTGTAGCTGTGCTGTGGTGTGGTGTGTCTGCGATGTGCGGCGTAGCTCTACGTGGGTGGAGTGGGCAGACGGTCTGGCCAGTGTAGTGCCCCTTGCCCCCGCAGGAGGCGCAGAAGCGGCGGCGGTGTGTCAGGTCGTGTGTCCTGCACATGGTCCCATTGCCACAGTAGTGGAAGCGGGGTGCGGCGTCACATGACGCGGCGGTATGCCCGTACAGGCAGCAGCGTCGGCACGGAGTTGGGCGCACACTACGACTGGCCTCGAGCGACAGTGTTTGCCCTAACAAGGGCAGTCCTGCGCCGAGGGCCAGCGAGTATTCGCCCTCGTCCAAGAATGTGAGGCGGACTAGCGATGTAGGACCCCTATCGTTTCGAATACGAGACGCCTTGGCCGCTGACGGCCAGTAGCGTTGAGCGGCGGTGAGTAATAGCACGTCAGGGAGCTGTCGGTGAACTCACCGGACGACTGCGGAGTAGCGTGCAGGCACGCTGTTCAGCGGCGTGTGGCTGGCTGCGCTGGCTGGAGAGATGGCGCTGGGTGCTTCGACTGGCGGCGGCGGTGGAGAGGCTGGAAGCTCTTCTTCAACGGTGAAGCTTGGAGGCTGCGGCTGTCCTCTTCCTGCCCATGTTGACTCTACGAGAGCTCGAAGCGAAGTCCCCGCGAGAGATTAGCTCGTAGTCACCTCAAGTATAGTCGTCCAAAAAGTCGCTGGATAAACATATAGAGGAAACTGCAATTATGGCTACTGTTTAGGCATGGAACTGGAAACTCGAAATTCTAGCCATGACCTTCTCGTTGTACCTCTGGTGTTAACATTCAGGTAACGTATAAGAAAACTAATTTCATATAATAACCAATTCTTATTCTTCAGTGTTGTGTAATGTGATAGTTGTGGCATTTTCTCATTCAGATAATTTGATATTTTTGTGAAGGTAATGAGTGCAAATATGTTAAAGGCGATCATGGCCAAGTTGTAAGCCCAGGTAAGCCAAGAAGTTCGAACTCAATTTCACCAAGCAAAAATGAGAAATATTTAGGAAATTGTAACGGTATTCTTATAAAGTTATTACTTGTGATGTTTGTGTATGTGTGTTTACTTCATGTGAAGCCATCTTGTGACTTCATTCATTTGTTCGGTTTGTAGCTCCATCTGGTGTTAGCAATTTGCAGCAGTGTTAGTGTTCGTTTGAAAGAACGATATTGTTATCTTAATTAATTTTGGTTTACTGTCCTCCGGCTAGCTATTATTTCTCGGTCGAACATGTCTCTTGATCAGGGTGTGTAAACGGAAAGGAATCTTTTATCCAAATATAACACTGATGAAGAAATTTGTTTTATACTTTTATTGTCGAACACGTTAACTATCACATTTATACATTGATCTTAACACTCGCCAAACTGAAACTGTTATAATAACTTCTTACTGATCACTTTTAATCCACGTACTTCAACTTTTTGTATAATTAACCTTACAACACTTTAGATTATTCATAATTCTGCTGCGCGTAACTTGTGAATCGATACCCGACGTTTACCGTACAAATACTTTCGACGAACTGACTGACTGAAGACGACGTGTAGTGTACACAGATTTTTGATGAACTGGCCGACTGAATGACTTTACCTCTAACCTAGCCTCTATTTATACTCCCACTCCCCGATATGCCTAAAGATTATAACTAAACTGCAATTGGCTAATAAAACGCGCCAACATTAGCGTCTATTTTAATATCCAATGAAAATTATGAATACATATGCTCTAGGGAAATATTCCAGAAGATTCTAAACGGAAAAATCGCGCCAATATTACGTAACTTCCTTGTTTCCAATAATGATAAACAGCTCACCCCCCCTCGCTGCATTATTGCGCTATTATTGTCAGTATCAGTAAGGCCGTATAAACTTACTTCTCAACAATAATTACAATCAATAAACATCTCAAATCAATGTCACATAAAAATGCATATTCATATTACAATCATTATTTACATTTAAGTAATTTGTGATACAAATTACTGCATCAAAATAAGTATGTAACTTATCTAGAGCTACACATGTGTCTTGTACGATATTTTTTTCACTTTATTCTAAAAATCGTCTGCGACGACTGACGGAGCCCTGATCGAGCTTCGTCATGCACATTTGGTGGTCCATTGTTTAACATTTAACACCACTTGATCATATTTCTTTCGTTCATTACTCTATTACCACACACTTCTTTTAATTGATTGTAAATTTCAATAAACGAGAATTCAAAATTCCAATACCTCTCACCCGAGAATCGTTGGGACTTTGATCGCAGAGTTCGTTTTGAATAATCACAGAAAGCACAATAACAAATTATTTGGGCTGAATCTTATACAAAATTGAAAGAAGATTTCGAGGAAGCCATTCGGCACCGATCTGTGCAGCGGGAAAGCGCAAATGGTCGTTACTTCCTGTATGACCATCTCAGCTTGTTAAAAGTTAATACGTTTTTTGCGTATATTTGACATTTCAACGTTTGAAATAACACATTTCTTATCTTACATACCTCTTGCGGCGTTCCTCATTCCTATGAGCTTATAGATAAAGAATCATTGAAACTGTATCGGTTTTCAGGCAGTAGTAGTAGTAGTAGTAGTAGTAGTAGTAGTAGTAGTAGTAGTAGTAGTAGTAGTAGTAGTAGTAGTAGTAGTAGTAGTAGTAGTAGTAGTAGTAGTAGTAGTAGTAGTAGTACATAGCTTGGCTAAAATATTACCGCAATTTTGCACCTCTCCACTACGTTACAGAATGCCAAAATGTAACCCACAGCAATTAGTTAGTGGCTTTTAACAACTTGTTTTAAGCTGTAACAAGATGTTACAGAATGGCTCTGATGGTTAAATTCCAAGTGGTGATAATTACTTGCATAACATTCGCGACAATATGTCCAAGGGAAGGCTTTATTAAACTTACATCGAATTTTATTGTTTGTTTACAATTTTACGTCCTTCTTCTCGTATTTGTTTTGTGTTACAATGCACTGACTTTAGTCAACAGTTACTTGTACATTTTGCAACACTGAACCTGTGATCTATTATCGCTGCTTGCGCTGCTGCTTTGCATTGAATTCTTTTTATCTACTTAAATTTTATTGTTGTTACTCAGTTTTAGTGCAGGCACCATGACAAATGGATTAGATAAGCCTGAGAAAGAAGCCTGTTAGTGCGGTTGACAGCTACGAGTCGTTTCTGAATCTTAAGATCGTATATGATATGGTATGAAAAAGGAGTACCTCGTACCTCCAGCCAACGCGGATCTTATGCGCTTTCCATCTCCGGTACAGAAAGGTGAAGGAACCGCAGGAGGCCATGGGTCACAGGATAGAGATGTGCAGAGGACCCTAACGATTTCAAGCCTGAGGTTCCGGTCACACCGGTAGGCTGCTCAGAAAGGCATTCCTCTGGCGGAACCAAAGACAACTCACTCTCTTGAGGCGGCTCAGAAAGGGCTGCCATCTAGTAGGGCTGGAAAGAAGTTTCCAACAAGCATCCGTGCCATCTGTCCGATACCCACCGACACTGCACAGCTCCTAAGCCTGCTTTAATCACGAAAGGGGAAGTAAAATTAAATTCGTGGTAGAAGAGAAACCACACCAGATTTCGCCTTGCCAAATAGAAAAAAACATGAGAAACCTATGGTTAGATTGACCTGTCCCAGGAATCGAACTCAGAACCTTCCAAATACGAGCCTCTCCGTTACTGATGAGCCATTTCACTCGGTAAGATTATATAATTACTACTTCTGAACTGATATTTCCAATCATCATTTTTATTCGCAAAGTTGACTCCCTAGTTCGATTTCGGGCAACACTGGTATTTGAAGGTCTAAGGTATGATAAAAAATCTACTACAGAAGAGACACTGCCATTAAAAAATTAGCTGCCATTTGTAACGTTTGGGACAAATGTTTTGGAAATGCTTGTAAAATTACATAATCCTGCAAAAACTACGACTCGGCGAACAAATAGAAGGATTTCGAGGTCCATTCAAGCTCCTTGTATATTCTGTACATACAACAACAAAATACATTAATATGTTATGTGGAAGCTCTAAAATACACATTTGTAAACCTCGTGTCATATATTTCTGTCAAAACTACAATTATTGAGAAATTATGTTTTTCTAAAGTTCAGTATGTTCATTATCTGGTCTGCCATAACAATAGAAAAATAAAATTATAGTGTCATAAATACGAGTTGAAAGAAATAAGTGATTCATTTAGTAAAACTAAAAGTTTCTGATGTAAAACAGGGGAAAATAATGACAAGCTGACACATGTTTATAAATAGAAATATTAATAAATCTGCTATACCTTATTCATTTATGCAGTCGTATGATTATCGTATGATGGTTTGTAAACAGATGTGACACACATTATGTTATGCTAGCATTGCTACAACAAAATGGAGCCATGATTATGAGTATAGTTCTTCATGTTTTGTACCACCTACACTAGACCTTGTCGCAGGAATCTGAACGGTCCAAGCAGTGCAATAGCGTTAATGGTAATATGTTCCTTTTTAACTTAATTACAATATTTTACAATGGCCTATAAATTATTGTGAACAACTATATAAATAAATGCAAATGAATGCTACGTGAACTAACATTTTGAACTTGCTAAGAAGTAAACAGATAAAGGACGTATGCTTATCTACAACAACATGCATAATGCGTGAGTAATTTTTCAGTGTCAGGTACTGAGATAGCTTTTCCATATTTGGAAATTTAACAGGTTAAGTTATTCTGTCTTGTTTATAAGCCATGTCGGGTAAGAATACGATATTGTTTCACAAACACCATCACCATGTCGCTCAAAGTGATTGCTTTGTTGCTTATTTTACAAGTAAGTTATTCTATGTAGTTAGTGGCTTGGTAGCAAGTTGTAGAACTTAGTTTATATTTTGTCTACCTCTAATTGCACCCTGTATACATAAGAAAATTTGGAGTTATAGGATGTAAGGTATAAGCACAATAATATAGCGTTACATGACAATGATTTGGAGGGCAATTATCCGATTAGCTGTCACGAAAAGCGCCTGGGTTTAAACTCACCCAAGGTGGGAGGGTACTGTGGTACTCATTTAAGATCAATGTCAACTGAATCTTGAAAAATTTGGGGAGCTGCAATCATCGCCATTATTATCATCATCACCACCATTTTTTTCATCGCTTCTCCATTAGCATCATTGCTGAACAAATGACTAATTTGCAATATTGAATTTATTATGTTACTATTCATAATCTATTTTATGAATTATTATTTTATTTTTTATTACTTACCAATTTTAAATATACTTATAACCTATGTGATAAGATACTTCATCTGAAAAGAAACCTTTGTAAAGCCAAATGACATAAGTAATAAAAAAAATTGTAGTTAAGAGTATATTATAACCCATTAGTTCATTATAGTTTGTTCTGTGAAAACCATATTTTATAGACGTATTAACAGCAATTATCTCACTTCCAATTAATGATAAACAGAGCGATATGCTTAAGTTGATACTCTATCCGTTTGTGGGTTCGCATTCAACATTAAAATCCCTAACAATCGACCAGAAATACCAATAAGGCTTACTATGACGACAGAACACTGAGAAATAGAAATAATTTAAAAATTTAATTAAATCGAATTTTATTTATGGGCGATATTTAACTACTATGGTTCTAAGCGTCCCATTCTATATTGGGCCTGAAAGACCAGAAACCTTGCTCAGAGGCCTCTTTATAAGGCTTGAAGTTCCTTTATGTATCATAAATCTACGACAAGGGACCATCGGCTTTACATCCCTTCCGAAGGAAGCCATGCCAAGAAATTTACGCCTGAAAGCATCCATCGCCTTCGGGTGGAGACTAGCATGGTACCCCTAGACCACGAAGGAGACGTGAATTTGAACTGCATTGTGTCTAAATTTCACATACAGTTGCAAATCTAGACGCGCTGTTCATTTCGTTTTACAGTCTTGTGTCATTCTCAGAAGCTCTATGTTCGCTCATTTGTTTTGCTATACTTTGATTCGATTTCTTTTATTTATTATGTTTGTTTTTATTTTTAAAGCAAATGTGATGCATCTTGACTTATAAACAGGGAAATATCACGTATACAATTATTAGAAAGCATGATATCACCTAAAATATCATAATTACAAAGTAAAGTATATTTATTTCAAAACAAGAGATACGAAAGGTATAACCTCATTATTAAAGAGTTGGGCATAAGTTTTCTTGCGTAGCTTAAAAGCGTTTATTCCGCATTTCTAGAATAACGGACCTTAAAAAAGTTCAACAAACTTAAATAAAATGACATTAAACATAAAGTAATTAATACAATTTATTATTGTCTTTAAGGGAAGTATAAACCATGCCTCTTTCATTGTTGCATATATAAACAGCGTAGTGTAATCACAACCGAGCACATTGTAACACATAGTTTGCAACGGGCGTACAGGCCTCAGTGATGAAATACCAAAGATGAACTGAATTGTCTGTTCCCATTGCGTATATAGGTGCATACCTCCAAAGGAGGTAAGGTCTTGCAAGATACATAATCTCAGGACTAGAAGACGGATATTTTTTGGAGATAGCGCTGGGCACTCACAGATATTGCACCATTATTATGAAAAGTAAAAGTAAAGGTACATACGTATCACGGAAGGACCCCCGGAAACGGGGCAGAGCACCGCACGCAGGCCAGTCGGTCTATTGAGCTTCCGACGTGATATTTGGGAGGTAAGGATGAGGGGAGAGAACCGAAGGGCGATCAAATCCGGATGCTGACAGCGCACGCATGGATGGGGTTTCTAACGTCTCCAGATATAAGGCATCCGACGCTACATGGTCCCTCTCTACAAGCTACCAACCTCCAGGGACCCGCGCAGCGGAAGCCCACGCTGAGGAGAGACCTAACTGAACAGTACTGCAGCGTCACCAGGGAAGAAACTTTCACAGAGCGCAAGCCACCATTCAGCCGCAACCCGCCAAACCCGCAACCCGCAACCCGCTCTTACAGCCCTGAAACAGATGTCAAGAAAGATGGTGGCACAGGAAATGAGAGGAAGGATAGTCGTGGTAGAAGAAGAACTACTTTAGCATTCCCTGGCTGGAAACACGAAAACTGCATGGGTCAGAGTTGGCAGTCGCCGAGGATCGATCCTGAGACCTCCGAATGCGGACCACAGACGTAACCGTCTGAGCCATCCCGCTCGCTACCATTATTATGCAACCATGTACTCAGTCTACTAAGCGGCGTATCACAGCTTAGTTAAAAGAATATTCATGCTAGAAAGTTACGATTTTAGTGCTTCGGAAGAGCTTAAATAATATGAATGGAATTTATTGCAATGCAGTTTGTGTTGCGTCTTTGTCAGTGATGGCGTACTGATATTGGGCTTACTGAACACAGTATGTAAAATAAGCTATTCCTTAGGCCTATACGTAACTGATAAATCTCTAATAATATCTGCATTCTAAAGTGCCTCTCTTCTTAAACGTTGCTCAGCATAATAATATGTTCTTTTAAAGAAATTCTTGTTATTATTCGTTATCTTAGTAATTAGTTCTGTTGGTTTCTTCGTAAACAAGGAGCATATCAGGCATCTTATCGTTTGGATACATCGTGAGAGGCGACAGCTGTGATTGATACAAGAGAAGATTATGTTCCATTCTTATTTAATGAATATCTACTTAAGAAAGGTTGACACTATATGTACTATCTTTCACAACAGTAAATGGTAAACTGCCAATGGGATCTGCGCGAAGGCTCACCTAATTCTCAGACGTTCTTGCAAAGATGGTATGAGAATGGAATTTGTCATATGCTTCCCTTGCTGTGCAAGGCGGCAGCCATCAGCTCACCTCGCAGCTTTGAAGAGCAATATTTCAGCAATCCTTGTAAACTAACGGGCAAATATTACAAATACAACTTCAGTACCCCTGTAGAAAGCACGTGGTTGTAATGTTTCGATTACGCAGTGGACCAGAAATAAAAACGATTCCAGTGTTAGATGCTTTACTTACAAACGTATCTTGATCACCAACCCTTTGCTTCTGTGCTTAGCATAGCTGAACTCGTTAAAGCGAGTTACTGGTTGACAACAATGTTGGCAAAGTGCGGATTGAGTCCCATGCAACGTATATGGTTTTTGCTTTTTCGTTTTGTTTCGATATGGAACATAATTATTTATATAACCTGTGCCAATTAGTCCCCGTAATGGAGGGCGGTTCCGACCACTTCAGCTGCCGTGGTGCGGGCCCTGCGGACCCTGAGCACTCGTGGTGCTTCTGACGTTACTAGAAGTACGCCGCGCCGAACATTCGAGCCCCTCCCGTAAAGGAACTGTTCGGTTTGGGTTGGACTCGGCGAGACAGTAGTTCCCGAAACCATGGCAGATTGGGGGTTATGAGACGCCCCGATGTTCTCCGGCACCAGCCATGAGGGAGAGCTGGTAGACGGTACGTCTATATACGTCGGCCCCACCGAGGTTTTTCGGTAGTCTCCCCCAATAGGGCTTTCCCTATTGGCCTGACGCGCGTAAGTGGTGTATCAACTTCCGTCCCTGTATGGAAGAGATGAGGACTTTGTCCTAACTCAACCTCGGCACTGTTCCTAATGGAAAGAATCCGCGAGACTTGTATCCCGCGTTGCGTGGGCGTGGACTCTGAGTACTTAGATCCGGTCCCGTGTTTACAGGTTGTGTCAATTAGTATAATATTATACAAATCAATGGAACCTCTTTCTGATAAAGTTCCTCCTTGAGAGCAGTAAATCAAATGGCTATTTTTATTTTGCACAGCGTTGTAATTTTGCTCGTTGTCTTACAAACGCTGCAATACGATTTACATTATATACCTGAATGCTTTATAAAATATAAATTGCAATTTCTGCAAACAAAATAGGAAATACACCTAACGCAAATGTTAATCACGCCTTCCGAAATTAATAACGTTTTACTTTAAATACCCACATTCAAAGGCATATATGCTTAAATCTCGAAGATTGTTAGCAGGTTAAAGAAGTTACTTCATTCATGCACTGTTAATCTTAACATTATCATACAGTGAATGTAAGGAAACATAAGTTATTCATGTTAGAAGGTCTCGAAAAACAAGGAAAGTAAAATGTTTCAGGCACAAGAAGCGAAAATATATATTTTAGAAATTTTGAGTGAACTCAACATGGTTATATTACTTTGTCGCTAATTCTGCAGTATTATGACACAAACACCATACTATGTGAGTATCGAAAGCAAATGAATTTAATACGTTACATATCATAGGAAAGCATTTATTAGCAAAACGTCGGTATTAATGGTCAAAAAAATTAATTGTTGGATGCCAGTGAATAAAGTAGTTAATGATGCATTAAACAGACTACAATGCAGCTGTAGATTACCTGGACGTGAAGCAACCGTTTGCGCCTAGCAGCGTTGCTAGTTTGTTCACTTTCAAACACTATACGATGTAGCTCCATTTCTGGAAGCATGTCTTAACCCTGATTTTCCATTCCTGATACAAGAATTTACTGATTAAAAACGTTTGCTAAATTTCCACTTCAGAATCTAAGCACCGCGAGGCGACAATGGAACCATCGATAGCTGACACTTTTGGATTCTACAGATAACTCTGCAATGGTCTCGGGTATTCCTCTATTGTATAAATTGCGCTCTATTTATGTGATGTTAAGTTTTATTCTGTTGCTAACTTAGCAACAAATTTTAATGCAGGGCGTAAAGTGCGTAGCACCCACATAGCAACATCGTATACTGCTTGGAAATAAAATGCCAAATTACTACTCAACCAAATGAGAGAAAAAGAGAGTTCTTGAGAAAAAGAATGTTCTGTTTCATAACGATAATGTGCTTTCACACACATCTGAGATTATTTCTGCAAAACTGTGTGGCCTACGTTTCCAAATACTTTCACATCCAACATATTGTCCGTATTTGGCTCACAGTGAATACTTCTTTTCCCAAACCTGAGTAGACAAAGACGGTTATTTTGCACAGTTGTGCAAATCTTACTTTACTGCGGGCACTAAAATGTTGTAAAGTCGTTAGTGATATCCAAGATGACCATGTTGAAAAACAAAATTCTTCAATTCTGTGACTTCTTCATCAGGCCGAAACTTCTTGAACGCTCTTCGTAATATGAATTTGGCATGCGAAAAGTGTAAATTTTAATGTTGACAATACATATTTTATATTTGCAAACGATTAAATTAGAGTGTAAGAGAATAGAAAAGCATTTGTATACAGCAAATAAAGTTTCCGATATACTAATCATTATATGCACCAATATAATCAAAATCATTGCCAGAACTCCAAATAATCAGAATAATATAGTCGGCAAGATAAAATTAGGCATTAAGGAGACCACAATATTCTGGCTATAGTTTCAACTACCAGATCAATATAAAAAATACTAAAGAATTAACGATTGAGGACCGTTTTAACAAAACTAAACAAACGCTGTTTTTTCAAAATTCCTGTTTTAACGGATTCTGGTGGTCAAATATGAGCATCATACAATGGTTAACAGAAAATACGACAAAACTAAATGCATGCCGTTGTAAGAGGCGTCTGAATATAGCAAATTTTCACGAAACTCGACATCTCGATTTTTCAGGATTTCACAAAACTCAACCAAACGTTGTTTTATACTACATGGGTGAAACTAAGAATAATAATTATTATTATTTAAAGGATAAATTTAATAGTCTTTACACTCGAACGTGTATATTATGGGACAATCGGAAAACTGTGACAAAAATGTTTTCTAAGTGATTTTTTAATAACAAGGCACGTTTTTCCGCGTAAATCTCTTTCATGTTCAGCCACAGTTTCAATATAATATTAGCAATTGTTATAGAACACTCTTGTGTGGAACATCGTTATTAAGAGGTTAGAAGATTCAGAATACTCTTAAATAGTTCAGGAGGTGAAAAGTGGAAGACAAAGCAGGAGCCGTCAACGCTAAAGGAGTAAGAAGCGCAGGATTGCACCCTCAAATGAAGATCTGAATATAGACTGTAACCATATTGAAACAAAAAAAAGAGAGAAAAAACATCCCAAAGCCGCA
This sequence comes from Deroplatys truncata, assembly GCA_030765065.1. Classification (NCBI taxonomy): domain Eukaryota; kingdom Metazoa; phylum Arthropoda; class Insecta; order Mantodea; family Mantidae; genus Deroplatys; species Deroplatys truncata. Next base: position 255,343,745 of record CM060981.1, on the reverse strand, counting down.
TGTTTGCGTTTCAAATATATTATTAAATTTGGAGATATCCTATATATGAGTCAGACAGAAATTGAACAGGACAATTTCTTACTACGATACATGAGAGTGAACTTGCCTAACAGACACAGAGGGAAGGAACAGGATAAAAGTAAACGAAGATCTGTGTCAATCTCATACTATATAAGAGAAAGAGAAGGCGGAGATTCCTGTATGTGCCTCAACATTCAGAAAAGTGACAGGCAAGTCTGATTTTATTTATAGCCGAAACAAACATTTTGTAGAATGAAAATAATTGTCTCAACAACTTATATTTTATTTCATATGTATTTTTCCAGCAGTGTTTGAGACAGACTCAGGCGCATTGCCAAAAGATATAAGCTGGAGGGTGTACTACCTAAGGAGAATTGGGGTGGACGAGCTCGCAAGCTGCAGGAAAGGGACGAAGAGCAGACGCAGCTCATTAAGAAGGATATACTTTGTATAAATGCCGATCTCCTGCTTACTCTAGAAATAAAGTTAAGTGGCCATGTCTTCCACCAGAGCTGAATCTTAAAATAATTCACGATAGCTACAATGTTTCTCGTGTTAGACAGGGATTTTTGGGCTACTCTATGTCAAAATATAATAAGGTATTTTACAAATATTTTAACCTGGGTTTTGGAAATTTTCATACTGATATTTGCTCAGCTTATGCACGCTTTTTTGTTGAGCTAGTCAACTTTATATTTGGAATTAATTCACAAAATAAAGTATACAAAGTATTTAACTACACATGGCTTTAGACAGACTCAGAAAGGGAGCAAATGAAATTGCACCTGTTGTGGGAGACTATTTAGCTTCCTTAGAGTAAGGGCTAATGAAGGAGGATACAGAAAATCTTAGTCTTAGATCCCAAAACAAACTGCACAATGACAGCAATACTTATGAGTTACATTGAAACCTCAAAGGTATTTTAAGAAATTCAACATTGTTTCCCAATGTGTGGGCATAACAATTTGCCTCCCGACAGGGTGTTTGGTCTTATTTAAAAATAAGTACGAAAACACGAAACAACCACTCTGCCCTTAAAAATTTTGCCAAAGTTAGTGGAAGTTAAGTTTTGGGGTAAGGACTGGTATAGTTACGATATTAAATCAATCTCCAAACGTGTAATTAAATCCAAATTGCCTTTAAGATATCTGAGGCAAGAGTGCTGCATTGTGTAAGAAGACCTAAGGCGAAGGTACAATGCCTTTTTCAAAATACTCAGTTTACTTCACCCATAGAATTTGAGGTGCAGAAACCTAGAAAGAGAAGTGCTCCGATAATGTTTGAAGCATCTCAACTTCCATCAGTGAATAATGTAAGCAAAAATAAAGCTAATGACATAAAGAAGTTGTTTTATTTTGAATATTATTCAGAGGAAAGTAAAGAATTCTATTCAAAGTTATACAAGTGAATGCTGAGGATGTTGAAGACAAAATTCTACACCTTTAAATTAAAGAGGGTTGTGTTCTAGTATTGTTTTGGATCACACGCTATTAAATATAAAGTTTCTGTATTAAAATATGTACTATTACTTAGTCCTCATTAGCACGTGTGACTATGAGTTTAATAATAGGTTGAAGATGTAAGAAACTGATTTTGTTACTGTGGGAACTTGTGTTCATGTGTTAAATTATGTTAAGAAAAATATATTTTTTCTAATATATTGTCAACTTCTTATTCTGATAATATGTACAACATGTAATATATATAAAAGCCCACTGAGTTTAAATGCTTAGGATGTGCATTTGTAACACTTGGCTTTCAAAATACACACCAAATATGTATGAAAAAGTATATAGGTTGTGTTTTATAAAACTTTGAAATACCTATTTACAAGGATGAACAGTACTATTTTTTAATTTTTTGAATCAACGATATTGAGTACAACTAAAAATACCTCTCCTGTAAGGTTTTGTAAATTGTGTTTGCTGAGTTTTGTTAAAACGGTCCTCAGTTTTAATTATTTTAGTGAGACCATATGTGTATACGCGTAGGAAAGTTCGAAAGGATATTTGAAGTTTCAGAAAGTGAGGCCTTAGCCGCAATATTATATTGAAGTGAATACTGCGTGTTAAGAATGGATTATCTGAGAAGATACTGCTTAAATAAGATTTTTCAGGTTTCTATCTGGAATACGAGGAACAATGAAGATACAAAATCTTAACTAATATCTATATAACACTGTATATCAGGTGATTCAGCTATCCCTGCCGATTTTGTAAGATAGGCCACCCTTCAAGACGCAATTGCGTTTTAAGTCCTGTTTATTCGCTTACAAGCTTACTAACTTACGCTTCTACATAAGCTCAGCATTCACCGGAAAAGCGGTTTAAAGGACATAATGTACTCTCCACTAAAGTACAGTTAAAAACGTATGACTCATTTATTGACAGCTGATTCCGTGATTCCAACAGATTATACTCGTGATAACATGGACCAATCATATGTGTTCAGTATCAAAACCATTAAAACAAAATGCTGGAATTTTGTAAATAAAGACACGTTAGGCTGCGATAAATTAGAGACACGTTATGTAGAAAATGGATGCTGTGCAGTCAAGACATAAAGATTAGTAAATAAAGGCTTATTTCAATTTCGGCCTACATACATCTCAAATAACATACACAATAACTTATGCAAGTTAAATATCATGATAGACGTCGAACAAAGAAACAAAACGCTCTTTCAGGATTATAACATACAAGCAAAGTAGTGAGGTGGTACCTGTGTGGCGTTTGGCGCGTCTCGTAAGAGCTAAGGTTTAAGCGCAAAGGCTCTCTCGACCATGCGTCCAAGTGGAGAAGTGGAATTATACTGGCGAGTATAGTAACTCGCCAGCAACGTCAGTTCGAACCGTCGCGTTGTTCTTGCTTTCTTTTCTTCTCATTAAAACTGGGAAGTCGATTACATAATAACGCAATTTTAGAATCCCCGAGGTTTTTAACGAAATTGTAAGCTAAATGGTTGCTGATTGTATAAATGTTGTAATGAGAGTGTATAATAATCTAAACACAAACTGTAATATTATACCTTTCTGTCCCATTTGACCGGTATTCGACCGAAAAGTGATGTTTTTAATGTGGACTACCTTCACTGAGCATACAGTCAGAATTATGCCAGTCCTTCGGTATGTTTTCGACACACGAGTACGTTGAATGCTCCTTATCCATGGAGAGGCGAGAGCGTGTGCGCAACAAGCTTAGCACTTATGCCAGGAGAGATGTTCAAGTAAACGGCAGCAGAACCAAAAACTTTCCAGATGTTGGAAGACCTCTGCATACACATCGTCACTTGCAAGGATGCTTCCTATGAGAGACTCACCAGGACATGCGGTGTTAATGCGGAAGCTCTTTTGAATGCCATATGAAATAATCCGTATGCTAGGGTACGGACAATTGCACAAGAGGTCAACATTAGCCAACCTTCTGTGTTGCGAGTTCTGCGTACCAATAGGTTTCATCCATGTCATTTGCACTTACACCAAGCACTCCACCAAGAGATTTCCAAGCTCGAGTGCAATTCTGAATGGATGCTGACCCGAGTGGCAAGTGATGTGGTTTCATTTAGTGAATCCTGTTTTCGGATGAATCAAGATTCCACAAGATGCATTATTGGAGTGTTGGTAATGCTCACTGGGTAAGGGAGGCAGCATTACAAGAGCAGCGGGGAGCGAATGTTTGGTGCGGAATATTGGGCGACCATCTTACTAGATCAGTTTTCTTTCGAGGGACATCTAACAGCAGCACACTATCTGGGACTTCGTAATGAACTTCCCTTACTTCTAGAAAATGTACTAGTGCAAGGACGATTAACGATGTGGCTTCAACACGATGGTGCTCTACCGGACAGGTCGATGGTCGTCTGCAGTCATCTAAATGCGACACATCCTGGTCATTGAATAGGAAAACAAGGGCCAAACCCTTGATCAGCCAGATCATCTGATCTAACACCTCTGGATTTCTTCCACTGGTGTTATTTAGAGCAACAGGTTTATGCAGAGGAGCAAGAAAATCCAAAGAGCTTTTGCTAAAGTATTACGTGACCTGTAGATCCATCAGACTTGTCATGTCAGAATTTCCTGCAACGGCGTGCTCGGATGTGCATTAACCAACAAGGACATCCGTTTGAACACTTACTTTGTTAAAAGAATGGATTCGAGCATTGGAATCACCAGTGATTTTAAGCAGGTAGAATTTGTTGGAAAAAGGTCCCTTCAGAGCCACCGTAACTTACCCAAAGGAGCTAATATTTATTACAAAATACATTTCTGTGTACTGCATTAAAGAACTCTACTACAAAAACTTCCATACTAAGCATTATGTGATAGTGATTTCCTTATTGGTTAAGGTCAAATGTGAAGTATTCTTATTTCACCAACACCAAATGCTGGTCTAATGGAATGGCGTTTAAACGTATGTCTAACTGTGAGTCATCAAAAGGAAACACTAAACAATCATAAACCTTTAAGTAAAAATGAAACATAATTGCAAATTAAAGCGATATTGTCAATATGAAACATATATTAGTTTAAACTACGACTACTTATAAATATTAGAACACATTTAAAATAAGTTCACCCAAGTGATTCGAACCACCTGTACAACAAAAGGTGTTTTACACTTTAAACTTCATCCAACTGAGCTATCTAGTAGCCCAAGAATTTTCTAAAGCACTTTAAGTTAATAAGAAGTATGTGCTTGTTACAGTACACATTTTCAGTTACGAAAATGTTTAATTTGTGTATTAAAAATACATTAAAAGCTATACTATAACATCTGCCACATTAGTTACCTGGCTAAGTGTGAAGCCAAGGTTATCAATGTTACATAATTTCCTTAAATACTTGGGGCCCGATGTTTTCATATTAGAATATAGATTGCGGATTGAATAAAACTGAATTGGTAGTTAGGCTGACTCACCATGTAAAATATGTAATATATTATATATATATATAGTATTCCATTGATTTTAATATTATTTAAGGGAATATCAAAATAGACAAGTAGAATATTACTGTTACAGGAGATTACAAATCGTGGGATAACCAATGAAAAAGATAATGGAGTCATTTAAGTCATAATACTTGAAGAGTTGGATAGGACTTCAAGCTGATATCTTAATGTAGATGATAAGGATAGTTCTTTAATTTATTAGTTTTAGCCTCACATTTATGAATAAAAATATAATGGAAAGTTATCGTTGTACACAAATATGGCATCTAACGGGAAACAAATCGAAGAACCCCCAGGAAAATAATTTGTATGTTACAAAAATGCAGCTTGCCCTAAGTGATGAGCTTCAATAGACCATACGAGCGACTATCGAACTGAAACTTATGTGCCAGGATGCTTAATATCCTGAATCGTTAACATCGTAGAGCTTCGAACAGTTCAGATACTTAAAACGGAAGAGCGATATTATAACAACTGGAGAAGGGTGTGGAACGATTGTGCCAAATGTTGCTGCAACTCAAATTGTTATTCATTCTATTATCCCAACAGCACTCCAAGATCAATTGTTGTATCCGTATCCTAGAATTATTATACCTAAAGTGCAAGTATTTATGATGGAAGCTTTTTCAAATAGCGAAGAGAATGGATAAGTTTGTTCATTCCAGAAGATATTCACTTAAAGATCGATGTTTACAGAATTCGTAGCGTGGTGTAGATGAAGTATTTATTAATGCATATTTAAGAATAAGATTCTCAGCCTTTATGTAATGTATGCTAACAATATATTTAAATACACTAATGGTCATTTTTCAGACTTTTAAAATTAATGTGCATTTTAATGAATCCATACCTTACATTTCACCATACGAAACACTTTCTTTGCTTGATATTTCACATTAACACCTTTTAGGTATATGCTTGATCGTTTTACTCTTATTTATTTTTATTTTTCTCACTTTACCAAGATATTTCTCTCTTAACGCAGATTTTCAAGTCAAACTTCATACTGTGCTGATTCTAGACTTCTCTACAGAAAATTTTGCGAACTCTCGCATCCTGTCTGGTTATGTTACTGGGGTATTTGAGTATGTTTTTTTTTTATTTTTTCTTGAGGGGGAAGAAGTAGATTAACTGGAGAGGAGAAAGTTTGGCATGTTTCACCGGAGAGAGGTTGGCTTATCTTGCCGGGTAAAGTAGACTTGAAGTTCACGATGCGAGAAATTGAGGATAGGTGATCAGAGGGGTGAAAGGTTAGTGCGGTCCCACTATAGCACTCGCGTTGTTTATGACAGACCTTCTGCTGCTCAATGGGTGGGAGCGGGTGAGGAATATATCCTAGGCTACAGCCATGACAAGATGCCCTGACCACAGCCCAGAGCTTCCAGGGTGACATTGCAGTAAGTTTATTTTGTCTGCCCGAAGACTTCGTCAGGTGTCCATCGTGGATTGGAACACTTGGGCATATTATGGTGTCGTTGGCTGGTTTCCTGTGTTGAGTTGGCTCGTGCTTTTGGTGTGTTGCGCATTGAGGGCTCGGAGTTGGGCGTGGTTGTTTTCGAAGGCTGAGTGTGAAATCTGTTGTTTTCAGCTGCTGAGTGACGTCTGTTTTGTTGTGGTGATGTGTCTGTGGTGCTCTATAATTCGCGTCCGCCAAGGCTGACACCTGGGCCGCCAGTTCCAGTAACTCATAGTTAAAGTCCTAGATGGCGTCGCGTAAATCTTGGATTTCCTATCTGATGGTGTCGGCCATGATTTTTTGAGTTATAAATGGTGGTAATATCTGTTGTAGCAGCGTCGGTGGTGACTTCCTATGTAGATGCAGAGAGCAGAGCACCTGACCAGTGTAGAGTGATTCCCCTCCACAGGTAGGGCAATAGCAGCATGAAGGCGGAAGTCGTGTTGCTGGAACGTTGAAGGAGGAAGTGCCACACATGGAGGTGCACAGCTTGGCCCGCTGTGCCCGTAGGTATGGAGCTAGTCATTGTTGTTGCCTGTCGTCGATGCGTAACATCCACCCTAATAAGAAATGACTGGACACAAAGACAGCCTCCAAGTCCGAGCTTCTGGCCATCTCCAAGACACCATTGGCGTTGGTCCACGGGCAGAGGTGATTCTGGTAGCCTTCATTGCAGAGGACGCGTCTAGCTGGACTCGTGCGGTGGCTCCGGGATACCCCAGTTATCACTAGGCTGAAACGACTGCGCTGGGGTGGCGCCTGTTGAGCAATCACTGGCGGCTGGCTTGCGTCCGAAGGAAAGGTAGGGCCAGCGTGTCCCTGCAGTGGGCTGTGCCTGCTGCTCGGCAACGGTGGCGACTATGCATCTTCGACGGTAGCAAAGCTGCGGTGGGAGCTACTATTTGACAGCCCGTCTTCTGGGGCAACTCATGTTGCTCGCTTGCCGTCTTCCTTTTCAATTTTCTGTTGGAATAGGTAATATCCATCGGAAGACATATTTATAAGACAGACAAGGTAGTATCAAATTTGTAGGAAAGTATAAGTTTGTGTCCCTAAATAAGTACCTTTTATTATTTTCTTTTCTTTCTTTGTGTATTCTTTAGTGTTTCTGGACTTTGAATAGTCCTTTGAAGGTGCATAAGTAGAAGCAAAAATATTATAAGCCATTATGCCGTTTTTCACTGTCACTTTTCTACCACAACAATCTTTATAAAATTACAGTTAAATCTACTTTGAAATTATTTTACAATTAATACATAATAAACACAATTTAATGTAATCCATTACTCAACTACTAGCCATAATATTTACAGATGTTTGATTTCATCTATATTCTGTCAACAAGTATTTGCAGTACTTTCGCCCACTAGAACCCGTTCTGTTAAATTCTTGAAACGGTAACTCCGTTACAAGTACAATCCCTTTATTAATTGTAAGTGCATTAATTATGATATACATGTAAATATTCAAAACAAGTAATGTTCATCATACATACTTCATACTTGTATAATTTGTACCTTGTTTGGCTGAAACAAATCGTAGTCCATTTGACTTTGCTGAAGTTCTCTAAATCACGAGGACAGGAAGAACTTTTATTAATCATTAGCATTTTGTATGCATATTAGGAAGCTGTATTGTAATTTTTACGATGTTTAAATCTAACAGCGTGAACAAGGGAGAGGTAAAAGAAAGTTGTTTTTGCAGTAAGAATTTTGGCATGGGGACGATTTGGAAAAGGACCTTGAGGAACCTTTGTTAAGTTTAAGAAAACCGGTGAAATTCTGGATGCTGTAAGTTTCCACAACGGAACCTATAAGAGTGGCCAGAAGTGACAGTAGCCAATTATACAAGATTACTGCATGGTGGGGTAGAATTTTAAACTTACGCGTATATGACACTGATCCAAAAAGATAACGTCATGTTAAAGATGTTGATTGCGAGATGAGTTAGAACTCACACGTATATGCTTATATGGCGAAGCTAACAAAAGTTGTAAATGCGGTAATTATGAAATAATAGATGTGATTAGGGAGTCACCATGTGTTAGATTTCTGTGTAACTCTGTCCACGCAAGTACATCGCAGTGTTTATTCTGTTTATTTAATATTCGTATTGTAACCACGAAGTTATTAAATAATTTCCTTAATACCGCATTCCGATATACTTATTTGTATACTTCCTATCCCGCACCACCTGATTAAGAGATGTACAATACAGCTAGCGGGCATAATGTTAATGCCTACAGAAGCTAAGCTATAAGATGAAATGCAAGTTTCCACTTCACATCTTCAGTATCAGAGGACAGCGTCCAGGGAAAAGCTTCTGGACAACTTATTGAAATTAATAAGCAGGTTTCACAGTAATCTGTTCATGTTATCTTTTTTACTTGGCACCTGTTATTGTTTTACTATTTTGAGTTTTGGGTTCTTTGTCCTCCGGCTAGCTATTATTACTCAGTCCAGCAAATATCTCTAAGAAGGGCGTGTAAACGGAAAGGAGTTTTTACTAAAAGATAACACTGATAAAAGAATTTGTTTTTACACTTTTATTGCAGTCACACTTAATTAATTTCACATCTTTAATCCTGATACACGTCTGACTGAAACTGTTATATTTCCGAATGTAATTACTGTCGTACGCGTACTTCACATTTTGTAACTAACTTTACGACGCGAGAGATTCTGTAGAATTTCGTAATGTGTACCTCGCGAGAGATTCTGTAGAACTGGATTCTGTTGAACCTTTACCTCGTGAATGATTCTGTAGAACTGCGCGATACTTGCTTTTGGCTCAAGAATTTATACTCTCTCACCCTGATATCCCTAAACATTATAATAGAGCTGCTATTGGTTACCAAATCGCGCCAACATTAGCGTCTATTTTGTCAGCCAATCATAATTACAAACACATATGCTCTAGGGAAGATATTCCCTCCATTTCTAAAGAAAGGCACGCTACACTTAGGTCATTTGTTTGTCTCTTCTAAGTGATAGATAACTCACTCCATCACTTCATTGTTACCCACTCCTATTGTCAGTTTCAGTGAGGCCGTGTAAACTTATTTCCTAACAATGCTTATAGGAAACAAACATCTAAAATCATTGCCATACAATAATGTTAATTTACCTACACTCTCTCTGACATTCACATTGTTGTGATATAAAATATTACCTCACAGGTGGTTTATGGTGTAGACCTAATTATTTACCAACAAACATAAAGAGTACTGCTACACTCTCTAAAGAATAGGAATTGATTATTGGCGTCGTTCTGAACTAAATGCATCATATATGATTATAATGTAATGAATATGACATAATTTATGTATGAGTAATGATAGTGGTTCATCATTATATAGGGTAATTCAGCTTAGACTGAATATAAACTATCACAGAGCACTGACGTAACATTTTTCGTTCAAAGATTCAAGGTTTCTTCTTTTTATTTTGTTTCGTTTGCATTTCTTTGTTTGTTTTATTTTTGCCTTTGAGTCTAGCATATGTAAACTTCGTGATTGTTTTTATTCAGGCAGGCAGAAAAAGCAGTTTATAGAAAACATAGTGTATGTAGATGACGCCCATTAAGAAGTGTGACGCCCGTGTAACAAGTTTTTACACACAGAATAACGAAAAATTACAGAAATTAAATTTATTATTTACTTTGGCATTCAGTTCAAAATATTCATAACATCCGACATGCTACATTTATGATTACTTTATTCTATATAATATAAATTATGTTAAAATGAATCACCTGCTATAATTTTAAGATAACTTTGATTAAAAATTTAAGAAGCAACTCATTGCATATTTTATTTATTGTTTGAATACTAGTAACAATAAGAAGTAAATTTATCTACATTTTTTCCATAGGGCGTGCTACTTGTTATCGCGAAACCTTATTTCAGTAAGTATATAACAATCATATTATATTACTAAACATTAGCAAATAAGAGTGCCTCATCCTAAAATTCACATTCATAACATAAAACAATTTAGTCTTGTCAAATTCCAATATATTCACTAGTAACATATGTTTAAATGAAATATATGACTATCGCTTTATGGATTGTAAATTATTTCCTTACTCAAAATTTTACCCGAGAATTCTTCATAATGAATGTGAGCTTGAAATATTTGCCCGCGCAACAACAATTAAAGATAATGTAGGTACGATAAAATAATAAAGAATAAAAAGGGAAGCGAAAGGCGGAATACAATAAATTATGAATTAATACAGAAGCTAAAGTATAGAAGTGAAATAAAATGGGAATATATACGGGGTGAAAACTTGCACCGCAAATACTTTGGAAATGGAAAGTGCTATTGATGTGCAGTTTTCACAGCATTGACTGGTAGTCAGGGTCTCGTACATTTAGCCTATAAATATATTTCAATAATATTAGGAAAGTGTATTTTTTGAGCAAATTGGAATGTCAATGATCTTTGTTGCAGGATTCTAGTACAAGTGGTTAAACGAGAAACCGTATTTTGAAAAGTTTCCACCGCGACAATTTTTTGTCCCATTTAGCCTGCTAGTTGCTAGGTACGATGTTGCTAAGTTTGTTTGCATTGTGTTTCTGTTCATTGATTGCATTGCGAATTTCTGGTCAGTTAGTTTGTGAGTTCAAGCAGTAACATGGTCAGGGGTATGGAGAGTGTAGGAAGAATGTAGTTCGTCCTGTACGGTGTATGCGGTAACGTATTCCAATATACGTCAACCATTTCGGCAATTATTTATCAATCTCTTCAACCAATTACGTGAAAGTGGTTCTGTAACACCTAAAAAACGTAACATAAACAAAAAGTGACAGGAGAAGAGACAGAAATTAATATTTTGGCTGCCGTTGCAGTAGATCCGAAAATTAGTTCCCACACAATTGCACGTGGAAGTGACATAAGTCAGGCAAGTGTACTGCGCATTCTCCATCGACATAGATTCCATCCCTATCACATCTCTCTCCATCAATAAGTGCATGGAAACGATTTTGAGAATCGTGTTAACTGTTGTGCATGGGCATTAAGACATGACACTCCAGATTCATCATGTATCTTGATTAGTAATGAGGCATTCAAGGCCAGTTAAACCGCAGAAACAGCACTATTGGTCTGTTGACGATCCCCGTTGGTTTCATCAGGTGGAACGTCAACGTTTAAAGAGTTAAAACGTGTGGTGTGGGATAGTGCACCATTCAGCTAATAGGCTCTTTGTTCATAGAAGGAGGAGCGATGAACTCCCACAAGCATAGCAGCCTTCTGACACACCATCTGCCACAGATGCCAGAAGACGTTCCTTTGCAGACTAGGAGGAACAAGTGGTACTAACATGATGGCCATAGTGGCCAAGTACTAGAGCTTGTCTTAGCGGATTGTTTCCAAATCGTTGGGGTGAACGAACCTGTACCTTGGACGGCCCGTTCGCCGGATTTGAACCCTTTATAATTTCTCTGTTGGAAAGGCTGAAAGCACTGTCTACAAGGATGTACCAACTACACCAGACGATATGAAACCGCGTATTACTGCTGTCTGCTCTGAAATGTTCGCTGAAATTCTTGAACGTATGTAGCAGTCTTTCCATAGCAGGCTGGAAGCTGCCGGTGGTCATTTTGTACACAACCTTTGAAGGTTTCTGTTTACTTGTAAGCATCCACAGAAGTATTGTAATTACCCTTTGTTTTTCTTTACTTTATGCTGCCACAGCTTGTACAAGTGCCGGTGCGTAAAAACTTCAAAATAAGATTTCTCGTAACCCACTTGCAGTAGAATCTGGCAAAAAACGCCACTAACACTATCCTACACTTATTCTGTTGATGTAACTAGGCATTGTTCTATTTAAAAATTGTATGTTTGCTCAAAAAATACATTTCCTCAGTATTATTAAAATCTGTTTATAGGCTAAATGTACTAGCCCGTGACTACCAATCAATGCCGTGAAACTGCACACCAATAGCACTTTCAAATTCTGAAATATTTGCGGTACTAGCTTAAGATGATTCACCCCGTAAAAACACATCTGTCCTTTAGATAAATAACAGAAGTGTAGTAAAAGGGGAATATATACACTATATGATTAAATGTATCCGGACACACCACATACATACGTTTTTCATCTTAGCTGCATTGTATTGCTACCTACTGCCTGGTACTCATTATCCACGACCTCAGTAGTCATTAGACATCTGAAATAGCAGAATGGGACGCTACGTGGAACTCACGGACTACGAACGTGGTCAGATGATTGGGTGTCACTTGTGTCAGATGTCTGTACGCGAGATTTCCACACTCCTAAACATCCCTAGGTCCACTGTTTCTGATGTGATAGTGGAGTGGAAACGTGAAGGTACATGTACAGCACAAAAGCGTTCAGGCCGACATCGTCTTTTGATTGAAAGAGACCGCCGACATTTGAAGAGGGTCGTAAAGAGTACTAGGCAGACATCTATCCAGACCATCACACAGGAATTCCAAATTGCATCAGGTTCCACATTCCAAGTATTATGACAGTTAGGCGTGAGGTGAGAAACCTTGGATTCCATGGTCGAACGGCTGCTCATAAGCCACACATCACGTAGGAAAATGCCAAACGACGCCTCGCTTGATGTAAGGAGCGTCAACATTACACGATTGAACAGTGGCAAAACGTTGTGTGGAGTGACGAATCACTGTACACAATGTGGTGATCCGATGACAGGGTGTGGATTTGGCGAATGCCCGGTGAATGTCATCTGCCAGCGTGTATATTGCCAACAGTGAAATTCGGAGGTGGTGTTATGGTGTGGTCGTGTTTTTCCTGGAGAAGGCTTGCACCCCTTGTTGTTTTGGCATGGCACGATCACAGCGCAGACATACATTGATATTTTAAGCACCTATTGCTTCCCACTGTTGAAGAGAAATTCAGGGATAGCGATTGCATCTTTCAACACGATGGAGCACCTATTCATACTGCACGGGCTATGGCGGAGTGGTTAGACGACAATAACATCCCTGTAGTGGACTGGCCTGCACAGAGTCCTGACTTGAATCCTATAGAACTACTTTTGGGATGTTTTGGAACGTCGACTTTGTGCCAGGCCTCACCAACCTACATCGATACCTCTCCTCTGTTCCGCACTAAGTGAAGATTGGGCTGCTATTCCCCAAGTAGCCTTCCAGCACCTGATTGAAAGTATGCCTGCAAGAGTGAACGCTGTCGTCAAGGGTAAGGGTGGGCCAAGACCATATTGACTTCCAGCATTACCGATGGAGGGTGCCACGAACTTGTACGTCATTTTCAGCCAGGTATCCGGATACTTTTGATGACGAAGAGTACACACACACATACACTATGTGATCAAAAGTATCCAGGCATGCTCACAAACATACGTTTTTCATCTTAGGTGCATTATGCTGCCACCTACTGCCTGGTACTTATTATCCGCGACTTCAGTATTTATTAGACATCGTAAAACAGCAGAATGGGACGTTCCGTGGAACTCACGGACTTTGAACGTGGTCACGTGATTGGGTGTCACTTGTGCCAAAAGTCTGTACGTGAGATTTCCACACTCCTAAACATCGCTAGGTCCACTGTTTCTTATGTGATAGTGAAGTGGAAATGTGAATGGACATGTACAGCACAAAAGCGTACTGTCCGACCTCTTCTGTTGATTGACAGAGACCGCCGACATTTGAAGAGGGTCGTAAAGGATAATAGGCAGACATCTATCTAGACCATCACACAGGAATTCCAAACTGCGGCATGATCCACTCCAAGTGCTATGACAGTTAGGCGTGAGGTGAGAAACCTTGGATTCCATGGTCGAGGGGCTGCTTATAAGCCATACATCACGCAGGAAAATGTCAAACGACGTCTCGCTTGGTGTAAGGAGCGTCAACATTACACGATTGAACAGTGGCAAAACGTTGTGTGAAGTGACGAATCACGGTACACGATGTGGCGATCCGATAGCAGGGTGTGGGTATGGCGAATGCCCGGTGAAAGTCATCTGCCAGCGTGTGTAGTGCCAAAAGTGAAATTCGGAGGTGGTGATGATGTTGTGTGGTCGTGTTTTTCCTGAAGGAGTCTTGCATCCCTTGTTGTTTTGCGTGGCACGATCACAGCAGACCTACATTGATATTTTAAGCACCTTCTTGCTTCCCACTGTTGAAGGGCAATTCGGGGATGGCGATTGCATCTTTCAACACGATGGAACACCTGTTCATACTGCACGAGCTGTGGCGGAGTGGTTAGACATCCCTGTAATGGACTAGACTGTACAGAGTCCTGACTTGAATCCTATAGAATACCTTTGGGATGTTTTGGAACGCCGACTTCGTGCCAGGCCTCACCAACCTACATCGATACCTCTCCTCAGTTGCGCACTCCGTGAAGAATGGTCTGCCATTCTCGAAGAAACCTTCCAGCACCTGATTGAAAATATGCCTGCGAGAGTGAACGCTGTCATCAAGGCTAAGGATGGGCCAACACCATGTTGACTTCCAGCATTACCGATGGAGACGCCAGGAACTTGTACGTCATTTTCAACCAGGTGTCCGTATACTTTTGATCACGTAGTATATATATATATATATATTAAATAGCCGAAATATTAAAATATATAAGACGCATGTATTTCAAGGATAGTAAAAGGTATTAAGAGAAGTAACTGAACGTAGAACGCTGACGACCAGCGAAGGGACAATGACAGGTAAACGTGAACAAAAGAATGAATGCAAGGAAGGATATGCTAGAGGAGTAAGCTTAAACTATACTGAAAACAAATACGACGAAATGAGCCAAGCGTCCAGAATATTAATCAGACGAAAATAACGTGGAAATGGAATACGCTAGATGCGTGTGCTTTCTAAATTGTATAAACCAATAAATGCGTAGAAAAATTCATAAAAATATCCAATAACAAACCAGAAATCATTTGACTGGAAAGAAATCCTGACGAAGATAGCCGGGCCTCGTAGCCGTGGTCGCTAGAGTGGTCGCTCCGGCGTTCCGCCAAGCTGAGGGTCGCGGGTTCGAGTCCCGCCACGGGCATGGGTGTTTGTGTTTGTGTGTGTGTATGTGTGTTGCGGCAATAAGCGGTATGAAACACAGGAAAAACGCAGTAGTATAAACTGTGTACAACAAGGGAACTGTAAAAAAAATGGGAAAGAAATAGAAACTTATATAGGCTGGGACTACATTTTCAACGTGTTTTTACAACTTCGACATCTCCTGCATATCCTAGTCGTCATGTCAAAGCTTCGCCTGAGATAATAACTTGAAAATGCAACTGTCGTACATGAATGCTGATGTAAGTTAAGCACAGCGGAACGTGTTTAGGATATAGAAAATTAGAAACATATTAATTCGTGGGAGAAACTAAATATTGTGTGACGGGAACCAAGGAAGGGAATTATTGAATTGTCGGTGTAAAGCTTCACATAAAGAGGGCGGTGAACGTAAAATGGACAATTCTAATTTATCTCCTTTCCCCACATTCTCAGAGAGGAATCTCCTCTCTTTTAAAATTACTTATTCTGCCAGAGTTAGCTAAGAACATCAGATCTTGCTTATAATTTTCCTGACATCAAAAATAGCAACCGATGATCCCACATGAAGTGTTAGAAAGGGGGAGCCTTATCTTACAGGTATACAAGATGCAATTCCCGTTGTGTTTTATTGATTGAAATTAAAGGAATTGCATATCTTCGATTTTAAATACAAGAAACAAGGTCCAATATGATATTGCAAAAACTGAATTGAATATTTTTACCCTTGTATACAGACAGCACAGATAATTATTATGGACTCAAAATGCTAAATGTTACACAGTATTAAATATAAACTCACAAAAACTCTACAAGTTCTCAATTTTTTAAAACTAGCTGGATTATTTGAGCTAGTGCTGTATAAAATGTTTAAAATTGAACTTTTAAACCTGAAAGGTAATATGAACTTTTCTTTCTCTTCAATCGCTTTAGCCCCTGGAGACATTTTCCACGATGGCGCGAGAAAATGTAAGTATCTATAGAAAGTATTTATTCGTAGTTATTAAGCGAATATATAAGTAAATCAAATACCGAGTAATAGTGCTAGTTCCACATAAATTATAATCTATTTATTATAAATCAGAGTAATGCCTGAAGATTTTGTATGGACATAAGTTATTGCAATTTATCCGAGCTTCATTTTAGTGAAAACCGAAGGACATATCAGAAGCACTCATCTCAAAAAAACACATCTATTTTGATGATATATCGTATTTACACATACTTTCAGTGTATATTTCGGTGGCTGAAATTTTTCTACATGTACAAAGTTGGAGTTAAATTAAAATTAATTTAAATTGATGCATAAATAAATCAAAGTGGAAATTCGGCCTTAATACTAATTTTCGGTTATTTAAAAATAGGCTTATTAGTAGAAGTGATAAATTTATTATAAATAAAAACATCATAAAAACAAAAGTAACTTATGCAGCAGTACAGGTGAGAACTATGATTCCTTTAGATCATATAAAAGAAATGTTCTAGAGAATAATATGTTTATATATATTAAAAGATTGGTAAGGGTTTAAAATAAAATATAACCTTCAAATATTTAACATTAATATACATAAAGTATATGGTGGGATGTTTAAAGGAAGTTATACTCTATAAGATAGAAAGGAAGACCAACGCTGAGACAGTTATTTGTACAAAATTGGAGTTGGAGGATGGAAAACTTAGACCGAGTACAGAGAGCAATGGAGGAAAACATTTAGCTGGTGAAAGGCCATCAAGATCTGCAGAGTCGAAGAAAATCAGAAGAAGAAGCTCTCCTCAGAACATCTAACATTTAAAATCCCCTTTAATTTTTCATTGTCGGTGCTAAGGTTAGTTCTCACAAAATTATACTTCTCCTAAACGTTTCGTATAGTTTTAAGACAGGTTTACCATTGCGGTATTTTTATTACTTTGTCTTGCAGAACGGCAATCCGCCATGTCATATTTCTAAAGCCAGTGACACTGTAATGCGGTTTGTCCTACTCAATGAAATTATTTATGAAAATCCTTAAATCAAAATGCATTTAACAAAAACCAAACGAAAAATCAAAAGAGGAAAAAAAAGCTGTTATACTCCAAATTTTCCGATATCCTATCCAAGAAAGTAACAGTGCAAAATGTCTGTCTTTGAATTAAGGGAAACGCCAAGAAAAATATGGAATGTACCAAAACTGACCCCAGCCGAGATCCCAAGTCGGATTCTACAGAGTATGAGATATACGTGCTGTTACTTCACCACGGAACTTGGCTGAATTATTTTATTCCAAAGCCCTTCATATACTGGTGTTGGAAATTTATTTCTGTTGTTTTCAATGCTGAGCAGTCCAATTATCATATACGTATATATCGGATATTATATTTCTTACTCTTTTAAAGGCTACTGTTATATGTTATTACACTTTGGGCTTTCACTAACCCACACATGCTAATTTAATGATTTGGCTAAGTTCGGATTTGTACATATTTTGCCTAAGGCATGTTGTATATTTATGATTATTAAATGTTGATAGTATGACAATAATAATGTCTATTTTTTCATTGTCCTGCGTATCAGTCTGGATGACAGGTGCCAAAACCGGTGAGTTTTTCGTTTAAATAATTATCCATCATTTATTGTAGTTACATCTGCAAATTATCGCTGTTTTTCTAATAACACATATCTTATTATAGGTTTGGAGATGATAGATGCCATGGGCAGCAGTAAGTAGTACTAATATTATACATTCAGCTTTACTTCACAATAATAGAGTGCAAAAACA
This sequence comes from Deroplatys truncata, assembly GCA_030765065.1. Classification (NCBI taxonomy): domain Eukaryota; kingdom Metazoa; phylum Arthropoda; class Insecta; order Mantodea; family Mantidae; genus Deroplatys; species Deroplatys truncata. The sequence goes on along the minus strand of CM060981.1, from coordinate 255,325,540 downwards.
AGTAGGTACTTGCATAAACATGTTTTTTCTGGTGTTATTGAAAACAAAACATGTCTCAGAACCATTCATGCCATACACTAGCGAAATTACCCGTGGACGTATCATGGGTATGTGGAAGGCTGGACGCACTGTTACAGCAATTGCAACGGCAGTGCATAAAAGTGATTTTATAGTAAATTACTGGATAAAATATTCTAGTAAAGTGGGGAAGACGGTCTACATGCTCGTCAGAAAGTGGACACTCCACGTAAAACATCCGCAGATGATGATATTCGTTTACAAAATTTAAATTACTCTTTGGTTATAAGACTAATCATGTTTAGAAACCAGAGATAAATGTGTATATGTATATGGTTTACCGAATATGACATAAATAATGGCAATAAAATTGCATTATATTTTTGTCTATAATCATGTATTTCTATGATCAGCAATATGTTAGTAAAAATATATTAACCAATTGTAGTTTGAATTAAAGAGTAAACATACTTCTTTATTTATTCATTTATTATTTAGTTATGTTTGCTTCTATGCAGCAAAAAGCAATGATACCACTGTGAAAAATAGTTCTGTTTACTTTTTATAAAGTAAATATTTTTATATGTTTAATGAATACTATTTAAGCTTTAATTAGAAAATCTTCTCACACTACACATTTTACATTTCGCTAACCTGGGCGCTCATCAAGCTTCCCCCTTATCTTTTAACACTTTCAAAGGTGTGTCCTACACTAGTAGATAAGGTATGGGCTACCAATGACAATAAGAAATCTGTATGACTAACTGAATGCACTTACTCTACCTCTTTCTCTTTTAGCCAATACGATCTAAAGCGTAAACATATAATTCGTTTCTACGCCATTTTGTATACTTTGGTGTGGTTATTGTTACAAAGATTTAGCAGAAGGACTGTCGCATTCTTGCACTGTGGCCTAAAGCAACCAATGAAATGGCCATAGCTTTGCAAGGTCACCTACAACGATAAATAATGTGACGTAGACGCGAGGTGCAGTGAGATTTTCTTTCGCGCTCTTTGTACAACTTAACCTGCTGATGCACTCATTGTATCCTAAATGGCAATGCGCAGTCATTAAGACTTAATTACATTTGACATTTGTGTACATTCGTGGTTAATCTATCGTTTGTGTTGTGTCGATATTGGCTGATATGTGCCACCAGAAATGTATAGGGGGAGAATTACTAGTTTCATGATCTGCTGTTTCCGTGATCACAATCATTTGCTCTTTGTTTATTGGCATACGTAGAATGATTATTTTATGCAACCAAGATGCCAAATGCAAAGCCACCGTATTTACGTGTTATGCACGTCTGCAAAACCATTCCATATGCTTGAGATTCTTTTAAAGGACGCGATAGTCTTTGATCCGAGGAATTCGGAGAGCAATAAGAGGGAGCATTTAGATTTTCTACGAGTTATTAAGTTATAAGTACATTTTGAACACCTCCTATGCATTATAATTTCAAATAGAAAATACTTAATTGCAAAATGCTCTTTCAATAATAACCCAAAAAAGAGATATTTCCAGATATACATTGAAAACAACGTTTCCCCGTTGTTTTCTTATGAAGAATCTGCCCCAATTTTTGTCAAAATATTATTGATACATTCTGCATAATCCTTAAAATTTTATATGTATTACAAAGACAAATATATTGCAAGCCTTATTTATCTTACGTGCTTAAAAACACAATTTTTAGTCTATATGATAGCAAAGCAATAAATAATACACATTTTACGATTTAACCGCACGAATTACAATATTATTAAAAAAAGAAAGCCTTATATTGGAGTTTGTGTTTGCATAAGGGTCACTCACTTTCATTCCTCTAGTATGATATAATTAGAACAATTTCTAAAAGGTGTGTTATATTAAACTAGTATTACTAGCGATGACATTATTTTGTAATATGCATGCATTTTTCTGTTTCAGAGTCGAAAGAGGGTGAGTAGTAGAAACGATGGAATATAGCTTGAAAATAAAAACAGGTCCACTTGGTAAGTTCTAACGAAGTGCTAAGGAAGTTTTTCAATAGTGTATCCTTTGTGTTGATAAGTATTACTTGCCTCACCAGAAAAAATGTCTAAGACAGTGATTTTTGCTTCAGAATTTTAACCAAGTTATGTAATATAATGAAGAAGGTAACCAGATCCTATGGTTAATACTTTGTTAGTATTGTTATTGTTATATTACATAATAAAACAAAAGATTTTTATTTAAAGAAACAAGATGCTCTCAAGGTAATGCCAGCTTCATGTGTCTACGAAATTTTATTAAATAGGGGATTTTGAAAAGTTGGATCAGAATTTAAAAATTCATATTACCGGAAAAAACATGTATTGAGCATTCGGTCTGTAAAAGTACAGTATTTGCCCAGCAAACACAGGATTTCATTTTGTTTATTTCTCGTTAAGTGTAACTCTCTATGCGGATGCTTCTACCCTTTGAGCTGCCACAACGAGATACCCGCATGCCCATTTAACACACTCGTCCGGCTCAAGTAGCTCAACCAGCAGCGATAAGAGATTCTGTTTCCTTTATTTTTTACGACAGCAAGTCTACTCACATGAGGCTGCACGTAACAACCACCGTTGAAGGCAGGTACTCAAAACTCAAATTTTGGCACACAAACTCAAAACTAAAAGCGTTGCCCACAACGACCTCAAGGTTAAGTGCAACTAACCACAATTTATTTCTTAACAAAATTCCTGTTCCTTATATTGCAGATATGCACTTTACTTTGCGAAGAAAATCCAAACGTTTGTCACATATTTTTACACACTTTTCACAGAAAAAATAAGAATAGACGAACGCAAACCTTTATGAGAAATTTAGCTTTGGTTGCTCATTCTCTGAAAGTATTCTTAAGTAAATTATAATCATTTTAAGAATGATATTATGCTAAAAATAATACAATCCAGAAACTTCCTTTAAGGATTTCTTTACTTATGATGCACCTATTCAAGCAGTTAGGATCTGTATGCCACATTTAGTATTCTGAGAACAGGGTGACTTAATTTTTAAATTTTAATACCACAAAAATTAATCATAACAGTTAATTTGTGTGTTAGTTATAATAATAATTTCATTCTAAGGTTAATAAGACTTAATTTGAGGTAATAATGAACCTACAAGCTACAATTTTAGTGCTGTATATTGTAATTTCAACTGCAGAAAACGCGAGGAAAAAATACAACGAAAGGGATCACCTCGCGCACTGGGACCACCGCCAGCACAACACCGGCGCTTCATACCACTCCATCGGATTCATTACGTCCTATGGGTATATAATTTCACATCAAGAACTTGAGAGGTTCCGGGCCCTATCCCTGTGGTTCGGTGAACGCATAAAAAAGGTTCCCATCGTTACCAAACTTCAAGCGACAGATCTGAAGCCTGCAGTTAAGCCCAATGGAGAAACACAGAGTTCTGTTTGAAACGCTGGAGTTTCTGTTCCCGAATTCCGCCACGTGATGGCCTCCAGAATTGTCCGGTGGCTATTACGAGCTGCGTTTTGGAATGTAAATGGTGTAAGGGGTCACTACCCCAGTATTCTTGAGTTTGTTCATTCCTACAGAATTGACATTCTAGTGGTCTGCAAAACACATTTAACTTCTGGTACCAACTTTTCGCTGTCAAGATGCTCCACCCATCGGTCAATAGAATCATCCGACGGGGTATGGGAGCGGCACTGCAGTCTTCATTCGTAATCACATCACGCATACACATGTCCCTCCCTACAGAATGTGGAAGCCTGCGCATTACGCTATCCATTGGCGGGTTAAACCCATTCTGATAGTGACCTATGACCCTCCTGATCATCGCTGCTATGAAGCAGACTACACTAGCCTTCTAAACCTACATCCAATGTTTTGTATGTCGGGTGACCTCAACGCGAAACATGGGCACTGGCACAGCCGCACTTCCAACCAGAAAGGCCGCGGGCTATACCGCATCCTTGCGCACAGACCCAGAGGGCATACGTATCATCCAGCCCGCGGCAGGCAGGATTTTCTCGACATCATGATCACCAAACACATCCCATTCCATTTAGACCTCTCGGCGTTCAAAAGGTCACCCTTAGAATGACAACCGTGCATAAAATTGGAGTGACCTATACGAAACGGAGCCAAAATTACCTCCTCACGACGAAATACGAGAGAGGAAGTTACCCAGCTTATCGGAATGTCCTACACTACTCTAAGGTTATTTCCGAAGAGAGCTAACCATTCCTCACGCCTGCACGACAGCACCTTTCTCCGTAAGAAGTCTAAAGCCTTCCGACGTTACACGAGGTGTTGTAACACTGGTTAATGTGGTTGCCGCCTTAGCTACCAAATCGGCAAGTTCATTCTTCGGCAAGCCAACGTAACCAGATATCCAAGCACACTCCACATTAACGCCAGAAGCGTATAAAACATGGAGGACATTCTGTATTCTCCGAACAATGCGTTGGCAGTTGTGCAGTTCACGAAGGTTCTGAAGTGCACGAAGGGAATCACTCAAAACGAGAGTCTCCGAATTTTTGACGTCGCACATACAAAATGGCTCGGTATATGGCATACAGCTCTGCACCATAAATGGATGTGCTATCACGAAAACCGAACGTATAGGGTTCGGTTTCATGAACATAAGCACAACAAGCACCGTTGTTGCACTTAGATCCATCGATGTAGATCAAAATTCGGGCACTGCAACCGTACAAAAATTTTAAAATCAGGTGCGGGGACTAAACGTAGGCATCGTAGACTTCCGGCATACCGTCATCCCAAATGTACGTGAGACATCGCATGTAACCAAGGGGGAACATAGTGTCCCATTTAGCAAACATCCTAGGCATTTCAATGTCGTGCGTTCTAATAAGTTACCGGAAACGAACACCTGCAGTTCTTGGATCAGTAGAGCTGTTTGTAAAACGTTCGTCCAGATCAGGTGAAAAAAGTGAACTTTGGATGTTGAGCCATACACTTAAGCGCACTGCCATAATTTTATAAAAGGACGTCGCACCGATATCGTAGATATGGTTTTGCGATTCTGTGTAAAGCCTCATAACTGCGCTGGCGGGAAAACCACCAATATCCACTCTAATGCCCCGGCCGACGTGTATTTTTGATCGGATGAATGAGTGATACAGAGCAAAAAAGCCCGATCTGTTCCTAAAGATTTGCCATTTAATATCCACGAGATATTCAGAGAACAGCCACACCGCGCTTTCAACTGTGTTATATGCAATGACCAGCTAAGTTTTCCTATAAAACATCAATCCCAGTAATCTCGTTGAATCCGCGAATGGTGGTAAATCTGGATCGAATCGGAGCGAAGTGATAGTCTCTCAAACGACGCATAGAAGTTCACGCAGATTATCATCTTGGTTGAGAAACTCAATTTTTAGATATGATCTAAGCATTGTTGCATACGACGTTCCAAAAACGGCGTACTCACAGAAGTACAATAAATGGCAAAGTCGGCTACGAATAAGCATGAAGATACGCCTTGAGGGACAGTCTTCGAAATAGAATTAATTGCTATAGCAAGCAGTATAACGCTTAGTACCGATCCCTCAGGTACTACGCTCTCCTGAACAAAAAGTTTTGAAAATCCGAGCCGAGCCTTTCACGGAAAACGCGATCCCTCAAAAAACTCTTCAGTGAACAGTGCTAAACGTCCACGTATGTTCCAGGTGTGTAGGAAACGCAAAATGTCTGCACGCCAACACGTATCATAAGCTTTCGCAAGTTCAAAAAGTATCCTAACACTTTGGAAATTCGTCATGAATCCATTCATGATCTGTATGGACAATGACACAAGCTGATCTATTTTAATTGCTTCTTCGAAAACCTTACTGGGTGTTGGTTCGAAGACTGTGGTACGCTCCACCACCTTGCGAATGAACTGATGGGGGAAATAGGACGATAGCTGGAAGAAAGATGACGGTACTTTACAACTTTCAAAATGGGTATGACAGTAGCCACCCACCACTTTTCTGGAAAAGTAGCATCAGTCCAAAAACGATTATAGACCTCGAGTAGGAAAGCCTACCTTCAAGAGAGAGCTGTTGAAACATTTGTACGTGGATACTATTTGGTCCTGGTGGTGGTAGTTGCGAAGCTGAAAGACACACTCTATCTCTGCCGGGTGACAATGTGATTCTTATCTTCAGGATTTGTTGAACGGAACCATAACCCATGAGATTACACCTGAGTCTTAATAGGAAGGAGCTTCGGCGAATGGTTATCTGAGGTAGACACTGAGCGAAAACACGGCTATATGTGTTAGCCACGTCAAATGTATTAACAACTACAGCTGTTTTAAGACCCGCAATTGGCATCTGGTCGATTTTCAGTCACACGCCTTAACGTATCCCAAACGACAGAGGAAGGTGTATGTCGATTAAATGAAGCTACAAACTTACTCCATGATGTCCTTTTGCTACCCTTAATGATATTCCTGGACTTTTCGCGCATTTTCTTGCACTGGATCAGATTATCAATTGCAGAAAGTATTGTCTCTGTGAAATGTTGAACCAAAACATCCACACGGTCCCGGTATTAGAATTAAACACAACCAAGAGGAAGTAAAGTTTCTAGTTAGCTTGATCCAAGCCCTATTTAGACAAACGTGTGTAACATATATGTTGAACCAAAACATCCACACGGTCCCGGTATTAGAATTAAACACAACCAAGAGGAAGTAAAGTTTCTAGTTAGCTTGATCCAAGCCCTATTTAGACAAACGTGTGTAACATATATATTGTGATAAGACACTAATAAGAAAATAAAGTGATCTCTAGAGTGTACATCAGAGATGACCTTCCATTGCAAGGAAACTGCTAGTTGTGGCGAACAAACTCAGTGCAAAAAGTGTTGAAGGAGTCTAAGAGAAATGTAGTCACTCCGGTGTTCAGAAGAGCCAAGTTATAACTGTCCAACAAATCGGCAATTAATTTCTCTCACATAAGCTGGACGTGAGCTCCGAAGAGAGTGATGGGCATTAATGTCCCCAACAACAGAAAAGGTGTAGGTAACTGGAAAACTAGATCTTCTAAATCCGTGAGCGAAAGATCATCTGATGGAGACAGATAATGGTTACAAACGGTAAATCGAATGGATGGCAGTTTAATCCTTACAGCCACTGAATGAATGTAAGACTGTACGGTTACATATTCCACAAATACATGAGCATCATTTTGCCCTCGTGCGCAGGAATACCCTCTTCGAGTGTACTATTACGCCGTATTGGGGTATACCGCCTGATTTGAAAGCTAGTTTGCGGAAGGAGCTTAGTCTCTTGTAAACATACGACCAAAGCATAATTCTTGTGAATAAAAGTTCAACCTCTGGTCTATGTGCTCTAATTCCATGTATATTCCATTATAAGATAGCATAGTACTCGTAATGAAATAAGTTCTCAATCCTGAGATTCCACTACCTTTAGGACGTTGGTGGTGGAATCTATTTACCCTTTTTCGATGACGGCCTATCACTTTTAACGGACGAAGGATCCTGCCCCGTTTTCACAGTCGTCCTGGCAGTGCGGGCAGAAACCTCGTGTTCCATCTCCACGGGAAAAGACTACTTTCTAATTAAAATTCGTTTCGAGAAGATCAAACCGACTGGAAGTGCAGATCGGCGAATATATGGATCGCCGATATGAGTCCTTCCCGGAAGATTCCTCAGAAGCAGATCTCCGAGGAGATGTTCGTGGTCTTTTCTTTCCCTTGGATGTTCCGGGTACAGATTTTTCTTTTTCTTTGAGCAAGTCAATTCGGTTAAAGCTGATCTTGATATTTATCTGTGGTGCATTATAAGTTATGGATTTACCAATCTTATTGCTCGAGGTCTATGTTCTTGATGATGACTTTACTTTAGGAATCCTGTCAGTAACAGAGCCGGCAGATGTAAATGTTGATTTTTTGGACTTTGGAAGTGACCTGGCCAGAATAGTCTTTTCTGAGATTGTGGCCTCGTTAATTTGGCTGGTTTTAGTTACAATTTCCCGTCTCGGTAACGGTTTACTGCAACTAAGATATAGGTACCGGACTTCGAGACAGAGGATTGTCGGATGCGCAGGAGTTTCCGGGCTTCCGAGAAGGCAACCTTCTCTCTAAACCGGATCTCTTTGGTCGCCTTTTATCCTGAAAAGCGAAGAAATTCTCGGGAATTAGTTGGATGCTCATCACTGCAGTTAACGCATGTTGCACCTGATGTACGTGCTCCCTCGTGTGAGAATTCTCCAAAGTTAACCCAGGTAGCTTCACCGTTACAGAAATCACTTCTTACCAAAGCGTTGGCACAACATCTGAGCGAGTTCGGGATATATGGCTTAACCTCAATGGCTTCATACCCTGCCTTAATTCTTTGAGGGAGTTCTACCCGATCAAATGAAAGGAACAGGGTACGAGTAGGCATAAATTCACGTCTTTCTCTCGGCTGAACCCGATATACAGATGTCACATCTTGATCTTAAAGATTTTCACGAATCTCCTCTTTGGACATACCGTCCAATGCACGGGTGTTTACAACACCCCGTGAGGAGTTAAATGGCTTGTGCATCTCAGCTCTTATGGGGTAGCTAGCTAACATGTTTGCTTTCTGCATAATAGCGGCCTGGTATGCTGACTGTGCTTCAACCAGGAGCGTGCCATTACGAGTTCTAATACAGGATTTTATCCAGACCCTTTTGGATAGTGAATGGACTAACATTACTGAACTTCCTTCCTTCCTTCCTTCATCAGTTCTACTGATAACTAAGTAGCGAGGATCATAACACTCGACTACTTCTTTTACAATGAATTTGGTCTTTTTTTAATTTGTTTTTATATCCAAAGCACTTGAATTCCCCATCACTACAAATGTCTTCAATGGCATGCTCACATCCTGGGTGTTACCCCGCTTAGGTGAGAGTCCTGATTTGGACCTTGCTTACCTTATACTTTCACCTCCCAAATTATAGTCAGAGGGACCCAATCGCTTTCAGCAGTGTAACAGCTCATGTAATGTCCCCTCCCCGGGACTGACCTTTATCGGTGGATATGAACACAGTCATACATGATACTCAGAGGCTGGGAGTTGCGCATTACCCAGTCGCCCTTTGCAGCACCCCTCCTCCTCCCGCGCAGCGGTTTCCGTCAGACTGTGTTCAGGGAGGTAATTAGTAGTTGGTCAAACATGCTAATGGACCAAAGTTGACTGGGCGTTTGACAAAGCTCTCTCGCCTCTTCTAGGAATCCAATCGAGAGTGTGGCTCGGAACCCGGGTACGCCAAACCCGTACCCACCGAAGGTAAGTCCAAGGGGAACTCTGCTCACAGACACACGACACGATGATTTTCCATTCCGTCTAGGTAAACCTGGGCGATCTGCTATTAATTCCTGGTCACTTAGACGTACGAAGAACGTGCTTTCACCAAAAAGGAAGCGATGCCGAGAAGCAATCACATAAAGCCGTAGGGTGGCAGACCACAAAGACCTGCGGACGCCTATAACAGTACCCGGCTTGAAGACCCGTTTTAATACCGGAAATGCCCAGAAAATGCAATGAATGATCCGTTCTACCAAGCAGACATCTTTTGTCTACGGATTCTCTTTTGTCTTTCGTTTTAACAAACGTCGCGTAAACATTTATAACACCCAAGAATTCCGCACCCCTCAAGGTATAACTTGCAGAGCTTATGTAGCATCATGATATTTGAAACCATTAGATAGATCCTCCGGAATGAAATTAATAAATATCATATCTATAGATTTAAATACCCGATTTAATTACCTCACCATTTACTTGGATTATATCTACATTGTTTATTTATTCCTTTTACTAGGTCCTAGGACTTTTACATAGAACTCAGCAAACGATGTTTTGTTTATGAAACCGCGTCCAGGAGCTATATCAATCCAATGCCAGAATATTGCTTGCATTTAAAGGGCTCTTCGATTGTACGTCACTGAACACTTTTCGACAAATATGTTACACCAGCTCGGTTTGTGTATACAAAGCCATATTAGCAAATGATGTGACCATAGTATGAACTTATAATGACTTATAATGTAGTATTAAATTATACTAAAAATGAATAGGCTGAAAACATTAATAAAATATGATTTTTTTGCAGAATTCGAGGTGGTCCACCCAATGATCCCCGAAAAACCGGGTAAGGGACACATAATAGATACTGTAACTAAAATAGGTTACTTCCTTTTAACTAGTGATAAAAGATGTTACGTTACTCTACTTTTGTATATAATTTTAGTTAATTTAGCAGGGGTTTTCAACAACATAAACAAAATGTGTAATAGTGAGCAAAGTTTGAACTGCAAAAGGTTCAAAGCGAAATAATTCTAGTAAGTCAACACGGCATGAGACATGCGGTCCCGTAGACAGGAAGGAGATAAGAACAAACTAAGGATATTTTGTGACTGTGATAGAATTTAGGCCGCCATAAGCGACATGAATATCTGGCAGTTTATTTAAAGGTAAACTAACATGTTTGGTATGGTTCCCTATGTTACATATTTAAAGGAAGGTTATTATTTAATTCCACAAATATTTAATATTCAAAGACTTATGAGCAGAGACTAGTAATAATCAATCACTACAAAGTTAACATTATTTGCATAATGCATGCAGTAGAAAATAACAAATATTTGATACAAAAGTTCTTTTAGATGGTACTTAACAGGTCCGGGGTTTAACACGAAGAAACACAAAATAAGTCCAATGCAGCATTAGGACAAATTAATTGACTGTCCACAATAATTTAATTCAGACTAAGGTATGAAAGTACATCCTATCTCTACAAAATTAATCTAATTATGTTTTGGGTGCACATTACTAAAACAGTTATAGTATCTAAATGAGACTTGCAAGGAAATCTTTCACAGTTTTTGTTTAATATTACCTGTTATTAATTGAAAATGTTAAGAGTTATTGAAATACAATTCATTTAATTTTTATAAGTGTTGTTGAAATGTAATGCTAATTATGTTTTTAAAGGTTCTATGAATCTCATAGCTAAATCCCTTCGTAGTTTTAGTCGGGTCCGCTTAATGCACAAAAAATGTCTTCTGTTATGGATTAACAGTTTTGAGAAAAGTGCACCGGAATATTAAAAATGTAAATCCGAGAAAAATGCCATAAAGCTGATTCGTTATTTATTTAGCGTGATAATTGATTCAGAACATTCCTGCTACTTTGTCTTGAATACTTGGTTCCTCCCTTCCTCTTTTCATTTTCGTGTTTTTTTCCCTTACCTTGTCACTTATACTATGATATATACTCTCCTCACCCACAGATGATCAATATCCCGCATGATCTTGGTAGTGTTATACCTTGGACGATATTTCGCTTCTTCAGCACTTTTAGTCTCCCACGGCTCCGTGGCTGAATACGACAAGTGCATCATAGAGCCGAATTCATGAATGTGCACAACAACAAAAGTAGTGTTTGGAATTCCCGGCCATAGGGTACTTTGAACCCCTCATTGCAGTTTTGAGTTTTACCATAGAGACATTTCTTCAGGAGGTCTTCTTTTATGTTTTGTAAACTTTCCAAGATATTTATAATTGTCTTTGCATAGTAAGTTTTTACCAATCACAATTTCCTTTGCATCAGGAAATTTCACACCAATAGAGTCTTTGTTGAGTTTCCTAAGTGGACAACGCAGTTACGTATTTATTCCCTGAGCATTCAGTTTGTTTGAACCTGTACTTCATTTTGATATGGTCTGCTTTCTGTAGCTCTCAAGTAACCCTTAATAACACCGTCATGTGATACTTTTTACATTGAGCACCTCCTGATTCTACAGATCTCTAAAAAATTCTCACTGCTCCTTCAGCTTTCATATTGCCATTAGCCACCTAAAAATTCATACTGCAATTTTTATGGTTCTTCTGTTTTCCTGTTATGTAACAATATTTTGTGAGGGTTTTTTATATACTTCCTTTTATCAAAACGTTTTGACCTACCCGTCTTCTATCTGTGAAAAAAGAAACCTTGTAAGTAACCAGTAAGTAGGCCGTGAAAGAACTGTTTAGTACCAGAGACACAATAATAACCTCTGGCTGACAGTGGTACGAACAGAAAACTGGAGTATTTCCGTTCAAAAGAAGACTTGGTCCTGATGTCTGTTTCCAGTAGCATTACAGTTATTGCAGATTTTCCAAATGTTTACAAAAGGGGCGTGATGGAAGCCAACACCTACCATAAAAAATGCAAATTATGTTTGAAATATTTATGAAGGAAGCTTTAAAATAGCACACTTTTAATTTGCAGATTTTAGTCTATAATCGGAATTGGGCGGCGCCGTGTCCGAGTGGTTAGACCGCTCGCCTCCCACCGAGGCGGCCCAGGGACCCGCATGTGGGATTTGTGGTGAACGAAGCGCGTCTGGGCGCATTTTCTCCGGGTTCTCCGGTTTCCCCCGCCATTCATTCCACCAAAAGCTCCATCATCACCTTTCCTTTCATCCATTTTGCCTTCATTTCGTTTCATCTACTTCGTTCATCCCATACCAGGCATCGGGCTGATCACCCATCCTGGATCTTCTGCCTGCTCCATGAGTGTCTGCTCCTCGACGGGTCTCTGACCCAGGCACCCGACTGTAAGTCTTGGGGGGTATAAGGTGAGGATAAACAGAGAATGAATGAATAGGAATTAAATATTAACAATAGTATTTTTGTCCTCAAATGAAGTACCTTCTGCTCTTAAGCGATATGTGTTATTATCACATGCAGCGTAAACCTCATACAAAATAGGATCAGTGTCCCTAAGTTCGCCACGTTAGGAAAATTTATCTTTGAGAATGTAAAAACTAGTATATGCATATTAATATTCTGGGTATCGGAAATAGTTTTTTGGGGAAGGGAAGTTTTCATTTTTTAAATTTAAAATTTTAAACAGTTAGAATGCATGTCTACTCTTACGTTCGCCACTTATGATTCCCTTTGAACTAAATAATGTTTTTAAAACATTAAATCGCTTACGTACTGTGTTTTAATGTTGGTAAAAGATTACATTTAAATGTGTTAGTTGTATGCATTAAAGTTTACAGTTATTTTATAAGTAGTAGTTAATTACATTGCTAATTCCAAATTTATAATTGAAATCATATTGATTAAAAAACTAATTTGATATCAGTTCTGTGTCCCTCACTAACTAAACGTCTGAAACTGACAATTAAGGGGAGGAAATGTAATTGATCTTAGTAAAATTCAAATCGCAGATAGTATCTAGATTTAAATAACACTTTCTTGCGCTCTGGACACTCAAAAATGCCTTCATTCCCTTTTTTGTAAATTTCACACATTCCTCGTTAATGTAATACAGGTTGTCATATCTGTGCTGAGATTGCAGAGAGCAGAGTAGCATGTAGGATAACAAAAGGTGCACAGCGAACTTAAGAACCCCTCTTTAATAACTTTATTAAAACCGTCAGGCAGTATTGTGTCAGTTCAGAAAACGTAATCGTAATACTGTAACTATTAAATTACATGTATGTATTTATTTATTTTTCCATAATTCTATACAAACATGTTAGACATTTTTATTTATTAATTTGAGTTGCTATTTTATTCTTTAGTCCACCATTCAGTTTAACACCGTGGTTATTTATGCATGGTGGATCATAGCAGATCATATTGCTTTATTTTTAAGCCATTTTTCTCTTACTCTCCCCATATATTCTCCTTTTCCTTTATATCCCCCTTCTTTTGTATTTTCATTATACTAACTTTTAGTTCTTATTTGTTAACATTCTCTTAGGTAAAAACTGATCTCTCCACAGCTTAGTTTCTTCACACACGATTATATAGTTTAAGTCACTATCTACCTCTTCACAAAGAGGACATCTATCAAAATTCGCTCCCTTCCTATCTCCCCTTAGCCTATGTCACTTAATGTGGACCAGGCCCACCCTTCTCTCGCTAACCTATTGCCTACATTCACGTACTCCTCCTCATCCCCAGTCCACCTTTAATTGTCTATATAGTTCCAAACTTTTCTTTCCTTGCAGACTTTGAAATAATGCTTGTTTCTCTATGTCTTCCACTATGTTCCTCACTTCCTTCCAGAAACCTTTAACTAACCTCTCTCTCTCTCATCCCTTAAGTTACCTATTCCTATTTCTTGTAGGATTCTCCTTATTCTTTAAGCCCAGTTCAACCCAACACTGGATTTCCTTTGCATTATTAAACATTGCCTTAAGAAATTATGCTCATCCAATGATTTCAATCAATGCCAATATTTAAGTATCCTTTCTCTACTCTTCCCATCTCCAGCATTGCTGCTCCATTTATTAAATTAATGGCGTTAGTTATCCCATAGGATGAATCAGGTACTTATAGAGTTAAGTTATACCGCCAAACACTGCTCAAATAACATGGTGAATAACTTGCAGAAAAGAATCTTGTGGTTGACCTTCAGCTTCACTGCATTGCGGAGACAAAACACGTCAAGTAGCTACTGCCATCTTCCTTCTAACTGTCATATCTTAAAGAAAATGGCCGGTAGGGAACTCTCGGAAATTGCAAACTTACAAATATTTACCTTATAATGTCTCTGATTTCTTCTTAATTATAATCTGCATGTATAATAAACTGAAACTATTATTGCTATACATCTTGAGCACCCAACGAAATTGTGGTGCTCCGTACTGAATGTTTTCTATACTATTTGAGACCATACTCGTGTCGTTTAAATTTGCCTATAAATTTGCTAGGTCTGCCGAATGTTGGAATCATATCAGCACTGAACAGAGCTAGCAGACTTTCGGCAAACTTAAATTGGCAGGCAATATTTACATAATTCGCAATTAGACAAAGCGGTTTATTTTAAAAGAAATTGTATGCATAGCGTAAATAAAATCCGAAAAACGGAGCTTATATTAGAAATATAATCAATCAGAGGACAGTGTATATCTCAGTGCACACAGATGTATCCATGAAAGCAAAACAAATCAAACTTTATCCCAGATGACGACCGCGATAAAGACGAGTCCCGATACGTATGTATGTCATTTGCAGTCAAAGGGTTAATGTTGCACCACTCATTTATGATTAACCGTTTACAGCTGCATTTTAATTAACTATTACTTCAGTTTTCTGCCGGTTTTATTTTTAACCTTGTTTTTGCAGTATATGTCTATATTCAGTTATTTTTTCGCATTGCGGTATTATTTAAAATTCTTTAGCGTGTAAATCTACACGAAATGGATAGTTATGATTTTAGTGCTCTTATTGACACAACATGCATCTCATTGCATAAACAGAGACCACCCTGATCCATTTAAGGAGTATTCCTAGGTTTACTCATATATCGGGATATGTGTATGTGTGGCGTGTATGCATGTGTGCATATTTATTATTTTGGTATTGAAAAATAATAAAAGCTTCCTACACTTCAAATATTCATTATCTATGTGGAACGTAAACATAGAATTGATATATTAGTGAACTGAAACAGCGTACGCAGTTGCTTGCAATAGATTACAAAGTAATATTTTCTGTCTTTAAAATGTACAAAACGTTCTGGAATTTCATAAATATCCCAACAAGTTACACTTAAAAATGCGTTATACAATTTAAACATTTTCAGATTAAAATTTCAACCACAACGTTTAATATTCAGAAGCTTTACTTATACCGTGCTATCGTTTAAACAAAGGTTTTTGTATTGAAGTGCTTAATCTGATAGCGAAACTTTATACGATTTTTTGATCATCAGCTTATATTAAAAAAATGATATATACTTTTGTCCAGGAGTAGGGGAATAAATAGTGCAAACATGTTTTATTTACACGTGCTAGAGTATTGCAGTGGTTTAAAATAAGTGTGAAGATTCGCTTTTTCTTCTTTGACTTGCAAATCTTTCTAGTGCAACATAATTTAGTTTAACATATCGTTATCAGCAAAATTTAAAACTGAAATAAGGTCAAAATGTGAACATTGTTACTTTCTCTACTACGTATAGTAAGTAGGGGAAGTATTGCATTCCACCCAAAAATTCGATACCGAGATTTCACCGGAAATACATGTTTTGAGACCTCCTGAATCCAAAAAAAGCATTTTTGGAAACATGTCCGTGTGTGTGTCTGTGTGTGTGTGTGTCTGTGTGTGTGTCTGTGTGTGTGTGTGTCTGTGTGTGTGTCTGTGAACAGCATAACTCAAAAACTAACAGTCGGATAAACACCAAACTTGGTATTTACGTTCAGTATCTTCCAGAGATGCGACACGAAGATTTTCAAGAAAATCCCCCCACCCCAGACTATCCTTTACATGGAACATTTTTCGAAAATTTTAATTTTCTCAAAAATGGCTCTAACGATTTTGATGAAAATATCATATGTTTAAGATAATGTCATGAGAAATGAAATGTATATCTCGAAATTTCTGGGAATGTCTCCAAAAGTATTCTTCATTATGAACGACTTTTGCATAACTGGTAAACCATAAGAGATAGACAAAATTGTACTACACAAAAAATGTAGATCGCGTTAAAATACACAACTTATATCATATACATTTTTTTTGTTGAGTGAACCGTTTTCGAGATATTGCTTGTTATTTCCTTAAATTATCCAATACTTATACTTTTTCTCAAATTCGTTATTCATTTTTTTATGTCCTGGACATGCAAAGAGAATGGAATGCGCCACATAGCAACCAGCGATAAAATATTTGACTATCGCTTAAAAGCTACCATATTCCCCTTGCATCTACAAGAAAATTACAAATAAGATTGACATCTCGATATCTCGATTAATATGAAGCATATGGAGAATAGGCGTTTGTAAAAATAGATTGTACAAGAGTAGAGAAAGTTATGTGAGTGTAACACATCAGATTTTTTTTTTTTTGCACTTATGTATTACATTTTTACTTTCTCTACTACGTATAGTAAATAGGGGAAGTATTGCATTCCACCCAAAAATTCGATACCGAGATTTCACCGGAAATGCATGTTTTGAGACCTCCTGAATCCAAAAACAGCATTTTTGGAAACATGTCCGTGTGTGTGTCTGTCTGTCTGTGTGTCTGCCTGTCTGTGTGTCTGTGAACAGCATAACTCAAAAACGAACAGTCGGATAAGCACCAAACTTGGTATTTAGGTTCAGTATCTTCCAGAGATGCGACACGAAGGTTTTCAAGAAAATCCCCTCACTCCAGACTACCCTTTACATGGAAGATTTTTCGAAAATTTTAATTTTCTCAAAAATGGCTCTAACGATTTTGATGAAAATATCATATGTTTAAGATAATGTCATGAGAAATGAAATGTATATCTCGAATTTTCTGGGAATGTCTCCAAAAGTATTCTTCATTGTGAACGACTTTTGCATAACTGGTAAACCATAAGAGATAGACAAAATTTTACTACACAAAAAATGTAGATAGCGTTAAAATACACAACTTATGTCATATACATTTCTTTTGTTGAGCGAACCGTTTTCGAGATATTGCTTGTTATTTCCTTAAATTTTCCATTACTTATACTTTTTCTCAAATTCGTTATTCATTTTTTTTATTTCCTGGACATGCAAAGAGAATGGAATGCGCCACATAGCAACCAGCGTTAAAATATTTGACTATCGCTTAAAAGCTATGATATTTCCCTTGCATCTACAAGAAAATTACCAATAAGATTGACATCTCGATATCTCGATTAACATGAAGCATATGGAGAATAGGCGTTTGTAAAAATAGTATGTACAAGAGTAGAGAAAGTCATGTGAGGTTAACACATGAGATTTTTCTATAATCTGAAGCAATTATGATTACTTAAAGAGTTGAATTACATTCTGGTTGTACTTGTCGAGTCCACAGACACATTTAATTTTTTAGGAACCATGCGGATAATTGATGAAGCATAATACAAGGTTATTCAGGATGAAGGAGGAGTTAAGACTTATATTTCAACACATCTGAAAATAAGAAAAAAATTCTGCATATCACTGGAAAGAGGGGAGTTTAAAGTTTTTTTTTAAAACGAAGCTTAAAGATAAATGTAAAGGTACACGAAACCGGGGCAGAGCACCACACGCAGGCCGGTAGGTCCCTCCCGGGAGGTAGTGATGAAGGTAGAGACCCTAAGGACGACCAGATCCAGGTGAGGACGATTTGATATGGTGCAAGCACAGATGCGGTCCCTAATGTTTCCAAGTCAATTCTGTTGGCCTCCGAGGTTCCTGGGGTCCCCCGAATGAGCTCCAGCCTGAAAGCACCCAGAGGTTGGTTCCAGCCAGGAAGCCCCTGAACGACGACAGAATGAAACTTCCACAGAGCACACAGCCACTGTCCAGACGGTACCAACCGAAAGTCTTCGACTGATCCTGCACCCTGAAACAGATGACATGGAAGATGACGGGTGCTGGAAATGGGGGGCAGGAGAGTCGTGCAGAAGACGAATCACTACAGTATTTGGCGCTCACCCGGGAAAACTATTAAAAACCCATAGGTCAAAGTGGGCGGTCGCCGGGGATCTCCTGAATGCGAGTCGCACACGTTACCGCGGCGCCATCTTGCTCAGTTAAAAGGAGGCTTAGAATTTACATTTAATTACCAAAAGCAGTGTTCAATATTTATATATAAATGATAATCACAGAGAGAATAATTCACAAAATGAAAGTTTGCTGCCACACTATCCCGTATCTCTGCGAATTCTGTTCCTGGTACTAGCTGATGATTCTTTCCCTACCTAGAAGATGTACGAGCTTCACTCAGCCTAGTGACTCCTTGGAGATCAATTGAGCAGGCCCCGGTCTCGCAAAACGTACCTAACTTGCCGGGGAGATACAGCATAATAACCACATGCAATTCCAATATTGCACTTTTCCCATGACGTCCTACATGGGTGAAGGTATCGGATGCAGAGACCGTGTGGTAGGACTTGACCTAATCGGACTGCTGTGACAAGCTGTTAGTTACAGATTAATACATTATATAAGTGCAGTAAATCATTTCTGATTGGCTCCGTAGCGCAGTCAGTAGAGCAGCTGTCTACTGAGCGAAGGGTCCCGGGTTCGATTCCCGGCTGGGCTCGAAATTTTTTTCTAGATAAGATTATTCTTCATCCTTCCTAGAGTCTAAAGGTATGAATGAGATTGTGTGTGTGTCTAATATAAGGAACAAAATCTAAAGTAAACCCAAAATTCTAATGTTAAATATGTATGAGTTAACACCATTGCCGACAGGCAAAATATTCTAAGGTAAGAGGCCGCCAATATGAATATTGCAGTTAAAGGCGGGGTATAAATGGAATAATAATAATAATAATATAATAATAATAATAATAATGATAATAATAATAACAATAATAATAAAAGTTAGATTATATTCAACAAATAGCCGCCTCGTCCAAGCACATTTGTATGTGGCATAAAACGTTTGATAACCAAGAATCAATTGATTTGCTTGTGGCAAGAAATAAACAGCTATTTCAGTTTCCTGAAATATACTTGGTAAATACATGAAATACCATTAAACTAAAACTGTAAACTTTCTTGACATGCAGAATGGGTTCTGTCTTTCACACTCTTACATACAACAATTCAAATACATTCCTTTTTTGGGAAAAAATAAAAGCATTATATTACTTTGCTATTCTCGTTAAAAGCTATCCAGAGGGCTTTATTTGACACGCAGTAACAACATTGTTTTGAATAGATCAGATGTTTCTCTGCTAAACATTATGATTTACTAAATGCCTCTCTTTTAAAACAAGTGAATTCTATTCGTATTTTACTTGCAAACAAACCGGTTAGTGGCATTCTAATCGGTTTCTGATCCATTCTGCATCTAAGGCCATACCTTTCAATAGTTTTCAAACCCTTGGAAAAGAGTGTAGGGATTCAATTTCTGTCCTGATGTTTAATATATATATATATATATATATATATATATATATATATATTTGATTTTATGATCTCGTTTGTAGCCTGTGCCATCGGAGATTTATTTACTTACTCTTACGATATGAATGCGTGTGGTGGTAAGAGGAACTTAACGGCTACGAGATAAGTGGGCGGGGCATCGGAAGGCCAGTCAGGTAAAGAAAACATCCGCATTTACTAGGAGGCTGAGGCCTGAAGATGCACTGTTTTCATTGTGTGCGACTGTACGTTTCCCTATCGCCTTGCCTCTCACCCCCTCTAATCCCAAGCCTTGATTGTCAACAAAACACACTGCCCCATCTATAAGCGCATTCATATCGTGCCCGACTAGTGCATGTATTAACACTTTATATAAATTGTGCTTTCGAGTCACTATTAGAAGTCAAATAGAAAGGAATTTATTTGTTTTTATGCTAACATAGCATTTTTCAATACGTGTCATGTACAACAATGCTGTATACATATATGCTTATTTTTGTTTCTAAATTTTCAGCTGAAAAGTCTGAAGAAGTTCTTAAAAGAGAAAAAGCAGTAATTAAAGAAGAGATAGTTGAAGAAACTCTGCTAAAGAAAAAAGGAAAAGAATAAGAAAATAGAACGGTATGTATGTTGTTAGCAAATAACCGGTTACTTAAAGAGGGTGATTTGCTCAAAATATGCTAGGGGTGTCAATTCATGAGTGCAAAAGCAATTCAGCAGAGGAATAATAAATGTATGTAGGTTGTTTTAAACTAAATTGAATTATTGAACCGAACCTGGCTTACATTCATGTGATAGCTGCATTGTGAGTAGAATCAATCAAAACATTTAGCACAGTTTTAGTAAATCTCAACGCATGCAAAAGTTTCGTGGAAATTTGCCTAATTTCCCTAGTCCTAATAGCATTATACTGTTATATTTTATGTATCACTTTATTACTATATATTTTCTTACTTGCTTATTTACAACACGATTTGATATGGTGTTAGTTCAGCATGGGTGAAAACTTTATCTGTGTTCTAAGTAAGCTATGCGGTCTTCATAATCTTAAAATTTCTTGCATATATATTACATTGGTCGTATTTTGGAGTCTAAATCCTAGGTATTTAGGTGTAAAACACTCACATTGTTTTAATAGCTTAATTCTACAGAATATCAGTATACAAAATAATTTATGCAATGCCACCATTATAAATAGTTGCTACTGCATTCAATATTCGTGCATAATTACTCCATTATGACACGCGTACCGACAATAACAATTATTAATTTCCTATATATCGTCTATAACTATGAAAGGCTATATCAGAGTCCGTAACAAGTGCTCAATTCTCCTTCAGGAAGGGAATGCATGAAAGTCTGCTAATCGGTTCAACGGGTCAGCGAATAACCAATGAAATGCAGGGAGAAAAGTTAACGTCTCATTTACGAATGTGTACTGTGTGATCAAAAGTATCCGAACACCCCCACAAACATACGTTTTTCATCTTAGATGCATTGTGCTGCCACCTAATGCCTGGTACTCATTATCCGCGACCTCAGTAGTCATTAGACATCGTGAAACAGCAGAATGGGACGCTCCGTGGAACTCACCGACTTCGAACGTGATCAGGTGATTGGGTGTCACTTGTGTCAGAAGTCTGCACGCGAGATTTCCACACTCCTAA
Source organism: Deroplatys truncata (assembly GCA_030765065.1). Taxonomy (NCBI): domain Eukaryota; kingdom Metazoa; phylum Arthropoda; class Insecta; order Mantodea; family Mantidae; genus Deroplatys; species Deroplatys truncata. Next base: position 255,303,997 of record CM060981.1, on the reverse strand, counting down.
ACATCCCTAAGTCCACTGTTTCTGATGTGATACTGAAGTGCAAACGTGAAGGGACAAGCAAAGCACAAAAGTGTACAGGCCAACCTCGTCTGTTGACTGACAGAGACCGCCGACATTTGAAGAGGGTCGTAAAGAGTAATAGGTAGACATCAATCCAGACCATCACACAGGAATTCCAAATTGCGTCAGGATCCACCTTCCAAGTATTATGACAGTTAGGCGTGAGGTGAGAAACCTTGGATTCTAGGGTCGAGCAGCTGCTCATAAGCCACACATCACGCAGGAAAATGCCAAAAGACGCCTCGCTTGGTGTAAGGAGCGTCAACATTGCACAACTGAACAGTGGCAAAACGTTGTGAAGTGACGAATCTCGGTACTCAATGTGGCGATCCGATGGCAGGCTGAGGGATGGCAAATGCCCGGTGAACGTCATCTGCCAGCGTGTATAGTGCCAACAGTGAAATTCGGAGGTAATGGTGTTATGGTGTGGTCGTTTTTTTCCTGGAGGGGAAACCTACATTGATATTTTAAGCACCTTCTTGCTTCCCATGTTGAAGAACAATTCGGGGAGGGCGATTGCATCTTCTCAACACGATCGAGCACCCGTTCATGTTGCACGGGCTGTGGCGCAGTGGTTACACGACAATAACATTCCTGTAATGGACTGGCCTGTACAAGTCCTGACTTGAATCTTATAGAATACCTTTGGGATGTTTTGGAACGCCGACTTCGCATCAGGCCTCACCGACCTACATCGATACCTCTCCTCAGTTCCGCACTCCGTGATGAATGGGCTGCCGTTCCCCAAGAAACCTTCCAGCGCCTGATTGAAAGTATGACTGCGAGAGTGAACACTGTCATCAAGGCTAAGGGTGGGCCAGCACCATATTGACTTCCAGCATTACCGATGGAGGGCGCCACGAACTTGTACGTCATTTTCAGCCAGTGTCCGGATACTTTTGATCACGTAGTGTATGAAGGCGGTCTCGGATATGTCAGCTATGGATACAAAATTAGTTTATGATGTATTTCTAACAATTATAACGCTAAGAGTGCATAACATATGGTATCCAACTAGTGGATAATCTTTATATTACACTCACCAATCCTCAGTAATCATCAGGATTATCCAATTGTAAAAATTACTATTTCCAAAGGTGTCTCTAGTACAATAATTTTATGACATTTACATAACTAAAGTGTGAGATCCCCCACTTCCTCTTTTGGTATATGTAGCATTGTATGTTGAAGAAGTTATAATGCTGTAGGAGTTGTATTTGCCCGACGTATGGAAAGTCAGTTTGAAGATGATGTTGTATTGGAGGAGTTGTATTATATTTCAACTGTTAGGAGCCGAACTTGAAGTTTGTTTGCAACCGCACGCATAGTAAACAGTTTCTTTAAATATTTAATTTTTATGTTTGCCCCGGCTTCGTCAGCATTTATTTTACAGACATGCATATTTTAGCAGGTTGTGATGCGAAAAAATGTAGGCTTACCGAGGTTATAATTTTACTTCACTCCTGTTATTAATACTTGATAATATTTTAAATAACACTTCACTGATGTAGAGAGCTGTGAGATTCTTTAATTAATTAATTACACTTTTTTAATACTTAAAGTTATTTTTCGTCTCACACGAATACTATTATATTTATTGAGGACACTTTTTGCGTCTGATTAGTAACTCTGTCTGTAGGCAACTGACTTCTAAGTTTGTAAATTTTGCTATATTTCTGTTTCTGATTGGCTAATCCTACTCCAATAGATATCCTTCATTTAACTAAAGCTTTTTCTGGTTGTTTATTGGCTATTTTATAAACTGTCACTAAAATTACATTATTGTTACTCCAAGAATCACAAGTAGTGCTGTTAAACTTTCTTACTCAATATTGACTCAAGGTTACCTCATTGTTACCTCATTGTTAGCAACTTTTGACTTATTATTCTCACACCTCCTACATTATTAAATTACGTAATATATAAACATAACATTTTACAAACTATTACATACACATATTGCTTCAAGGTGGGCTGTTATTGAATTTATATATTATATAATTAGACTGAAATCAGTTTAGTGGTAAAAATACTGCCTCAATGTTCTAAATCACCCAAACAGCAGACATTAACCACTTTGCAGCCAGTTAATTCTAGCGTTGTATTTAAACAAAACGAATGTTGGCAGCAGTAGTTATTTTCATTTCAAAGCAACCGATTATATTTTATGTCTTCGAAATGCAAGGGTCTTTTATGAAGACAAACGATTCCGCCATGTGATTTACAGCGCTAAATGTTAATTGGATTCTTTAAATCATGTGAAAATAATCTGACGTAGAATATTTAATTTATAACTGAAATGAACATGCATTTAACACGTCATGTAAGCGCGAAATAAAGATTGCTGATGTTTTTAATGAATTCAGCCCCATATCCGCAGTAAATGAGCTGAGTATTCGAATCCAAGAATTTTTACATATATTTTTGTGTTTACTGGATGATATTCTAAATAAATATTTTGTCATACACGTTAAGCTTATAGCCGATATCTCCTATTAAAATCATTCTGCATAACCTTTTTATTTAGAATCCATTTCTTTCGTCCCTTTCCTAATGTAATTAGTGGGCTTTCAGTGCAGAAAAAGAGTAAAATATTGAGGTCTTAAACAATTTCAGAAAGAGGAAGTACAATATATGTAACCAAATAAATTAACAAATAAATGCCCAGGTTTGCCATATATTTTTAGGAGCATAAGTTTCATAAAGGATTTATTTTAAAATATAACATATAAACATAGTCCAGGACCCTCAATTTTCATTGTAGCGATTTGGATTCCGAGCCAGTGGTATACTTGCTTTGCCAAAATTAGTTTTAGCATAGACTGAAACACATAGATAAGTTTACAGAAGTCTGTATAGCACCTTCCGCAATGTATGTATACTAAAAGAACATTCATATTTGTGGTTATATTATAGGAGTGTATTAGCGTTTATTTCATTGTTTCAATGTATGCCAAAAACTTCAAAATTATACGGTATTGTTTTAAGCATACAATTTCGTTAATCCAGGTGAGGGCCTCGGGCGATATTTCTATGATTTCTGTAAATTGCGTGCAGCTTCACAACAAATTATAAGAAGCTCGTGGAAGATAAATTTTGTGTTAAATGTAATTATTCGCGTCATACTGAGTTTAGGAGTTTTATATTGCCACGAAGGACCTCTTTCCCAAAAAAAGACAAATTATGTGTAACAAGTAATAACCATATGATGTTTATATGAATTGTAATAAATTTTTTAATTTTTTATAATATATCTACTCAACAGGTTATTGTGACTTAGGTCCAATGAATCCGTATTCAAATTTGTCAAATGTTATTAGTGCAATGAAAACCGTTTAAACTTTAAGAAGTTCTAGAAACCGAATCAACAGAAGTAAAATTAATACTTTTATTATGCAGGGAAAACAAACGAGCAAGCAGTGGCGTTTTTCAAGATTTTTTATTTCATTACTGTATATATTTTGTTAAAATTCCACAATTTTTTGAACTTCTTCGTGTGTGGTGTTTACAGTACTGCTTTACGTGTATATATGTATCTCTAAACAGGAAGCTGGGTATGAATGTTTAGCATTAAGAGCCTAAGGAGTTTGTATTATTTATCGAAAAATAGCTATAAACACATATTCTAGGTTTAAATATATGCATACCATCCACTAACGACTTTCAACAATGTTGTTTTCCAACGGTGCTGCTTCATTTCCGGTAGTGTAAATACGTTTCTTAGCTATAGAACTATTTTTATTACCATCAGTATTACATTGTAAACTCATTTGTTCAAATCCTCTCTCCCTTTCCCTCCCCCTCAAGCCGCACAGCCGGGGAAATGCTAGAGTCTACCGCACCATTTCTGCACCTTTTGATTGCATCTACGCAACCACAGATAGTGCTAATAAAAAGGGCATATGTACAGCATTCAGAATCCCATGTTCTCCACCCATTTCTTGAGATGTCAGACAAGAAGGCAGGGAAAAGGATACTCTGAGTAAACTTTCGTCCCCCGGTATGGGGGGTCTCCGTACCCCAAGCTCCCCAGGGGGTGTATAAGTCCAAGGGGGTGCTTGGTGCATCAGCTGCCATCCAGGAAGTTTAAATCTGTAAACAGAAGTGACCCTGTCCTCTGTCTGACGTACCACCTGTTGCTGCCGCCCTCACTCTTCTCTCACTTCATCTCTTCTTCCCGGAGCCTAGGTACAAGAGATCTACGTAGGTTGAGGTGCTTCTAGTCCTATGCTATCCTGAAGTAGAGTGAACACCAACCCTACACGTGTGGACGTGGGATTCAAATAGTTTATTACCTTTCATTAAAATTCTGTTAACATTTTATCTAATCCTTGCGCTTGCTTATCAACTTTGAATTTTACATCACTGAAATATCACATATTCTTCTCTGTTTTCAGGCCTGAAATCCAAGATGGTATGTTAGAGAACTGTATAGTGTTACCAGTTCTTTGAAACGCAAACCGATATCTACTTCTACTGATGATAGTACATCTTCTAACAGTTATCCTTGATGAGTAGTATTATCTTGCTGTCATGAGTATGACTTTGAATTGAAGAAACAATGATTAAATAAAACAAGGAGTAATATTTCTGTAGTTATATTATTTCAATATAACCTGTCATTACATTTGTTTAAAATGTAGGTTATTAAACGAGCCTATAATAAGGTTGTAATAAATGGTATTTTATGGATTTTCTATCTTGGGCTAAAGCACTTTAGCTACACATTAATATTACAGGTGCCTTTTTCGATTTGGTTGCACTTATACCGATTGTATTTCTGTATTTATTTTTGTTTTATTTATGGACGCTCTTTAGCTGCTATGGTTCTTAGCGTCCCATTGGGCGGGAAAGACCGGAAGGTTTGCTCAGAGGCCTCTTTATCAGGCTTGGGATTCTTTTACGTGCCGTAAATCTACGACACGGGACCACCGGCTCTACTACCTTTCCGAATGAAGCCATGCTAAGGATTTTTACGCCCGAAAATATCCATCGCCCTCGCCGGGTTTGAACCCGCGACCTCAGGAACTAGAGGTACCCCTAGACCACGGAGTAAAACATACAGACTGTAAATAAATAAATATTCCCATCCACACAAGAAGAAATAAAGCTTATCGGTCTGTGTATTCAAATTTTCCTGCAATGCTTTACAATGTACGCAGACAAATCGCTTACTGAATGTTTGGTTTAAAATTCCCTATATGTAACGAAGTTATTTTGGTGGAAAGCTATTATTAACTAATTTTATAAGTGTTTGTAGTTTCAAGAGGAAAGATAAATTCTCCAAGGAGAGAGAGAGAGAGAGAGAGATAGAGAGAGAGAAAGCAGTGTGACAATTTTTTTGTAAAACATGAAAGAAGGGTCTTTCATATTTTCATTTAAGAAAGATGTAAAATGTGAAATATAGATTATAAAATGCTGGAAGTTAATCCATTTGTCAGAATAAACTCTGACCAGCTGATTCCACGGTCAGCATGCGTGGTTGTCATTCCTATTACTCCGATTTCATTTCTGAACCTACTATGGATTTGTAGTGACTTGGCATGATTAGATTGGATTAACTTAGGCTTCCCATGTATCCTTGTACATAACTTTAATTTCATACCCATATCGCTTTACAGCCAGCCCAAATTAAAAGAAGTGGCTGAAATTCTATTAGTGCTGAAGAGAACACCTTTAAGATCAGAATGACTGGGTGGTGCTGGAATCTTTCCCAAAGCACAGATCATCTGTTTTCTAAACAGATAGTAATTGTCGAGGACGGTGATAAGCCATCAGATAATGATCAACCACGGCCGTTTATCTCTTAAAATGCTTGCAAGGATATTATTTTATCGGATAAAGCGTAAGGTTGTTACTCAATCATATAGTATCAGCATGCAGTGGTCAATAGGCTGTCATCCAACTGTGCAGATTCGATTCATTATTTGAATTTGTACATTAAAATATTTCCATTTCCAAATGTTAATGGAAAAAGTATATTTTTATTGCGTTTATTAGTAGTCCGTAACATATTTGACTGCTCATTCATATAGTAGGTATGTCGTGATGTGACGACTGACACAATGATGATTTGATTTTAAACAAAAGAAGTAAGAAAGTGGTTATTTATACAATTTTATTCACGCAATAATTGTAACACACCCCATTTAAATTACCTATAATAAAGATAAATATGATCATGACGTTGATGAAGGGAGCTTGATTTTATGTTAATTGTTCCATACGTGTAAGCTGAAGTTGAAAACTTAGAATCAGACTGAAAAATTCAATATCATTGCCTCCAGGAGTTACAACCATCGACCATTGGCTTTCTCCATCGTTGCTCTAAGCAAGTGAGCCAACATGTCAGTACGCACGGCATTAAATTCTCCAACCGACCCAAATTTCTCTGGTAAACCACAAGGTGTTATGAAATGCTTAAAGTTTTTATGAAAATGTAAGTCAGCATTGGGGTATGTTGCCTCAAAATTTATTTAAGTACGCATCGTGGTTTACCTAAAAATGTGAGGGTATCTCTGTTGGTTAGAGCAGCGCCAATGTAAACCGAGATCGGTGGATTATATCCCGGGTATGGCTCTGAACTTTACTCTGATTCTTCCTTTTCAAATTAATATCATGTTTTTTTGTTTTTGTTTTGAGTTTTATTAGAAAGAAACATATGAAAGGGTGTATTTAACCTGGTTAAATCCGCTCTTCACTCCAGGAGAACTCGAAGTGTGGCGCAATTGTTTCTCTAGATAGTTTAGTGCTGTGTTGGGTTCGATACTGCTTATATTCTGTATAATCGCTATTTTATCAAATCCTCTTGTGTTATCATAATGAATGAAACACGTGAGAAAGTGAAACAGCAGTCTAGAGAGGCTTTTTTGGTTTGTAAAAAATGGACTTAAAAGAAATGTTGTTTTCCAGATGCATACTTCATACAAATTTTAAAATGTTTTTAAAGTGAACCGCTTATCCTATACCAGAACAAATTTACTATTTTTAGGTCGTCAATCGGCTGGCCTGTCTGAATTCTTCGGATAAAACTCATTCACTGACATTTCAAAATAAAGTACATATTTGAGATTCGTGATTTTAAATACCTTCATGTTTATTTAACAGAAATAATCTAACTATGTTTAATCTTACGCAAACTATTCCCTTCTTAACTGTTTCACTTTAAATAATCTTGACATCCAGGGTCTACCCATTACTTTTCATTAATTTTGTGAACTGTAATCGAAGACAACATGAATTGTGCACGAAGGTACAAAACAAGCAATTTAATTGGAGTTGTATGTACTTAAATAATCATTAAAAGTCGAACAAGTTTAAAGTTACCTTAATATGGCAGTATATTTGAAGTAGAACAGTAGAAACCTCATATAAACTTCTAATTTCTGGCCTGTGTTAAGGGGCATCAGAACAATCTATCTCGCCAACGTTACAATGCAACATTTTCGGTACGCTTAACTCAAGAACCACTTATAAGACAACTTGAAATGTTTGCCTGACATTTTACAACCCCTTTGCAATACATTAAATATAATATATCTTATTTTTGAACTAACAACAGGTATGAATAGTTTTTGAATATAGCTACAGTAGGTTTTTAGGGGAAAATAAAATTAAATTAAAATTGAGAAAAACGGCCTTAAAGTTTTACAATGTTGAACCATTTCTTACAACCTTCCAGCTTCATATTCTCTAAAAGCCTTTAAAACACTAGGATAAGAAAATAAATATTATTATTAGATTTTACAATCACTAGGCACCTTAATTCCACAATAACTATTTGTGTGAAATTCCACCCCAGAATGCCATTCTGATTCATTAAACATTATCATAGTCTTTTCTCGTCATGGTTTTAGGATTCAATCTGTTTCGCTAACGTGTAGTACATCGAAAGGGATTCTTCAACATCTGAATACAAGATGGGACGAAACTTAAAATGTGACGAATCGATAGGATTTATATCCACGTAGCATAATTAACTTACTTTCCTCAGTTTCATTTGTAGTTAATTTAGTGAGAAACCCATTTGTGTTTCACACCAGCGTCTGCTAAGTTCACAAACTTGGTTTTAGGGTCAAACGACGGAAGCCTCCAGTCATTGGAAATCAACACCGCACGTAGTCAATTGTAGCAGGCCCTTAGTGACTTGCGTAACTCCTGGGAGGAAACGATTGTGGGGGAACAGCTAGCTGACGTCCAGGAAAGGATTTTCTGTCTAGTGATAGAAGCAAATGAAGTACACTGTAATTAACTAACCTTTACGCATTTATTTGCACTAGCATATTGTATACATATTCGCGGCTATCATCTTCCTCTCTGTTTAGCCAAAGTTACAACAATCACACAATATCATGTCCGAGAAAGCTTAGCTAAATTCCCGGCAGATGGCGTGGCGTCTACAGGATTCTCCACATCCTACCCACCCCAATCCGTCCCAATCTCCAGAGTAACGATCAACTGGATAGGCCAGGCGATTTGTGACCCATGTGTAGTCCTCAAGAGCACAGTCCGTACCCTGCAATCTCTCCCTGGTTTCAGCTCGGTGATACGGGCAGGTTTCCACATATGGCGCGGAACATGGTCCTCCTGCAACAAAACAATAACTCCCAACTTTAGTTCTGTGGGTTTACCGCGCGGACTGCGTACGGTGTGGAAACTTTGCAGTTTTATAAGACATTCTTTTGTCCAGCATCTCCAGAAATCTTCAACAACATTTTGTTTATGTGTGTATAATTTGGCCAGAGGATAGTTTGTTGCTGATGCTGCTTGACCGGATAGTATTGCTGTCAACTTATCCCCATTCAAGAAATGCGATGGTGTCAGAATGTACTGGTGTTCTCCCGAGGTAATTGGTCTGAAGCTTAAGCCGGCTTCAATTCTAATAAAAAATGCGTTGGTTTCTTCTTCGTCGATGTGTAGTTTTCCCAGAGTTTTCCTTATGCAGCGTTTCACAGAGCCAATCATCCTTTCCCACCACCCTCTCCACCAAACCGCTCTTGGGGGAATGAAGTACCAAGTGATGTGAGGGGGAAAATACTATGTCTCTTTGGGTCTGTTAACATTGAATTAAGATCACATAGTTGTTTATTGCCTACTTTAAGGTTTTCACTATTGTCGGAATAAACAGTTCTGGGTAACTCTCTTCGGCCAAAAAATCGTTGAAAAGCCATCAAAAATCTATCCGCCGACATATGTATAGCTAGCTCTAGATGTATTACCCTCATGACGGCACAAGTAAACAAAACAATATAATCCTTTCTTGAACTGTTTCCTGGGCCTTTATATAGATATAAATATATTACATATTCGCGGTTAACATCTCCCTCTCTCAGTCTAGCCAACGTTACAACCACTATACAAATATCATGTCTGAGTAGGCTTAGTTCAGTTCCTGGCAGATGGCGTGGCGTTTCCAGGATTCTCCACAGGGAGAAGGCGAGACAAGAAGAAAGATTAGACGCCGGCATTATGAATCCAGGAGTCACGAGAACGAATCACACAGAAAGAAGCACCAACCGGCCACCCAAGCGCCAGTGATAAATCTTTACACCGCGCAAACTACACAACGAAGTCGCCGTCATCTGGTTCAGACCTGAAAAATATAATGATGAAGCAGGTGAAAGAAACTACTGTAGAAGAGAAATTACTCCGGTATTCACATACCAAACTAGAAAAAACACAAAAGCAAGGTAAAATTGGCTGGCGCGAGTACCCCCCCCCCCCGAATGCAAGCCTCATACGTTACCGTGAAACAATCTTGCTCGCTAATTCACACAGTTGGATCCAAGATCTGTGTCTTCCATGTAACGCATGTACGACCATATATCCATAGTCGAGTATTCTTGGTTTCACCACTAGAAGACTTTGACCCACCCTTATGTACCCCATCTTTTACATAGTGACAGAAACTTTAGGGTAATTATTGTTGTCTCTTGTCACTTTTACTGTAAGTTGTTCCTCTCTTGTACTCTTCCTTTGGAAAAAAGCGAAGAACTGGTTCTGCTGATGTTAAAAGAATCGGCTTGATCTTCCTTTATTGGTTCTTTGCCTAACTGAGGTCGTGTACTGGTTACATTCATAGCCTCTTTTTCTGCAATTGAGAAATGAGGAATGCTGTCTTTGCGACCGTTGCATTTGCATCAGTCAAGAGTGTGTATTGCTTTGGTGACCGGTCCATTTTTCTGAAAAGTAAACCGGTGTTTAATGACAAGCTCTTCGGAATGAACTATGGTTCAGCTGTTTTAGTAAATTTCAGAGTCTTAATAATATTTACTTAAAGTTTCAGTCACACTTTATTCATACTTGACGCTCCAATACACTGATATTCACGCTATGTTGTATAGGCAGCACAGCATTTTAGTTACATTTATTTCCTTCACTACTTATTACTTTTACGATATTTATTTTATCTGCAAAAGCTGTTTCCCTACTGCAACATATATAACGCAATTTTTGTATACAAACATGGTTTCAAAGACATTTTGTTGCCTTTATTCTTCCTTAAATCTTGTTCGGTACATTTGTTCGTCCCGTTTCCTCTTAGTTTATTTATGCTAGTTTACAACTAGATTAAGAATTGTAGCTGTCACCTACTTTAATGTTGTAGAGAATAACTTTCTAATGCTTCAAGGAGATAAAGGTACCTGGGGTCTTCTTGCCAATGGCAAAGCTTAATTTATGGTTACTACCCTACGTTCTTTCTTTTTTGTATTTATGACACGTTTGCATTACAATCCCACATCTCTAGTGGTATGCTGAGATTTTGAGGTCCTTGATCGAAGAAGCAATTGAACAATTGCATTAGCTTCTCATTTTGTAGAGTGCTTTCCTAATCACAAAGAGAGCCCTTCATCAGTTATTCTTTGAGACCCAATTTATTACATTTCTGCCGTTTACACTTTTTAAGTGACAAGTGCATCCTCATACTTGAATTTACAGAAATAGTACCGAGAAAGCTGTCAAAACAGGAACTTCAAAAGTCTTTCCTCACACTATTTTTTCTGTAGCTTGGTAAGTTACACATATGTCTCTTTTATTTTGATGGGAAGCAACAAAGAAAACGACTGATATCAGCTTTGGTTCTTGCGATGTGTCTTACACAATTATGCTGAGAAAATTATGAGCAGAATCTTTAACTTGAGCCTTCCTTAAGGAATTTATTTCAACTAATTAGCAGAAGAATAGAATACGAGATATTTCTTTTTTAGGTGATGCATTATTTGTGTAAGAGAAAAGATCAATTTAAGAAATTCTTTTTTAATTTTCGTTACGGAACGTTCCTGTATTACAATTCTTGGACTTTAAACAAAATACTTCTAATATTTTTTTATAATGTGGTACTCAGTCACCATGTTATATCCAATGTTATGGAGGAAATGAAATTATTCTTTATACCATGTGGCTCACACAAGTCGTTCTTCTTTGAAGGAGTTTATCTCGGATAGCGTGGATGCCAAAAGGCTTGCCTAAGCAGAAATCTAAGGGTGCTCCATACTGACTCCGTATTATGGAATTAATAGTTCTACAAGCCGTATGTTGGATAAGGTAAGAAAGGTAGAATCGGACGACTGAAAAATTCAATGGCATAGCTGGGATTTGAACCATGGATCTCCCGGTCTCCGTCCGGTTACTCTAATCACTGAGCTACCATGGCAACATGCCGGTACGATATTAAATTTCCCAACCGATTGGGGAACTGCGAATCAGTCAGCGATTGAATGTCAGGCTGGAATATTGCCATGGTAGCGCAGTGATTAGAGCAACAGGATATAGACCAGGAGATCCATGGTTTTAATCCCGGCTATAGCATTCAATTTTTCAGTCGCCAGATACTTACCTTTCCATGTTTACGTTCCTTTAAAGCTACGCTACGATAAAAGTATTCTATTAGTACATCGCTCATAATAAACATGTTCAAATGCATGTCCGCCTTGCTGGATGCATTGCTGTAAGCACCTCTCAGTATCAGAATGGGTAGGTCTTAACATTTCTGCTGACATGAAGCAGCACAGACATGGCTTATCCTTTCTTTGAACATTTATGGACCTTCTGGTTCCGTTTCGTAAACGAAAGCATAAATTCCAGGGAAAGATCTCGCTGGCCACCGAATGCGACCATCATGACCTATCCACCGCCTGGGGTACAATTGTTGAGATTTTCTTTGACTCCTCTAGAATAATGGGATGATATACCATTGTGCCGCAACTAGTGATGCACAGCTAACTAAACTGAAAGGTCTTCTAGAAGGTTCTCAATGTTGAACCATTCTGGAGGAATTGCAAACAAGACTGTCCAATATGTGTAGGAGCCGCATAAGCTGGTCCAATGATGTTGTCTCCCCGAATGCCGCGTCACACGTTAATGCACCACTGAGCCTGCGTTTGATGTGGTCTTAACCAGTGAGGGTTCTCAGTAGCCGTATAATGGAGATTATATTTCCTTACATTGGAGTCTGTAGCGGGGAATCGTTGGGCGTCATTTGCAGCTGGAAAGTGTTGGTCCTCTGGTTGATGCCCTCTGCTGCATCTCCGGCTATTGCTACTCAGCGGTTGCGGATTTCTCCTTTCCTAATAAATTACCTATCTAACTAATTTGACTGGTCTCAGGGTTTTGTTGGTGAGGCAAATTAAAATACACTGCATTTCCCTTAAACATGTGGTTTATTATCAAATAAATACTTATAGCCGGATAGATTTTCCCATCGTAACAATTCCCACCATTGTAATATATTAGGAGCCTAGTCTAACTGCACACGCTTCCCACCCATATGCACACACGTGCATCCGTCGTCCAGAGAGTATCACTGTGATTCGACGAAATTCTATAAGAGAGTGAAAATCTGGGGCTTTCTTCCCCTTTTTATACTCAAACTTAGTAACGCGCACCTTCGCGCCTCAAAATGTAACGACATTTCTAATTGGTCCTCAGACCGCGTTACCTTATTATGTATGAAAATATTCTGCTCCAAAACTTTTCGCATAAACGTCCCAGCGACGCGTCGGGAAGCAGATTCAATATCTCTGTCTCTTTCCTTTCTATATCTGTCTCTTTCTATTTCCTTATTGCTTCCAGTTCCCTGTTCATTAGCTAGGTGAAAGGTGGGCTCTACCCTAGATTTATCTTTTACCTGGAATTAGCTAGCTCGCCCGTCCCTTACTTATCTAAGTTACAAGCTGCTTTGTACATTTCTTGGTTGCTAAATATTCTAATATATGTATTTCTTGCTGAATTATATTATTATATACAATTCTTGTTTGATATTGGTTTATACGTCTATATTTATATGTATATGTATATATATATATGTGTATATATATATATATAAATATGTGGTATATTCCCTTTCAAGTCGTTGACGAAACAGCATTCATCTCCGGATTTTCGTTTGTTTTATTTAAGAGGTTCCTGCAAACAGGTGTGCGATTATGGAAATCGTTCCCATTAAGCTATTGCTGTAAATGCATTTCACAGGGATGCTGTTTTCGCTCCTTCAAATGTGCGTTGTATTGAAGTCCTTGAACTCTTAGGTCAGTTTGCAACTCTTACTTGCCCTAATTACGATGAGAATAAATTAGTGCTTACGGAATAATAATAGGTACATATAATGATCCATTAGTTAATAATTACATCTCTGTAAATCCAAGAACAGCGCAGAAGGCAGACATCACGTTGAAAAACGTTCAAAATACAACTTTGGATCCTCAGCCTCATTTCGATGCGTCTTCCCAAAAATCATAACCATATCAGTGTATTGGTTGTTAGTGAACATGTTGCTTGTTTGCCTGAATGACCTGGTTCAAACTGCAAGCAGGAGACCACTCGACGCTTATCAGTGCGAAACCATAAAGTAAACACACGCACTATCTCAGTGATCTTTTGCTTCTTATCTGCACTGCCCCATTGAATAATCGGTGATGCGACAACTTCTTTTGCACTTATATGCTCGAAACGTAATACTGCAAGGAACGGCCTGTTTTGGGCCACTTGGTAGATGTAGGCTGTCTTCCTCGCTAAAATGTTTCTTTGCGTTGATCATAGTCTTAAATACTTCTAACTTGGTCCTATATACACAATGTGTGTTCATTGGTTTTAAGAATGTCATTACTTTGGGTAATTGCTATCCTTGTATATCTAGAGTTCCTTTAATATAGGTGCTGTGCATCTCTCATTTGTTTTTCTCTTTTGTCTATAATGAAAGCCGTCGTATAAGGGATACATCTTTCGAAATTTTCTTTCTCTGAATTCCATTTACTCAAGGTTTACTATTTTATAATAAAAATGAACGGAAAACTTTATCGAAATATGTTTTATATTAGAACGTAGTTGATGAAAGAAAGGGAGAGGAACAATTAACACGTCAGCCAAAAACTTACAGGGTAAGTCGCCAAGTGCAAACCTTGTATAGCCCTAACGTTCCGTTTTGTTAGAAGCGGCAGCAAAACAACGCTGTTGTGACAGAACAGCCACAACCACCGATCAGCTCTTAGAATAACTACCCAATGCTAATATGAACATTATAGCGATAATATAATTTCTCAGAAACACTGAAAATATATATAATGACAAGGTATGTCACAGGAAACAATAAAATTTGGTATCTATAGTTCAAGCAGGAAAGGGTTTGATAACACTTTTTATTTACCGGAAGTAAATTTTAACAAATTCATAGCATACGTAAGTATGAAGGTGTAAGGAAATAAAGATGTCAAAGTCCTGTAATCTGTTTCCTTCAGAATACTTAAGACATGCGTAGATATGAGCTAAAGTTAAACATTTCTGCAAATATTCATGAGAATCATACTCCGAGTTATCGATATACACTGCTTTAGTCCAAATATTAATTTCAATTCATTTATTAACACTATTGTCGCAATATTTTGCTCCTAATATACTGCATACTGGCCGAGAGAATTGTACTACCGTCGGCACCACGTGCCAGTCAGAGTACGCAGAATTAAGCGTTCTTAATACGAATTAAGAATGGTGATGCGATTAATTTATGCTGCGATATGAAACTTTGGTACTTCAACTAGTCTTCTAGCATGCTATGTTTCCACAGATTACAAATAACCTAACAGAGAATTGTATTTCTCCTTTGAGATACTAAAGGAAATTAAAATTGAGGATTTGGTTACATGAATGCTTTTCAGATTCTTAATATTCACACACCACAGCTTCTATTCCTGGCGAAAAATAAAATATAACACTATTCGTACTGTTGATCTACTAATTTCTTCATATACGAAACTGTTAGTGGAATGTAATTCATATTTAACCTTCTATTCTCTTCATCTGGTTGTATATAACAGGTATGGACATTTCTTGATCCCGCATATCATTATCGCGTGTCAAACGACTATTCCTCCCCTTTTCGTTTGCTGTTTGCAACACATAAGCAATCTCTAACCCAGTGGTGGAACACTGCTGCACGCAATAAAAGAGATGGGTTCCACATTAGTTGGTCGGATATTTAAGGAAGAATGGGCTTTTTCATATTTTTAGCATACAAAGGCGCTGCAATGTACAAATAATTCTTCAATATAAATAGTTACCCGTTAATCACACTGATGGCCACTGCTTTAATAATCAATCGTTTAATTCACTGTTTCTGCAAAATTATTCAAAAACCAGGGGATAATAACCTTGACTCCAAAAAGTAAGCAAAAAACTTAAATAGAAGTAAAATGATTGTTTACTGTAAAAACTGCAAGTAAGGAGTAATTTTGTTCACATTCCCTGAAAGTTTATAAGCGATATGTATTTATTTATTTATTTATTCAATTTGGTAAGAAGTATGAGATACTTTGAATTTAAAACGTCTATTGAATGAATAATAACAAATAAAAATTTGATTTTGTTTTGTTCATTAAGTATATCTTGCATTTTACTTAATGGGCATTTCAAAACTAAGAATCACACTACACCACTGTTCCAATAGAGGGCAGCTATGTTATGTCACAGTACCCCTCCATGGCCTGGTATAGAACACGGATATCTTGAAATCATTTTAAAACAGTCTCAGTAGAGTGCTTATAAAGTTTGACAATAGCATAAAAGTATCGAAATGGCTATTGATTTTAAAGAGCTCAATTACTACAACTGAATGTATGTGATCGGTTGGTTTTTACCTCTCTCCACAGATCGCTGTACTCAGTAACAGCAGTCACTTTCTGGACATCTGTTTCATAACAGTGATACAAGAACTGCATTTTATAAAAACACAACTTTGACGTAATATGCTATACCTTATATACACAAAAAATGTAAAATTTAGTAAGCAGAAACTCTGTCACGAAAGTTTTGTAGTTCCGGAAAGAGTAATGAATCAACCAATGCACTCGTTTACTGACAATTGAGGTAGCCCTACATGCTAGGTCAACCTTAGGCTCACAGTCTATGGCAAAAGTCTGGGAGGAACCACTCCCTCTCTGTGCTGATTATTCCCCAACCTCTTTTAGATTCCTACTTTGGTATTCAGCGTTTTCCTCATAACATGTTAGTGCACTAACCTTTCATTGTACTTTGGCACCAAGATTCTTGGAAGCCCATTACTAATCAGCAGGAAAAGCACAACTTTGGGGCTGTAATTAAGAAGTGATTACTATACTTCTTTAGTAAAGAGGTAGTGTATAATCTATAATGAACTAAGTGAAGAATTTGAATTATACAGGACATAAAAGTTTTACGTTTTAAGAAGTTTAGACCATATTTCTATCAAGAAGTAAACATGATGCTGGAATATCAGAACATTTTTATTACAGACTTATGTGTTTAATAAGAACACCGTTTGTTGCAGGGAAACGAAATGTTAGTCCATCAATTGGTTCCTTGTCATTAAAATGTTTATGCCACGTATAAATTTGCCGATGACGAGACGGTTGTTTGTTGAATCTCTGAAGAGGTGACTTGTTTTACTTGAACAATGGAATCATCGCAAGCTGCAATATTTTGATTTACCTTTCTCGTGCTCACCATTTTTCTGTAAACAACTAGCACTGCATTGTGCCACCGGGTGAAGCTCTTTAGTCTTCTTTTAAAAGCGTTGAATATCCTTCTATCTAGGCTCGTGTGGTATGTAACTTTAAGGTTTATTTGAAATAAAATTATTAGGATTAAAATTAAGCTACGGAGGGCACACCTAGTACCTCGACCTACACGAGATCTTTTGTGCATACACCCCCGGGAGAAACGGATGAAATTAAGGAACTGCAGGTGACATATGGGCTGCAGGACTGGCCGAAGCAGACCACAGAGACGTGCAGGGGTGCTTAGGCGCTACAGACTTGACCACCCAGCCCGAGAGCGCTCAAGGCAGCCCTCCCAAGCCACTGGACGGTGGCTTAAAGGCTCCCTTCCAGCGGAGAGCGGGGTAAGTTGTCCCAGCCATGGAAATCGAGCGGCCTTTATCTGACGGGGCCGAAAATAGGTTCCAAGACAAGACGTAAGCCGAAGTCCTTAGTCGTCCGACACATAGCCCCGAAATCATCCTGTAACACGAAAGAGGAAGATGAAATGAGAGAGAATGAAGGAGAGAGAAATTCGGGCGAGACAATGATCCCGCCAAGCACTCACCTAGTGACCCGGAGAAACCCAGAAAAAAACCATGGATAAGGAAGTTCGGCGGGGAAATCGAACCAACGACCTCCCGAATGCGGATCACAGACACACAACCACCTGAGCCATTCCGTCAGTAAATACAAATATTAAGTGTGATCCTTATTTCAAAATAACACTGCATTTTGGTTTTGGATGATGCGATACGATGAGTTCTATATTTATTGAATTACTCCTTGTAAGGCATTATATACTGGTTGATTTTTATGAATTTCATCACAAAGCTCATCGCAGCATATCATTTGATGAATTAATGCTTTTATCAAAAGGGGAACATAGTTTTCTGTGTTGTATATATGTAGCATTTTCGGGATGCTGACCCGAGAGACGATTACATTATTTGCAGTTCTGATGAATAGAGAAATGTTTCAAATTTTGGGAAGAAACGAAATATAAAACCCCTGTGTTCCACATTAATATGTACTTTTGTCAATTATATTGAAGGTAAACTAAATTTATATCATGTCTCTAACAATATATTTTGTGTAAAAAGGAAGAATTATAAAATAAGTTTGAAATCTTGATAGATAAAAGAAATGTGCAATGACAAAAGAAGCATAATAACATCAAAGTGTCGCAGAACCTTACTATGGAGAATTTGGTATTACTGGAGCTTATCTTAAAATTCTCAAGTAGGGGTGTAAATACAGAAATCGATATTTTACAACCATATGACTTTCATCACTCTCCTTGATTCCTACAAACAATAATTATTCTACCTACTTCAGTGTAAGCAAGATAAGCATCTGCAGTAATGGCTTACTTACGCACTTCGTTGTAGGTACATACAAGGAGGATGCAGGCGACTGAAGTGACAGTGAAATATTTAAAAACTTAGTCGCTGTATCTGCTTTGGAAATTTCACGCGCTTTGCATGACTTCAAACGAAACAAAATAATGGTAACTAAGCACTTCAAAATTCAAATATTTCGTAAACGGTTAATCATACGCCAGTACTTGTAAAAATTATGGTTTTAATGAGATTTGTATTTTGTGTGTTTCCTTATGGTTTGCCAATATATTCAAATAGAAGAGGATTATACGGGTCATTCATAAGTGTGTGAGTGTGTGTGTGTGTGTGTGTGTGTGTAGTTTATCATCCACGGTTTATATGTATGTAGTTTAATTTTGCCCACAATAAATAACAAGATGCAACTACAGATGATGTGGGGTAAGTCTGTGTCTTTTGTCGGTCAGAATTAACTTAAATGCTGAAACAGATCTCTTAACATTTGCTGTGGTGAGTGGAACATATTTGAAAAGAGAAACCATATGCGGAGTAAATCCTGTATGGAGGATTGCCTCACGTCTGCTTAAAATATCTTATACTTCTTTCAGAACTATCCAGGATTTTTGGCGAGCACATTTGTAGTTATTTGGAAACAGTTTTCCCAACTTCACCAACAGGTTTGTTTAACTAACTTTCTGCTCTAGTAAATACTGTGATTGATTCAGTGAGACTGAGCTCTGATTATTCTAATTGCTCTACAGTATCTGCTAAAAATTTGAAATTAGCGCGAATATAGTATGACAGATTCTGTCTCAAACCTTTCTCTCGTAGGACATTCTGGGCAAATTTAATACACTGCGATTCTTCTTCCGAAAAACTATTTAGAGCCTCTTCAACACTTTCAATGTTCTCACTGTAATACTTCACAGCCTGCAGCCATGTATCCAATCTTGTCAAAATAGGTGAGGGTGCAAAGGCAGATTAGGAAATCTTTCTTTTAAAGCTGCAATTCTAGAATTTGACTTTAATAATACTTTCTTTATGGAGGATATCAAATCATTGATTTTGGTAACTGGTTTCCAACCTCTTCTGCTACTCGATGGTGTGCATGAGCCAGACAAGTAACGTATGTTAAATACTAAAAAAATACCTTCAAAAGTTTCCCAGCTGCTATCATATGGTGCTGCATCAGTGTACAGTAACAACACCCTTTCATCCTTTACACCATTCGGATACAGTAATTTTAGTCCGGAGTTTACGAAGTAGGCGACTGATTGAGCATTAGGTTCTCCAACACCTTCGAATAAAACAAATGTGAATTTCCATAATCTTCTTCACCTAATTTCAATCTAATAATAATTAAATTTGATATAGTTTGCCCCAGGGCGTTTGTGGTTTCATTTACGGAAATCCAGATGTAGGAATCTCCTATTTCTGACTTTATGTCATTCAGCTGTGATTCATACACCATCTCAAGATACTTTTTTCCAAGTGTCGATTCAGAGGGCATTCTTTCTCTGCAATACTTTTCTAAAATTACTTCTTTGTTGTATTTTTAACTACATTCCAAGGAATGTTGGCTGCAGCGAATGCTATACACATATCAAAATAGAACTGCGATTTTATTTTTGAGGACATGGGTTGTGTAAGTAAAGTTTGCTTCTGAGAATCTTTGTTTTTAGATTTTGTCTTGATACATTGAAGTTTTCTTGTGTTGTACCAAGTGACTTCTTTTATGGCAGAAACCTTAAGTAGAA
Source organism: Deroplatys truncata (assembly GCA_030765065.1). Lineage (NCBI taxonomy): Eukaryota > Metazoa > Arthropoda > Insecta > Mantodea > Mantidae > Deroplatys > Deroplatys truncata. Next base: position 255,283,837 of record CM060981.1, on the reverse strand, counting down.
GAATATGTTTATAAATATATTTTAATGTCGGTAAATCAGAATTTGTTAAAACAATTAAAATTTTAAATGAATAACCAATATAATGTATATAAAAATTAGTATAGCTTAAAAAAATTGTCTTTTACAAAATTACTATTGTCTTGATCTGTTGTACTTTTAGACCCCAGTATTGGACCTAATAAAATGCTTTGTCGTAGATACAAATATTGCTGGAAGGACAGTTTTCTTGGTAAATGTCACTGATCCTCGCGATTTCTTTCAGGGTATAAGGGTTTTGTTATAAAGATGGAATTATTCTGCAGTATAGGTATCGTGCTAATTTGATGTAAGCATCCAGGGGTATTTTCTCTATGTCAGAAGCGATTTTTTGTGGAATGATGTTTGTTTGAATATAATTATTGTACAATGGCAGTTTATGGTGTCAAGCGTAATGTCATTTTTCTTCCAATGTAATCTGCAGCGGATATATATATATATATATATATATATATATATATATATATCCAATGACTTGTCGTATGGAGGAGATTTCTTAGATGCTTGTTATGTTACAGATTTTGAAACCCAGTTTCTTTCTATATTGAGAAATCGTAGCTCCCACCATATCCGGATGTCATAATGACTGTGTTACAAGACACTTGGAGAAAGATTTCTTTTTATTCATAATGCGTGGGCACCATTGGAAATGCGTGCGACATATCCGTTTGTCATAGATACAAATAGGAAGGTGGGTTTTCTCTGGAAATGTCACTGTACCCACGGTTTCTTTCAAGACAGCGTTAGAATGCAGCGGCTTTTTCTTTGAAAGATGCAATTATTCCACAGTTTCTCGTGCTATTGGAATGGATGCGTTCTGCGATATTGCTCGGGGTTTTTCTTCAAGGGCACAGGAGGAAAGTGATGTGAGTTATCAATTAGCACACATAAACGCGTTGGAATGCTCATGTGAGGTTATTTGTATGATGCATAAGAATTCCACAGTATTTCACCACACGTTACGGATTTGTTTGATGTGGTATGGAGGTGCCATTGTGATGCGCGTGTCCAGTGGTATTGAGTTTCAGAGTTGGGTTTCTCTGAGGAGGCGTGAGAGGGAAATGATGTGTTAATTAGCACGCATAAGTGTCCTGGATCACCTTTTATGACCGTGAGAATACCGAATGCTGGATTGCGGGGTTTTCTTATAAAAATATCATTCTTCTAGGGTATTTTGTGACACCTGCAGAGGAAAGCTGATAGGTATTAATTAGCATCCATAGGTGCGTTGCAAACTTCGTGGAAATCTTTTAAATATGCTTTGGAGTTCTTTGTATGCCATGTGAGAATGCCCAAAAACCACCCAGTTAACAATATCCTGTCAAATAATGAAAGGGCAATCAGGGAGTAACAAGGGAGAATAACTAGAGTCCTATTTTGACAATAGCGAGCAGTGGAAAGGGTGTAGCACCTGGAAATGTCACATGTCCTCCTTTGTTCACCCAGCAATACACTAATTATGGCATCCCAAGTTTTCAAAAACTTTATGAAAATGTAGCAATTGGAGGAGGGTGATTTATTATGGCAGGTTGGTTGATACGTGTCACATTCCTGCATATATAATCGCATTCAATACCGCAATTTACAACTATTTGTAAGGTCTCCAAAATCTCCAGATTTCTTTCTCTGTGACTACTTTGATTATTTGAATGGAATGTTTTTTGTAATCATATAGGAACTGTTATAGACTTTAAAGATAATATACACACCAAAATTAGTGCTATTTCTATTCAAATTACAAACTTATTTAACTGCATACATCACAGTCTGGCAGAGTGTCATTGCAGAAATTTGGTCATGAGAGGAACATAATTTTAAAGACATTAATGTCTTGTTTTCTTTAATGTGATACGCATTAATCACATATACCTGTAAATTTATATAAACAATATAATTAACTCGACAACGGTGTGGTGTTCTTTTGGAACATCAGTTGTGTGCTGAGGTGTGAGAAACCCCAAAATTAAAAAGTGCACATCTAATAAGTCTTATGTTAGTTTTGTAGTTAAGGAATAGGATTTTCTCGTATATTTGGAATACCTTAAAGGTAAGAAAAATACTAAGTGAGTTCTTATTTTTACACATAAGGTTTTTCTTTATCAGAAAATGTTTATTTTTGCTTTATTTCAAGAAACCTCATTTAAATACAAATAATCATAATTGTGACTAACTGCGATATCTTAGTGCAGTTACTCATGATATTACAAAACAAATAAGTGAACTTTATATTTCTACCACTAATTTCAATAATCAAGCTACGAATGAGAATGAATCGAACTAAAAATAATATAGCTATGTAATGCACGCAGAAAGTTTTTACGGACACCACAGGAGATAGTGGGTAGGTACACGAAAGTCTTATTCAAGTAGTTCAATTTCTTGCAGCTCATGTTGAGAACGCCCATCACACATAGTAATAACGTGTTAGTGCCCATTACATCTAAAACATGTTATTTTATTTTTGTGGTCATTCTTTCTTGAACATTTCACGCAGCGACTTGACCATTTTCACGTTTCAAAGGTTGGTAACCTGTTCCAGAAGCGGAAAAATGTTTTACTGCACCAGTAAGTTGTCTTCGTAGACTTTTACATTTTCGTTCTTCTAAATATGGTGTGAGCAATCCTATTGCCAGATCCTTCAGAAACCTTCTGCGGCTGCCTTTCATGTTTGGGTTGGTATCATGGATAATTTGTGCGCTTATACCAGCCACATTCATAATGACAAAAATAATGGAAATGGCCAAAGTCTTCTATTTCTTGATACGTCATATGTTGCACATAGCTTATCAATCACATTGACACAACATTGTGCTGGTCATATTGCAATATGTATTTTGGATAATATTGTAAAATGTACTTATTTGTGGCTTCTTGTCTTAACCAGGTGAGTCATGTATACTGTCATCGTTGTGTATTGAAGGAAGTAAAAGAACTGTTTTCGTCTTTTAGGGACATGTGATATAGGCGATTTACTCTTTTGGAAGCCACCTGTGGTAGTGTACAGGTCTTCCTATGCAGGAGGGATCCCCTTTTTATTTTTCCTCTACGTTTTATCTATAGTAAATCTACGTATCCTTAATAGCTTGTCAGCTACACTACAGCTTGTAAACCAATTATAGATAGTATGTTCCTGCCAGATCCTGTTATTGGCTTGATTATATGTTCCACAACATCGACAGGTGTATTGCTAATTTGGTATGGATCTTCTGGTTGTTTTCCCGAATATGGTTTTAATTTAGGCATATAAAATGTCCTCACATTAAGTAAGGAATATATCTTTATGCTCATACTAGGCTGACTTGTTTCGCATGTAAACTCTAAAACAGCATCTGCCTCTGAATTATCCTAATTACTCATCCGCTTTAATATATTCTCCAACAGTATCATGTTTCTTACATTGGGAAACAAACTCAGTGAAAATCTTCCTCAGAGCAGCAAAGTTATCTCATTTCATCCTTACTTCTCGTGTGCAGGTTGCGTTTGGTCGTCAAAGGGAAAGCAGAGAAGCTAATGTGAGAATTTCTGGAGATACATTGCTACTCCAAAACATCAATTCCTGTGCCATCTGTTGCCCATGTTCCTCTAAATTTAATCCACTAGCTTTAAATTTGCCTGCAAGATAGAGATGTCCCAACAGTGCATATATTTCAATCTCACTCGTTGGCCTTGGAACATTTGTTGAACATAGGAAGGCCAAATACGTTCTATTTTTAATTAGTGTGAATTAATCTTCTGAATAATACTTGGGGTAATAAATGCATTAAAGTAGTTCCTTGCAGAACCCACGTTTTTGCACTACTAATAACTCCAGGCAGATGTGTAACGATATTTTCTGCGTGAGTTCTAACATTCCTTGGAGGAAAATGCCGTGCCCATTTTGTAATTCCATCTTTTGCTGCATATGGCAACTTATGTCATACCTGCGTATCTTGCAAGTCTAGTGGGACTTTATTCTGTTCAGACAAACTGCTGTGATCACTCTCTTCAATTGCGTCCTCTTCATCCTCGTAATAAAAATCCACAAGTTTATCATCTGATATTCACTAAAAAAACTGATATTTTCTGTGAGCCGTTCTCGTTCATAATCATCCATCCAGAACAACACATACATATTGGCACAAGTGCGGGTTTAAATGTATCCAACTGTAATAAAAGAAATATTAAAATCTGAAAATTTATCTTTTCCTCTCTGCTAACGCCAGTGATGGAGCCTAAAGCACCGACAGCTTCGTCTGATCTTTAAAAGGCCAGAAGCGGATTGAAATCAAGATGACTGACAGCTACAGTCTATGGTTGAAAGTAGAAAGGTAGGTGAAGCCACAACTCAAATGACTACTACTATCTATGAGAAGAGCTGAAAAAAATTGTGGATGGGTGTCTAAGATCGCGCCACACCAGTGCCAGATTATGGTCATTAATTGCTTTCCAGACAAGCCATGTGTAGGGCAAGGTTGGAAAGTGAAAAATTAAATATCATTGTCTGGATTTGAACCATTGTTCTTCCGGTTTCCGTCCGGTTGATTTAACCTTAATTACCATAGATTGTTGGTTAAAGTATGAAGTCTGGGACTTAAAGTACCTACGACATTGTAAGTCGTCGTTGGTGTATATCGTCTCAAAAAACTTGAGCTCACCTTGTAGTTTACCAGAAAAAAATGCGCGTCAGTTGAGGAATTTATGAGGTGTCGGTATATTGTCATGGTGTCTCAGTTGGTTAGAACAACCGGACGGAAACCGAAAGAACAGTGCTTCAATTTTGGCTATAGCATTGAAATTTGTTAGCAATCTGAGTCTACCTTTCCAGTATAATTGTTCACTGTAAAGTTTAAACATTTAAATTTCATTTTCTCATCCTGCACTAACACGGGAATATGCATAAGACAAAAGTATTTTGAATTACCTGTAGAACGACAAATCTCTGCAACCGCGTCCACACTGCAATACTTCCTGAACTGATCTCCACTTCATTAGGAGCTACAATATCATTTCTCTGAGGATTTGCTATCCTTATCTTTTTTTTTCTTTCAGTTCCAAAATAAATTTTAAGCGCTGAGTGGCCCTTTTCCTTAAAGCGTAGATTAACATTTGCAGCCCTGTGACCGAATAGCTTCCCATTCTTCAATTTTATTATGAAACGAATTTTAAATAGTTTAGAGCTCCACCTTAGGAACCTAAAAATTAAACTTCCAAAATGTTTACCTCATCATTCTACTCTTTGTCTTTCTATGCAACACTAAAATACATATAAACTTTTATGGCTAATAAATGTAAGTCATTGCTGTATGAAAAGAGTTATAGGCAAGAACTTCATCTTCAAGCGTGACTGACGTGCACCTGTTATGGGAATTCTCGCTCAAACGTGTAAAGCCATTCCATTTATAATTCATATTCTGCAAGATCTGTTTCACGAAAGTGTTATATATTTCCACTTTCGTATCACCTGTTTTTATGGGACATTCGTGGGACATAAAACACAAACTACAGAACGTTCCAGAAACAAATATCTTCTGCGTGTTTGGAATAATCTCTGTTGAGTTACGACATCACATAAAATAAAAAAGCTTATGTAAAATTTGAAATACTATAGAGACTGCGATTTGAAAAGTAACCCAAGACCAAATAACTAAATAGCTTAAAGAATTAAACTTTATTAAAGGTGGCCAAGGAAGGTTTTAACACCAAAATTTAATAAAACGTTCAGTCAGTATTCCCAGATACAACTATAGTACCATATAGTGGACTTGGTGGGTACCTATTCTCAACTTATCCAATTTCGAAATCAATAATTCTGACAGAGTATACCTTAAATTTTGCCTACTTATTTCTAGTCGCTCTAACTTCTAAGGTTATATTGCGTCAAGTATACGCATTTGTTTTAAGTACAAATATCTGGAGGACAGGATGATGTAAATTGTAGCATAAATTGTAGCACCAATTATGTTTATGTTAATGGCGACCAGTGATAGACTTTTATAAATCTCTAGGGCTAGTTCAAACATATAGAATCCATCGTGAAGCTTTTCGGAAGAGGATTTTAGCTTAATTCATCTCTAATACGAACCCCGCAGTTAACACTAGATATCTCTATTTTTACTTTACCTAACACATACCATTATAGATAGAGGAAGACTTCTATTCCTCTCAAATGTTTGAGGTTCGCTGACGCCAGAAAAATAAAAACATTTTTAGATAATGTTCCGTGTGCGTGCATGTATGGGTGCGCGAGTGCAAATCCGCCTCTCAGCATGTGGAAATGGCATAAATCAAAAACGTAAAGTAAATAAATACAGAACCTATATATGTAAAACTTTCTTGAAGCATGCCAGGCGGAGATTTTGAAGCTTTCCCAATCTACCTTCACATGGAGAGATTTTCCTTATTGGCTATCTTCTTCTTCATCCAACAAAGTATTAGGTCATTAAGTCTGTTGCAATCTCACTATGAAATGTTTCCACCATCTCTTCTTGGGACGGCCGAGGGACCTCTTTTCCCTAGGAATGTACTGCATTACAGGTTTGGGAATGTTTTCTGGGCACATTTTATGCAGGCGTTGTCTCCATTTGTTCTGGTAATGTTGTATGTATTCCATTACTGGTTGTATCTTTAGCTGTTTTAAAATAAACTCATTGGTCTTTAGATGTCATTTAGTGTAATCAGCAGTCCTTCGTATGAACTTCGTCTCTGCAGCAGTTATTATCTCTTTTCTTTAGGGTCAAAGCCTTATTGCCATAGCATAGGACAGGTCTCGCTAAGGTTTTGTACAGCCCTAGACGAGCGTGCTTTTGTACTAAAATTTTTTTGAAAACACTATCTATTACTCCCACTGTTTTATTGAACTTTGGTATTAATTTTCTTAAAAATGGCTCGAAAATGATTATTAAAATATTATATGATTAACATATTTTGTTGAATATGGTGTGTATCTTGAATTTTCTGTGAATGTCCTCTCCACTCTGAATGACTTTGTAACACTGGTAAACTACTTAAATAAAACCTTATAGTGCGAAAGCGTAGAAATCATTGAAATATACATTTTATTTCGAATTACATTTTTAAGGCTTCCCAGGTTGAACCTTTACGCGGCGTCTATATAGCATGTTTATACACACTTCTCCCACTATTCGTGTGGTTACATTAGTATCAATAACCGACTTAGAGTATGGGAATAGTTTCGTCCTATCCCACATCCTGCATTCAGCTAAGTCCATAGTGCTCTATTTGGGACTATATATACTAACAATTTATCTAAGCAAAGTAACGTGAATACACAAAAAAGTTTTATATGTATACTGCAATAAGTAGAGAAAGTTCTGCCAGTGAGACGCATTATATTTTATCTTAAACAGGAGAATATTATTTGTAATACTTTTGAATGAATACAATTTCCAAATAATGTTAAAACACCCGATTCATTTAAACACTTCTTACAGATCTCATTTATTGATATTGTAACTTGTCTAGTTATTCAACTCCCTGTTTTTATCTAAGTTCTCATTGTTACTCTTTGGTTCGTTTCATTTAGTTCAACTTTCACTGGAGCTTCACTTAGCTTACTATAACTTCACTGATGAAACTGGTTCAGCTTTCCCGTCACTTCACTTCTTCGTGGCATAGCTTCTACTTCCGGACGGTTCACTCGCTGGAGAGTCAAACACGGGACTTGCTCAATCTCTCCTGCAGTAGCACTCACTGTGCGTCACAGCATTCATCAAAAACTTGTTCGGAGAATCGCTCTTGTTGCACCAGAAACCACTCGCTCGCTCACCGCCTGACTCAAATCAACTGTCCTCTCTCGCGAGAACGCTCGCTTAATAGCCAATGGAAATGCCCGCAGAGTTCACGAACGTTCGAGAAGGAGAAACATCCAGAAGATTCTGGTTATCTAGCAATAGCGCTTCTGGTGTTTACGCTGCGAGCGCTACCTATCGTTGTTTGTTCCGACTGCCCGGCGCAATATACTAACATATCACCATAATCTCCGTTCTAATTGTATGAATCGCTCGATATACCCAGTAAATCCATATATTCCAAGATTATAGCATCCGGATTTAATTAGATTTCTTCGACATTTTGTTCACTTTATGGTGAGATTGGAATATAAAGCTGCGCAGTTCCTCTCTAGGTTCGATCCAGTTCGTACCATAGGATGCCGCAAAAGAAATCATTTGAATATTTCATTCATAGGAAGCCATTCCATTTTCGACAATGATATGTAATGAAATGACCTCACAGGACCATTCTTTTGTTTTAGGAATAACACAGCTTCCTTTCTTTGTTTTTTCTGTGCCACTAAGCATATCTACTAACGATGAACATGGTGCAATTTGTTAAATAAGCTAAGAAACTCTGCCTCCGCGTATTTCCCTTGTAATTACATTTATGTTGTAGGAAAACAAACTGTGACTTCTTTAGTAACTTTACTTTTGCAAAGTATCAATTATATAACAAAAGGTATAATGAGGTCTAAATATGACGAAAACACTCAAAAGGTATTTTACATAAAAGAAAAGAAAAGTTACCCATATCATTGCATTTGTCTTCTTTATGCCTATCTTGTATAATACTTGTTTCATCCAAAAATTTGCTTTAACCCATTCAATTATTCATTGAAAATGACAGTTTCAATCAAATGGTATTTATTCGTATCCTTTTTTCTAGCAAAGGGTGTTTCCTCCATTCAGCCAATCAGGTTCCTGTAGGTCAGCCCTTTTACGTTTATTGTTTTAGTTTAAATGACTGAAGTTTGCTTCCATTTTCTTTTATACAATTGGAAGAAAAAGTCAAAAGTTTAATTAAAATGGAAGAGAAATTGCATGGATTTCTCGTGAAAGTCCCATTTAATCGCCCAATTTCTAATGAAAAATCTGATGTGTTACACTCACATAACTTTCCCTACTATTGAACAAATTATTTTTAAAAAGTCTTGTTCTCCATCTATTTCATATTAATCGAGATAAACATTTGTAGAAACGATCTTTTGACATGCAAAGAGAACTACATTTCACAAATAGCGACTAGTTCTAAAAATACTTGACTTTCGCTTAAGGCCTACTATGTTCCCCTTGTTTTATATTTGCAAGGACAATATAAGCACAGACATATCTCTTAATACCTGGTTGCTATGTGCAGCACCATTATCTTTGCCACAGATTAATACTCTTGGCATATCCAAGACAAAAAAATGAATAACGAATCCCCATTTGAGAAAATAAGTATTGAAAAATTTAAGGGAATAACAAGCAATATCTCGAAAATGGTTCACTCAACAAAAAAAAATGTATATGGCTAAATTGTGTATTTTAACGCGATATACATTTTTTGTGTAGTAAAATTTTGTCTATCTCTTATGGTTTACCAGTTATGCAAAAGTCGTTCATAATGAAGAATACTTTTGGAGACATTCCCAGAATATTCAAGATAAACATTTTATTTGCCATGAAAATATCTTAAACATATAATATTTTAATCAAAATCGTTAGAGCCATTTTTGAAAAAATTAAAATTTTCGAAAAATGTTCCATGTAAAGAGTAATCTGGGGTTGGAGGATTTTCTCGAAAATCTTTGTGTCGCATCTCTGGAAGATACTGAAGCTAAATATCAAGTTTGGTGTTTATCTGACTGTTCGTTTCTGAGTTATGCTGTTCACAGACAGACAGACACACACACACACGGACATGTTTCCAAAAATGCTTTTCCTGGATTCAGGGGGTCTCAAAACATGTATTTCCGGTGAAACCTCGGTGTCGAATTTTTGGGTGGAATACAATACTTTCCCTACTTAATATACGTAGTAGAAAAAGTAAAAATAGCATATGTAAAATTCCTTGCAGTTCAACTTGGGGACTGAGAGAGCTTACCAGATAAACCGGGTGATGAACAACCTGTGTTTTTGCTTGGTATTCTTTGTTTAGAGTCTTTTGAGACAATGGATGGTAGAAAAACCTGTTGCTTGTGCCCAAGTCGCTACATGTGGCTGCTCTTTGTGATAGCTGCCGCACCGGTCGCGCAATGTTCCTAACTCCCCCTTCCTCTTAAAATACTATCACAAAACATCTAAGACAGTTTTATTCAATCGTGTGGGGCTAGAGAATATTGTAACTGTAATGAGTGGTAATTGTTTGCGGAGTGAATACTTGAAGAGTGTTAATGGCATAATTCCATTACATGAGTATGTTAAAATTAAATCATATTAAGGCAAAAACAATTCTTCAGTTTCTCTTTCGCTCACATGGTATTTTATCCATTTATTTCAAACGAAAGGGTCTTTTTCTAAGCTTTAAACTTAAAGTTTAGGAAATGATCGTACTCTAGATTTGTGGTGGCGTGTTATAAGTTACATAACAGATCATAGAAATCTGTATTTTATGACACAGTTCCCATATTATCTATCATTAAAGAGAAATCAGTTTTCTCCGTTTCCTGAAAAAGTGCATTGCTGGAGAAATTGCCTTTTAATCGTTTGCTCCTCACACGCTAGGTGGCTCAAACGCGCCGTATTTCATTTGTGTAGATATCCCTTAGTGCGTTAAAAGAGTTGTACGGGGAATCCCAAGTAAACACTGATCATTGGAAAACATAGGAATTAAATTAATGCGATTCTTTTTAACTTTCATTTATACACCGCCTTTAACTACATTGGTCTTATCGGCCGCCTCTACTTTGGAGCATATTCACATATTATTCCCTATAGACAACGGTGTTAACTGGTCTTAGTAAACTTTAGGATTTAATCATCATATCACACAAAGAGTCACACTCTCATTCATACTTCCAGGCTCTGGGAAGGATAGGGAATAATCTTGGCTAGAGAAAAATTACCATCCCCAGTTGGGAGTCGAACCCGGGACCCTTCATAGAGGAGACAGGTGCTCTACCGCCTGAGCTACGGGGCCAGCCGAGCTTTGTTGTATTCCTCTTGCTTATCAGCAAAGACGATGAGAGGAACATGCTCATTGAGAGGCACTTCTCGGGCTTGCAATAGATTGTACAATCCGTGATGATAAACAAAAACAGACCTTGCACTAGAGTTTACTCTCCGTGATGAGGATAAAAATAGACCGAAAAGGATTTAGAATGTTTTAACAGGCTTTATTTTTTAAAATAATCTCACTCTTTGGATGGCAAATAATAATTATAGTGTCTTTATTTGATCTATCAGTACCCGCCATAGCTAATTAGAAATTGTGGTTATGCTCTTATAGTCTAACATAAGTAACACTATAAGTAACAAACACGAGAGCACTGCCAGTTTAACTGCCAGTTTTTCGCTTGCTTTTATAAATGCTATTACTGTTAATATTATCATCAACATCTAACGGTACTCTTATGCTGACTTCGCTTATTGAATAGATGTTCGAAATTTTGCCTCTGTTGATTAAGACGATGCTACAATCATCTTCGTGTATCCATATGGACGTTTCTGACAACCGCTAGGATTTTAGCGTGCTAATGCGCCAGTTCCCCACTGACATGTATTTGCTTGGAATTGTCCCGTTAAGTTCTGCAACTCTTTTAACGCACGAAGGGTTATCTGCGCACGTCAAATACGGCGTTGTTGAGCCACTTGGTTGTCCAGGAGTGGTGTTATTAGAATAAAGTTGTAGCGCGAATGATGTGAGGTTTGGTTTTTCCATGCTGTTGGGTTAAACTTTGATTCTAAATGGATTTCTATCAGTTATTCATCTGGATATCTATAAGGAATCAGCTTATTGTTAGTGATGGGTAGAAGCGAAACCTTAGCCACTATTAGCTCTTACCTCAAGTTAGAGATCATGAGACTAATAAATACTACTCATTTGTTTCCACAAACTACGTATCTTCAATTACTTCATATAAACACCGCCAATTCCCTTTGCGTACTCATATAGTTTGCTGACCGTTATTCTTTCTACCATTCGAGTACCCTAAGTCTGGAAGGAGCCGCCTAACGTTTCTGCTACTTTCACCTCCGGTTGAGTTCATCTAATATTCTATCATTCCTAAATTACATTTTGAGTCTTCACACGCACCAGCATGTTACATTAGCAACTGGGATAAAAATGAGTGTGATACACTCCAACAGTCAAAGGTGGATATTTATATTGAAGCATGTGATACAACGCACAAAGCCAACCTCGTGCCCTTTCTGTAACACTGTCACTACATGGATAATCATTTCTTCCAAAAATATTTCTCATTGCTTCATACAGAGAATCCTCTCAGAATTAAAATGACTTCTTACGTTTCAACACATATTTGACGACATTCCGAAAAACCTTAGTATGTTACAATGAATGTGTTTATGTCAAAACTAAAACCTTGGTGCCAGAAGCGATTTGTCACAAGAGGGGGCATGCAGAGTTATCCGCCAGTTTGACTGTAAAGTTAAAGATACGGAAAGAAATAAGGCATTTATGCTATAGGAAAGTAACACATTAAATGACTGAAATAGACGGCGTTGGTAAACCAGAGAAAGTAATTATGCATTGAATATGACACCTACTACTCTACACTTCCATCTGCCTGACTGAAACAGACGGCACTGATAGGCAAGAGAGGGGAATGATACATGCAGCATAACACCTATTAGTCTAACTTAAATTAGGAATGTTCATCTGCCTGACTCAAACGGAGGGCGCTGATAGGCAAGAGAGGGGAATGATACATGCAGCATAACACCTATTAGTCTAACTTAAATTAGGAATGTTCATCTGCCTGACTCAAACGGAGAGCGCTGATAGGCAAGAGAGGGGAATGATACGTGCAGCATAACACCTATTAGTCTAACTTAAATTAGGAATGTTCATCTGCCTGACTCAAACAGACGGCACTGATAGGCAAGAGAGGGGAATGATACATGCAGCATAACACCTATTAGTCTAACTTAAATTAGGAATGTTCATCTGCCTGACTCAAACAGACGGCACTGATAGGCAAGAGAGGGGAATGATACATGCAGCATAACACCTATTAGTCTAACTTAAATTAGGAATGTTCATCTGCCTGACTCAAACAGACGGCACTGATAGGCAAGAGAGGGGAATGATACATGCAGCATAACACCTATTAGTCTAACTTAAATTAGGAATGTTCATCTGCCTGACTCAAACAGACGGCACTGATAGGCAAGAGAGGGGAATGATACATGCAGCATAACACCTATTAGTCTAACTTAAATTAGGAATGTTCATCTGCCTGACTCAAACAGACGGCACTGATAGGCAAGAGAGGGGAATGATACATGCAGCATAACACCTATTAGTCTAACTTAAATTAGGAATGTTCATCTGCCTGACTCAAACGGAGGGCGCTGATAGGCAAGAGAGGGGAATGATACATGCAGCATAACACCTATTACTATAAACTTAAATTAGGAATGTTCATCTGCCTGACTCAAACGGAGGGCGCTGATAGGCAAGAGAGGGGAATGATACATGCAGCATAACACCTATTACTATAAACTTAAATTAGGAATGTTCATCTGCCTGACTCAAACGGAGGGCGCTGATAGGCAAGAGAGGGGAATGATACATGCAGCATGACACCTATTACTATAAACTTAAATTAGGAATGTTCATCTGCCTGACTCAAACGGAGGGCGCTGATAGGCAAGAGAGGGGAATGATACATGCAGCATAACACCTATTACTATAAACTTAAATTAGGAATGTTCATCTGCCTGACTCAAACGGAGGGCGCTGATAGGCAAGAGAGGGGAATGATACATGCAGCATAACACCTATTACTATAAACTTAAATTAGGAATGTTCATCTGCCTGACTCAAACGGAGGGCGCTGATAGGCAAGAGAGGGGAATGATACATGCAGCATAACACCTATTACTATAAACTTAAATTAGGAATGTTCATCTGCCTGACTCAAACGGAGGGCGCTGATAGGCAAGAGAGGGGAATGATACATGCAGCATAACACCTATTACTATAAACTTAAATTAGGAATGTTCATCTGCCTGACTCAAACGGAGGGCGCTGATAGGCAAGAGAGGGGAATGATACATGCAGCATAACACCTATTACTATAAACTTAAATTAGGAATGTTCATCTGCCTGACTCAAACGGACGGCGCTGATAGGCAAGAGAGGGGAATGATGCATGCAATAATAACACCTACTACTCTAAGCTTAAATCAGGGATGTCCATCTGCCTGACTGAAATAGACGCACTGGTAAGCAAGAGAGGCGAGTGATACATGCGGCATGGCACCTATTCTTCTGTACTCCAAACAGGGATTTTCATTTGTCTGACTGAAATGGCCCTGGTAAGCCAGAATAAGGTGCGAGTGACAGCTACTCTGTACTTCAACCAAGGATGTTCAAATGCCTGACTGAAACAGAAAATGCTGGTAAACAAGAAATGTGAGTAATTTACGCGACATGACAGCCACTCTCTTTAACCAGGGATGCCCATCTGCATGACTGAAATGAATGGCGCTGTTATGCAAGATAGGGGAGTAATTCACGGAACTTGACAGTACACTCTAAACGTCAGCCAGGGATGTCCATCTACCTGATTGAAACGAATGGCGCTGTAGGCAATGGAATGGGGTAATTCACCGACATTACAGCAGTCTACAACTCAAACAGAGGTGTTCATCTGCCTGACTGAAATGAATGGCCCTGCTAGGCAAGATAGGGGAGAAATTCATGCGACATGACAGCTGCTCTAAAATTCAGTCAGGGATGTCGATCTTCCTCAGTGTAATGGAGGCCCTGGTGATAGAGAAAGGCAGTGATTCATGCGACATAACAATTGCTCTAAACTTCAAAGAAGAATGTTCATCTATCTGACTGAAATGAACGGCGCTGGTAAGCAAGAGAAGAAAGTGAGAACTACCCTACACTACAACCAGCAGCTGTATGACTGAAATGGACGACCCTGGTAAGCGTTAGAGGGGAGTGCATGCAACAGGATAGCTATCCTACCTTCAATAGTGATATTCATCTGTCTGACTGAAGTGAACGGCCCTGCTAAGTCACTTTAAGGAACTCTGCGTATAATATGCTAATTATTGATTAATTAAAATTACTCCCATAGCACAACACATAAGTAATTTTGCGAAAATATTACTGACAAATAACACTGTTCAACAAATATAACATACAAATTTAGTCCTATCGTATTTCCATATTGCAACTAAGTCCAGATTCATGATATCCCGAAACAGCATTCTGATTTATTACAGAAATGTATATATAATGAGCACAGCGTTTAACCAAAAGCATTTCCAAAGACTTGACTTAACAGTGCATTGCAATCTGAGTGCGACATCTTGAACCGTATATTAATTCCAGATCTTGTGTGAAGTTTAATTCGATGAAGAAAGTTTGTCGAAGGTTTTAAAATGTTGCATTTTTATATGAGTGTGCCTTTTAAAAACCACGTAAGATACGTCGTGCCACAGATTTGACTTCTGTTATCAATTAGTGTCTCTAAGAAATTCGATGGACAAATACCCGAACACATATAGTATTTTCAATATATAATTTGCATTGCATGCACCACACCTAAATGGCACTGATATGTAAAAATCATTTAATTTAAAAATACCTGATATATTACCATCACATAATTTTCTCTATCCATTTCATACTAACTGCAAATTAATTATTCAAAGTATCATATTGTATGTACTACATTTTATTAATATATGTCAGCAGAAGGGATTTCAACCACAACAGTTATACAAGAGCATACTAGAGCTCGATAAGACAATCAACATTTGGATTTTTCTGTCTTCATATTACATATTCTTTGCATGACATCAGGAGAGACAAGTGAACATCATTTGAAAGTATGTCGGTTAAAAGACTAAAATTCAAGCCAACAACAGGTATTTCGGAAATGGCAAAATGACCAAGTCATTATATATTTATTTTTAAGAAGCCATTCATTTTTTTCTGCGGTAGGTTTATCTCTATATCTAGGGTTTACAAGCTGTATAAAATTTAGTAATAATGAATAGGACTGTATAGGGTATTCATATAAATACCATGATAGGCACTTTCTGTTATGTTAGTATCATATATACGGTATTTTAATCCGTAAACTGTAAGAGGAATTTTAAGCAAATAAACTGTAATGAATGGCTTTTCATAAAAATGTAGTTTGATTTAGGATGATTTTCTTGAAAACCTTCGCCCGGAATCCATAAACTTTGTTATCCAACTTGCTATTTATCTGAATTTCTCTTTCTGAGTTATGCTATAAAATAGCTAGAAAGAGAGGGAAGGAGAAAAAGAGAGACAAACGGTCACACAAGGGCAGACACAGACAGACAAACATGCAGAAAAATCAACTCCTGTTCCCGAAAGTTGAATTTCTTAAATTCAGGTGATCCCCATTCCTGTATGTTTGACATAAAAGTATTCTGTGAAATACAATACTTCCCCCTATTAGTCACATAAGATAAGCACTGCTGCAATACGTCAAAATATGTTTACCACATGCTCTACCATTAAAGTCAACAAAATGGCTTTGCATGCCTCAGAGAAATTTGTTTCTCTTCGTACCCATGTTAATAATTAAAAATGCATATTATTTTCGGTTACAAGCAGATAGTTTAAAATACACTTACTGCCATTTTTGTAGTGGTGTACAGCGTTTCTAGATTGGAAAATGCTGATTCAAATATTTTTCAGCTTTCCTCATTAAAAGAACGGGGAATAATTGTCGGATTAAAAAGTGTCTAATTTCTACTTCAAAGATATAATACATCTGTAGATATAACGAGTAATTGTGGAAGAAGAAATTATTGCACACGTCACCACCTGTAAAAAATTAAGGTTTTCAGGATATTATATCTTAAAGAAACATATTTTAAATGTTATTTATTTCCATTAAATTATTGTATTTAATGTATCCTTTACTGAATGCGTTTTCGCTCACGCTTTTAGCTTTATTTTAACCTTTTATCTTTATATACTAATGTTTCATGTCAACGCATATGTTTGACTACATAGGCACACATGCAGGTAGAACATACTACGTGCGTATTACTACTTGTCACATGCAGACAGAATGTGTTAAATATGTATTACGTGTTTGTGTTTATTCACGCATTTAAATGTTTCACTGCTCAGATTTTAACTAATAATATATTTCCCCAACAGAATTTAAAAAGTTCACACTGTGGAAGCATTTCACATAGTATAGTGCTGCTAAGTGCTGACCATAACTCTTATGAATTATTTTTCCATTCAACAAAATCCTGGATGAACAATTAGAGATTGGACTTTTCGTATTTTAGTTACCTAGCTATGTACTTACATACCCACTCACCTGCTTGCCTATTTAATGAATATGTAACAATGCATTTTGTTACCAACCTTTTGTTTAGTACAAAGTAATAATAACTAATTCACTATTCTGATCACTTACAAGTGAAAACAGAACTATTTGAAAAACACTATAGTACATTCCGGACTTATATTCAGCATTTATCGATTTCGCAAATGCATTCGACACTGTAGAATATGTCCCATTAAGTCTATGGGAAAAAAGTCAGGGAACTGAAGAGGAGTACGTCAGGACATTGGCGAAATTATACTGGAACGCAACAAAGAATGAGTTCAAAATACAGAGAGTAATAGGAGACGATTCAATAGCTACCAAACTCTTTATAAGCCTTCTAGATGATATATTTAGGAATATCAAAGCATACTACAATATAGGCACGAGCG
This sequence comes from Deroplatys truncata, assembly GCA_030765065.1. Taxonomy (NCBI): domain Eukaryota; kingdom Metazoa; phylum Arthropoda; class Insecta; order Mantodea; family Mantidae; genus Deroplatys; species Deroplatys truncata. The sequence continues at coordinate 255,266,122 of CM060981.1, read as the reverse complement.
GGGCAAAACTATTCCACCTGAGATTTTCTGACGATATAATAGTCATAGCCAACCACATCAGACGAACTGAAGACGCATATGAAACAATTAATGAATTTGAGTTCGGCTTTAGCCTAAAAATGAACCATACGAAGTCTAAGTTGATGACAAACAAAAAGAGGTGGATGTCACATTAGGATACAACGAACCTCTGGAACACCTACAATAAACTGCACACTTAGGTTAAACCTTTTCCTTTAAGAACACGATAGATAAACTAATAACACGTCGCATCGCAGCAGCATGGTCTGAATTCTCGTTCCATACTCCTGGACGAATTCTACAATATAAATTTGAAAAGCCAAATAATGAACATATGTGTTCTACCAGCGGTGTTATATGGCTTATAAAGTTTGAGTTTACAAAACATTAGAAAAAAATAAAGCAAGCAAGATATCTGCCAAAGAGAAATGGAAAGGAAAATATTGGGTTCGACAATCAAAGAATGCAGAATCAAGAAAAACGGAAGAGGACAGGATTAAAGGATTCCGCGACCACAGGAAGGTACCCAAAATGGAGATGGGCAGGACACGTTATGAGACAGCACCCTAATAGATGCACACAGAGTGGCTTCTTGGGACCCCAAGATTGGTCAGACGAAAAACGGCAGGCGGAAAATCCATTGGGCGGCCGAACTGAGGAGGACCTTCGAAAGCAGTGGCCCACGATGCAGTGGCCAGTGCCTCATGCCAAAAAGAGAGAAAATTGAAACAAACTAGTGGACATAGTCAGTGGGACAATGAACTAGGTTGATCTTTCCTGAAATATCTCACTGGGACAACAAAATATAGTTCACTTGAAAGAGGCCCTTGCCCAAAAGGGATGTGCATGGGTTAATTGTGAATTAAAGTATGGTGTACAGCGGACCACAATAACATGTTTGTGTTAAAATGGTTTCTATTTCTCAATGTGTTCTATATGTGGTGGAACCCAGTGCTATAAAGCTAATTGCCACATAGAGAATTGGTAATTTGGCGCCTTGATTATATTTTAATATCTGGAGTTGCAATAGAGCACAAGGTCAAAGCCTCGCAACAACTCTGGGAATACTTCATATCCCAAAAGTTCTTAACCAAATACTTTTGGTAAACGTATATAATTTTCTTCATTATTATTGAGGTTCCTAAGATTGTTATAGAAAACATTCTGAAAGGTTTATAATCTTTTTGTGATTAAAGTCCGAAATAGTATATTTCTGAGCATATTAAGGTACTGCCACAAGGTTGCGTGATATTAAATCTCACGCACATTTCAGAAAAAGCAATTGACAAGAGATTTCCAAATATTCAAACATGTCCTGGCACACACACGCATATGGGGGAGAAAGAGAAACTTAAAACCCTTATTTTCTGCTAGTGTTAACAAAACTTAAAGGAAAGCTAAGACAGTTTTCGAATTTGGATAAATAACTATGTTAATGCTCTTAATGGGTCACATACACAGAAGCAGTGACGCGCGTGTGCCTTTTAATTAATCAAGAATTGCTGAGCCAATTCGTATAAGCCATAATAGTAAACCTCAAACTAAGTGGGTGTGAATCACTTGTAGTTGATTTAAAATAAGGGCTAATTACTTTTTAATTATTTTCCACCAAGAGGCGGTCATGAATTAAGATGTTTGAAATATTATTACCAGTTTTATCAAAGTTTTATACAAAATTACATAAGCGAAAGCGTTCTAGAGCTTTTCTTATTTACGAAAATTCGATAGGATTAATACTTAAGAAGTGATACAGGTATTTACTTTGCCTATAAGCAGCATCTCGTTATCAGTCACTGGTCACAAAAGGAAGTATGCAGGACCTATTCCACAGTCGAAACACATTTTTAGCTACTATACATAGGAGTAGTAGAGAAAATAAAAATCAATAATTATTTAAACAACCTTGTTTTTATATTCTACACGCGTTACTCAGCACTAAAATTCAACAACTAATAATATTTTTATTTTTAAATTTACATATACAATTTACGGTTTTGAATTATGCCATATAATAGAAAAAGAGGTATCACTGGAGGCTGAGATACAGAAAGGAAGTGAAAGAGGAACACTAGCAACCGTTTGAAATTGCCATGTGCTTTCCTACATTTATTTAAAGGTCTACGGGGTTCCTTAGGAGTCCTCTTAAAGAAATTACTCAGAAGTAACGGTCTTTGTCTTGGAGCTAACAGAAAAGAACGCCCTCTGTTTCATTAAGAGCCTGACATATGATGTGAGCAAAACCGCAGTAGTTAACGCTCATGGATTTACAGTGCCATTAACACTAACACTTCAGCAATATTTGCCGGCAATCACAGGAATTAGCTGGACAATGAGCTGCACTCACATGTGTTCGTAATTTGCGCCGATATGGCATTGCTACTACATATATCTGATGAATTTAGTGCCCAGTGAAATTTAGCACTGCGGAAAATTCTGTGATCCTCATGGGTACATCATAAACCATACGGCAGCTTTTTGTACAAATTACGCCTTTGCAATTTAATTTTCAGGTTGTGCAGAGCTCAATTTCAAGAATTTAATGTAATGTCAAAAAAACTAAAAGTGAATCTTTTGCGAGATATTAACTCATGTTGTTGATATTGGCTATGAAAACAGTGTCATTCATTGTGCTCAGGTCTCTGCTTTGAAGATTCCAATAAATTTATTTTCTGTTTTATTATGAAGTTTATGCAGTACTTGGTAAAACAAGTAAAAACCAATGAGCGGAATGGCTCAAGGCGTGAGTTTGTGTTGGACACACACACATTCGGGAGGTCCCGGTTTCAAATCCGTGGGCCGACAAATGTGACCTTTTTATCTTTGTTGTTTTTTCTTTCTTCCCTCAGTCGCAAATTTAAGTATTGGACTTGAAATTTAATACCACGGCCAAGAGCTCCACCTTCAGTATAAAGCAATAGTAAATCATGAAAAGTAAGTGGTGAAATAAATGCTCTGTCATCTACCTACAAATAATGGAGGCACGCAGACCCTAATGCCATCTGACCAGCACGTGTAGAACTAAAGGTACATTTACTGTACACATGCCTTTGTAGACACGTGTCGAGACTGCCATCTGCCAAACACAAAACAGAGGTACAGTTGCTGTACACATGCCTCTGTGGACACGTGACGAAACAAGATGGTATGTACAGGGATGAGAACTAAAAGGCTAACTGTTCACAAGGTATTTCCTAATAGATCTATCGCGATATAACAGGTAGTTAAGACGACTTATTTTATATTTCTTTGTCTCCATTTATTATCTTAATAAACAGAGAGGAGAAAACTTAAAATAAACATCTAAAGACTATATTAATTTACGAATGCGAATGCGTGTTAAGTGAAATTAAGAGCACATGGCGTTCAAACTTTGACAAAATGAGATTCAATTTGTAATAGAGTACTTCTATATACGTCAGCATTAACTACTGGGTTGAAGGTATTCGTACAAATGCTTTTGTATTTTTTACTACCCGCAAGCTTGTTGTTTTATATCTAGCACTCCATAATAACATTAGTGTCTTGCATTTCCTGTATATACTCAAAATGTAATTATAGCAGTCGTGGTAGGCTTCAGAACACGGTGGATGTATCCGATAGTAGACTGCCGCAAACCCAGGAATCATCAAAGAACCAAACTTCATATTTTTTTTAATAATTTTCATATATTCTATTTGTTACTTTGCAAATCCATATAAATTTAATTATTTATCACTAAACCATGTACTGGCAATTATTAGTCATTACAAACAACACTCATACGTCGACCATAAAATTACTGTAAATCGAGGTAACTTTGGAACGGGAATGTAACTTTGGAACAACGTGTACTTTCAGTTTTCATATTCCCTGACGGACTAAACCCGCCGTACTAACGTTACCCAGTTTACGGTAGCCCAAATTTAAATTTGCTTCGTTGTCAGTTACTGACGCAACGATATATATATTTATATATATGTATATATATAACTCATCATCTCCTCTTTCTATGGAATAAAAAAATGTTAACATGGGGGCCCATATATATACTCGTAGCCCGGTGGGCGGAGTCAAAGGATAGAGTCATGTTATTGTTTTTGGCTACATGGAGGTTACGGAGTTGAGAAAGTATGGGAATCCAGGGTTGGTTAAGTTCAAATCCTTCGTCTTTATTAAAGTTATTAATTGTTTATAAATTTCTATAGCCTCCCTGTACAAACAGGGAGAGTAGTGCTTGGTTGTAGCTAAAAGCTCTACTTAATCCTACTCCATACGTGGTCGTTCAGGGACAAAATATGCTGTGCTACAGCTGACTTCTCTGCTTGTCCTAGGTGGCAGTTTTTTAAGGTTCGGTTATACGTGTGTTTATACTTCGTTTTGTTGTGCCAAAGTGTACTTGTCGCATGTGAAAGGAATATTGTAAACACCCGAATTAGAAATTGCGTCAAGTGGATCTTTAGATCGTTTTTGTTGTAATATAAATTGGTTTGATTTGTCGTTTTTCTAAAATGTTTCCAATGCAATCTTTTACATTGTTTATTTAGGTAAAAATACTTGTTATTTATAAGTATAGTCGTCCCTTTTTGACTTTTATACCTTCTAGAACGTGACTCTATCAATATCTTTCTTCGAGTACCGAAACGTCTTGTGTAAGTGTCTTAATTCTTGATGGGGTTATTTCGAATAATAGATTCCTTTTGAAGGTTCTACTAAGGTCTGAATAACATTTACGTTTTGTTTAGTATGGTGATTTGAATGTTTACTAAAGTAACGGTCCGTATGTGTTGGTTTTCTGTACATGGTACATGTAAGGCTACGTTGTTGTGCCGAAAAATGTAAGTTTTATTTATGGAAGCTCTTTAGCTACTATAATCCTTAGCGTCCCTTTCTGTATTAGGCATGAAAGACCGACAAATTTGCTCAGAGGCATTTATCAGGCTTAAGGTTCTTTTAAGTGCCGTAAATCTACGACACGGGACCACAGGATTTACTTCCCGTCCGAAGGAATGCATCTAAAGATTTTTACGCCCAAAAAAAGTCCATTGTATTCCGCCGGGTTTGAACTAGAGGCTAGCATAGTACCCCTAAACCACGGAGGACGTCATTGTTGTGTCTATTTATTAGTACGTCTAGAAAGGCAATATGGTCATTCGACTTTAATTCAGTTGTAAATTTAATGTTTATGATTTGGCTATTCAGTGGATATAAGGATTTCCGAAGTTCCATTTTGCCATGTGGACATATAGTGAAAACTTTTTCACTAAAACGTAATTAACAAGTCGGTTTTTAGTTGCAGTTGCCAGTGCATGTTTTTTAACCATATCATGTAAAAATTAGCCACCGGGTCCCAGAGGTTTGCCCATGGCAACTCTATCTTTTTGTGCATAGTACGTGTTATTCCATAGGGAATAGGTCGTAATGATACACTGTTTGAAGAGTTCGCTAATATCTTGTGCAAAAAGGTCATATGACGGTAAATAGTGACATGATGTCAAAGCTCACCAGAATATCTAACGGATCACATGTCATGTTGCGTAATTTTTCTGTAAAATGGTATATTACGGTACATGGTATAAAGTGGTATATGTCTGTATATGATATGAGTTTTCAACGTAACTTTCAGAGGTATCGATTTGTTGTAACAGCGGAGTGAGATAGCGAGCGATTGTATATATGGACGATCCAATGGCACTAACTACGGGACGTAATGGTACATTCTGTTTGTGCGGCTTAGGCAATCCATATAACCTAGGTGAGGTGGCTTCTGAGTTTAGTAAACTTTTCTTTATATCCTGTGGTATGGAAGGAGATTTATTGATAATTTGTTTGTTTTATTTCGTGATAGCATGTTGTATATCGTAGAATCCAATAGATCAGATACTTTTTGGTGATAATCAGAAGTATTCATAACAAAGGTTATCACCTCCCAGAAGGAAGCGATGAAGTGAAGGAATCACAGGAGGCTACAGGTCATGGGCAGACAGGCCAGAGAGATGCGCGAAAGTGCCTAACATTTCTAAGCTCGCAGACCCATTTCACTGCTAGAGCCGCCTAGAGAGGCGAAAAACGACCCAGCACTCAAACAGTCATCTGGTGTCCATGGGGAGTACTCTTTCTATAGCATGCATTCGCGCCATCTATCCGGCACCGCCGTTCACCACGAAACGTAGAAACACAACTGAAAGTTGGGAATGAAACGGAATGAAAGGGAAATTATGGAAAGAATTCCTGGTAGAGAAAAAAACCACCCCATGATTCGCCTACCGACACAGGAGACACCACAAAAAACCAATGGAGAAGAGTAGGCGATCACCGAAGATAGAACCGCGGACCTCTCGAATGCAAATCACACATGTTACCATTGCGCCACATTGCTGGGTTAGTTCTTATAGTAGATGCAAACAGTGATTTGAACATGAGGTCGGGGATCTGAATACTATTATTTTCCCTGCTACTTACTTAGATTAAATAGGTAAAGTATTGCTTTCCAACCTAAAATTCGGTATCCAGATTTCACCAGAAGTACATAATTTGAGCTCATATATATTCTTTTGTGATCAGCCATTTCTAAAATATTTCTTTCTATTGCATTTTCAAACACCTACTATCTTACATATTTTGAAACCTTAAGATACCATTATTTCGCTTCTCCCTATGTCAGTCGATGAGTATGCAATATAAGAACAAGCACCTAGCAAACAGCTTTCTAATGATTTGTCTATCCTTCAACTCCTCTATCACCTTATACCTACAAAGAAATGTGTAATGAAACCATTTCTGCAATAATTGACCTCAATTAACACCAAGTATATAAAAATGATCTGTTTTAACCGAAGGTTTAAGAAGAAGAAATATAAAAACGAACGATATGGGTAGAGAATACTTGTGAGTGTTAGTTTATTTCATATATATCTGTATTTTAGCATGGCTGCTGAAATATTCACGTATCCTGTATGGCAGCAAAGATAGCTCACAATTATGATATACCGATAAGTATATGAAATCCTGCTGATATAGTGCACAGTGGTTAATTTTAATATCTGTGACGCCCAATTCCTACGCCTTTACCTGGTTTTAGCACTCCATTTAATGTTTGTCATACTCCCCACCTTTCCGTCGCTCCTGAGATTGAAACCGAGGTGTGCTCATAGGTTAATGTTTGACTGCCATTCTTTTGTCATAATAAACGAGACGGACTCATCAAGGGGATGGTGTAGACAGTTTTGCGAGACACGCCTTCCAGCCACTCATGTGAAATGCTTCCGTACTCCTCTGATTTCGCCGCTCAGCTAGGCTTGACCTTTGTTCATAGGATAATGCGTGTGTGGCCTGCATGAATTCAAACGAATAAGAGATTGATTTACCTAGTGCACGTGTGGAACACACATTATAAGGAGTTTCTGCCAACGTTAAATAAAAGAACATATAATATAATATCAGAAACATTGACTTGTTTCCATGCACTGGACTGTACGTTATCACTTCTTCTTCCTCTTCTCCTTTCAAGGATTAGGTGATATCACCTGATCACAGTTAAAAGCTGCAATCGCATCTGGCACGTGACCGCCTGTTCTCCGTCCTGCGCTGTTGCTTTTCACTTATTTAAACGTTTCCACCGTCTTCTGCATTCCAATTATTTGTAAACTTACTATTAAAAATATTCATATACAGTACCGTTTCTGGAAAACAACATGTCTCCTCGTAGGTAATGAGTAGGGAGCAGCTCAGCGGAATCAAGCATTGCAAGTGGGCATTGCTTACTGTAATTATTTAAGATTGAAATAATAATAATAATCAAGTTTAATCGCTAAGCAGAATTATTAATTTTATCTGCTACTATAATAACCAGTGATGCTTTAGTTCGTAGTTAGTAGGCAACAAAACATATACTTTATATTGTGACGGTATTATTAATGTTATTTATTTAAGATTATTGTAGCCCCACGTTGTGGTGCCAATTTGAAGTGGTATTATTTGTGACATTATTGAGCCCCACGTTTGGGAGCCAATTTGCGATGGTAAATTTATAATGTTATTTGTGTATGTGTTTACTCAACATGGTGAAGCCATTTTGTGACGTGATTCATTTGTTAGGTTTGTTAGCTCCATCTGGTGTTAGCAATTTGCGGCAGTCTTAGTTTTCGTTTGAAAGAATGCTACTGTTATTTTATTTAATTTTTGTCCACTGTCCTCCGGCTAGCTATGATCTTTTGGTCAAGCACTTCTCTTTATACAGGTTGTGTAAACGGAAGGGAGTCTCTTATCCAAAGATAACACTGATGAAAGAATTTGTTTTACACTTTTATTGTCGAACACATTCACTATCACATTTACACATTGATCTTGACACTCGCCAAACTGAAACTGTTATAATAACTTCATTACTGATAATTCTTAATTCGCGTACTTCAACGTTTTGTATAATTAACTTTACAACATTTAAGATTTTTCATAACTCTGTTACGCGTAACCTGCAAATTGATATCCGACGTGTGCCGTACAAATACTTTCGACGAACTGACGGGGTCTTTACCTCTAATCTACCTTTTATACTCCTACACACCGATATGCCTAAAGATTATAACTGAGCTGCAATTGGCTAATAAAACGCGCCAACATTAGCGTCTATTTTTATATCCAATGAAAATTATGAATACATATGCTCTGGGGAAATGTTCCAGCAAATTCTAAAAGAAAAACGCGCCAATATTACGTAAATTCCTCGTCTCCAATAATGATAAATAGCTCACCCCCTCGCTGCATTATTGCACGCTATTATTGTCAGTTTCAGTAAGGCAGTATAAACTTACTTCCCAACAATAATTACAATCAACAAACATCTTAAATCAATGACACACAAAAATGCATATTCATACCATAATCATTCTTCACATTTAAATAATTTATGATACAAATTACTGCATCAATATTCTAACAAAACAGAAAGCACAGGTTCAATAAAACATAAAATACACTTTAATTATGATTATCTATATCTTATTTCCCTTGATAATAATGTACTTCAAACCAAAAACGTCCCACCAATTGATAGTTATTGTAATATTTCAACCACTACAGTTAGTAATACTTATTGGAGGCACATTTTCTCTATTATCAGAAGTATTGTTTCTCACAACTCTGAATTTGCTCCACTAAGTAATCCCCTCTAGATCAACAATTTTTCTCTTAGTCTCCACACTTTCTTCAATATATGCTTCTGCAACAGTATTCGACTTCTTAAAATCTTCAATGTTCAGTCGTTGGATTTCGTATAACTATAAAAATTAACTTTACTTGACTTCTCTGGAAGTATATTAATAGTTGCATCTTGGGCTGCTTTTAAATTTTTTTTCTAATGAACCATGAAAATCCCTTCTTTGCTCATTTTTACTTATTGTAGAATATAACAAAAGAATTTTATTTATCGTAACCTTTTTCCAAAAGCGCACATTAATCTTTTTCTAAGCATATCGTTTCCACAATAAATACATTTCATGAAATATACTAAATATACAACATATACTAAAATACTCTGAACATAGATAAAAAATTAGAGATAAAGTATACTATCAAGTATAGTAACTCGCCGTTGTTAGAACACTCCCTTCGGTTCGTGTTCTAACTTCAGCATCTCGTTTCTAAACCTCTACTTTTGTAACTAAACTTCTAAATAAGTATTTCGGAAAATTCTTAAATAAAAATCACCTTTTATTTTGATTTTGCATAAACGCATAACCATGAGAGTATTGTTTGCTTTTGTTACTGGGCTCTACATGCTTGTGTTTTACGTTAAGCGTATCTCTTATGTGTCGTTCAAACTCAAATAAGTGGGTTTCCGTTTTAGTGGCTTTAATTAAAAATTAAGCATTTTGCTAACAGTAGATAACAGAGCTGTCTTAGGAATTAAACACAACTTGCAAAATTATATCGTTCCCATAATGCAGTAAAATATTCCGAGCAGCGTCGGAAAATAGAACACGCATTCTACTTCCATGATAGTCCTAACCTTATCAATCAATTGTTATTTTATCACCTATCTGCAAGGCAAAGACGCTGTTATCTAACGTTTTTGCATTCCGATTTTTTTTGGAAATATAGAAACGTAGTAGAAAAGTAAGGTCATAAACCTTTCCAACGACCCATCAAGATCTATCAAGATCGATTTTTGGTTTTAAGGAGGACATCTCTTCCTCTCTAAACCTGAAACATATAATATCACGATGGGTACACTAAAATATGTTTCACCGCTTCTTTCTGACTTCCACAAATTAGTAGTAAAAGCATCAGGAACCTTCGGCACAGCACGCTTTAGTGTGTGAATTCTTGGAAATTTCAACCTAGGGGTCTCAGTCATAGTTTTGTTATTTTGTAAGGGACAAATTTTTGGAGCTATAATGGAGAATTATTACTATTACTAAGTCATATAACTTTCAGAGTGTTGTGAAGCTTGATTTGTTTGTAATTGTATCACAATTTATGCAAATTGTAGCTTTTTTCTATTTTTGTCGCTTATCTATAAAATAACTTAATCTTAGATATATTTAAACATTTAAAGATCACCTTTTAGCGGGACATTTTTAATGTAATCTTGGCTCTTATATAGATTTTTGCTGTAAATACCAATATAGTAGATTTAATGTTTTTCTTTTACAAACTTTAGTAGTTCATGATTTTGTTTAATTTATGTAAAGTTCTATAAAGTTCATTCGCTGAAATCGTTCCTATAGACTGATCGTCTGCAGATAAAGTATTAAATATATGCATTTTCGCTCATATTTAGTTGTTTTAAACTTCAGCAACTAGTCTACTCTCAACAAAAATGTTACAATGAAGTTGTGATAATGGGTATTCCCTTTGTACACTTCGATTAATTAAAAATGTCTTTTTGTTTTCTAAGTGCTTAAATTTATGTTGTGTTTTCAAACTTTGTATAAAACTTATCCATAAACATTTCCCAGTTTGTTTTGAAAATGTTTGTTAAATACTTTAAGCAATGATTAAAAGCAGTATAAGTATGCGTAATTTATACTCGTTGTGTTTCTCATTTATTTTTTTCATGAAAAGGATAAGCTTCGTATAGGATCTTACATTCGAAAATCTTATGCTTCTCTTATGATAAAAGATGGGGAAAAAGACCAGCTATGATCCATCGGATACATACCAGAATATCATGCCATAGTAACCTATGGAGCACTGATTTTGTGGCCTAAGGTTCTTCAATCAGGCTCTAAATCAACAAAATAAAGTTCAAAGAACAGCATATATGGCTGTTACAAGGGTTATGAAAATAACTCCATTGCTATTAGTTGTAATGAAGGAGGCAAGAATGGCACTCTATAGACTGCAACACGCTAAGCAACTGAAGTTCCTAACAATTAGGAAATAAATAGGAGATGTATTCTTAGATATGCTGTCAGAATATATAATTCAAATTGAATATCTTGTAAGGAACTTCAGGTTCATTATTAATCCTGAATGTTGGACGAATAAACTTGGAAACTGCCGAGAAAGCTTTGATAGGCCTTACAGACAGCTCAAAGAGTGGCTCAGGAACAGGATCCGGAGTATATGGCATAAGAACAAGGTGCAAAAGACTTTTTTTTCCTAGGTGAATATGCTACTGCTTTTGAAACAAATATTTATACTATTATTCAATGCATAAATGAAAACATAAGGAACACTTACACTGGTAAACGGATACTTATCTTCTCAGATAGCCAGCCTGCACTTTAAGCTCTAAGTATACATAACTAATGTCAGGATTGGTTTTAAATATGCTCACAATCTTGGCAGAATAGAATGAAGTTCAACTCATCTGGGTGCCCGGTCGTAATGGCATAGAGGGAAATGAAACAGCCGATGAATGATTCAAGACAAGGAGCAGCTTCACAATTTAGTTTAGTAAGAGAGGGTATTAAAAACTGGTTCAAAGTGGAATATCATAAAAGCTGTTTTAAAGCTCCAGGAAACAAACATATATTAATGAAAACCATGTAATGAAAGATCTGAAAACTTAATTAAATTCAACAGAATCAGCTAAGAACAATTATTGGATTTCTAACAGGACATGCTCCGGCGAAAAGGCATATTAACACAGTGGGAGTGTTTCAGGGTGACTTATATTGCAGATTGTGCAAGAAAGAAACGAAACAGTCCAGCGCATTGTACAGGTGTTTCAAAATTAGAGGGCATAAACTCAGGTATGCATTCCCCATATGCAGACAATAAAAAAAGCCTATTACAACATATGTTCGGAAATGCTTGATTTATGAGTTATGGTCTTCAAAACAGTCATATTCACCGGAACCATTTTATTCTGCAGGTAGTTGCTGTGGCAGAAGATATTAATAGCACACTACGACAGTTTATTTCAAGGCAAAAGGTACGTCGAGTGTGGTATTTGGCCTTCCACTGAGCGAACGCAACATGTACTCAAATATAAAATGGCAGAAATGCACTTCATGTACGGTAAGGCGGACGGCATTGCTGTACTGGCTCGTTGTTTGTGCCAAGAGAGGTACCCATAGCGAAGATGTCCAGATAGGAAAACATTTCAACGTCTCCGTCGCCGTCTGTGCGTTCATAGGAGGTTAACATCGACTGGTTTGGGGAGGGCAGGACCAAATGTACAACTCCAGATGTAGAGGGGGAGATTTTGGATTCTGTGCACACGATTCCTTCTGTCAATACACGAAGGTTAGCGTTGCAAGCGAATGTTCCTCATACGACTGCCTACGAGAGCTATAGTTATATCCCTATCATTTGAAATGTGTACAGGTCCCGTCACCAGCAGATTACCCTGCTCGCGTGAGTTCTGCCAGTGTTTCGTGCAGCATTGTGCTACATATCCAAACTTTCCTGCCTTAGTATTATTATTTACAGATGAAGCACAGTTCACACCAGATGGCATTACAGATTTCCACAATCAGCATGCATGGGCATATGAAAAACCTTGCAATTGTTCCATCTCATAACAAAGTTCGGTTCACTCTCAAAATGTGGGCCGGTATTATTGGTGATTGGTTAGTTGGATTCCAAGTACTTTCGAACAGATTTATGGGGCAGGCGTATACAACTTTTCTGGAAAACACCATACCTCATGTGTATGAACACGCTCCACTGAGCATTTGTCAACAAATTCACTTCTTGCATGATGGCGCTGCTGCAAACTTCAGTCGTGCCGCTCGCCGGTACTTGGATCGAAGGTTTCCTCATCGTTGTTGTTAGGCCAACCACGCTCACCTTACTTGAACCCCGTCGATCTTTACTTGTGGGGCCATTTAAAAGCGCAGGTGTATTTGTCTCCGGTGCCTGACATGCTGTCCCTTCAGAATCGAATTGTGGCAAGCTGTGAGGAAATATGCAATATTCCTGGAATTTGGGGCCGTATTCGCACGGCCATGAGATGTCGATGCGAGGCTTGTACTCAAGCACGAGGTGGACACTTTGGACATCTTCTGTAAAGAAGGCTATCTACGGTAAGAAATACGTTCCGGTGAATGTCACTGTTTTGAAGGCCATAATTCAGGAACTAAACCTTTATGGAAACATGTTGTAATGGAATATGGGGAATGGGGAATGCATACTTGAAATTGTGTCTTCTATTTTGTGAACACCTGAGCATACTCCTGCGTGACTTTTGCACACAGGAGATATATTTCTTTTAGGAAAATGTTTTTAGAACCAGAAGAATTTTAAACCATTTTCATTATGATACTGTATCCCTTGGTAAAGGGTGCAGGCATAATGAACTGATCTTAAAACTACACAGGTAACACAATAAATTCAAGGCTGAAATGCATCCGGAACAATGACGGAAATTTGTATCATATAAAACAAGACAAAACTCTTGTGCAATTGCCCGTTTAATAGTATGCGGATTATTTCGTATGGCATTGAAAACAGCTTTCGCCTTAACACCAGATGTCACTGGTGTGTCTCTCACAGGGGGCATACCTGCAAGTGTCGATGTTGTAGGTAGACTCTTCCAACATTCGGAGAAGCTTTTGGTGTTGCCTGCAATCTATTTGGATATATCTCCTATATAAATGCTGAGTTTGCTGCACATTCGCTCTCGCCTCTCCACAGACAAGAAGCACATCAACGTACTCTTCTGTGGAATACATAGCGAAGGACTGGCACAAATGTGACGGGATGCTGTCGCAACAGCATACGGACGAAAAGTGAAGACAATCGACATTCAAAACATAACTTTGCGGTGTAATGCCGGTCAAATGGGACGAAAGACATGTATTCACAGTTTGTGTTTAGGTTATTATACCCATTTCATTGCAAAATTTATACAGTCAACAACTGTCTAGAGTATAATTTCGTTAAAAATCTCGAGGATTCTAAAACTACAGTATTATGCAATCGATTTCAAAGCATTAATGTGAATAAAAAAAATGAACAACGGAAAACCTCGAACGTATTTTGCTGGCGACTGACGCTTACCAGTATAATTCCACTCGCTCACTTGGAAGCTTGGTTGATAAAACCTTCGAGGTTAAACTTTAGCTCTTACCTGTCAGGCAGCGCGCGGTACCATCTTGCTATTTTGTTTACATGTTTAATCCTTTGAGAGTGTTTTAATTATTTGTTGGATGATACTTAATTTGCATAACTTATTATGTATGTTATATGAGATATACGCACGCCAAAATTGAAACAGACCTTTATTTAATAACCCTTATGTCTTGGCTTTACAGCGTTCTTTTTTATATAGACGTTTCTCTAATGTATCGTAGCCTATCATGTCTCTATTTACAAAACTTTGGCATTTTGTTTTAATGCTTTTGATACTGAACACATATGGTTGGCCCATTTTATCAGGGGAGTTTATTCAGTTGAATGGATATGAGTGGAGTGGAGTTGAGTTGCTATAACGTAAAAGTTAGTAAAATCTGCTGGAACCTCGGAATATGCTGTCAGTAAATGAGTCGTACGTTTTTGATTTTACCTTAGTGCGGGTTACCTTATGTCCCTTAAACCGTTTTTCCGCTGAATGGTTAGCCTTCCTCTATCTAAAAACGGCAATTAGTAAGTTCGTAAACTAAGAAAATGGACTTAAGGGCAATTGCAGCTTGAAGGGCGGTCTATCTTCCAAAATCGGTAGGGATTTCTGACATCCCTGGTGTACATGTATAGCAGTTAAACACTTATCCTAACAGCAACAGGAAAACAATAAAATTTAAGTGTTATAAATTAAATTCTTAAGATCAACTTTTGGGTAACGCAAAGAGATACTATAATGAGTAAAGGTATTAGCCAAAGACTTAGTATAGCAACCAGTATTATATGTGACATTCAAAAATATCAAAACGATTAATGTGTAAACCGCGTAAGCACGATGTCCTGTGATCGCCCCTGTAAGCTTTCATTTATTCATCACAGGGAAGACCGAATGTTGGAAGTCCGAGCACACGTTTGAAACAACATTTTAATAGTTTCTTAATTTCGGAACGGTGGTTAAGTATCCATTCCTGGAAGTAGAAGAAGAAGAAGAATCTGTGATGTTGATTTGAACCTCAATGTTGCTGCAATATGTAGGAATATTACACAAGATGTTCTTATGTCGCTCTGAGCTTCAATTGCACAGGAGGAATAGTTGAATAGCAATCGTGCTATTTCAAAACGGAATCAGATAGTGCACATATCCGAAAATGGCTTTGGAACCTTGTCTTGTAGGATATGGGAATTGGTACTGAGCATAATTTAATTTCCTTCCTCCATCTCTGGTCTGAACAGATGTATTTGTCTGAAGGTTGTTAGAGGCCACAGATAACCATGGAAACCAAATATGTACCTTTGCAAAGCGCACTCACCATATCTGCAGGTAGGGATGAGATTTGCTAATGGATCGCATTGCTTGATGATCTAGCTTCAGTTGCCACATTTTGAGCAAGGGTCAATTATGAATAGTGCTCTGTTTGCTATAGAGGTAAGGCATAAGGTGATGGACTTTAATCAGCCTGCAGACAAGATAATAGGATCATCAGAGATCTGTTGTATGTAAAATACAATTACCATGATTACAAACACAGCTTGTAATTCATAGATTATAAAATGTTAGTATTGTGTAATTATTTGAAGAGAAATTACAAATTAAGAATAAATAATGAATATCTAAGCTTGTACCACAAAATCATTAGTTATTAGATCAGAAAATTCCAGGCTATTAACCTTTTTTTTTTTTGATTTGTGCATCACTGATCATTAAAATAAAATATTTTCTGATAATTTTATAACGTGATAATTATATTTTATGCATTATTTGCTTGTGTTGACTAAATATTTTAGAGCTTTTCTTATTTTATATAAGGGTCACGCAAACGTAGGATGTTATTAAAAAAAACAATTATTATTTGATTTAACGTACACTGTGTTATTTATTCCCTATTGTATATACAACTATTTTACACGTCTGACTGCGATAATAGAAATGTTGCAACTTCCTAAATACAATTTATGTATTTACTTTCTTGCTCATGATTATGGCTTTTAATTAGTTTCTTATATTTTTCGTAATAAGTTGTTATTATGGAAAGGTAGAATTCATCTGAAAAATTCAATGCCATAGTCTGCTTATCCTACAATCTTGTGGTACACACGGCTTGTGTGAAAGAAGAATGAATTATCAAGTTGTTATTATGTTAGCTTTATTCGCTTTTCTTTATTTCAGACCGAATATATTCTGATTATTATTTGCGGCCTGCCTGATAGGTGGCTACAATGCTTGTTAGAATATATATGATTGTCATTCTCATGCAACATTCTGACAGTGTCTCTTATGGCTTCACATTTTTCTTTCTCAAGCTTTGTCGTGACATCATGGATTCTAAAAACTTCTGGAACTCTAACGCTAGACAGATTACAATGGACGGATTATTATGATCTTTTTATCCAGTTAATTTGCCTATTACAATCTTATTTTACACAACGCAGTATTTAATTCAATATTACTTAAGCGATACATAACTACAAATAGAATTATAATAATTTCTACAAGTGCAGGATTGCTTATTATAAGGCTAAATTTGCTATTACACAAATATTAGAATGCTTTAAGAATGAATATTTGAAAACTAACTGCCAGAAGCAAAAAATATTCATACACCAATTCACATCTTTTCGTTAACTTTGAAGGAGTGTTTTGATAACATACAATTAACGATACATCTCTATAATTTTGGACCAACGGAATATTTTTTACGTTAATTGCCATTTTTAAGTGACGATAAATGCAGAACTTGGAATAAATTAATATGACAGGTAAGAATTTGCCAGCTACAGACGATTTTTGTAAGAATGTTCATTCTATAAAGAAATATATGAAATGAGAAAAGAAAAAGTGCGAAGAGTGCGCCCCACATTTTCGGCTGCACAGAGGACAAAATAATTCATAATAGAAATTAATATTTTTTCCAAAATTAAACTTACTAAAAGAGGATAGCATATTAAAATAATTTGAGGAAGGAAGACTACAGGAGATCTGTTTGGGTTAATTGTGCGAATAAATACTTTAAAATCAATAAAAAGTGAATATAAATCTATTGTTACATAAACGTATTTTTAAACTACCAGCGATCCATGCATTGTAACGATGATTACAAGGCTGCTTAGAGCTGTATCAAAAGATTCTCCCGCGATGTCTTCCATTAATCTGAGAACTACGTCTGCTAGGTTAAACTAACCTATTTTGTTGCAGTGGAACGCTACTTGTCTATCTGGTTAACTATTTTCGACTAACCTACAGCCTTTGTCCCAGTCATCGCACGATGCTTTTTACCAATGACAGCAGGCAGAGGAAGTATGTAGGCCAATCACGCTATAGTAAGCCCAAAAATCCGAACACTTTCGCTCTGTGAAAGATTAATGGCCCCAGATTTAGTGGCGGTTGACAGACCTAGTTCTGCTACATATAATAACTTAATTGTTAGTAATGGTTTGTGATATGGTGGGCAAAGATGTAACGATTACAATTTTTGTACATATCCTCCTTGAATCTCCGTTTTGAAATCTGATCATACCAATACACCCACAATAGTTTTAGACTCATTCAGTCTAGCACGAGAATTGGCAACACCGGTGGTATACTGATGAGTATTACAGAGATACCCTAGGAGTAAAGCCATGGGAATTGTCGTGAGCAAACGCTCACGATGCCTCACACACTCTCTCTCTCTCTCTCTCTCTCTCTCTCTCTCTCTCTCTCTCTCACTAAAGTCTGTGAGACATTTCTGTAAGAGTTGAAGTCAAAAGACCAAAAGCTTTTGAGATATCCCGTGGCAAGCACGGTCTCCAGATCTCACAACTTTCTTTTCTTTTTCTTTCTTTTTTCTTTGGGAATATCTCAAAGAGAACTACTGTCAGCGATCAGCACTAGTGAAGAACTGAAAATAGCCATCAGAGGGGAAATTCAGGATATGCCGGCTGGCATGATTCAGAATGGCAAGAGGAGCCTATAATAAACGATCGATGCCAACTTTGCAGGACGTCATATGCAACAAATGGTATTCATCTTTGATCGCATACTATCTACATCCCTGATTCATAGTTAAAATATACGTAATGATCCGTATATACCTTCTGAAAGTAGCCTTTTTCATTTGTGCTCTTCTTTGTAAGCCAGTTCTGTGTAGTTACAGTTTGAACATAGATTGTACATAAATAGTCTCATATGCTGCATTCACATGACTTTCTCCACTCACTCTTCAACAAGCTATTCTTACAAAAGTATATTCTTTACTTTCCTTCTTGTTAGTGAGTACAAACTTTCGTTACACACTTACACATTTGCTTGTAGATATAAGAAAGATACAGTAGACTAAAATGAAACTCAGATTTTTGAAAGCTCGTCTCTATATGATGGCTTTAAAATTCCATGTTCCTTGCATGACCATGATACAAAAAAGGAGTAGCGACTTAATAGTTTAAAGAAGTATAATTGAAAATGCAAACCACGGAAATTATTAACGCCATAAGGAATTTTATCTGACCTAAATTGTGTGCGTTAACGAGATCTACATTTTGCGTCTATCTCTGAGAGTTTACGCGTTATAAATACGTGATTCTGATTGAAGAGGTCTTCATAGGCCATACCCAGAAAATTCAATATGTGGAATTTTATTTGTCATGAAAATATGTTAAACATATGGTAGGTTAATCAAAATTGTTACAGCCATTTTTTAGAAAATAAAAAATGTCGAATAATTTTCCATGTAAAGGTAAATTACTTTGGGAGTACTATCTTGAAAATCTTCGAGTCGCATCTACGAAATATACAGAACTTAAATACCATTATCGGACCTTTCGTTTTTGAGTTTTACGAAACTTTTTCTAAACATCTAATGTGTAACATTTACATGACTTTCTCTTCCCACCATTGCTTTTAGTGGGTGTACAAATTATGGTTAAGCAAGTTTGTTTTTCTATCTACTTCATTTTAATCGAGATAAACGTTTACATAAATAGCTACATTACATTTATTTTAGACTCAAGGAGAGCATCAGCAGTCAAATGTTCAAGAACTGGACGCAATATTCTAACCTTAAAATTCGATACTGTTTCCAAACAATCAAAAGAAACAACTTAATGTCAACAGGACTTAAAAAGAATGACGAAGAGTTGGAAAATTCCAACCTTTAATAACAGATACCTCGTAAAAAAGTTATTAGAGATAATTGTGTTTTAAAGATATATACATTTCTGTGGAGCACGTTTTCGTGTATCGCTTAATGTTTACAAGTTATACAAGGTGAACAAAAAGTATTGGAATATTGGCCTAAACTTTTAAATGCATCAGCAAACTTAAGTGCTCACTTTTTGTATCCTCATGGCAGGTAGGGGTCCTCCAGACAGTATAAGGGTCAGCACCACAGTGGGCTCCAAGTGGGGTGAGGTTTAAATGGAACCATGGTATAAATCTGAGGAATTCTGATAGTCCTTAATAAATTAAGAAACTTTTGTATAAAACTTTTTTTTTCTGTAATGAAAACTTGAGAACTTATAGAGAATTGAAGTGTTATTTAACGTACTTAAGCACCTTTATTCTCTAAACTTCTAATTATATGAGAATCTAAACAGGCCTAGCAACTAGACAACAAAGGCTTTATTTATATTAAAACAAATCACACTTCATAAATATTTTACATATGATGGCGAATCTCACTGAAAGGGAAAGAATACAAATATTAATGATACTTGATTATAGAGATAGGAAGAGGACTCAAACAGAGATGTGCAATTTATTAATGAGTTGAATTCAAACAAATAGTAATTCAGTTCACGTTGTAAAAGTTGCAAAGATTACAACGACAGTGTAAGTGTGAAGAACAAGGCTACATTCGGAAGGCTAAAATCTGCTACTAGTGAAGAAAATTCCCTTAATTTGTTACTATCTGTCCAAGAATATCCACACACATCCACAAAGCAACGGGCAAGGATTACAATGTAAGTCAAGCATCTGTTTGTAATTTAATAAAATCAGTGAAATGACAGTCATATAAGATAGAATTATTACAGGAGTTAAGCTAAAATGAATTCGATCGAAGCGGTGAATTTTGGGAAACTGAATGTAAGATGCATCATATTTTCAGATGAGGCCACATTCTGTCTTAATGGTACAGTGAACCGTCATAATTGCCATAATTGGTCTCCGGAAAACCCACATTGGATGGTCCAACAACACACTTAACATCAACAAAATGTTAATGTGTGGGCAGGTTTGGTTGGTAATAACATAATTTGACTATTTTTATACAGGGAAAGTTAAATCCCAATATTTTTGCCACCTGTTGCAAAACAGCATCACTCCATCTTGCCAAAATTTGTTTCCAGACGAGAACAACATACTCAGTGAAGAAATATGGTACCAACAAGATGATGCCCCTGCACATTTTGGAAGATATGTTACTGCCTTCCTGAATAAAATCTTTCCTGATAGATGGATTGGGAGAATAGGACGTATTGAGTGGTCACCTAGATCTCCAGATCTCGTCCAATATATTTTTACTTGTGAGGCTACTATTTGTATAGTCTTTATTGGGAGGCTACTTGAAATCCAAAATGTGCCGCAGTACACCACAGTTTATTAGATCCAAAACAAAATATCAGAGATGAGATGTGACTGATTATTCCAAATTCTATGCGAAAGACATTAGACAATTTCTGTGACAGACTGGGCCATTATTTGGCAGGTAATGGTACCCACTTTGAATATCTGTTGTGAAATTAGAGATACCAACAAATGAGTAATTTATAAATTTCGGTAGTTATCTAAACGCACATTTATAAGACAATCAGATGAGGAAAGTATTAAATAAAGTAAAACAAGAATCATTTTGTCATAATTATAAAAATAAAAATTGATATTCATACACAGAATTCCGAGCAAAGACAAAAAATGTAACAAGAAGTATGCATTGACATAAAATATTTTTTGTCATATCCCGTACATGTATGGGGAAATTAATTTTTAAAACCATGTGCATAATATAAAAAAACATTCTTGATAAGCTAAATATTTAACATCTTCAACAAAACTAAAGTTCTAAAAGTTATAAGCAATATTCCATACTAGTATTTAAGAATAACAGCTCCTATATACTAGTTACCCGTAAATACAAGCTTAGAGAATAAAAGTGATTAAATGTGTTAAATAAAATTTCAACACCATATAAATTCTCAAGTTGTCGTTTTAGAAAAAAAGGTTTTAATCCGAACTTTCTTAATTAAATAAGGACTATCAGAATATCTCAAATTTATACCATGGTTCCATTTAAAATTCTAAAGTTGACGCCCTCACCCCACTTAGGGGCCACTGGGGGGATGCCTCCACCTCCCATGAGAATACAAAAGTCACCAAGTAACTTTATTGTTCCATTTAAAATTTATAGCAGTAATTCATACTTTTTGTTCAGCCGGTATAAAATTCCTGCCGAATGAAGAGGAATTCACGGGCTATTCCAAGAAAATTCAAGATATACATTTTATTTGTTCATATAAATGTATTTAATATTGGTATTTTAATAAAAATAATTAGAGAAATTTTTGAGACAATGAAACATTTCGAAAAATCTTCCATAAAGAGTAGTGGGAAAATTTTATGAAAACCTTCAAGTCAGATCTTTGGAAAATACTGAAGTTTAATACCAAGCTTAATAATTATCCGACTTTTCGCTTTTGAATTTTATTGTTCAGAGACACACACAGAGAAGACCATTTCCTAAAAATCCTTTTTATATTAATGGAGTCTCAAATTATGTATTTCTGGTAAAATCTCAATACCGAATTTTTGGGTTGAGTGCAATACTCTCTCTACTTCTATGTATGTGGTTGAGAAAGTAAGAATTCTCTTTTGGGGTACAGGGAGCCTAAAAACATGTATTTATGGTGACATTTGGGTATCGAATTTTCGGGTGAAATACAATACCTTTTCTACTTACTGCAAGTACGTAGTAAAGAAAGTAAACATGCTTTTTTGTTATGAAGGGAGCCTCAAAATGTGTATTTCCGGTGAAATTTCGATATAGAATTTGACGCTGACCTCTGACGCATCTGTGTTGTTCCTGGCAGTTGCTTCAGTAGACTCAGAGTCCTGGGTTCGATGGTTGGATGGCTGGGTTTTTGGAATTTGTTTTGGTAGAGCTGAGGTTCTTATTTTTTTCAGGGGTGGTGACACTGCCTTGATGATATTAATAATGCTGCCGGAGAAGTTTGAGTTATATCTTTATTTTGTTACGTAAATTCCTATCTGGTCAACCCGCCACCTTCGTCGTCGAAGCCACAGTTATTCTTATCACTTTCGGAGTCGCTACTTATGTGTCTCTCCGACTAGCCCTCAAATTGCCTAGATTTCATAACTTCATTTTTACACTATCACTTTTCTGATTATTTTCTTCTAATTTTGTTTCGTCGACCATCCTCGTGGTTAGTTTGTACCGGAATGTGTCTCGGCGTTTTCTTTCCTCTTTCACGCCTTTCGCCAAACGTAGAATTTTCCCCCTCTCCCTTTCTTAAGTTTCGTTCTGTTTTAAGTTCAATCGTATCATGTGATGCCTACGCGATCTTTCGATTGGCTATCATTTTGTTTCATGATTTTTATTATTGGCTACCCCCCCTTGACAACTTTCACATCTGCTTCTTACAGCTTATTTTGAGCTTTAAAATCTTCCCACGAACATTCTTAGATCGTAGATAAGGCACATATACTTCCTCACCCTTTTAAACCTTGAAACCGTTGTAAACCCTTGTCCGAGCCAAAAGTACAAAGGCGAGACTTCCGGTATGCAGGTTCGTTGACCATTGCAGGTAAAATACCTCTGCTTCGAGGAAACAAACTTTGTTTCTCTGTCTTCCCTACAAAACCCATTCCTAATATGAATTCAGCACATTTTCGTAGCTATGTTCGATCGTATATTATTATTATTATTATTATTATTATTATTATTATTATTATTATCATCATTATTATTATTTCTCCTGGGTCTCGATAACCAGCTTCATATGCCCTGACGGTAAATTTATCATCTGACCTTTAGGTTGGATGATGGGTTTATCGTTAATGTCCCATCTAAGCTAATCTAATGTCCCTCTCTCCCTCGGCTCCTTTCATTTATCATTTTATTTATTTATTCATTCATTTATTTAGTGGCTTACGACGATTTGATGGCGAGCCCACCGTTACACATTTATTCTGTTCACAATACATTTCAATCACTGTACACAATGCAATTTCAAATTTGACACAAGTATTTTCACCAAGTAAAAGAAAAACAATCTACATAATATCTGGCCGTCAACAACCAGGCTACAAAACATTTACATTTAAGAAATCTGTTTATACACACACAATACATTCTGCAAACAATTTTTTTTAATTACACATCTTAGTTCATCTCTCTCTCTCTCTCTCTCTCTCTCTCTCTCTCTCTCTCTCTCTCTCTTTTGCACCTTATATACAACACTGGTTTTCTTGAGGCTATTAGCAGCCTCCACACTCAGACACCTTTTGGTACCTTTTTCTGCCAGGTATACATTCTGTCCGGTTTTCTTTCTGTATGTCATTAACATCGTGAATGTCAAGCACACGGTTTTACAGGACATTGCTATCCCAAAGCTACCAATTTGTTTGTAAACAATGTTCGCATATATGACTTTCCTTACTCGTGTTCCGAGTGCGTTTGTACATTTTCCCTATCCGACTCTACTAAATTTCATTGGCCCCGCCTAATGGACGATTGGAGTTGATATACCCTGTCCCCGAAGGTTTGTAATATCCGATAAGGACCTTTCCAACACATATGCATACGTCTGTATTCCTTCTTTCTCTTGATGGTTTAAGCAGTCTGTGGATGCTACACGTTCGTGTATACCTGATAGGGACATGTTTTGTTTACCCACTACCTGCGAGTCTCCGGTCTCTCACCGAAATAAACATTTTCATTTTCTGTGTTTAACTCACAGTAGGTGCTTGACCTACTTCTGACTCATCAGCTGACTGCAGTGGCGTGTCGTTAAGATCTCTCCCTTCGCACAGTTGTTGCGTAAAAATTCTAACCACGTTAATGCCTCCCCCAATGTGCAAATATTCAATAAAAAATTTTTCTTCTTGTATTTTTGTTTTCGTTCCCTGTGTAATGCGAGAACCTGCGCGCATTCTCTGAGGTTGAGCCTGGGAAGGCTACGACTCTTCCTGTCTCCAGTTTTCCGGCCGTCGTGACCACGATCCTTGACTGGGACCTATCCATTGGCCTATGCTTTGTCCTGCCATTGTCCCGCTTAGGTAACCTATCGCGTCATCCATTTCGCGGTGGACATTTTACGGCTGTCGTGTCTGTGATGGGTACCCGCTCGACGTCAATGCGTGGCTATACGTAGGCATGCTTAAGAGCTCGTGGTTCTCATCTCTACGGGGTGGGGTCGCTGGCCGGCTTGAAGGTGTTCTTGGCCTGCCCGGGGTGTTTCCAGGTCGGTTAGGGGGAGTTTCTGGGCGGTTCGGAGGC
Organism: Deroplatys truncata; assembly: GCA_030765065.1. NCBI lineage: Eukaryota > Metazoa > Arthropoda > Insecta > Mantodea > Mantidae > Deroplatys > Deroplatys truncata. The sequence goes on along the minus strand of CM060981.1, from coordinate 255,241,118 downwards.
GTCCTCGGCCTATCCGCTGTTCCACCGTGGAGGTTATTTCCCCGGTGTTGCCTACTATTCGCCGGGTACCTGGAGAATCTCATGTACTGAACGGGATACTCCTCATGTTGCCTCGGTGGCCTACCCGTGCCCGTTTGGTTCCAGGGCCTATTGTTTCTCTCCCGATTTCTCGTAAATGGCTCTTGATAACGCTGTCGGACTGTGGAATAGTTGTTCAACGCGCCTTGTGCCCTCGTCCCATCATCACGATGCGAATGTATCCGATCAATGTGTCTGCCTTCAGTCCTGATTCTGGGCCTATCTTCTTCCCGCGTTCCGTAACCCTGCAGAGGGGTAAGTAGTTCTATGGATTCGCTCAGCGTCCTCGGACGTGCTACCACGAGGTGATGACGTATAACGTCTGGGAAGTGTCGTGTCAGGAGGGATACAAATTCACCTTCGGGCATCGGTGGGTCCAGGAGTTGACTTAATTGGCCGAGTCGCAAGAAGTAGTCGACCATCGACTCACGCTTCTCTTCCCTGTATCGGTCATTGTTTATTTCTGCTCGCACCCTGTACTATGCAACGCCACTCCAATATTTTTCTAAAAATGCAGACCTAAAATGTTCATATTGTGCATGCTCGCCTACCGTCAATCGAAACCAACTCAGGGACGGGCCTATCAAGCTCCTTTTTATAATTACCATTTTGAAACGGTCGGGAATTCCCCTAAGCGCGAAATAAGATTCGAGGTCATTAATGAACTGCTTCGCATTATCGACTTCACTGTTGAACTTGGGGATTGGCAGTTCATTCAAAAATTGTAAAGGTATATTGCATTGTTGCAGAGGCCCTACGGTGCTTGAAATTTCACTTGCCGGGTGCGGTGAGGCCGAAGGAGTGCAGGCAGGTTCGTTCGACCTCGGTTCGCTACTCGGGTTGTTACACTGGAACGACGAAAGCGCGGAAACCTGAGAGGTAATTCGCGCGTCCGTGGCTCCCTGAGATCGCGGTTCGATTTCCTCTAGCGCGTCCCTACGAGCATTGACGGTCTGTGTCAGTTCCTCCCTTAATTTGTTAACCCCTGCTTCAAGTGCCTGTTGCTTGTTCTGTAATGCTACACAGACTGTCATTGCTTCTTCCCTTGCCTTATCACTAATTGTACATATTAAGTTTTCATTGTTTACAACTTGTTGGGCCCTGATGGCGTCTATTTCCACGCCAAGTTCCTTCCTTACTACCTCTACACTATTCTGTGTTGCTTTTAGTTCGCTTCTTATATATTCCACATCCTCTTGGATTACATTTTGACTTGTTCTAATTTCTAACATGACACCCTGTATTTTATTTTCTAAGCCCTGACTGATTTCCTTCTGTTGGATGCTTAATTGCTGCAATGTTTGTTCCTGGGTGGACAATTGTTGTTTTAGTGTTTGCTCCTGTACTGTTAATCGTTGAGTCAGTATTTGCCCTATTGTTTGCTCTTGTTCTGATAATTGTTGAGTCAGTGTTTGCCCAAGTGTTTGCTCTTGTACTGTTAATCGTTGAGTTAGTGTTTGCTCTTGTTCTGTTAATCGTTGAGTCAGTGTTTGCCCTATTGTTTGCTCTTGTTCTGATAATCGTTGAGTCAGTGTTTGCTCTTGTTCTGTTATTTTAGTGTTTAGGAGGCTCAATTGAGCCAACATTTGTTACAGCATTTCGCTCGTGTTAAGTGAGTAACTTGGTTTTCTAATGTTTCGCTATCTCCATTTTCTACACCTACCCGCGTGCTATTGTTAGTGAAATTTTCCCCTTGTGCATTGCTATTACCTTCCATATCGTTGCCGGTTAATTTCTTGTTTCTTAACAGCATTTACAAACATACATAACCCAGTTTACTTATATCTATTGCATATACACTCACTTCCAAAATTTTATTAACTTAAGTATCATGTAGATAACACTTACTCGGTGCTGGGTTGAGCTGCTGCGAAGTGTTGTAATAGTTCACAAAACACTTCACTACACTTACACTTTTTGAACACTGATGCTGTCTGCGCTGAATGTCTGCATCCTCGTTGTAATGGAGCGGCGTCGATGTCGCTTGTTGCCACGCGTCTATCGGTACACTCTGCTGCTGGTGGTTGCTGATGTCGTCATCGGCGTCGTCTTTCTGTCCCTCCTTCCGTGGTCGGTTCTCCGGGTGTGTTATCCGCTGGCAGTATTTCGAGCCCCAACGTCGTGGGCGCCATATGACGCTGACCTCTGACGCATCTGTGTTGTTCCTGGCAGTTGCTTCAGTGGACTCAGAGTCCTGGTTTCGATGGTTGGATGGCAGGGATTTGGAATTTGTTTTGTTAGAGCTGAGGTTCTTGTTTTTTTCAGGGGTGGTGACACTGCCTTGATGATATTAATAATACTGCCGGAGAAGTTTGAGTTATATCTTTATTTTGTTACGAGATTCCTATCTGGTCAACCCGCCACCTTCGTCGTCGAAGCCACAGTTATTCTTATCACTTTCGGAGTCGCTACTTATGTGTCTCTCCGACTAGCCTTCGAATTGCCTAGATTTCATAACTTCATTTTTACACTATCACTTTTCTGATTATTTTCTTCTAATTTTGTTTCGTCGAGCGTCCTCGTGGTTAGTTTGTACCGGAATGTGTCTCGGCGTTTTCTTTCCTCTTTCACGCCTTTCGCCAAACGTAGAATTTTCCCCCTCTACCTTTCTTAAGTTTCGTTCTGTTTTAAGTTCAATCGTATCATGTGATGCCTACGCGATCTTTCGATTGGCTATCATTTTGTTTCATGATTTTTATTATTGGCTACCCCCACTTGACAACTTTCACATCTGCTTCTTACAGCTTATTTTGAGTTTTAAAATCTTCCCACGAACATTGTTAGATCGTAGATAAGGCACATATACTTCCTCACCCTTTTAAACCTTGAAACCGTTGTAAACCCTTGTCCGAGCTAAAAGTACAAAGGCGAGACTTCCGGTATGCAGGTTCGTTGACCATTGCAGGTAAAATACCTCTGCTTCGAGGAAACAAACTTTGTTTCTCTGTCTTCCCTACAAAACCCATTCCTAATATGAATTCAGCACATTTTCGTCGCTATGTTCGATCGTATATTATTATTATTATTATTATTATTATTATTATTATTATTATTATTATTATTTCCCCTGGGTCTCGATAACCAGCTTCAAATTCTTTGTTGGAATTCAATAGGTACTTCCTCTGCTTAGTGGAACAGATAGTCATAAAAGGTATCTAATGTCTGTCGTTTTGTTGCTGGTTTAAGGCAGTGGATATGTGAATATCCCAGTTTTCTTCTAATTACCTTGGCTGTTTTACCATCCACTCAGAATAGAAAAGCATGCAGTATACAGAAAATTTTAACGAGGTATGTGAAACCGTGTTTATGGTTTATCATATCGCTCCCAAATTTTTAATTTAAGCTTAACATACAATATAATAAATTGCTGTCCAGGCATTTCTTAATTTTAATTACTTTAAGAGAAAACTATTTTTTGTTCACACGTTAATAAATTTCTGAACTTTTTGAATTTGAGTTATGGAAAATAATAAATTTAATTTGAACTCTTTAATACTTTTTCCTAGTGGACACCCATTATAAATTAATAATTTCTGACGCTCTCCTAATAATTTAAGCTAATAGGTTATAAACTGTGGCTCAAGCAGAATCCTAGAAAGTAAAAATGCTGAAAAAAATGAACTGAGACAGAGCTAAAACTTCAAAGCGACTCTTTACCTATATGGTACATGATCAATAAAAAGCCAAGTTATTCTTACAAAAGTTTATTTTTGTATAAACTTGTAGAAATAGCTGCATTATACACTCGTTAACATACAAATAGAACCGCGATAGTCAAATGTTCAATAACTGAGCGCTATACTGTTAGAATTCCATACTGTTTCCATGCAATTGCCAGAAACAACTGAAAATCGATAGGACTTAAAAAGAATAACAAAGCAACCGTTAGTAACGGATATCTCGGAAATGGCTGATGCCAAAAAAGAAGTTATTTGAAATAAATCGTGTGTTTTAAAACGATCTAAATTTTTTGTACAGTACGTTTTTGTCTATCCCTTAATGTTTACCAGTTATTCAAGATTATGCAACATTCCTTCCGAAAAAAGAGGACTGCATAGACTTCCCTGAAGATTCAAAGTATACGTTTTATTTATCATGTGAAGGGGTTTATTGTTGTTGCGGTTGCATCACGTGTAGGCACTAAATTATAAGCTTTTTTAGACCACGCACGTAATGAATGCCAATTTGCGGGAGATTGTTTCTAGGAGTGTTCGCCTCACGTACGGTACAAACTTTCCGGTGGCCTTCGCCCCACGTTTACTTTATGTGTATTAACTATTTTAATGTTATTTATTTAAATATTTGTATATGTGTGCCTCAGCTGCGTCAGTAGTAATTTGCACGTATCCCTTAACAGGGCTGGTACGGCTAAAGAAAAAGGCTTACACAACTTATAATTTTACTTCTTTTTTTATTAATCCTTCACACGATTAAATAACACTTAAATTTTGTATCCTACTATAGAACTGTGAGATTATTGTTAATTGAACTTTTAACAGGTAAACTTTATATTATTCTCCCGCAATGAATTTTCATGTCTCACATTTAACCTGTACCATACGGAACAGCTTGGTTACGCTTGTTTACCGCCTGAATTTGTATATTTTCTCTATTTCAAGTCTCTGATTGGCTAATCCTACTCCAATGAAGTACCTTTATTTAACTTTTAGCTTTCCTAGTTGCTGATTGGCTATTTATATACTGTTTTATCTATTACATTAATATTTTTCCAGAATTAATAGTAGCCTTTTTAAACTTTCTAATTTATTGTTTTCTCAAGGTTACCTCATTGTTAGCATCTTTCGGCTTCTAATTTGAAATTCTGTTTGCTACGGAAGGCAGCCTGTTTCTATTCTCACAGCTACTACATTGTTAAACTACGTAATACATTCCCATAGCATTATTATACATATACATGATAAAATAAACAATACAATAAGTGTAACATACACTATATATATTATATTATACACATATTGCTTTAAGGCGGGCTGTTATTTTATTTTATATTATGTAATTAGAATAATATCATATGAGCTATAAAAATACTGCCTAATATGTAAATATATTTATTTTAATTAAAATTGTTATAGCTATTTTTTAGAAAACAAAGAAATTCGAAAAAGTTCCATGTGAAGGGTAGTTTGGGACGGGGGGATGTTCTTGAACATCTTCATGTCGCATCTTTGGAAGGTACGGAACCTAAATACCAAGTTTGGCATTTATCTAACTTTTCTTTTTTGAGCAGTGCTGTTCACAACACACGCGCGCGCGAACCTTTTTCTAATTTTTTTTAATCCAGGTGGCCTCAAGACATGCATTTCCAGTGAAATATTGGTACGAAATTTTTGGGTGGAATGCAATACCTTCTTTACCTACTGTGTACATGGTAGAGAAAGTATACATGAGAGGATACAGTTCATTATGGAATAGCGATAGGAAGGGAGGTAGGCATGAAGAAAGAAAGAAAGAAAGAAAGAAAGAAGAGAAGAGAAGAATAAGCGAACGGAGGGGTTTAAACTGGAAACAAAATCGGCCAAGTCCAGTCATTAGAAATACTCCTAGTAACTACTCCACCAGTGACAATTATTCCTAGATCAGTGTTGTTTATATCAATGTTGCTGGAAGGGGAAATAATGCTTTATCCTCTGAAAATGTTTTACCTCTCTCCCTTGTTTACTCTTCGGTATGCCTGTAATCCGGTGTTTCTATTCTATAAGCATAGCGTCACCATCCAGTTCTGCCGCGCAAGACACCCGGAGGGAGAAAGGAGTTTAAATGATACCGAGTGAAACAAAACAGCAAGCCAGAGTTACAGAGAGGTTTTTGTAACACTATTGGAGAACCCTTGAGGCATTCCACAGTTTTACTTTCCATTAACCTACCTAACCACTGCAATAAAGGTGAACTTTTAGATCTCAAACTATGTATTAGCCGCCGTCCGAATTTTGGCCGTCATATACTTTGAAAAACAAATCTCTTTAATGTCAATTCCGATTCGCTGTTACGTACAAATATTAATCACATTTACAGATTATTTCTTTACATATTCAAGAGTTGTTCAGACTTTTATCAACCGAACATAAAAGTTCGAGCTCAGGGAGAGGAAATGTTTAATTTTCATGTCCGAGACATTATCGTCCTTTAAACAAAAATGAAGAACTTTGTTGTTATGTTCTGCAATTTTGGATGCTAGTTTTATATGTGAATTTAAACTAAAAATGAGTGAAGAAGGCTATTTTTACGGTTCATTAAGAAAAGTTTTAAAACCAGTCCAAGGTGCAACTATTAATATGCTTCCAGAAAAGTCAAGGACAGTTTATTTATGTAGCTATATGAAATTCAAGGAGTGGTATGTGAGTAATCAAGCAGACGTGTTAGCGTATTTTTATGAGAAATCGAAAATTATGAAAGCATCGAGTTTCTGGAGTGAATATTCCATTTGGGATCAACTGTTTTGATTAAGATAATATTGATATCAGTATGTTTGAAAAATTAAAAGAAGTCTAAAAGAGTGTATTTTACGTTTTGATGAACCTGTTTTGATAGCGTGTTTTGTTAGAACATAAAGTATAGGTTTTGTTTCCTAGTAACTACGAACTAAAGCATCACTGATTATTATAGTAGTAGATAAAATAAACAATATATATGTTCCATAAAGAATTTGCCTCATTACTATTTACCTACATAAGTAAAAGAAGTATTATATTCCAAAAAAATCCATAACGAAATTTCATCAGAAGTCCTCTGAATTAAAAAAAAAAAACATTTCCGTGTATTTGTGTATGATCAGCATAGGTAACTGAAGTGTAAATGTTGGATATATATTAAGCATTTTATTTAAGTTCCTTATATTTCATGGGTGGGATATGAAGATTTTCAATAGTATTTCCCATTGCAAACTACCCTCCACAGGAAAATGTAACAGTATTTTAATTTTTTTATAAAAATGGGGATAACAGTTTTGATTAAATGCCAATTTTTAAACATATTTGGATAATGAATATAAAAGTATACCTTAAATATTCTTGGAGCAGCCTTAGAGGCCCTGTTCATTAGCAATGAATCTCTTGTAGTGTTTTACAACTGGTAAACTATAAGATATCTACAAAATGTTATGAATGTAAATCTCAATAAAACGAATACATTACATGAAATAAACACTAAAATTTTTACCTTTTTGAAGTGCTAAGTGGTAATTTATTTCTCGCGATCATGTAAAGAGAGAGATTTCCAAGCCACCATATAACGACCCCGTTTAAAGTTAGGATTATCGCTTCAGCCTTCTGCATTAGCCTTTTACGTACAGGAGAATACGCAATGAAATTATTTCTGCATTTATGAGGTAGGTAAAAATATAATTTGGTAAGAATACGGCAGTTAATTTTACTTCCACTCAATCCGTGTGTAGGACAAGGTTGACGTGTGACAACAAAACGAACGAAAAATCCAAAGCCGTAGCTGGGATTTGAACCTTGAATCTATTCGGTTAAGGACAGTTGCTCTAGCCAACTGAGCTACCATTGTAGCATGGTGGTGCGACATTTAATTCCCAAGTGTGCGCATTTTTTTCCCCGGAAAAACACAAGGGATCTCAAATTATGTTGAGTTGACATGCCCCAATGGCGACTTACAATGTTGTATGCACTTTAAGTCTCAGGATTCTTAATTTAACCCCTGTTAGGTCAATCAATTGACGATAATTGTTTTTTCACACGAGCCGTGTGTAGCACAGGTTGGAAAGGTGGAATCAGATGACTGAAATATAATTTGTAGGAATAGTTGGTACCGAGGGTAATGTGAATGCAAGATGTAGCTTTCTTTTATATATATAACCTTTACATGAAACAAAACTTTTGGTTTTCTCATCTCAAAAATGGCCGCTACTAATTTGATTCAAATGTCATGTTTGAAATGACAACTAACAGGAAAATCTTGAATCTACTACACTCATCAAACGGCGTCTTCATTCTTTTTTAATCACATATGACTGGAAAACCACAATACTTGATAAACATTTAACATTGGAACACTATGTAGTTCCTTTTTAGTACTGGTCTCTCTTCATATATCGACGTCGTAAGTTTTGGGAGTAAGAATGGAAGTTGGTTTGTGTTAACACGTCTAGAAACAGCGGGCTCTTTCATTTTTTCGCTTAATCTCATTAGTAAAAGGTAATATCACGGAACTGGGGCAGAGCATCGCACGCAGCCCAGTCGGCACATTATGCTTCCAACGTGACCCCTGCGAGAGAAGGATGAGGGGAGAGATCCGAAGGGTGAACATATCCGGGCGCAGGCATAATGGGGTCCCTAGCGTTTCCAGATAGAACGCATCCAATGGCGAACGGTCCCCGCCCACAAGCCACCAACCTCCAGGGTCCCCGGGAAAGGAGCCCAAAGCAATTGGTCGGAAAAGTGTGGTGTATAAGAAGACGAATCCTGCTTCCGCATCTTCACTCAGAAAAAAAATCTATTATCTCATTTGAAAACACTGCTAAGAAGGCATTCTGTAATTCTACTCATTAAATCCTTAGAATTTCATCAGGTCTTTCCTTAACGGAATTCTCGGTGGACATACATTTAGCGTAGTACTTCAGAGCTTGTGTTCTGTGATTACTAAACGCCGTAGTGTTCACTGAAACTTCAGTTTTAGTATATAGTGTAGTACATAGCTGTAATTGATTCTAAATGTTATACCCGTATTAGGGATTCTACAGCATTATCAATTCATATTAAAATACAAAAGAGAAAAGTTGTAGACCATTTATGCACATTTCAGTAGATGTTTTACTAGCAAAAAGTATAGACAAAGTTTCAAATACAATAAAATACTAAAACTTAATATTAGGCGATAAAGGATTTGATAAAATTTAATGGCAACTTAAGGGAATGCACCACTGAAATTGCTATATTTTAAGGTAATATTGGTTTAGGTAAAGTTGAACTGTTCATAAACTTGTTTTCGAATTATTTTGGTTTTTTAAGTATCGAGCTTAAAAAAATAATGTTATTGTTCTATGCAAAATTTCCCACAATGCCACTTTAAAAGTAATTTTCGTGTTAATTATCCATGCCATTTATCTTATCATCATGCATACAATATACGTATTTCAGTCAGTTTTAATTTAAAGGAAAATAATCTGTATAACAATTTCATTTCTGGTGTTATAACCCCCTTTTACTTTTAAACTCAATAACTCAAAAACACTTCGCAACATAAAACATTTATTGAAAGTTGTAATTGCTTATCTTTTTGGAACACACATAAACTCTTTCTGAAGAACTGTATGCAGAGTCATTCGTTGATGAAAATTAAATACTTTAAAAATTCATACTTAGCAAAATATACCTTTTAGTTTCGGAATCGGATGCAAAGTCCATCGTCGTTGAACATTACATAATGATAAAATCTCAAATTTTAAAATAAAATGCAATTTAATTCTGGAATTTCATCTTCTTAAACATAAAATATAAAAAACGAACATTCATTTTGAAGTTATATACTTTGAAGCTTTAGCACACAGTGTTAAGGCCGTTTATGCCGAGGTTTTCAGTGTTACATTCCCTTAAAGGGAATAAAGTGCCCAATTAAAACTAATGGCATAGGGTTATAAAATAACATATCTGAAGGAGAAAGCTTTTCTCAGACATACTGTAGTGTTATCAGCGGGTCTGTCAACAGGAAGCTATCAAAGTAGGAACATCACGACATAAGCATGTACTTAAACATCTGTTGTCCTCTCACGCGCGCCAATACGCCGCCATGTTGTTCAAGTGGGTCATTCTGCTCTTCGTTATCCAGGTACGTTTGCATTACTAGCATACGGATATTGCATGAGCTCATCGTCAGCTAGACGGTGTCGTTAAGGGACAGTTAAAACTGCTTTGTCTAATTATCTTTAACAGCTCGATCTTTACTTTAGACGCTAATCCTTCATTTCAGAATGCGTGTTGTAATATTTTTGTCACGCAAATTAAATGTAAACTTTGGTATAGATCATTAAAGAGGCAAAATCTGGATTGGATAATTTGATCCGCGAATTTTCCTATCATTCTTTCCATCACTACATTTCATTTCCTTCTTCTTCACCGCCATACTAGGCATTTAGCTAATCACCCATCCTGGATATGCTCTGATCCAGAGTTTGCTTACTCCTCGACAGGCTACCGACCAAGGCATTCACTTGTAAGTTTACAAAGAATAGGGTAATCCGTTAAGGATGAGGTATAAAAATAAGAATTAATTCTTTCATGTGAAACTGAGTACATGTTAAGTATTTAGGGAAATAAATACGTATATTTACTTTATCATTGTCATCGTTATGATTAACAGTACCGCCACCATAGTGAAAGTAATCTTTAAACGAATAAAAATAATTCAATAACCCAAAACTTATCATATTTATATATTGTACCGTTTATTTAATGATCAAAACTAGAGGAACCTGTGTAATCTGAATGGCATGAAATATTAAAAAATCTCATGTGTTACACTCACATAAATTTCTCTACTCTTGCAAAACTATTTTCACACGCTTATTTCCATCTACTTCATGTTAATCGATATAGACTTTTGCGGAAACTGTTTTAGAGCTAATTTTCTAGCAGCTTCAAGGGGAATACGGTAGGCTTTAAGCGATAGTCAAATCTTTCTCATTTGAGAAAAAGTATTAAGTAATTGGAAAATTCAAACAAATAACAAGGGATATATCGGAAATGGGTCACTCCACAAAAAATTATGGCATAAATTGTATGTTTTAACGAGCTCTACATTTTTAGTGTAGAAAAACGTTGTCTATCTCTTATGTTTCACCAGTTTGCAAAAACCATTCAGAAAGAAGAGGACTTTTGGGGACGTTCCTAAAAACTGTAATATATACATTTTTGTCATGAAAATATCTTAAAAAAAAATATATATATATTAAACAAAATTGTTAGAGCCATCTTTGAGAAGAACAACATTTTCGAAAAATATTCCATATAAAGGGTGGTGGAATTTTTGGAAAAATCTTCGTGTCACATCTTTGAAATATACTGAACCTAAATACCAAGTTTGGTATTTATCTGACTTTTCGTTTTTGAGCTATGATGTTCGAAGACACACAGACACACACGGACCTTTTTCTAAAAATGCTTTTCGGTTTAATGGGGCCTCAAAATGTGTATTTCCGGTGAAATTTTGATATCGAATTTTTGAGTGGAATGCAGTACTTCCCCTACTTATTCTAGTGGTAAAGAATGTAAAGTGTTTAGTTTAATGTCCAAAATATATAACGAAAATTACTACCATCTTCTTCTCTCTCCCCCTTCTCCCCTCTCCTTCTCCTCTCCTTCTCTGCTACAGAGCAGATGATTACATAGGCTGCTCCGATAGGTTCTGGATCATCGCATATAGACATACGAAAGAGCTTCTCTCAAGACGACTAACTTTCCCCTAAGTGAGGCAGCGGTTCTGCTATTGGATAACAAAATATAAACTGATCTTATATACAAGTGAAGGCGACAAATTAATTTATGACATGAACCACATATATGATACCATTTTCTAAATGTCCATTACCACAACAAGGTTCGACACTCACAGAGAATTTTATGATTCGAAGTAGTATGTTTCCGACTATCTGACACGAAGGAAGTGCCATGTTGTAACGTCTTGGTTCAGAGGCACTGGGAACTAGTTATAAATTACAAATTAAGTTAAAACATAAAAGGACTCTCGCTTGGAAAAAGGTAACCTTATGAGGCTTTTTATACTAAATGCAATGTTCATATTTTACCAAATATACTTCAGCCAACCATGAGAAATTAATGTACACGCTATATCTTCTGTGGGGATTCCAACCCAATACTCTCTTGAATTACAAAACTACTACAACTGATATGACGTGTACTTTAATGTTAATCTAAATATAAGGTATCATTAGGATTATTGAAGAGGGAGTCCGTTGGAGTCAAAGGACTAATTGTTTTGGAAGATATTGGCGGTTGTGAAGCCAAGCTTTATTGGCTACGTCAGGCATAAGTCGTGTGACTCCAGCAAGCGATCAGTGGAGTAGGGATTTTTGTAGGAGCTATGCATGAGACGTTCTTCCTCACGATGTGAGTTTGCGGGCTACCCTGACTGCTTCTGGGATCTCCACAAGCAATAAATAACACCGTATACTCATATAATAAACGGTATGTAAAAATCTGTAATGGTTGGCTGAAGTAAATTTTTTAAATGTGAACATTAATGAATTTATTTCATTATAAGCCTTATCACCTTTCTTCTTTAAATTCTTTAATGATGGTTTGACTTAATGTGTAATTAACAGTAGCACAATTTGAGGTGTTCGAACTCAATATTTCGTTTCTTTGTTTGAAATTCTTCTTATTTTATCCTTTTTTGTGTGTGTAAAACAACACTTGATAATTACATATCATACAGAGATATCAGGGGTATGAAACAGTACGTTCTGAGTAGCTAAATATAAAATTACAACCCTAGGTAAAATAAATATTAATCACAGTAGGAATAGCATTTATAAATTAGACTGGGAAGTGAATATTACATCTACAGGTGAGTATGGGTTGAATAGACCAGAAATGGAGTGGTTTGTCCCTTATTATAACCGAGTGAGTAGAGAATACGCTTCGTTAAGATATCGTTAGGTCGCCTGAATATCATATGTGCTCCTCGATAGCTCCAGGCACCCAATAAGAAAGAAGGCAGAAATCATGTGATAGTGAAATGGGGAGATGAGGGATTTCAAATAAAGAAACATGAGAGTTTAGAAGACGCACTTCTTTATCGTGGTACTTCCTTGGAGGTGATTCTTAAATAATGTGTCGACGGATAGGGGCGATAGTATGAAGAACGCCAATAAAGAAATGCGCTTGTGTATGTGGCGAGGTAACGCTGACGGGAAATAAACGGGTAGGAAAAATGACTCAGTCGTATTAAGCACACACCCTAAAACAAGATGCATTCAAATCCCTGAGCTAGCATCGAACCCGGCACCATTCCTGCAAATCCCGTGCCGCAAAATGGACGCTCAACAACACGTACAAGCAGATTTTAGAATGCAGACGTTGGTGTCTAAACGAAGACTTCTTCTTCATTAATGAAAAAATAGCTAATAAAGTGGAGATGTTTACTGGCTTTTTTATATTTATTTGCTTAACTTATAGCTTTTCTGTAAAAATTATAAATAAAATAAAAGCAAGAAGGCGCAGGACTTCTGAAATTCTCCAGCTTCAGAATTCGTTCACTAAATAATGAGGTTCCATCAAAGTATTATTTGTGGAAAGAACGCACAGATCATATTCATAAGCTATAAATTAATACAGGGTATCCTTTGTTTCAGGCAGTGGTGCACGTTAATTGTGGTAAGTATAACTATATTAGCAACATTTAGTATCAAGAAACAAGCAATTAAACATTTATCGGAGAAGATAAAATCCACTTCTTAAGATAGAAATTATGTCAAATGTATATAAATTATAACCTGCGGTGTTTCCAAATAGGTTTGAGACTGTCGTATTTCAGATTTACTATTCAATTTAAATTCAGTACATTAAACCCTGCAAATATGCCTTAATCTTAACAGTATTGTGAATTCCTTGTTGAAAATATAACTACTGTTTACATTTGTAAATGAAGAGTTTCTGATAAACCTTAACTTTCATAACATTGCAGTACTAAATAACCTATAATTAAATCATGCTTCTTTCATAAGTAAGATGATAACATACTTAAGCACTCTACAATACATACTACTAGAAATACAATCAAGATCGCATCCATGGATGCAGTCACTCTGTTTAAGTTCTTAAAAATCCTCTAATTTTATATGGTATCTTTATCATGAATTGTAGTGGTTAAAATACAGCATAGGACATTTTATTTGTTGTGAAATACGCTTAAGTGATTTCAGGTACGACATTTCCAAGCAATGTCCAATTTTGTCTTCCATGAAGCATAATGATTAGAACTTTTAACACTGATTGTTTCAGCAAATTTATTTAGTAGAAATGTAGGTATTTTAGCATCTAGGTATCAGCTTTGAAATATCAGATTTATCCGATTTGGTATGCACATACATATATATGAACATTCAACTGACTAGAAGGATGGAGGGATCAGGGCTTAATGTATAATATAGACACCAAATTTTATAAATATTTTATTTATTTTGTTTTATTATTTTTTTACTGAAAAACATATATTTTATTACATAAAATATTGTTTCAATGAATTGAATTAAGTTTTAATTGTCCTACTATTTTGGAAGAAAATAACATTTAAATATGAGACTTAACCTAATTAATTAAAAATTTGCACAACATAAGTATTATTGCCTAATAACATCACAAAGCAAATTAAAAAATCCGATGTGTTACACTCACATGAATTTCTCTACTCTTGTACAACCTAATTTTACAAACGCCTATTCTCCATATGCTTCATGTTAATCGAGATATCGAGATGTCAATCTTATTGGTAATTTTCTTGTAGATGTAAGGAAAATATGGTAGCTTTTAAGCGATAGTCAAATATTTTAACGCTGGTTGCTATGTGGCGCATTCCATTCTCTTTGCATGTCCAGGACATAAAAAAATGAATAACGAATTTGAGAAAAAGTATAAGTATTGGAAAATTTAAGGGAATAACAAGCAATATCTCGCAAACGGTTCACTGAACAAAAGAAATGTATATGACATAAATTGTGTATTTTAACGCGATCTACATTTTTCGTGCAGTAAAATTTTGTCTATCTCTTATGGTTTACCAGTTATGAAAAAGTCGTTCATAATGAAGAATACTTTTGGAGACATTCCCAGAAAATTCGAGATATACATTTTAATTATCATGACAATATCTTAAACATATGATATTTTAATCGAAATCGTTAGAGCCGTTTTTGAGAAAATTAAAATTTTCGAAAAATGTTCCATGTAAAGGGTAGTCTGGGGTGGGGGGATTTTCTTGAAAACCTTCGTGTCGCATCTCTGAAAGATACTGAGCCCAAATACCAAGTTTGGTGTTTATCCGACTCTTCGTTTTTGAGTTATGCTGTTCACAGACACACAGACACACAGACACACAGACAGACACACAGACACACAGACACACAGACACACAGACAGACACACACACGGACATGTTTCCAAAAATGCTTTTTTTGGATTCAGTGAGTCTCAAAACATGTATTTCCGGTGAAATCTCGGTATCGAAATTTTGGGTGGAATACAATACTTCCCCTACTTACTATACGTAGTAGAGAAAGTAAAAATTCATATTAACATTTTTAGCTTGATATATATATATATATATATGGTGGTATGCAAAACCTCATTCATTTATATGGAAATTACATCGTGTGGTACAATTTGGAAAGAGGCACTCAAAGGACGTATTGTATCAAATATGTTTCTATCTATTTTAGCATATTATACATATTTATCTTGGGCTGACTTAATTCACCTAACTCAGATTATGAGAGCAGGTCCACAAACTGTCTAAATTTTTTATAAAATATAACATCTTAAATTGTTTCTTACAGTTATTGGTTAGTTGTAGGTATATCCATAGTTATGTGCATGGGTTGAATTAGAACACATTGAATAAATTTTACGGTAGGTTTATGACAATAGAACGTATAAAACGTTGGTGTAAACTGAGAAATTCCAACCCAATGTTTCATGAGTATGCGCCGTCAAATGAAAACCCGAGAAACACTTGTACACAAACTTGTACAAACGCTATTCTCCATCTACTTCATGTCAATTATATAAAAATTTGCAGAAGCTATCTTATTCCTAACTTTCTTGTAGGTGCAGGGGCAAATTGGTAGGCTTTAAGCGATAGTCAAATCTTTTAAGAACTGATCGCTATGTGGAGCATTACATTCTCTTTGCATGCCAAGGGCATAAAAAAAACTAGCAAGGAATACCAATTTGAGAAAAAGTATAAGTATTGAAAAATCAAACAAATAACAAGGAATATCTCGGAAATGGTTCAGTCAACAAAAAAATGTAGCTATATGGCATAAATTGTATGCTTTAATCAGAACTACATTTTTGTGTAGAATTTTTTTTTCTATCTCTTACGGTTTACCAGCTATGCAAAATGCATTCAGAACGAAGACGACTTTTGGTGACATTCCCAGAAACTTCAAGATGTACATTTCATCTGCTATAAAAGTATCTTAAACATACGATATTTTAATCAAAATCGTTACAGCCATTTTTGAGAAACTCACAAATTTCTAAATATGTTCCATGTAAAGGATAGTTCGTGGTGGAATATTTTCCTGGAAAATCTTTGTGTCGCATCTTTGAAAGATAACTGAACCTAAATACCAAGTTTGGTATTTATCCGACTTTCCCTACTTACTATACGTAGTAGAGAAAATAAACTACGAGGGTAAATAACACCGTTTCCGACTTTGGGCTGTTTAAAAAGCATCTCGTGCATATACATGCATTAATTTGTCTTTTTTCTGGTCCTCTTCAGCTTATTTAGTATTTGAAGGTTCCTGAGGTCTCTCTTGAGAGGTTTTTGCACTTTAATATAGACAAACTTACCCTTTCTTACAACTCTTTTATAGGAAGCTGGGCTAAACTGGCAGACATTTATATTCCTATATGACATGTTTAATAGGTCGTACAGCTATAAAATCTATATAAAATCAAAGTACAAGATATGTAGCATTTAATAACACTAAATTAGATATTTTTGATTCTTTTCATTTTAGCCTTTTTGAACAGATAGGTATTCTGAATGTATACTGAATAACTCACAATTTCCTACGATAGCGTTGTCATGTTCAACTGTATGACCAAATTATTGTTTGACTGATCAAAGGATCGGAGCCGAATGTGCGGTACCAAAGTATATTTGCGCCCAAAACAACGTTCCAATAATATTCGCAACAAAACGGGACTTTCTGTGTTGCTCTGAAAGCAACTTAAAATGGCATTAGTCACATAAGGATGTCCTACCTATAACCACTGCCTCACCGCTCCTCTGTAATCCGTTATATTGAAACACATCCATTAATTTCTAGGAAAGTCATATATATGTTTTACTCGAACCCTGGTGATTCAGGTTGGGAAATTGTGCTTCTCCTCCCTACTCTGTTCTTTGTTTTTGATTTATCACGTTGATAATTAAAAGGAAGACATTAAATAAAAAAGGAAAGCGTTCTTAACATATAGATATTGCAAACAACGTTCGAACCTACCTTCTTTCAAAGAAGGAATTTTAACATCCCCTGTAATAAAAAAAATCTGATGTGATACATCCACATGACTTTCTCTGTCCTCTATCGTTTATTAGTGGATATACAAACCACTCTTACTAAAGCTTATTTTTATAACATTTTATTATAATCCACATAAACCTATGCAGAAATAGCTTCGATATAGATACAAAGGGAAAGGCGAGTCTAATATTTAAGAACTGAACGCTAAACGCTGGCCTTGAAATTTCATACTGCTGTAATGCAATTTCCAGAAACAACTAAAAATCGATGAGTGAATAAAAAAGGTATTGAACAAATATAACCATTAATAACGGATGTCTCGGAAATGGCTGATAGCACAATAACTTATTTGAAATAAATAGTGTGTTTTAAAAATATCTACACTTTTTTGTCTATCGCTGCGTTTACCAGTTAGACAAGATTATACAAATTTCCTTCGGAATTAAGACACATTACAGGTTATTCCCAAAAAAATTCAAAATATACATTTTGTTTTTTGTGTAAATATATTTAATATATTGTATTTCAATTAAAATATTTACAGGACTGTTTTAGAATATCAAAAATTTCAAGGAAAAAAATTCCATATAAATGGCAGTTTGGGGTAGAGAAATTTTCTTAATAATCTTAGTGTCGCATCCTTGGAATACACTGAACTTAAATACCAAGTTTATTTATATTTTTCGTTTTTTTTAATTATGCTGTTCACAGACCACAGACACGCAGATACATACACAAACACGGACGTTTCTTCTAAAAATGCTGTGCTTTATTCAGGGGCCCTCAAAACATGTATTTCCGGTGAAATCTCAGTATTGAATTCTTGGATAGAACAATACCTTATCCACCTACTACAGACGTGGTAGAGAAAATAATTAAATCAAATATATCCTTGTCATTTCAAGGATTAAAGGTTTACGTTCTCTTCGAAGCCATAAGCTCAACAACGTTGGAAAATGTCGTTCGCAAAAATCTAATTCGAACTTTTAACACCGTAGGCGCTAGATGGTAAATGCTGTGATCTTTTGTGTAAAGTAAAATAAGGTAAGTTTGTTTCTTTCTGAAATTATATGGATATAAGAAACAATAATTGCTATTGAATATGTAGGAGTAATTTCTTCAACTACATTTATCAGGAACTATAATTATTTATATATAAACAGAGGTGTTCCCTATGTTACCACACAAGCGTTTTTAATGATCCATGGTTAAATTATAAGCAATTAACTCCTCATATACACAGTTTCTCGACACCCTGTAAATTGTGGACAAAAACAAACAAAACCGACGAAATTTTAACAGACTGTATAGAAATGAAGGAGCTAAAAGAATGCATATAAAAAGCAAAAGCATTAAATTTATCGAAATAGACATAAATACAGAACTAATTATACTTGCAGTGAGGAATTTTCAGAAACAGCTGTTCCGTTTCTACAGCATGTGTTGGAGCCATTTCCGAAGTATGAAAAATGGGCAAAATAGTAACAATATTTAAAAAAACTGATGTGTTACACTCACAAGACTTTCTCTACTCTTGTACAAAATATTTTTACAAACGCTTATTCTCTGTCTACTTCATGTTAATCGAGGCTTTAAGCCATAGTCAAATCTTTTAAGAGCTGGTTGCTATGTGGAGCACTCCATTCTCTTTAACGAATTTCCATTTGAGAAAAAGTATAAGTATTGGAAAATTCAAGGGAATAACAAGCAATATCTCGAAAATGGTTCACTCAGCAAAAAGTGTATATGACATAAATTGTGTATTTTAACGCGATCTACATTTTTTGTATAGTAAAATTTTGTCTATCTCCTATGGTTTACTAGTTGTGCAAAAGTCTTTCACAATGAAGAATACTTCTGGAGACATTCCCAGAAAATTCTAGATAAAAATTTTATTTGTCATGAAAATATCTTAAACATATGATATTTGAATCAAAATCGTTAGAGCAATTTTTGAGAAAATTAAAGTTTTCAAAAAATGTTCCATGTAAAGGGTAATCTGGGGTGGGGGGATTCTCTTGAAAACCTTCGTGTCGCATATGTGGAAGATGCTGAACGTAAATACCAAGTTTGGTGTTTATCCGACTGTTCGTTTCTGAGTTATGCTGTTCAGACACACACACACACACACACACACAGACACACTCACGGATATGTTTCCAAAATGCTTTTTTTGGACTCAGGGGGTCTCAAAACATGTAGTTCCGGTGAAATCTCGGTATCGAATTTTTGGGTAGAATATAATACTTCCCCTACTTACTATACGTAGTAGAGAAAGTAAAAAGGAGACAGGAGTGACCTAAATAATTATAGAGGCATAATATTGCTGTGCGCACCTTTAAGATCTATGCAAACATTATAAGTTTTGGATTAAACAAAATAGCAGAGGCAATAATCCTGGAGGAACAATCAGGGTTTAGAAATGGAAGAGGTTACATAGATAATGTATTTATTCTACAACAAATACTAGAAAAACGTAGAGAATATAACCTGGAAACACGTATATTATTTGTCGATTACAGCAAAGCGTTTGATAAGGTATCGAGGACAAAGCTATGGAGTATCCTAAAGAAGAAAGGAATACCATTATATTTAATACGAGTAATATACAACTTGTGTAACGATACGGGGATTAAAGTGAACTAGCGGGTGCCAATAGTAATTAAGATGGAGTACGATATTAATACGATATTAACCGCACTTTCTAACATAAATATGGACGAAATAATAAGATTGTGGAAAAACCAGACTATAGGGAGGATCAGACTAAGGAACAAAATTTTAAAAACAATTTCATTTGCGGATGATCAGATTCTGCTGGCAAAACGTGAAGATGAACTACAAAGATGGCATAAACGTTGTAAACGGCGGTAAAAGGCTTTAACATGAAAATATCAACAGATAGAACAAAAACAAAATGTATTTAGAATTACATACCCCGTCCGTAAAAAGATAACACTGGAAAATAGGATTCTGGACCAAGTGTCAATATTTTATTTTCTTGGATGTAAAATGTCATATCTTAACGAAATGGATATACAGAAAGATAAAAAAATTTAATTGTATAACTGGAACGTTAAGACGACCATTAAGAAATATTGCAAGACTGGACTCAATAATTAAACTGTATAAAAATAAATGAGTCGAATATATTAAAAGCCTTCACTTACATCATGATGGTAAAATCTGGACGTACGTTTCGAGACTTCAAGGTCTCATCTTCTGCAGGATTTGGAAACGACTGACTCTCGTTCCACGATACAAAATGTATCTAACCCATGTGGACGATTGGAAGGACCTCAGGTGGTAGTTTTTATAACTACTGAAGGTGAACCAGAGGCTGCTGTACCGACATTTCTTGTAGTGTAGTGGAACTAGAAGTAGGATGAACTCCATCTTGATCTGTTTTCTTCTGAACCTGAATGCGGATGACGTCATCCAACGGCGGAATTTCAAAATTTATAACATGTAAATTATTTTTAACGATAAATATTTTTTTTAGAAGCGTCCAACATAGAAGCATTATGTATGGGTTTTAATAGTTCAATGTTTCGACCAATTTCATGTTGTGTATTCCAAAATTGGTGGGACACAGCTGATTTGTCACTTTGTTTAATTTAATATTTCTTTGACGTTCTTTAAGGCGGATTAGAAGGTTACGTTTTGTTCTTCCGATGTAGAACTTGTCACGGTGATTGAATTTAATTTTGTATATACCAGAAAGAGTTATCTTATGTTTTGTGTTATCATTTGGCTTATATAAAAAAATTTTGATGCTGAATCTATTCTGTGGAGCTAGCTCTATTCCATAGGTCTTGAAAATGTTCTCAAATTTATTGAATAATTTAGGATGATAAGTCCATTTCTTAAATACTGATATGTTCTGGAATTGTTTATGTAGGAGTGGGGGAACTATATTTCTTTTTGTAACATCCTTAGAGGAACCGTTCGCAGGATCATGCGAATCCTAAAAAACAGCATTCATTTTGGAATTTTCACATTATATTCTTGCTCTCAAGCTTTGTTGTGTTAGATGCAGTACAAATGTCTTTATTTGTGGAGAAGAAACTCCTATTTTACGTTTCATTCAACGAGTTTCGAGCTCTTTCTTCCAAATTTATATCGTTAGACCAGATCGGTAGTTAGTTATAGAGGTAACATGCATGTGCGATCGAACGTATATATTGAAACGTTATAGTTGTAATTTATTATGAATCTTGATAGATTGTTGGCCATCAATTAATGCACACTTTTGTTTCCAATGCCGAAACATCACTTGGTTGGACAAGTATTATCGGTTAAAATAGGGGTTTTACCAGCATGTTCGGTAATTTCTTGCTGTCTGAGATACCGGACTTGAGTAGTTAACGGTTAACATTTCCCTGGAAGAGAGCAATCCCTTGCCTCATTTATTTGTGTAGGAGCTTACTAGATAGAACAGAGATATTGTGTTAAAAAGGTATCCAGTTTGTCTGATTCTATTGTTTATTATTTGCGAAAAAATTATTATAGTTTGCACTTACAACTTTATTAATGCGGCATCCAGTAATCGAAAAGGTACAATACAATTGATCTGGTAAAGCCATCTCGTTGTAGCTATCAAAAGTTTTGATGTAACAGCAACGTGATGTTTGAGCCCACTGATAACGTGAGAGTATATTCATGTTAATAAAGAAGAGATGTGTGTGAAGCAAGAAAACGAACACCACAATACGATGTACTAACATCATAATCGTACTAAAGATAGAATCAGGTAAAAAAAATGCAATGTCACAGTCAGGATTTGAATGATGATCTCTCGCTTTCCGTGCTGTTGCTCTGACTAAAGGAAGGAGAGATTCGTTTTCAAATCCTGGCTGTGGCATTAAACTTTTAGTTGATTATACCGTTAAAACAATCCTTAGGCCATATTAAACTTTTGAAAATAATAATAAAATGTAACCAATATATATTATCATAATACTGAAACATAAGTCTTGAAAGGGCATGTTATGGCGCAATGCTTTTTCTGGTTATTACTAAAAATATACTATAAATTACGGTATAATTTTTGGGTACTAGTTTGGTAGGGAGAGACAAACGAACAACGGATACAACAAAAGTGTATTTCACTAGGTTACTAAAGCATTGGTGAATGCATTTATGATCGTAATGTACACGGTGGCATTCCGGGTGTAGAAAAATGTTCCGTTATATATTTCTAGTGTTGTTTAATTTAAGGTTAACCGGCGGCCAAGTTTCCTCTTGTGCTCCTATTCCCCAAATGCGTAAGAGCTGCAGTTCAGTTTTCCGTTTGGTTCTCAACCACGTGACCCCATGCTGAGCGAAATTTACCCAGCGAAGCAACACGTGAACCGTTTTCAAAACCTCCATCTCCCCAATGGCTTAATGTTTTAACTGTTCCCCCAACCCAAATACCAATACTAGAAAACAATATGCATACCTTAACAATCATTTCATGTTAGAACGTAACACGATTTCTTATACAATTCAAGGATATCTAACTTTCGACAAACACGGAGTGGAGCTTAATGCACAACTGTACACTGAAGGTCAAGAATCACGTAATAAGAGCCCTCATATTCATATTCTTTTGCACAGGATACTGAAAATGGGAATAGTATAACATTATGGACTTATTACCAAGCGAGTTGATTCCGCTGTAACATATGATCTCGCTCGGAAGGTCCCGGGGTCAATTCCCTCCCACTCTGACCTTGGGGTTTGGGTGGTTTTCTCTCGTCGGTAGGCGAATGTTGGAGTGTCTTCTCACCTACATTTCATTTCCATCACTTCCCTTTCATTCCGTTGTCTTGCCATCTTTCAGGTTTGCCATTAAATTTTGTGGCGCACGACAGTGCTGAACAGATGACGCGGATAGTTGCTCAAAGGAAAGAGTATTTCCGGTGACACTGGAGGGCTGCTTGGTCAACATTGCTCTCTGTAGGCGCTTCAGCAGTGGAACTTCCGCGCATTTCTTTGGCCTGACAGCCTGCGGCCTGTAACTTCCTGTGGATCCTTCACTTCATTCCTTCCTCCTGAGGATTGTTAGCCATAAGGTGTTCCGATCCTTTCAGCTGCCGTGGTGGGAGCACTGCGGACCCCTAGCACTCGTGGTACTTCTGACGTTACTAGAAGTACGCTGGGCCGAATATTCGTACCCCTTCCGGTAGGGAGTTGTGAAGATTGGGTTGAACTCGGCGGGGCAGTGGTTCCCGATACCCATGGGTGTTTGGGTACGCTTAGCTGGTTTCCCGTCCAGGCGGGGTTGTGAGACGCCTCAATGTTCTTCGGCACCAACCATGAATGAAATTGGTAGACGGCATGCTAGATTGCTGTCGACTCTACCGAGGTTTCGATAGTCGCCCTTTTCAAGGTTGGCGCGCGTAAGTGAAATATCCACTTCCAATCCCGCGGATGGGCCTTTTTAGGAAAGAAGGTATTGTTCTCATGGGAAACCCCCACGGCTGGAGAGCCGCTCGGATGGCGCTGACCCTGGATTGAAGGAGGGCCTTGGGCTTAGGCTCTTGCCCAGATAGACCTTCGAAGCACAAAAAAATACTGTGGATACTTCACTTCATTCCTTCCTCCTGAGGCCTGTTAGTCACAAATGATGTATACAGATCGCAGTGCGCGATTTATCCCCCTCCGTTGTATAACGTATTATTTGAGAGCAAGAACTTCTTACGAGCATAGAAATAGCTCCAATGTTCTCTTGAGGTGTGCTGGGCCATAAGAGAGCTACTGTGTATACTTTCTACTTCCTCTGCCTCACTTTTTATAGACACGTATGTTTCAACGTCATTCACCTTGAATAATGCCTGATATTACAGTACACTGACTATATTTAATTATGCTTTATCAATTTTTATTTCTACGTTATCCTAACTTTCTTGACTTCTTACACGCTACCCCAATCAACCTGTATATTTCTTTTATCTAGTTAATGGCTGTTAGTCATTCTCTACGTACTTCTTTCTGTCTTTTCCTATCTCGTGCTATTCTAGTCCATATATTCCAGCAGATGTTGCAAAATTTCTACCTGGGACACTCTCTGCTTCTTTTCGCTTGCTTCAAGACCATTTGCCGGAATAAATGGAACGATAGCACCGAGTATGAAAGGATGGAATGGTGGTACATACTCGTACTTATGTTCCTAACTGTTTCCTATAGAAGCAAACTAAATGATAAAACACTGGCACTACCGAAAAACAATTTTGATTTATGAATGGGTATATAAGTTTTCTTAAATGTAAATGAATATTTACATTACATACTTGCACAGTTATCTGCTGTCGAGCTTTGGTTTTCCAGGGAAACCACTAAATGTTTCTATATGCATATGTATCTTTAATTAATTCGAGTATGTTTTCAATATAATTCACGTGCTTATTTATATCTGCATCAAAATACCGTTCTACACATTATATTTATTTCTTGCTCTGATGAAAATGACGGCAATAAAAAGGAGACAATCGTAAATGCAAAACAAGAAACAAACAAAAAACAACCACACCCAATATTCTCGTCTGATTTGTGCTTCCTGGGGTTGTGAGGGGACTCATTAAGCCAGAACAAAATAAAGTATAAAGTACTTGAACCTCTGTGGTTGCAGTCGATACTACATGCAAATATAATTATGCACTGATTTATTAAATACACCTACTTTAGATCTTGAGAGGTAAAGACAGTAAAAACTGCTAATTATATTATTTAGCATTAATGTGCTTATATAACACTTTTAGAATTTGTAGTAATTTAAGGAGTTTGTTAGCTCATAATTAAACTCACCTGGCGAGGATTTCTTAGTGAGCTATTCTATATGACCCTATTAATAAAAATTATAACTGTGAAAACTCTATATAGTTTATCTATAAATTGCGGATTACATAACACAGAATTATAAGATATTGACAGGTCACCTGATGTAAACATAATGATATTGTATTTGAGTGTTATAAAAGATAAACGTATAATGTTTTTTGTGCTATAAAATTGCACCTCTTAGTATCACAATATATTGTTCTGTTTTCAGCACCGCGAAAGAAGGAAGTTGAGGAAACAACTAAAAAAAGACATCACGAAGTTGTAGTTGTAGAAAAAGAAGATGCAGAACCAAAGGAGCACGCAAAGGTAGAAGTGGTGGTAAAGAAACATCCACAAAAGGTACAAGAAGTGGTGCAGGTGAAAGAGGAAAAACCGAAAAAGAAGCGAGTTGTGGAAGAAAAGGTGGAAACAAAGAAAGAGAAGAATGTAAAAGAAGAAAAAGTAGTTGAAACTAAGGAAGAAGAAAAGAAAGTCGAAAAAAAGAAGCCATTACCAAAGAAGGAGGAAAGCAAACATGAGGTGGTAGTAGTAGAGAAGAAGGAAAGACCCAAAAAGGTAGAAGTTAAAGAGGTTGTCGTTGAAAAGAAAGACGAAGAGAAAGAAAAAGAGGTTGTCGAGAAGAAAGAAAAGCATAAGAAGATAGAAAAGGTCGTAGTGGAGGAAAAAGAAGAACCAAAGAAGGAAGAGAAAGAAGTAGTGGTTGAAAAGAAGAGTAAGTAGTTTTAATAACAAAAACAATGTAATTTACACACTTAAATGTTTTACACATATTTTACACACATACATATATAATTATTAATTATTAATAATTATTTTAAATATTACACATTGCTTTCCCTTATAATTCATTTTTTAATTTAGACTTCGATATGGACTTAATTATGGTTTACCGGGAAAAATGTGAATCAGTTGGAGAATTTTCAGTCTCTGATTCTACCTTTCCAACTTAGACTTCATAATTTACACAATAAGTACTGTATAAGATAACTGAGCTTGAATGTACAAAAAAAACTTTAAGAAGTGTATTTCCACATTATAATAACTTTTGATTGGAGAATAAATGACCAAAATTCCCAAAATTATATTTTAATTTTTCGAGTTGTCTTATAAATTGGGATTGGCTGTTTAATTTAGTATACGTTTTATTGTTTAACCAGAAATACTTACATTTTAAATATTTTAAATGGTACTGTACCTGCCAATTTGTATTCGGAATTCTCTACCACTTCACGGAAAATACAATAACTGTTTTAGGGAAAGATTTGTTCTACCAATTGGTAAAGAAAGACAGAAGAAATAAACACAGCTTCTCTAGAGAAACCGCATTTGTTACCCTTTTTAGGATACTTCATAACATCATGACTTCATTTTATTGGGTGGTGGTGTCACCTTGTAGATGCTGTCACGCCTTGTGCTGTGTATCGCACCGATAAGCATATCTATGCTAGGTCTGTCAACTCACTGGAAAATTACGAATAGGAATAGGTGAGGAATGGCGACCGGTTTAGTCAATTTTTCGCGAGATTAATTGTGAATATACAGCAAATGTAGCTTTGGAAATGCTCTTAAATATGAGTCAGTTCTCAAGATGTTAGCATTTTAGTCTTCAAACATCAGTCATAGTCCTCATAAATAATGTTTCTAGTTATTTACATGTTATTAAATAGGCAAGCAATACCCACCTTCCTCCTTCATCGCACTAAGTGTGAAAGAGGCGCGTGATACCTAAAGTAACGCCCTATCAATGCCCTTACAGATGATCAGAAATCGGGAGTAGATCCCTTCTTGCTGGAGGCGTTCCACGTCTAAATGTGACATATTCCATATTTACAAGCGATGTTATTTTTTTCTTTATAAATATAAATGCAGTTTTTGTAAAGTTTTATTTTAAACATTTTCTTTTTCTCCGATTGAATTTTGTGTTATGGATGACCCGTTTTCCCAGAAACTATTGAACACAGAGAAATGAAATTGTGATTCCAATACACTTTGATTATCTTACTGGTCTTCTTTGGTGTTAATGAAGATTTAGTTATATTTTAGAAACTTTATTTAGGATATATTTTAATAAAAATTGTGTAATTAAGAGAAAATTTCTATATTCTTAATAAAACATATTATTGCATAAAAGTAAACAACTGAAGGTAGTTGGCATACATCTATATGCTGTAAAATTTCAGTCTGATATCTTAAAATAGCTTCTGAGATGATGGGTCATGAATCTAATGTATTTAACATTAGCGTTATAGGACCTTTAATTTCCCCTTAAACATAACAATTATTTTTGGTTTCTTTTTAACAAACCCAGTCTTAATGTCATAACATGTTCCATCGAAATTAATTTACCCAATCTTCAGTTTAAGTAAAACAATTCACTTCAAATTACATATTTACATGGTTAATACATACGTCTCGATCATAAGTGAAAAACTTTGAATGTATCCACGAAATAAACGTTCAATCTTATAACACAATATAAACATACGCTTTATGTTGCATAATATATACCGATGTAATTTGGTTCACAAACTCCAAAATATTTTATTGGAACGAAAGTTAAAAATGAGAAGGATATAATTCTTTTTGTAAATAAGAATACAAATAATATGCTATTGCTAACACAATAGTAGTAAATACATAGTGGAATTTTAACTATTAGAATAGTATTATAGTACATGGCGTCCTATGTTAAGAAAAGACTAAAAATATTACACAGCAGAGTAGCCAATATATAACCAATATATACGCGCTCTCTCGGAAGTACAGTGAATGCATAAAAAAGCAAACAGACGCTATGTCCCTTTTTAAACTTCTGTATTTTATATATTATATATAAAGTTTAACGCTCGTTCTCACTGTGCACTATAATATAAGCGGTATATACTGAAAATACATGAAATAAAATTATAACTGGTAAGGGACATTTGGGAAAGAAACACTCCAGGCTTAAGTTTAAGGTACCTCGCCGGAATTTCCAGTTATGAAGATTGAGGAAAACATGTTGGTCAGGGAAGACGGTCCTGGCAGTATTTCAACCGCGAAACTCCCGTAACGTTCTCGGTCACTCGTATCGGTGCATGGTTTATGGGGTAAGTATACACAGAATTACCGAAAGTTAGCACTTACCTTGTTTTTTGTGTGTTGTACATGAAATTGGTAATGTATTCCAACTATTCCAACTATCAAGCCTGAGCTTACCGTTTTCTTATGAATGAAACAAAGATAATAAGAAAATATGGTTTTTAGACGTATTCTGCATCAAATTTACATCTAAAAAGCAACGTGGACTTATTAGAAACGTATGTATGTATGTATGTGATACTAGTCTCTTCTTAATGCTGGACGCTGTATCATTTTCACGAAGGAATCCAGTCAGTTTCCGTAATTCTGAACTGGACGAAAGTATTGCACCTTTCTTACTTTGTAACAAATTTCAGTGATAGCTGATTTCCAATTTCCGTTTTTCTTTTTCAGAGGTGAAGGTATACAAATCAGACATGGAAGAGTACGAGGATGCAAAACCTTATAAACACAAAACTAAACCTTATCGAGGTGTGGGACCTTACAAGGAAGGCAGAGCATACGAACGTAAATTTGATCAGTACAAGGGGGCCGATGAATATGAAAGCAATATGCAATACAAGAGTAAAATGGGACATTATAAAGGAATTGGGGGTTATAAAGGAGGACTGGTTTACGAGAGCAAAACTGGCCCCTATGAACGACTTAAACCCTACTCTGGAGGGAATGCCTACGAGAGTAAGATACAAGAGTACAGAGGAGCGTTAGCATATAAGGATGGTAGAAATTATGAGGATAAGTTTGATTCCTATAGAGATGCAAAACCTTACGAGTCAAAGATGGATTTGTTCCATCCTAGACCAGTTAAGTTTTACAAAAAAGAGAAAGGAGAGGAAGGAGAAGAAGTGGAGGAAGATTGGGGCAAGGATAAGTTCGAGGAATTTGAAAATAAGGTTAAAAAGCCCTTTTTAGATTTCAACTCCTACTACGAAGAAGATAGACGGGGTGAGGCGTTGGACAAAGGCAGAGATAACTCACTTTTTAAGTCTGAATTAGGATTTGGCGAAAGAGCAGCTATATCAACAAGTGATCTATACGGTGATTCTAAGGAAAGGGATTACAGCAGAGATTTGGAAGGCAAGTTCAAGTCGTATGACCTTTACGACCGAGGCTTCAAGAACGATTTTGAAAAGAAAAATGAATATGGAGGAAAATACGGTGACTATGATAAGCATTATGGAGCCGATCTAGGAGGAAGGGTTTCGGAGCTGAAGAGAGGTGATGTTAACATAGCATTGGGTGACAGTGAAAGACATTTAGAATCTGTAGGATCCAGATACGGTTATCTGGGCTTGGATACCGACTTAGGAGGTAAGTATTCCAAATATGTTGGGCCAAAATTCGAGACTAAGTACAGCGACCTTACCAGCAAGAACATCGAACTTGGTCACAAATATGAAAACGCTGGATTTGGCCGTTATAAAGAAAGTGTAGGTACCAAATACACCAAAGACCTTGACACAAAATACCTGCCAGATGTAAGAAACAAATACAACAATGAAGTTCATTCAAAGTACACTGAAGATCTTGTGGGACATGAAGCTTTGCCTCCTGCCGCTAAATATGTGAACTATGAAAACAAGATGCCTAAAACGATTGTAGTTGAGGAAAAACAAGAAAAAGCTCCTGAACTTTTAAAGAAAGAGAGATAAAATATTCAGTCATTTATTTTATTAACTAAAAATGTGTGGGATTTGTTCCAACTGAACTTAAATGCAGTAATTAACAACCACTAAATACAACATGTTTACTTCTCCATACAAAGTACATTTAAAATTGAAATTGTAATGCAACATTCACCCAGTTGGCTTAAATATCCCTGTATTGAATTAAATACTTCTATGTAAACGTTTGTCCATATATAAGGGAAATAAATGGATTTTCCTTATTTGTTTTACCGTAAAACATTCCTAAACCTGTTGCAGCAAAGTTACGTCTGAAAACAAAAGATTCCAAAGTAAGTAAAAATAGCAAAATGGTTAATTCCTGTTTTGCCACTTATTATTATGGTTTAGTTTCGCTTCTTTGTCATCACAAACGAGGTACTGGTGTGTGTCAGAGATACGGAATACTCCTTAAATTCTTTCAGGGTTTAATGAATTCACAAAGGCTTCCTTGATTAAAACGGAATCAATTAACTTCATATACCATCATGATAAGATGAGTATATTTAATTTTTGTGAAAAATAAGAAGTTACATATAACTACTGTTTGTAGTATTACTGAGATAACTTAATTATTCAAGAAAATCAATAGAATTAAATAACTCTAAACCGCAATTTTTGCATTTATTGAATACTCTTATTCAGTTAATTAAAAACAGTAGTAATTTTGGAGAGTATACATTTTAAGATGAATCAGATTCTATTGTGTTAAAATTTTAACACGTTTCCTTTCTTTTTGCTTGGTTTGTAATTCATTATCCATTACTATGAAGCATAAGCCTGAGAAATGTATCTGCAACATTAAAATTAATGAAAGGTATACTTAACTCGAGTTTTGTAGAATAAGACATGTTATTAATTATATATAATATAGAAGCAACGAAAAAATATTACTTTGTTGTAAAACAGTTGTGTTTGTTATTTCTGGCGAGGAGGTTAGTATTTCTTACATTGAATTGAAATATAATTTAGCTAGTGTAGAAGCAATCTTTCCTAGGGTGCAAGCGTTGTCCTACCATTAAATGTTTGGAGATATATGGTCCCAGGATGCTGCAAAACAAATTTTGTTTTTCTTGATGTGTCAGAACATTTTCGGTCATTTATGCATTAAAAGAATGCTTAGATTCTCCTGTTAAATCTTAAGATTTTAAAGGAAGTAACAATTATGTCATAAGCAGGTACATTTCATTAATCTCACATTTACAATCTATAGATCTAAAACTAACGCCTTTTGGTTTCTGTCTTATCTTGGTCAAGGAATCTACAGTAATAGAGTAAGCCATCCGACAAGAAGTTGGAAAACATGTAAGCTCTGTAAACCCTATGCATAGCATCTCAGAAACAATAAGGTTCTCTGTTTTATGAAGACTGAACCGTACTGTTACGCCGCCGAAGTAATGCTTCATTTTTGTCTAATATAGCTATCATAAACTTTATGTATCGTAAATTTAGAAGGAAGATTTTGGATGGAAATTAAGATGCCTTATTTTGTTTGATCCAAGCTGAAGGATATATTGCATTCGACCAGAAATGGGTGTGTCAGATTTCACCAGAAATACACACCATAAAATACTATCAAGTCCTCTACCACCCGTTAAAAAAATTAATAAAATAAAATAAAAAAACTTCACAGAAAGGCCAGTATATGTGAAACTGAGCCTGTCTTTATGTGTGCATGTATGTGGGTATACAGCATAGGTCATTAGACGTAGAACTAGGAAATAAATTACATAATTCAGGCAAGTAAGCCTTAAACATACAATATATAGAGTTCAAGGAATTTCCGTCAAGAAAAGCAATCATTTATAGCAAACATTCTGCGTTAACTTATATTTCTTCATACACTGCTCTAAATGTTTTTATTAGATCTGTTACGAGTTTGAAAAATTCGCTGAGGAATAAATCTACAGTGTAAGTAAATTAAGATTCTATCTTTGAACAGATAAAACTACACACCATTTTGAACATTTTCTATTAATAAAACTTTAGCCTATATAAAAGTAATATTATAGTATTAAAGGATAGAGCGTCCGTGATCGAGTAGTCAGTGCTGTGCTTTCACAAACCAGAGTTCCTGAGTTAATTTCTCAGCTGAGGCGAGGAAACTTTTCTTTAATTAGAATAAGTCCCTACCTCCACAGAAGTCTCGAGAAGTGTAAATGTGGGTATACTTCAGAATAGAAATGAATAAAAGCAACTCGAATGCCTATAGTTTAACGAGTAACATCACGTTTAGCTGCTTATCAAGTAAAAGCTACTCATGTGAGCTTAGAAGACACAGGTCGGTACAAACGGGGATTAAAAGCGCCTACATTCAGGTTATATCAGACAAGCCATTTTATGACATTCGATGCTACTCTCTTCCTTATTCCCTCCAATTTCATGTATTGAGGGTGACCTGACTTTACGGTGACACAGTATTGAAATAATAGAAGCTCCTTGGATGAGCAATGCAGAGGGATTGGTTAAACCCCTTGTTCTCCTCCAGTGGCAATCCTGAGTTAGATAGGAGGGTGTTATCAAATATATGGGGGCACCGTGACTGAGTGGTTAGACCAAGGTGACCTGGGTTCAATCCCAGGAACCCGCTTGTGGGATTTAAGGTGGTCAAAGTGGCGTGTTAGCGAGTTTTCTCCGGGTTCTCCGGTTTCCCCCACCACGTTTCATTCTACCTATGGGAACAACTTTATTACGCTATACATCTCAACGAAATAGCGATCTTTGAAGCTTTCGCGCCGCAAAGATGACTGACATCGTTACAGATGATTAAAAACATCGAAAAAATACGCTCTTTTTGGGTTATTTAGAAATAACAGAATAAAAATTCTACTTAACAACTGGATTACAATAAATTCTTCCGTGAAAAGGAGGAACCTATATCCTTTCTAATTTTCCACAGATACTCGGTGAATCCCCCTTTGTTCGTATTAAAATTGTACATACATAGGAAAGCTTTTCGAAGGAAAAAATTTAGAATCCACTAAAATGTCAACTATGTTGCTCTCAAAACACTGGAAACAATATATTACTTATTGTAAAACACCTTCTACTAAACTGTCATTTGTACGGCAAATGGAGGTAGTTGCACTTTCTGATTTACACAAACTCTCAATAACCCTGGTATGGTTACAAACGCATCTGTACAATACAGTCTTATTGGAAACTATAATTCGTATCCAGCCAGTTTGAATTCATTAACTTATAATGTACTTGCCTAATGATGCAATGCATTGTACTATACTGCAATTTAATGCTACTGTGACGTTCTTGAATGTTTCTGGTCATGATAAGACTTACTTTTAACCGCAATAGTTCAATGAGAGAAGAATATATAGAAATTACCACTGTAAATGCATCTTGCATACTTAACCACTTTAAAACTTTTCTAGGCATACTTTATTATGATCAATTCAAAGTTGTAGAAAGAATGTGTTTTTTTTAATATGAACAGAATATACGTGATGCTATGGATTAGGTTGCAAAAGTAATGACATTATATAACTAAATTTTGTTGGTTCTTTGCTTGTTTTCCCTTTATAACGGAGCTTGAAAGCTCTGAGAAAAAGTAATGGCAAGGTATACTGCAACCAGTATACTGCAGGGTTTAAATGCAGCTGTGATGTGGTGCCGATATTTGTGCTCATGTTCTGTATTAAGATTATTGGCTACGACTTATGTGTGTCATATATTGAGCAATGGAGGTAACATGAATCAATGTAAAGTGAAAAGCT
Organism: Deroplatys truncata; assembly: GCA_030765065.1. Taxonomy (NCBI): domain Eukaryota; kingdom Metazoa; phylum Arthropoda; class Insecta; order Mantodea; family Mantidae; genus Deroplatys; species Deroplatys truncata. The sequence goes on along the minus strand of CM060981.1, from coordinate 255,207,486 downwards.
CTGTACTTTGTCTCCCTATTTGACCTGTGATTAGAAAGTCCATTTTGAAATGATATATACTAGAAAGCTAACAAACGAGCTTAATCTGTACTGCTCCCATTAATGCGGAAAGAAGAGAAAAGCTCAAAGCCATTTTGAATGTCAGACGTACCCTACCAGAGAATTCAGCCAAACATAAAATCTTAGAATATATCACTTAATTTACATTACACTATTCTGCATTAGACTTCATAGCGAGTCCTGGAATGTAAAATTTGGAACAAAATATCGATAATCAAACCTGTTCTTCGAAACTGAGTTAAAATTGACTATCAAATTCATAAAGCTTGTTTATAGATATAGTATTAGACGTATGCTATTCGGTTAAAGCTTCATTCACAGATTAATAGTAGAATTTAGGGCATGGACAGTTTTCTTTTGTTTCCTAAAACAATCAAAATTGAAAAGAATACGATTGTTTATTGGTCAGTTTGTATACTCCATAAAATATTAGTTTATTCTATGTAAAATTAACTAGCGTTTCCTCTCAAAGCATTCCCAAACGCGTTAGATAATCGCTAGTAGTCTTAGTGGAGTATTTCATAGCAGCATAGGGATGATGACTGTATTGAGATATTACTACAATGAGGGATTCTATAAATTATTACGGAGCAATTTCCAGTTATTTCAGTTTCGATAAATGTGCAAGTAGTGACACCTTATAATACAACTTGTTTTAAAATATTCTCACTATCTCTGTCGTACATTACACATATGTTTTCAAGAAACAGCATGGTAAATCATGAGGAAAACATGATATTTGCGGCCAGGAATCTCAATACAAGTGATTTTTAAGGCATGTCGATTGTAATGTGAGTTGAAAGTTTGCTCTTAAAGAACAGTAGAGAGAGAAAGAAAGAAAGAAAGAAAGAGAGAGAGAGAGAGAGCGTGTGTGTGTGTGTGTATGTAAAGCATGTTCAACAATCTTCAACTTATTGGCCGACGATGCAAAATGGCCCGACGTGAATTTAAGAATGCTGCATTAATGGAAATTCACTCTATAGAGTTCATAGAACGGTCCTTATTAAGTTGATTCTTAATTTTTCATACTGTCTACATTAGCAATAAAATTGAGATGATGGATAGTAGGTATCCAGGGAGGAATGAAATTGCGTTTCTGCATTTTCCTAGGGAATTTATTTATTGTTGGACAATAATGAAGCCCATGAGGAACTCTGGGGCACATTGTGTCCGTGCGGCAAAGCCACAAACGTATATGAAGAAATTACAATAGGCATCAATGGAGCTGTATCAAGTATTTCATACTCCAGAAAATCCACATAGAAACTGATGATGATTGGCGAAGTTGGAGAGACCATGGCGACTCCTTCTATCTGCTCATAGTATATACCGTCACAGAGAAGGTACAGTCGAGTGTATGAAAACGTGCCGATATAATGCTCACGGTTTATGTTGCTAGGGTGACGACCCTCGTAGCCTGGGGTTGCTGGAGCGTATAGCTTCGGCGCTCCGCCAAACCGTGGGTCCCGGGTCCGAGTCTCACCATGGGCATGGTTGCTTGTGTGACTATGTGTTTTCTACGTGTAAAAGCAATTGCGGTAATAAGCAGTAAAGTAAAAGATAGAAAACGCGGTAATAATAAACTGGGGAAAGCAGGTTAAAAAACGATACTAAACGGCCTCTGCGACGACAGCCTCCAACCTCTTATCTAGTTCTAGCATTCCACTTAATGTTTGTCTTACTCCTCCTTTAAATATTCATATACTGGCCGCCGCCTAAAACGGAATACCTATATTTGTAGCACTGTACGTCTTAAAATACAGTGTAAAACATTGAAAACCTAAGCCAAATGTTATATCAATAATATTTATTGCAATTTTAAACGAATTATGGGTTTTGCTGCTTCCTATTATGAAATTAAATCTAGAGGAATTAAATTGTATGTACCGAAGTTGAAGGGTTTGAAAATTCGATTCACTTCTCCTTTCAGGCTGTCAAATAGTGTTTGAAAAATATTAAAACATTTTGTAACCTTTAATATATGTTTTATGAATATCTAAAGCATTTTATGACCAATAAAATTTGTGATTCATAGACTAAATACAAATGCTGAAAACAGAAGAAGTAATTATTCAGGATTAAACGTTTTAATAAACAAAGAGTAAATAAACATTGAATATGATTTGTTTAACAAAACAAATTGTTCATTGGCAATACTTTTTGGTGTAGTCATTGTTTTAAATGAATACGTCTTTGTTGCCGATACGTCATTTGAATTGTACGGTTCAACTGTGTTAACCTTAGACATTTGCACTCATGCAATAGCTCCTACTGCGGTGATAATTTGATGAGGGGTGAGTGTACCTTAATAATAATCAATTCGAATAATTCCCCTTGATACTGCTAGTTTAAAATGCTTGTGTAGGTAGGCTATGCAAAATATCCTGTATTTATGTAATTATTTTAGATACAGTGGTAATAAACTCATTAAAACATATACAAAAGATACAGCAAATCTATCTTAAATAAGGGTTATTAAACACATCGTGAAGTTAAAAGTAGATTCGTTATCTTTAAATTCCCTAATTCTTATGTATTCTCAGTTATTAAATCGTGCCCATTTATATATACTCTTGTAAAGAAATATCTTCGGATTGGATCTTATTTTGTTGTAGAGTAGCAACTATTTTCTACTCCATGTCAATCTCAACAAAGCAACAGTTATTTATTACTCCGAGAGAGGTGGCCCGCGGTAACGTGTGAGATTCACATTCGGGAGGCCATCAAATCCAACCCATACGTTTTTCGTGATTTTCCTGGGTCGGCAGGCTAATTCTGGTCCATCTTTTACAGCGACACTCTTGAATGTTATGAATCTTCCTTGTTCATTTGTTTCATGTTGTATGACCAGACGACGTATTCGGCGGGTTGCGGCTGGATGGTGGCTATAGGCTCTGTGGAGGTTTCTTCCTGATGTCATTCAGGACCACTCATTGGATACACGACTCTGGGTGCTTTCGGGCAGGTGCTCCTTCGGAGACCACCCAGAGACTCGAGGCCCAATGTGTAGGATCAGGCGGCATTGAAGACGTTCAATCTGGAAACATTAGGGACCCATCCGTGCTTATGCCCGTCGTCATCCTAATCCGGTGGCTCTTTGATTCTGTCCACTCATCCCATCCTCTCAGGAGGTCACAGGAGAAGAACCGGGGCCGGATGACCTGCGTGCGGTGCTCTGCCCCTGTTTTAGGAACCCCTTCCGTTTGTCAGTACCTTTACCTCTTACTATTTAACTACTTCATGGCATTCTCCACCAAAACTCAAAGCTAACTAAGAAAATAAGTGTTTTTATGATACCGACATTTTCGTCTTCTAATATACGGGCTTTCTAAATCCTTTTTAGCATTTTATTACTTTAGGAAGAAGAATTGTAAGCTATCTTAAAGCACATGTCCATTGGGAAGGATAGTTCATATTAATGACGAAACAATTAACAAAATCAGCTGTGTGGTTTCCTAGATTACCACACTCACACACACACACTTATACATACATAAATTTGTTCTCTTTATAAGATTAGTTTAGAAAAATAATACATGAATATCGAAATTGCTACGGCTACATTATATACCTGTGGAGCATTAAATCATAGAAATAAAACAACTTTAAGTATTACAGTGCTGTGATTTTTAAGGGAGTGTAGTTGAACCTTTAAGGCTTGAAGATATAGCAAGCACTACCTTTTGGAGGTGGCGAGTTGCTAAACTTTTCCTGGTCCTATTTTCGAACCGCAGTGCGAGGGCGAGACGCGATTTACAGGAGCATACCACAGAGTCAACGCCTCCTCCTCCTCTCTCATCACATCCCCTGCTACACACGATGCCGAACGGCTCATGAAGTTTCAATCCTTCCGCGGTGACCTTTCAGATTTACCGTTACAGCTAAAGGTGAACCTGTTTCATTTTGTCAAGATGACGCTCCTGTGCAAAGCTGGGATTTCATTTTCATTGCCTCGGTTCTGCGTAAGTAATCCTCGCCTTAAGTAACTCAGAAACTCCACCTCGTCTAAGTAGTTACGTTCGCGAACAAACTGCACACCTTCAAATGAAGGATTTAGCTTTGAGCCAATACACCTGAAACTTTTCCAATCAAGAAAGTATTAATTTTTTCGGCATCAAAAACAATAAAAAGATGCTGAGAATAGGAGAGGAATATTCTGTATCACTTATTATATTCCCTACCGTTTAGAAAAATTGGATTGCGAGATTTCACCGTAAGCGTAAGCTTTAAGTTCAAGGAATCAAAAAGGAGCATTTTATATAAATATTCATAGATGTATATGTCAGTAAATCAAACTATCTGTAAATAGCATAATTCTGAAATGAAAATTAGAATAATTTGATGTAGATAGTATCTTTACGTTATTTGCCCCACGTCAATTTGAAGTAGGTTGTATTGAAAGAGTTGCATTATATTTCAACTGTTGGGAACCGAACTTGAAGTTCGTTGCAACCGCACGTATAGTACCCGCTTTCCGGTAGCCTTCACCCCAAATGTACCTTCCTGTGGCCTTTGCCCCCCCAAAAAATGTTTAAAAAATATTAACTTTGTAATTTGACTGTTTCTTTAAATATTATATATTTGTGTTTGCCTCGCCTGCGTCAGTATTATTGTTAGAGACATGTTTCCCTTTGCAGGTTTGTGGTGCGACTGAAGAATGTAGGCTTACACAGATTATAATTTTACTTCACTCCTTTTATTAATGTTTGACACGATTTAAATAAAACTTCACTGATATAGAGAGAGCTGTGAGATTATTTTTTCATTAATACTTGCACTTTTTAACACATAAACTATTTTTATCTCACACTGAATACGTATTTTACTTCTCGAGAACGCATCTTGCGTCCGGTTAGGAACACTGTCTGCAAGCAACGCTTCCAGTTATGAGCGCTATCTACAAGCAACTGAATTGATTTTTAGTGCCTAAATTTGCAAATTTCTGTATTTCAAGTCTCTGATTGGCTAATCCTACTCCAATAGAATATCTTCATTTAACTAAAGCTTTTTCTGGTTGTTGATTGGCTATTTATTAAACTGCCTCAAAATTTACATTTTTGTTGCTCCAATAATGACTAGTAGCATTCAAAGTTTCAAATTCATTATTCTCTCAAGGTTACCTCATTGTTACCTCATTGTTAGGAATTTTTAACCTATTATTCTCACAGCTCCTACATTATTAAAATTACGTTATACAGTCACATAACATTATTGAACATGTATACAATAATATAAACATTTACAATGACTACAATATACACTTTTTATGTATCGTTACATACACATATTGCTTTAAGGCTGGCTGTTATTGAATTATATATTATATAATTAGACTGAAATCATTTAAGTGTTAAAAATACTGCCTCAAATTTCAAACCTAGATAGGCACTTTTAAATATGCAAGGTGAAAGTTTGCAAAAAAATTCCTTTGCATAAAACGGTTTAAAACGTAAATTAGCTCTTCGTTTTATATTTCATTAAAGCTCACGTAACATATTTCTTTAAGACTAAGTATTATACTAATGGCGAATCATAATGTACATACAATATTTCTGTAAACAACTTTTAAAGTCCTCTTCAATCTTAGTGAATTTTATATAAACGCGAATCCTTTAAATTAGGCAAGTGATGATTACAGAAAATATGTACACTGTTGTGCATAAAAAGTTGCCCAGTTCTCTCGATTGCCATAGTGTTTTTCCTTTCGTAAGTTTTCCACCTTCAGATAACTAGCTTTTGTATCCACCCAGTCGGTATCAGCTCTCTATGTGACTGCCCAGAAACAGTTTAGGTGTCTAACAACTAGCCAATGGACGATGTTTATAATTTATGTGGAATGAAGATGTAATTCGGAGACCACCTCTATGGAAGAGTTTCACTACGATTAGTACACAAGAAAAGACTAAACTAACTACAAATAACCCGGCCTTCTAGAGGAAAGGGGGAACAATTCTTTGTATGTCTGGTTAAACTGAACGAAGGTTACGGCATTTAATATATGAGAACTTTGTACAGCGAAATAGAGACCAATGTTAAACTTATTGTCACTATTAAACGACAATAAGAAAACGATAGCGAGCATGAAAGTATAAGATTTTCAGTTGTAATGTTACCCTTGACAGTTCAGCAATACTTTGGGAGAGGTGAAGTACCCTGCCAATCCAGTAAATAGAATTATACTCGTAAAAGCAGGTCACACTGGTAGGGGTTGGGGCTAGAATTTGTTAATAGCAAAATTTCATTATGGGCCACACTTTATGCACACCTTACGTTAAGTTATACAATTTATTAGTAATAGTTTTGTGAGCATTGAATTTTGGAAACATTTAATTATTGTTTTGCACATATCTAAACTTCAACCTGTAGGTGCACCTTCGAATATTAAATGGTGCATTTTTCGCATGCACTCATAAAAAAGGTGAAATATCACGGCTATCTTACGCCAGCTGGCTGTCCCATGTTGCTTTGATAGACAATTTAATTACTTTAATTTACCTCTCACGTTAATTTTTAAATTATTGCACAATTCCCTAGAAGAGTTACAGGGTAAATCCTTCCCTTTATCCCCTGTAACTGTGATTTCCTACAGTCCCGGGTTTTCCTAATAACGGATGAAAAATCCCCTGATATTCAAACAAAGGGATGTGGACTATCGGTGGAACATCTGACTTTCGTAACCTCTACCCCACAGTCGCTTGAAATGCTTGCATAGCTATATGTATTCTTTGGTTGTTAAAAAAAGTACCATCAGTTCGTTGGAATTGTTTAGTAATGTTTAGGTAATTACAGATGGTGTAATTTTAAACCTTTGTACCTTCTCTTTGGTTACATAGTTATTTAATAACATAAAACCGAGCGAGGTGTTGCCGCGGTAACGCGTGCAACTCGCATTCAGGTGGTTCCGGGTTTGATTACCGGTGACCGCCCACACTGACTCATGGGGTTTTTCGCGGGTTATCCCGGGTCGTCAGCTGAATGCTGGAGTTATTACTTTCAGCCTCTGAATTTTCTGTCCTTCCATTCATCATTTCATTCATCATTCACCCCGTTAGGCCTGTTTCAAGATTAGAAGCGTTGGCGATGGTGATTCGGTGCGGCGTGACTGGGAAAAACGTTCTTCTCTGTGGAGCTTACTCCGTCCCTTGGGTTTTCGCTTGTTGCAGGGGGTATATGTTCTGCCCCTTGAGTTTTAGGGACCATGTCATTGCTGTGCCTTAACTCCTGGTTCCGGCCGCCCGATGTCTCCTCTTACCTCCTTCTCCTTCCCGGGCGCCTCCTTGTGGGGTATAAGTACAACATCTGGGGCTGTGCCGAGTTCCTTCCAATAATAGAATAAAAAGAATTTAACTTAAAAGCTACAATAATTTCACGTAATATAGAAACTCCTAATATTTACAACGAAATAGAAGTGAAACTGGTGTATATGAAGAGTTTTCACTCTCAAGTCAACAAGTTAACCACTTTGATAAGGACGCATGGTCTGAGGCCTTCGAGAAATATAATATTCTGAGTTGTTAATTATAAAATATATGTTGACTGATTTCTAATGTTATCTAGACTCAGTTATCTCTCTTTATACAATTATATAATATCCCATGACTAATTTCTGTTGTTATCTGGGCGGTCTTTATACAGTTATTTAACGTACCTTGCCTACGATCTTGATACTAAGAAAAACGTTCTTAGTTGAGGGTTATTAAAATATTTTGGCATTGGCATCGTAAGTGTATAGTCATTATAAGTAGATTCAATTTTGTTACGTGTACTAGTTGCTAAACGGCGACCATCTACCTACCTATCTGCCCGCCTATCGACCCACCCACACACCTACCTACCTACTTTGTACAGGATACTGTAAAATATTTCACAAAACTAAGCGTTGTAGACAGAAGTGAATTTAATAAAAAAGTTGCTTGATATTATGCGGAAAAGTAAATGTCATTAGTCGTGTTTTAATTGAAGGACTATATGATAGACAACTTAGTTTTGTTTTAAAACAGGAGCCAACAATTAGGGTCAAATTAAATTAATTAGTTTATACCCATTATATGTAGAGTAACAACAGTTACTTTCTATTCCATTCCATTCTCAACTAAAAGCCAAATCCTTCTTTGCATGTTCTTTTATAATTCTAATGTGTCCGTATTCAAGTACAATGGCTTTGCACATTTTTTTTTAATATTTTAGTAATTTATGAAATAGAATTAGAAGGTGTTTATATACCAAATACATGAGAAACAATAGGGCTTTTCAATAGTGAAAGAATTATGAAAACCCGTTGAGTGATTTTTGAGATGACCACACACATACACACACACACACATTTTGTCTCTTTATGCTATAAATATTCATATAGATTTATGGAACTGTGATTTAACCCGTTGAGTTTAGCCTTAGTGTATAACATGTAGACTCCCATAACGTTACCTAATGTTACAGCAAAACTGTATATGATTAGTCAGTCTCAGAGATAAAAGGGCAACACAATGGTATAGAGGAGTTATATAACAGTTGTGCTTGTAAAACTATCGGGCTTATCTTGAATCATACGTCTGTTAGCCGCCAGGTCGGGCTCGTAGCAGGGATAAAGTTGAATGACCCTCCTCTGCGGTAACCTAGCTTACGCGCCGACGAGGGATGACATTTACAGATCCTTCTAATGTTGTTTTGCCATGATGTACAATGGGAGTAATAGAGTGTCTCTCTAGAGTGGAGCGTTCTGATTTCTCAACCAAAGGTCCCGGATCCGAATCCCGGCCAACGTGGGGAGTTTTTCTTAAAAACAAAACTACTCCCTATGCCCCGTAGAGTCTGGAAGTACGAGTGTGGGACTGCACAAATGATAAAATCAACGTTAATTAACCTTACATATCAACGAGCAGTAACAGCATCATTTGTTTCTCTAGTCAAAGCCCCTAATATGACCAAAGAAGTTAAAGAAGCTATACAAATGAAACAATAAAGCAAATGGGTATAACACCTTAAGCTGTCTGTTATTTGTACTTACTGGTGGTGCGAATTACAAAATAGAACGTGCAAATTTATGTCATGTGCACTGTAAGCTTGAGAAATTCCCTGGTGTTGCCATTCCAAACTAATCCACAATTTATAGGTTATTAGAAGAATTTAAACAGATTTATTCCTTGCTAAACACTCACAAACATAAACAGCCAAATCTTACAATACGTGAAAAAATATGGTGTTTCATTCACACGACGTTCACTACCTATACTTCAACAAATACGAAAGCTTACTCTGCCATCTACTTCATGTTAAAAAGATGTAGAGATAAATATTTGTATAAATAGTGTTATTACATATTTGCTTGTAGGCAAGATGGAAACAGGAGAATACAATAGGCATAAGCGATAATCAAATCTTTTAAGTGGTGGTTGCTATGTGATGGCATTGCAATTGCGTTCTCTTTGCATGATCAGAAGAAAAACACGAGTAACAACTTCCCATTTGAGAAAAGGGAAGCATATAAAAATTCAAACTAATAACAAGAAATATTTCGGAAATGGTTAACTTCGCAAAAGTAATTGGTATAAACTGAGTGCGGAATTTTTAGGTGGAATCCAGTACTTCTAGTAGAGAAAATAAAAATGGACGAGATAGAGGTTGTCATGGAAAGAAGTTCACGAAAATCGCTACCTCAAACTAGAGTGCCTTTGATGACAGGTTGAGTGGCCTGATCGCACACCAGACCTAAATCTATGTGATTTTATTCTGTGAGGAGTACTTAAAGATAAAGGTTATACGCTTGACGAATTGGAAGGTAATACCCGACGTGCGTTTTCTAATATTTCGGCTGCACAAAACCCGTTGAGTGCTCAATAACGTGTTCAACAAGTCTTAGGCTTACATAGACCTGAGAGGCACCTATTTCAAAATCTTATACAAGTAAAAAATTCTCATATACCGAAAGGTAGTGAAACGTTTATGTTACTTCACATAGTATTATCTAAAGTAGGAACGGTGGAGAGTTCCGCCGCTACTGCAGCATGGATTCGTTTGGGAGTGCCTTGGGAGCTGCGAGTTGTTGATCCCGTCACTCAAGAGAAACCGCTACTGTAAGTAAGGGCCCTTCAAGACAATACTGATACAAAAATAAATTTAATGATTATATGTTTATTATATTTATTTTGAAATAAACGTATTAGACTTTAAGGTTTTAATAATCGTTGTAAAATTGTATACAATACTCACAAAAACAAACCTTTTAAAAATGCTATATTAGTCTCCAAGAGGACATATCATACACGTTAGTATTAATAGTAATTCAGAATCGAAACTTGCATAACATTTTCGTTATAGATATCTTCTGTATACAATTATTAAGCAACATAATGCAAGTAAACTAATATCTAAGGGAATTAACCAATTCACTTAGCACATATTACTTTCTCTACTACGTATAGTAGGCGGCGCCGTGGCCAAGTGGATAGACCGCTTGCCTCCCACCGAGGTGGCCCGGGTTCAATCCCAGGGATCTGCATGTGGGATTTGTGGTGGACGAAGCGGCGTCTGGGCGGGTTTTATCCGGGTTCTCCGGTTTCCCCCGCCATTCATTCCACCAACTGCTCCATCATCACCTTTCCTTTCATCCATTTCACCAAAATTTCGCTTCATCTACTTTCTTCATCCCATACCAGGCATTGGGCTGATCATCCATCCTGGATGCTCTGTCTGATCCATGAGTGTCTGCTCCTCGACGGACCTCTGACCCCAGGCACCCGCTTGTAAGTCCTACATAAGAGGAGGGTAAACAGATAATGAATAAAAAATACTACGTAGGGGAAGTATTGTATTCCACCTAAAAATTCGATACCGAGATTTTACCGGAAATATATGTTTTGAGACCCCCTGAATCCAAAAAAAGCATTCTGGAAACATGTCCGTGTGTTTGTCTGTCTGTGTGTCTGTCTGTTAACAGCATAACTCAGAAACGAACAGTCGGATAAACACCAAACTTGGTATTTAGGTTCAGTATTTTCCAGGGATGCCACATGAAGGTTTTCAAGAAAATCCCCCCACCCCAGATTACCCTTTATATGGAACATTTTCCGAAAATTTTAATTCTCTGAAAAATGACTCTAACGATTTTGATTAAAATATCATATGTTTAAGATACTTTCATGACATATAAAATGTATATCTTGAATTTTCTGGGAATATCTCCAAAAGTATTCTTCATTGTGAACGACTTTTGCATAACTGCTAAACCATAAGAGATAGACAAACGTTTACTACACAAGAAATGTAGATTGTATTAAAATACACAATTTATGTCATACATTTTTTGTTGAATGAACCATTTTCGAAATATTGCTTGTTATTGCCTTAAATTTTTCAATACTTTTCTCAAATGGGAATTCGTTATTAATTTTTTTGTCTTGTATCTGCAAAGAGTATTAATCTGTGGCAAAGAGTATGGTGCTGTTCCTAGCAACCAGCTATTAATATATATATCGATCCTTAAAGGCTACTGTATTTCTATATTGCCCTTGCAATTACAAAACAAGGGGAACACAGTACGCCCTAAGCGAATGTCAAATGCTTTTAGAACTGGTCGCTATGTGTAAAATGTAATTCTCTTTGCATGTCAAAAGATCGTTTCTGCAAATGTTTATCTCGATTAATATGAAATAGATGGAGAATAAGTGTTTGTAAAAATAGTTTGTATAAGAGTAGAGGAAGTCATGTGAGTGTAACATATCAGATTTTTTTATAGGACACATTCACATTTCGAAACTAAGAAAGCATATTTGCCTTTGGAATACCAAATCAGTCGATTTGCTGCATTCAAGCTGGTATGTTTACTCACATTGAAACATAAACACACAAAGCCTAGTCTTTAAAGGCATTCAACGCCATCACTATACACAAGAAAGTGCAACTAGTTTCTGATTAAACACAAACCACTTTTGTGTACATTAAATGGAATCCCTGTGATTGTGTTGCTGTGTGTTAATGTATGTTTATGGGACACATTCTAACACAATGAATGCATAAACCATAACCTGCGGGGCTTGTTGAATGTGAAGTAAATATTTGGTTTAAAAAATCATTAAAATCGTTTATAATTAAGCTTTAACATTCGCTTGCCATACTTGTGATTTGTATGGTCAAATCCTTTTTACGCTGTCTACCACGTACGTAGTAGATAGAGAAGGTATTATACTCCACCCAAAAATTCTATATTGAGATTTCTTTAGAAATACATGTTTTGAACCTCCCTGAATCCAAAAAGCATTTTAAGAAAATGTATGAAATACATGTGCGTCTCTGTGTTTGTCTATGTGTATGTCGGATTTATGTTCAGTAACTTCCAGGGACGTGACATGAAGATATTAAGACAATTCTCCCACCCACACTTCACTCTATATAAGAAATTTTGGTATGTTTTTGAACTTCTCAAAAATGACTATAATGACCTTTGTTAAAATACTATATGTTAAATACACCTGCATGACAAATTAAATGTACATCTTGAATTTGCTGGGAATATTCCGGGAAGTACTCTTTATTCTGAATGACTTTTATATAATTGGAAAACTGTAATGGATAGACAAAATCGTAAATACACGAAAAATGTAGGTCTCTTTAAAGAACACAGTTTAAACAAATAGCATTTGACAATTCCGAGATACTCCTTGTTATTGGTTTGAAGTTTTCACAAAACAGTAAAATCTTTCGGACTGGAAGGCCGTGGTCTATGGGTAAAATTGTTTACATCCGACGTTTCGGTCAACTCTTTGGTCCTTCAAAAAAGGTCCGTGCGTGTGTGTGTGTAAGTGTATGAGTCTGTGTACAGTTTAGCCCTAAACGAAGTGTCAAATAAATATCAAACTTGTTATGTAATATCAGCGTTCTGCAAGGATAGGACACAAGATTTGCAAGAAAATACCCCAACTTCAAACTATACTTTACATGGAAAAATTTTCACTTTTGATTCTGTCAAAAATGGCTATAACAGCTTGATTAAAATAATATAAGCTTAAGGTACGTGCATGAAAAATGAAATATATATTGTAAATTTTCTTGGAATAGCCTGTGAAGCTAACTGCATTCTGAATGGATTTTTATAACCTGTAAACTATAAGAGATAGAGAAATACCCACTGTACTAAATAGGTAGATCTCGTTAAGTCACCCAATGTCAAATAAAGCATTTTATGGCGTTAGCATTTTCCAAAATATTCTTTATTATAAGTTTGAATGGTCAAACAATTTACTCTTTTTCAATTGCAAAATCGCTATTCGTTTGTTTCTCGTAGTCATGCAAAGAGAATGGAAATTGAATGCCGTCACATAGTGACCCGTTCTTAAAACATTTGACTATTACATAAGTATTGTGTATTCTCTTATTCTCCTTGCACCTATAAGGAAATATGCAATAAAAGCATTTCTTCAAAGTTTTATCTAGATCAGCATAAAGGAGAGAACATAATAGCTTTTGTAAGAATAGTTCGTTGAAGAATGGGTAGAGAAGGTTACGCCAATGTAACACATCAGACTTTTTTTCAGGTGGTAAGTCAGTATTCGCTTTTTACTTTTTCTGCCACGTACCTAGAAAGTAGGGAAGCTATTGTATGCCATCCAAGTATGTGAGAGAGAGAATACAGCATAACCCAAAAACGAAATGTCCGATAAACACCAAATTTTGTACTCAGGTTTGGCATCTTCCAAGGATGAAGATTTTTAAGAAATTCCCGCCACCCCAAACAACCCTTTACATTGTAGACTTTTAAACATTTTCGACTTCCTCACAAACGCCTGTAACGATTTTGATTAAAATACCATATGTTTAAGATATTTACATGACAAATGAAATGCATATTCTGAATTTTCTGGGATAAGCCTGTGAAGCTCTCTTCGTTGTGAATGAAAGTTGTATAACTTGCAAACCATAAGAAACAGAGATAAGCTTACCCATTGCACAGAACATGTAGACCTCATTAAATTCCAAATTTTTTGCAAAAAAGGTTGTGAATTAACTATTTCCGAGATACTATTTTTTATTGGTTTGAATTGTCAAAAACTAGGGTCACTCTAAAAGTTTTGAGACTGCGTGGTAGTAAGCCAAAGCAGCTTTTCTTAACTTCAGATTGAAGTTCAAATAGCAACACGTGAAAGTCTGGACGCACTCCAACAATGTGCATCGTCAGCACCGCATGTGTATGTATAGCAAGTGTTGTTACGCCATGCGCTAGGATGAATCTCAAGCTAGAGCACTTCCGTTCTATGATTTTCCATGACTTTAAAGTCGGTTTAGAGGAAACAGAGAATGACTTGAAAATTTGCATCGTGCATTTGGGGATCATTTGCCCGTCGCAGTCCACCATTTATCGATGGTATGCAGAGTTTAAAGACGGAAGGGATCCCTTCGAATATGAAGACCGAGCAGGACGGCCGGTTACAGCAACAGTGGATGAAAATGTAGTGAAAACAGAGCGCAAGTTTCGGGAAGATCATCGTTGTGCCATATGGTCAGATTCAAGAGGACCTAAATATTGGATTGGCAGCAGTGAAAATAATCCTGAAATAAAAACTTGACGTCAATAAGTTCTGCAGTCGCTGGTTCCCCCACCGCCTAACAAATGAACAGAAACAAGCACGTATGCAATGGTGCCAGGAAATAACTGAAAAATTCAATGGAGGAAGATCGAAAAACACAGCTAACATTGCAAGGGGTGACGAAAGCTAGATTTACCAATGATCCAGAAACTAAATGACAGTCAATATGTCTGGGTCTTCCCAGGAGAAGAATCCCCCAACAAAAGTGATGCAAATGGGACATGTTGGCAAAAAAGATGATCTGTTTCCTCTTATCAGCAAGTGGGCACATTGTGACAAAAGACTGTTACTGCCAGATGGTACACAAAATGGTACTGCACAAAATGTCTGGCACAACTGTTCAATAAACTGAGAAAAAAGCGCCCTAAGACTGGTCTGCGTGGAATTTTGTTGTACCATGACAATGCCTCTGCTCACATTGCAAAGAAGGAACCAAATTTGTGCAGGAGTCAGATATTGGACCCATCCTCCCTATAGTCCAGATCTGGCCCCATGCGACTTTTCTTTATTCTCTAAAATTAAAGAAAAAATTCGAGGTCAACGACTGTAGTCACCTGAAGCTGCAGTAGCTGCTTACTAAGAATGTATTTGCACTCTCTCCAAATAAGTGACGTTCAGCATTGAAAATGATTTGAAAGAATGATACGGTGCATAGAATGCAATGGAGAATATTTTGAACAGATGGAATTATCAAATCTAAATTTTTAATGTTTTAGTTCGTCCATTCACAAAAATTTTGGAGTGACCCTATGAATTTCATACTTTTTCAACTGCAAAATCATTTTTTTCTGATGGTTATGCAAAGAGAACGGAATTTTAAAGCCAGCACATATCAACCTGTTCTTAAATCATTTACTATTAATTAAACCTACTATTTTCCATTATTTCGCTTGCATCTCCAAGGAAATATGTAATAAAACCATTTCTGCAGATGTTTATGTAGATTATTATTAAGTAGTTACAAGGATATCTCTTGCAAGAATAGTTTGTTGAAGTCATGTGAATGTAACACAACCGAGTGGGGTGGCTGTCGCGCGCATTCGGGACGTCCTGGATTCGATCTCCAGCGACTGCCCACTCTGAACCACGTTTTTCGGGGTTTTCCTGGGTCGTCAGGCGGAGCTAGAGTAGTTTCTTTCGTCATCCAAATTTCCTGTACCTCCATTTCATTCCATTAGTCACTTCATTCATTCTTCATCCCGTTTGGTCTATTATAGGGTTTAACGTGTCGACGATGGCGTTTTAGTGCTGCGTGGCAGGAAAACGGATGCTCTCTGCGAACTTTCTCCATCCCTCTGTCTTCAGCTGTTTGTTGGTGTATAAGGACCGACGCCTGGGGAGGGGGGTTGGACTGTATGTGGGGCGGAGTACCTTGTCTGGCTGTCTGACTGCTGGGGCGCTTATATCTGGAAATTGTGGGGACCCGTTACTCCTGGTTCCCATCGCCCGGTGTCTCCCTTCATCTCAACCCTGCCTTTCGGCACACCCCCTCGTGGGGCGTCGATATAATACCCTCTGCTGTGTCGAACCCCCTCCGCCTTCACATCCAATGCAACACATCTAATTTTTTCTCGAGGTTGTGCAAAACACAACGATTTTAAAGCCGTCTTTAAAAGGTTTCACTATCGCTTTGGTTCACTGTTTACTTCTTATATCTACAACGAAATGTATAAACGTGTAAAGAAGGTTTAACTTTATTAACAAGAAGTAGAGGGAAGCTTTTGCGTGAATATTTTCTAGTGAGTTTGAGTGAGTAGAGGAAGCCATGTGAATACAATACATAATACTTTTTCTAATCCTAGACATCAAAGAGTTAAATCTATTTACAGCTAAAGGTTATTTAGAAATCCTGTGTGTATCTGATCAACTGTTTCCACAAGTAAAGTTTGCTGAAAAATTACAGATTACATATGAAGGATGGTAAACTATTCAAATGGAAATAACCAATTTAAAATTAATTTCATATATTACATCCTTAAATCTAGGTTATTAATAACATAGCTTTTTGGCGTTTGAAAACTGGTTGGTTTTCTTTTAATGTTTATTTCTTTTCTCTGTACTTCTACACATCAACAGTATGAATGTACACTTTATTAGAAAACTTAAGGAAATGGCTTTCTAACATGCTCATTGCTCATTCATCCTTGTAGAAGTTATGATTATATCTCATACTAGTTCAATGTAGCATTTGGGAATTTTCTAATTACAATTATCGCAGATTATCTCAACACTAATCAAGAATGTATTAGTGCTAGTGTTTTTCGGACATACAGAATTCTATCACATACCATACCGTGGTACAGGTAGGGGTAGTGGTGATTCAACGGAGGAGACACCTCGCACGCTACGAGCTGCACAGATTTATTTCAGCTACCTTCTCCCAAGAGGAAGGAATGAGGTGAAGGAACCATAGGAGGCTACAGGCCCTAGGCAGACAGGTCACAGGGACGCGCATAAGTCCCTAAAATTCCCAAGCTCGCCGACCCGCCCTACTGCTGGAGCCGCCGTGAGAGCGTGCAATCATCTGCATCATTTGTCGGCACCACCAAAAAACCACGAAACCTAGAAGCACAACTGAAATATGAGAAGGAAAATAAATGAAAAGGAAATTATTAAAATGATATCGTGGTAGATAAGAAACCACCCCAGCCTTTCGACCTGGAGAAATTACGAAAAACCCATGGGTCAGATTGGACCAACGTCGGGGATCGGAATGCGAGTCGCACGCGTTACCGCGGTATCACCTCGTTGGGTATACCATGGTTTAAACTTCAAAATTGTAAGACTCGCATTGTTTTCCCTGACGCGCTGAAAGCAGTGTGCAGTAACCTTAATCCTGAACATAAATCCTTTATATTAGACTTTCTCTTCTTATTATTCCCCGTTTCATTAATAACATTGTCGGACCAGAAATATAGTAATTCCAATTCTATTTCACTTCTTCCTCTTTTTCTCTTCCCTATTTACTTTTATGCTGCAATAATCTCCACCATTTCGACCACAGCGCCAACTCGATCATATATTTCTTCAAGAATATCCCCTCCCACGCCTCATTAGCAAAATATAACACCTGTACTTGATTTTCCTCTTTTTTTGTTCCTCTTATCTATCCTTCATACTTCTCACTACTTGTAATTTTCTCGTTTTTCCTCTTATATTCCTTTTCTTCACCGTAGTGAAACAAAACTCAAGGTCTTCCTGTCTTTTTCATCTTTGTCTCCATTTCATTTTCCATTATTTCCTTAGTACCAATCGGCTCTCTTCATTCTCTTTCAGTTCTCTAAGCTTCAAGATTGAGATTCCAGTTGCAATTTATGAAAGTTAAACTGAGAAGTTTACACAAAGTCTGAAAACGGTAATGTTTTTGCTTAATTTCCAGTTTACATTTTTATTTCTACTTCTGTTCACCATAAGGTGGCTAAATAAACCAGGGAGGGAGGTAGAAACAGAAGAGGATATGGACTTAGTGCTATATTAAAATACACCAAAAATAATGAATTATAAATGGATAACTGCCTTGAGGTCTCTAGGAAGTTTTATCATTCTTAGATAAGTTAGCAATTAACTATAGAGCAAATTAATATCATTTAAAATATTTTCAGAGAAAATTCTTAAATCCAACAAATTTTAATAAATTTATACTAGAACATTGGTTAAAATGATTCCTTTATTACTGCCGTTGCACCAGAGACCTGCTGTAAAATATCTAAGCTGTTGATGATCTCTGCAGTCCCCTTCCTTTGTAAAATGAATTTGCAATGGAGCTAATTTGTTGCATGTCTGACGTACTACAAATATATCAGAACTTTAACGCTTTAACTTTATAAAACGTTCCTGTAATAGAAATGCACTGTAAGATATTTTCACGAAAAATATACTTTACACACTCTCACATTCACATCCCTTCATTCCTTTAGTCTAGGTAAGTGGTTAAATCGATTTTTCTATGCTGGAATCTGAAGCTGACTATGCTGGTCTGTAGTTTCAATGTGCATCATAAGTGAACAGTGGGTAATTTTGTTCTGATCTGAAAAGCAAGCACTACTCAAATAGGCTAACAAGTTTCGTGGTGTTCGCGCGACTTGTTATGATGCGCGTAAATTATAAGACGTAGCTGGTGAAAAAACTTAACCAGTTACGAAGGGCGTTCAATACATCCTTAGAAAATCCAATACATGGCACTCCTAGCATCGATAAAAGTTTGCATTTAGTAAGTGTCGTCTCTTACTAGATGGCAGTTCAAGTTTCAGTTATATATATCACGTGGTTTCGTTGTCATGGGCTAGTGAAGTAATGATGATCTTGTGTTTATTTAGAAAGATGGGGAAAAACGAGTTTCCTACATTATATTTAAAATACCTAATACCAAAAGAGATCAAAGCAGAGTTGCAGGAAGATCACGGTATATCTGCTCCTGTGTTTGTAGCAGTTTACAATTGGGTAAATGAGTTTAAACGTTTCCGTACATCCTCAAACGATGAACATCGTTCAGGACGTCCAGTGGAAGTGACTTTCTCCGAAATGATTGACAAAATCCACGATATGGTTTGGAGTGATCAACGAATCACAGTTCACGAAATAGTTGAGGCAACATGCATATCACAAGGTACAGTATTTTTTAATTTTGCACCAAGAAATTAGGTCTGACAAAGACCTAAGCAAGGTGGGTGCCGAGTTTGTTCTCAATGGAGAATAAACGCAATCGTGTGATCAATTCGTCGGCTGTTTTGGCATCTTTCCGTCGCATTCCTGACAAGTTTCTATACATAACTATGGAAAAAACATGGATGCACTACTACACTCCAGAGACAAAAGTACAGTTAAACAGTGGATTATTTTAAAGGCTCCGAAGAAGGCAGAGGTGGTAAAATTGGCCAAGGTGATGGCCTCTGTGTTTTTGGGATGCTAACGGAATCGCCTACATCGATTACTTGTAGAAAGGAAGAACGATAAATGGAGTGTATTATGCATCGTCATTGCACTAGTTGCGCAAAGAAGTCAAGAATAAAACGCCCTCACCTGGCAAAGAAATTATTCTTCATCAAGACAATGCATGTGTGCACACCTGCACAGTTTCGATGGCGAAAATTGTGGAATTAAACTTTGAATTATTACAACATCCACGGTATTCACCATATTTGGCCCCCAGTGACCTTTTTTATTTTCAAACTTGAAAAAGCGGCTCGGCGAAAAACGATTCACGTCTAACGAGGAGGTCGTTTCCCAAAAAGACGCCTATTTTGAGGACCTTCCGAGATCCTACCTTTTGGATGTTTAAAATAGTTGAAGAAACGCTGGAAAAATGTGCCGAGCTAAAATGATTATGAGAAATGAGATTATGTTGAAAAATAAAAACATAATCTACCAAACATAATTTACTCTTCTATCTTTTTCTAAGAACTTATTAAATGTCCCCCGTATACCTACAATCCTCAACGTACCCATTAAACCCTGCGACAACTTAAGGTGCAGGTGACATCGGAAACGAAGTGCTAAATGAGGTACAAGATCCTTACTCAAGTTTTCAGGAACGCAAATCTGCAGTGTGTGTATAACCCTGTAAAGTTTTCTACAAGCACTTTGTAACTTTGCAAGGTAATCTAAATATGGGTGACAGAGCCTCAGTAAAAAAACCTCCAAGTTCTTTTAGACTTAAAAAGGTTGTATTATCCCAGCAGACAAAGAAGACACTGAGACAAAAATATATAGCCTTTATCTCCATGGAGGAAACAGGCCACAAAGAAAACATGAATCAGTGCATTTACCAGTATTATTAGCTATTTTACGCCAATAATAGGTATTTCTGAGAGCATAAGGCACAGAAAACACCAGCATTGTGCTGAAGATTTACCTCTATGCTAACACACAGATTTGTAATCGAATAAATTAAGATTGTAGGTGAAGATTTGAATTCGCTATCGACTTAGATGTTATAATGTGGACTAAAACTACAATTTCACAAACAAGCATTATAGCAAAGGAGCGGTTGGTGGATACCATGAATTTGGAAAGTGTAGAGATGGTTGAGTTAATTCATTTTTAAATTCCATTTCTTATAGATTGAAAAATATGGGACTGTTTATGGATAAAAGTTTAAACAGGAAAGCCGAAGGAATATCGTATATTAGAAGCTGTTTAAAACTATAAATGACTTTGCGCCAACACAATAATGTTAGAAAACTAGAATAAAAATGCATTACGCTTCATTTTGATTACTCTGATTCTCTTTTCATTAATTTGACTGAAAATTCTAAGCACACCCGTTAAAAATGCTGTTTGCTTACCAGAATCAAAATACGTGTTAAAAACCTACTTCATTCTCGCCATATATATCCATTATACGACTTTGTTCACTTCACCATTCGCTATAGCATTAGCTCTACTCTGGGGTTCTGCTGAATGACACTAGAACCTCTAGAATATAATTCATTTGAAAAGATAAAAATTCCGATACATTGCATTTTCAGGACTTTCTCTACTCCCTCATCCATCAAATATTCTTAAATTCTTGTAACATATTCTATCTACTTTCTGTTGATCCATTAAAAGTTCATTGCAGATTTAAACATTTGGTTGTTGATAGAAAAAGAATACAGGGGGCTAAAGTATATTCAGTCTTTTAAAAAACGGATTGCTAATGTTGGTTTTGAAATTCCGATCTATTTGCTTGAACACGAAAAATAAAAAATGAAAATGAAAGCGATTTGCAGTTGAGAAAAGTATAAAGGATCGGAAAATTTAAAGCAGTTTTGTGGGGGTGGAGAGATTTTCTTGAAAATCTTCGTGTCGGATTTGAGTTATGCACACACACGCATATGAACGGATTCTTTTCTAAAAATCCTGTGCGTTGCTCTCAATGGCTTTCTCTACTCGCTTTTCTAAGAACTATTCTTACAACCGTATTGTTCCAGCTACTTCATACTAAACCAGATAAATTTTCAATTCAAATTTGCACATTTCATTGTAAGATACAGTAGGTAAAGCGACGACAGAATTTAATGGAGCGTATCGCTCTATATTGGCTTTGAAATTCTATGCTCTTTGCACTAATTCGAGAAAAAAAAATCAGCAGTTCCATTTGAGAAAAGTGTTGAGCATTTGAAAATTCAAACCTATAACAAGGAATATCTCGGAAATGATTAACTACACAAAAATATTTTATATAAATTAACCACACATATACATATAATTTTTGTGTAGTAAGAAATTGTCTATCTCTTACGGTTTACCACCTATGCAAAAGTCATTCAGAACGATGAACACATCAGAAGCAATTCCAGAATCATTCAATATATACATTGTATTTATCATGAAAATATCTTAAACATGTGGTGTTTTAAATAAAATCATTCGAGTTATTTTTGAGAAAATTGAACATAACGAAACATTTTACATTTAAAGGGTAATTTGGGTTGGGGGATTTTGATGAAAATGTTACTGTCGTATACTCGGAAGATACTGAACATAACTACCAAGTTTGGTATTTAACCAACTTTTTGATTTTGAGTTATGCTGTTCACCGACACACACACGTATACACGTACACTTTTTATAAAAGAGCTTTTTTTGTATTCAGGGGTCTCAAAGCATGCATTTTCGGTGAAATCTCGATATAGAATTTTTAGATGGAGTACAATGCAAGCAGCACAGAAAAAATCTGATGAGTTACACTTACATGACTTTCTCTACTCTTGTAAAAACTATTTATACAAACGCTTATTCTCCATATGCTTCATGTTAATCAAGATATCGAGATGTTAATCTTATTGCTAATTTTCTTGTAGATGCAAGGAGAATTGGTAGGCTTTAAGGGATAGGTTGCTATGTGGAGTATTCCATTCTCTTTTAATTACGAGGACAAAAAAATGAATAACGAATTCCCATTTGAGAAAAAGTATAAGTATTGGAAAATTTAAGGGAATAACAAACAATATCTCGATGGTTCACTAAAAAAATGTATATGACATAAATTGAGTATATTAACGCGATCTACATTTTTTGTATAGTAAAACTCTGTCTATCTCTTATGGTTTACCAGTTATGCAAAAGTCGTTCACAATGAAGAATACTTTTGGAAACATTCCCAGAAACTTCGAGATATACATTTCATTTGTCATGAAAATATCTTAAACATATCAAATGCGTTAGAGATATTTTTGAGAAAATTAAAATTTTCGGAAAATGTTCCATGTAAAGGGTAATCTGTGGTGGAGAGATTTTCTTGAAAACCTTCGTGTCGCATCTCTGGAAGATACTGAACCTAAATACCAAGATTGGTGTTTATCCGACTGTTCGTTTCTGAGCTATGCTGTTCACAGACACATAGACACACACACGGACAAGTTTCCAAAAATGCTTTTTTTGGATTCAGGGGCCTCAAAACATATATTTCCAGTGAAATCTCAATATCGAATTTTTGGGTGGTATACAATACTTGCCCTACTTACTACACGTAGTAGGGAAAGTAAAAAACGTTCGCCTTCGCGCTTAAACTCTTCCATTTTGTGAAAAACGAATTCTCATTGAATAACTTAACGATCAGCTGATTACTGCCGACACCAGAAGCTGTAACCATTATGCTTTCTAGAAGTGAAGATATATGGTGATCCCTGTAGCAGTATAGCAGTCTTCAACTGCTGATGGGTACTCGAAAGTTCTTTCATTCAAATCTGGTCCAATGAGTTTCTTCTGTTGCTAATTCAGTTTTAGTGCTTGTTAGTGCTAAAGAAACTACGTAATACTAATTATTATCACAACATTTTACTGTATTGTTCTAAGTTGTACCCATCTCATGCCAATCTATTCTGTTTATTTATCTATTTAAAATTAGTTACTCATCAACTGTGCCGAAAAGAATACCTTGATATTAATTTTAATTCCTATCCCGGACGCTTTATTTACAGGGTGTTATTTAAGTCACTACCTATTTTCAAACTGTTGCAACTTTTATATTAGTTATCCGATGTTATTGAAACCAAGACATTACACACACAGGACCATACATTTAGTTGACATGGCGTTTCCTTGTTTGTTTGTTGTAGGTGAATTATGGATCATAATTTAAGTGTGGATGCGAGAGCCAAGATAGCGACGCGACATGAGGTTTGGGAATCTGTGATGCGCGTGCAGAGGTAGTAGAGCGCTGAACGTGGTATCAATGTGACGAATACAAAATGAATTAAAAATTGTCATCAGAAGCCGCTAGCAGCGCGTAGTTTCACCAATACGAGGAGATCAGAAGACCGACAGGCCTTGAGAACAGATGCCAATGTTGCTACTGTTAATGATATGTTTACCAGGAGACTACAAAGTTCATAAAAAGGGGTCTCTTTTGGAGGACTTGGAAGCCAAATTACGTCCAGGATTTGTTCCCAGAAGAGTGTAAGCGAAGGATGGAATTCCTTGAAATCTTTTTGGATTGACATGATGATTGGCCCGAATTTTTTGACAATTTGTTGTGTCAGATGAGGCTCAGTTTCACGTTGGAGGTTTTGTAAACAGTGTGATCGTTTGTAAGTTCTTAGGCGGGAGATTAGGATTCCTTTTAGTAGGATTTTCGACGTGAGGTACTGGGTGCGTTTCTCTCCTCGTGGCATGAAACTCTAATCGACTCTCAGGTTGGATATGCTGTCACGATGTAAACAATATATTGTCTTAATTATTAGTTTTATTTTGCGTTTCTGCCTAATATAGGTCACTCTCACTGATATGCCTCATCACCTCCACATGTTAACGGACCACATTTTTTCCGAGAAACAGAATGCCTCTTCATCACACTGATTCAAAAGAGAGAGCGTTTGCTCGCCTTGTTTCCAACCTGGCTCAATATGAATGCCAACGTCGAACCACACACCACAAAGATGGTTAGGAGATTTTTGTCCCCTAGTCGAGTAACACACATGGTCCAAGGATGGAAATGGGAAGGCGTGTATCTGCCGAACACAAACATCTGGACTGACCATAGTTTTAAGAATGTATGCACACAGCCTCTACAATAATTCTAATGTAGTATAAATACCATGTTAGTACGCAATGTACTGTCTCAACAGACAACTATTATTATTGGGCGAGTGAGAATCGAGTGTTGAGTGGCGAGCGTTGAAAAGGCGCAGGGACGACCGAAGGTAACGGTGCGTGGGGAATCATGTCGTCTTCCATTTTGGCCCATTCTTTATCCGCACAACAAAGAATGGCGAAATATATCTACAAATGATGCAAGGTCGTGTGAAACCAATAATTGCTCGCCGGCACTCGTAGCCGTGGTTGCAGAAGTTTATAGCTTCGGTGCTCCGCCAAACTGAGGGTTGGGGGTTCGAATACCGTCATGGGCATGGGTGTTTGTGTTGTCTGTGTGCTGTGAGTGTAATTGTATTAATAAGTGTAAAAGAAAACAGTAAAACACAGTAATCATAAACTGGTTAAAACAAGGGAACTTAAAAAAATTGCTCACTGGGACGACATTGCACAACTTTACTTGACGCAGGATGGTGCACCTCCACATTTGTCAAATAATGACGTTCGCGAAAGATTGCATATTCGTTTCCCAGGTCGATGGATTGGCAGACTTGGCCCATACGAATGGCCGCCTCGCAGTCCTGCTACCTTTGGGGATGGGAAAAGGAAAGGAGTACCGACAGAAACCAAGAATCTTGGATGATTTGGAAGCAACAACAATCACCACTTTGCTCATGAACGTTCCACGCGACATGTCGAACAAATATATTGGATCGGTTACAAAAATGTGCTGCCCATGCTGGGGTTTATATGGAAGTGTAGCCAATGGCAAATAAAACTTTACGGTCCTGTGTGTGGTTTCAATAATATCGGATAACTAATAATACAATTACAGCAATCTGAAAATAGAGAGTGACATATCAAACCTCCTACATTGTCATAATTTATTGGTGACCGGGATGAAAACTTTATGCAGAACCAATGTCTAATATAACTGAGTTAAAAGGGTATTAGCACTAGCAAATTTCCAATACTGTCACTTCGTCACAACGAATTAAATGCCATGATTCCAAAGAGTAGCTTTGAAAGCTTCAAGCTTAGGATATTAGGTAGAGGAAATAATGTATTCTACCCAAAAACTCAATATTAAAGTATGACCGAAATATACATATTAAGATCCATTTGTTTCACGCGAGTGTTTGGAAAAGTAAAAAAAACGGAAAGTCAAATAGTTACAAAATTTATACTTGAAATGCGATTTACAAAAATTACCATAATTCTAAATAGAAATACTTCTCTTTCTTTCTGAAACAGTATAGCTAATAGTAATATTTCCTCTCCGAGGTTAATTTCAGGCTTCTCAAGCACATAGACATTTGCGCACATACATGTGCATGTACAGACACACGCACGTAAGCTTTGGTTAGCCATACTAAAACAAATGTCTCAACCATCTGTTTCTTTGAGGTCACATTATCCTGTCACAGGCAGAAATCGAGGAACGGATATTCGAATCAGCTAGAAGGAGAAGCCACATATAACTCCAGGGAACAGGTAGGAAACCTAACCGAGTAACATTGACAGCAAAATAAGAAAACTTCAAAGTGTTGTTGATAAGAGAGGGAGATACTATGTAGTGCTACAATTAATTGCATTCAGATTTCAATTCGGAGAGGTCGTATGAAACGCGTACCTGATATTGAATAGTGTCACGAGAGAGCGCTTCAGTTGTTGAAAAATGTAAGCGCTTTAAAACTGAAAATTAGATCTGAAATAAGTATTTATTTGGTGTTACTTATGCCATATATTGTCCCACAATTTCTAATTTTAGGTTTCTGATTTGTGCCATGTTTGAAATAGATAGTTTGCTGGAATAATAACTTAATCTGAGGTATACTCAGGTCATAGAATCGTATGGAAAATCCATGATTACCATTGGTAGATCATATCATAATTTGAAGATTGATCGAGAGAAATAATCCTCTCTGCTCTAAGTATAAAATATAGGTTCATTAATTTGTAATGTTAGCTAATAAATTTGAATCCAACATAAAAACAAAGAAAATAAAGCAGAATGTTCTTACATGAGGGTTATTACAATGTTTTGGCAAGCAGCAATTAAACCACAAACATCTAAAGGTATAAAGGTTATTCAAAGGTTTTGACACGGTTTCATTACATATATTCAGCTGCAGTATTCCATAAATGGTAAATGAATATATAAATATACTATATTCATACTGTTATAAAAATAATCATTTTTAAGCAATTTAAGTGTTACGTCATGACCACATTTATATTACTGGAATAAAATGTAACCGGCCTTTATTTTTTACACGCGTCCTCTGTGGATTAGAGCAACTATTTTCTACACCATGACATTCTCAACGAAGGCTTTTCTAAATACGTGTATGTCTTTCAGTAATATATGAATTGAAATGAGGTGTTTTATAGTCCATGTCCGTCAGAAAGGTTTGGGATTTTCAATGATAAAGCAATTCTCTAAACCGATAAGTGGTGGCTTCTGAGATTACCCTATTCACACACACATATATATTAATTTCCTCTCGTTATAATATTAGCATAGATTAAGGTGATATATAGTAGCTATATAATACGCACACATCGCCGTCGCTGCTTTTCCTTGTAATAATTCGTTGTATTGCCGCTAAATATCGTCGTATTCGGAATATGTTTACTTTAATTGCCCTTTACTGTAGTAGGTATATACATTTTCTAGGATATTAACGTTGAAAAAATTAGTAGCAGTGCTGTATTTAGGAGTTTATGTTGTAGTGATGATTCCCTTTTGCTGAATGTAAACCAATTTAAAAACCGATTTTTGCATGTATTTGTTGTACAAGGTGATTTATGAAGAACTGATACATTTCTTCCTTTAATTATTCTGTTCGTAATTGATTCAATGCCCCAATTTTATCCCCCAACTAAGCAGAATGCTCTGGAGTTTCGATTGCCTGTCACTAGATGCGCAAATGTTCATGTTTTATTCGTAATTGTTAGTTTTATTGTCGGAAACTGTTTTGAGGTTTTCTTCTAGTCAACGTAAAAATTGAGCTCACATTAATGAGCGACTCTTCCTTGTATAGCAATACTGGATTACGAATTCAATTACAGCTACTCAAAGGGCATACCAGAGAAAATTTGGTGTCCGGAATCCTCCCCATAGAAACACAATACTGGGGCTGGTAAACAAATTGGAAGCAACTGTATCTCTGGTGAGTGAAAAAGGCAAAACTCGTTCATCTAGACTTCCTACGGTTGTTGTTGACGTAAGAGCGCGACTGGATCAGTCACCCAAATATCATTAAGACGTCTGTCGCAGGAGACAGTGTACAGCTACTCAATATATCAGAGAGCTTTGAAAAGCCAGGCATAAAGCCGTATAGGATTACGTTGTCCATCAGAAAAATACACTGCAGCATAAGATAACAAACAAAATAATCTCTATTGCCCAAAACAAAATCCAAAATTTTCATTACACAAAATGGTGACAAAGCTGCAATTTAGCAAAAACATACATAACACACTTCATTCCTGAAAATCAAAGCCTAATTAAGCATTAGTCATTGAAGCAAAATAATAATTTAGCATACCTATCTTCATTGTGAAAGTTTTCAGTTGTTCAAAATATACATACCACACTTTGGTACACACAATGTGCACATATTACAGGTTGTTTTTCTGTTTCTTTTCTTTTTACCACAAAATTCTAGTGCAACTTTCCAATTTCTGGTAATACACATGTAGCTACACCATCGACATCCAATGGAGGTGGATAAGTCCTGCTGGTCCATGTTGGATGCTTGTTGAACCTATCTAGGTGTTTGAGATACTGGCACAGCTGGTGGTAGCTGAAACTTTCACTCGGATTAGTCATTTATAATACTTTCAAAAATTGCGTAACCAGATAAAACCCATCATGGCAACGGTAAAGCAATATCTTTAGTAGTACTACCACTAAGCGTCCACGGCGAACGTACCTGAGTACGATGCACAAATATAATTTTTTTTAATATATGCACCTCACTTTCTATACACACACACACACACACACACACACACACACACGCAACTTGATTCACACAACACGTGAACTGTAAAAGATTTACGTCACATTCTAGAATTTCTTCTGATTTACGACAAGCAAAGATTACGCACCAAAATGCAACACACGTGCTTACATAAAGGTTGCAAGAAAGATGCACCACAAAATGTTGTATGCGTAGAAAACTAGAATGAGTGCAAAATACAATAAAAGCTTCAAGAAATATTACTGGTTAGCATTGAAAATAACAATTTTAGAAACACCAGATAACACGTGACAACCACGTTAGTAAAGTTCAAAATACCACTGAAATTCCCACAATTCACAAAAATACTTTAAAACACCAGAAATTTAGAAAGAATAGTGCAGAAAGTTACTCATACAAAAAGGAGTTTAAACTATGGTAAGGGGAAGAATGAACCCAAAAATTAACGACGCTCCGCCAACAGGGAAGCAATGTAAAATAAATTCAAAGTGAGCTCAGAATAATACCACAAACGCGGGACTTTTAAGGAAATACTTTTATATGAATTTAAAATAAAATACAATTTTCAAAGAGAAACCCTTATCTTCAAGCCGAAACTAGGAAGTTACAGGTTCCATCGAACACGTGGAGGACCAAATTACGTGAACTATATTTCCAAGGCTAAGAAAAAAAAATTGAACTCCAAAATATCAAATTATACCCGGCACCTCACACCAACTGTCGTAACCTCTTTTATTTTCACATAATTACAGGAGGTAGAGCATGCTACCAGAATCTAAATGGCAAACTAATACGAGGTCCGACGGGGCAAGCTAACACATTACTTAAATTACCTGGAAACTACGTAAATATTCATAAAATCATCATGGGTCAGGAAGGAAGCAACTATCTACATAAATAAATTATATAGTATAACTTTAGGTGGTAAGAATATAATACCGATTAAAGATGATACATTTTACCTTCCTGCTTGACGAAGCGCCATGACTATCACACACGTCTACACTGTCCGCTGGTGGCGATAGAAGAGAGAGAGAGCGTCCTACACGCTACCACAAGATACAACCGGTTTTACACCCTCTCCCATTACGTCATTACCAGACTGTATTGCCAACTTAAACAAACACCATACACTGATGCCATAACCACACATTATTACAATATTACCACCTCACATGCCACATCATACCGGATAGCTTAGTTATGGATACGTATTTCGTTGTCATCAGTTACAACGGCCAAGTTAGTTATCATTTGTGCCATGACACTACTCACTTAAAGACAGCTTGTCCTCTTCGTGCCACGAGGATAGCTATAACTTCAAAGAATCGAATTGTAACTTTCATTGAGGCAGTGAAAGTTACCATCTCCTCCGATGCGGTCCTCCAGGGGCAGGCATCCCTTACGTCAGTAACGTCCGTGGCAGAACCATTTGTCTGTGAACTCTTTAGAGCAATATTCATATTCTGAAACTGCTGGTCCTGCAGGTGCGGAGACACCAATGTTGACTGCAGCGTCCGAACATGAAGTTGTGGACGGACCTATTACTCATTTTGTAGATCAAAAACCTGCGTCCGAAATGCCTGCTTTAACCTTTCAGTCTATTAATTCTCAGGTCGGGCACATGGAGGTATTAAGTAATGAATAAATAAAGGTGTCGACGGGTGAGATAGCTCTTTAAAGACAGAAGGCTTGTACTTCATTGTCTAGTCGAGATCCTCGGATACAAAGCCAGCATAGGCGGATGGAAGTAGAAGGTGCCCCGACCCGACAGCAAAATTAAGATGTGTAACCGTTGCCAGGTAACACTCCGGCTCGTTCCAAAACGTGCAACGATGTTCTGTATTCGCGGAATTTCCCAGTAGCATAGAGGCGTATACGTCTGAATGTGCCCCGGTTGTCCCGGAGGAGTTGCGCCAGGATACGCAACCCGTTTCGGCAGCAGAGTTAATGGATATGATTCAATCGTCTAAGTTGCATACCGCCCAATATGAATATTACAAGCATTGTTGGCGCTATATTCGGAAAAAATTACTTCAAGTCTTCCATGAATTGTGGACTGCAGAGCCATTTCCGCCTACATTTGCAGATGAGATAGTAGTCCAGCTTTCGAAGTGCGCTCAGCAAAATGAACCACAGGATTATCGACCGATCACATTATTGAACTGTGATTACAAGTTGTTTGTTAAAGTAATTAGTGCTCGTATGCAGAAAATACTACCCTATACAATTAGCGAGATGCAGGCTGCCTACATAAAGGGGCGGCCATTCATCATACGCTGGCTGCTTTCGGACGCTGTATGTTGCTCTGTTCACAGGAACGAAAGTCCGCTGCAGTAATTAATTTGGACCTTGAGAAATGTCGTTCACGAGGCATTATGGAAACGTCTGGCTGCCTTGAATGTGTCCGAAAGCTCAGTAATCTTATCCGCGCTATATATGATGCTGCTTCGTCGAAAATTATCTGCAATAGGTATCTCACAGCTGCTATACAGGTTAAACGTTCCGTCCGACAAAGTTGTCCCATGTCTATGATATTATTTGCTTTGGATATTGATCACTTGCTTCGACGTCTGCAATCTACTCTTACTGGAATCGATATGAATGGACAAAGAATTGCGGTAACAGCGTACGCTGAGATATTACTGTAATAGTTGCCACACCCTACTATGTTATGCGCCTAAGAGCAATATTGTTTACAGCAATACGAGTGGAATAGTGGAATGACATTTAGTATGAGAAAGTTGAGATATTACAAATTAAATTACAGCCTACGGATACACCAGTTTTAGGCATACCTATTGTACAGCGTACGAAGATTCTGGGGATCTACTTCAGTATTAACGAAGTGGGCATGTTGGAATACACTGGACGACTCGTATTAATATCTTAGTGGTGTGATGTATCAGCAGAAAACCAGGCTGCTGAATTTGGTACAACGGGTAGGGTTCTGTAATAGGTTTGCGTTCAGGAGAATTTGGTTCCTTACATATGTTCTCCAATCCACAAAACGCCATTGCCACAGAATAGAACATATATTGGGTAATTTTATCTGGACGGGAAAGCTCTATCGTAATACGCGTACTCAACTACGTCTCCCTAAAGGCCAAGGCGCCTGGGGATTACTAGAGGTGGCTCGTCAGTCTCAGGCCTTGACACTTAAAATTCTCTTACTTTCCCTGAAGAATCATGGTGATCCCGTGAACTTCATGCTACAACGACAATACACATCTTTTTTGGGGTCGGGGTGAACATGATAAGGTTCCTCAGATGTTACGTGAAGTTTATCAGGCTTTGGGGACGTTACCACCGGAGAAAGTTGAAAATGATGACTTTCGCACTATGAAGAATATTTATGCCTTTCTTGCTCAAGCTGCTAATGTTATTCCTGATATATAGTTGAAATACCCACAACTGCCCTGAAAGCACATTTGGAGATGTTTTAGCCTTCCACAGATTAACTCCGAATGAGATTGTAAATGAAATTCTTCTAACGGCAGGCAAACTCTATCGCCACCGGATGGCTATTTTCCACAGCTGCCCACTGTTCAACACTGATATTTTACATTTGAACCTACCTAAGGTGAGCCTTCCGTTGTATAATTACGTTCTCTGACTTATAATGTGTTCCTTTACTTGGCTACAAACGTTGGACGATCCAACTGTTGTATGCTGCCTCATCTACGACAATTTCTACGTGCTGAGAGATGGAAGATGATTCAAAAACACAGAATAGAACCATTCAAGCCTTGGATATTACATAAGATCAAACTAGCACAGTAATATCACTTTCACTTTTTGCCAGTGCCCTGTCCTACCCTGCATGACTTTATAATATAATGGATAATAAATAAATTATGAAAAAGTAAAAAAAAAAAAAAACAGCAAGCAGAGAAACAAAGAAGAAACATTTTTGTAAACGGCAACCTTGAAGCCAAATATGGCATTCTTAAACTGTGAGTGTGCGCACGTGTGTAATTTTTAAGAAGATCCAAAACCTATTGTCTTTAGAAACTTGCGATATAACATGACTTAAGACCCACTTACAAAAAGACCTTATGGCACTAATTACTTGTCAAAATAGCCACTTCTAATATAGCACAGTACCAAAAATCCAAAATTCCTATTTTTTTGTTTTCTTTTGTTTTTTTACCTGTTGTATTACGAAAGCTTATAACCATGTGTTTTACAAGATATATTATTTATTAAATATCGATAGCAATAATATATGGAAGTAATACGAGTTTTTATATCTATTATTCGTGTACCTAAATCAGTTACAACGAGAAACAGTATAATGCAGTTCATAATTAAAAAAATGTATGTAATGTAATTTGAGTTCGAAGAGAATTTGTTGGAACTTTAAATTTTGCCTGAGCTCGGAATCAAGCGATGGGCAATATAGTGGTAAGCTTGCTACTAATTTTAAATTTTCAGACAAACTGCTACATACGGGTGTTGACATTTTATAAGCAAGGGCAATCGTTAAATTTGTCTACTTAATTTAATGTTTTTAAATTAGTACAAAATTAAGGATATCGATCGAGGTCATAGGTAAACATTTTCCAACCTGAGCTAAAGGCTTTGAGACTTTTCTAGATAAAGGACATACTGCAAAGAACCGTATTATGCTTACCTCTATGTATGAAAATGGCTAGGCAACATAAATAAATAGTATAACAAATAAATAAGAAAATAATTATTAAAGTAATTAATAGATATATAAAGAAAGAAGTTTTCCCACTAAAGATGTTTTGGAATGTAGAAATTCCCTGAAAAGTCTTCTGTTTAGAT
The DNA here is from genome assembly GCA_030765065.1 of Deroplatys truncata. Classification (NCBI taxonomy): domain Eukaryota; kingdom Metazoa; phylum Arthropoda; class Insecta; order Mantodea; family Mantidae; genus Deroplatys; species Deroplatys truncata. The sequence continues at coordinate 255,174,047 of CM060981.1, read as the reverse complement.
CCTGAAAATATTCCAAATAAAGCATGAAACGCAGTCTTTATGCAAATTGAATTTGGTTTACGCTCTTTGCAAATGAATTTACATATACTCAGATTGACGGTATATTCCTAAAACTCTCATTCATTGTTTTCTGTTTTAATTTATCTACCATTTGATGCAGTAATTTGTACCACAAATTATGTAAATGTCAAGAGTGATTATAGTGTGAATATGCATTATTGTGTGACATTGATTTGAGATGTTTGATGATTGTAAGCATTGTTAAGAAGTGGGTTTATACGGCCTTACTGAAACTGACAATAATAGCGTGCAATAAAGTAGCGAGGGGGTGAGCTGTTTATCATTATTAGAGACGAACAAATAACGTAATATTGGCGCGTTTTTCTTAGAATTTGCTGGAACATTTTTCCCTAGAGCATATGTGTTCATAATTTTCATTGGATATAAAAATAGACGCTAATGTTGGCGCGTTTTATTAACCAATAGCAGCTCGGTTATAATCTTTAGGCATATCGGGGTGTAGGAGTATAAAAAGAGCTAAGTCAGAGGTAGTTTCCTCCCAGTCCATCGGAAACATTTGTACATTACACGTCGGCTCCCAGTCCATCGGAAACATTTGTATATTACACGTCGGCTGCCAGTCCATCGGAAACATTTGTACATTACACGTCGGTCCCAGTCCATCGGAAACATTTGTACATTACACGTCGCCTCCCAGTCCATCGGAAACATTTGTACATTAGACGTCGCCTCCCAGTCCATCGGAAACATTTGTACATTACACGTCGTCCCCAGTTCATCGGAAACATTTGTACATTACACGTCGTCCCCAGTCCATCGGAAACATTTGTGCATTACACGTCGCTGAATACATCGCACAGTTTATCGATTCGCAGGTTACGCGTAGCAAAGTTATAAAAAATCTCAAGTGTCTAAAGTTAATTACACAAAAAGTTGAAGTACGCGAATTAATAATGAGCAGTAAATAAGTTATTATAACAGTTTCAGTTTGGCGAATGTCAGGACTAATATGTGAAAGTAAATAATGTGTTCGATAATAAAAGTGTAAAACGAATTCTTCATCAGTGTTATCTTTGGATAAAAGACTCCTTTCCGTTTACACACCTGTATAAGATAAGTGCTCGACCAAAAAGATCATAGCTAGCCGGAGGACAGTGAACCCAAAAATTAAACAGAATAACAGGCGCTCAGTAAAAGATAACCCGAAGTGACCGCGACAAGTTTTCTTTTATACGTGCGGCAAATATACAGTAGCATTCTTTCAAACTTAACAAAAAATATCGCCGCATATTTGGCTCCCAAACGTGGGGCTCAATAAATAAATATAACCGTCACAAATTGGCTCCCAAACGTGGGGCTCAATAAATAAATATAACCGCCGCATATTGGCACCCAGAACGTAGGGCGAATTAACCAGGAAGGAGTGAATTAACCTGGAAGGAGTGAATTAACCAGGAAGGAGTGAATTAACCAGGAAGGAGTGAAATAACCAGGAAGGGGTAAAGGAACCAGGACGTGGAGCGAATGGAGCAGTGAACTGAACTACAAGACGCAGATTCCAGAAACAACTACAGGAACGACAGACGACGCGGATGAGTGGACACAAAAACATCGAGACGACGCAGATTCATCATAATACGACGCAGAAGCGACATATAATCTAGGAGAGAGGGGCAGGAAGCTGGACATCAAATCAACATCAGCAGATAGCATCAGAAAGGTTAGAAAAGTGTGATTTTTTTTTATTCTAAAAAAAGGTGTAAAAATTTAAATGTACTTGAGGAGTGGTAGAATTAAGAAAACAATGGCTTATAATAATATTGAAGAAACAATTATGGAAGGGGATAATGTAAATGTTAGCTGTAATTCAATACAGGTTACAGAAAATAGCTCAAACAATGTAGGATTTGAGGGAGGAAATGTTAGTGCAGAAAGTGAGAATAGAACAGCAGGAAATGTTAATTTTGATGCTAGTATGATGATGGAAATAATGGAAATGCTGAAAGATATTCTTAAGAGTAAAGAGAAATTAAGGGAAGATATGCAAAAGAATCATAGGAAATTAATGGAACATATTGGTAGGAGCTTAGAACAACAACTAACTCAGAGAAATGAGATATTAGAGCAAAAAGTAGATCAAAGCAGGGAAGAAATTGAAAAGAAAGTTATGAAGCTAGATAGTAGTATGCCAAAAATGAGAGATGAAAATCAGGAAGTAATAGCAAGTGAGATATGAGAAGTTTCAAGGAAAATGTTAGACATGAGCAGGGAAATATCTAACCAAAAAAGTGAGGTTTATGTTAAAAGTGAATATGTTGATGTAGAATGTACAGAGTCAGGTAGTAGAATGAGTATCATTTCAAGTGAGCTAATAGAGATGAAAGAGGTTACGAATGTAGATTTAAATCAGGCGCAAGTTAATTTCAGAGGGGAGATATCTGAAATTCAGAAAGAATCAGAAACGCAAAGAAATAAATTGTACGAAGAAGTTAAAGTTGTGTCTATAAATAATAAAAAACTAACTTCTGAAATTAACAAGTACCAAGTTGTTCAAAATGAAAACTCCAATACAGTACAGTTTAGTACAGATTTGTCAGAGTATTCTCAAGTTAAAAAGATACCGCAAGAATTGAAAATGATAGTTGTTAAAAGATGTGTTGTTCAGGAAACTTTAGATTGTTTTCAAATGGTATCAGGGGTTGAAATATCAGATGAATCCTTTAAGCGGTTATTCATGAATAAATTTTGGAAGGTTAGGATACGGCTACGAGTAATGTTTAGCCACAGAAAATTTGATCCAGGAGGGGGAAAGCAATGAGATGTAAAGTAAATCCTGGATAGTTAAAGATGAACTGCAGAACAATGTATTGGAATGTAAGAGGGTTAACTAAGTACGTACGTCATGAGAAAGGAGAAATAAAATCTGGACATAACTAAATGTTTAAAAAAAAACAAAAAAAAACATTTTCTTAGTAACTGTAACAGCATTTGAAATGAAGCATGTAATAATTAAAACTTAATGTTATATTAAAGTAAAAGTACGTAGATGTAATTCCAAGAGTATTGTGAATATAAAGTACAAAACAACAAAAATGGGGTAAAATAATTAAAACAAATACTTATGTAGCAAACAGATAATGTGAAACAGTGTCTAGATGTAAGAGATGTAAATATATTTGTGTAGAGGGTGAATATTTTTGGTAAATATGTTTAATAATTACAAAAATTCAAGAATGCATAAATTTTTGTCAAGAATATAAGAAAGTAAACCATTTTTGTAACAGTAACGAAATAATTCAGGGTACAGTATTTGCTATAAAAAAATTTGTAATGTCAGATTAATGTCTAAACACATTAAACTTGAGCCAGTAAATAGTGGCGAGATAAAGGCAAAACACATGACGTGTGTTAAATGCCTGTGAAGTGTTAAGTGAAAGTGATAAATAGCGTGTGTTCCAAGATTTAGGAGACTAAAAACCTAATTATAAAATTTCCAAACAAGTTGTAAATATTTATAATTATGTTTCTAGTGGGGCATATGACGCAGTAATTTGTATCACAAATTATTTGAATGTCAAGAGTGATTATAGTGTGAATATGCATTATTGTGTGACAGTGATTTGAGATGTTTCATGATTGTAAGCATTGTTAAGAAGTGGGTTTATACGGCCTTACTGAAACTGACAATATTAGCGTGCAATAATGTAGCGAGGGGGTGAGCTGTTTATCATTATTAGAGACGAGCAAATAACGTAATATTGGCGCGTTTTTCTTAGAATTTGCTGGAACATTTTTCCCTAGAGCATATGTGTTCATAATTTTCATTGGATATAAAAATAGACGCTAATGTTGGCACGTTTTATTAACCAATAGCAGCTCGGTTATAATCTTTAGGCATATCGGGGTGGAGGAGTATAAAAAGAGCTAAGTCAGAGGTAGTTTCCTCCCAGTCCATCGGAAACATTTGTACATTACACGTCGGCTCCCAGTCCATCGGAAACATTTGTACATTACACGTCGGCTGCCAGTCCATCGGAAACATTTGTACATTACACGTCGGTCCCAGTCCATCGGAAACATTTGTACATTACACGTCGCCTCCCAGTCCATCGGAAACATTTGCACATTAGACGTCGCCTCCCAGTCCATCGGAAACATTTGTACATTACACGTCGTCCCCAGTTCATCGGAAACATTTGTACATTACACGTCGTCCCCAGTCCATCGGAAACATTTGTACATTACACGTCGCCTCCCAGTCCATCGGAAACATTTGTACATTAGACGTCGCCTCCCAGTCCATCGGAAACATTTGTACATTACACGTCGTCCCCAGTTCATCGGAAACATTTGTACATTACACGTCGTCCCCAGTCCATCGGAAACATTTGTACATTACACGTCGGCTCCCAGTCCATCGGAAACATTTGTACATTACACGTCGGTCCCAGTCCATCGGAAACATTTGTACATTACACGTCGCCTCCCAGTCCATCGGAAACATTTGTACATTAGACGTCGCCTCCCAGTCCATCGGAAACATTTGTACATTACACGTCGTCCCCAGTTCATCGGAAACATTTGTACATTACACGTCGTCCCCAGTCCATCGGAAACATTTGTGCATTACACGTCGCTGAATAAATCGCACAGTTTATCGATTCGCAGGTTACGCGTAGCAAAGTTATAAAAAATCTCAAGTGTCGTAAAGTTAATTACACAAAAAGTTGATGTACGCGAATTAATAATGAGCAGTAAATAAGTTATTATAACAGTTTCAGTTTGGCGAATGTCAGGATTAATATGTGAAAGTAAATAATGTGTTCGACAATAAAAGTGTAAAACGAACTCTTCATCAGTGTTATCTTTGGATAAAAGACTCCTTTCCGTTTACACACTTGTATAAGGTAAGTGCTCGACCAAAAAGATCATAGCTAGCCGGAGGACAGTGAGCCCAAAAATTAAACACAATAACAGGCGCTCAGTAAAAGATAACACGAAGTGACCGCGACAAATTGTCTTTTATACATGCGGCAAATAAACAGTAGCATTCTTTTAAACTTAACAAAGAATACCGCCGCACATTCTTTTGTATACACAAGACCTCTAGATGTGGTCACGGTGAAATCTCCTTTTTGAATTTTTAGATGCGCTATAATGTTTCATTTACCTTGTGTACAAGGGTTGTAGAGCAAATAAAACCGAGACGTTTGTGGAATGTTTCTTGTAAATTAATTGTCATATACATATACGTATTAGGAACTGGGGTTTTTCTGTGTTCATGTGTCACATTACCTAGACTGTTATGTTTCTCTGTGTGAAGTAACCTACATACACTGTAGTTACGGGTGCTTCTGCTAGGGAAGTCTAAGATGGTCTAATTGATTTTACGTTGCTCTCCTTAAAACGTACATGCAATAATCTCTGTCATGACAATTTCTACATCTGGTCAAGGCTTCAGTGGGTTTTACGCTGCAATAGTTTAGGTTAAATATTAATACCTTCATAATAGTAAAAATTCCATTTATGTTGGTACTAATCCAGCGCATGTCTATATGGATGTTCTCTTCTTCTTTCGGTCCGATAAACATTTTTCCCTCAATACTCGATGTGAACTAATGCTGTTCGACAGTTGTTTTCAATAATGCTTGCCAAACATAATTAGAGCAGCTTAATGCGACATTTTCAGTAGCATTTTTTATTATTGAAAATCTCTGCATTCACACGACTAGACCCGATCTACTCCTATACAAATTATTTTTAAAAAAAAACCTATTACTCTATTTCTTGTTAATCCAAATAAACTTTCGGCTCAACTTTTACAACTTGTGACGGGAGATTTTTTTATGTTCAACATCTGTGGCATATTTTTTCGAAGTACAGTTGCACATTCTTTGGTTTAACTAAACTTTAACTAAACCGAAGCACTACACCGCGGACTAGACCTGCCTAATGTCTCACATTAGTAGCTGGAAAGGGTCTGCTGAACGGTTCTTGGTGTCAGGATGCCACAAATATTGACAGATGTGAGCATCTGTGTATTCTCTGTATCATCGAAGTAAAGCCGACAGATCCGTCTAATTAATCGGATACGACATTTCTAAAAGTTGTATTATTTGCAAGAATATATCCAGGAACATACAAGCCTTGCTTCTCACACTACAATAAGCTCTACTTCACTGCATGACCATGATTGCATAGCAATAAAACCCGAGAGAAAGCACGGTCAACACTTTTCAACGGTGACCGGTTGCTATCACTTCCAGGTTGGTGCACATGTATGGGAATTTTTTTTCAGAGGTTGGCTTACGGTTGTCACAAATGAAGCACATGTTGGTTACTATGCAAGAAGCAATAAAACCAATAGTCATCGGTCGTTTCAGTCTGCTTGCGCATGCGCATTAGAAAACCTTGCACTTAGAACATTTACCGCATCACATGTTCTAAAGTATTTCCAAACTTTCAACCCACATTTCTTTACGATAGGGGGATAAAGCGATATTCGCAATTTTAAAGAGTGTGTTGCTTACGTGATGGTATTTTCTTTGCATAACCACTAGAAAAGAAACGAATAGAAACTTCCCAGTTGATAAAACTGTAGTTATTTGAAAATTCAAACCAATAACAAGGAATATCTTGGAAACGGTTAACTCCACAAAAATATTATTTGAAATAAATCATGCGCTATGACAAGATCTGAATTTTTTTGTGTAGTAACATTTGGTCTGTCTCTTGGGGTTTACCAATTATACAAAAGTCATTCAGAACGAAGAAAACTTCACAGGCTATTCCCAGAAAATTCAAGATATACTTTTAACTTGTCATGCAGATATCTTAATGGTATTTTAATCAGAATGATTGCAGCATTTTTTTTCAGAAAGTCGAAAATTAGGAGAGTTTTTCCATGTAAAGTTTGGGGTGAGGAGATTTTCTTGGAAATCTTCTTGTAACATCCTTGGAAGATTTAAGTTGATTGAGTTATGCTGTTCTTAAAAACACGGATAAACGTACACACGGACAGACAAAAACACAAGAGCGCATGTGCGTGCAAAACCATGCATTTTTCTAAAACTTCCTGTTTAATTTTTGGATTAAGGAAATCTCAAAACGTATATTCCAGGCCAATTCTCGGTATTGAATTTTTGGGTGGAATGCAATATTTCCTCTACTTTGTTTTTTTAAAAAGTTCCCTTGTGTTACCATGTTTTTACTGTTTTTGTTTTCGCTTATCATCGCAATTACACAACACAAAAACCCATGCCCATGGTGTGACTCGAGCCCGCGACCCTGAGCTTGACGGAACGCTGGAGCTATACACTCCAGCGATCACGGCTACGAGGGCCGGCACTCTATCTATGGGTAATTAGTCTCTGAAGTAAAAATGAGAAAAATTATTGCTCACATTTGTGCAGCTCAGTCGCTCTGAGGACAGTCTATTACCGCTCCCTCGTATTCTGGAGTTTCTATGTAAACTAGATACCAAGTTAAGCTAAAACCAGAAAGTAGAGGTGCCGTATTACAAGCAGGATTATATTTCCATTCGTCGTTTACACCCTTTCAATGTTGATAAGTAATTTAAATGTTAATAGCGACGTAAGTCTAGCCAGTGATTGAGTGACAAACTACCAGTTAAGGACACAGAATGAGAACATTGCGTCTAAAATATTCAAGTGACAAGCCTTCACAAACCTCCTTAAAAGTTTTGTAATTTCCTTAGGTGTCCTCAGACTTTATTTGTTAGACTTTGGTTGAGAGAACCGAAATAAACAGAAGAGCAAGTAAGAAGCACAACCAATATAGAGGTTCTCTTATAAGAAGAGCAAAGTTCGGAAGTCTGCATCTGTTCCCATGGCAACGATTCAAGTAAAAACAATATGAATTCATCTCAACTTAAAGTCTCATTTCTTTATACCTCCTTTGCAACGAATTCTGAGTTGAGAGAGATGGGACGTCAGTCATAACTCTAGCTTATTGGCTGGTGGTTGCACGGATCGACACCCTCTCCACCGTCGCGACGCCCCCTCTATTTTCTTCCTTTGGTCCCTTTCCCCTTTCAGAATGCCAAATGAAATCCTTGGCTTTAACATTCAGTTGTCGGCGACACAATGTGATTTATATATGCATGGATTCTCCTATTTCGTTTTTTCCTTCTTTCTGTTTTTTGCTTTTCCTCCATTCTCTAGCTCTTGTCTCTTCCGGAACGCCTTCCCAATGTTATTTACATCTCTGCCCCATCACAGCAATCCGAACCAACTGTGGCTGTGCTTCAGACAGACATCTGTCAAAATTATATGCACAAGAACACACTGATCGACTTTATGCTAGAAAGAAACAGAGATTTTCTGTCAGTTTTCCACAGAACAAAATAGCGCTTGTTTACACATGCAAACTTCGGTTGTGTGGGTATCCTATTTCCAAAAGTTTCTAGATGGTATACAACTTTTTGGCTAGTGATGTTAAAAAGCTACAGCACATCAACCTGTTATGTTATGCTAATAAATAATATTCCTATTTGTTATCTTTCTCTTTTTGGGTTTGTCCAAATTTCCCTACTGCTTATCTATAGTAAGCATGTTTTAGAAAAACGGCAGTGTGTGTAAATATTTGTGTCTGTGATCAAAATAACTCAAAATCAAAAAACGTTTGTTAAATGCCAAACTTGGCATTAAGTTCAGTATCGTCCAAGGAAAGGATATTAAGATTTTCAAGAGAATCTCCACACCCAAATTACCCTTTATATGGAAACTCTTTATTTTTTATTTTCTCAAAACTGTGTCTAACGACTTTGATTAAAGTACTGTATGTTTAAGATATTTGTATAACAAATGAAATATGTAACTTAAATTTTCTGCAAAAATCACGTGAATCTCGTCATTCTGAATTACTCTTGTATACTTTGTAACACATAAAAAATAGACAAAATCTTACTACACAAATAATGTGGATCTATTTGAAGTACACACTTCTTGGCAAATAAACCTTTTTGTTGTTAACCATTTCCGAGATATTCTTTGTTATTATTCTTAATTTTCAAATACGTATTCTTTACTAAACTAGTAAGTCAGTATTCGCTGCTAAGTCACAATGAAATTCGAAGCCAGTACACGACCCGCTAATAAAAAGTGTAATATATAATAAGTGTGTAATGAAAATTTATTTCGATTAACTAAAAGCGGATAGATGAATACAAGCTTTTGTAAGAATAGTTTTAGAACAGTGGATAAAGAAAGTCAGGTGAAGGCAACGCATCACATCTTTTTTTTAATTTCTCTGAAAATTAAGAATACAAAACGTTTTAATCCTCCAAAAATTTCATACTAAACTTTCAGCGAAATGTCTCTCAGTTCAGAAAATATGTTTGGAAAAAAGTGTATAAAAATATCTGTCAGGCAACTATATTCCTATGAAAAGCGTAACTAAAAAACAACGTAGCTCAGATACACAAAATGTGTGTAAACAAAACAGCAGTTCATATAGAAGAATATCGTTAATTGTGTTTGCTTTATAAGGAATTTTAATAACAATATTGTTTCCCATATGATACATTTAAGACACCATGAGAAAAAAACGAATTTTTTTTATTTTGTAATTAGTATCTTTAATACTCTTTATTCTTACTGAATTTATGGCCAATTTGAACCACCAATAACGGATATCTGGGAAAATGCTGGTGCCACAAAAATACTCATTTAAAATAAATTGTGTCTCTTAAAGAGACATACATTTCTTGTGAAGTTTTTTTTTGTCTATCGTTTAACGCTTAGCAGTTGTACAAAATTAAACAAAATTCCTTCCCAATGAAGAGGACTTCAAAAGCTATTCCAACAAAATTCAAGATATACGTTTTATTTGTAAATATTCCTATATGGTGTTTAATATTTTAATATATATTTAATATATTCAAATCATTAGAGACATATGTTTAAAATCAAAGATTTCTGAAAATCTTCTAAGTAAATGGTAGATTGGTGTGGGAGATTTTCTTGAACATCGTGTCGCAACTTTTGAAGGCACTGAACCTAAATATCAAGTTTGGTGTTTATCTGACTTTTCGTTTTTGAGTTATGTTGTTCACACACACACACACACTCACTCACAGACACAGACACACAGGACCTTTCCTAAAAATGTTTTTTTCGGATTTAGGGACCTCAAAAGAGAATTTCCATTGCATGTTTGAGAAAGCAAAAATTTATTGATTTTGTTTTAAGGCTGAGTTAATTGAGTACTGCTCATGATGTTATTCAGTAAACAAGAATATTCCTGTATCAGCGTGTAAGCTCTAATGGAATGGATACTATTCTGTTGTTAAGTTATAGTTATAGGATATTAACGTATAACATGTTTGTGCTTTGTCTATTTCCTATGTCATACACAAATATACAAAATTCGTTCAGATTGAAGAGGACTTCAAAGGCTATTTGCAACCTTTACATTTTATTAGTCGTGCAAGCATCTTAAAATGTGGCTTTTAATCCAAGTATTTAGAGTCATTTCTTAGTAAATAAAAATGAACGAAACATTTCCATTTTACGGGTATTCTAGTAGAGGTGAGATTTTTTTTAAAGACTTTGTGTTGCATTTTAGGCGGTTTCTGAACTGAAATAGAAAGTTTGGTAGGTATTTATGTGTAATTTTTGTTTTTGAGTTATTCTGTTTATACACATCGACACGCGCGCGCGAGGATGTTTTTCTAAAAATGCTTTACTTTTGGATTCAGGACTCTGGAGGCATTTTTTTACAATGAAATCTCGTTCTCGACTTTTAGGTGAAATGCATTACTTACTCTATCTATCATAGGTATGTGGTAGAGAAAGTCAAATATTTTAGACCTCCTTTCATAATATTTTCACATAGCGAGTATTAAAGATTGCAATCTGTGAGCTCAAGAACGGAGATAATGATGATTTTTTAAGGGCATTCAACTGTTAGGTCATTAGCGCACACAAGAACGGAGAAAAATGCTTTACTTTAATGAACTGTAATCTGAATAACACAGTATTTTATGAGTTTAAACAAGTTAATAATTTAGCTCGAACGTTTCTCAGCCAATGGACCAGCTAATTGATGCTGAACTAACCAACGAGGATCTATGACTATATCGATAGTGCACAACATGGTGTTCATAAACTAGTAAGCGGTAGAATTTTTCAGCTATGCGCATTTATTTTCTTTCTAGACATCTTTCAATCGCAATCTATCGAACCTCGCATCCGATTCCTAAATGTTGTCGTAGCAGTCGCTTTAACGTTCCGCATATTGGTCTCTGGCTTTCGGGGGCTTCCTCATTCCACCAAGCGATGACTAGACCCACCTCTGATGTGGAGGCATGCAGAAGGTGGAATATAGCTTTCATTAACATCATTGCTGCTATGGATTCACTTAATTTTACTTTCTCTACTACGTATAGTAAGTAGGAGAAGTATTGCATTGCACACATAAATTCCATACCGAGATTTCACCGGAAATTGAGGCTACCTGAATCCAAAAAAATTTTAGAAAAAGGTCTGTGTATGTATCTGTGTGCTGTGTGGAAAAGTCGGATAAAGACCAAATTTGGTGTTTAGGTTCAATATCTCTTTAAGATGCGACACGAAGATCTTCAAGAAAATCCCCCTACCCCAGACCACCCCTTACATGGATATTTTTCGAAACTTTTGATTTTCTCAAAACTTACTAACGATTTTGATTAAACTAACATAAGATATTTAAGATATTTTCATGATAAGTAAAATGCATATCTTGAAATTTCTGGGAATTTCCCCAAAAGTCCTCTTCTTTTTGAGCGGTAAACCGTTAGAGACAGACAATATTTTTCTTCAAAACAAAATGTAGATCACATTAAAACACACAATTTGTGTCATATACATGTTTTATGTGGAGTGAATCATTCCTAGAGATTCCTTGTTATTTATTTGAATTTTCCAATACTTATAGTTTTTCTCAAATGGGAATTCTTATTTGTTTTATAATGTCCTAGCCATGCAAAGAGAATAGAATGCTCTACATAGCAACCAGGTCTTAAAGGCTACCATATGTCCCTTGCACCTACAAGAAAATTAGCAATAAGATTAATATCTCGATATCTCGAATAACAATTAAGCATATGGGGAGTAACCGTTTGTAAAAATAGTTTGTACAAGAGTAAAGAAAGTCATGTGAGTGTAACACATCAGCTTTTTACTTCTAACAACGATTTTAACCCCAAATGTCGAGCTGCTTTCAATACAATTACTCCGGAAAGCGATACGTATTAAGGGACATTTATTAAATTAGCGGTTACATAGTGTGGTGAAAATGTGAATTTTCGGCTAGATCAAAACAAAACCGAAAGGTGCAAAGAAATAAAAGTTGCTATTGGGACTTAATCGTGTTATATTTGTTAAGGTGTTTTATTTTGTAAGAGAGCCAAGTTTATCAATCTCGCATCACTGGCCATGCATAGATGGCATCTCAAAACTCTAATGTTTATGAGAAATATTCTAATCATGTGTCTAAAACATTCAAATTCCTGTTAAATTATGTAGCTATATTTCATTTGCACTAGATAGCTTTTTACTTTCCTTACTACGTATAGAAGGTAGGGGGAAGTATTGTATTCCATCCAAAAATTCGATACCGAGATTTCACCGGAAATGTATGTTTTGAGACCCCCTGAATCGAAAAAAAGCATTTTTGGAAACATGTCCCTGTGTGTGTCTGTGAACAGCATAACTCAGAAACGAACAGTGGATAAACACCAAACTTGGTATTCAGGTTCAGTATCTTTCAGAGATGCGAATCGAAGGTTTTCAAGATAATCCCCCACCCCAGATTACCCTTTACATGGAGCATTTTTCGAAACTTTTAATTTTCTCGAAAATGGCTATAACAATTTTGATTAAAATATCATATGCTTAAGATATTTTCATGACAAATAAAATGTATATCTTTAATTTTCTGGGAATGCCTCCAAAAGTATTCTCCATTGTGAACGACTTTTGCATAACTGGTAAACCATAAGAGAAAGACAAAATTTTACTACACAAAAATGTGTATCGCGCTAAAATACACAATTTATGTCATATACATCTTTTTTTTGTTGAGTGAACCATTTTCGAGATATTGCTTGTTATTCCCTTAAATGTTTAATACTTATTTTCTTAAATGGGAATTCGTTGTTCTTTTTTTGTCTTGGATATGCAAAGAGCATTAATCTGTGGCAAAGAGAATGGTGCTGCACATAGCAACCAGCTATTAAGATATATGTCTATGCTTAAGGGCTACTGTATTTCTATATTGCCCTTGCAAATACAAAACAAGAGAAACATACTAATCCTTAAGCGATAGCTAAATATTTTTAGAACTGGTCGCTATTGTAAAATGTAATTCTCTTTGCACTTCAAAAGGTCGTTTCTGCAAATGTTTATCCCGATTAATATGAAATAGATGGAGAATAAGAGTTCGTAAAAATAGTTTGTACAAGAGTAGAGAAAGTCATGTGAGTGGAACACATCAGATTTTTTATAATTTAATTTCAAAACTTTTAAACTCTTGTTTTTTGTAATCGTGTGATCATTTAGAGATGGCACTTTCTTGCACCCAATTAAATTATCGAAACTATTAGCAGTTGTGATATCACTATTACGATGTGACTTTTCCTTCTCAGGTGTATAAATAAGTATGTATTTTCTGATGATTATCTGCTGAAGACTGTGGTAAATCAGCTTTATTTCGTTTTCAAAGAATGGCTAATTAGCCCCTCCTAAACTGTATGAAGAAGTATAATAAAATTGCAACAAAGGACACTCAATCTCGAACACAGATTTTCAAGGGCTTTTAGCAGGTGTAGAGTTCATTGGAAACCAAGTTTCAGGAACGTACGTCGTTCCTATTTTCAGGCTAACTGAATGATACAAATTAAGAGTCTTCCATATTTATACTCATTTGTGTGATTCATTTACTCCCGAAAATGGGTACAATGTACGTTCCCGAAACGTCAGTTTCTAACGAACTCTACACTTCATGAAAGCCCGAGAATATCTAGAACATCACACGGTCAGGAATGTTTCAGTTCATATTCTGGTTTTGATGTAATTTGTTAGATGTTGCAATTTTCCATATTTTTAATTGCATCGTTAGCTCCTACCTATATAGGTTGGGGAAGTATTTTCTTCCACCCCAAAATTCAATACCGAAATTTCACCGCAAATGTAGTTTTTAGGGCTTATGTGCCCCCCCAAACAGAAAAGCATCCGTGTGTGTTTGTGGATAACATAACCAAGAACGAAAGGTAGGATAAATATGAAACTTGGTATTTAAGTTCAGTGTCTTCCAAAGATAAGACATAGAGATTTTGAAAAAATGTCTCTAAACTTTACTATCCTTTACTATCCTATACATCCTCAATATTTATTGAGTAACCTGTAAAGTTTAGTTCAATCGGAATTAACTTTGTATAACTTTGGATAACTAGTAAACCATAAGAGGTAAGCAACGACATCTTATTCCTCTTCCTCTTCTTCTTCTTCTTCAGCTGATTACCGCCCTCGTACTGTAGGCCCCAAAGGCTTATAAGCCAAATCTTTGGGTCAGTAGCCTGTCGAGGAGCAAGAAAAATCTGGATCGTAGCATATTCAGAATGGGTGATCAACCCAATGCCTGGTATGCAGGTGAATAAGGAAATGAAAGTATGTAGTGATGAAAGAGATAAAAGTAAAACTTGCGGATCATATTATCCACCCAGCATTCTCCTAGCAACCGAAAATAAATTGAATTGAGTTTTATTTGTGGACGCTCTTTAACTGCTGTGGTGCTTAGCGTCCCATTATATTAGGCGTGAAAGACTGGACATTTTGCTCAGAGACCTCTTTATTAGGCTTGAAGTTCTTTTACTTGCCGTAAACCTACACACGGGCTCACCGGTTTTACTTCTCTTCCGAAGGAAGCTATGCTAAGGATTCTTACGCCTAAAAAAATCCATCGCCCTCCGCCGGTTTGGACCTGCTACCGCGGAAACCTGAGGTTAGCATGGTACCCTAGACCAAAACCTTCGACCCGGGGGGGGGGGGTTGGCGTTACTGCCTAACCATCCTGCTCGGTAGATGAAGACTTAGGCAAAAAAACACCTCTTCAAAGTAAACAGTATTCTATTTCAAATAAATTTTTTGGCAGCATTTGTCATTTCTGAGATATTCTTGTTATTTATTTGAGTTTTTCAACACCACCATTTGTTTCTCAAAATGTCATGGAAACACTAAGTAATTTCAAAGCCAGCATATGGTCACCCGCTTTTTAAATATTGGACTATCACCGGAGTTTTCTCTGTCACTTTACCTACAACGAAATGTGTAATGAGAATATCTCTGCAAACGTTTAAATCCAGTAACATGAAGTGATAAAGAAGTGCGTTTTTGCAACAATGGTTTATAGAAACTATAAAAAAGTCAACGATAGTGACTAAAGAAGGGCATGTAGATAATACACACCAGATTTTTTAAGCTTATAGATGTATATTGATTTTCCCCAGTTGTTATACACGAAGTTTGCAGCTACAGTGTAGCTCCGTTAAGTTCATCAAACGCTGTGGATATTTTTACTTTCTGTACTACATATAGTAAGTAGGGGAAGTATTGTATTCCACCTAAAAATTCGATACCGAGATTTCACCGGAAATACATGTTTTGAGACCCCCTGAATCCAAAAAAAGAATTTTAGGAAACATGTCCGTGTGTGTGTCACTTAATGTGTGTCTGTGAACAGCATAACTCAGAAACGAACAGTCGGATAAACACCAAACTTGGTATTTAGGTTCAGTATCTTCCAGAGATCCGACACGAAGGTTTTCAAGAAAATCCACCCACCCCAGATTAGCCTTTACATGGAACATTTTTTGAAAATTTTAATGATATTGATTAAAATATCATATGTTTAAGATATTTTCATGACAAATGAAATGTATATCTCGAATTTTCTGGGAATGTCTCCAAAAGTATTCTTTACTGTGAACGACTTTTGCATAATTAGTAAACCATAGGAGATACACAAAATTTTACTATCTAAAAATGCATATCGAGTTAACATACACAATTTATGTCATATACATTTTTTTTTGTTGAGTGAACCATTTTCGAGATATTGCTTGTTATTCCCTTAAATTTTCCAATACTTTTTCTCAAATGGGGATTCGTTATTCATTTTTTTTATATCCTGGACATGCAAAGAGAATGGAATGCGCCATATGGCAACCAGCTCTCAAAAGACTTGACTATCACTTAAAGCCTACCATATTCCCCTTGCATCTACAAGAAAATTAACAATAAGATTAACATCTCGATTGACATGAAGCATGTGGAGAATAATCGTTTGTAAAAATAGTTTGTACAAGAGTAGAGAAAGCCAGATGAGTGTAACACATCAGATTTTTAAAAAGAAAAAATGCTCAAACTGGTTACCTGTTGTTCACAATTTCTATAACTGTTAAAAAGCAATCTGCCTCCTGATAAATAAATCTCCAAAATATTTTGAAAATTTTTCTGAAAAAATAGATATTGAACATTCAGAAATATAATTAATATCACACACTGATTAGAGACTAACCTTTTGGAATTCAAACTCTGCTGATGCCTGAGGAATAAATATAAAGGAGTAGTTGCCGAACTTTCCAAGTGAAACGACAGGAATAAAATGTGCAAGGTTGTCAGTCTTCACCAAAACTATGTTTTAAGAGGAAAAATAAAACATCTCAGGGAAAGGAAGCGGTAGATCAAACTCAGGGAAAACATGCTGAGACCGATATACAAAGAAAAAGAATGAACTCTCTCAAAGATGCATCAGAGAGGAAAGCTATCGAGTATCCTGAACTTAACAAACTTAGGAAGAAGGAGATCAGAAGGGACTTCAGGGAATACAGCTGAAGACTTCAAGGGAGATGATCGAAAACACAACGCAGTCAAGAAAGGAAATGAACTAGTAGCGAAGATAATAGATCCTACGGATGAAACAAAGTGAAACATGATTGTATTGTGAGAGATATTATCAAAGAAACAGCGATTATGGGTTTTCAGAAAAGACAAGAAAAGGGGAAAAAAATCTGATGTGTTACATTTGTATAACTTTCTCTGCTCTCTATCGTTTATAGTGGGTGTGCAAACTATTCTTAAGAAAGCTTATTTTCTATCTATTTCATTATAATGGAGATAAACCTTTGCAGAAATAATTAATACATATAAAGGGACGGTGATAGTCAAATGTTCAACAACTGGACGCTACAAGGTGGCTTTGAAGTCCACCGACAAGCTTTAGGGGGCGATTCTGTCGGAAATGGAGCACAAAACTTCATATCACCTTGGTTCCAGAAACGCATAGTTTCCACGATAGATGGCACTGAAGAACGACATTAAACAAAGAGTCCTGCAACACAGTACATGGCCTGAATCCCATCTATGTCACAAAAGACAACAGATGTTCAAAGTGACCTCCGTGGGATACAATGCATACGTTCACACTCACATCATGGATTATCTCACTCGTTAGAATATTCCGGGCTCTGTCGTTACAGGCTACGTGGACACGCTGTTGAAGGGTCTGTCTGAACATCAGGCTCACTGTACACAACACCTTTCAGATGTCCCCACTCCAAGGGGTTTAAGTCCGGTGATCGTGCAGGCCATGCAACAGGGCCTCCATGTCCTATCCAACGTCTGGGATAGATGTTGAGATGTCGGCGAACATTAATGCGGAAGTGGGCTAGAGCTCTATTGTGCTGCAACCACGTTGCCTGTGGCATTGCCATTCTCCAGGAATGGGGGCAGA